>OY728138.1:1240315998-1242815998 GCA_963277665.1 Viscum album
TTAATGGAATTAAAACATTATCCTGGGGACATTTCTTTTTCAAACATAATCTAAGACAGTCGATTCATTGTAGAGAAGTACACCTTAGGGATCCAAATAAAAATAAATTGATATAATACTTTTGATAATGGAGTAAAATTGAAAATTGGGATCCAATGAGGAATATTTGAGATATTATGCATCATGTCCAAGAGTAAATCCATTTTTAAATATCCATTATGTAATTTTTCACAATTTTCACACATTAATTATTGGTAAAAATGGAAAAAAATTTATAAAGGTTCTAATATATAAAAATAAATCCATTTGTGGATGCAGCTTAACCAGAAATGTCTAGCTCTTTTGCCTCTTCCATGATCATCGATGTGCACGTCCCGTCTCCATCTGACCTCGTACGACGGGTGACTCAACATCTGGCTGATGTGGAGAACCAGATTCTCTTACTTCCGCATCAGATTCACGGCCTCTATGCTCCTGAAGTGATCGATCCCACTATGTGTCCTCGTGAGTTTGATGACACGTCCACCAGTTCTTGTAAGAGGAAAATGAATTCTGAGCTGATGGACCAAGATGATTGACCAATTTCCATTTGTCTGACTGAAGACGTAAAACTTAGTACTTCCTGGGAAGCAACCCATGTTCTAGAGTTTCATCATTTTTCTTGTTTTACATTATTTTAGGAAATAAACATGGCATGTATGCAATAATTTTTTAGCTGCTTCTGATTTGTATGTGCACTTGTCATTATTCTTCATATCTGCTTCTATTTTGTCTGATCCTTGGTGTTATTTTTTATGATATGATGCGGGTATGTCCCTCAGACAGCCCCCCAAACAGCCCCCCACCCTCCTCCGTGGACCCCGGAAAGCCCCCTGGATAGCCCCCCCACCCTCCTCGTTGGTCCTCGGACAACACCCCGCTGGACTGCCCCCCGGAAGGCCCCCTCACCCTCCTCCCTGGACCCTGGACAGCCACCCAAACACCGCCCAGACAGCCCCCTAGACAGCCCCTCGAACACCCCCCAGACAGCCCCCTCACCCTCCTCCCCAGACCCTGGACAACCCCCCACCCTCCACCTTGGTCCTTGGACAGCCCCCCAGACAGCCCCCCCCCCCCCCCCAGACCCCTCCCCACCCCCAGACATCCCTCTCACCCTCCTCCCCAGACCCCAAACAGCCCCCGGACACCCCCCCCCCCCCCCACCCTCCTCCTTAGTCCTCGGATAGCCCCTGCCCCCCCCCCCCCCGAGACAGCCCCCTCACCCTCCTCCCCGGACCCCGGACATCCCCCCGAACACCCCCCGGACATCCCCCTCACCCTTTTTCCCCGACCCTGGACAGCACCAGGACAACCCCCCCCCCCCCCCCCTCCCCCCCTGACCGCCCCCCAGACAGCCCCCTCACCATCCTCCCCAGATCCCGGACAGCCCCCCGAACACCCCCCGGACAGCCCCCTGACCCTCCTCTCCGGACCCCGAACAACACCCCGAACACCCCCCAAACATCCCCTCGCCTCAATCTGAGGTGCGGTGAGGACGGTACCATTCAAACTGTCTCTCTTTTGTTAAAAATGACTTTAATTTTAAGTGAAAAAACCAACTAGCATACAGAAAACTGACCAAATGCGTTCCGAATATGTTTAAACTTTAGGAAAACTATACATGGGTCATATTTGATGTTTACGAGTCAAACCCGCCTCAATCTGAGGTACGGTGTGGCCGGTACCACCCAAATTGTCCCTCTATTGTTTAAAATGGACAATATTTTACGTACATACTCCAAACTGATCAAACAGTTTCTTATTGTGTTGATACTTTTGCACAATGATCCATGACTCATATGTGATGTGTACAAGTCGAATCCATCTCAATCTGAGGCCCGGTGTGGCCGACACCACTCAAAGTGCCTCTTTTTTGTTAAAAATTAGCTTAATTTTAAGTGAAATCAACAATTGACATACGTCAAACTGACCAAATGCATTCAGATTCTGTTGAAACGTAAGGACAATGATCCATGGGTCCAATGTGACGTGTATGAGTCAACGCCACCTCAATCCGAGGTGTGGTGTGGCCGAGACCACTCAAAATGCCTATCTTTTGTTCAAAATGGACTTATTTTTAAGTGAAAACACCAACTGACATTCGGGAAACTGACCAAATGCCTTCGGATTGTTTTGAAACTTTAGGAAAACGATCCATGTGTCAAATTTGATGTGTAAGTGTCAACCTCGCCTCAATCCAAGGCGTGGTGTGTCCGACACCACCCAAAGTGTCCCTATTTTGTTTAAAATGGTCAATATTTTATGTACATATGCCAAACCGGTCAAAATGTTTCTGATTGTGTTGATACTTTTTCAAAATGATCCATGACTCATATGTGATGTGTACGAGTCAACCTCGCCTCAATCTGAGGCCTAGTGTGGCCGACACCACTCAAAGTGCATTTTTTTTGTTAAAAATTGTCTTAATTTTAAGTGAAATCAACAACTGGCATATGAAAAACTGACCAAATGCATTCAGATTCTATTGAAAATTAAGGAAAACGATCCATGGGTCAAATGTGACATATACGAGTCAACTCTTCCTCAATTCGATGTGCTGTGTGGCCGAGACCACTCAAACTGCCTCTCTTTTGTTCAAAATGGACTTATTTTTAAGTGAAAACACCAACTGACATATGGGAAACCAAACAAACGCCTTCTTATTGTGTTGAAACTTTATTAAAATAATCCATGTGTCATATGTGACATGTAAGAGTCAATCGGGCCTCAATCTGAGGTGCGGTGTGGCCGACACCACCCAAACTGTCCCTCTTTAGTTTTAAATGGACAATATTTTATGTACATACGCCAAAGCGATCAAAATGTTTCTGATTGTGTTGATACTTTTGCACAACAATACATGACTCAAATGTGATGTGTATGAGTCAACCTCGCCTCAATCTGAGGCCCGGTGTGGCCGACACCACTCAAAGTGCCTCTGTTTTGTTAAAAATGGACTTAATTTTATGTGAAATCAACAACTGACATACGGAAAACTGACCAAAGGCATTCGGATTATGTTGAAACTTAAGGAAAACAATCCATGGGACAAATGTCATGTGTACGAGTCAACTCTTCATCAATTTGAGGTGCGGTGTGGCTGGGACCACTCAAACTGCCTCACATTTGTTCAAAATGGACTTATTTTTAAGTGAAAACACCAACTGACATACGGGAAACTAACCAAACGCATTCGGATTGTGTTGAAACATTAGGAAAACGATCCATGGGTCATATGTGATGTGTATGAGTCAACCGTGCCTCAATATGAGGTGTGGTGTGGCCGGAACAACCCAAAATGTCCCTTATTTGTTTAAAATGGACAATATTTTACGTACATATGCCAAACCGATCAAATAGATTCTGATTGTGTTAATACTTTTTCACAATGATCCATGGCTCATATTTGATGTGTAAGAGTCAACTCTGTCTCAATCTGAGGCCTTGTGTGGCCGACACCACTCAAAGTGCCTCTATTTTGTTAAAAATGGACTTAATTTTAAGTGAAATCAACAAATAACATATGGAAAACCAACCAAACGCATTTTGGATCAATTGAAACTTAAATAAAATGATCTATGGGTCAAATTTGACATTTATGAGTCAACCCCGCCTCAATATGAGGCCTGTTGTGGCTGAAACCACTCAAAGTGCCTCTGTTTTGTTAAAAATGGACTTAATTTTAATTGAAATCAACAACTGACATATGGTAAACTGACCAAACGCATTCAGATTTTAATCAAACTTAAGGAAAACGAACCATGGGTCAAATTTGATGTGTACGAGTCTACTCTGCCTCAATCCGAGGCGCGGTGTCACCGAGACCACTCAAACTGCCTCTCTTTTGTTCAAAATGGACTTATTTTTAAGTCAAAGCACCAACTGACATACGGTAAACCAACCAAACACATTTGGACTATGTTTACACATTAGTACAACAATCCATGGGTCATATGTGATGTGTGCGAGTCAACCATGCCTCAATTCGAGGTGCGGCGTGGATGACACCACTCAAATTGTCCGTCATTTGTTTAAAATGGACAATATTTTACGTACATACGCCAAAATGATCAAATGGATTATGATTGTGTTGATACATTTGAACAATTATCCATGACTCATATTTGACGTGTAAAATTCAACTCTGTCTCAATTTGAGGCCCGGTGTGGCCGACACCACTCAAAGTGCCTCTTTTTTGTTAAAAATGGACTTAATTTTAAGTGAAATCAACAACTGACATACGGAAAACCGACCAAACGCATTCAGATTCTGTTGTAACTTAATGACAACGATCCATGGATCAAATATGATCTGTAAGAGTCAACTTCGCCTCAATCAGAGGCACAGTGTGGCTGGGAGCACTCAAGCTGCCTCTCTTTTGTTCAAAATGGATTTATTTTTAAATGAAATCAACAACTGACATACGGGAAACTGATCAAACGCCTTCAGATTGTGTTGACACTTTATTAAAATGATCCATGTGTCAAATTGGACATGTAAGAGTCAACCCTTCTTCAATCCGAGGTGCGGTGTGTCCGGAACCACCCAATGTGTCCCTCTTTTGTTTAAAATGGGAAATATTTTACGTACATACGCCAAACTGATCAAAAAGTTTCTTATTATGTTAATACTTTTTCAAAATGATCCATGACTCATATGTGATGTGCACGAGTCAACCTCACCTCAATCTGAGGCCCTGTGTGGCCGAAACCATTCAAAGTTCCTCTGTTTTGTTTAAAATGGACTTAATTTTAAGTGAAATCAACAACTGACATATGGAAAACTGACCAAATGCATTCGGATTCTATTTAAACCTAAGGGAAATGATCCATGGGTGAAATTTTATGTGTATGTGTCAACTCCGCCTCAATCCAAGGGGAGGTGTGGCCGGGACCACTCAAACTGCCTCACTTTTGTTCAAAATGGACTTATTTTTATGTGAAAACACCAACTGACATACGAGAAACTAACCAAACGCATTCGGATTGTGTTGAAAAATTATGAAAACGATCCATGGGTCATATGTGAGTTTCAAGAGTCAATCCCGCCTCAATCCAAGGTGCAGTGTGGCTGGCACCACCCAAACAGTCCCTCATTTGTTTAAAATGGACAATATTTTACGTACATATGCTAAACCGATCAAACAGATTTTGATTGTGTTGATACTTTTTCACAATGATCGATGACTCATATGTGACGTGTACAAGTCAACTCCATCTCAATCTGAGGCCTATTGTGGCATACACCACTCAAAGTGCCTCTGTTTTGTTAAAAATGGACTTAATTTTAAGTGAAATCAACAACTAACATACGGCAAACCGACCAAATGAATTCGGATTCTGTTGAAACATAAATAAACAATCTATGGGAAAAATTTTATGTGTACGAGTCAACTACGTCTCAATCCGAGGCCCAGTGTGGCCGACACCACTCAAAGTGCCTCTGTTTTGTTAAAAATGGACTTAATTTTAAGTGAAATCCACAACTGAAATACGGCAAACCGACCAAATGCATTCAGATTCTATTGAAACTTAAGGACAATGATCCATGGGTCAAATATGACATGTATGAGTCTACTCTGCCTCAATAAAAGGTGTGGTGTGGCCGGGACCACTCAAACTTACACTCTTTTGTTCAAAATGGACTTTTTTTTAAGTGAAAACACCAACTGACATACGGGAAACCGACCAAACGCATTCATACTGTGTTGACACTTTAGGACAAAAATATATGTATCTATTTTGACGTGTACGAGTACGAGTCAACCCTTCCTCCATCCAAGTCGTGGTGTGGCCTCCACCACTCTAAGTGGCTCACTTTTATTTGAATTGGAAACCATTTTAAGTGAAAATAACAAATGAAATACGGAAAACCAACCAAACGCTTTCGGATTCCATTGAAACTTTAGAACAGCGATACATGGGTCTATTGTGAAGTTTACGAGTCAACCCCGCCTCAATCCGAGGCATGGTGTGGTAGGGATCACTCTTAGTGTCTGTCTTTTGTTTAAAATGGACATAATTTTTAGTACATATGGAAAACTGAGCAAACGGATTCTGATTGTGTTGACACTTTATCACAACAATCAATGGGTCATATGTGGCGTGTATGAGTCAACTTAGCCTCAATTCAAGGCATGGTGTGGTTAGTACCACTCAAAGTGTATCTCTTTTGTTTAAAAGGAACAAGATTTTAAGTGAAAATAACAAATAGCATACGAAAAACCGACCAAACGCATTCAGATTTCGTTGAAACTTTAAGACATCGATCAATGGGTCTGTGGTGACATGTACGAGTAAACCACTCAAAGTGGCTCAATTTTCTATATGTATGTTTATAATTACGTATGTTTATATTCTAAATAAATTATGTATGTTTATATTTTTTTGTGAGTATGTATGTTTATAATTACGTTATGAATTATGTATGTGTTTGTCATCAAATTTTGCATCATATGTTAAATGTGTATGAATTAAAATGAATTATGATTTAATTATTTATGTTCATCAAATTATGCATCAAATTATTGTAGGACACCTCCACCTCTTCCTGCTGTGAAAATTGTTGGGATGCTGTGCAATTTTCACAGCATAGGGTATGCCAACGGTTTGAAACCATTGGCATAGGTCTTGTAGGAAGATTTTTACCAATGGTTCTCTTTGAAACGTTGGTGAAAAGCTTTCCCACTGGTTGTAGAACCGTTTGGAAATCCCTCCTCCTTTGGTTTTACCAACGGTTTAGCACAACCGTTGGTAAAACATTTCCCAACGGTTTTATGAGAACCGTTGGAAAAGGTAAACTTTCCTACCCCTACTCCAACTATTCTATGTAAACCGTTGGGAAAAGATTTTTCCAACGGCTTACTTGCCTATGGTTTGTTGAACTGTTGGTATAAATTATACCCACAGTTCAGCAGCCTTTACCAAGGGTTCTGAACCGTTGGTAAAACCCAAGTTTCCAGTAGTGATAGAGATACTGTCTCTAAATCTTCAAAAAAATATTACAGCTGCTAACTCAATATCATGAGTAGTATAGTTTTTCTCATGAATTTTTAGGTGTCGTGATGCATAGGAAATAACCCTACCATTTTGCATAAGGACACAACCAAGTCCTTTCCTTGAAGAATCGCTATAAATAACAAACCCATCATTTCCCGATGGTAGAGTCAATATAAGAGAATTGACGAATATTCTCTTCAGTTATTCAAGAAAATATTCACACTCTTTTTTCCAAACAAATATAACCCATTTTAGTGTGATCTTGGTTAATGGGTTAGCCAACTGGGAAAAATTCTAGATGAAACGTCGGTAATAACCTTCTAAGACAATAAAACTGCGTACCTCATTTATACTGGTCGGTGCTGGCCATTATTGGAACTCCTTTCTCTTTGAAGGAGCAACATAGATTCCATCCATAGAGACAACATGACCATGAAATGAAATATCCTGATGTCAGAAGTCACACTTGCTAAACTACCCATATAATTCATGTCTTCTAAGAGTTCAGGATAATGCGCAAGTGATTTTCATGATCTTCATAGATTTTGGAGTATACCAAGATATCATCAATAAATACCACTACAAAATCATTGAGATATTCCTTAAAAATTGTATTCATTAGATCCATGAAGATATAGGGTTCATTAGTCAGTCCAAAAGGAATTACTGTAAACTCATAATGCTTGTACCTGGTTCGAAATTCTATTTTTAGAATGTCTTCATCTTTCATACACAACTGATGATATCTAGATCGAAGGTCAATCTTTGAAAAGTATTGATCTCCATGATGTTGGTAAAATAAATCATCAATGAGAGTTAGGGGATACTTGTTCTTTATTTTTATAGCATTGATCTCCCTATAGTCATTGCACAACCTCATAGATCCATCTTTATTCTTATCAAAAAGGACAGAGGCTCCCCAAAGAGAAACACTAGGGAGAATAAATCCTTTATTACTCAATTCCTCTAGTTGTTTCTTTAGTTCCACTAATTCCACTTTGGCCATTCTATAAGGGTTATTCGATATGGGCCTTGAAACATGAATTAAATCAATGGAAAAATCAATTTCTCGTTCTAGAGGATGTCCAGGTAAATATTCTAGAAACACATCTACATATTAATTCCCAATAGGTACATCCTCTATTTGAACATTATTTTCCTCACCCAAAGTTATTTCATTCTCTTCCTCACTAATAATTGAATTTATTTGAGATACTGGGGGTGGATCTTGATAAGAATTAAGTGGTGATGATTCTGATTAAAAGATAAGGTGTTCTTTATCATCCTCATCAAAAATAGTAACCTCCTTCTTCTTAAAATAATTTTTTGCATCATGGTCTGAGAACCAATACATACCAAGGATTATATCAAATTAAATCATGGGTATGATGATGATATCAGTAGATAAAGTACATTTATATCCCCTAATGGGGACTGATTCACAAAACATTGTTGTAATGATACTTCCATTAAGATTTTTTACTGAAAACTCCCTTGTTAAATCAAATTGTAAATATCTAATTTTCATAGAAAACTGGGAAGACATGAAAAAATTTGATGATCCAGAATCAAATAAAACACTGGCTAAACTTGAGGAAACCATTAAATTACCTGCCACTACATATTTCGGAGCTTCAACCTTAGCAGTAGTGATAGCATAAGCTTGGCGTTGATCCCTTGTCATGTTTTGAGGTATGTTCCCATGATGCATAGGAACTTTATTCGCATAATGCCCCTTTCTCTACAATTGTGGAATTCAACATCGACATCTTCTTTCTTCCCCATGCAATCACGAGCTTAGTGGCCCTTTCAACAGACTTGTAACAGACTTCCATTCCCTTCAGGAAAGTACCAGGGTGTTTTTTCCCACATTTACTGCAGTATGGATATTAAACTTTTCACTCCGTCACGTTATTTCCATTTCCGAAGTGTTTAGAAGATCTCTTCTTCTCATGCTTTTCTTTAAAGTTATAATACTTAGATAATTCTTTTTCTATATTGATTGCACATGATACAATCTCTTCGTACAACGAGAAGGATTGTGAGACTAATTCTCGATGAAAAATGGTTTTATCCCATCAGAGAAATGATCAATCTTATTTCTTGGGTTACATATATAACCTATTTCATGCCTCACTAACCTTGTAAATTTAGCGTCATACTTTACGACATTCTCATCCCCCTTTTTTCCTCAGACTCAGAAATTTCCTTTCCATATCTGCTCGATGGTCATGAGGAAATTATTTTTCTAAGAAAAGCTCTTTAAAATCCCTCCATTACATATTTGATACTCCATCATCTTCCTTTATGTTTTGAATCAATGACCACCATTGATCAGCATCTCCAGTGAGGCGGTAAACTGCCATGACAACTTTTTCCCTTTCGCTACTCCCCAAGGCATAGAATATTTTTTCTATGAAATTTATCTATTCCTCGGCTACTAGTGGGTTTTTACTCCCATTGAATGTTGGTGATTGTTTCCTCATGAAGAGATATAACATTTATCCTCCACTCTGCGGAACAGGGTGCTCCATACGGTTATGGTTAATATTCATAAACTGAGTGAGTTTCCCCAATATAGTGATAAGTTGATCAGCACCAATTGTATCACTAGCTCCACTATAATTATCTTGAGCAGGAGGGAAATCCCTACATGGAGTGCGTTCATTGATACGGTTTCCATTCCTTCCACTTGGTGCTATTTCTAAAAAATGGCATAAACTAGATTAGTTTATGAATCTAAATACATAATTCCAAACATGTAAAACACTTAAAATAAATTAAATAGTTTATGGATATAATAAATAATAATAAAAAATGATTTCTTTGAGGATCCATATAGAAAAAAACCCTTCATAATTTTTTGTAAAGAAAATTAGAATTATCCTAAGTGTATCCCCTAGGAGTGTCGTAACCAAGAGTGCAGCAAGGCACGTTGTCGTGCACCAGTTCCCATTCGAGTCTAGCTCAAAGTGGTGTTTTTGGATTTTACCCCTGGGTACATTTATACCAGAGCCACCTCTACCTACTTGTATCTAGATAGGTATGTATTCCTTGGAAAACTCACAAAATCTCTACAATACAAAAATTCTAGGATGTTCTTCTATACTAATCCTCAAAGTCTATCTTAGGGTAATGTGATCTTAATTAGAGTTTTCTAAATCTAGCTTCCATGGTTTGTAATAAACTTCCTCCGATACCAACTATAACACCCTGACCCCCGAAGCCCAGATACGGTACTTTGTTATGTATCATTGGCATGATCACAAAAGATCAGGTCTCGAAATATCAATTAGTTTAGTATCCTTGGAAGTGCTAGATACAGTCATAAGGTTTACTTTGCCTCATGAAATAGAAAAATACAACAATATTATTTCCATAGACAACATTGAGATCCCATAGACTATCCTTTTAGTTTAGTCATAATATACTTCTTCACATCCTAGTAAAAATAAAACATAGAAATGGGTGATCTCAGATGCTCAGAAAAGATAAAAATATAGCGTAAACGTTCATAAATAAACATAAATATTTAAGGCAATGTATAAGACTAAAACAAATGCCTTTTAAACATGAAATTCAGCATAATATGGAAAAGATAAAATCAAATAATACCATTTACTTATTCACATGGATATTCTACTAGTCGAATAATCACATGCAAAATCAATAGCCACTTTCGTAATGATGGAATGCATAATTCCAGACTTTCAAAACCATATAGTCAAGGCCTTATGCCAAGACTACATAAAATATTTTTTCAAGGCCTTGTGCCAAGACAATAGTTTGTCTCATGATACCTACCGATGAATCGAGGATCTATAGTCGGCTCCACCCATCACTTATTAATTCCAATGCATTCATCAAATGAAAAGTTATAAAAATAACATAAACATTCATATTAAAACTAGCATACGAAATGTCAATACTTTATCCATAAACCCTGAATGGTGTAAAAATAACACATCCACAGTCAAACATATCACAAAACCTTCAATACAATATGGATGTTTTTAATCATAATAAATAAACTTCAAATAAGATTAATATCCATCAAAGTATGTTGACATAGGTGAAATCAAACCCTTTTTAGAGAAATATTTTTTTCTATAGTGAAATCATTTAAAAGTCATGTAATTATTAAATAAAACATTAATTTTTTAAAATATTCTTATAATATTGTAAAGGAAGCTTTTACATTGTTATAATGGAGAACAATAGACGCACCGGCTGTATAAGTTAAAAAAACATTCTTACCTTAATTTTGTCGAAAAGGTCATAAAGTACCTTATTGGAAAAATGAAGGAAATATTACTTTATAAACATCAAAGGTCAAACAAGGGTATAAATGTCTTTAAAAAATAGTCTATAAAATATTTAAAATGTTTTGACATATATTTTTAAGAAATAGGGTTGTGGATGATAAAGATGTCCCGGTAGATAATTACTTATAAACATCCTCGGATAATAAAGAGATTGTAGAATTAACCATTAACTTGTACTTTTCCTTGGTCAAGGGTAGGTTAACCTCCTATATAATGGTGAAATAATTGTTATTAAATTATAAAATAATCATATACATTATTATGATATCATATATGATCTTTTAACATTGCATTGTTAATAATATCGTAGTATTATCATTATTTCAAGTGTTAACAGATTTGTTGTACTTAATATTCTTTTTTATGTGAGTCATATTTGTTATGTATGGGATTTCTCTAATTCATGTATAGAATTCTATCTAGTATTTAAAAATTATTTTTAATCATCCAATGAAAATTAGTCTTGAATGGATATGATGGGGAATGAATCTCATCGTGTCTGTGGAGATGGTAATCTGTACGTACGCACGAGCGATAATATCATTTTTTTATATTAAAATAATATATAATTGGATGATATATCATATATATAGAATGATTATAATTTTATATTTATTATTTACATCAATTAAACATCATTATTATACCCATCCAAATAATAATGTATTGAATAACAATTACACCACAACGTGGAGAAGGTAAGTTGTACGTACGCACGTATGGTGACATGTCATTCATAGGATGGATAGAATAATGAATTTGGTCATAACATATTTATAATAACAATAAAATATATATAATATACTTGTGTTATTATTTTAAAATGGAAACAACAAAGAAAGGGGATGTGTAAGAAGAAAGAAAATTGAAAGAGGTGATGAAATATTTACCTATTCTTCGGGTTCTTCCTTTTGATTTGATCAAAAGGGCTCCTTAGGTTGGCTTTATGACTAAAGTAAGTCTTCTATGATGAAGTTAGAATAGTTTATAGGGTATTTGGGAAGGGTTTGTCCGATCAAAATGGATTTAATGTTGTGAATTAGAGAGAAGAGGGAGTTCCCTTTTATAAGAGGGGTGAAGGGGAACCTTAGGAAAAGCTAGAAATATTATTTTATAATAAAATAATTTTCGGTTACTAATGGATAAAAATGGATTATTTAAAGGATAATGTGGGTATGGGTCGATAAATACTCATCTAATATGTTTTATATGGATTTGGGTCACTATATTAACCTTATCTTTTATATTTAACTCTTAGTTAAATAGTTTGACATTTACCATGTCTCTTTGTATTTTTAAATTATATGGTCAATAAACTTATTATATACTTCCTAGAGAACCCCATGTGGTTCATTAATTATACACCTATCAATATATAAGTACTTTTTATAAACCTCATATTTTTAGGAATAGAATATAAATTAATATTATAATATATGTTTTAAAAACCCTTTTATGTCAATTTTGTCACTATTTGGTATTTTGTTTTTTCTAAATTTATAAGAGGATTATTACTTCAAAAAAATTCATCTAACCAACCCCAACATGTAATATTAACCTATAAAATTAGTGGAATTCATAAAAAGTCTCAAATTACATTTATTTAGATATTTATAATATCAATTATTTTAATATTTCATTAATTAGGTAATCACTGCATCATCATTGTGTCATACATAAATTAAATTATTTAATGTCTAAAAATATAAATAAAATACGATTATGTAGGAAAACCTTTTAGATTTCTAATGAACATTTATAGTCGAATTTATCTAATATGTAACCCATATATTAAAAATGTTTTAGTGATCAAACTTTGATTTTAACTCTTTTAACTCTTCTTTAAATAAAATAATAATAAGTGTCCGAATCTAATCCAAGTGGACCAAAGAGATTCATATTTTTTTCCTAAGTTTTTTTTGGTCGAATTATACTTATTAAATAGTATTAGGACATGTTTTAGGGTAATAATAATATCATTTTTACCCATAAATATCCTATTTACTTTTAACAGTGGTAAATAAATGTAAAAAGTTAGTATTCACAAAAAATTACTTTCATCTTATTGAACAAAATTTTTCTTAATGATATCAATCTTGTCTCTCGGATTTTTGAGATTCCACTCATAGAAGCGGTAAAATTATGTTTTATTCAAATTTTTAAATTCTCCAAGGAGTTGGGTAAAAGACGGTGAAATGTTCAATAAAATTTTTATATATCTAAAATTATCATAAGCTAACTCCAATGAATTAAATTGAACTTATATAGGTATTATGTATCTATTTTGAACTAAAATAAATTTATATAAAATAAATAATTATTTAAATAAAAATTTGGTTTTAAACAATAACTTAGTGTTTTTCACTTTTCATCAAAAATTGAATGTTTTCAAAAAAATAACAAAAATTCCCCCTAAGCTAATTTGGATATTCTGAATCCAAAAATGAAGTCCATTATGAAAGATAAAAATTATGAAAATTTAAAAAGTGGGTATTACTATTCATAATGGCTAGTTTTATTGGTTTTGGTGTGTTAGAACTTGAAGTTGCGTACAACACATGCTACAATATTATTCAAAGAGAAGAATACTGTGGAAGCTTAAGGTGTTATATTCTCCCCTCCTTAAAATAATTTCATCCTCGAAATTTCTAGAATATTACTGTATAAAAAGACATGAGTGGTTCATCATCATAAGTTCCTCACGTTCCCATGTTTCCTCTTCCATATTATTGTTTCTCCATAGAACTTTTACCAGACGAGTCACCCGGTTTCTAGAACTTGTTCACTTATATAGAGAAACTTGATAGGACATTCGTAATAAGACAGATCGAGTTCCAGTTCTAATTATTCTTAGGTGAGTACATGCGTTGGGTCAGGAATGTATTTTATCAATAGGGATATGTGGAACACATCGTGGACTTTGGAGAGACTTGGCAGCATTTCCGAATGGTAATCTACAGTCCCAATTCGTTCTAGATTTTCGAATGGTCTAATGTACCTGGGACTCAATTTACCCTTCTTACTGAAACGTATAACACCCTTCCATGGAGATACCTTCAAGAAAACATGATCTCCTACCTGAAATTCCAAATCCTTCCTTCTATTATTAGCATAGCTCATCTGCCTACTTTGAGCTGCGTTGATGGGGTTTTGGATTAGCTTCTCCTTTTCCATCGTTTCCTCCACATGTTTTGGGCTTACGAGCTTTCTTTCACCAACATCATCCCAACAGGTTGGTGTGCGACATCTCTTTCATATAACGCTTCATATAGTGCCATCTACATACATGAATGGAATCTATTGTTATAGAAAAATTCTACCATTGGTAAATATTGATCCCACAAACATTGAAAGTCAAGTGATCATGATCTCAACATGTCTGCAAAGGTTTGAATAGTCCATTCTGAATGTCCATTAGTTTGGGTGTGGTAAGCAGTGCTCAAACAAAGTTCAATATCCAGGGCTTTCAGAAGACCTTTACAGAATCTTGATGTGAAATTTGGATCACGATCAGAAATAATCGATAGGGGTACTGCATGAAGTCTCACAGCTTCATTAATATATAATCTTGCTAAACGTTCAGGTGGTAAATCTTCTCTTATAGTAAGAAAATGTGCTGACTTGGTAAGACGATCAATAGTGACCAATATTGCATCATTCCTTCTAGGAGTCTTTGGTAGTCCCACGAAAACTACATCGTAATATTATCCCACTTCCACTCAGGTATGGGAAGAGGTTTCAAGACTCCTCCAGGCTATTGCCTTCCAGCTTTCTCTTGTTTAAAAACCATACATCTTGACACAAAATCAGCAAACTCCCTCTTCATGTTGTCCCATCAAAAATATTCCTTCAAATCTCTTTACATCTTAGTTATACCAGGGTGTATTGAGAAATTGGAACAATGAGAATCATCCAAAAATTCCCTTTTTAGATCAGGTATATCGGGACTCAAAGCCTCTTCCTAAAATTCAAAATTCCATCCTTATACTCAAAGTCACTCAATCTCCCATCATTCATAGCGTTAATCTTCTTTTGATACTCTCCATCCCTAGTCTGAGAACTCTTAATCCTTTCTATTAAAGATGGATTGGCAACCATTTGAAACATATTTATTGTTCACCTTCCATGGTGATTCCCATATCCATCTTTACTAGATCAATATATATAGAATCCTTTTCACCACTCATATTATTCAAAACTTCGTGATCTTTTCTACTCAAAGCATGTACCACCTTATTTTCCTTCCTCGAGTGTTAGTGTATACTGAATTCATAATCCTTGAGTAGTTTAAGCCATCTCCTTTGTCTCATTTTGAGTTATTTCTGTGAGAAAATACACTTAAAACTCTTGTGATCAGTATAAATATCACATTTTTTACAACAGAGATAGTGTCTCCAAATATTCAAAGTAAAGATTAAAGCTGCTAACTCAAGATCGTGTGTAGGATATTTTTTCACTTGAATTTTTAGCTATCGTGATGCAGAGGCAATAACCTTATCATTCTAAATAAGAACACAACAAATTACTTTCTTTGAAAAATCACTATAAATAACAAACCCATCATTCCTTGATGGTAGAGTCAATATAGGATCATTGACTAATCTTCTCCTCAGTTCTTAGAAAAATTCTTCACACCCTTTTGTCCAAACAAATTTAACCCCTTTTTGTGTGAGATTTGATAATGGGTTAGCCAACCTGGAAAATTTATGGACTAAACGTCGATAATAAACTGCTAAACCAATAAAACTATGTACCTCAGTTTTACTCATCAGTGCTGGCCATTATTGGATAGCCTTGGACATTGAAGGATCAACAGATATTTCGTCCTTAGAGACAATATGGCCAAGAATAGAAATCTCTTGATAACATAATTCACACTTTATAATCATCCCATATAATTCATATCTTCTATGAGTGTTAAGGATAATGCACAAGTGATTTTCATGGTCTTTGTAGCTTTTGGAGTGTACTAAGATATCGTCAATAAATACCACAAAAAAATAATCTAGATATTTCTTGAAAACTATATTCATTATAACCATGAAGACAGTGGATGAATTAGTCAATCCAAAAGGCATTACTGTAAACTTGTAATGCTCGTACCTGGTTCAAAATGCTATTTTTGGAATGACTTCCGTCTTCACACACAACTGATGATATCCAGATCTTAGGTCAATATTTGAAAAGTATTTATCTCTATGAAGTTGGTCAAATAAATCATCAATACGAGGTAGGGGATACATCTTCTTTATTGTCAAAGCATTGATCTCCCTGTAGTCAACGCACAACCTCATAGATCCATATTTATTCTTAACAAAATTGACAGGGGCTCCCCATGGAGAAACACTATGGTGAATAAATACCTTATTACTCAATTCCTCTAGTTGTTTTTTAGTTTCACTAATTCCATAGTGTCCATTCTATAAGGGGTCTTTGATATGAGCCTTGATCTAGGAATTAAATCAATGGAAAACTCAATTTCTCATTCTAGAGGATGTCAAGGTAAATCTTCTAGAAACACAATGACATATTCTTTCACAATAGGTAAATCCTATATTTGAACATTCTTTTCCTCACCCATAGTTATTTCATTCTATTCTTCCCTAATAATTGAATTTAGTTGAGTTACTGGTGGTGGATTTAGATAATAATTAGGTGGTGATGATTCTTCTCTAAAGATAAGGTGTTCTTTATCATCGTCATCAAAAATAGTAACCTCTCTTTTCTTACAATAAATTTTTTCATCATGGTCTAAAATCCAATCCATACTGAGGATTATATCAAATTAAATCATGGGTATGATGATGTGATCAGTAGATAAAGAACATTTATATGCCCTAATGGGGACTGATTCACAAAACATTATTGCAATGATACTTCCCTTAAGAGTTTTGACTAACAACACCCTTGTTAAATCGAATTGGAAATATCTAATTTTCTTAGAAAACTAGGAAGATATGAAATAATGTGATGATATAGAATCAAATATTGATTTGGCTAAACTTGAGGAAACCTTTAAATTACCTTTCACTACGTCTTTCGGAACTTCAACCTTAGCAATAGTGATAATATAGGCTTGGCCTTAATCCCTTGGAATTTTCTGAGGTAAGTTCCCCTGATACTTTTGAAATTTATTTGCATAATGCCCTCTCTCTCAACAATTTTAGCATTCAACATCGACATACCCTTTCTTACACTTAAAATCACAAGCTTGTTGGCCTTTTTCACCACACTTGTAACAGACTCCCATTCCCTTCAGGAAAGTATCTGGGTGTTTCTTCCCACATTTACTACAGTATACATATTCAAATATTCCCTTATTCCCCTTATTTCCATTTCCAGAGTTTTCAGAAGATCTATTCTTCACTTTATGTCTTTTAAATTCATAAGACATGGAGAATTATTATTGTATCTTGATAGTACATGAGACAATATTTTCGTATGACGAGAAGGATTCTGAGAATAATTCTCGACAGATAAATGTTTTTATCCCATCAGTGAAACGATCAATATTACTTCTTGGGTTACATATATAATATGTTTCATGCCTCGCTAACCTTGTACAGTTAGCTTCATACTTTGCGACATTCTCATCCTCCTTTTACCTCAGACTCTGAAATTACCTTTCCATATCTGCTCGATGGTCATGAGGAAAGTATTTTTCTAAGTAAAGATCTTTAAACTCCATCTATTTCATATTTGATACCTCTTCATCTTCCTTTGTTTTTTGAATCAATGACCACCATTGATCAGCATCTCTAGTGAGGCAGTAAACTGCCATGACAAATTTTTCCCTTTCACTACTCCCTAAGGCATGGAATATTTTTTCTAATGAATTTATCCATTTCCCAGCTACTAGTGGATTTTTACTCCCATTGAATGTTGGTGGTTATTTCCTCATGAAGCGATCTTACATTGATCATCCATGCAGTGGATCAGGGTTCTCCATATGGGTAAGGTTATTATTCATAACCTGTGTGAGTTATCCCAATATAGTGATAAGCTGATCAGCACCAGCTGTATCACCATCTCAACTATAGTTATCTTGAGTAGGTGGGAAATCTCTAAATGGAGTGCTTGTATTGATATAGTTTCCATTCCTTCCACTAGGCCCCATTTCTAAACAATGGCATAAACTAGATTAGTTTATGAATCAAAATACAAAATTCCAAACTTGTAAAACACTTGACATAAATTGAACTGTTTATGGATATAATCCATAATCATTAAAAAATTCATTGAGGAAGTATATAATAACAAACCCTTCATAATTTTTTGTAACGAAAATTAGAATTTTCCAAAGAATATCCCCCAAGAGTGTCATAAACAAGAGTGCAACAAGGCCTGTTTTTGTGCACCAGTTCCCGTTTGAGTCTAGCTCAAAGCGGTGTTTTCAGGTTTTACCACTAGGTACATTTGTGCCAGATCCACCTCTACCTACTCGTATCCAGACATGGATGTATTTCTTGGAAAACTCAAAAAATCTCAACAATACCAAAATTTTAGGAAGGTATTCTATACTAATCCTCAAATTCTATCTTAGGGTAATGTCACCTTAATTAGAGTTTTCTAAATCTCTCTTCCAAGGTTTGAAATAATTTCCTCTGATACCAACTATAACACCCCGACCCTAGAAGCCCAGAGATGGTGCATTATTATGTATCATTGGCCTGATCAAAAAATATTAGGTCTCAAATGATCAATTAGTTTAGTAGACTTGGAAGTGCTAGATAAATTCATAAGGTTTACATTACATCATGAAATGTAAAACTACAAAAAAATTGTTTTCATTGACAACATTGTGATCCCATAGACTATCCCTATAGGTCAGTCATAATATTCTTCTTCGCATCCAGAGAAAAATAAAACATAGAAAGGGGTGAGCTCATATGCTCAGTAAAGATAAAAATATAGTGAAAACTTTCATAAATAAGAATAAACAGTTAAGGAAATGTATAAGACTAAAACAAAACCCTTTTAAACTGAAATTATAGCATAATATGGAAAAGATAAATCAAATAATTCCATTTAATTATTCACATTAATATTCTACTTGTCGAATAATCACATGCAATATTAATAGCCACTTTCATAATGATGGAATGCATAATGCCAGACTTTCATAACCACATAGTCAAGGCCTTGTGCCAAGACTAAAAATTGGATTTTGTTAAGGCCATGTTCCAAGACACTAGTTTGTCTCATGAGACCTACTAATGCATCAAGAAGCTATAGCGGGCTCCACCCGTCACTTACTAAGTCTAATGCATTCTTCATATGAAAAGGTTTAAAAATAACAAAACATTTGTATTAAAACTAGCATTTGAAATTTCAATACATCATACATAAACCATGAATGTTGTAAAAATTAAACATCCACAGTCAAACATATCACAAAACCATCAATACTTTATGGATGTTTTTTATCATAATAAATCAACTTCAAATAAGCTTAAAATCCATCAAAGAATGTTGAAATATATGAAATCAAAACCTTTTTAGAGAAATCTCTCTTTCTATTTTGAAATCATTTAAAAGTCATGTAATTATAAAAGAAAAAATTTATTTTTGAAAATATTCTTATAAGATTTTATGGGAATCTTTGACGTTGTTATAATGTTGGAACATAGCCTCACCTACTGTATAAGTAAAAGACATTCATACCTTAATTTTGTCGAAAATGTTATAAAGTACCTTGTTTGGAAAACTACAAAAATAGTCCTTTAAACACATTGATGGTCAAACAAGGGTATAAATTCATTTAACCCATAGTCTAGAAAATAGTAAAAATGATTTGAAATACATTTTTAAGAAACATGGATGTGTATCATAAAGAGGTCCCAGTAGATAATTACGTATAAAAAACCTCGGATAGTAAAGAGATTGTAGAATTAACCATTACCGTGTACTTTTCCTTTTTCAAGGGTAGTTTAACCTCCTTTATAATGGTGAAATAATTTTTCTTAAATTATACAATAATAATATACATTATTATGATACCATATATGATATTTTAACATTTCTTTCTTAATAATATCTTAGTATTATTGTTGTTTCGAGTGTTAAAGAATTCATTTTCCATTATATTCTTTGTTATGTGGGTGATATTTGTTATGGATGGGATGTATCTTATTCATATACAGAATTGTATCTATTATTTATACATTACTTTTAATCATCTAATGAAAATTATTCTTGAATGGATATGATGGGGAATGAATCTCATCGCGTTCCTGGAGACGGTAAACTGTACGTACGCACGAGCGACAATATCATTATTTTGATATTAAAATAATATATAATTGGATGATATATCATATATATAGAATAATTATCATGTTATATTTACTATTTACATCTATTGCACATCATTATTATACTCGTAAAAATAATAATGTATTGACTAACAATTACACCATGATGTGGAGACGGTATGTCGTACATATGCACGTATGGTGGCATGTCATTAAAAGGATGGATAGAATAATTAATTTGGTTGTAACATATTTATAATAATATCTCAGTATATAGAATATACTTGAGTTTTTATTTTAAAATGGAAACAACAAATAAAGATGAAGTGGAAGAAGAAAGGAACTTGAAAGAGGTGATGAAATATTTACCTCTTCTTCGGGTTCTTCATTTTGATTTGATCAAAAGGGATCCTAGGATGGCTTTATAACTAAAGTAATACCTCTAGGATGAAGGTAATATAGTTGAGAGGGTATTTGGGCATGGGTTGGCCGAGCCAAATGGCTTTTAAGGTGTGAATTAGAGAGAATAGGGAGTTCCCTTTTATAAGAGGGGTGAGGGGCACCTTAGGAAAATCTAGAAATATTATTTTATAATAGAATCATTTTCTGTTTCTAATAGCTCCAAAAAGGATTATATAAAGGTAAAGGTGGATATGGGTCTCAAAACAATCAACCAATAGTTTTTAGATAGGTTTGGTTCACTATATTAACCTTATCGTTTAGACTTAACTCTTAGATAAAAAGTTTCACATTTACTATGTCTCTTTATATTTTTATATTATATGGTTAATAAAGTTACTATATACTTCCAAGACAACCCCAAGTGGTTCATTAATGATACACCAATAATTATATAACTCCTTCTCCCAAATTTTAGATTTTTAGGAATAAAATTTAAATTAATAATGTAATATTTTTTTTAAAAACTCTTTTATGTCAATTTTGACACTATTTGGTATTTTGTTTTTTCTAAATTCATAACAAAATTATTACTTAGAAAACAATTCATATAACAAACCCTAACATGTCATATTAACCTTGATAATTAGTGTAATTCATAAAAAGTCTCAAATTACATTTATTTGTATATTTATAATATCAATTATTTTAATATTTCATTAATTAGGTAATTATTTTATCATAATTGTTTCATAAATAAATTAAATTATTTAATGTCCAAAAATTATAAATAAAATACCATTATGTAGGAAATATATTTATCTTTCTAATGAATATTTTTAGTAGAATTTTTCTTATGTATAACCTATATTAAAAATGTTTTAGTTATTAAACATTGATTTTAACTCTTTTAACTATTATTTAAATAAAATAATAATAAGTGTCCAAATCTAATCCATGTAGATCAAAGAGGTTCATATTTTATTCCTAAGGTTGTTTTTGGTCGAATTATACTTATCCAATTGAATTAAAACATGGTTTAAGGTAATAATAATATTATTTTTACCCTAAAATACCCTATTTACTTTTAACCGTGGTAAATAAAAGTAAAAAGTTACTATTCACCAAAAACTATTTTCATCTTATTAAACCACATTTTTCATACTGATATCAACTGTGTCTTTTGTATTTATGAAATTTCACTCACTAAAGTGGTAAAATTATGTTTTATGTGAATTTGCAAATTCTCCTAGGAGGTGGGTAAAAGATGGTGAAAAGTTCAATAAAGTTTTTATATATCTAAAATTATTATAAACCGATTCCAAGGAATTACATTGATCTTATATAGGTATTATGTATATATTATGACATAAAATAAATTTAAATAAAATAAATAATTATTTAAATAAAAATTTGGTTTTAAACTATAACTTAGTGTTGTTCACTATTCATCAAGAATTGTATGTTTTCAGAAAAATGCCAATAATTCACCCTAAGCTAATTTCGATATTCAAAATCCTAAAATGAATTCCATTTTGAAGGATAAAATTTATAAAATTTCAAAAAGTGGGGATTACTATTCATAATGGCTATTTTGATTGGTTGTGGTGTGTTAGAACTCAAAGTTGTGTACAACACATGCTACTATATTATTCGAAGAGAAGTGTACCGTGGAAGATTGGGGTGTTACATCTCCATTTGGATCTTTAGATTTATGTCCCATGCTCTCATTTGAAGGGAAATTCTGAATTAGTCATCAAATATATCAATGGAGAAAACGTGATTAGAAAACTAGATATCATGCCCGTTTTAAAGAACACTTTTCTACTAATGTTCCAATTCCCATCTCTTATAGAGGCAAATAATGTTCCATGATAATATAATGGTTGATCCAACACCCTATAAAATTTAATCCCCTCTCTTATAGAGCTAGAATAAGATGATCTTATCATTCATGTGGCATATCAGAGGGTTATAACTCCCATAATTTTAGATGATGAAAATGGGAATAAGGTAAAATAGCTAGCTTCCAGTTCTATGTCATGATGCTAAGGTATCCCCACCATAGATTATATAACAGAATGAAAAAATCCTTCCATTGAATTTCTCGAATATGGCATCCTTCTTCCAGATCATGTTGAGAGTGAGTTAATGTGTCGGAATATAGTGAAATTTATCATCCAGATTATTCCTATCATTGAATCACACAACTACATATATGATTTTGATTTAATTATCATTTTTGTATCTATAGAGATGAGATTCCCATGTTTATTTAGGAAGTTGATGTTGATTCCTATAATTCCCACCAGGAAGGGATGAATCTCTCGTGCAAAATTTGGCCACTGGGATATGTCACTCCCATTATTTCCATGACTTCATAGAGTTCACAAAGAGGTGTCATGTATGTCAAATCAATGATATATTTTTGCATCGACTACCAGAACCCCTCCATACCACAAGGTATTCATTAAAAATTTCATTATGGGAGATTAATATTGTTGGATGATACATAATATAAACATCTCACTAGTGGAGATTCATTCTGACATTAATAGATATATTCTTCAAGTGAGAAGAATTGATTTCCCATAAGGAATTCAAGGCCCAATCCATGATCGAGTTCATTATTTCCAATACCATTAATCAATTTCGGTTTTCTCATGCCATTCTCACCAAAAAAGTTTGATATTTGATGATTATTATCTAAAGATGTTGTATTCCAAGTAAAATATCTCATTAAACAACACATCAGATATTATATGTAGGAAAATGGAAATATTTAGTCATTCAATAAGAACCTCTCTAAAATTTTGTAGAATATGATGGGCCACAATGAGAGACATTATCAAGGAAATCACCCCAATTCTATCTTTTTATATCAGATAACAACTCAAAATCCAACCTTGGTGACTCTATACCCCTTGATGTATAGAACAAAGGTATCGCTTGTCAGTGAGGTTCAATATACATAACTTGAAACATCTTTCTATGACTAGAAGATTCTAAAAACAATATATAATATCTATATAGTTGAGTTCTAATCCCTCAAAGAGAATAGCCTCTATGCCTTTCATATTTTATAGATGCACTAGAATTGGATAGAAAGGGTTTTAAACAAGATGGTTACCCTCTACTCCTTTAAACTAGGTGTTATGGTACTATATCTCAAAACACCAATGATTCTAGGGAAGAAGACTCCAAAGTTCAATCCTAAATGGGAGGGACCCTATATAATTCACAAGGTCTATTCCAACTATAAATACTCTTTGATCACTATTAATGAAAAGAATATGACAGTTCCCACCAATGTGATGTTTCTTATGAATTACTTTATATGAGTAGCTTACCATATCCCTAACCACATGACATTAAAATGTGTGCCATGTCCAAACTCTACAAACATAAACTAAGAACCCAAGGTCTATACTCAGTGACATTAAACATTGAGTTCAAGTCTAGGAATCAATAATTTAAACAAAATAAAAGTATCCTCTAGAATATTTTCTGTGTCCTTGGTAATCCTTGGCTCTCATTAATGTTGTGTTCATCACTCTATTCTGATACAATTATCTTTTTTAGTTTCCCACCCAAATTTTGAAAACTCTATGACCTTAAACTAAGAGAATAATTCCAAGAATCATGACTATAAACTTTGTGAAATACCTCCTTAGAATGTTTGTTGTGGAATTGGGCCACCTAATACCTCATTCACATTAGTATTTTCACTACGCCATAGTATATATATTTATTTAGTCCGAGCTCTATGACATTAAACATTTAGAAACCAAAGTACGAGTTATATTCCCTTTAAGTAATTTTATCCCTCTAGTCTGCAGAGTATGACCTTAAACAATGTTCAACACCGGGATCCTTTACCCTAGGTCCCCATTGATGTTTTTTAATGTGTTATAGTGTGGAACATGGATCATTGAACCCGACAACTACATTTCTTCAATCCATCTAAACACTTTCACTATTTCTTACTTTTGATTTTCATCATCCTACAAATCCAAATAGGCTCCCTAAAATTATGGTTACTAGAAAAAATGGATCACCTCCAATCCTTCGCCAACACTCTAATGTGTCTATATTAGAAAATAGTTGATCATATGTTTCGAACATGGTGAAAAATCTATCCGACATTTTCTCATCACATTTTTTATTGGATTAGTTATAGACCCTATCTTTCGAAGATGGTCAATAGTTCATACCAAACCTTTGGTTTCCACTTATCCAAATATTTGGAGTCTTGAAATTCCTCTATTCCACCTCCCTATATTTTGGAGTGATTCTAACACCCTTGGTGTTACCCCTTTGAGAATCTGTGCTCATTCATATAGCCAATCAATATTCTGTGGACACCATTCTTCCATTGATGTGCACTCCCATATTCCAGGGAAATCCTCTTACCGCTCCTTGTTTCCCACACTGATCATGACACATGTGGGATTATGAATCATTATAGAGTTTTTACCCACATGCCTTATATGAAGAAGATCATTTCTCAATAATCTATGATATTAAAGTAGAATATAGATTTTAAGAATCAATAATTTAATCTAATCCATAACCCTCTCATGGAAATTTGGGGTGGTGATAGGCCTCCATGGCCCTTATTCATATCAATTATATCAAATCGCTACTCTACACATCTCTGTTTGAAGAGCTTCAATTGTATGCACTCTGTGAAATTAAACTAAGATCCATTAGTCAAAACACTATGGCCTTAAACATTGATCCCATGGTCTAACCATTTGTACCTTCAACTAATTTACACCAAATATTCCAAGAATAATGACCAAAAACTATATTCCATCATTCGTATAGGATTATGGGGTGTGGAAGTCGGCCTCTTGGGCCCTCATTCATGTAATTTTTTTTCACTTTTACATTATAAATATATCGATTTTAAGGGTCCCTTCCCACATTCCAAACTATGTGACTTTAACTACTAGATCCATTGGTCCATGCATTATGAACATAAATTATTTGTATCCCCTATAGTCAAAGTTGTAGGAATATAAACTACAAATCCTAACATCCTTAGAATACAATAGAAAAATGTGGTCTTTACCAAGATGATTTTTTGATTCCTCTTAATAATAGAGGATCATTACCAAATTTGAAATATATATTACTCGTATGATAAGTATGGGATGATACACAAACTATAACCCTTGCCCTAAAAACATGATTCCCCACAATAATTATGGGATGATTAAATTCCCCCAAGAGATAATCTTCCCCACTAATGTAAGTATTCTACCATAATGTGTTACAGAGCTATGTGTCACTATATTTCCATAATCAGGGGATATATATAAATGCTCAGAATTCCTATCACTAGACCCAACTAGAAAATAATCAACCCTTTAGCCCCTTATCCAGAGAAATGGTCCAATTATTATAACCATTATACTATGTGTGGTTCATGTCAAGGTATGAACATGAGCCCATTTTAATCTATTCGTTTGTGGTCATACCACTTTTTTTCATATAAGTACCCTTGAAACAATCACATTTATATTCCATATATTACAACATAAAATTGAATTCCCATAGTCCAAGAAATGTGACTTTAAACTTCATTCCATGGTCCAAACCTTATGACCTTAAAATATATTCATCTAAATTCAGTAATACGTGTTTCTTGATTTCCATCTTTAGGGGATATGTAGTTATGAATATAATTATTTTCTCTTAGACTAGCCACAAATACACCAGAAAACCATCTGTTATCTATGGTGAAAGTACCCCAAGTGTTGTAGGGGCCACCTTCTAGGTAAAGGACCCATTCAATTACGATGACCCATTAGCAGCTTGAGATTCCCTCATAACATGATATGAGGACGTAATGTGCGAGAAACTTGAATTGAAAGATCATCAACATCCTTAGAACATAACTTTAAACTATTGATTTTCCCTTTAGAAGATTTGGATACCTCTAAATAAGAGATGATTGTATCCGTTATCAAACAAGGATGGCATGTATGATGAATTGACGATGGAAAGACACTATTATCCTCAAAACATGATGTTAAACTATAGAATTACCTTATATAAATTCAGGTGGCCTCATGTCCACGTTTAAGAAGATTCAATACTCACATTTGAGAGAGTATCTCTATACTGGAAATAGTTTTATACCATTCCATATTCCAAAACTACTTGTGTCCTGATTCCCATCATCATTATATACATAGTGAAACCCATATATTTTATCATGGACATATCCCCTTATATGACTCATACTGGGGCCTTTTCTTTCACCAATTTCATTTCCTAGGATTTATGGCCTTAGAATAAAATACATGGTCCTATAATTATGAATATAAACTATTGGAAATATTTCCAAGATATATAAATTAAAACTATTAGAAATAATCGTACAAAATTCATGAAAATAAAATGTGACTATATAGAGTTATTAGGGGATATCCCATGTAGAATTTCCACTTAGGATCCTCTTTCACATCAGGTCACATGTCCTTTCACCTGATTTAATACTATAACCAAACCTGTGAAATGAACATGGTATTTCCTATTGGAAATATTTAAGAAAATGTAATAGATTGATCACTACATTATCCCCACACACTGCATCCTAAAAAATGACATTAAATTGTGTGATGAAACATGATCACATTACATTAAACATTACAATGCTTCATCCTCACCATACAATGTCATAATTTTGTATGAAATGTTCTCATTGCATGGTGTAAAATTGTAATTAATATTAAACCCTCAATTAAGGGGCCACATTCCCCTAGTGTTGGTTATCTACCACATTGTTCATTCGACCATCCCTTAGAATATGAGATGTTGCATACCCTAGAAGACATGATTGATCTTTTGATTAGACTGATATGTATACCCAACTATCTCTAAGACATGGTGGAATAATTATGAGAGTATTGTAATCCATTATAACATTCCATCACTTTATTTACAAGATTCGTGTTCCTCTTAGTTAGATCCTCATTCTCTTACATGGCTAATGTTACCCCAAATAGAATAGTATATATCCAATCTGACTCACCTACCATTCTGGTTCAAAGCCTTATAGCACATTGGATGATATTTTAAGATATGTTATATGTTTCTATCATAGTTTGTGGAAGACCCTCATGTTTCCCCATTCTCAACTAATAATTATTAATGATATGTTTTAAATGTGGTCAGTAGTTAATATGTATCATAAATCTACCACTACCATGTTCTATGTTTTAGGCATAATTATTGACAAACATCATTCCCCATAGCTCATGTAGACATAATCTTCCTTCATTTCCCCCCATTAATGCATGAGAGTAAGGTGGGAAATCATGGTTTCTCTTCTGATTACTCTTTTTCTCCATATCAATCAACTCTCAATCCTTTCACTCCCATATGAATGAGAAGTCACCTGGTCATCAGTTATTTCTCACATTAAGAATGAATCATGTCATCTTAGGTATTGATCATTGAAATTTCCAAATATGATTGATGTTTTATGGTGAAAATTGATAAATATATATTTCCATTCATGTAGAAAGTTTAAACATCAAGATTCAATAATGGTAGAGGTTCATTTACATATTAGGTAATTTATTGAGATTATGAAAATATACCACTATGGATCCACCCCTACAATAGAATGATAATAATATACATTCCCTAGGTATGTGGCCTTGGAGTCATGTTTATGCCTCCTAATATATACTTCCTCCTCATCAACTATAATAAAAATCTCAACAACTCATATTTGAGTTGTTTCCCACTCATCTTGGTTGTCTTCTATCTAAGAAATTTCATAATTCATTTTATTCATGGCCTTCCCTAGAAAATACCTTAGTTAGTTGTTAAACGTTAATTGAGCATTCATAAGGGCAACATACTTGTTCAATTTCATCTATAGATGGATAATTTACTAGATTACTTCTTCAAGATTCCAAATATTTTTACACTTTTTCTCGAGCAAGGAATAATTTAAATGTTGGATTCCTTTATGAAACCTCTCATGATGGAATTCACATACTAGTTCATGATGAACACAAGGGTCCACCCTTACGGTGCTCAAAATGTATAGGCAATAGAGGTGAAACCCCATATAACTCACTAGGAGTCATTCTGGGGTCTAGGTAATGAAATAATGTTTGATTCTCGAGGAAATGTTCTAGAATATGTGATTCTCCTAATAGGCCTTGGTTCCAGAGTCATATACCACCATTGGAAGTCAGACATGTATTTGGGAAAATCTATATAAATGGTGGGATTTGGGTTGTTCTATATGATCTTATCAGATGATATGGGTACATATAAAGATAATTATCATCATCATATAACCCTTCCTCCGAAGCACCATATTTTCCATCATCAAGCTCTTCCCCACCAGTGGTATCACCCATGACCGCAACAAACTATTCTCCCAGGACCATGGTTAGCATAGAGTGAATGACCAAATATTTAATGATTAGCACAACTATCAAGGAGGGTCAATAGATTCTCCATTCATTTTCACTTTAATGGAATACAATTTTTCGATCACTTCATGAGATAGGAGCATGTAAGACAAAGTTATTATAACATGGCTATTTGATCATAAGTAAGATAAAAAAACATACAGAAACTAAGAATTGAAATTTTTTTCCATCAGTCTTAGTAGGGAGTTCTAACATAGGATATCCATCAACTCTAGTCAGTACCTCAGAAGCTGGCATCTGACCACCCAATGTCATTCGAGAAAGTGTAGTATGCTGACCTATGGGAGTAAAATAAAAACATGTTGATACAGAAGCTAAGTGAAAGGTCCAAAAGTGACAAATGAATTGAGATTAACTCTTACCATAGAGAATAGGTGTTTCAATGATGAGCCACCCCATAAACATAAATTCCACATCATTGGGTTTTGTCATTGGATTACCTAGGTGTAGTCCTCCCTAGATAACAAGGTGGACTCGAGGCATTGAATTCATCACTTATACTTAATTGAATAGCCCACCAGATGCATCACCATAGGCACATTCCCTAGATCATGTTATACAGCACCAGGTGGTCCACCTTCTCCCCTTCCAGTAGGTTCCCCTTTCCCATTTATAATTTTCTCCTATTAATGAAAAACTGTAGTAACAGATTCTGTATTACAAAGGTAAATGATCAACGGAAGAAGATTACAAAATAATCTTACAAGGAGATGTATGACCAGTTCATCATCTGAGTTTATAATTTCTCCACTTTCATGAGTAATTTTATTCTTAGTGTATTTTCCCTTGGATTTATCATAAATAAAGCCCTTTTCCCCTATCATTCAACACTTCATCAGTAAATTCAACAATTTTTGGGGTCTCATCCCTCCTTATCTCACCACCAACCATCACCTGCACTAGGCTAGAAGGAAGGATAGATTCCCCTCGTGGGAATGAATGGTAATCCATGACCATCACATATGTATTCCTTTAATTTAATCTTAAAATTATTTTAATCATTGGAATACCAAACTCTAGTAGATCAATTCCATCATATATCAGCTTATACAAAATTTCCTCCATCAACATGGACTCCCCCATCATCCTTTATGCCAACTAAATAATGGTTTGGACTCCATCAGTAGCCAGTTGCATAATCTTTTTTAGATTCTTCCCAATAACCTCTTGAGATGTTCCCCTCCAAACCCAGGAGCACCATACATTATCCTAAGATTGATTCTGGGACCCATATCCTTTAGTGTTGGGGGTCCAATAGATTTTTGTACCATCACTACTACAACACCAGCCCAAGATTATCCCAAAATTACGCCATCTCTTGGGAGAGCAGCACACCTACTACCTTTTTTCTGAAATCCAAAATCACTATAACTATCACTAAAGTGTGTTTAAAAAAGTATCCCATCTAGTTATGCTAAAACATAGTTATTATCGTATTCCTTAAATGTTTCAGCTTTCATTTTGGCCAGCGACAACAAGATCATCTCTTTTAAGCCTATGATCATCAACATCCACCATAGTTGAAAAAAGGATATAGGGAGGTCATTCCGTATGAACCCATGTGTTTACTCTATTCACCTTCCTCTAAAGGAACATGAATTTCCTAGGGTACTTGTATGGTGTGTTCAGTTATAAGTAGAAGTGGTCATCAATCCTGGCCACCAGCATTCTTCCCCTAATGCTTTGAATGTACTCCATATATTCCCATGTCCTGTATAGGTTTTCAACCATTGGGCCCACAGGGGTTGAGAACACATGTAAATTAAATATTTTATGTTATTGGATCACAATCATGACATTGGTCTCATTGAGAATCACTCATTAGACCCCAAAAGTTATGAGTGGATATTCTTGTAAACCAACATTTGGATGTCTGGTAGTATACAGGAACATATTTACCCCAATGTGAACCATGATCTAGCCATAAAAGAACTATAATGGGCCATATAACCTATATGGAATATCTTCCTTCACCACATGGCCTAACAAGATGTAGAACTGAGCAAGAACGGGTACCCCTAGGTTCACCCCCTTATCAGTCATCAAGATTTCCACTATCACAAGCAACCTCAAGTACAGACCCATCTATGTTTCATTTATTGATAGAATCCAATAACTCGGAAATGTGATATGGAACATGGTGTTCCAAACTAGTGTCTTAGAGACTTTTATCGTGTTTTAGACCCAACACTCAATCTTTCCCTCCTCCTGGATCAAACTAAATTATACTACTCTCCTCCTAATTTGCACTATCGATCACTGCTTTCCCTACCATGGAATCCTCAAGACAAGATCCATCTTCAGGAACATATTAAACAAAATCACGAAAAATGTCATTTTGAATGATGGTATCATGGCCTAGGATTTTTTTCCAATGTCTCTGAAAGAGTAGTGATGGGAGATGAATACAATGCCTATTATACTAGGTGATCTACAGTAGAAGAAAATCATAATATTATAACCCTTCTAGAAGGATTATACTAATTTCATGAACATCCCATAATCTAATTATCACCTCACCGTGGTGGAGTTGGAATTTTTTGTATTTTGGGACCACCGACTAAGAATCTCTAACACCAAATCCTACTGAAAGTATGTGTAGAACTTCAACATCCACACTACCCCATACAGTTCAATGTAGTGTATCATAGTTTTGTAGTATAAGAAGGAAGAGAATTCCAAGTATTCCCAGGGCCATTGATTGGTAAAATTTCCTCATGACCGTTGATACTAGTCCTTATGCAAGACCTTTCTTTTATATCACATGATTCTCTATAGGATAATGGTGTAGTGGATGAGGAATTATTCAGCCGTTGGTTCCTCCCCTATGATTATCCTAGATTTCCCATTCATCACATAGATTTCCATGACCACATGCTCTCTATTTGGATGGACATTAATATTGACATTCTAGAAATTGAACTCATCCTTGCACATGAACCACAATTGTGGTTAGTTGACCTCCAATCCTTGGATATTGTCCTCATCCATTAGTCTAATGTTCCACAATAAAAGGTGATCGATTAATAGAGAGTTCCTTGAATCCAAAAATAGATAATCCATGAGTTGATGGTTGTCTGCTAAAAACATCCAGGCTCAAGGGATCTTATGATTTCCCTATAATTTCATTCTTCAATCAACTGCTAATACTTAGATATAAGTTTTACATTATTGATGGGATATTCCAGTATTTCCAAATTATATTTAAGGAGCATGGAATAGAAGATTTTCTGTGTAATAAAGGTGAGTTTTTTCATGTGTTTGGAAATTTGAACATAAAAAAAAGAATCCTTGGTTGTAGAAACAGAAGCATGAAAGTAATTTCAAAAAATATGTAGATGAAGCTTGGGTTTTTTCAAAATAAGAATAATTATTTTTACAAGAGCAAAGAAGTTTATCACACAAGAAGTGATGGTATCATAAAGAGGGACCATCTAATTGTTTATACTCATGTACTAGGTAATTGAACATGTGTGAGGCCTTATTTTGTGACCAATCACAATTTTTTCATGCACCCATTAGAATGAATAACTCTCTTCTATGTTTTCCTCAGAACCCAACCTTGTGGTCCCTAAACAGCTAAAATTACATGGGGGGATTACTGTGACCATAATTTTATTGGAATAAAATAATGGATAGTTTTTAATGATCAAAAATTACGCACTACCGAGAACTAATATTCTGGGGTTGATGAGTGTGTAGCATGCAAGTTTATACCACATCAAAAAAAGTGCCTCATTTTGTAGGAAAATTTCTTATGTGCCAAATTTGATGGGATTTTTCATGGATTTCAACAACAAGAACCTGATTTCACTATATATCACATTCATGAATGAAGGGGTTTGTAAAATAAATGAATGATGCATGAAATGGGAACCTTTATGTGCTAAATGTGACATCAAGTTGGGACTATTTCATGGAGAATCTTCCGTGGAAATGCTAAAAATCACACATAAGTCCACTTTCATTCCCAATAACATGTGCACCAATCACCAAGGATTATATCTATAAATTGAACCTCAAACCTCACCCCTCTTATGGGAGGCTATATGGAAGAAAAAAACCTTCCCTTGTGCACAAAAATACCCATGTTACATGACATAATGAAACATGGAACACAAAGGGTAGATAATATTGAAAAATAGACCTCCTATGGGACCAAATATAACGTGTACCATAGTTGAGTATCGCATATACATAACCTGTTAGTTTAGCTTGGGTGATCCCATGTGAATCACCCAGCAAGAAACCTTGATCTGCAAGAAACAAAAATCTTTCACACATATACCACTAGAGGATTGATGTAATGCTCTTATCATTGAACCCTTTGTCATAAAACACTTTCGTGGAACATTAAATAAATTTACACATAAATTTTAAGGTACCCAAATCAATGGACCATATTCCTCTAGTGCACCAGTTACATTACCTACTACTTTTGAGCATGGGTACTTCAACCCATTTTTCTTCTGATCACGGGTCTCTATCAAGGATCTATTAACTAACCACCACTCCATGGTAGTTACAAATCCATGCTCCACCCAATGGTGCATGAGTGGTTGTCACATAATCCATTGGGATATAAAGTGAGTCCCCCCCATATCCACGATGGATGATGTAATTCTGCCTAGATTATTGCCCTAGTCATATGATGCCAAACTACACAACAAAGACCTCAGTATATGATGTAAAACCATATTATTACCTCGTTAAATGAGAATGGGATTCCCCGTCAATGATCATCACACTCATCCCCTTCTGTGGGATGTCATTTTACTGCAAGAACACTTGGCAGGATTCAATTCATAATCTTGCACCACCCCTCATTGACACTCCATTCTTGAGCCTAGAATCCTTACCATATGAAATTAGACTACATGGATTATTCCATTCACATTACCTTAAACAGTAGCATCGAACTATGTGAGTTTTGATCCCTATGTTCTAAACAGGGTACGTAGGAAGCATCCCTTAAGTTAAATCCTGAAAAATGGTAAACTTAGGTGTTCACTCCTAGGGAAAATCATCCCAGATCCACCCAAAGTTGATTTATATTCAATCTATTGGATTCTCCTAAGGGGGTGTTTTATCCATTTGTAAACCATCCAAGTGTAACAGTTTCCCTCCTAGGGACACAACTCTAGAATGCACTTCAAGGGGAATCTTATTCAATCTTATAGATATGAATGAAGGTTATTCCAAGTCAACCAATAGATAAATCTTATAGGTATGGAATATCCACTCTTAGGGACACCCCTCCCTGATCAAACTCAAGGGGTGTCCTGATAAATCTTTTTGATCCACCACAAAGAGAATATTGAACCATCTATCAGTAAATCATCTTGAAATGAAATTTTCCCTCTTAGTGGCACACCTTTGGAATACAACTCATAGGGCATTATGATCGATCTTCATGATCCTCCTTAATGGGATTTAAAATCTATTAGTAGACCATCTATGTGGGAAAATTTTCCTCCTAGGGACACACCTCCCACATCTACCTCAAGATGAATCCTAATAATTCTTCCAAATTTTCCTAATGGGGTGTCCTAATCCATTTATTAATAAACTTTTTAGGTGTAGCATCATCCCTTCTGAGGACACACCTCATAGATCTGCCTCATTAGGCATCCAAATCAATTTAATAAATCCACCTAACTGGGGAATCTTAACCCATCTATCCGTAAAACATGTAGGTGTGACATCTTCCCTACTATTGATGGACCACCCAAATCCTCCTCAAGTGGTGTCATGATCAATCATCCATGTCCACCTCAAGGGGTATTATGATCTACCAATTAGAAAACCCCATAGTGATATCTTCCCTCCAAGGGACACACCTCTTATCCATGTAATATGATAAAACTTCTCCCAAACTATCCAGACAAAAACTTAAACAAGTGACTCTTTTTAACACCCAGGGGTTTTACAAATATATTTAATGAAATTAATTATACACTATGTTTATATTAAGAAACAATTAGTTTTTAGGATATTTTTATAAACTAGCCATTAAACAAAATTTTTCCCCTTTAGTGTTTTGAATTTTGAAATACCGATATACATTGTGGGGATCAGTAATTTATTTGGAGTCTGATAGAACCAATATAATTTTTGGTGAATAGTAAAATAAAATTATGAATGTTAATATGAAAAAATTAATAGTAAGATCACCAATGAATGTATTTATAATAATTAATGAGACCCTGCTTAATTTTTTAAGGTGATATAAAATGAGGTATAGTTAAGAAAATAGAAATAATTTATGATTTTATTTAAAAATTATTTTCCTAATATTCAAAAAATTAGTTTTCCAAAATAGATTTTATATTTGAATACTAAACATTGAAAAAATATTTGGTGTTAATTTTTGGGATTTTTTTGAAATACATGAATTTTTTGTTAATAGTGAAATAAAATAATATAAAAAATAAGCTAAATACATGATTTGTTGATTCAATAATGATGTTCTGTTGTGGTTAGAACCATTGGTTCTAACTAACTTGAACCAATTACTATTTTTTCACATGAATTAAAAATATTCATAGACTTGAGAAAAAATAAAAAACTAATGAAAAAAATAATGGAAAACCCCTCCTCTCCACTACTACAAATACAACCCTCATCCCCTATTCCTCTAACACCTATAAAGATATGTTAATTGTATAAATTTTTCCCAACCATAATCCCAAGGATCCTACCCACGTCCTGGACCTTCTGGTATCACCCAAAGGCAAATACTGAAGTCCTTAAAGAGGATCTTGATGAAAAAATATCAAGAGGTAAAGATCCTATTTATTTTTATTGTGTTTTATTTTAACTTATTTTCTATTATTATACTCTCTTCACCTACCCTTGTCCAAAAGGAAGGAAAGATACATTATTAAATATATTCTTTATTTTAATAAAATTTCATCATTATTTCTCACTTCATTCTCATATTCTCAAAATAAAAACAACATCTGTGATGTGTCAATTTGCTGAAATCATGGATGATGGGTCTTCAATTTCTCTTAGTTATTTCAGATATGGTTCTTAAACCATTTTAATGGTTGGAATATATTTTAACTATTATGATATAACCTCTATTATTTTTTGGAATTAACATATAATCATAATATTAAAGTTATATGATGAAACAAGTTATTGATTATCGAAGAATCGTAAAAATGATCAAAACATCATTAATGTGTTATTTAATGATTAATAATCATATTTGATGAAAAAATTATTTATTGAATCATTTAATATTCTAGAAACTTTTTAACACCATTTGATTCTACTTCTAGTCTTTGATTTCCATTCAACAATAAAATACATTACAAACCCACCATGGAAACTGTGTAACCAACGCTTCCAAAACATTGTAAATAACAACTTATTACAACTTTATAGGTTGAATAATGTCATAAAATAAATATATATGTTGTTAGAAAAATTAATATGTATATATAAACTACTAATAACACTATTTTAGCTATTATAATGTTGGTTTACACGCGTGTTATGGGAATTGAACCAGCGGTAAGGGATCCTATATATCCCACTTTTATTTATGAATCTTCTCTATGTTAAGACCATTTAATTTTAATTTTCAATAATGGGGTGTCTTTTCACACATCCTCAATAATACCCATTTGATATATAAATAATTATAGACCCCTTTTTCTCTCATTAATCTATCCCAAGTACACCTGTTACTATGCCTAAATTTCATAAGGGAATTCGTAACCCAATTTGAATTCTTTGGGTTATCCTTATACTTTATTAATTATGTGTTATTATGATTATTTTTGTGATTCATTTCTGTTTATATTATGTTATATTATGTTTGTTTATAGTTTTTAAAAATATACATTCCATTCCATCAATTCATACTCCAATATTATTTGTAAGGGACTTTCCGTTTGAAATCATTTTTACTATCTATTTAATGAAATTCAAAATGATTGTTGTTTTATATATATTTAATTTTAGTTATACTAATATCATGATGATTTATTACTAAGATATGTTCTAGGGACATAGTGATGTTGGGTTGAGACCATTATAGCTCATTATATGAGGGTTTGTTCCCCATTATAGCTCAAGATATATTGGGTTGAGCCCATTACATCTCAAGATATAACAGTTGAGCCCCATTATAGGTCTCCAATGAATTGTGTAATTTGGTGATTGAAGATGACAAAATTATTATTACATGTGTAAGAGATATTGTAAGTTTTATATTCTAAATATGACACAAATATACTACATCATTTTTATATGAATGTTAATATGTTTTTATTTGAAGGGTTTTAGTGTTTTTCTGTTATCACTTAACTATAGATTTCATTCTTTATATACCTTACTGATCCCTTTGTGTTCATACCATGTTTTTAGAAGTTTTTCAGAGGTTATATGGATGTGTAAGAGATGTAAGGAATACAATTTAAATTTTATGAAGAGTTTTCAAATAATTTAGGTTTTATTTGAAATGTTCTATATTTTGGAAAAAGTTGATATTGGTTTAATGGTATCCCCATTTATGATTATGGGATGATATATATGTTTTATGTCCTAATTCTCTAAAATATTAACTTGAAAAGATCCTAAATGTGTAATAATTCATGTTCTTTTCTAAAACTCATTAATATGTAATGTTTTTAGGCCAAGTATTTATAGTTGGTATTAGCGATTGGTTTAGATTACTTTAGTGGTTTGGATGATGTTATTAGAATACCATAAATGATTTTTAATTTATGGATAATTTAAAATGATATAGAATTGAAAGATTACCACGTTTCTTCATATATGAAATTTTTATTTAGAACGGTTTCCATAGAAAAAATATGGAATCTATGGAATAAAGGCACCAGTAGGTTGATATCTATCTAAATCTGTAACCTGGAATGGTGGGAATCAGAACTGAGTAGTTTGTGATAGAAATGACTGAGTTTTCTCGAAGTATAAATGGTGGTGGTATCCATACTAGAGAGAACCCTATTTTACTAGTAATAAACATGTCTTTTATGGATTATTTTATGAGGAAACATCCTCTAACATTCAGTGGAACCATAGATCCAGTGATAGCTGAAGGATGGGTCAATTCTATAGAAAAGATATTTGATGTCATTGGATGTTTGAAACATCAGAAGGTAATACTAGGAATTTTTCATTTTGATGGTGAATATGAGCAATAGTGGTCTCTTTTTAAGAATAATAGAGGAAGATATTATCTTGATATTCTAAAATGAGGATATTTGAAGAGTATTTTTCTGGAAAAATATTTTCCTGAAATGGTTCAACATAGAATAGAAAAACATTTCTCAGAAATAAAGCAGAAAGATAATGAATTTGTCCCATCATATGAAGCCAATTTTACAAGACTATCCTGGTACGTACACGATTTTACTCGAGAATATGATTGTAAAATTAGTAGATTTTTTTCTGTATTGAGACCATTTTTATGAATAACATTGGATTCAAGAGAGTTTAGACGATTCGAGAAACTTTTTCACTGTGATAAACAAGTTGAGATGGAGGTTTTTGATACATATGTTTCTCATGATGATAAGAATAATAAGATGTCTAGTTATTAGGCATTGGGGAAGATTTTATCGAGGAAATATATATGTAAGAAGATAAATTTTCCTTCTTGTGATAGGTGCGGTAACAAGAATCCTGTAGAATGTGTTGTAAATTATAAGAAATGATTCCAGTGTGGAGAGTTTGGGAACATGTCCCACGATTTCAAGTAAAATGATTCTAAAATTAATGATAAATCGATGGTAACATGCCTTAACTATAAGGAATCGGGTCATTTTTCTATTGTGTATTTGAATCTATTCACTGAGAAAGGAAATCTACAAAATAAGAAGTAGAATGACTTAGAAAAATCTATTGCAACCACTTCAGATGATGATGAGACATAAAATGAGGTGTTATCAGGTACATTTCTTGTTTTTACAGATTTCCCAAATGTGTTTTCCGATTCGAGGTCTACACATTCCTTCATTTCTAAGGAAATTTTGGAAAAACTGGGAATTCCACCAAATGAAATAAAACCCCAAATCAGGGTAAAAATTCTATAAAGAAATATTATGGCAAAAAGAAATTATAATAATCTACCTATATTTGTCTTTGTAAATATTTTACCTGTAAACCTTGTTGTTTTTCCTCTAGTAGAGTTTTATTTTATTCTAGTTATAGAGTGTCTTTATTTTTATCTTACTAAGAATCATTGAAGAGAAAAAGAAGCTGTTTTTTAGAAAGAGTTTCATTTTCTGTAGAATAATGAACCCAGATGGTTGAGAATATATCATGAAGCTATAAAATTGATAAAATATGGGAATGAATGTTATCTTGATAATATTTTTCTTAATATTATGGAACTATCCAAATTAATTATGTGCTAGTGGAAAATGAATACTAGGATGTTTTTACTGATGTTTTTCATCATGGTATTCTTAATCGAGAGGTTGAGTTTAATTTTGACCTAATTTCTGATGCTAAGTCAATTTATAAACCCCCTTATCAATTGAATCAAATGGATATTCTGTAATTACAAAAGCATTTGTGTGAATTTTTAGATAAAGGATTCATTTGACCCAACACTTCTCCATGGGGTTATCTCGTCTTGATTATTTAAAATAATGATAGTTCAATGAGACTTTTCACATATTATTGATCCTTAAATAACATCAAATTAAAAAAAACAAGTTACTTTTTCCTCATATTGATTATTTGTTTGATTAGTTCGAGGGAGCACAATATATTTTTATGTTTTCCCTGAGGTTAAGGTATCATCAATTGAAAGTAAAGGATGAAGACATTCCAATGACTGCATTATATACTAGATATTGTTTTTATTAATTTTTATTTATGCCATTTGGGTTAACTAATTAACCGATTTTATTCATGTATCTTATGATAATAATATTTCATAAGATCTAGGATATGTTTGTGGTTGTGTTTATTGATGAAATTTTGGTATGTACTAAAAGCATGAAGGAGCATTGAAAAACATCCAAGGATTGATTTGAAAACCTTGAAATAAAATGTATGGAAATTTTTTAAATTGAGAAATTTGTATACAAAAAATATATTTACATTATCACATTTTTTCCTAAGATGCAATAACTATTGATCCTGCTAAAAAAGGTGTTGAATAATGGAAAAGACCCACAAATATACCTAATATTCATTATTTTCTTGGTTTGACTATCTGTTACCAGAGGTTTGTTCAAAACATTGCATGGTTATCAACCCCACCAACCATGTTAACACAAAAAGTCATTAATTTGGTTTGGATAGAATAATATGATGATTGTTTTCAGGAATTGAAAAAAAAATTGTTGAATTCTCTAGTTATGACCCATCCATCCAGAAGTGGTGAATTTTTCATCTATAGTGACGCTTCATTGATGGGCCTTGGTTGTCCTCGGATATAGAATAATCATGTAATTTCATCTGCTTCACGTCATTTGAAACCTCATGAGTTGAAATACCATACACATGATTTGGAGTTAGATGTTTTTTTTTATTAAAAATTTTGAGGCATCATTTTTATGGAGTAAAATGTAAAATATATACTGACCATACTAGTTTAAAGTATATATTTACTCATAAAAAATTGAACATGAGACATAGAAGACCGTTGGAACTAATAAAATATTATGATTTCATTATCAATTAACAACTTGGAAAAGAAAATAGAGTATTATATTTCTTGAGTCAAAAACATTATTCATCAATAACTATGATATGGCTGGAACAAGACCCTCTAGTTAATGAAGTTATCAATTTTGGATTGGATGTTTTTAGTATAAGAAATTCCCCAATTTTGTTATAGGTGTCAGTGAAGTTGTCTATATAAAGTAAAATTAATGAAGTGCATAAGGAAGATATTCAGCTACAGAAAAGGTATAATTGGTTGAAATGGGTATGTTTATATAATTTAAATAAGATAAAGATTGTGTGCTATGATTTTGAATGAGATTATGTGTGCCTTGTGATTCTCAGTTGAATAAGGAATTATTGTGTGAAGCTCATAGTTCTCTATTTTTTTCATTCTAGTAGCAAAATGATGTGTAGATATCATAGAGAGTATTACTGGTGGGATGGAATGAATATTGATATTTCTAATTTTACCATGAAATGTTAGACAAGTCATCATGTTAATGTAGAGAGGCAGTTACAGAAAGGTATGCTTAAACCTTTACCATTGAAAGAATCAAAATTGGAAAATATATTGGTGGAACTATCAAAGAAATCTCAAGGTAACAATGAAATTTGGGTTATTGTTGACTGACTGACTAAATCTTCTCATTTCCTTCCTATTTGAGATACGATGACTTTGGATCATCTTTCTTGATTACATGTAAAAGATATTTTCAAATTACATTGATTTCCTCTTTCAATTGTTTCTCACTTTGATCACAGGTTAACTTATAACAGTTTGAGGGGAATTTATAATTTATTGGGACCATAATTAAATTTATGTATATATTTTCATCCTTAATAAGATGGGAAGTTAGGATGAATGGTTTAAAATTTGATGGATATGCTTCGAGATTGTTCAATGGATTACCAGGGATGTTGGGATCAACACCTTTATTTAGTTTAGTTTTCTTAAAATAATAGTTTTCATTCCAGTATACAAATGGATAGTTTTGAGGAATTGTATGGAAAGTAGTGTTGAACTGCAGCATTTTGGGATGATGTTAAGGAAAGTATGTATATGGGACCAGAATTAGTAGACGTAGTAGTAGAAACATTTCAAATGTTTTAGTGGCACAAGATGAGAGATCAGAGTATGCAGAAACATTATTCGAATAATGGGAGAGGAGTCCTTTAATTTGAGGTAGGTTAATATGTTTTTCTTAAAATATCTCTTTGTAAAAGTGTTAAGCATTTTGTAAAAAAAGTGAAATCTTAGTCCACAGTTCATTGGACCTTCTGAAATCATGGAAAATGTTGGACTATTTTCCTACAGAGTTTCTTTGACTTTGAGTTCATCTCAGGTACGTAATGTTTTTTAGGTTTTAATGTTGAGAAATAATATGACAGATTCATCTAATGTTTTGTGCCCAGAAGTAGTTCTGCTGGAACAGAACCATTCTTATGAAGAGATACTAGTTCAGATTCTTGATTGTATAGAGAAATTATTTAGGAATAAGGTAATCTTCCATGTAATGGTTTTGTGGAGAAACCAAATGGTTGAATAAGAAACATGGGAATCTAAAAATTCTATGAGGGAAAGGTACACTCACATATTTAATAAGTAAATAAAAGTTGTGAGCATGCATTTTCTCGAAGGTGGGGAGAATGTAACATCACAGGGTTTTACAGATGAATTTAATGAAAAACATGAAACAATAAGCCTCTAAGAAGAAAATATTTTTTAAGGATATAGTTATAAAAGATCCATTAAACATATTTTTTCTGCTTCCTTGTTCTAAAATTTGAAAAATGGACATACATAGTTGCGATCAATATGTTATTTAGAGTTGGATAGAACCAACATAATTTTTGGTGAATAGTAAAATACACTTATGTATAGTAATGTTACCCTTATGAATATTAATATGACCAAATTAATATTAACCTAACAATGAATATATTTATAATAATTAATGAGACATTTATTTAATTTTTAAGGTGCTATAAAATGAGATATAGTTTTTAAATTTTTATTTTTTGAATAAATTATAATTTTATTTAAAAATTAATTTTCTCATATTTAGAAAATTATATATATATATATATATATAATGGAGTCAATTTTACAATTTTTCATGGTGAAAAATGGTTGGGGTAAATTTTTGGTATTTTTTGGAAATAGATGAATTTTTTTGTGAATAGTTAATTACAATAATATATCAAATAAGATAAATACATAATTTATAGATTCATTGATGATGTTATACAGAGGAAGTTAACCTTGATTAAAAATCACATGTATAAATTATATTTTTTCCATAAGAATTAAGAATATTCTTAGTCATGAGAAAAAATAATAAAATAATGAATAAAATAAAGGAATAAAACTCCTCTCATCCACTGTTAATACCACCATCACCCCCTCTTCCTCTCACACCTCTCAAGATTTGTGCATTATCTAAATTCTACCCACCCTTATTACCAAGGATCTTCCCACATCCAAGACATAATGGTATTACTAAAAGGCCTATACCAAATTCTGTAAGGTGGATCCCAAGGAGAAGAGATCTAGAGGTAATGATCCTTTTTCTTTTTCCTCTATTTTCATTTCAATTATTTTATTTTCGTACACTCTCTTAACCTCCCCTTTTCTAATAGCCATGAAATATCCATTATTATATATATTCTGGATTTTTATAATGTTTGAGGAAAAGTTCATCATCATTTATCCTCTCATCTTCCTCTTATTCACAAAGTAAAACAACGACTGTGATGTGTCAATTTACAGACATCATGGACGATGTGTCGATTTATCGTCATTGTGGACAATGTGTCTTCAATGTACTTTAAAAACATAAACAATAGTTTTAATTACATATAAATGGATGGAACAGATTGTAATGATTACTATATTACCTCTCTTGTAGTCTGAAATTATCTTATATGCATAATATTAAGGGCATTTGATGAAACAAGTGAATGATTATAAAAGAACCACCCAAATTGATCTAAGAATCATTAATGTTTCATCTAATGACTCATCATAATATATGATAAAAAATGATTTATGTTATCATATAATATTTTGGAAACAAGTTAACACCATTTGATTCTTCTTTTGCAGTTCAATTTCCATTTGACAGTAAAATCAATTACGAACCCACCATGGAAAACCATGTAAATAATGCACACGAAACAATATAAATAACAAAATATTACTAATTAGTGGGTTGAAGGATGTTATAAAAGGATCATATAAGTTGTTATAAAAATTATTATGTTTCTTTAAACTATTAATTACACTATTATAACCATTATACATAAGGCATAAACACATTTTAAAGAAGTTGAACTCGAGGTAAGGGATCATCTATTTCCCACTTTTATTCAAGAATTACCTCTATGTTATTCCATTTTATTTTTAATTACTAAGGATGGGGTATGTTTTCTCACCTCCCCATACTACAATTATGATATATAAATTATTATATTTCCCTTTCTCTCTCATTAATCTTTTTCATGTACACCCATTACCATGCATAAATTTCATATGGGAATTCTTAACCCAATTATCATTCATTGGGTTATCATTCTGCTTTATTTATTATATGGTATTATGATTATTTGTTGGATGAATTTTGTTTTATATTATTTTTTATTATGGGTATTTATAGTGTATACACATATCCTTTCCATTCTATTAATTCTCACACCAATTATATTTTTAAGGGACTTTCCTTTTGGTATACTTTTTAAATCTCTTTAATTAAATTCAAAAGGATTAATTATATATATATGGAATATGTAGTTCTCCTGATTTAATGATGATTTATTACAAGGATAGGTTCTTTTTTACATGTTTATTTTTGATTTATCCAATTATTTCTCATGATATGAAGGGCGATCCTCATTATAGATCTCTATTGCATTGGGTACTCTTGAGATAGAAGTTGAAAAAATGACTATTCCATGTGTAGGGGTTATTGTAAGAGTGATATGATAAATATTTATCTAGGGTACTAAATAATTATTATATACATGTTAATATGATTTTATGTGATGGGTTTTCTTGGTTTTTATGTTATCACTTGAGTAACGATTTCATTCTCTATATCCCTCACTGTGATCATTGTGTTTATCCCATGTTTTTAAATATTTTTCTTAGGTTATAAAGATATGTAAGATTATGAAGGAAGAAAATATAAATTTTATGAGGAGTAGTATAAAAAATTTATGTTTTACTTAAAAAGTTTTATATTTTGGAAAAAGTGGATACTATTTTAGTAGTATTCTCATATATGATTATGGGATGTTATGTATGTTTTATGTTATAATTATCTATAAATCTAAACCTGAAAAGATCCTCAATATGTATGAATTCACGTTATAGTCTAAAACTAAAGATTATTTAATGTTTTAAGGTCATGACCATATACTATTTCCATATGAAATTAAACCATGTTCCTCTATCCATCTCAACTAGATGTTCTGATCCATCTCCATAAGACGTTAAACATGTTTTCTGACCCATAATACAATCCTCATGAAAAGCATGGTATGCATGAACTAAAAATACTTTGATGACTTACACACATTGTGTTAATTACTTTATGATATACATGAGACATCTGGGGTTCCACACATTAATATTCCTCGTATTATATTCCCTTATAAGAGGAAGAATATAGGTGACCAATGCACCCAATGTCAATACATGTGTAGTGTTTTTCCATGTGACTACTCTCAAGAGAGATGGTTACTTCCCTATCATGATGAAAGTAATATATTAAGATATTAATATTGTAATTAATGGATATTCACAAATAGATATCACTAGGAATGAGATCCATGAACATGACTTAAATCTATAAGCAATACCCATACTAGTTGGTAATCAACAATGATGACTCAATAGAAGGTGGAACCTTTATTGCATCATCCCATTTCAATCAAGGAGTAGATATCTCCATTGAATGTGATGAAATTCAACCACCTTTGGAATATGGTAATGTGGAGTAATAGAAATACCAGAGTGTGGATTCGTTCTGACATATAGGTGGGCACAATGAAAAGCATCGTAAATAGAAGCACTTCCCAAATTTCATAATTAATTCCTCATTTTTCATTTTAACAGAACTAAATAATTTTGGAATGTTTATTTTATTACTTTTATATTTCATATACGGATGCTTCCCATTTTTCGACCAATATGAAAAAAAAATTACTTATTACTATAAAGTACTTGGTCATTGAAAAAATCCATACCCACCTTCAGATCACCTTAAAATATATTATAATAACTTGTAAATAGATATGAGTCCAATTCAATTTGGAATCATGGATTTAAACATGAGTAAAACCAATTAACTTGACTATTATGATCCTAAATAAGATTTGGTTTGTTTCATGTCAATTAGGTGAAGTATTCCTCACACTCTATATGTAAATATTTTTCATTCTACCTCACATAAAATATGATTTTTTTCATCCAATTTTGAAAAACCATTGGCAAATACTTGTTATGGAAAATATTATTAAATGTATCACATTCGATAAAATTAGTATTTTCTCTTAAAAAAGTATTATAAACCATTTACCACTATTTAAAAATGTCACATTAAAACATTAAATAGGAAGAGTTTCCTTTTAATGAAATAAATAACCCAGGGCTTTAAATATCTCTTCCATCACATTTATTTACCCCTCATATATCACAAAGTCTAAAATTCACAAAATGATGTATGTTTCCATGTCATATAATGATCCACTATAGACATGTTCTTAGGTAGAAGATATGGATTCTCTCTATGAAGGATATAACAACAATTTATTGATCATTTTAGATATTGTTTTACTAAAACAAACTACTAAATTACAATTTCAACCATTATAGGATTCTTATTGGGATGGATATTTTCCTCTTTGTTACCTCCTACTTAAGATTACCAATTTCCATTATGGGAAACCATTCAGAATAAAATTAGATTAGATGAAATAACATGGTAATATTGAAAGGATATATCATGATAACCATAAATTTTAATCACTTAAGGGTATTTAATTCTATTATCTTGAACTCTAAAATTATCATAAAGCATCCTCTGATATAAATTATAAGGAACTAACTATAAATAGTTTATAAAATTAATTCATTGAACAATATTTAATCCACATTAATTCAAACATATCATTATGGATTATATATTAATAATTGGTTTATAACCATTCAAAAATCATTAAATCACATGTTGGAAACTTCAAAACTGCATCTATTTTTTCTATAATACAATATATTTTTGATATAACAAGTTTCATTTTAATAACATGTCCTCACAATTTTTATATTGATCTTATCTTTGTCCCTAATCATCCTTAAAACCCTATAAAAATCATTTTAAAATATTTTATGAGAAAAAAATGATCAGTACGTTACATATTAAAGGAAAGGAAGAAACTCGTTGGTCCATGAAAACTCAAAAATAAAATCATCCTTATTAAAATTAAACTTTCATCATAAAAAAATTTGAAATTAATCAAAATATCTTACCAATGATTTTCAAAAATCATTTATTAAGATATACTAATGTTGAAATATTAATAATAATGGTTTAATCCCAATCATAAAAAATTCATGAACTTTTTTCCAAAATGTTAAACCTTTTCCCATAAGATGTTTCATAAACATACCTTTAAACATAAGGTCGTTATCTTACCTTGTGAATCATAATATTTCCATAATAACCCGTAGAAATCGTTGATAAATAATGTAGGTAACATGAGGCCTAATTTCCTTTGCATTCTTACCATCACTCTTATAGATTGAATAACCTTCCTTTTAAATTCCAATGATCTCATAAGAAAACCCTAATTAGTTAACATTATCCCTTTACCCAATGTGTTTAAGTTTTATATCGGTCTCACCCATAATTAAGAGTTACATTGAGACCACACATCATGATATGATATATCAATCTCACCCATCATCATAAATAATTCCCTTAAACCATAACATAGTAATTAAATATCAAAGCTTTCATTTCTATCATAATACATAAAAAATGCATCTATAAAAAACATTTATGAATTTGGAAATTTTCATTCCATTTAAAAACATTTTTTAAAATATTCAGATTAAAGGAATGATCATTTTTATATAAGAAAACATGGAGATTAAAATTTAATCTAATCTTGAAATAAATATTATGGTGATGTGGAAACTATTGATTCCATATATATTAAAATAGAGAATTTATTTTACGGTTTGTTAAAACATTCTTTATAAAATAAATAAAAATATTCCTTTTGAAAAACTATAAAAGAATGTTAAAAGTGAAAAAAATGTCCACTGATATTCATTCATGTTCATATAAATTAATCCATGATATTATATTATAAATATTAACATGAAATAAAAATATCATAAATTAAATATTTAAAACAATGTAATTAATGATTTTAAAGGTAATGTGTCTTTTAAGTCGAGTAATGCTCATCATGTGCGTTCTTTATCTTCAAGAATAATAAAAATATATTAATCATTTAATTTATTAATAAAATATTTCAGTTATATTATAAATTTTATTTAATTTGTTACCATGTTATGTACATTTAAATAATAATTTATGTTCATGTTATATGGTTTGATGATATTTAGATCATAGGTCCAAAATAAATTTGGTAGGTTGATTATAGTCAAAGATTTCTATATTCCATCATTGTTGGAATAATAGTCATGAATAATTAAAATTTATATAAATTAATGATATTTTTATGACCAAAAATGAAAAATAGTCATTAAAATGAATTACGTTACAATGATAAATAAGGTAGGTTGTAATTATGCATGAGTAATAATTTCATTTTTCAAAGAGCATGACAGAAAGAAGGTAATTATAATTTTATAATTCCATAATGATTATCTTATCATAAATAAAATATTATTTGTTCGTATGATATTTTATTTACCTACCATGTGATGTGGTGGTTAAAACATAATCACACGGCATCATGAAGGTGTTAATCCACAAACACACATAAATAGAATATCATTCTCAATAGATGGAATGGTATGAAAATATATGATACCATACCTTTTCATAATGATAATTATCTCATGAATATAATATACATAATTTAAATATATCATAATAACTGGTATTTATCAGTGGTTATTGGAAAAAAATATTTCATTTTTGGAGGTATTAGTCTATCGTACACACGAACAATGCTTATGTTTCCCATAGTATAGTAAATTGAGTTTTTAACGGTGTATTTTTTGTGGGGGTTCACTAAACCACCATTGATTTTTAAAAAAATAATTTCACAGAGGTTTGTTATAAAACACTAAAAATTGGTTAAAAAAATTTAACACATGTGACACTTTCCCCCTCCCCTGACACCCTCAACCCCCACCATGCTAACTCCCTCAAGCCCTAGCCTTATCGTCACCAATCACTACCTGTCTTCAGCCCTCTTCTGGATTCGGCTCACCGAACCTCCCCTCACTGCACCTCACCACTCTGCACCTCACCTACCATTGTCCTCCCTCACCGCACCTCCCCTCACCACACCTCATTTCCCCTTTTCACCGATCCTAACCCCCACCTTGATACCCCTCAAAGGTTGAGTGGTATGTGAAGGTAACACACTGAACAATTCTATTTTTGGTTTTTTCCAAAAAATTTTGATATTGAAGGTTTAATAAAATGGTTTATTCTAAACTGTATGGGTAACCATAAGTGGATGGGTGAAGTAGTTTTGTTTATACACACATGATATGTTTTTATGAGTAGCACATAGCTTTAGAGAAAACTGTGCATTTATTATTTGAAGCCAGGTCAATAACCCTCACCTGGGAAGTTTTAACCAATGAATCCCACACGGTTTGTAACGATTGTCCTGGTCTCTGATCCATTTTTGTGATATATATTATTATTTCATTATTAATAATGATATAAGATGAATTTATTTTTAGGGATTTATATATCAAGTGACAATTGTTTAAAATGTAGTTTTCTTATATGATACGATTTATTTCTCACCTATGGATGTTTTAATTCATGGTAACTCTAGGAGAAGAAAATGGTTTATACTTATTCTACATTAGATTGTATACAGAATTCTATTTTTCCTCATGTTTTGGGTGGCATTTATGGTTCATATAATATATGAACTCATGTGTTTTGATAGAGTACTGAATCATCAACATATATTATACAGAGGATGAAGGTTAAAAAATAAAATAATACATTTTTTATAAACTGATTGTAATTTAAAATAATAGTTTTCCAGAAGTATATTAAATATTATGAAACATTTTTTATACACAAGTTGTATTTCATACATTGATTACAAATTGCGAAACATTTTTTATAAAACTATTTTAATTTATTTACTCTTTTTAAAAAATAGGTTGGTAGAAAATTAAGATTCTTGATCATGAATAGGTTACAAGTCATATTATTCTAGAGTATATACATGTTAAAAAAATTATTCATTTTTCTTTCACATTTCAATGACACAAATTTCAATTACATTATAAATAAGATCATAAAATATCAACATGAGTGGTAAAGTTTCTACATTATAAAAATCCAGATAGATTAAACAATATTATTGAGATAAAAACTACTGAAATTGAATGTTTTTTAAAATTTATTCACTCAAAAATAATATAATTTAAACATAGAAAAAAAAATTACAGAATTAAAATGTTGTTTCAAAAAACATAAGAAGAATATGGAATGTTGCTCACTTAGGGATTTTGTGTGGGAAAACAAAATTTCTAGCACCATTTTCACCCTTCAAAAATCTGAAAATACTCATGGAATATATTATAATTCAATCCTAATGAAATGATACATTCTCATATCAACATAAGAATATTAAATAGAATATTTTTCCTCAATTGTTAGGGATCAGAAGAATTATAACATCTTCATAATTATATAATTAACAATAGTTTTCAACTAGTTTGGATTAATAACTTTAGTACCAATTGAAGGGATGAAGATTTTAATATGATGGTTATAAATAAAATATTTCATTATAAAAAACAACTGATTAAAATTAGAATCTAGTGGTGAATTGTGAATCTTCAAATATATTCAATTCATCTTATAGAAACCAAATTTCCACTGCATTTAAGAACCTATAAGAATTCATATTCCACACATTCAAGGATATTACAGTAACTATTATCTTACAATATAATGTGGAAAACATGTTATCAGTACAAAAAACTGGGCATTTAGTGGTGGGTTAGTAAACTGCCTCTAAATTTTTTAAAAATAATTTTGTGGAATTTTTTATAAACTATGGCTAAATGAATAAAAGTATAAAACATGCGAAAATTTCAAAATAATACATGATTGTTTTCTATGTTTTTGACATTATTTACATGTTTTAATAATTTTAAAAAAATAAAACTACATTTATACTCATTCATAGAAAACTAACCCACATATATTTGTGGCATATTTTCCTACATGACACAAGTTAATATTAAATCATTGTAATAAGAATTAATGAAAATATTAGGTTCTTTTATTAGTTTTGAACCCTTAAATTATTTCTTTGATTACTTTTATAACATTAAAAATATTATTTCCATCATTATTATCATAAGGTAAATCAGATTGGTGTTCCATCTACTCTTTCATGTAATTTTTTTCATTAATAATTTCCCTACCATTTAATGAGAATTAATGGTGTTTTTCTATTATTTCACATTAAATATAATGATCTTTTGTGGAATTTTTATTTCATTTCTCATGTATACATGAATATGATAGAATATATTGGGGGAACCTGGTAAGTCCCTATAGAGATGTATTTATCACACTAGTCACGAGAACCCCTATGTGCATGCATACCTTATATTTAGACTTCATCTAAGCACATAACATGTATTGGATAGGTCTTGTAAATCATGTTTCATATTTTTAGTTACGGTTTCTTTAGGCCTAAGGATAGATGTAGGTATAAATTTCTAGTGTTTTTTTATAATTTTCATCATACCTTGGGTGATTAGTGTTCGCATGAGAATATGAATTATTCATGCAATTTATCATATAATTTTGTTTATATTATTATTTACATTGATATGTGGTAGATTCATTGGTTAGTTTTTCATTATTGTATACTCTAATTTATTGTATTTTTTCACCATAGAAAATGAATTAGTACCTTGCAACAAGTTTACAACCACTTGCATATGTGTTGGAATGCTTGATGTATGTCAAACCTCATCTCATATGATGATTCTAGAATAAGGAATTACAATGTGACAAAATATTATTTAGTTAATATTATAAATTGGGTAGATGGAAGAGGGGAATATGATGAATTTATTAAATATTGTGATATACCATATATATGTGAGTCATGAAAACCATTTCAGTGGTATTTCCTAGTTACCATGGGTGTGGGATTGTTGTTATTTCATTTTTCATCTATGATTGAGTTTTTTATGGAATATAATGTTTTTAAGAAATTTATTATTTTAAATTTTCATAACCCTTATCACTATAATGAGGCTAATGTGTATGCACCATATTTCATATATATTACATTCATTCCATATACATGAATGAATTTAATTGGAATTTTAAAATGGGATTCAATTGTTTAAAGTGTCAAAATAAAATATATAGAGTTAAAAAGTATTTAACCTCAAGGATATTAGGTTAAATGAATGATCCCTTCATAAATATAATTATTTATAATTTTAGTGATTAAACTCATAGAGTTGTGAAAATTTATTATTGATCCCTTCTTCTATATTTATATAGGAAAACCTTAATTAACATATTTATATTTTATTAACTAGTATGTAAGAATCTATTTTTATTTTTAGTAATAGTTTTGTCTTTTAATTTTAATTAGATAATGTGTAGGCACATTAAGATATATATAGAAAAAAGCTGGATCACATTACTGAGAAACACACCACAGTATGTTAATGGTTTGTTGTATTTTTTAGCCTTTTCGATTTCTAATCGATCAATTGATGGAAGAATAAGATGTAAATTTCTTAAATGTAAATGTATAAGATGGTTAATATAGTTGAAGTTTATGAAAACTTGATATTGAAAAAATTACCTAGTTAATATTTGTGTTGGATTTGGAACATAGAATTGAACTTTACAAAAAGGTTGAGAACTGATGTCAATCCATAGAATCTAATCCCAACTTTATCGGCTTTGGAAAATGTAATGAAAATCCATATAAATGATGAATTCAGAATTATAGGTCAGCAACATCAACATAAAAACGTATCAGAAAAACACGTTGAGGGTGCTAAAAATAGAAAGGTGACATGATTTTTTGAGACTATAGGACAACCAGATCAAGATTTTAATATATCATTGGATCCTTATATAGGTTCTATAGAGAATAATTTATGAGAAATATTCACTGAGCCGATATATTCGTTTCATGGTTTAGATGATGATGGAAATAATGAGTTGTATAGTGGATGTTTCAAATATTCAAAACCTTATTTTCTACTGATTTTGTACCATATCAAATCCCTATGTAGAATTATATATAAGGTTATGTTAATTATACTGGATTTTATGTGTGATGTATTTATTGATGAAAAGATACCTTAGAATTTTTATGATTTGAAAAAAGTTGTTAACAAGATTTGTCTAAATTATACAAAAAATAATGTGTATCTCAATGATTGTATATGGACACCTAAACTATTGTTTACCAATACTTAACCAGGGTTCCCAAATTTTTAATAGGTTTTATATTTCACTTTTTCGAACGTCCCTAAAAAGGGTTCGACACCGTAGAATATAAGTACATAGCCTAAAAGCTGGGAAATGGGTTTACACTGGGGGATAAGTTGGATGGACAATACATTGTGGTATAAAGACAAGAGGAAAAGACCATAGAAATTTCCAACAGAGGTTATTAGAAAACACCTGATTCACCATTTATTACTCATGGTTTCCTATACCTCTTCTTTTCTAATGCACTCCACCATGTGGAACCCCTATGAGCCCTCGCCAGGGAATAAGGGTTTTCTCACATCGGAGTATGAGTGACCGAGTGGGGGATTTTTACTTCGATGGAGTCAGTACTCCATCTATCCATTTTCTCAGGTAACTAGTTCCTATGTCTTGTATCCCCCAATTATAGTTGCATTTTCAACTATCCTTTAAGAACTCTCAACTTCTCCCTTACTAGCAGCTCTCATGGAGTCGTCGTTAAAATAATAGTCGGGCTTATTATGGATATTCAACAAGTATTTTCTGTGATTGTTGTTTCTGTGATCATGTTTATTAGAAAACCTCAAACACAATTGTCTTCTCTATGCCGAGCCTCCCCAACTCAGTAATAGATTATATGTCCATGTATAATAAATCTGTTGTTCATATTTATTGAAAAGGATAGGATGCAAAAATGTCTTGGATATGCATGTATTTTACCTTTTTCCATTTCTAGATACTTATCTATCTCAATCTGATTTATTTCCTAGAGGTTACTACAAAAAAAGTGTACACTGAGAGGTTTTATTTTATTATACATATGCAGTATTTCATAGAGTGAAGTGTTTTTGTGTGTGGTCACGTACAATAGGATAAATCATCCAACTTTAATGATACTCTTACTCTATGCTTGTTGTTAACCCTTCAACTATTTTTGGTGAACGTGTGGTGTCACTCTCAAATTACTGGTGTCCCATGTAGGGTTTCTATAGGTCAAGTCATGACACAAAACCCCATGATTTTCTCCAAGGCCATAATCTTTATCTGACACGAGCCATTATAGGAAAGTATATACCCTTTTCAAATCTCACATCATGACCCAGTCCTATTGACCAGATATAATTTTATATTATCTCTCACCAAACTAATATCTTATATCACTTATCCATACAATGATATCTCAACCCTATAACATATAGGATAACCCCTATCTATCAGACCCTCTGTTTTATTAATATCCTTCTATTTTCACGTTCATAGTTACAACCCAATATTGATGTGTTGGGTGATCTCCCTTTTGGGAGATTTTTGTGCTCAATTTGTGCATGGACACTTTTTTTTGAGCTCAGCCATGTTGGTATTGGATATGTCATGGGGATGTAATTGGGTAACTTGTACTATGTGTATTCTTGTCGGTCTAGGCACATAGAGGCACCTATGTTGTTTTTTGTGATCTCATAAAAGGGTGGGATTAGTGTTGGAAGTCCTAGGATTTCATAAAGTATTTTCCCGATATATAAATCCATGTCAGTTTTATTCCTCTCTTGTGTAATTTTAGATCATTTTTGGATATTTAGGGAAATTTTTCTTTTGGATAAGCATTAATTATTATTTTTGAATCATTAATAACCCATTTTATGAAAATTGTATTCATGATGGATAGTTTCATATTGTGATTTATTTCTTTATTATTAAATTAGTTGATTTTGTTTGAAATTTGGTTTATTTTTTTAACATGTAAAGTCAAATTTTGATTGAAGTATGTTTATCATTTATATCTATTTTTAAATGTATTAAATTTATGTTTTCCTTGGAAATGTGTTCTGTAATAGTATAAATAATCAACATACTTTTGATGAGAAATGTATTTATTCTTTCAATGTATTGATAATTTTATAATTTATTTTTTCAATGTGTTCATTCTTTCAATATTTTTATGCATTATTGATTCTTTTACTGAGTTAGTGCCGCCTTTGATTCTTCCAAAAAATTGATAAATGTATTAATTCATTCAATTTATTATTTTCTGCGGTCAATGTGTCGGTTCATTATGTTTTGTTGAGAATAAATGTACATTAATTATTTAGGTTTAACATGTGTTGTTCTCCTTGTACATTGATGATATATTTGAGGATTTGGAAAAAAATGCAGTGCTACTATTGTGTTGTTATGGCTGTAGGTCGGGGATGTAGAACCTACAGCTAGTTTTTTTAATTCATGATATAATAGTGGTTTCAACTGCCGATAGATATAGGATCTTTTCACCGTGGATTTAATGCCACTATATTTTGGTATTATTTAAGTTTTTTGGTTAAAAACACCACTAAATATGAAAAAAAATTCTCATCAGCAGTTTTATTAATATTAGTGGTGGTTTTTTCAGTAAAAGTTCCTGACTTTAGTGGCAGTTAAAAACCTCTGCAAGATCCCAATTTTTTTTGCTGAACCCGCCACTTAAACTAATAAAACTGCCAAGAAATTAGAATTCTTGGAAACATTCTAGAAACCACTGCTAAATTGAAGTAAGTGCCGCATTTTTAATGCTAACACCAATTTTAGAGACGGTCTTTTGAAACCATCGCAGAACCATACAGCAGTGGTTTAAACCACCGCTACATAAAAAAACATCCTCTAAATGGGAATTTTCTCATAGTTCCATTTGATGGAAGATGAGATAGATATGGGTTATTCCAAATACATAATAATATATATATATATATCTATGTTTGTGTGTGTGTGGAATATTATAATGTTATTATTATTTCGTAGTGGTTGAATAATGTTTTATGGAACTAGAAAAAGAAATAAAATTTTAATGCTCAATTACATTCTATACTACTTCATTATACAACATATTTAGGTTTATAAAAAAATCATTAAGAGGTTTGTTTTGTGTTGAATAAATGGAAAACATGAAATGGTTAGGGACATTATAATGGGGCTTCTTAGGTATCTTCTAAAGAAAAATTCTCTATAAGTGTGAAGAGGAGAAGATATGGGGTGTCCTTATATAAGTAGGGAGTGGACACACATGGTATTTTAAAAAATATGAAAATAAAGTAATGAATTACTCATGAAAAATGGCTAATATTTGGACAATTAATGAATTTTAGATGATATATGGCAGAAATATGCCCAAAAAATATAATTTTTTACAATTTTATAGTTCATTTTAACTTTATCACTTTTGTTTGACCAATGAAAATCCTTTTTTAATTCTGAACTATGGTAACATATTTTTATTATTTTTACTATTCATTTTGACAAAAAAAATATGTTGAATTTATAAAAAAATATTAATTATTTAGATTAAAAATATTTAATTCAATAGAATTAATTTGAATAATTTTTTATAAAACTAATCCCAAAAAACATGATGAAAAAATGTTTTTCGAAAAATTCCCTTCATGTTTAAAAATGATTTAATTCCAAATTATACTATATTATTGAATCAAATAAAATATAATGGAATATTTTAAATAATATGTGACCAATGACATTTTGAATCTAATACAAAATTGAATTTGAATTTATAAATACTTGAATAAAAAATAATGTTTTGAATTAAAATTACTATTTTTCACTATTTAATGAAAAATATAATATTTCAAATTATTTTCATAAAAATCATCCTAATATAATTTCAAAATGTTGAATTAAAAAATTAAATTCATTTAAAAAATTACAAATTTGGTAAATCCATATATTGAATAAAACGATATAAAACATGAAAATTGAATTTGGTTTGTAATAATTATTTTTTTACTTTGGACTAAAAAAATTACCTGATAATCATTTAATAATTATAACTCTATAAAATTTAATTAATGAATATTAAAAATTCATGAATGTGATTTAAATTAAAATTATCATGTTTTTTATAATCACCCAAGACTAGATATCCAGTTTATAGTCATTTAAAAAACATCAAAACTCAATATTATCATTGATGGAACACACTAGTGAAAAATAAAAATACTCTTCAATAAAATAAGCATAATAAAACACTATAAGGACCCCTTAGTCCATATAAATGAACTCTATGTATTTTAATTTTATTTATTTGGACAAAACTACTTAATGAACATCATTTTTAATCCATCCCATGTCGTATCCACATCCAGATTCTGCTTCACAGAAATCTCCCATAATTACTGAGTATATACCTCTAGAATTTTTGTCACAAATTCCATATATTATAACTCATGTGTAAAAAAAGACTATAAGATCCATTTTATCCTCATAATAAATCCATATCCATATTTACTTCACCATCACCCCTAATGATAATAGTATTTTATTTTTGGAACATCAAAGAAAAATTCACTTCCTTAGGTCCCATTAGAACTTTATCCTTTATAAAGATTGAATCTCTCAAACAAAAATGTTTCAAATGTTAGAAACACTCTCCATATTATTATATCCTTTCTCATTATCATGATAACTTCCAATATTCAAAAATTTCTTCCTTTGGAATAGGAACTCTAGGTAGAAGGATCTCTACCAAGCCATTAAGTAATGATAAAATCAAATAATTCACTATAAAGAAACTATCTTTGTCCAAACCACAAAGCATGTAATGTAGAAACTCATCAGTATTTTTATGTATAAATATTCATCCAACAATGATTATATCATTCAAACATCGTGTTTCATACAAAATATCTATAATGAGTAATTCAAACAATTCACCTATAACTAATCTTTTTCAAAAATTCTTTTGAAATTACATTTAAGAAAAAAACCATTATAAAAATTTATTTCACATGTATGTAATCTTCACATGATTCAATAATGATGGGTTAGTACACAACCCATACCCACCCATAATTGATGCATAAATCTATAAGCAATATTACCATATACCGTACATGGGATCCAACATAAACTCTTAAATGATTTTAGGAGTACCTTTTCATTGGAACATATAAAATTATAACAAAAATATCCTCAAATTCAGCTAAATTTTCTATGCTCAACCAATGAAACCCTAATTGGAAACCATTTTTAGTGTCCTTGATCAACCATTATAGAAATATGGAATTCATTTGGTCATGTTATGCCTCCTAACATTTTTTCTTATAGAACACATAATAAAGGACTTGTATGGGGAAATTTATCCATAACACATAATCAATGGGAACCTCATTCTCCACCACCTAGAATTTGAGACTCTTATTGTCCCCTAGTAATGGATCCAATGTCATAAATAGAACTATGACTAGATAATATCTCTCATAACATTTTGTGATGATATAGGATCATATCTCATGGTGTTGAATCCTAGGTTTGGGAAATCTTAATATTCTCCAATACATGTTTGAAATGGTAAATAAATATACAAAATTATAATACCAAATGGAATTTAATTTTCTAGTTTTATAAAGAGAATTTATTTCTATATATTAATATTTATAATTATTTTTTATATTAATATAAAATAGTTATGAATCATCTATATCTTTATAAATTTTCTTAATATATATTGAATGAAAAATATCATAAAATGACATTAAAATTTTTAATTTTCATTTCATGTATGGTTGAAACTGATTATACTCACTTGTTAAAATTTATAGATATTTTTATGTTTTATTTAAAAAAAATAATATAAAATTTACAATATCATGTTTTTAGATATATATACATTCTTATTTTTTTATATATAAAATTTATATTCTTGATCAATATAATGATGTTGGTTAATTCTGTTCCTAGATGGTTTACATCAACTCACGTAATATTAAACCGTTAAAATTAATTAATATTTCATGTCATATAGGGAATAAGTAAGGTTATAAAAATACAGTAACATTATAATATCAAGTTAATGATCATTTGTATAATATTTTTAAAACAGGATAAAATAAAAAAAATTTAATAGTTTGAAGTATGATCACGTGATAAAAAGTTTATTTACAAAATATTTTGGAGAAAAAATAAAAAGAAATAACAAAATCTAATAAAAATGTTATATAAAATTTTATATAGAAAAACTAATTGTCTTTTTTAATATCAATGGGTAGATTAAATAGTCTCAAATTTTTTATACACGTCATGATGATGTATTTTCCTTTCATGTTAGTAAATAATTTTAAATTTCACCTAAACCACCTTATAGTGGTTTATTTGTTTATTATGTCTTAATTTTTCATATATTTAATATATTACTGAATGTGCATGTTCTCAATTAAAAAAAATAAAATTATAATTAAATACATGTTTCAGTTAGTTAAAATTAAGGAAACAAAGTCATATTATCATGATAATTTCATAAAATTATTAATGATTTAATTTTAATGGGTAGAAATTAAACTCATATCAATCTAAAACATAGTAAACTCGGTGTGAATAAATGTGTTTATTTATTTTAGAGATATATTTTTGGTCAAAACAAACATACCTATGAAAGAATAAAACATCCTTATATTTCTAAAAAATATTTGAAAAATTATTGATGAATCATTGGTGAAATGTAGTAATTAACCTCATGTTATTTTGACATGTGGTGTTCCAAGTAGAACTAAAAGTGTTTGTTTTCAGTTTAAAAGTTTTATTTTAGTTAAAAAAATGCTTCACATACTCAATAATAGAAAACACACTCATATTCAAATGATGAATTTTTAAATTATTAGTTATCCATTTGGGACATTAAAAATTTAACCTCACCTAAACCTAATAAATAGTGTTTCTATTTTGACTGAAAGTGTGTGTTTTTAGTCTCAAATTACATTTTAGTTCAATACATGTCACATGTAATAAAAAAATGAAGAAACATGATCAAAATAAAATGATGAATTAAGAAAATTATTGATGCTTTATTTATGATGCGTTTGAAGTAAACACACACCATTCCAACTTGTGGTGTGGTCAGTAGGACTGAATACATCTATTTTCAGTTTAAAATTTAAATTTTAGTTCAAAACACAGGTCCTTTATACAAATGTTGAAAAAAACACAAATAGTCATCATCGTTTTTTAATATTTTCACTTATTAATTATTTACATGTAAGAATTTTCAACACATTAATATGATACATAGGTTTCTTAGTTTAACTGAAATTGCATGTTTTCAATTTTAATGTGTAATATTAGTAAAAAATGCATATATTATAGCCAACATAATAAAATCACCATAATGATTTCATTATACTTTAAGAAAATGATAACTATTTAATTTTTTTTGTGTAGGACTTAACTACATGTCAATTTGACCTGCAGTCTGGGAACTATGAATGAAAGTTCATGTTTTCAATTTAAAAGTTACATTTCACTTCAACACATGTTTCACATACAAAAATTTAATAAAATACACTCAAATTTTATTTATACTTTATGAAAATTATTTTTAGTTATTTATTTACATCCTGAAATTAACTATGAAAAGGCTGACACATAGTGTTTACAGTTTGATAAAAAGTATATCTTTAGATTAAAATGGGGATATCAGTTCAAAACGCACATCACGTACTCAAAACAAAACAAACAAGGTCATATATTTTTGATACATTAAAAAAATATTAACGTCCCAGATTTGATATATAAGAACTAAACATACACTAGTATAAAATCTAGTTTGACTGCTTTTAAGAAAAGGTTGTGTTTTAAATTTAACAGTGACATCTTAGTTAAAAAGTATATTCATATAGTCAAATGAAAGAAAACAAACTTAGATTCTCATTATACTTTATAAAGATGATATATTAATCATTTATTATGTTTTGGAATTAATTTCACATTATTCTGCCCCATAATTTATTCAGTAACACTAAAAGTTTATGTGTCTAGTTTAAATATATCATTTTATACCAAAACCCATGTCGCATACTCCTAATTGATAAAACACATTCATATTTTTCTGAAACATTAATAAAATAATTAGTTATTCAGTTATTACTGGTGAAAATTAATTACACATTAATCTGACACATAGTTTGAATGGTTTTACGTAATGTGTAGGTTTTAAATTTATAAGTTTCTGTTTAGTTCAAAATATATATCACACAATAAAAACTAATAAAATAATTTTCAATTTTTAGGATACATTAATATAATTATTGTGGATTCATTTGTTATTTATAGAAATTAACCACACATCACTTTTAGATGTTAATATTTTCAATTTAAATGTAAAATGTTAGATCAAAGTGAATGTCACAAACACAAAACTAAGCATATAATATTTTATTTTCATTATATATTAGGACAATTGTTTGTTTTTAATTTTTGAAACATATTAATTATATTCTTTTCAAACTAGTTCGTGATATGGCATGTTGTACAGAAAGAGCATATTTTTAGTTTATAATAAATTTCTTATATCAAAACATACACTACATACATAATATAAAAAAATTCTTTAGTTTTCATGATACAATATGAAAATGATCATCTATTCATCTGAGACATATAATAATTAGTTGTATGAAAATTAAGAAAATTATTTGTCCGGTTTGATAGAAAGTATTTTTTTTATTTATTTAAGGAAAATTGGTTGAAAAAATGTGTCACCACGTAAAAATGAGTAAAAATGATCATATTTTTATAGTAATTTTAATTTGTTTTATTTATTTACTATTTTATCCTTTTTATTTATGCATTAGGATTTATAGTTTATGTTTTCCTTTTTTATGTCAGTTTTATATAAGAATAATTGTATCATATTTACATTTTATTTATTTCATTTTATATTATTATTAAAAAATCGTTTTATTATTTCAGGTACATCCTTCTTGTCATTAGAGTTTGGTTAAACAATGGAGAAGGTCTCTTATATGTTGTATTTTTTGTCGATGGTTGGGAAATAGAAATTTTTGTACTAAATTTTCATATATAAATGTAACTAATATGTGTTCAATTGTTTTATTATATTTTCATTTGTATTTGGGGTGTTCAATGTAAATATATTAATTAATGTATGGAAATATTATAATTTATAATAAATATTTTTTTTCTAACTCAATGGTTGTTCTAATGTGTTTTCCTTGTTGCATTAAACTTTTTTTCATAGAAGTACCATTATTAGTGTTAGATCTATAATTGATAAAATCGTCTCCCTTTTATGATAAACGCCACACTAATGAAATATGAAGTTTATGAGCATGTTTTTTGTAGAGACCCAAAGCTTAACGTACATGGACATTACATTACTTTTGCGGAATACTTAGTACATAACAAAAACACACACACAAGGATCGTAATAGTTTAGTGTCTTTGGAAACTCGGAATATAATCTTCTAATCGTGGTGAAAGATCTTCAACCTCTCCCATAAAGATCTTCCCTTTTTTTACCTAAAACCTTTCTTTACATCCTGGGGAAAAGAAAACATAAAAGGGTGAGCTCAAATGCTCAGTAAGGGTAAACAAAAGAAATATCAATCACATCATATTTATAAGAACATAACATTTTGGAAATCGTAACCTGCAAAAGAGAGCATAATTTCATAACATGGGATAAATCATAGTAGTGAAATGAAATCCCAAAAATCATAACTTAAAACATAAAACTTTGTGGCATACACACATAATCATAGAGAATCATTTCTTATTAGTCGAGACTCATTGCCAAGACTATCTTAGTGGACAAAGTCCCTTTCTGAACCGAGTTCACTCCTTGTTTCAGTCCTATTTCACTGAACTAGTATAACCTACCGTTCTAGCCATGTCTATCTCATGAGATATAAAATCTTTACCCAATGCATTGGAGGGAGATATAGGTCCCACCCATCTCATAATAATACCATTTATATGTGTGCCACAAAATCATAAACCATACATCATAGCATAACCCATGTAATAAAAATGGGAATCTTAAAAATCGTGACATCATAAAACAACTCAAATAAGATAATGGAATTCATAAAAATAATTCCATCACAACATAATTAAATCAATGTAATAATAGGGATAGAAACAGAACCCTTTATTATCTTAGATGGAAAATAATTTTGATAAAACGCTTGAACTCCATTCTTGAGGAAAATATCCTTTCTACTTCAAAAACACTTTTCCTTTCTTAACATGTCATACAATTTTAAACTAAAATAAGTTGATTAAAAATAAACATGAAAACTTGTAAAGGAAGATTCTTGGAAATAAGGTTTTAAAAATCCATTCATGCCGTATAAGTTAAAAAAATATTCTTCTCGTACTTTTGTCGGAAAAGTCAAAAAGTACCTCATATGAAAAATGACAAAAGATTCCTTTCATATATTTTACTAAAAACTCACCAAAGGGTAAAATAGGTTTTAAACAATTGTAGGTGGATGGAAATATTATTACATATTGAGGAAACATGGATGTGGATGATAAAATACACCCCAGTAAATTCTGAAGTATAAACAATCTCGAATAAACATGAGATTGTGATATTTCCCATACCTTAAGTCCGATATGCTTTGTACATGTCCGAAACTCCTGTATAATGATTTAAATAATGTTATTGACTTATTCCAGAATCATACATCTTTTTATGATATCATATATGGTCATATTCTTAGCTTCTTAATAGTAATATTTCATTACTACTTGTTATTCGGGTGTTTATAACTTTTTGTTCTTATGCATGTTTTGTTGAATAAATTCTTATTCTTCTCTTCAGTTTATAGATACCTAATTTCCAGAATGGTAATAGTGTAATATATATAATATTCATTCATTAAATTCATTTACATAATCATTATGCAATGAAGATCATGTAGAACGAGTCGCATCACATCGTGGAGACGGTATTCCGTACGTACGCACGAGTGATGATATCGTTCCTATGATCGTGGAATTTTATTGGAGTGTATTTATACTATTTCAGAATCAATATCACTTTATAATAGTCATATATAGTCATTATTTACACCATTATACCTATCCAAGTAAGGTGGTGGTGGAAAATAGATTACACCATGGCATGGAGACGGTATTTCGTACGTACGCAAGCGCGGTGATTTCTTTTTCCATAGAATGGATAGATGGTGAAATAGGGTTATTTCATACTTATAATAACATATCAGTATAAGAGTGATACTGATGATATTACTTCATAATTAAATAACTAAAGAAGAATAATTGGAAAAATAAATAATGATGAAAGAATCGGTAACGGACATTACCTCTTCTTTGAAGTGCTTCTTTGAGACCCTCTTTTAGGGCACTAAAATAGGTCTTTGAAGAAGACCAAAACCTCTAGGATGTTTCTAGGGAAGTGTATAGGAGAAATTGGCAGGGGTTTTCTGAGCTTGAAGGCTCAAAGTGGTGTGAGAAAGTGGGGGAGGAGGTGCCCTTTTATAAGGGAGGAGAGGGCACCTTTGGAATAACTAAAAATATTATTTTATTATAAAGCCAAATTCGGTTTTTAATAGCTCCAAATTGATATATTTCTAAGATAAGGTGGGTAGGGGTCAAAATACTCTCATACAATAGAATTTATACATGTTTAGATATCAATTTTAACCTTGTCATTTAGATTTAACTTTAAGTTAGATAATTTAACTTTTATAGTGTCTTCTTGTTTTCTTACACTATAAGGTTAATAAACTTACTATATCAAGCCAAAGGAACCCCAAGTTGTTTATTATTAAAATATATAACCTTATCTAAGTCATTTGGTCGAACCTTAGATTTTTAGGAATAAAATAACAATTAATAATATAATATTTGTTTTAAAAGACTATTTTATGTCAATTTTGACACTATTTAGTAATTGATTTTTGTGAAAATCATAACAGAATGATTAGTTCGAAAACAGTTACTTAAATCAATAATAGCATGTCATATTAACCTAGAAAATTAGTTTAATTCATAAAAAGTCTCAAATTACATTTATTTGGGTATTTATAACATCAATTATGTCAATATTTCATTAATAAGATAATTACTGCATCATCTTTGTATCATGAATAAATCAACTTATTTAAAGTATAAAAATTAAAAATAAAATATAATTATGTAGGAAAGAGTTTTAGCTTTCTAATTAATATTTATATTCCAATTTAACTTATGTATAACTCCATATTAAAAATTATTTACTTATTAAACTTTGATTTTAACTATTTTAACCCTTCTGTAAATAAATTAATAATAAATGTCCTAATCTAATCCAAGTGGGGCTAAATGGTCATATTTTATTCCTAAGGTTGTTTTTGGTCGAATTACACTTGTCCAATAGAATTACGACATGTGTTAGGGTAATAATAATATCATTTTTACCCTTAATTACCCTATTTACTTTTAATCGTGGTAAATAAAAGTAAAAAGTTACTATTCACCGAAAATTATTTTCATCTCATTTAACCTCATTTTAGTCCTTGATATTAACCGTGTCTCTCGGATTTTCGAAATTCCACTCACAGAAGCGGTAAAATTAAGTTTTATGAAAAATTCAGTTTTTTTAACAACCACTTAGTGGTTTCACTATTCATCAAAAATTGAAAGTTTTCAGAAAAATACCAAAATTTCACCCTATTATAATTTTGATATTCCGAATCCAAAAATGAAGTCCATTTTTGGAAATAAAATTTATAAAATTTCAAAAAGTGGTTATTACTATTCATAACGGCTAGTTTTAATAATATTTTATTAGCATATCATTGTTTAGTGAAACTCGGTAGTGCGTATGACGCAAGCTATCGAGGAAGGTTGCGATTTTGTGTAAAGAAGCCAAGAAAGTGTTGTTTGTAGAAAAAGATTACTTTGATGATTTATATAACAAAAAAGTCTTGGGTGTTACATTCTACCCCCCTTCAAATGAATTTCGCCCTCGAAATTCGTCAGGGTTATAAATGGTTTACTACTCGAAAGTTTCTTTAATAGAAACCCACATCATAAAATGGAATACCAAAAACAATCTTTAAAAACAAAAGTATGAAACGTAACAGTTACCCAAATAAACTAATCACTGGGTTTCCACATAGGTGAAAATATGGATATGGAAGATAAATCTAACCACCATGTTCTGATGGAGAGTGGTAGAGAACATGGCTATGGAAAAGCCAGCAATCACAAATCCATAGATTTGTGATGATCTATGGTACCATCTAATTCATCATATATAAGGTCACTAAGACAACATTTTTGGTTTTCAAGATTATTTCCCAAAAGTTGATGAATTAAAAGAAGTACTTACATGATTTTGGTACAATATCATTGTTGTTCGTGAATTGAACAATTTCCACTTCATCCCTTAATGAAATGAAGTTGAATTTGTTATTCGTGATGTGTTAGCAGATCATGTGATAGAATTATGGGTCATTCCATCTGTCTCAAACAAAAGGTTAGAAAAGTTATCAAAAAATACATAAGTCCATCAAATATTGAGATTAATCATATATGGTTCCTAAAATGGACGTATACTTCATATATCATACTGCTTAATATAATAAAACTATTTTCTACTAAACAGGGACTTCTTGTAGGCCAGTGGTAGGCGATAAAGTCCAGTCACACTTCGGTTGTGGGTTCGATTCCCACAGCCTTGTCCGACGTGATGGGTTGTCGCCCGTCTTGTAGGTTGTCCTTTTTCTAAAACTAAATTACTATATCATCCCATCAATAATATAGAAAAAAGTTTCTATCCCTAAACAATACTAACTTATGTCCAACATAATCCATTCCAATCTTTAGGCTTATCCATAATATTGCATTCCATTTTCATATTATAGTGAAAACGATTACCAGAGATTTCATATAAGAAGCATGTTAATACCATCGTTGATCTTAATATATCATAAGATATGTCTTGTTGGCCACGTTACAAACGTTTTAAGGCCTTAATCATGGATTCTCTTGAAATATGAATACCCATTGGACCTTAGTGAAAACATGAATGCAGTTAAAAGTTAACACTTTCCATATACCAAAATCCTCAAAATTCTATATACTCAAACCATGATATCACTTAATCCTTATATCAATCATGAGCTCATGAATACAATCAAACATCTCATTATATTCTTATTCCTTCATTATGCACATATCATCTAGTTTAAAAAATATCTGAATAACATTCCATGGTTACTGGTACCATTCAACATATACATTCAAATACTTTTAGGAAAAACAATAGTGTAACAATCCTTAGATGATTCTTTATTTCATAGTACCATTAACTATACAACATAATTCTCGATAAACATACAATCATTCCACTACCTTCTAAAACAACTGACTGAGCTTTAACACTTCTTTCAGCTCATATATCTTTTGTAGTCTCCTCATCATCATCCACATAAATACTACCCATATGACCATGCTGATTCTCTTCATGAGATTTTCCATTAGGGAATTGGTTTTCATAATGCCCGTACATTCCAAATTTAAAACATCTAATCATTGTTGATGTTGTAGCAATACCATTATCCTTGTCCATGGTGTTAACTGAACCTTTTCCTTTGCACTTACTGGCTTTGTGTCCTTCTTTTCCACACCCAAAGCATCTCCCAGTTCCTTTGAAACAATCTCCCTGATGCCTCTTCCCACATGATTTACATGAGGGAAATTGAACTTTCCTTCCTCTATGACCATCATGAAACTCCATCTTTCTCTTATTATCTGAGTTGGGAAACTTACCGAAGTTGAGATTATTGATCATATTATGAGATTGCTAATTAGGAATAATAACGATGTTTGGATTTCCAGATCCTGTTTCATTTGGTTTCTCATGAAGAAAATCATTCCATTGTCCGTCATATCCTCCATTATCATGAATCATCATGTTTCCAGCCATTTTCTAAAACCCAAAAAGAATAGTGTGAGAGACAAAAATCATGCTAGGGAAAACAACATAGTAAAGGGGGAGCACCCTCAATATCTAACATCTTAGGTTAAATTCTAAGATCGTTACCATTGTTCTAGGACTATATCCTATACGTATTCTTATCCATAGGTACATCCCTAGACATACCTTAGAAATATCTCTAGGGATCTCACAAACGTTTTCGCATCCTATTTTCCAAAGGATGACTAAGCTTTTCCTCTGATACCAACTGTAGAGACCCGAATCTTAACATACATGGACATTACATTACTTTTGAGGAATACTTAGTACATAACAAAAACACACACACAAGGATTGTAATAGTTTAGTGTCTTTGGAAACTCGGAATATAATCTTCTAATCGTGGTGAAAGATATTCAACCTCTCCCATAAAGATCTTCCCTTTTTTTACCTAAAACATTTCATTATATCCTGGGGAAAAGAAAACATAAAAGGGTGAGCTCAAATTCTCAGTAAGGGTAAACAAAAGAAATATCAATCACATCATATTCATAAGAACATAACATTTTGGAAATCTTAACCTGCAAAAGAGAGCATAATTTCATAACATGGGATAAATCATAGTAGTGAAATGAAATCCCAATAATAATAACCTAAAACATGAAACTTTGTGTCATACATACATAATCATAGAGAATCATTTCTTATTAGTCAAGACTCATTTCCAAGACTATCTTAGTGGACAAAGTCCCTTTCGGAACCGAGTTCACTCCTCGTTTCAGTCATGTTTCACTGAACCAGTATAACCTACCGTTCCAGCCATGTCTATCTCATGAGATATAAAATCTTTACCAAATGCATTGGAGGGAGATATAGGTCCCACCCATCTCATAATGATACCATTCTTATTTGTGCCACAAAATCATAAACCATACATCATTGCATAACCCATGTAATAAAAATGGGAATCTTAAACATCGTGACATAATAAAACAACTCATATAAGATAAAGGAATTCATAAAACTAATTCCATCACAACATAATCAAATCAATGTAATAATAGGGATAGGAACAGAACCCTTTATTATCTTAGATGGAAAATAATTTTGATAAAACACTTGAACTCCATTCTTGAGGAAAATATCCTTTCTACTTCAAAAACACTTTTCCTTTCTTAACATCTCATACAATTTTAAACTAAAATAAGTTAATTAAAAATAAACATGAAAACTTGTAATGTAATATTTTTGGAAATAAGGTTTTAAAAATCCATTCATGCCATATAAGTTAAAAAAATATTCTTCTCGTACTTTTGTCGGAAAAGTCAAAAAGTACCTCATACGAAAACCGAAAAAAGATTCATTTCATATCTTTTACTAAAAACTCACCAAAGGGTAAAATAGGTTTTAAAAAGTTTTAGGTGGATGGAAATATTATTACATATTGAGGAAACATGGATGTGGATGATAAAATACACCCCAGTAAATTCTGAAGTATAAACAATCTCGAATAAAAATGAGATTGTGATATTTCCCTTACCTTAGGTCTGATATGCTTTGTACGTGTCCGAAACTCCTGTATAATGATTTAAATAATGTTATTGACTTATTCCAGAATCATAATTATTTTTATGACATCATATATGGTCATATTCTTAGCTTCTTAGTAGGAATATTCCATTGTTACTTGTTATTCAGGTGTTTATAACTTTTTATTCTTATGTGTGTTTTGTCGAATAAATTCTTATTATTCTCTTTAGGTTATAGATAACTAATTTCCAGAATGGTATTATTGTAATATATATCATATTCATTCATTCAATTCATTTATATAATCATTATGCAATGAAGATCATGTAGAACGAGTCGCATCACATCGTGGAGACGGTATTCCGTACGTACGCACGAGTGATGACATCATTCCTATGATCGTGGAATTGTATTGGAGTGTATGTATACTATTTCAGAATAAATATCACTTTATAATAGTCATATATAGTCATTATTTACACAATTATACCCATCCAAGTAAGGTGGTGGTGGAAAATAGATTACACCACGGCGTGGAGACGGTATTCCGTACGTACGCACGCGCGGTGATTTCTTTTTCCGTGGAATGGATAGATGGTGAAATAGGGCTTTTTAATACTTATAATAACATATCAGTATATGAGTGATACGGATGTTATTACTTCATAATGAAACAACTAAATAAGAAGAAGTGGAAGAAGAAATAAAGATGAAAGAATCGGTAATGGACATTACCTCTTATTTGAAGTGCTTCTTTGAGACATCTTTTTAGGGTACTAAAATAAGTCTTTGAAGAATACCAGAACCTCTAGGATTTTTCTAGGGAAGTGTAGAGGATAAATTGGCAGGGTTTTTCTGAGCATTAAGTCTCAAAGTGGTGTGAGAAAGAGGGGGAGGAGGTGCTCTTTCATAAGGGAGGAGAGGGGCACCTTTGGAATAACTAAAAATATTATTTTATTATAATGTCAAATTCGATTTTTAATAGCTCCAAATTGATATATTTTTAATATAAGGTGAGTAGGGGTCGAAATCCTCTCATCCAATATAATTTAGACAAGTTTAGGTATCAATTTTAACCTTATCATTTAGATTTAACTTTATGTTAGATAATTTAACTTTTACCGTGTCTTCTTGTTTTCTTACACTATAAGGTTAATAAACTTACTATATCAATCCAAATGAACCCCAAGTTGTTTATTATTAAAATATATAACCTTATCTAAGTCATTTGGCGTAACACTATATTTTTAGGAATAAAATAAAAATTAATAATATAATATTTGTTTTAAAAACTATTTTATGTCAATTTTGACACTATTTAGTAATTTATTTTTGTGAAAATCATAACAGATTGATTAGTTCTAAAAAAGATACTTAACTCAATAATAACATGTCATATTAACCTATAAAATTAGTGTAATTCATAAAAAGTCTCAAATGACATTTATTTGGGTATTTATAACATCAATTATGTCAATATTTCCTTAACAAGATAATTACTGCATCATCTTTGTGTCATAAATAAATTAACTTATTTAAAGTCTAAAAATTAAAAATAAAATATCATTATATAGGAAATCTTTTTAGATTGCTAATGAATATTTATAGTCGAATTTATCTTATGTATAACCCAATATTAAAAATGATTTACTTATTGAACTTTGATTTAAACTATTTTAACCCTTCTTTAAATAAATTAATAATAAATGTCATAATCTAATCCAAGTGGGCCTAAATGGTCATATTTTATTCCTAAGGTTGTTTTTGGTCGAAATACACATTTCCAATAGAATTAGGACATGTTTTAGGGTAATAATAATATCATTTTTACCCTTAATTACCCTATTTACTTTTAACTCTGGTAAATAAAAGTAAAAAGTTACTATTCACCAAAAAAAATATTTTCATCTCATTGAACCACATTTTAGTCCTTGATGTTAAGAGTGTCTCTCGAATTTTCGAAATTCCACTCACAGAAGCGGTAAAATTAAGTTTTCTGAAAAATTCAGTTTTTTTAACTACAACTTAGTGGTTTCACTATTCATCAAAAATTGAAAGTTTTCAGAAAAATACCAATATTTCACCCTAGGATAATTTCGATATTCAGAATCCAAAAATGAAGTCCATTTTTGGAAATAAAATTTATAAATTTTCAAAAGGTGGTTATTACTATTCATAATGGCTTGTTTTAATAATATTTTATTAGCATATCATTGTTTAGTGAAACTCGGTATTGCGTAAAACACAAGCTATCGAGGAAGGTTGCGATTTCGTGTAAAGCAAGACAAGCAAGTGTTGTGTGTAGAAAAAGATTCCTTTGATGATTTATATAACATAAAAGTCTCGGGTGTTACATTTTTAGAACTAATAACACCTAAAAACCATAATACTTTATATCCAGTCTTTATCAGTGATCAAATAGTCTTTATCGGTGTTAAAAAGTAAAAATATGGTAAGACCCATAGTATATTTTGACCTTTATCAGAACTCATTTTCCCTAATAATATTTTGGGAATTTTTTCTCCAATTTACAACCCTACCCCTCCCCCATCTACCATTTATAAGTGCTTGGTCCCCCATTTTCTAAAACAAATGGACAACTCCTATTAATTCTCAAGAACAATGCTTCCTAGAACCACAAATTTTCCTCACTCATGAACATCCTTTATCAATGCTCAGGATCTGCCAAATTCTTACACACCCACACACACTTGGACATGAACCTATGACTTTTATGTGTAAATAAACCCCATTTTCCACCATCCCATAGTTTTTACTTGATATTTCACAAAACATTTTTTATATAATTAGATATATATTCTTATCAGTGTTTTATATATATATTTATATAACAATTTTTAAATACATTTTAAAAATATGTGTTTGTGTGTTTGTACATTTATGCATGTGTATGATTATTTATACATATTATGTATATATACTTATTTTTATTGAAATTTATTATATATTGAAATTTATTTATATTTATTAGAAAATTAATATTAATATATGTTTTAATTAATACACACACACATATATATAATTATACATATGTGTTTTTAAATATATTTATATTCATAAATTTTATAATGTAAAAAATTGTTATATATTATTTTAAATAAATGGGATTATAATTATTTCCAATTTACATATATAATTATTTTTAAATATAATTTTAAAATATGTGTTCATATTGAATATTTGGAGAAAATATATTTTATTATATAAAAATTTATACATAGTTACATTTAATTTTATATTTAGATATAAAATTATGTAACATATTTATACATATATATTGTAAATAATTATATATGGAATATTTAATGATAATGATATAGTTACAAAAATAAATTTATATATGATATTTTTACAAAATATTGACACACACATATTCACACACACAATCACACATTTATACTTCACACATACACGCACATGTATTTACATATGTGTAATATTTTCATATGTTATAATATAAAAATTAATATATTTTATTTTATTCAACCACACATATTTTTATGTAAACATTCCATGTGTGTATATATATATTAATGAATTTTTATATGTTAAATATTTTGATAATTTTTTATTTTATATAAAATAATACAACTAATTATTTACATATGGATTATATATTTAAAATTAAATTTTTATTTAAATATGATTAGATATTTATGTGAAAATTTTATTTATAATATATGTATAAATTAATATATATATATATATATGATGATTTTGATTTTGATTTTGATTTTGATTTATTATATATAAATATATGCAAGTTTTTTATGAGAACTTCTATGAGGTCATTGTTTTTTTTATCCTCAATTTAATCCGGTGAAGAGGGTCTCTTGTCTCCCTATAGAAATAATCTATGATACTTTCATGGTTTCTTGGATGTTTTTTGTATATCAAATTGAATTAATCATAAAATAGATTGAATGAAAAAAAATCACTTTTAGGTTGGACGTGCGCCTGAATGGTTGTATTTTTGGAACATGAAATCTATTTTTGAACACAAAAGAGTTGGAGACCCTAATGTAGGTAGAGGGACCCCAGACATTCCTAATTTTCTTAAAGTAAAAAATTAATGTGTTGTTTGAAGGAAATAATAGGTTTAGTATTGTGATGTTTGTTCAAGAACTGCAAGGTTTCTTTTATCAAAACACTTCATAAATATTTTGTATCTAATTAGAGACCACCGATTTCTCATTCCCTTAAATTATATTTTCTGTTTTGAATATTAGTTTGAGAATAATTGGAAGTCCTTATTTCTATAATTCCATTTCAAAATTGTTTTTTGAATCTATTTAGGTATAGGAAAAAAATTTATAGCCATTTTAGTTGATTATGAAGTGGAATAATGATTTAATGGATAATTTTTCTTCATATGTATTTTCACTTGATAAAAGAGATGGAATTTAGTTCAATCTTTATATGGAGAGATAGTTTGTGAATTGATACACTTGATCATGGTATTCAAATTTTCTTAAATACCCACACTCTCTTGTATGATTTGATTATCAAACTATTTCATTGGTTAGTTTCAGAAACAAAATATATATATTTAATTATAAAAAATATTTAAATATAAAAAATGTAAAACATAAGACACCATAACATAAATATGAGTGCAATACCTATGAATAATATTAATCTATAGTAAAATAATATAGAAGTCCCCCTCAATTCAGGATGGGATTTGATCAAATGATTAAAAATTATGGTACCTAGACAAAAAAAATACACATTGGAGGACTTTTGGGCCTTAACCTTTATAAAATAATTATTGTGGATATACTAACCCCATGTGGAATATATTTTCATAATATTTGACTTGATATGTAGTAGACCCATAACAGACTCCCAGATCCTAAGTTACAGTGGTTTAAAGTTTAATTCAAGCTTTTAACCTATCTTTGATCACTCCTTAATGTAATGAATTTTTAGGACATCCAGTTATTATTAAATGACTATTACATAATAATTAGAAAATTATTAATCAATGTTAATTTTACATTATTTTATAATATATGTTTCAGTATATATCATATATATTAACTGTAAATTCTTATTTAGTCTCATATAAGTTGTATTTATCAAAATATATTATATTTTAATCGATAATAATTTTATATTATAATATATAGTTTTTAGTGATATTTTTTTTTTATGAAACACAAGATTTATCGGTTCTAAAATATAACTGATAAATATCACCCTATATTACCACTAAAAAAGTGTAGATAAAAGTGAATGATATCAATGCTAAAAAAATCTCTATCAATGGGGTAATTTTATCATTTCTTTTTGGTAGCATAGATAACGGAACAACCTTTATCAATATGGTTTTTGCATTGATTAAGGCTATCACTAAATCTCATGTGATATGAAATATATCCATTATTATCCTTTACATTAATTGTTCTTTAAAAATATAATATAATGTTTTATTTTTGTGCTTCTAATTTCTAGTTATAAAATATTGTAGTTCTGATATTGTTTCTATTTACGAATTCAAAATTTCTATTAAATTAACACTATTATGAAAAATGTTACTAGTTTTTGTATCAATTCATAGTAATGGATAAGTCGTATTTCCATTTAATTAGTAGAAAAATGAGATATTAATATACTAAATTATAATATTTATATTAATATAATGTTTTATGTAAGATAATATACTCTTTTATTTTTAATATGTAAAACAAAATATTAAATTTATTTGTTTATTTAGAAATATAAATATAAATATGAATACTCAAAAATATAATTAGTCTATTAAAATTTTAATATATATTTAATGAAAAATATAATAATCAAAAATAGAGTTTTTAAATATTTTATTTTATATATGGTATGAAATATTTTAAATTTTTTGATCGAATTTAAAATTATTAATTTCATTCATTTAAATAACTGAAATATGGATTAAATATTATGTTTTTATCAATATATATATATATATATATATATATCTGAATATATAATACTATTTATACATTATGGTCGAGTATTCATGATCATGGCTGGTTTTCATCGAAGTAATGTCAGAAAAAACTAGCCAAATTCTAGAATATTTAACTATGATTAATGAATTAGAGAAATTAATTAATGATTTTGAAAAAATAGATAATAAAAAAATTATTAGTGTTGAATTAAGTTCTCATGATTTAATATTAATTGTTAAATATTTAAATGAAATAAATTTGTTAATAAAAACAATAAAATTTGTAAAATAAGAATATAAAAAACCAAAATTTAACATGAAAAACTCTCTAATGGAGAGGAAAAAAAATAAAGGCGGAAAATATGATAAATAAATTTGTTCTCTAATATTTTATATGGGAGAATTATATATCAGGAGAACCAAAACCAAGTTTACAAAAAATAATTATAATAAAAGTTCATAATCCCTTTAAAGTGTATAGTGGATGTACTATTCCCATGTGTTGTACCCATCGATACACGTGAATCAAAATAATGCGTCATAGGGAGGCATGTATGCATAATATAAGAGAAATAGTGACCACATAGCACTTCCTGAAAAAATAGTCATGGAGCCTTTCATCCATGTCTCCTTATCTAATTAAAATGTTTTCAAATAAATTTATTAAGATACAAACTTTGGTTCTTAAAAATTTACCAAAACTTACTCATCATCAAATTCATCTTTAAATGTTTTAACTAAATCTACAATATAATGAACATATAAAAGTATAAATAATCAATTATAATACCTTATTTTATCTATTAATGATGAATTTAGGTAAAATAAATGAATAACAACCCCACTATTATGAAACTAGTTTAAAAGAATCAAGATTACTCACACCTAATATTGAAAATACATAATAACTAAGAAATATACATATAGATAATAATTATGTATGATTTTTATAAAAAGTAATGGATATAAATAATTTTATGAAATAGGTGATTAATATAGTTATATTTTTTAAAAATTAGGAAAGATTGTGATCAACTATATAGAAAATCAAAGTAATGGTTTCTTGTCTCAATTTTTCACCCCTTTAGACAGAAATTGTTTTTATACACCATTTTGTCATTAGAATTGCTTATCTACTATACCAATAATATTTTTTATCATCATCCTCTCATTATTCTTGGTATTTAATTTTTCATTTTAAACCACATCATTAGTGGGTTATTGATTCAAAAATATATAGCGTTGTAAAGGATTCATAGTCCTATGTTCAACTACGTAGAAAAATTTCAATATTGTGCAACATCATTTCATTTATATAATTGATTCACTACCACATTAGATTCTTATAGAAAATTATCTTCCATTTCCAAATATTTTAATGTTAATTTCATGATATTCCTCTTACGATCCTTTTGTTTTTTGGTTACTAATACCATAAGGGCATCCTCGACTAAATATTCTATTCCTTGGATCATATAATTTCATATATGAATATAATTTTCAATCATTATATTATTCTTAAATTTCCATAATATTTATTTTATTTCCTATTATTCAATATTTGAATTACTTCTCATAATAAATAATAACTTCTTTGATAAATTTTTTTCCAAGATAATAGTATTACATGGGTTAGAATAACTCCCATTTTTTCAAAATATTATTTTCTTCCATATCCATGTTATACATAAAAAATTATTATCTTTCATAAAATACAAGTATGTTTTGTTTTTCATATTAATATTGTTTTCCATTACATCATTTATAAAATTAAATTCATCCAATTTTTCTCTGATGTGGGTTTTCGTTAAAACAACCAAAAAAATTAATAAAGGGTTTTCACTTTATTATTTACTAAACCTGATTTATTAACAAGAATTTTTTTTATTTTAAAAGATTATTTTTTTGTAACACTTTATAATAAGGTTTTAAATTGTCTTTTAGTTACCTTATCAAATGTTTTAAATCTAATATGCACTTCATTTTTAAAAAAAATAGATATTATTGTGAAATATTTTGTAGTTCCAATTTTTTTCCTCTAACGATTATCTCTTATGAAGTTATGTTTTAAACACCCTCTATATTTTATTATTATATGATAACTCTTATGAAATAATATTTTTCTTGTAATATGATTTCATAATTCTTTTTGTGTGATGATTTTTTAATATTTATGAAACCGCTCATTTTCCCATGGTTTTTTAATATATCATGATTATTGATTTTAAGTGGAATAAATATGTATTCATGATGATGCATGGGGTCATAAATTCCCCCCCCCCCCCACAATGAATTGTTTTAGGTTTATATCTCATGGTAATGTTATATAGAGACATATTGGGGTTTCTCCAACATGTGTGGAAATAATGAGTTTGCTCATATTTTTTAGGTGTGAATATAATGATTTTTTCACATATGTATAGACATAATGAGTTTGTTCACAAGGGTTTTCCTATTGTTATAGTTTTAACGCATTTCCAAGAAGATTATCAAGTAATTCAATATTTATAAGATTCATTTCATTTTCATGATATTCTATATCATCATGTTATACCTTTTTAAAATTATTCACCTATGTTATGTTATTCTCTTAAGTTTTAGGATTATTGAGTTTTTTTTGAGTCATTCCTTAACTTTTAGGCTTCCTTAATGATCCATTTATGATCTTATATTCCTAAATTTTTTTAATATCATATATATTAATATGGTATTTTAATTTTATATCTATCATCTTCCTTGTGTAATACTTCTTGTTTATGATCTGATACATTTGGATATGTTTTCCCTTATTAAGAATCCAAGCTCACCCCTTTATTTATTTTCCATCCCCTAGGTTAAAAACATTATTGTATCATTTGGATGTCTATAATATTTTTTACAGGTCAAAAATTATGAATTAATGATGAAAATATTTTTAATATAACTTATTTATATAGATAGTCTCATAGATACTAAAACTATCAGTCCTCTAGTTATAAGACTGTTTGTAATATGTATTATCTAAATAATGATACTAATGTATAATTTAATTTTTTTTCTCTTGAGTCACTTTATTTAGTATTATATGAGGGATTATTTATTTTTAAGATTATTTTAGATATCATTAGTGATAAAACAAGGGATTGTTCTAAGATATTGTCAATGAATTGGATAACATATATAATTTCTTATAGAGTAGATATTTTGTTGTTTTCAAATAATTATTATCCCTCTCTTAATAATACACATAGATTTTAAATTTTGAAACAATTAACCTATGTGTAATAAACCTGTAAAGTGATTATTGTGTATTAACTCAATCATCTCCTAGTGCAATACAACATGGCATAAGTGCACAACTAGTTTAACATTCTCGGGGGATCTAATTTTGTTAACTTGGGTTTTTATTTCTGAACCATTATTGAAGCATTGGAGCATATAACAATTATAATTAAAAAAAATGAACATGGATAAGCTAGATTAAAACATATAGATTCATAAGTTAATTTATAGACATCATTTATAGAATCCCCATCCTGATTTTATAGTTTCTTTATATGTATTTTCATTAATTTATGTAAATTTATTCCCAATTTATTTTAGTCATGTTAATAGAGGGAACCCAAAATAACTAAGTTAATAATTGTTACAACCTAAAACATATATATTTTACTAAGGAGAGACATAATTATATTTTGGTTAGGTTTAAAAACCTCATTTCAATTCTCACCAAATATTCTTATTGAATGATAAAAAAAGTTATCTTGTTGAGCTCCTAAAAAAACCAAGTATGGAACTTCTATTTATAAAATAATTCATGAGAAAAATCAAAAAATGTTTCATGAATCTTCGTATCCCCCTATTGTTTTGAATTGGGTTAATGTGATGGAAATTATATTTTCCATTCTCTAATGCTCAGACTATTAGAAGATTATTTTGATTTACTATCTTTTAGAAGGAGATGCTTACCTATGGTGGAATATTATTAAGAAAGCCATGTAAATACACGATGTATGATTTATATAATAGGAGGATTTAAAGATGATACTCTTCAATAATTATTTTTCTTAGAATCATCAAATAATGGAGGATAAATTATTTTAATTAGAGATAACATATAATCATTATGTTGTAAATTGTGATGATAATATCATAAGACTCATGAGGTATGCCATCGATTTCATCTATGATATTTAAAATAAAATTGATCACATCATTAATATATTATAGGATAGAATTCAAATAGAATTTCAAAAAGTAGTAATTGGTAACTACCAACATATGGATAAATATTTTCTTATAGTATAGATTGAAATTTATACCTATCATTGTTCTATTGAAAAGAAAAAAAATGGCATTCCATGAAAGATCTAATAAAAATCATTAAGGGAATAAATTAAAAAAAATCATGCAATAAACGTGGGATAAAACACCTGGGTAATTTCTGAAAGGGGTTAGAGAAGTGTTTTAAGTGTGGTAAAAAATGAATTATTTATGTAATTGTTGATGTATTTCTAAGATGCCAATTTATCCTCCATAAGTAAAGTAGGTGAGATTTAATGATCAACACACATAAAATCATTAAAGTAACGGTTTTTCATACATTTTGAGAATCAATAATATATATATTGATCCAATTATGAAAATAGACCTTATATACCTCGTAACCCAAGGAAACAAAGAGGCCATTCAGAGTCCCAAATGTTGACGTAGACCATGAAAATGAAGTGATACATTATATAATAGATCACTTTTCTTGATCTTATAATATAATATTTGATATTAGTTCATTACTTTACTTTATATAAATCGTGATATGTTGGAATATGGAATCACCTACTCAAGTAATTTATATTCAACTAATTTTGATAACCCATGGTGGAATATTGATCATCTCCAAGATGTAGAAATCTACTCTAACATATAGTTATGATAGGATAATTCCTTCATACATAACCCATATTTTGTTGGTTGAATATGAAATAAAATTTTTTATAGATTGGATCTTTAAACATAAATAAAATATAAACTTTTAGAAAAATGGAATATCATTTTATATTTTGAATTATCATATTATCATTTTCCATCATAGTAATAATCATTAAATACAAAAGGAAAAAATTCTAAAATATGGTTTATGATACCCAAAAATGAGCGAATTTTGAGTCAAATGATTGGGAGATAGGTAATATCGATGGCGTGTATATTGTATCAAAGTATACTAATATATATTAAAATTTACTACCTTATCTTCCCTCAAATAACAAGGTTGAGTTTCCAATCATACATAGTCATGTATTTAATATTTTAACCAAAATTGCTTATATAATGGCTCCTATAAAATTAGATGAATTAAAGAAACACATAAAAGTGTCATTATAAAAGGGTTTTATATTTTATTCTACTTCAACATGTGGAGTGGAAGTCCAATTTTTTAAAAATAATGATGCATTGATGTGTATATCATTGATTATCATGAACTTAATAAAATTATGATAAAAAACAAATATCATATACTTAGTATCAATGAATTTTTTTTTCAAATCATAGGTAATTAATACTTATCTAAGATTTTAAATTTATTTGGGTATTGTTATAAAGTGTTAAAAGGTATGATATTTATAAGATACCTTTTTTATGATGCAATGACACTGGGAAACTATAGTGATGTCCTTTGGGATTACAAATACTACCACTATCATCATGGATCTTATGAATAGAGTCATTTTAGACTACCTTGATCAATTTTCTTCTTTTTGGATAGTATTTTTATATATTAAAATAGAATTTAATATCATGAATATGATTTAAAGATAGTGTTTAATACCTTGATAAAAGAGACACTATATGAAAAATTTAGAATGTGAGGATTCTCTATTCCAAAAGTATCATTCCAGGGCCTTGTAATAACAAGTAAGAGACTTTTTATAGATCTACAAAAGATAGAAATTATAATGGTATGGAATAAACATACATTAGTAAACTAGAACCATATTTTCATTTGGTAATCAATATATTAACGATGCATTTGAGATATTTTTCATGGGCATAAAACCCAATAACTCAGATTACATATAAGGGAGTGAAGTTTCTTTGGAAAATGCAATGTCAAATAGACAAAAGGTTCAAGAGACAGGCAGAAACCTGCTCCCAACAAACTATTATAAAAAATGATAAACAGTACAATATAACTCAGAAACAGGGGGCCATGGAAAGCCGTGTATACAAAACACCATCCCTATCATTGCTAACCAAACTATCACAACAGGAGGGCAAGAAAAATGTCCAATTGGAACCAAACTCCATAATGACCCTTTTGGAGAGGGCATCAACAACCTGGTTAGCTTCTCGATGGACATGGGAAACATCAAGGCATAAGCATTCATCGAGGCTAAGGCAGGAGATCCAAGCAGAAGTTATCCTCTAAGGAACATTCCAAGATCGATCTTTCAGAATCTGCACAGCAACAGACAAGTCCGACTCTAACCAAACTCTATGCTAACCATAATGCACTGCATACCTAATAGCCTTGATCATATCCCATAGTTCTGCTTCAATCGCATGAGCATACCCAACATAATGGAAGAATAAGCCTTTAACGAAGCCCCGATAAGTTTTGAAGACTCCACCACACCCAGCAGAACCAGGTGCACAAGAGGTCGCCCCATTCACATTCACTTTCAACCATTCTGAAATTGGTTGAATCCACCGATTGTACTTGACCATTCTGGGCTTCCTTTCCCTACCACTAACACCAAGAGTTCTCAAAAGTCCAAGGTCAGATACATCATTGTTCATGGACCCAGTTTGGTTCATCTAAGGAAGTTTAATGCTTTGATATATCACCATAACACCATCTCGGAAAGAAGTCTTGACATTGTTAATCACAATATTGTTCCGATATTTCTAGATAAAGGAGAAAACTAAGACATTAGCAGCAATACACAAGGATTTCACTTGATTACTGAAATCAATCTTAAAGGCTGAATTGATAAGGGATTCAACAGATCACAAATCAAGGCAGCAGTGGAAAGTTGACTGTACATAATTCCATAAACGAACAGAAAAAGCACACTGGATAAACAGGTGTGATAAAGATTCATCACTAGTTATGAAAAAATAACATACCGATGCCAGATTGAGTCATGTGCGCTACAACAGACACTGAATGGGCAGTCTGTTTTTTTTCACATTCTCCAGATCAATAGAGTATCATTGGGAGGTATATAGGTTCACCGAACACCTGCTAACGATGGGGGAATTTCATAAGGTACACCACACTGTAGGTTATAATATTCCTAGCTGGAAAAGGAGCCATTAATAGAAGTTTTCTAGATTGAATTTCAAATATGATTCATGTAACTAAAAACGTGGTTAGTAACCACTGATGTAAATACAATTAATTGTATTGAAGAAGGGTAGTTATAATTTAGTGATAATATTTAAATTCTAATGGGATACATTATAATATAGAATTATAATTTAATTTATTATGGCTCATGTAAATTAAATATTCATCTAAAATTTTATCATATACATGATTCGGAGATTGATGTGGTGATATGTGAATCAATGATTTGGGGAAATATCCTCTACGTGGCTAATTTTGTTATATTTACAAATCTTAAGAGAACAAAATATGAACTCACATATAAGGCATTCAAAATATTCCAAATGAGATGGTTTTAATTGATAAAATATTATAACATCATAATAAATTACCTAGTATGGGTGGAAAATGAGGGAGACAATGAAATTAGAAAGAAATACCTTACTACTCTATCGACGATGAGGACTTAAAAGGACCCAATACTCAGGGATTTGAATAGGATGAATCTTGAATTCATAGAGAAATTTATAAATACTATCTTTCCCTAATTAATTTTTAACCTTCAATACCAATGATGATTAAATAATCCATGAATAATTATATAGTGGTAGACAATGTTATTTCATATTTTGTAGTTCAAATTTATTAAAGATGGATTTATAAGGTTCTGAATACAAATATTTTTCTTATCAGAAATGAAATTGGATAATGAACTTTTGGATGATGCACATAACTCATCATTTTCTATTCATATAGGAAGTAATAAAATGTATAGGGATCTAAAACAAAAATTCAAGTGGTATAGGATACAAAGTGAAATAGAAAAATATATATTTTGATTCTTACTATATATATAAGTAAAATAAAATTGAAAAAATTTAATGTTATGTTATAACCATTTCCCATACAAGTATATAAATTGAAAATAAATCAGAATTTATTTTCTCATTGGACTCCCAAAATTATCTAAATCCCATAATTATATTTGGGTTATATTGAATTGCCTTATAAGGTCAGTGATTTCTTTTCGATCAAACATATTTTTTTCATATGACTATCAAAGAGAAATTTCTAAAATCCATTTAATCTATAATTTTTTCAAAATTAAAAAAACAATATCATCCATGAAATCACACAAAGTTTACATATAAAAACCTATAAAACCATTAACAAAACTAATTATTTGGGTTTTAGAATATTTGAGATGATAGTGAAGCCAACAACATATCAATGGATGGAGAAAATGAATAATGACACTTTAAAAAATCTATATCCAAGTTCACAACACCTCCCACTCACTGGATCCAAGAAGTTATCATCAATATTCATGTCACAACACATAGATACTCCCATAATAAACTAGATTCATAGTTCTGAGAGAGGGGATAAAAGTTTATCTAAAAGAACTACTACTAATGAGAGAGAATAAGGAATTACTGAAGATTCTAGATCTTAACAAAAACTTTTATTCATCGAGATGTCACTTCTGTATCGGATGGAATTGTCTCTCAGGACTAGGTAGGTGGAGGTGTTAGAGACCTTATAATATTAGTGAACTAATGAGGCTTCAGTACCATAATGTGAATTAAAACCACATGTTTTTGGGAATTAACTATATATCATACTTTTTTAATCCATGCACCAACTTGAAAGTGCTATGTGAAAAAACTGTTTTATAACTGTGAACCATCCCAGGGAACCAAAAAACATTTATTCATGGTTTATTGGAGGTGGTTAATGTGTTCAGATAACAATGCCTATACCTTTCCTTTTCATGAACACTTCCAAAACATTCCAAATCCTTTTCGATCCTCCCAAAACATAACCCATGATCTATATAAGCTAGAAACTTTTAATATAATGGTAAATTACCTAAAATTAGGGGTGTTTTTTGTGACCCACTTTTGGTATTATTTTCCCTTATAAAGTTTCAAAACATTTTTTGAACGTTATCTAGTCATTGTTTGATCATTTCCAGATCATGCTCCTATGGTTCTTCATGAATCCTACCTTTCCACCATAAAACCAATACTAAACCAATGATTTTCCAATGAATGATCTTATATTTCCTATACACAACCTATATCTGCACAATAATCAATTTATCATTATATTAGATGTCAAATAATTATTCCAAGAAATGACATGGTCAGGTACAAAATGGTACTTTTTTTAATTTAGATTCATGAAACACATAATTAATGGAGATGTAATGTAACACCCCAAGATTCTACGGTACGTTTCCCTTCGAATAATGTGATAGCGTGTGTTGTACGCAACCTCGAGTTCTAACACACACCACAACTAATTAAACTAGCCGTTGTAAATAGTAATACCTACTTTTTGAAATCATATATATTCAATATTTCAAAATGGACTTCATTTTTAGATTCGGAATATCAAAATTAGCCTAGGGTGAAATTTTGGTACATTTCGGATAACTTTCATATTTTGATGAATAGTGAAAATTTCTAAATTTTAATTAAAAACAACTTTTTTAATCAAAATAATTAATAGTGATAAATTGTGATTTTGAGTGGTTTTAAAGTATATTTAGAATATATTTTTACCATTTAATATAATGTTGGTCATTGGACATAATTTTACAATTAAACCGAACATTAACAAGTGTCAATCTTTTGGTAGTTATTATCTCTTAAAAACACGCTTTTTGTTTTGACAGCGGGAATTAATTTTAAATTAATTTCTGCCACTTCTGTGTTTTGAATTTAGAAAAATGGATTCCATATTTGGAATCAGGATGTTCAAATTGTGTAAATAGGTAACTTTTATTTTTAGACATTTTGAATAATTACTGCGGTAAATATTTTATTTACCATGGTTAAGGGTAAATCCGGTAAATAAGGGTTAAAAATAATATTATAATAATACTAAATTACCCTAAAACGTGTCTTAACCCTATTGGTTGATACATGGTCGACCATGGGCATCTTTGGGTCTATTTTGGGACCCCATGGATCCACTTGTAAGTGATAATGACACATTATATTAATAAAGCTAAAATAAAAATAAAAATGGCATAAGCTTACATCTTTTAGAAGAACAATTTTTACATAGGGTTATACATGTTGGATTTTCGATTATAAATATTCATTAGAAAGATAAACAGATTTCCTACATAATGATATTTTATTTATAATTTTTAGACATTAAATAATTTATTTTATTTATGACACAATGATGATGCAGTAATTACTATAATAGTAAAAAATTAAAATAATTGATATTATAAATACCCAAATAAATATAATATGAAACTTTTAATGAATTAAACTAATTTTCTAGGCTAATATGATATATTAGTATTGATTTAATGGACTTTTTGCGAAGTAATCAATCTGTTATGAGTTTCACAAAAATCAACTATTGAATAGTGTCAAAATTGACATAAAAGAGTTCTTAAAACAAATATTATATTATTAGTTGATATTAAATTCCTAAAAATCTAAGGTTCGGCCAAGAGACTTATATTATGATAGGTTAATCATTAATGGACCACCTGGGGGTCGCTTGGATGTATATAGTAAGTTTATTAACCATATTATATAAAAATACAAAGAGACATTGTAAAAGTGAAACTAATTAACTTAGAGTTAATACTTAAAGATAAGGTTAATATAAGTACCCAAACCTGTCTAAATTCTATTGGATGAGTTGTTTTCGACCTATCCCCACCTCAACCTTTGAATAGTCAACTTTGGAGCCATTGGAAACCGAATATGAATTTATTATAAATTAATATTTCTAGCTTTTCCAAAGGTGCCCCTCACCCCTCTTATAAAAGGGCACTCCTCCTTCTCATTTCCTCACACCTCTCAAGCCACTTGGCTCATCCAAACTCTGCCCAACTAAGCTCCCCACATCCCTATCCTCCTCCTTGAAGCTTCCCCTTAGGCAGAAAGCATTTCAAGAAGTCCTTTGGTTCCAACCAAAGTGAGTTACCTAAATTAAAGGTAACATTTTCTCTTAAAGTATTTTCATTTATTTTGCTTCTCCAACCCCAAAAATCTTTTTATTTCCTTTCTTTTGTAACAACACCAGTATCCTAAATATACTAGGATGTTGTTATAAAAAGGATTCAAACTACACATACACACAACTCCATCTAATGGATGATGAACATAATGTTTCTGTGGATGGCAAACTAACGCCTCACGAAACGATGATTGTTCAAATACATCTTACCACCTCTCATGGTGGCCATTATGATGGCACTGTAATTAAATATGATATTAATGATATATATTTTATATATAAGCTTCTGTAATTCCATTTTATTTCATACCATTATTCGTTTCATGTTGTATATACATACGATAATTTCATTTGAGGAAGTGCGGACTACCGCCCCCTTAAAATGATATGACTCGTTCATACCACACATGGAACGTATAAAGGATGGTGTTAATGAACTTAAGTAACATATATAAAATATTATATTATACAGGAATAGTAATATACCTATGTATCATTTGGATTTGATTCTTTTAAAATGAAAATTAAATGGAAGTAGCGTTCGTGCGTACGTACGGACTACCGTCTCCACGAACGCGATAAGATTCATTCTCCATCATATCCATTCAAGTATTATTCTCATTTTAGGGTTAAAAATAATGTTAATATCATTCTGATTATGAATAAGATATAATCTATCCATTACAAACATGTCTTACGTAACCAAACATTTAAGAAGAACGAATCGATTATCACCTGAAACGACGATAATACTAAGATATTATTAATAAAGCAATGTTAAAAGATCATATATGATATCATATTAATGTATATGATTCTTGTATAATTTAATAACAATTATTTCACCATTATACAGGAGGTTAACCTACCCCAACAAAGGAAAAGTACAAGGTAAGGGTTATTTCACAATCTCTTCTTTATCCGAGGTTGTTTATACGTAATAATCTACTGGGATCTCGTTATCATCCACATCCATGTTTCTTCAAAATGTATTTCAAAACATTTTTACTATTTACAAGAATATGGGTTAAAGTCATTTATACCCTTGTTTGACTTTTTATAAGAGGTTTATAAAGGAATCTTTCCGTCGTTTTCAAAACAAGGTCCTTTTTAACCTTTTCGACAGAATTGAGGTAAGAATGTTTTTTTTAACTTATACGGCGGGTGCGGTTATTTTCCGCCGTTATAAAATCGTCGAAGCTTTCCATACAAGCTTATAAGAATATTTTCAAAGAAAATGTTTTATTTTATATGGATCTTAAATGATTTCAAAATAAAAGGAGATACTTCTTTAAAAAGAATTTTGATTTCATCTATGTCAACATCCTTTGATGGATTTTAAGATTATTCGAAGTTGATTTATTATGATACAAAACTTCTATATTGTATTGAAGGTTTTGTGATATGTTTGACTGTGGATGTGCTATTTTTATACCATTCATAGTTTATGGTGAAATTATTGACATTTCGTATGCTAGTTTTAATACGAATGTTTATGTTATGTTTAAACCTTTTCATATGGGAATGCATTGGACTTAATAAGTGACGGGTGGAGCCCGCTATAGCTCCTCGATGCATCGGTAGGTCTCATGAGACAAACTAGTGTCTTGGCACAAGGCCTTGACAAAATATTATTTGTAGTCTTGGCACGAGGCCTTGGCTATGTGGTTATGATAGTCTGGCATTATGCATTCCAACATTATGAAAGTGGTTATTGATATTGCTTGTGATTATTCGATTAGTAGAATATCCATGTGAACAAGTAAATGGCATTATTTCATTTTACTTTTGCCATACTATGTTGAAGTTCAATTTTAAAAGGCTTTTGTTTTAGTAATTCATTGCCTTAAATGTTTATGCTTATTTTGAATGTTCCGCCATATTGTTATCCTTACTGGGCATTTGAGCTCACCCCTTTTTTATGTTTTATTTTTCCCAGGTAGTGAAGAAGTAAATTATGATTGACTTGCAGGGATATTATGGGTTTATAGTGTGGACGTTGGAAACATTATGTTGTTGTAGTAGTTTTTCATTTTATGATGTAATGTAAAACTTATGAATATATCTAGTGTTTTCAAGGCTACTAAACTAATCGGTCTTTCGGGATTTGATCTTTCTTGTGATCATGCCAATGTTATGTAATAATGCACCGACTCTGGGTAGCTGGGGTCGGGGCGTTACAGTTGGTATCAGAGGAAGTTTAGTACAAACCTTGGAAACTAGATTTAGATAAACTCTGATTAGAGCACGTAGACCTAAGATGAACTTTGAGGATTAGTATAGAAGAACTTCCTAGAATTTTGGTATTGTAGAGATTTTGTGAGTTTTCCAAGCAATACATCCCTGTCTGGATACGAGTAGGTAGAGGTGGCTCTGGCACAGATGTACCTAGGGGTAAAACCCGAAAACACCGCTTTGAGCTAGACTCGAACGGGAACTGGTGCACGACAACGGGCCTTGCTGCACTCTTGGTTACGACACTCCCGGGGGATATGCTTAGGATAACTCTCATTTTCTTTACAAATCATTATGAAGGGTTTATGAGTATATACTTCCTCAAAGAAAACATATTTATGATTATGGATTATATCCATAAATAGTTCAATTTATGTTAAGTGTTTTATAAGTATGGGATTATGTATTTTGATTCATAAACTGATCTAGTTTATGCCATTTTTTAGAAATGGCGCCTAGTGGAAGAAATGGAAACCGTATCAATGCACGCACTCCATGTAGGGATTTCCCTCCTGCTCAAGATAATTATAGTGGGGCTGGTGATGCAACTGGTGCTGATCAGTTAATCACCGTACTGGGACAACTTACTCAGGTTATGAATAATAACCTTACCCGTATGGAGCACCCTGATCCGCAGCGTGGAGGATCAATGTTAGATCGATTCATGAGACAACAACCACCAACGTTCAATGGGAATACAAATCCCTTAGTAGCTGAGCAATGAATATTTTCCCTAGAGAAAATATTTCAGGCTTTGGGGAGCAGTGAAAGGGAAAAAGTTATCATGGCAGTTTACCGCCTCACTGGAGATGCTGATCAATGGTGGTCATTGATTCAAAATACGAAGGAAGATGATGAAGTATCAAATATGGAATGGAGGGAGTTCAAAGATCTGTTTTTAGAAAAATACTTTCCTCGCGACCATCGAGCAGATATGAAAAGACAATTTCTGAGTCTGAGACAAAAGGAGGATGAGAATGTCACAAAGTATGAGGCTAACTTTACAAGGTTAGCGAGGTACGCTGGTGATTATATTCGAAACCCAAGAAGTAAGATTGATCGTTTCTTTGATGGGTTAAAACCATTTCTCCGTCGAGCATTAGTCTCACAATCCTTTTCATCGTACGAAGACATTGTCTCATGTGCTATCAAGACCGAAAAGGAATTCTCTAAGTCTTATGACTTTAAAGCAAAGCAAGAGAAGAAGAGACCTTCTGATCAATCTGGGAATGTAAATAAGGGGAAGAAGGGAAAGGTTGAATATCCATCTTGTGGTAAATGTGGGAAGAAACATCCTGGTACTTGCTTGAAGGGAATGGGAGTCTGTTACAAGTGTGGTGAAAAAGGCCACCAAGCTCATGATTGCAAGGGGAAGAAGGAAGCTACCAACGTTCAATGCTACAATTTCAGGGAGATGGGGCATTATGAAAATGCATGTCCTAAGCGTCAGGAGAACTTACCTCAGAAAAGGCCAAGGGATCAAGGCCAGGCTTATGCTATCACTACTGCTGAGGTAGAAGCTCCGAAAGACGTGGTGGCAGGTAATTTAATGGTTTCCTCAAGTTTAGCAAATGCATTATTTGATTCTGGATCATCGCATTGTTTCATATCTTCCCAGTTTGCTAAGAAAATTAGATATTTCCAATTTGATTTAATAAGGGAGTTGTTAGTTAAAACTCCTAAGGGAAGTATCGTTGCAACAAAGTTTTGTGAATCAGTCCCCATTAGAGCACATAAATTTTCTTTATCTGCTGATTTCATCGTCATACCTATGATTGAGTTTGATATAATCCTCGGTATGGACTGGCTTTCGGACTATGATGCGAAGATTTATTGTAAGAAGAAAGAGGTTACGATTCTTGATGATAATGATAAGGAGCACCTTATTTTTAGAGCAGAATCGTCACCACCTAATTCTTATTTAGATCCACCCCATGTAGCTCAACTTAATTCAATTATCGGGGAGGAAGAGAATGAAATAACTGTCGGTGAGGAAAGGAATGTTCAAATAGAGGATGTACCTGTTGTGAAAGAATTTGTAGATGTATTTCCGGAAGATTTACCTGGACATCCTCCAGAACGAGAAGTTGAGTTTTCCATTGATTTGATTCCTGGATCAAGGCCTATATCGAAGACCCCTTATAGAATGGCCACTGTAGAGTTAGTCGAACTAAAGAAACAACTAGAGGAATTGAGTAATAATGGATTTATTCTCCCTAGTGTTTCTCCATGGGGAGCCCCTGTTCTTTTTGTTAAAAAGAAAGATGGATCTATGAGGTTATGTATCGACTACAGGGAGATCAATGCTATAACGATAAAGAACAAGTATCCCCTACCTCGTATTGATGATTTATTTGACCAACTGCATGGAGCTCAATACTTTTCAAAGATTGACCTTCGATCTGGATACCATCAGTTGTGTGTAAAGAAGGAAGACATTTCGAAGACAGCATTTCGAACCAGGTACGGGCATTACGAGTTTACTGTAATGCCGTTTGGATTGACTAATGCACCCTCTGTATTCATGGATCTGATGAATAGAGTTTTCAAGGAGTATCTCGATGAATTTGTGGTGGTATTTATTGATGATATCTTGGTATACTCCAAAACCTACGAAGATCATGAAAATCACTTGCGCATTATCTTGAAGACTCTGAGGAGGCATGAATTATATGGAAAGTTTAGCAAGTGTGAATTCTGGCTTCAGGAGATTTCTTTTCTTGGCCATATTGTCTCTAAAGATGGAATCTCTATTGATCCTTCTAAGACCAAGGCAATCCAAGAATGGCCAGCACCTACGAGTATAACTGAGGTACGTAGTTTTATTGGTTTGGCAGGTTATTATCGACGTTTCGTCCAGAATTTTGCCCGATTGGCTAACCCATTAACGAAGCTCACACGTAAAGGGGTTAAATTTGTTTGGACAAAAGAGTGTGAGGAATGTTTCGAAGAACTGAAGAGAAGATTAGTCAATTCTCCTATATTGACTCTACCATCGGGGAATGATGGGTTCGTTATTTATAGTGATGCATCAAAGAAAGGACTTGGTTGTGTCCTTATGCAGAATGATAGAGTTATTTCCTATGCATCACGACAATTGAAAATTCATGAACAAAACTATCCTACTCATGATCTTGAGTTAGCAGCTGTGATCTTTGCTTTGAAGATATGGAGGCACTACCTCTATGGTGAAAAATGTGAGATTTATACTGATCACAAGAGTTTGAAGTATATTTTCTCACAAAAAGAACTCAACATGAGGCAAAGGAGATGGCTTGAATTACTCAAGGATTATGATTGCACGATACACTACCACCCGGGGAAAGCAAACAAAGTAGCAGATGCTTTGAGCAGAAAAGACCATGGAGTTCTGAACATGATGAGAATTGAAAGGGATCCAATTTTCATGGATCTAGAGAAGATGGACATGGGAATAACCAGGGAAGGTGAAACATCAATGCTTTTTCAAATGGTTGCCAAACCATCTTTACTAGAAAGGATTAAGAGTTCCCAGACCGATGATGAAGAATTTCAGAAGAAGAATAAAGCTGTGAATGATGGGAGATTGAGAGACTTTGTGTATGAAGATGGACTTTTGAAATTCGGGAAGAGACTTTGTGTTCCCAATATACCTGATCTAAAAAGGGAATTGCTGGATGATGCTCATAGTTCCAATTTCTCTATACACCCTGGGAGCACCAAAATGTATAGATATTTGAAGGAACATTTTTGGTGGGACAACATGAAGAGGGAGATTGCTGATTTTGTTTCAAGATGTATGGTTTGTCAACAAGTGAAAGCTGGAAGGCAACAGCCTGGAGGAGTCATGCAACCTCTTCCCATACCGGAGTGGAAATGGGACAATATTACGATGGACTTTGTCATGGGGCTACCAAAGACTCCTAGAAGGAACGATGCAATATGGGTTATTGTTGATCGTCTTACCAAGTCAGCACATTTTCTTGCTATAAGAGAAGATCTACCCCTGGAACGTCTAGCAAGACTATACATTAATGAAGTTGTGAGACTTCATGGAGTACCCCTATCGATTGTTTCTGATCGTGATCCCCGTTTTACTTCAAGATTCTGGAAAAGTCTTCAGAAATCCCTGGATACTGAACTTAATTTGAGCACTGCTTACCACCCTCAGACAGACGGACAATCAGAACAGACTATTCAAACCTTAGAAGACATGTTGAGATCTTGCTCACTTAATTTTCAGGGTATGTGGGATCAATATTTACCACTGGTAGAATTTTCCTATAACAATAGCTTCCATTCAAGTATTCAGATGGCACCATATGAAGCATTATATGGAAAGAGATGTCGTACACCAACCTGTTGGGATGACGTTGGTGAAAGAAAACTTGTAGGCCCAGAACTGGTGGAGGAAACGGTGGAAAAGGTGAAAGTAATCCAAAATCACATCAAAGCATCTCAAAGTAGGCAGAAGAGCTATGCCGATAATCGAAGGAAGGATTTGGAATTTCAAGTCGGTGATCATGTTTTCCTGAAGGTATCTCCGTGGAAGGGAGTCATACGTTTTGGTAAGAAAGGCAAATTGAGTCCCAGGTACATCGGACCTTTCGAAATTCTAGAACGAATTGGGGCTGTAGCTTACCGATTGGCAATGCCGCCAAGTCTCTCCAAAGTTCACGATGTGTTCCACGTATCTCTGTTGAGAAAATACATGCCTGACCCAACGCATGTACTCACCTATGAGGAATTAGAACTGGAACCCGATCTGTCTTATTGTGAAGAGCCTGTCAGGATTCTTGATACAAGAGAACAAGTACTGAGAAACCGGACGACGCGTCTGGTAAAAGTTTTGTGGAGAAACCATAAGATGGAAGAGGCAACGTGGGAACCCGAGGAACTTATGATGAAGAACCACCCGAGTCTTTTTATGCAGTAATACCCTAGAAATTGCGAGGACGCAATTATTTGAAGGAGGGGAGAATGTAACACCCCAAGCTTCTACGGTACGTTTCCCTTCGAATAATGCGATAGCGTGTGTTGTACGCAACCTCGAGTTCTAACACACACCACAACTAATTAAACTAGCCGTTGTAAATAGTAATACCTACTTTTTGAAATCATATATATTCAATATTTCAAAATGGACTTCATTTTTAGATTCGGAATATCAAAATTAGCCTAGGGTGAAATTTTGGTACATTTCGGATAACTTTCATATTTTGATGAATAGTGAAAATTTCTAAATTTTAATTAAAAACAACTTTTTTAATCAAAATAATTAATAGTGATAAATTGTGATTTTGAGTGGTTTTAAAGTATATTTAGAATATATTTTCACCTTTTAATATAATGTTGGTCATTGGACATAATTTTACAATTAAACCGAACATTAACAAGTGTCAATCTTTTGGTAGTTATTATCTCTTAAAAACACGCTTTTTGTTTTGACAGCGGGAATTAATTTTAAATTAATTTCTGCCACTTCTGTGTTTTGAATTTAGAAAAATGGATTCCATATTTGGAATCAGGATGTTCAAATTGTGTAAATAGGTAACTTTTATTTTTAGACATTTTGAATAATTACTGCGGTAAATATTTTATTTACCATGGTTAAGGGTAAATCCGGTAAATAAGGGTTAAAAAAATAATATTATAATAATACTAAATTACCCTAAAACGTGTCTTAACCCTATTGGTTGATACATGGTCGACCATGGGCATCTTTGGGTCTATTTTGGGACCCCATGGATCCACTTGTAAGTGATAATGACACATTATATTAATAAAGCTAAAATAAAAATAAAAATGGCATAAGCTTACATCTTTTAGAAGAACAATTTTTACATAGGGTTATACATGTTGGATTTTCGATTATAAATATTCATTAGAAAGCTAAAAATATTTCCTACATAATGATATTTTATTTATAATTTTTAGACATTAAATAATTTATTTTATTTATGACACAATGATGATGCAGTAATTACTATAATAGTAAAAAATTAAAATAATTGATATTATAAATACCCAAATAAATATAATATGAAACTTTTAATGAATTAAACTAATTTTCTAGGCTAATATGATATATTAGGATTGATTTAATGGACTTTTTTCGAAGTAATCAATCTGTTATGAGTTTCACAAAAATCAACTATTGAATAGTGTCAAAATTGACATAAAAGAGTTCTTAAAACAAATATTATATTATTAATTGATATTAAATTCCTAAAAATCTAAGGTTCGGCCAAGAGACTTATATTATGATAGGTTAATCATTAATGGACCACCTGGGGGTCGCTTGGATGTATATAGTATGTTTATTAACCATATTATATAAAAATACAAAGAGACATTGTAAAAGTGAAACTAATTAACTTAGAGTTAATACTTAAAGATAAGGTTAATATAAGTACCCAAACCTGTCTAAATTCTATTGGATGAGTTGTTTTCGACCTATCCCCACCTCAACCTTTGAATAGTCAACTTTGGAGCCATTGGAAACCGAATATGAATTTATTATAAATTAATATTTCTAGCTTTTCCAAAGGTGCCCCTCACCCCTCTTATAAAAGGGCACTCCTCCTTCTCATTTCCTCACACCTCTCAAGCCACTTGGCTCATCCAAACTCTTCCCAACTAAGCTCCCCACATCCCTCTCCTCCTCCTTGAAGCTTCCCCTTAGGCAGAAAGCATTTCAAGAAGTCCTTTGGTTCCAACCAAAGTGAGTTACCTAAATTAAAGGTAACATTTTCTCTTAAAGTATTTTCATTTATTTTGCTTCTCCAACCCCCAAAATCTTTTTATTTCCTTTCTTTTGTAACAAAAACAGTATCCTAAATATACTAGGATGTTGTTATAAGAAGGATTCAAACTACACATACACACAACTCCATCTAATGGATGATGAACATAATGTTTCTGTGGATGGCAAACTAACGCCTCACGAAACGATGATTGTTCAAATACATCTTACCACCTCTCATGGTGGCCATTATGATGGCACTGTAATTAAATATGATATTAATGATATATATTTTATATATAAGCTTCTGTAATTCCATTTTATTTCATACCATTATTCGTTTCATGTTGTATATATATACGATAATTTCATTTGAGGAAGTGCGGACTACCGCCCCCTTAAAATGATATGACTCGTTCATACCACACATGGAACGTATAAAGGATGGTGTTAATGAACATAAGTAACATATATAAAATATTATATTATACAGGAATAGTAATATACCTATTTATCATTTGGATTTGATTCTTTTAAAATGAAAATTAAATGGAAGTAGCGTTCGTGCGTACGTACGGACTACCGTCTCCACGAACGCGATAAGATTCATTCTCCATCATATCCATTCAAGTATTATTCTCATTTTAGGGTTAAAAATAATGTTAATATCATTCTGATTATGAATAAGATATAATCTATCCATTACAAACATGTCTTACGTAACCAAACATTTAAGAAGAACGAATCGATTATCACCCGAAACGACGATAATACTAAGATATTATTAATAAAGCAATCTTAAAAGATCATATATGATATCATATTAATGTATATGATTCTTGTATAATTTAATAACAATTATTTCACCATTATACAGGAGGTTAACCTACCCCAACAAAGGAAAAGTACAAGGTAAGGGTTATTTCACAATCTCTTCTTTATCCGAGGTTGTTTATACGTAATAATCTACTGGGATCTCGTTATCATCCACATCCATGTTTCTTCAAAATGTATTTCAAAACATTTTTACTATTTACAAGAATATGGGTTAAAGTCATTTATACCCTTGTTTGACTTTTTATAAGAGGTTTATAAAGGAATCTTTCCGTCGTTTTCAAAACAAGGTCCTTTTTAACCTTTTCGACAGAATTGAGGTAAGAATGTTTTTTTTAACTTATACGGCGGGTGCGGTTATTTTCCGCCGTTATAAAATCGTCGAAGCTTTCCATACAAGCTTATAAGAATATTTTCAAAGAAAATGTTTTATTTTATATGGATCTTAAATGATTTCAAAATAAAAGGAGATACTTCTTTAAAAAGAATTTTGATTTCATCTATGTCAACATCCTTTGATGGATTTTAAGATTATTCGAAGTTGATTTATTATGATACAAAACTTCTATATTGTATTGAAGGTTTTGTGATATGTTTGACTGTGGATGTGCTATTTTTATACCATTAATAGTTTATGGTGAAATTATTGACATTTCGTATGCTAGTTTTAATACGAATGTTTATGTTATGTTTAAACCTTTTCATATGGGAATGCATTGGACTTAATAAGTGACGGGTGGAGCCCGCTATAGCTCCTCGATGCATCGGTAGGTCTCATGAGACAAACTAGTGTCTTGGCACAAGGCCTTGACAAAATATTATTTGTAGTCTTGGCACGAGGCCTTGGCTATGTGGTTATGATAGTCTGGCATTATGCATTCCAACATTATGAAAGTGGTTATTGATATTGCATGTGATTATTCGATTAGTAGAATATCCATGTGAACAAGTAAATGGCATTATTTCATTTTACTTTTGCCATACTATGTTGATGTTCAATTTTAAAAGGCTTTTGTTTTAGTAATTCATTGCCTTATATGTTTATGCTTATTTTGAATGTTCCGCCATATTGTTATCCTTACTGGGCATTTGAGCTCACCCCTTTTTTATGTTTTATTTTTTCCAGGTAGTGAAGAAGTAAATTATGATTTACTTGCAGGGATATTATGGGTTTATAGTGTGGACGTTGTAAACATTATGTTGTTGTAGTAGTTTTTCATTTTATGATGTAATGTAAAACTTATGAATATATCTAGTGTTTCCAAGGCTACTAAACTAATCAGTCTTTTGGGATTTGATCTTTCTTGTGATCATGCCAATGTTATGTAATAATGCACCGACTCTGGGTAGCTGGGGTCGGGGCGTTACATGTAACTTTGTGGTAAAGCCAACTAATAAGCCATGTCACCCACCAACTCAAGGATCTAAAAAGTAATAATGTACCTAGGAGTAAACATTCTTGATATCTAAAATTATGATTCCTTAAACACCAAGATATCCTAAAGAAAACATGATCAGCCACCTCAAAATAAAAATGTTACATTGTGATTATCATGATAGGATATCCAATGACATTGAGTTTTTTCCATTATCATCATGATCACCTTATTTTTCATTATTTTTTGTTCTGCATTATGTGAGGTCCAATATGTAATTTCTCACCTGTTTCCACCCAAATATGTTGATAACACCAACTATTACTATAAAATGTTTTTAATATAGATATATGTGTGGATTCATGATAAACATTATTTTATAGGAACTACACTAACGATTAATTATCTTATCAAAAACCACTAAAATCCATCACACGGGATTTAATCATGTTTTCTAATGATTGTGTTTTCCATCCAGATTGACCATCAATTTGAGTATGTCAAGATTTTCTCATAGTCAACTGGGTTCCAAGGTATTGCATTAATGATTTCTAAAATATATATATTAACCTTGGGTCCTGATCATATATAATTGAATCTAGGATTCATTGCATTATTACGACTTCTAGAATATTGATTTTAGGAAAATATTCCACCATATTGTATTCCAAAACAGAGAAAAAGTTGTCCAAATTCATGTTTTGATCCACAATTGCCCATATGGAATCATGTACCTGAACCATTATTTTTGTAACTTTTACAAAATCTAATATTATCTTCTTCACTTTTAATATAGGATTATTTGAATTTTGAAAAATCCTAGCTGGTCATTAGTGCTCCTCTTTGACTTGTGGATTGGTGAGGCATCTCAACACAAATTATTCCACTATAATATTCTTTCTAGACTTCTAAAATTTTTCTCTAACCCTGTTATACATATTATGGATACTTTGGTGAATATCTCATCTCAAATTATTTTAGGAATAAATAATTTGTTCTTGATATGTTATAGGTTCCACTTTTGGATCTATAAAACACATGAAATATCTCTAATCTATAGATAATCCATCAATGGTCCCCCACCATTGAGTTTTGACCTCATGGTTAAATATTCGGGATCTGATTTCTGAGTAACTCTAACCTACTCAAAAAAATTAGAAACTAATGATACCTCAATAATATTTTAATGTCACCTTACTGGGCACAATCCAGATGCATATAAACTACAACCAACATTATGTTCAATTAATCTAAAGCCTCTTTATCCATCTCATTATATGACATCTAACTTAATGAGTCCTCAATAAGGATTTATTTTTTTTGAGGTATACATCAAGTCAAAGTCACATATTTATAGGTATTCCATATATATGTGTTTCCTTGGATTCAAATTTCATTATTAGAAAACATGTTTCAATATATTTTGAACCATGGACATTTTCAATTTCACCTCAAAAAGATAATGGAACCATGTTTTTTAGGAGTGAACTAAAGTAGGAAATAAAAAAACATGACTTGGGTAGTTTTTTAATGCACCTAAAACTATCGTGATCAATAAAAAGAAATATGATATCTCTATATGAGAATGTAACCCCAACATGATCTTGATGCATCCCATTAAACTAAATACATCTATCCTCATTTTGGAAAAAAAATGGTCAGGTACAGATATATTCCAGACCTTGGCCTCCTGTAATGATTTTTTCCACTCATGATTCAATTGGAATAAAACACATTTCATTATCAACAATATCATTTGTGAGGAAAAATGTGAATCATATTTAATGAATATTCTTTAGTATCATATAAAACAAAAGAAACTATGTATAAAAAATATTTTATGGCTTCCAAGAGATAAAATCTTTTATAATTTTAGGAAAAACTAAAACACCTATTTCAAAATTTACATGAACAAAAAAATATCTCTTGTATCTAGAAATCACTCTTTGAAATATTTTCATATATATAATTCACTATAAATATAGAAAATAACATAACAATGTGTTGTTCAGGATCAGTATTAGTCCAAGACTACCCAGAGGCATCATAAAAACACCCCTACAAAAAAATGAAGGTACCCATAAAGGATATGATATATCACTTCCATAAATACATCTAATTAAATTTTTATACCAATGGTAATAATGAAATATTAAAAGTGTCTAATCAGCTCTTAAATTCTATTTCTGGATTATCCTCCTTCCAAAATTGTAGTTGGAGATTCACTGAATGCAATTTAATTTTATAGAGTAACTGTTATCCCCTAAATTGTTCAAACAAATCATCAATTGATGGAATATTATATCAATTCTTTGTCATAAATTTCTTAATATTATGATATTTGAAAAAAAAATAAATGATTTATATCAATCATCTTTTAAAACAATTAACTAGTACTACCCATGGGGGTGTTCTCAATTGAATGAACTCATTAATTTCCATCTATTCATGTTGGTAGTTAAATTCCTATATTATTTTGGTTTTATCCTATAATACAAATGTGAAATATCACTAGCCCCTCATAAGAGGTCAGTCTTAAATTCCACTTATCTTTCATTTGGTAACCCATAGATTGTATCTTTTAAATACATTAAGTAACTAGTAAATGATGGTTGCAAAATACCTCTTTTTGATCTCATATATAGATTCCAAGTTAACTGATACTAAATATTAATAAATATTCCTAACCACTTATACTGATTGTTCTTCTATTCTAGTATTCATATCACAATTTCATCTAAAGTGATTGTTTTTTCATCATATGTTGTGAAACATACCTTCCACGCATAATATTTAATTTGGGCCTTAAATGGTGTGAACCAATTAGTTCCAGAAATCCAGTCATATAAATCCATTAATTAGATAATGAAATACCAAAACAATTCATACTCATTGATTTTTATCAAACATGCTATAGAATTAAAGGCTATACACCCCATTTCCATAGATTTGTTTGAAGTGTCAAAAAAGAAGGAATCATATGAAAGTTTCATCTTTGGTGATCAAAAACCTGAGTAGAAATAAATTACTAGGATAAACCCATATAAAAAAAATCCTTCATAAGTGTATAGCTTAAAATAATCATACATACCACTTTTAAATGGATATATTGATCATCCATGATATCCTATTCATCTCTATAAAGCAACGTAGTTTCTCCCACCTGATCTTTACATGTTTGCTAATATTTCATAACATGGGGAATCTGTGTGATCCTTTAACAACCATAACTTTCTCATTTCTATGGATAATAATTATTATGTATTGATATCCATAAATAAATATAATATTTTCTATAAAAATTATATGAATCTCCCATATGGTTTTTTGAGTATTAGAACAATGATGCTAAAAATGTCCCATCTATATATAATTGTGACAAGATTTAAGAGGTTTCATAGATTCACATTTATTAGGAGAACTTGGGAGACATTGAAAATAATTAGTCTTCATATTCATTCATTGATGTAAATTAACTGATCATGTGGGTTGATTTTGACACACACTTCCTTCTTGGACATTTGTGGACCTCTTAGACATATTTTTATTATGTGAGTTTATAAATATTCCCTTACTAATAAACAAAATCCCTATCTCCAAATTTCCTAAAAATATATGTTTCCACTATTATTTCTCTATATATAATTTCTTGGTTGTCCCTAAGACACAATAAATATATCTTTTCTCTTCAGATAGTGACAGTTATCACTATGGGAATAGAGGTTCATGTGGAACATTTTGGTCATCACGATGGAACCACATGACTACATCTTGAATACAAATTGGTTTTTAATTTTTGAATCATGTATTGAATGTTACCATAGATAATCCATATTCTTATGAACTGATGGGATGGGATTCACATTTATTGGAGAGCATGATCTCATGGAGGGATGAGTGAGTAATATAAGGAGGCTGCAGCTTATCAACCATCAATTGGTGAGTACCGCCCTTGGTACTGAAGGATATTTAGGTATCAAGATTCATTCAGTTTTTTAGTATAATATTGATGTCTTCCTAGATGATGTTTAACGATTTACTCTAAGGCAGTAGATGGATTTTTCATCAACCCACATCATGTGAGAGCTCCAATATCATCTAAGGAATATCGAATTTCCCTCACTAAGCTCTGGGAGCATAAAAAATAGTAGGATAACCTTCGAGAGAAGGGTTTCTTCATGCCTAGTGAATCCCCTGGGAAATCTCAAATGTTGTTCATGAACAAAGTGGGTGATATCGTGTTTTTTTGTGTGGAATATCATCATCTAAATTAGAAATAACAATTAACCCATGTTGAGGATTGATGACCTCTTTGACCATTTGTGATGTGTGAGATGGTTCTCAAGGATTTATTTCTAGTCTATCTACAACAAATTGAGTTTTTTGTGAGGCCAATCTTCCAAATTTGTCATTTTTTTTTTGTAAAGACTTTATGAGTTTCAGGTGATTCCCATTGGTGTAAAAAAATTCACTACCATGTTTATGGATTTTATAAGATTTGTCTTGCATCCGTAACTAGACAAAATCGTGGTCATATTCATCGACAAAATTTTCATATACATTTAATTAAATGAGGATAATGTATATCACTTGAGGATGGTTCTAGAGTTTTTTAAAGAGAACCCTCTTTATAGGAAACTCTCAAAGTTACAGTTCTAGATTATGTCATTTAATTTTAGGGGCATCTCATTTTTTATCATGTTTTAGAAATGTAACTAGTAAATATTGATGTTGTGATTTTGTGGGAGCCACACAATTGTGTGTTAGAGGTCAAGAGAATTCTTTTCAAAGTGGGGTACGGATATAGTATTATAGTAGAAAAATCTAGGATCAGAACCCCTTTTGACCACCCAAACATGGAAAAGGAATAATTTTACCTTGATTTAGTTGTGATGGAGTTCATTAAATGACATGATGATGTGCTTGATGGGTCTTCCCTTATTATGACTATCAGAGGATGGCTGATGTATGTGGTGTATTTCAATGCAGCAGGAGAAGGGATTGGATGTGTGTTGATGAAAAAAAGTTGATCATCTCACACGGGTCGAGGAAGTTGAGACCCCATTAGAAAAACTATGAAACTTATTAAATAGATCTTGGATTGGTAGTATTCTCTCAAAGGATGTGGGGTTACTAAATTTTTTTGGAGTTATTTTTATTTTACTCATACCAATATAGTCTTAGATACGTCTTCTAAAAGAGGTACTTGAACCAGAGATAGTGGATTTTGTTGGAGTTATCATAGTAATATGACATCGAGATAGTATATAATCCATGTAATGGAAATATAGTGGCATATTATTATAGTAGGAAGTTCCAATATTTCATGGGTCTAGTGGTTTTATAGAAATTGGATTCTTTGTAGCTGGCCCTGTTGGAGCATAAGGGTACAACTCTTCTTCAGTCGATGGTGTTGACTCTTATGCTTCTTGAGTGTGTGAGAGAGTCACAGCTGGGAGACAATGATTGTGAGGTATTATGTGACCAATATCTATAGGGGATTCACAAGATGGATATTATGAAATAGTGAATCCCAAAATATTCTTCTAGTGATGGATGGATGGTTCTAGCCATTATGTGGGAGGAAGTGATTTGAGAGTTTCACACATATCCTCTGGATATACATCCTGATGTCGGGAATATGTATAGATGGATTGAGAGATTGATTTTGTGGTCTAGAAGGAGAGGAATCATACCTAAGATCATATATATGTGACTCACCTATCAGCAGGTGAGGGATGAGAACTGGATTCCAGTAGGTTTTTTGTACCCCTTGAGATTTTGGAGTGGATGTTGGACAACATATCCATGGACATTATAACATGGATTATATAGATAGAGAAGATTTTTTATGTTGTATATGTGATATTTGACTGACTCAATATGTTGCCTTAATAATTCTCTATTCGGGAAAAGAGTTCGATGGAGAGTTTGGCGTTGTCATACCAATGAAAGATTTTTCACCTTTATTGGGTGACCACAATGATTGCGTCTAATTGTGCTGTATAGATTACGTCAAGGTTAAGGAGAGGCCTATAGTATACTATCAGAATTTGTATGAGGATGAGTACAACCATTCACCCCTAGACCAATGGCATGACTGAGCACACTAACAAAGTTTTGGAGGATATTCGAAGAGATTTCATGTTAGAATTTGGATGGAGCTGAAAGGATCACATTCCCTTGGAATATTTTTAATATAATCATATAAACCACTCTAATATCATCATGGTACATTTTGATTCCATGTATGGGATAACCTAAATGTCTCCCTTCTTCTAGAAAGATATCAGTGATCCACCTATTTTGAGTCTAGAGATGGGGTCGGTGATGATAGAGAATTTCCAGGTTATTTGTGAGTTGAGAAAGTCAGGTCTGGGTAGGCATAAATATTATACAGATCGTTTCACATTCCCTCGGTGTTTGAGCTGAGAGACAATGTTTTCTTGAGAGTCTCCCCACAATTTCAATTGTGGAGGTTCATATATAGAGGAAAGAAATCTGTGAGGTTTATCAGACCTTTGAGATCATGAAAATGGTTGGAAATGTTGCTTACTGCCTTTAACTACTACAACATCTAGAGTGGGTGCATGATGCATTCCATATGTTGCAGTTGAGGAGATACATTCATGACACTACGCACATCATCGACTAAGGAAATACTTACAATTATGTATAGAACCACATTTGTGGAGCACCAAATGGTGATCAATGATTGATGGTAGGGGACCCTACATCGACATGACATACATTTAGGTCTTATGTTGTGGCATCATGAGAATGTGTATAACAGCTACTAGGAATGGCAGATTCATATGAAGTCATTCAATATGGGATTTTTTATTATGATTTTATTTTCTAGTTGAAAATATTGATAGAGAGAATGATGTAGAGACCTGATTTTTTTTATTTGTAATAATTTTAAATATTTATACAAATATTTACAGAGCAAGGTGCTAAGATATTGTGTAATTTTGAGGTCTAGTGTGCTTGGAATTAATTTAATAAATAAATTTTATAAATTTTATATTATGTGGACACATTTTCATAATTAAAATTGGATCTATCTTAAACTAAATCTTGGATCAGAAATATGAGTCCATAGTTGTGTCTGAAAATTGTTGTTTACCATAGGTGTTACTTAAAATAGGTTTTCATGGGGGTTTTGAATTTCTATACCATTAGAGGTACATTTATTGGTTTAATTAAAAACTTAAAATAAAAAATTAATTCATTTAACCTAAAGAAATTCCCATAAATCTATCTTTATAGATAATTTACCAATGTGAGCCTTATAACCCTATGACCAACGATGCCTTAGTCTCCCTCTACATCCATTGGTGAGTTTCATCAGAAGATGATAAATCTAAATATCAGATCATATTAAGATGAGGCAAACAAAATGACTTCCTTCAATAATTAGAGATCATTATATTCCATAAAAAATGACACAATCTATAGGTAGGACTCAACAAATTGTGGATTACACCCATTTTTATTAAATTGATTGAACAAATAATTCCCCACATTTGATATGCAACAATAGTGGCCCTTGCGTGCACCCATGTAATGATTTATTTTGTTCTTATTTTATTATGAAACTGATATCCCCATTAATTATAATTGGATAATATCACATGGAAAAATATGGTTAAAATTAGTTTGTGTTCCTTCTTCCTATAATATCTTAGTTTTTCTTCCCTAATTATACCATGTCATCCTGATTCGACTATGTCGGGAAGTTCCAAGCCTGATTGGACCCCCAAAATCATGATGAATCCACGTGAATGGAATGGATCAACAAATAGAGTTTATATATTTAAATTTTATGGGAAATTGGGAATTTTTTTCCACTGGGATCAAAACATTAACATATATATGGAGCTAATCATGTGTAGGGTTGTTCGATAAGTGAATGGTTTTATGAGTTTTTTCTGGCCAGCGAATGACCAGAATACAAGGGTCGGTGATTTCTAACCAAATATCGAGTAGATTCAAGGATGAAATAAAAAGTTGAATATTTGATCAAAAGTACCAATGAATATCTGAATTTTTTGAAAAACCTAATTATATCTTGTGTACTATAACGAACACATGATATGTAGACCCTATGTTGCAATGGCTAGGGTTTCATGAATATATAAGTATGGAACACCATGTAGACTCCCCATATCCTATGTAGCACATCCCAAGGTGGATGAGCCATGTGAAAGATCACATAGGCCATACCCCATGAAGGAGTACACAGCTAGGAAGATGGCCTATACCGAAGTACATAGACACGAAATGAGTGCACATACCTGAGTTAATATACACAAACATGACCAAGAATATGGGTGGGACCTCGACTATAATAGAAACACCATTTACATCCCTTGGAAACCATGTATACCTACATTGTAGGTGGTTTGTGTACCTCTAGGGACACAAAAATTTAATGGAGTAGATCTATATATCGTGTGGGTCATCTCACACGCTATGTACCCCTTAGTTCATTTCGAGGAAAATTCAAACTCTCATATATCTTTTCTTTGGACATGGATATTCTCCCATGACTAGACTATATTGAGCAATTTTCCACGTAGAATGTGATAGATACTACATTTTAATCTTTTAGGGTATCATGTGATATTTTAATGTGCATGGACCATGTTTCAATGACATTTGATAATGGATGGTATCATGTAAGATCACTATATGCATTCTGAGTAGAACCCTCCAGCTATGCTGGGCATGGGCCCTTGATGATTAGAGTGGAAACCTCTATCTTGGTAGGAATGGGTCTTTTATCTTTATATTGGAATCCCTCTTGTTGGCATAGGTTATGGTTCCTCTATAGACTTCTTGAGTGGTAACATCTAGCTAGGGTGGGCATGGGTCCTCTATACACCTCGAGAGTTGAACATTCATGTTAGGATGTGAATAGTTCTTACACCATCAGAGTTGGACCATTATATTATATTATGTCATTGTTTCTTTATCAACTATTTTATAGTATACCCCTCCTGGTATGTAGGGCCTGGGTTATCTACCTACTATTAGCATGGAACCCTCCTATTAGAATGTGGTATGGGTACCATATAAAATCATTTTGTGGAATTCACCTATTATACTAGGGAATGGGCCCTCTATTTATATATTTTTGCCCCTAAAATGTAAGGCATTGTGATAAGGTGTGGCTTTACATGGATGGTTTATTTTTGGTAAATGCGTGAGATGCTGGGTATCATTGTTAACTTCTAAAATCGCTGTCACTATTTCCCTAGACTGATATGTAATATGTAAATCCATATTAAATCTCATATTTAATTATTTCATAGAGTATGAATATATATATATATAGATCCATATATTTGGATTTCGTTACTCTCCATCCATGGGTTGAAAACTTCTTCAGGGTATGCCACATTATTTTTGTGATTAGATTCTCATGGATAGATTATTTAAATCTCCTACTATTGGTGGAAATGACTCAATGTGTAGTCCATATCCACACTATGTTGATCCCCATTAGATTGGATTTGGTTATTATATCTATTTATTTGTGTTGAATTTCATCATGTGTATTTTAAACTATCTTTCTATTCCCTTTTTTTATATTACTAACCCCCTTCATCTTTATTTTAATCGTTTTGTATATTTATATAATCACCCCATCATGGAATTTTTCTACATGTGGCTTGTATTATGCAAAAGACAGATAGCTTTGCAGTGAATTTAAGAAATCTTAGGGATATTTTGTGCTTTCAACGCTGTATGGTGGTCATATATTATGGATTAGGATATGGGCTCTCATAGAGGTTCAATTTCTAGTTAATTAAGGTTGGTATATATTTATGGTATGGCATGTCTTTTTTCCATTTAATTTTATGTTTAAATTTTCATACTCTTATACACCTAATATTTTTTATCCTTGGTTTAACATCTTATTGTTGCATTTTTTTATTATTATTCATCTACACTTCTACATTGATATGGTCAGGTGTGTGAATAAAGGTAAATTATTAATAAGAAACCCATTTTGTTTATGTGTTTCAGTGCTATTCTCCACTCCTGGCCTATGGAGGCCAATTTGGGGATGTTGTGACTTGATCCCCACATAGGGTCAGGTCAGGACATTTAATCTTACTGTATAGTTGTTTTTAGTATCCAATGGGATAATTTTCCATTTATTGTTTGGTGTATATGAGACATAAAATACCTATAATGATTATGATTCCATTTTTAATGGCTCTTCCTTATGAAATTTCATACTAAAATTCACCATCATGAAGCCCATTTCATTATATTTCCCTACACTCTTATTTTCTACCCATTTTTGATGGAAAATTGAAATAATAAATTTTATATAATACATCTTGTATATCTATTTGATGACGCTAAAAATTTTCATATTTTCAAGGATTAGATTTCTATCCTTAATAATAGACATGTGAATAACTTATAACATAGGTGTAACTCCAAATTTGTCATTGTACATTGGTTATCATGTTCTTTTGTATAGAAAATAATACCATTAATTATAAAAGAAGTATAAGATAAAACAGTTTCATATGGTCACCTGGCTGTCCATCAAACTCATTTATAAATTAAATTCAAATTTTCATTTTAATCCTTCAAAATATGATCTTAGAAATATTCTTTAAATTGTTGATTATGTGTATTTGATACTCATCCTCCAGCACTTGATGGAATCAAATATCCAATAATTTTTTTGTGTGTTTCAACATATGGATCAACATCTTCATTATATTGTAAAATACAATGGTTATATTTCTCCCACTATATGATGGTAACTACAATGACATCTCTTCCTGAAAACCCTTCTCCCATAAGTCATCCATTATAATGAGACTTTGGGAGACTGATGTTTTCAAAATATGATAGTTAATTGGTATAGAATTAAACATCTTATTCCACAATATATTTTTCTTCGATACAACCTTTTGATTGAAATCAATTAATGAAATAACCTTTCAGAATATTCATACATCATTAGATTGGAAATATAAACATATAATAGACAAGACAACATATTTGAACCTCTCTAAATAAGTGAACCATCAATTGGACAATTATATCAGAGAAAATTGGTGGGAATAACATCTCTAATTCAAATAATATAATAAAAAACACCTTATTCATGATTCCATAATTTTCTCGGTATATAACGGTATTGAATATGTCTCTAAAAAAGTATTAGAGACTGAATAATGTATGTCATTCATTTTTAGGTATAAGCAACATAAAGCAATGAACATCGAATCTTGATTCAAAACATAACGGTCATCTTATTTTAGTTCATGTAATGTCAAATTATTCATTTTCATGAAATTATTATTATTTAAAGAAAAATACTGGATTGAAAGTTATTGTTTTATTAAAAAAACCTTAAAACCCAGGGATACATGTCACGGAGGATGGAAGTAGTGAAGGCCAAGGGCGTCCTTCTGGATTACATTGACACATTCTATTGGCAAAGAGTTAAGGTTATCATAGACTATCAAAGTCTCCTCTGGCCTGCCCCAACGGGCCATCGTATCAGCCGAAAAGTTGGATTCCCATACACTATGATGGACCATCCTACCCTGGTTGGTCTCCCCTTTGCACCTTCTATAAATATACACCAGGTTCCAAGAAATGTCACAAGCCCCCTGAAGAGATATGACAAGAACCTCCGAATCAGATTCGACCTCCGTCACCCGAAGACCTCTCCTCCTGCAAAGAGTGACACCCTAGAGTAGGGCTCTAAATTCTGCACCCATAGAAGATCCTGGTCCATAATAAGCACTGAACGCAATGTGCACCGAACCCCAACAATCCCAGAGAACACCACCGCCCATCATGATCCCCCCCCCCATACAAGAACTGTCAACATTCAGTTTCAACCCACTGGTCGGAGGTTGCCACCTTACCCATCTCCCTCTCTACAAGGTCTGAGTGCACCGTCCCTTAATAAGGTTCCCCAGTATACCTGCATGCACTCCATTCATGAAAAGAGTGGCAAGTTCTATGATAATCAACCTCATATGGACCTGTAGAGCTAACAAAGTTCTCCGGCCTCCTAACCGTACCTGGTTACGAGCTTCCCAAACGGTCCAGCATACTGATATCAGGATGATGATGCCTGTCGAACGCTCCTCTATTCTGTTACCAAAACCCGAGAGACAAGATATAAGATTCTCACGAACCGAAATATTCTCCCCAGATGGAAACCGGAAATGAGAAAACTGGGACCATAGGAACACTACACATCTCCCCTGAAAAAAATGTAACGTTGATTCCAAGTTCAGTCTCTCACAACAGTAGCAACGCGATGCCTTGGAGACCCATCTCTTATGAATGTTTTCCTCTGTGGGTACCGCTCGGTTTTGAATCCTCCACACTAGGAAATTCATTCTCGTTGGGATTTATTTACACCACGTGAGCATCTCCCCTGCCACCCCATTACCGCTCCTCTGCTCAATTCTCCTGAAACCATTCAAATTAAAATGCCCCAACCCAACTTCTGTAAAGAAGCAATGGTCTGGTTCATCGCTCATGACAACACTGCTAAATAGATTAAGTTGTGATGGGTTAATGTTTTCATGAATAAAATCATACCTCCCGGAAATATATGTCAGGAAGAGGGAATCCCTCATAACAGAGCCTCTCCTCCGTCCAATCATCTCCCCAAAAACTGATCTCCCCACATCCAATCACCCATCTGGTGTAGTCCTGCAGCACCTCCATATGTGAGACTATACACTTGGTGAGGCCCATCGCACCGCGCATGAAAAAATCGCCATGCACACCATATCTTTATCTGAAAAACTTTTCCCAAAGAGTTTTACTTGCAATCACCTCCCAAGCCAATCTTGCTTGCAGTCCCCGGATAGATTCCTAGATATCCCGAAGACCAACCTCACCCTCTTCCACTGGATGGGACATCCTCTTCCAAGATGCCCAGTGGAATTTCCCCTCCCTCTTCGCATCCCATAGGAAAGACGTGAGAATATGCTCGATCTTCTTCACCATGCCCTTCGGGGGCTTGATGATGGAAAATACGTACATGTGAATCGACAGAAGCACACTGTTAATAAGCATGATCCTACCCCCAAAGGAGAGCATCTTGTTCTTCCAGTTAAAAATCCTCCCCAGGATACAACCTAAAATCTTATTGAAGTGAATCTTCAAAACCCTCCCACTCGATAAAGGAACTCCAAGGTATATAATAGGAAGTTTCCTCTGCCCACAACCCAGGGCCTCCTGAATGAGTCCGCACCTCCGTCCCAGGCATTTGTTAGAGATGAACAGGTGACTTTTCGACCACTTGATCGACTTCCCACTTAGTTCTCCATACTCCAACATAATTCCCTTAAGAGCGTTCAAAGATCTCTTCCCTCCATTCAAAAACAATAGAATGTCATCAGCAAACATTAGGTGAGAAACACTCTTCGCATTCCTTCTACCGTAAAAAGGCCTCAACCTTCCCTCTGCCAAGCCCTTCTTTCGGTTTCTGGATAAAGAGTCCTTAGCCAGAACAAGTAAGGTAGGGGAGAGCGGGTCTCCCTGTCTAACTCTCCTCACATACTTAAAGAAACCAAAGAATCTCCCTAGCAGGGATATTGGGATCCAAGGGGAGGCAAAGCACCTGAAACAAAGATCACAAAAGTGTTCCTGGAATCCAAAACCCCTCATGACCCGTAAGATGAAGCCCCATTCCAGATAGTCGTAGGCTTTATTCATATCCACCTTCCAAATGACATTGGAGCCAACAGATCATTTTTTCAAATCATGAACCAACTCACTAGCAATTCCTACCGCTCCCTGTATACCCCTCCCTTGAATAAAACCATGCTGCTCTTCAGAAACTAACTTAGGAATCATGTTGGCTAATCTCCTGCCAATGACCATTGCCATAATTTTGTAAGAAATGTTACACAAACAAATCAGTCTGAAGTGACTAACCACCGTGGGGTCTTTGATCTTCGGCACCAGCACCACCCTAGAGGAAGAAATCCCCCTGCATAAGGAGGCCCCCCAAAAGAAGTATCATATAGCCTCCACCACACGTGGCCCCACAAACTCCCAAGCAGTGCTGAAGAAAGACGCCGGGAATCCATCAGGCCCGGGTGAACTCTCCTTCGGCATACTTCCTTGGGCCTCCCTAATATCCCTTTATTGTGGAATAATGGACATTCACTCGCTCTCGGATTGGGTTATCATCACAGGTAGACCCTCCAAAAAGCAAGAGTCCCCTAAAGACTCTCTGCGGAAACCAGATGAGACCTCCCCTGCCCATACACCCTCGAAATGCTTCAACGCAACTTTACCAACCACCATTACATCTGAAGTGAAAACTCCATCCTCCCCTTTAATATTAATCTTCAGATTCCTCATCTCTTTGATACATGCTTGAAAGAAGGCATTGTTTCGATCCCCCTCCCTCAGCCATCGCACTCAGGACCATTGTTAATAAACTCTCTCCATCTCCAGCAGTTTCTCAGCCAACACCACATTTTTATCACAAAGGATAGCAAAAGTGCCCTCATCCCAGGACACCTGAAGCTCTTCCTCTAACCTTCTAACCTCCTCTTGTAAGCTAGTCACCCCTTTGTGCCAATCTGGTTGCTCCACAAGCCACTATCTAATTCTCTGTTTCAGCCTTCTGAGACGGTTTACCAGTCCTCCCCATGACCCCTCCCTCTCCTCCAGCAACCATGACGTCCTCACCATGTGCATGAAATCAATGTCTTTATGCCATTCACTCGAGTAATGGAAACCATGGCCAACCACCGCTTTACGTTTAATTTCTAACAAAAGTGGGGCATGGTCCGATAAGATACAAGGAAGGTGTGCGACTGAGGTCATTGAGTACATATCCAGGCCATGCAAGTTGGTAAGCCACATGTCCAGACAACACCATATCCTGTTCTATCCTTTCTGGTTATTGCACCACGTATACTTAGACCCTCCAAAGCCTAAATCCAGCAGCCCCGCATGTTGCAAGCACTCCTTGAATTCCATCATTCCATCCAGGATATCACCCCTTCCTCCCCTCTTCTCAGAAATGTCCACAACCGTATTGAAGTCACCTCCCACGAACCACGGTAATGTGACGGCTTGAACCCACTTCAAGTGAGTCCATAGCTCCCTCCTTTCTATTTCCTTGTTGCTCGCATACACAAGTGAAAAGAGAATGAAAAAACCACCCACCTCAATCTTCATGTCCATGCACTGTGAGGTTACACTAACCACCTCAACCGAAATATTATTCTTCTTTCCCACCCAGATTTGAAAATTAACAGGCCCACCATGAAGACAGTTCAAGAAGCCCATATTTTTCACTATACCTGGAAGCTTGCATGCAACTTGCTTCGGCTCCAAAATCACCAATAAAGAAGCTTTGGCTTTCCTACCCTTAAAAGAAATGAAGGCTCTCTTGGCCTGGTCCCCTAGACCGCGAGCATTCCAGACAATGGCAGAGAACATCACTGAACAACCTTACGAGGTTTGTGGACCGCTGAAACTTCCAGACTGGGGTGCACCAGCACACCCTTCCCCTTGGCCCTCGAGTGGGTAATAGGCCCCGACACGCCATCCAAACCATTACCCCGAGTCACCGCTAAAACCCCTTCCTCACTCAGAACATCCAATTCCTCCAGTTGTGGTCGCCTTCCAGTATGGACACGAGATGGCTCTGCATCCATCTCTCCCTGGAACAATGATAACAACACCCTTCTCTGTGGATACCAGCGCGGGGTCAACACTTCCTTCTCCACACCACTTTTCCCACTGATCGTCTCCACACATTTACTAGAAGAAACCAAAAGCTTGTTCACAAGACTATTCTGAATAGCCCCTGGTGTCAGTTGCGTCGAAAAACCAAAGGCAGAAGGGGAGGGATAAAGCATTCTGGTCAGACTGCCCAACGAGAAAGGTGCCTGATCCTCCACCTCCCTTAGAGACACGTCTTTCCCTCCACTATAAGGATTCATCCTTTATGACACCAGACCCGGAGACCAAGAGATGAGATCCCTACTCCCAGAGGAAAAAACTGACTGTGCTCTAGCGATGTCATATGACGTTCCCCCAAAAGACATTCCCAACATGACAACTCCACTAAGAAGATTCAAATTTGAAACCTCTCGGGGCATAACGGTCGAATCCAAAGCCCCGCCCCCACCCGCCACCACTGGGTCCTTACCCGGTTCCCCCACCGGATCGCCACCGGAGGTCTCCGCCACCTCCCTCCGTCACTGGCAGCTCTTCACTTCATGGCCATGTAGACCATATAGCACACAGAAACGATGAAACCGACGGAAAAACAACTTCTGCTTCCAACAAAACCCATCCTCGGATTCAATTTGCACCATGAAGGGTCTCTTCAACGTCAAGTCCATTTCAACACAGATCTGAGGTCTCGACGCCGCCTTGAGCTTCCTAGTGTCATCATCTGCACAAAGAAAGGACCCAAAAGAGTTCCCTATTACCTTCAGAATCGCTGGGTTCTGAAAAGGAAGAGGGATACCTAGTAACGATAACCACACCGCCTCAGAAGAAGATTCTCGCCCACGGTGGCAGTCCCATGACCACCTGGACAAAGAGAAGCTCCATGTGCCACACCTACGAGCTCCCCATGCCAACTCTTTGACAAAGTCTTCTCTAGAGGCCCTATGAACACAGAAGGCGACCCTTGATAGGTCAGAAACTGCCGCTGGCTGGGACAGCCCCCAGGAATCGACAAAGCTCCTGAAAAAACCAAGGGATGGTTTGGAATGCCCAAAACGCGCCACCAGAGTGAGCTTGTGGAAAGCTGCCACCTCCTGAAGCTCCCTTGATGAAAAGCTCACCACAAGGACCTCTGAAATAACCTTATGAACCTTAGGCCCCAACACAATCGGTGGGACCTCCAAACAAGCATGGCGCTTCGATGAAACACCGCCTCCAAAGATACCTTTACACAACAAATCCTTGAAAGAAGCCCCTGGAAGGGCTCCACCCCCATCCCCCTAAACAACAGCCTCTGAGACTCCTGTAGAAACCACCGCCGAACCCTCACCGCAGAGAAGCTGAGCAGAAGCCATATCTTCAAAAAAAATCAATCCCCTTATCAATTTTAATTTTTCTTGTCTTGGTGGAGTGTAAGCTATGGGAAGAGGAAATTTCTACCATTTACCATTCATTGGTTCCAACTCTTCTTGTATTCACATGCCAATCATGTCCAAACATAGCTTGATGAAATATTTTATTCTTCCATGAAAATTTAGAAACAAGAATATAACACTATGTAATACATTTTTTCTACATGAATGATGTCAAAAAATGGATGATATATAAACAATTCCAGTAGGTTAATTTAATGAAAATTATTTCTTTTTCTAACATGATTTGATATGGTCTTTCAAAAATGGTTTACCAAAAATAGTTTCAATATATCTTACATCATTGAATAGTTAATAACAAATTATTTTCTCAATCATCTTTGGGCCATCATAACGGTCATATAAAATTTTCATTATCATTTATTTAATATGATCTCCATCATAATTTACACTCTTATTTATATCAAAAGAACCATAAACCATAGTATCAACCCAATCAGTTTTTATTTTGATTTTTTCACCCTTTTTAGTCCACTATTTATATATTATACATATTCCCTGAAAAATAACATGTTTGTCCAACTCTTATTGAATAATTTTATTCTAATAAGAATAATATAAACAAGGAAAAACTATTTGACAAGTATGGTATTGATTCTCTATTTCCAACATGATGAACTCTATAAATTTTCTTTTATAATCATTATTCATATGATAAGAATGCATCAATGTTTTATTCATATTCATCCTATTATGTCTATAAAATAATAATTTTAAACAAATTTATACAGTAATATATTCATAATCAATGTAGAATCTTAAAGATACCTCTAATAATGCAAACCCAACATTTAAATTTTATTGTTTACAATTTCTTTTAAGTTATCATTTAATATAATGGTAAAATGAAAAGAAAAAATATGGAGTTAACAAGTGGGTTTTGGTCCAGGTTCACGATTTGATGTTTTTTGGGACAAAAAGATGGTAATAAATATGTTGGAAAACTAAATTTATTTATTATTCGATGGTAGATATCCCTTTGAAAATTTTGTTTTTTTATTTTTGTTTTATTGAGACCATTCATTCAAAATTTGTGTAAAAAATCAATCCCTTGAAAAAACAAGGTCATGTAATCACAAGATATCGACACAAGGTCATGGTTCTGGGAATTTCATGAATTAGATTAATGAGAATGTAAAGAGTTTATTTTTGTGTAGTAGTTATATACCTCAATCATCACATATTTTTCTCTTATAAATTATGTAATATGGAAGAAAACATGGTTCTATCCCAAAGAGACTACATTTATAGATCCTAATTTTATTTTTTAAATATTATTAATTCGACTAAACTTGTTGACATACTAGTTTTAATGACCACATAATTATGATTCTGATGTTATAAGATGGATACTTATTTCTCTATATATAATATGAACTCTGATATAGGTAAAATATATATCTATATATTGGACACCATAGAGATTGGCACCGTCATCTCGAGAGACAATTGTCCATGGCTTCCCACTAGTATAATAATATCGCTAACTATGAGACACCCCCAGGATATAACACCGCCAAAATGTTATATAGTTGGAATTATAAATTGAAAATTTCTAAGACTCCATTTTTTGACACAACATCAATATTTCACACCATAAGAACAAAAAAATTTCTATGTATTAGATACCACAATATTGAGAACCACCAATATCATACCTCTAACAAAAAATTTCTTCTAAGTCTAAGACACCATCAGACTACACACCACTAGATCAGACTCCACTAGTTGAGATGTCGTGATTGTATTGGATATTTGGATAAGTATAAGACACTGATGGTATCATGTATCCAGAACAACATACTTCCAGATCAAGACACCCTCAAACCATGAGTCACCTATATATTAAGACACCACCACTATTTTCTTAACCAATATTTTTTGAATAATATTATGATAATTAATATATTAATTAGAAGTTATCACCATTTATTATTTTAATTATTGTCTCTTCAATACTCAACAGAAATATTGAAGAGAGTGTCAAAATGTGCAATACAAATAAGAAATTGATCTGGATATTCTCCTTAATACTACTGATAAAAGTGTAACACACTCCCTCATGAAAAATGACATGAAATAGTGAATGACGCGGCATACTAGAAAACTAATTGATCTAAATTCATAAACACACATATTGATGAACCTCTTTTAAAATAAGAAGAGATCACCTATTAAAAACACATGACTAGGCAACCCAAATACACATTCACATGTTCTACTTTCCTTCAGTAAAATAATAAAATTTCTCAACACTCTATTTTCCTAAAGTTTTTCAAGAGAACCTTACTCATGATTAACTGTTGAATAAAATCAAGAGTAACATGCTTCATTTCATATACCAAGAACTTATAAACATTACTCTTGTATATTTCTCTGTTCTATTTTTATTTATTACATTTTGAGTCGTGTATTTTCATACTCAGTTTTACCACACACACTCTCTCCTACGATAAACAAAAAGATACTCTATATCATCTCAAACTCTTCTCATATTTTTTCTCCCATATATAAGAGTGGTAGATGTCCTTTTGTGGCATGTTTATTTTTTTCTTCCATGTATAATTATGGAATATGTCATTGGTGACATGGAACATTTTTTATTTATTGTAAAAATGGATCTAGTTTTTTGATCATTTAGTTTATTTTATATAAACTTCTTTCTAGAGGGTGATCACCATGTGGAGATGACCAAGTCTCAACTTGATACTAGACCTCTTATATTCATTTTTTTTTTGACAATGTTCAATAATTTTACTTTACATTATTTTTATCTTTAATAATAAAAATTATTTTATCTGTGACAAAAATTTATACATCAATAGTTTATCTTAATAGGTGTTTATAGAGTATTTTGATCAAGTAAAATAATTTCTTATGATCTAACAATATTTCATATTATTATTCTATTACCTAATAAATATTTAGATAAATGTTTCAAAATGTTAATATCTATATCATACTACTTTTTTTGAAAAACTGTGTTGTATTTAAAAATTGGAAGGATTCCAAAATAATACATTTTAGAAAAAACAATTTGGGTTTTCAATTCACCCCCTCTTTAGATACTCACTCCAACCCAAATTTGGTATCAATGGATATCATTAATTGTTGTTAACATTTTTCAAATATTTTTAAATATGATATTAGGAGTACGTTAATGATATCAAATTTCTTTCATTTATAAATTTAGTTTTTAAAAATGGCCAATCTTGTTTGGTCGGAATACACAGATATACACAAGAGGGGGTGAATTTTGTATTTTTAAAATCATACACAATTATAGATTTTGATATCAAATATAGATTATGAGGATAAGTAGTGATTACGTTTGATTAAAAATTTCTGCAGTGGATAAAATAGAAATACAGAATATGGATTTTTAAAGTGGTTTGAGTAACAAAGGTATCCTAGTACAATCCACTAATTACTATATCTATGATCCAGGAAACTTTCACTAGTCAATGTTCATATAACAAGACCAATCCACAACTGAGTTAAGGCAGTTGACACTTTTAGAAACAAGGCAATAAAAAAAGATCATTCTGGTTCTTTAAGAGTGAAGTTAATATCCATATCTTATATCAAGAAGTTGATACTCCACCACAACTGAATATGATCAGTTGAAACTCTCAATAAAAATATTTTGATTTAAAATGTTCCAATGTAAATTCATAATTGTAACATAAACTAATGGTAGATAAAACATATTATTCTGATAATATCCTTAATAAATAGTAGTTCTGAAGCAACCTGGTTGCAATAGATATTTAAATAAAAGTAGCAATGAATGGAAGCAACAGCCTTACCAAAAATACGTGATTCAAAACATTTATATCCCCAAAGTGTATCATCTTTGTTAGATAATAGAATATGGTCTATTTTTGAAGTAGAACTTTAAATGATATTCACAAGAATATTGTTGAATAGAAATATGTGTCATTTTTTTATTTCAATCATAGACATATATATATTGAAAAAATACACCAATAGAATAAATAAAGAATAGATCCTTCTTTACAATTCCATATCCACGAAAATTGCCTGATTTATAGTGAGAATTCAAATTCATAAAACAACTCAGAGTAGTTGTATCTTCCCTTAAAAATATGATATAATTTATCAACTAAATAAGATTATTGGAATCAATCATTACAAACCTTAATTGGTCAAAAAATATATTTATATTATCCTGATATTCTTCAAAGACTATTGCATGAAACCTTGATAAAATCGTAAATTCAAATCTCTGATGTTGAAATGTCCAACATAGGGTTCTTTAATAAAATGAAAAAAAATACCAAATGTAGGGTTCCACTACATATCCTTAATTATCCAAACATAGGGTTGACAATGTAATGTTGATCATAAATGTAATTTTGATGATCTATATGTTTTCTTCTCAACCATAGGGTTCTATATATACATTGTGTTCTTTAACCATACTTTTTTTTCTTTCTCAAATATTTGGTTCCTTCTAAACATAAGGTTATATATCCATATGATACTATCAATGTAGGATTGATTAACTATACGTTTTGATCATTCAACATAAGTATTAATTAAATCATAGGTTTTTCACTATATGTTACAATCCTTAACGTAGGTTGTGAACATTGTTTCCATAATATGACGAACAATGTTTCTAGAATAAGCTTATGATATTTTCGAACACTTTGACAAATATTCCACATGACTAAAAAACTTGAATTTAATTCCAAAATAATGATTATATGGAATATTAATTTCCTAAAACACACTTAAAGTAATATCATTAGTAAAAAAAGGGTATTTGTGAGCATAAAATCAATATTATTTGTAGATTATTTTTGAGAAAATACATCGCCAACAATATCCATCTTTTTTATGATAAAAAAACCCATATAGTTATAAAAAATTTTAATAGAAAATATAGAGTTTTGTAAAAAAAAATAGCATTTAAGATTATGTTTATCAAATAAATATTAATATTAATATTTCTATTTCAAAGTGATAAAAATGTAAAATTATTTTTTGTGTTTTAAAAATTTTATCCTACCTTTTTGTGATAGCAAAAATCATGTATAAGAAAAAATATTAAATACTTTTAATGTGGAACAGAATAGTAAATGAATGTTCGATCATTCTATATGAACAAACATGTTAGTGATTCTGGAAGTTAGAGATAATCATATAAAAAATAACAAAATAATATTATAAAAGAAAACTAGACAATACAAATATATAGTTTTTAGGTAAGGAATTGAAGTTTTAGAATCTGGTAAAGGAAATATTTATTGGGATTTGTTAAGGTCGGATAAAGGCACTGGTTCTATAAGATCCTAAGCTACTTGAAATACTTATTTGAGTTCTACATTTTGATCATGTTATCATTATGTAAGTTACACACCCAGCTTCCTCATCAAAATCCTTGATTCTTGAGTAATATGAAGACCTTAAACTAAATTTAATTTTTAAAATTCAAGTAAATGGTCTTCTGACTGCATAAATTCTGATAACTTATCACTGAAATTTTCAGAAGAAATCTGATACCCTGATCACTCTCATTCAATCGGTCAATAGTAAATTTTTTATTGTCTATTAGAACTAATAATGGAGAACTATTGAACTAATGGGTTTTTAATCATTCATTCATATCATTCAATATATAAGTGATATCTTGAAATAATCAAACCAAATAAGGTGTTGTTGAAGGAACAGTAATAGATGTACTATTCTGACTATCAATACTTTTGATTGACTCAAATTTTCTTCCCAAATACCACTTTAGATCTATAAATTCTAATTTAGAAACAACTTCAAATATGATATTTCCAACCTCAGCCAACACTACTCACATGAAAGCATCTAAATATTTTTTGGAAACAGAATTTCATTTAAGATCATAAAACTTTTTCCTTGCAAATTTGAGATCTTATCAAGGATTTACATTTTATTCATGAGATTTATTGTACTTAATCACAAGATATCCATAATTATTTGTCAAAGAATTAGATGTTCCTTCATTGGGATTCTATGTATGATCTATAACCATAATTGAAAAAGTATTAGCAATTAATTTCTCAGTAATATTTGTAACTTCAGTAACTGATTTCTTCACATGTTATTCTTCTTGAGTAGTTTCTTTTTGAACATTTTATTCTATTATATTTGTTTCTTGAATTTTCTCTTCTACTTGATAAACTATCATAGGTATATCTTTAATCTCTCTAGATTTACTATCTACATGATGATATTCTTCATGAACTTGTTCTTCTAAATGAATCGAGCAAGTAGCTTCTCCAGAACCCAACTAGGTTTCTTCAATTTATTGAACTTATCTGTTTTTTGGATTAAAGAAAATTACCTCCTAAATTTCATCTTCATCATCATCTTCTTTAGTATTATATATAAGCCTCCTCTTAGTTGGATTCACAATACCATCTATTATTGAATCAGCAACTCCTTCTTTTCTAACATTCCCTTTCTCCCCTTGAGCAGAAGCTCTAGAACCTTGTTTTTCATCATCACAAATAGGGAAAAAAATTATTTTCACTATACTCAAGAGAAAACCAAGATTTTATAGAGGTCCCACATTGAGTACATTAATGTACTGAAATTTTATTCTACAATTAATTAATTGAATTGTGTTAATATTAAACAAAATCTGAGAAAGTATACTTTCATTATGATAAAAATTCATCCTTGCATCTAGTTGACATCAGTATTAAAGATATCTAAACATATACCTTGTAAGATTCAACCTTATTTCAATTTAAAAATGAAACATGATGTACATGTATGGATGCAAAATTTTCTCCAGAATAACCATCCTTGGAGCAATTCCAATTTGAATAAATTTAACAAATATTTTATGGTCTCCCTTGAGATCTTTGATAAACATATTCATTATATTTTTTTGAACCAAAAATAAAAGTACCATTATCTTTAGACTTATGATATTTATCACTAATAGACCATAGATCAATTTTAAAGACTCATTCATGAGGATAGTTCAAAATTTCAGAAATTTCAATAGAATAAATGGAAAAATTCTTTTCTTCTATTATCTCCAATACAATATCTTTAAAATAACCCTAAAAAATTGTACACTTTTGATGAAATAGTTCTGTTCTACCTCATAGTGAAACTATGATTTCGCTTCATTGAACACATACAATATAACTTTAAATTTTAATGCCTGTTTTATGAGTATATTTTTGTGGTAGAGCCACATGAAATATACCTATTTTCCTTGAATAATAATTCTTCCAGAAACATTTTATCACATTGTATCATTGTATTCACCCTCCTTAGTTTGCTTCATTTTCATCATTTTTTAAAAATGAGAATCTAAGGTTTTTTGGCTTATAGGGTTAGAAAGCAAGACGATTGCTTTGGTTAGGCAAAATGGATTAAAAAATGAAGGGTAAGGTATTCTAAAGGTTTCTAGTAAGTGAAGTCATATCATTGTTTCTCATGTCACTTATATAGTGTAATTATGAGAATTTTTTAAAGCATGTAGCTCAAATAAATTTAAGATAAATCAAATTAAATAAATATATTTAATAATAAAAACATTAAATAAAATTATATTTAAAATAATTAGAAAATAAATTTAACATAAATAAATGATAAAAAATAAAAAATTTAAAATGATAAAAAGATTTACATTTACTTAATATTTAAATAAACCTAAATCCCATAGAATAAAATCAAAACATACAATGGGATGTTTTTTGGTTAAAATATAATGTATTTTATATTCAATGTTGACAAATTCTAATGATATATCCTTTTTAAGAACATGATCTCTAAGAAAATTATGCCTAAAATCAATATGCTTATTTCTCCAATTACTTATTAGTTTTTTTTGAAATATTTATAGCACTAGTATTATCACATAAAATATGTGTACAATTAAAATTTAGTCTAAAATCCATTAGTTTTTTTATCCACAATACTTGTTCACAACAACTTCTTGAAGATACATATTCCGCCTTGGCTATTCATAGGGCAACTAATTGTTGTTTCTTACTTGACCGTGATACTGAAGATTTTCCTAAAAAGTTACAAGCCATAAGGTATATATTATATCTAATAAATGACCACCGAAATAAACATCTGAATTGGATATTAAATTAAAATAATTTTTTTAATAAATAAGTGATTAAAAACTGGTCCTTTTAAATATCTATAAATAATTATAACATAAATAAGATGGGATTCTTTAGGATTTGATTGAAACCGAGCACATAAACATAATGAAAACATAATGGCTATTCTGTTAGTATTAAGATATAGTAAAATAAAAATCATACCTCTATATTACTTGTTGTCCACTGGTTTTCTTTCTTCACTCAAATACAGATTTATATAAGTACAGAAGGGAGTTGTATATGTATTGTTGTTTTGAAGACTAAACCTTTTCAACAAATATATAATATATTTACTTTTAAAAAAATACATAATCTTTTTGATAAATATAAATTTCTAAAAACAAATTCAGTTCTCCCATCATACTTATCTCAAATTATTTTTTCGTTAGATTTGAAAAATCCTGACAAATAATTTTATTAGTTGAACCAAAAATAACATCACCAACATATATTTAAACTAATAAAGTATTATAAAAAAATGTTTTTCTTTAAAAGAATTGGATCTTTCAATCCAATAGTAAATCCACGTTTCAAAATAAAAGTACATAATCATTAATACCAAGCTCAAGGTGCTTATTTAAGTCCTTCGAGACCATTAGTATGATTAGAAAAAGAATCGGGTTTTTGAGAATTTTTAAAACCTAATAGTTGAACAACATAAACTTCCTCCATTGAAAAAGTATTTAAAAAGTCATATTTAACATCTATCTGATATAATTTACGGTTCATATGAGATATATGATCAAAAAGGTTTCTAATTTCTTCTAATATATCTACAAGGGAAAATATTTCATCATAATATATACCTTATTCCTCATTATTTTCTTTAGAGACTAATCTATCCTTGTTTATAACTATAATCCCTTAATTATATTGTTTATTTCAAAATACTCATTTAGTTCGTATAACTGCATAATTTTTTGGAATTTCAACTAATTCCAAAAACATCATTCCTTTGGAATTGGATTATCAATTATTTCATTGATAACATCAAACTCTCATCTTATAAAGCTTGTTTCAAGGATTTAGGTTACATCTGAGATAAAATATTAAAGAATTAAACTAGGTTTCTTACATTTCATTTAGATATTATTCTAATGTCCAGGTCTCCTAAAATAGTTTCTAAAGGATGATTCTTTATGGTTCTAGACTGTCTAGGAAAAACACTTTTAGGTTAATTAGTATCATATTCTTCTAAAATATAATGAATTTTATTTATATTATTTGAAAAATAATTTTTTTGGTTATCAAGTCTCATGTTGTCAAAAGAGTTAGTAATCTTAATCAGTTTTATCATTCTATTTAATTACTGGGTCAGTTTTACCAAACATTACAAAAATTGATTCTTAAACAATCCTTGAATTTTTATTAATGAATGTATAGGCTTTAGAGGTAGCAGAATACCCTAAAAGAATTCCTTCATCATCTATTGAATCGAACTTACCAAGATTATTCTTGGTGTTCTAGATATATAGATTTCATCCAAAAACATTAAAGTACTTTACTTTAGGATTTATTTTGTTCCAAAGATCAAAAGGTGTATTTTTTTAATATAGGCCAAATTAAAACTCAATTCATTATATAGTTGGCTGTTCTTATAGATTCTTCTCATATATAAGTAAGAATAATGTATTCATTAAACATAATCCTAGTCATTTCTTGAATAGTTTTAATTATTATTTGAAAAAATCCATTCTATTAAGGTGTTGTTATTGTAGAGAAAGAGTGTTTAATACAATGATTTGAACCAAAGTAAATGAATTCCTTATTCTCAAATTCTCCACCATGATCAGTTCTTAATGAAGTTATCTTAAAACATTTTTCATTTTCAAAAACTGTCAAAAACATTAAAAAATTCGATTTTGATTTTTAGAAATTAGACTAAATAAAATCTAAAATAATCACCAACTGAAACATATATGTATAATTTACCATCCAAACATTCCACTCTTAATGGTCCAAATATTTTCTTGTGGATAATTTTTTGAGGTTTTTACATAGCAATTTTGTTTGATATATTTTATGGAAGATTTGTGTTGCTTTCCAATTTAGAATGCATCACAAAATCATTCACCATAAAATTTAAGACTAAGAAAATAAAAAACTATCATTTTCTTAGATAATCTATGTAATGAATAAATAATTCAATGACTTAGTCTCTTATGAAAAATCCCTGACTAATTTAACTTAGTAGTTAAATAATTCACATTCAGTCTACAGAATGAATTTTAATCTAAAGTATAAACATTATCTGTTCTAGGATCTCTAATCTTAAGCAATTTATCATTAAACACAAATCATGAATTGGTAGAAAAATCAACAAAATATTCATCATCTCAGAGTTGAGAGATACTTATCAGGGTGGGATTTATCCTATTCACATCTAGTATATTGTTTATTGATACAGTTTTTGGATCTCTAATAGTTCCAAGTCCAACTATCATTCCTTCTGAATTATCACTAAAGGTGACTAGAACTCCATCTATTTATGACATTGTATTGAAATTTGATGAGTTTCTATTGATTCAATAAGGTTTCCTTATTACTTTTCTATTCCTTCATTTTTGGGTATATTGTTGAGTCAATAAGGTTTCCTTATGACTTTACCATTTCTTCATGTTTTTCAAATAAAAAACACCTTATCTTAAGGCAAATTTCATTTACCCTATGTTTTACTTTCATAAGGAAAATTTTCCTTGCCAAAGGAAATTTGTCCTCACCATGTTTTTCATTATTCATTTTGTCTAAGTATAATATTTGGTTTAGTATCCAAAACCTCAGAATCATATATATACTTAGATATAAAGCATTTTGTTTTTAGGATACAAATTCAGGTTCTAAACTCTCTGAATTCTGACTCTGAACTCTTCTGAGTTCTGACTCCGAGTTCCTTGAATTCAAACTCCGAACTCTTCTGAGTTCTGACTCTGAGTTCTATGAATTCAGACTCCAAATTCTTCTATGTTCTGACTCCATGTTCTTTGAATTCAGACTCCTAACTATTCTATGTTATGACTCTGAGTTCTCTAAATTTATACTCCAAAATCTTCAGAGTTCTGACTCAGAGTTCTCTGAATTTAGACACCAAACTTTTATGAGTTCAGGTTTCGAGTTCTCTGAATTCAAACACCAAAATTTTATTAGTTCAGGTTCCGAGTTCTTTGAATTCATACTCTGAACTCTTATGAGTTCCGGTTTCAAATTCTTATGAATTCAGACCCTAAATTTCCTTAAAATTTAGACTCCGAATTCTTCTGATAAACATAATAATAATATCCATGTATTATAGTCTCTGAATAGTTTTTTGGTAGACTCCAAACTTTTAATTTTTCTTACATTCCGGAAAATTAATTTGGTTAAGTAACCTTATTTTTTCTTACTCATTTTTTGGTTATAAAAATATGTCGTGCATTCAGTTACTAACTAACCGTTGTTTGAGTGACACATGTTTCGGTCCCTCTGAAATTCAAGGAAAAATTTGACCATTGGAGGAAGGTGCCAACTGTTGTGAATGTTCCTATAAATAGGAACTCATTTGAAATAGCTCACAATAAGTAGATCAATCTCGAGACTACACGCTACAAAATTGATTTCTAGAGAGAGGGAATTTATTGATTTCTGCATGCTGAACAACTTTTTCTGATTTTCTTCTTGTGAATCTGAATGTTGCTGAGTACATTCGAGGACTCCAAGGATAGGAAGATAGAGGTTTCGACTACCTTAATGTTCGAGAACTTCCTTGTTGAAGAAGAAAGAGGTGCCGAATACCTTGATGTTGAGGGCTTGTGAGGATAGCAAGACAAAATCCGATCTTCGTATCAAGGGCTTACCCAGGTGTGGGTAAGACATACTTTCTTGAAAGTATAAATCAAGGGACCTTTATCCAATGTTATTGGATACCCTTCTCTTTGGGTTAAAATATTTACAACTTGTTACTTGTTTGTTTCAAGTTTTCCTCTGTATATTTTGATTTTTGAGGAAAGTATAACTATCTTATACTTCCTTATACTTTTACACTCTAATTTAGTAAGATTCTATACACTTAAAGGTAGAATCATTATCTTTGTAAACTTTTGTTAAGTTTCATTTCTAGGTCCACTTTTCTAGAATTGCATCCTCAGAATCATATTTCCAGAATCAAGCAAGTTTGTAGAACTAGAGGTTTTCTAAATTACCTTGTTTATCCTTTTTAAACATCTTTATCATTAAAAGTTCCAAATAATTTTTAAAGTATACAATTCACCCCCCCCCCCCCGTACATTGAGCATATACATTATTATTATGATACTACAATAAGTATCGCCTGTCATTCTGATCCAAAAATTGGTATCAGAGGAGGTTTCTGAAATACTTATATTCACATATAAGTTTTCTTGCTCATGTTTTTCATCGTTCTATATTTTCTTTACTAAGGATATTCTTATCCTTTTTTACAAATTTTATTACTATAATGTGTGTGGGGAAATATTTTCTTTGAGATGGCAGGAATCAATGTTGGTTTCATTGACATCCTAAATCCAACTAGACCACCTATTGTTGATGGGAATGATTTTGAATATTGGATAGATCACATAATGTCATTTATTATCAATACTGGAGTATATAATTTTGCTATGCTTACTATAGAATATAAAATCCCTGACAATGAAGTTAGTAACTTCACCAACTAAGAAAATCATGAATTTCAAATTAATCATAAGGTATGAAATACATTGTTTTCTTCTATGACTAGAAATATATATAGAAAAATTTCATATTTTGAAGTCGAAAATTGTATTTGGAAGAATCGTGAAGTTAGACACTTTAGAACTTCCAAAGTTATTAAATCTAGAAGATCCATGATCAAAGCTGAATATAATGGTTTTTTCTTTCCTTATGGAGAACCCATATGTAAAGTGAAACAGAGATTCATGAATATTGTTAATAGTTTTCAATCCATGGGTGATAAAGGATTAGATGATGAAGCTCTTGTGGACAAGATCATAGATGTCATGCCCAATGAGTGGGAATCCAATAGAATAACTATTGATGAGAATAGAAAGGTTACTCAGATTTCTCTTGATGAACTGTTTGGAACTCTTCTTCAACATGAGACTAGAATGAAGAGATATATTGAAAATCTTAAGAAGAAAAATTGGAATGGTTGTCTTAATTTTAAAACAACTTCAAATCATATAAATTATAAGACTCCTGAGAGAGTTACAAGATCTAAATCTAAGAAGGTTGTTATACATTCCAAATCTAGTGGAAATGAATATTTAGAAAATTAATTAGCCAATCTTTCTCGAAGAATGATCAAGATTGTTGGATAGAAGAACATTCAATCCAGATATAGAAAGAAATAAAGAAAAGATAATAAAGATTCAGAAGTCACATGTTATTAATGAAAAAGGGATGGACATATAAGGCCCGATTGCCCTAAGCTTAAGAGAAAAGAAAGAAAAGAGAAGCATTCTGAGAGAAATTCAAAGAATTACTACAAAGATAAATCTAAGAAAATTTTTATATCTAATGACACCTGTAGTTTCAATGGTGGAGACTCTTCTGAAGAATCATCGGATTATGAATCATCTAGATAAAAGAATCTTAGTTTAATAGCCTTACTACCTATGGAAAATTATTTTCTAATGGATAAGGTACACAATTTTTAATCCATGACCAATGTATCTTTAAATTATAATTATAGTGATAGTAAATATTATGAATCTTCAGATGAAGAATCTTATTCTGATGAGGATAATACTTTACCTACCTATGAAGAAGTTTCTAGGTTTTCTAAGCTTCTTGAGAATGAGAATTCGAAACTCAAAAAATATCTTGATAAGGAAAATTATCGGAATACTATTCTTATTAATGAAATATCAGATTATTCTAAAGATCTTGATAAGAAAACCCTCGATTTTGAATGAATTTCAAAAAATCTTCAGGATGTAAATTCTATGATGGATAAACTTTCAAGGATCTAGAAAATGTAATTTCTAAGAAAAATGTTTTAGAGATTAACTCTAGTTCTAAAACTAATGTTTTGGAAGACATGAACTTAGATATTATAATAAAGCCTGAAATATTTTCCTTAAGGAAGTTTTTGTCAAACTTTACCTTTGGTAAGGAAAATTTTGATGATATGTATTCTCAAATTTGACCTCTAAGGAATAATTCTGGTTTTGGTTATAATAGTTCTAAACCAATATTCAGTAAATATTATTTTGTTCCTCAAAGTGCTTTATTCTATACTAAGTTTCAGTGTGGTGGGAGTTGAAAAAAAATATTCTTAAAACCAAACCCAGTCTCTAGGATTTCATAATGCTCATTTTTTCAATAAAATGTGGATACCTAAAATTTTACTTTATAAAACTTCCGGATCCAAAAAAGATTTTGTTCTGAAAGTCTCACTTTCTTATTTTCAAAAAAAATAAAGAAAGTACCAACAACAATACATGGTACATGGATATTGGATGTTCCAAGCATATGACTAGTTACAAAAGCTTATTTGAAAAGATTATCAAGACGAAAGGAGGTAAAATAACTTTTGGAGACAATGATAAGGGAGAAATTATTGGTATGGGTAACATTATTATTCTTGGAAAAACATTGATTTGAAATGTTTTACTTGTTAATGGTCTTATGAAAAACCTCATTAGCATAAGTAAATTATGTGATGAAGGTTACCTTGTGAATTTTTGAAATTACAAGTTCATAGTACATAATTCCAAGGAAGATTTTATTCTTTCTTCCCAAAGGCAATAGAATGTTTACACACTAAACATAGAAGACCTTAGGAGCCAAGACCTACCTTGACTTAGTTTAATGGATGATCATTCTAGGTTGTGACATAGAAGGTTTGGACACTATAAATATAGTAACCTAAGAAAACTCTCTATAAAAATACTAGCTAAGGATCTACCGGAGATTATATTTGATTCTTCAAATGTTTTTGATCCTGGTCAATATAGTAAGTAACGTAAATCAAGTTTCAAATCAGTTGGTGAATTATCAACCATTGATATGTTACAGTTAGTGTATATGGATATTTTTTTACCAACACGAACTGGAAGAATTGGAGGCAAATATTATGTATTTGTCTTAGTTGATGATTACACTAGATTTACATGGGTCTATTTTCTAACAAAGAAATCTGAAGCTTTTTATTATTTCAAAATTTTTATATCCCAAGTTAAAAATGAGAAAAACCTTCCTTTGATAAATATTCATAGTGATTATGGAAGAGAATTTCAAAATTATGATTTTAAATCTTTTTGTAGAACAAAAGGAATAACACATAACTTCTCATCACTAAGAAAACCTCCAGAAAATGGTGTTGTTGAAAGAAGAAATAGAATTATTCAAGAGATAACAAGTACCATGTTGAGTGAATATTTGGTATCCAAACATTTTTTAGCTAAATCTATAAGTACGGCTTGTTATATGATAAATCATGTTTTTATTAGACCTTCTCTTAATAAAACTCATTATGAGTTATGGAATGGTAGAAAACCTAGACATTTCTAATTCATGGTTTTTGGTTGAAAGGTATTCATTCTGAATACTAAAGATAATCTTTACAAATTCACACCAAAATATAATGATGGAATTTTCATAGGCTACTCCTCAACTTATAAGGCTTATAGAGCTTTCAATAAAAACACTTGTACTATTGAAGAGACAGTACATTTCAAATTTTATGAAACTGGTCCTTTTGTTTTTAAACAAGCCCAACCTACATCATCATATGTATTTTCAAAAACTGATTATAAACCTTTTTTAGAATATCCTTCTGATAAAGAAAATTTCCAAGAAGATATTTCTGAGTCATTTACCCCAAAATATTTCCTACCCTATGTTGATGAACAGGTTTTACAAAACCCAAATCAGTTGATTCTACAGAATCATCCCAGTGACAGTGTCATTGGTGATTTAAATCAACCCGTAAGGACTAGAATTTCCTTATAGAATGAAATAGAACATCTAGCATGCCTTTCCTAATTATAACCAAAAGGCACTGATGAAGCTTTAGGGTGATGATGATTGGATAAAAGCTATGCAAGATTAACTAAATGAATTCGAAATGAATAAAGTCTAGATCTTGGTTGATAGACCTAAGGAAACTTCTATTATTGGAGTAAAATGGGTCTTTATAAATAAATGTAATAAAAATAGAATCGTTGTTAGAAATAAAGCTAGATTGGTTGTTAAAGGAAATAATAAACAAGAAGGAATAGACCATGAATAAACCTATTCTCCGGTACCTGAACATGAATCTATCTGTATTCTACTTTCCTTTGCAGCATTTTTTAATTTCAAACTTTTTCACATGGATATTAAATGTTCTTTCCTTAATGGTTATGATCAATAAAATGTTTTTGTTGAACAACCTCCTAGTTTTGAAAATAAAAAACATCCTGAATATGTTTTTAAACTTACCGAAGCTTTGTATAGACTTAAGCAAGCCCCTCAAACTTGGTGTGATAGACTTACATGATTTTTGCTTCAAAATAACTATGTTTAGGGAAATGTTGATCCGACACTTTTTATAAAGAAAGATAAGAAAAATGTTTTTATTTTTTAAATTTTTGTTGATGACATTATATTTGGTTCAACTCAGCAATATTTAATTGATTCCTTAACAGATCTAATGAAATATGAGTTTGAAATGAGTATGATGGGTGAGTTTCCTTGGTTTTTAAATTTCTTAAAAACCAGAATGAATCTATATATCCCAAAATAATTATATAAAATATCTTCTTAAAAATCATGGATATGACAACACTAAAAGTATAATTACTCCCATTGGTACCTCAAATTCACTTGATCTTGATGAAGATGGGAAACTAATAGATCAAACATCTTTTAGAGGTATGATAGGAAGTCTACTTTACATGATAGCTAGTCATCCAGAATTAATGGTTTCAGTATTTTTATGTGAAAGATATCAATACAATCCTAAGGAATCTCATTTAAAAGTAGTGAAACGAATTTTTCACTAATTAAAGATAACCATGGATCTTGGACTCTTTTATACTTCTGGAAATGATTTTGTTTTGAAAAGTTTTTCGGATGCTGACTTTGGTGGATATAGAATAGATTGAAAAAGTACATCTAGAACTTCTCATTTATTAGGAGATTTATTAGTTTCTTATTCATGAAAAAAGAAACACTCAGTAGCACTTTCCACTGCTGAAGATGAATATGTAGCAGTTGGAAGTTGTTGTGCTCAAGTCTTTTGGATGCAACACACACTTACAGACTATGGTATGAGTTTTTCCAAAATAAAAATTTTGTGTGATAATACTAGTGCCATTACCTAAAGTAAAAAACCTTTCACGTCACTCTCAAGAAAAGCACGTGGATATTAGGAATCACTTTCTTCGGGATCACACACAATAAGGGGATATCATTCTACAATTTATCATAACACAATATCAACTTACTGATATTTTCACAAAATCTTTACCCTCCAATTATTTGAATACATTAAATAGAAGTTAGGAAAGATAAATATATAGTAATATTCCTTGTTAAATTTTTGTTGAAACCAATCTCCTTAAAGTAAAAAACTCATATTCATAGAGGGAGTAGATTTTCTTGTTAGTTAGATAAAAATCTTTTTTAATGGAAATTTTCATAGTCATATTTTTTGAATATTTTGTAATGGTAATTTTCGTAGTCAAATTTTTCAATTATTTTATAATTGAAATTTTCATAGTCATATTTTTCAAATATTTTTTAAGGTAAATTTTTGTAGTCAGATTTTTCAAATCATTCAAAATGAAAATTTTCAAAGTCATATTTTTCAAATCTTTTGTAATGATAATTTTCGTAGGCTGACTTTCCAAATCTTTCGTAATAAAAATTTTCAGTCAGATTTTCCAAATTTTTCGAAATAGAAATTTTTGTAGTAAGATTTTATAAAAATATTATATTCTATAATGACGTTTTTTTTATATAGTTTTTTTCTAAAAATCTTTTCATAGTCAGTTTTTTTAAAAACAAAATATCTTAATAATAATTTTGATTCCAGAATAAAATGTTCTTCAAGAAGAATTTTCCTCACTACGAATAAAATTTATAGCAATCCAAAAGGTATTATTCTTTCTTAAATTTTTATAATAATATTCTACTTATTGGTATTTTCATCTATTTTTAAATTTCTCTATTCACTCTTTCTTAAATCTGAATGTTTTTATTAAAAACCTTAAAAGATCATATTCTATAAAGATTTTTGTCCAGCTATATTTTCAACCATCAGATCTGATCAAAAAATTTATCAACTATTGTATTGGGTATTTAAGCTGAACCATCACTTCAAACACCTATATAAAGGACCCCCCCCCCCCCCCGATTGGTGTCCCACATCGAATCTCAAGCCTTCGCGTGTTTAAGTTCTTCCTTCCTACATAATCTCATTCCAAACTTCTCAGATCTTGCTCAACTCTAAATGTTTGTCGGAGAATCTTCTCAGAAATACATTTCAACTGTCAAGCCAATCTCGGAGTGGCAGGTTTATAGAGAAGGGTTAGTGAATCCATAATTCTTCACCAAGTATGATTCTATAATCTCGAAAAACATCAAGCTCAATGGATGGGACAAAGTTTTCATATCGAGTATAGCTGCTCAAGATTTAGTATATCTAGATTTTCAAGTAGAATTTTATGAGTCTATAAGTTTTTTTAAAGAAGAAGGCAGAGATAGGTTATCTTTCAAAAGATATAGGAATATATATCCTCTCTCATACACCAAGGCTGCAAATTTATTGGAGTTTCTTATGAGGGTAAGGCAGAGTTATGCTCACATAAGTTGTCGAATGTTCAAGGAATCTTTGTTAAGGTGAAAGCTACAGAGTGCCTCGGTCTTACTGATATTAAGACTCTAAAGATTGTTCAACTCACTAAAAATTTCCGGATTATCGAATTATGGGTTTAGGGATTCATTATTTTGATAAAAGGTGGAAAGGATACATTGAAGAAGAGTGATATGTATATTTTGGATTTTCTGGTGAACTTGAGAAAGATCAATTTGGTTAAGCATATTCTGATTATGATCGAGAATATAAAGAATGGAAATTTGAAGGCTCAGATCATTATTTATCCAACCATTCTTTCGAAGCTGATTGTTCGGTGCTTCGAGTCTTTCAAAATTCCTTGAAGTTCAAATCCATGTAACTGAAAAGTCATGCTGGTTAGTGATGATACTCTAAGAAGAATGAATGTTGTATTTTCTTAGGAATCAGAATAATTTTATGACTTGCCTGAGGAAGAATTTCAAGCTATCTCAAAGAAAAATGAGGTTTTTGTGACCTCTAATAAGGGTAAAAAGAAGAGGAAAATGAAGTAAGTGGAAGAAAAGGAAAAAACACTAGAGCCTAAGGAAACCCAATCCGCACCTCTAAAACATTAGAAGCAAAATGATCATCCTGATGAGGTAATAGCTAAATGGAGGGAAGACAAGAAGAAAAAAAAGAAAGGGATCCTAACTTTGGCTTGGATCATACTGAAGAAAAAGCCTTAAAATAAAAGACTTTTAATGAGCTTGAAAATCATGAAAAAGAAAAGAAACAGAAGAAGAAGTTGTCTAAATCTGAAATTGTTAAATCACTTATGAAAGATGCTAAGAAAGATTCCGAGAAAATTCTAGTACCAGAATCCATCCTAGTAGAAGCTTTACCTGAGACTCTGGGAAAGAACTATGTGACTCTGGAAAATTTCAAAGAAAAATAAGTAGAAGAAGTAGAAGAAGAATAGGAATAATAAGGCATTTGTGATACTGAATATCTCATTATACATGTAGAAGAGTTTCATGAAAAGGAAAGTCCATCTAAAAAACTCTCAATCTGATCCTCTGAAGCAAAATATTCAAAGCATGAAACCCTTGGAAAATATGAGAAAGGTGAGGAAGACAAAATTAAAGAAGAAGTGAACAATATGTATAAAGAAGAATGTTTTAGTCACCATTTCATTCATCCAGAATATGCTAAGGTAGGAGCTGAGAAGGAAGAGATAGAGGAAGAAAAAAAATCACCTGTATGATAGTGAACATGAGTCCCCTGATGAGGAAGCCATTTTGATAGCTGATAAGGTAAAATAGGTGCTTGTTGATACACCTAGTAAGGTTGTTGTGAAGAAGATGGAAGCTGGTGGATCATCAAAGAGGAAGGCAGTTGAGTTTGATAAAGATCCATCACCATGAAAAGTTTCAGATTCAGAATCATCTTCTCTAGGACATGATTTTATAGTTGAGTCTTTAAAGATTCTTGGTGGAAGAATATCAATATTTCCAAGTATATATTCAAGATAGAAAATGCTTTAACACACACTAAATCAGAAATCGGATTCAATATCCTAGGCGATGGATAAGTGTGTCAATCTTGAAGCCGATTTCAAATCTTTTTTCATAAAATACAAATCCCACAAAAGATCCTACAAGAAGAGGACCAGTTAGTCAAGGAAAACTATAGAATACTTTAGAATTCTTGATGAGTTCCAAGATAGTGTCAAGGATTCCTTTGACACCAAAGATAATAAGATCAAGGATCTCAAAAATATATTTGAGGAGAATCTTACTCTGGAAAAAAATTATCAGATTCAAGAAGTAAAGTATATGAATGGGAAGTTATATTCAGTGGACCAGATTTAGAAAATAGAAATAGATCTCTGGATTGAGATAGAATAAAATCTTGTCAAGTATAAGGAAGTCTTGAAGGATCAGGAAGAGGCTCATAAGGATTAGGAAGATAGAATCAGAGCCTTAAAGAAAAAATTTGAGGATCAGGATCAGCTTTTTAAGAGAGTAGAGAAAGATCATAAGGAGCTCCAAAAGTTGAAAACAAGAGTGAAGAATCTGATGACCAAGGAAAAGGGAAGATAAATTTTTCAAATCCGATATTTTTTTGTATTTTCCTTGTTTTATAAATTTTTCCAATCTTAATGAAATTTTGGTTTCTCATTTTTGTTTGGATTTTTTATACTAATATTTTAGGTACCATATTTACTTTTCCATTCCCTGTATTTATTTTAGAAAATCACAAAGGGGGAGAAAGGAAAATATAATACTAAGTCAAAAAGGAAATGTCCCAATGTAAGGGGGAGTGTTCATCTAAGGGGGAGTTCTTATACTAGAATACTTTCATATGCACTAAAATGATAAGTCGCATTCCGAAAATCTAGAATATGATACTTAGTGTTCCAAATACTTAGGGTATTTAGTCATATTCATCATTTCCCATGTGTTAAAGAATATAAGTTTTGTATTCAAAGTCTAGGAAAATATTTTCTATGTTTTTATATTCTTTTTCGAATGGATATTGGTGCTTTCCAAAAAGGGGATGATTGTTGAGTTAACAAGGTTTCCATATGAATTTTATATTCCTTTATGTTTGGGGATATTGTTTAGTCAATAAGGTTTCCTTATGAATTTACCATTTATTCGTGTTTTGAAAATCACAAACACCTTATCTTAAGGAAAATTTCATTTACCATATGTTTTACTTTCATAAGGAAATTTTTCCTTCCCCAAGGATATTTATCCTTACCATGTTTTTCATTGTTCATTTTTTCTATGAATAAAATTAGATTTCATATACAAAACCTTGGAATCATATATATACTTAGATATAAATCATTATGTTTTGAGGACAAGAATTCAGGTTTCAAACTCTCTAAATTCAAGCTCTGTACTCTTCTGAGTTCTGAATCCAAGTTCTCTGAATTCAGACTCTGAACTCTTCTGAGTTCTGACTTCAAGTTCTTTGAATTCAGACTCCTAACTCTTCTAAGTTCTGACTTCTAGTTCTTTAAATTTAGACTCCAAACTCTTTTGAGTTATGACTCCGAGTTCCTTAAATTCATATTCTGAACTCTTCTGATTTCTGACTCTGAGTTCTTTGAATTTAGACACCTAACTTTTATGAGATCAGGTTCCGAGTTCTCTAAATTCAGACACAGAACATTTATGAGATCAGGTTTTGAGTTCTCTAAATTTGGACACCAAACTCTTATGAGTTCAGGATTTGAATTCTTATGAATTTAGACTCCTAATTTCCTTAAAATTCAGACTCCGAATTCTATAGAATTCTCACTCTGAATTCTTATGATAAACAGAATCCAAATATCCATTTATTATAGACTTCTAATATTTTTTGGGTAGACTTTGACCTTTTATTTTTTCTTACATTCCGTAAAATTAATTTGGTTAAGTAATACTATTTTAGCTTACTCATGTTTTAGTTATAAAATGATGTCATGCATTTAGTTACTAACTAACTGTTGTTTGGGTGACATTTTTACAGGTCCCTCCAAAATTCAAGGACAAATATGACCATTGGAGGAAGATTCTGACCATTGAGAATGTCCCTATAAATAGGAGCTCATTTGAAAGAGCACACAGTAAGTTGATCAATCAAGAGATTGCATGCTGCTGAAGTGATTTCTAGAGAGAGATACTTTATTGATTTGTGCGTATTGAACATATTGTTCAGATTTTATTCATGTGACTCTGAATGTTACTGAGTACATATGAGGGCTTCTGGGGATAGGAAGACAGAGGTGCTGACTACCTTAATGTTCGAGGACTTCCTTGCTGAGGAAGACAGAGGTACCGACTACCTTGAAGTTGATGGATTGTGGGGAATGCAGGATAGATTCTGATCTTCATGTAGAGGGCTTACACTGGTGTGGGTATGATATACTTTCTTGAAATTTTAAATCAATATATCTTTATCCAATGTTGTTGTATACCCTTCTCTTTGGGTTAAAATAATTATGACTTGTTACTTGTTTATTTCATGTTTTCCGCTACATATTCGGATTATTGAGGAAAGTATAACTATCTTATACTTATTTATACTTGTACACTCTAATTTAGTAAGATTATATACCCTTTAAGGTAGAATCTTTATCTTTGTAAAAAAAAATTATGTTTCATTTTCGGATTTACTTTTCAGGAATTGCATCCTCAGAATCATATTTCTGGAATCAAGTAAGTGTGTAGAACTATAGGTTTTGTGAATTACCTTGTTTAACTTTATTAAACATATTCATCTTTAAAAGATCCAAATAATTTTTAAAGTATACAATTCACCCCCCCCCCCCTTGTACATTTAGCATCTACATTATTATTACGATACTACAATCAGTATTGTCTATCATTTCGATCCTACAGTTTCCACTCATGTTCCTAGAGTAGCCACTCTCAAATATTTTCTTTTTATATGACTTGTTACCTACAAAGGAAATTAAACAAATGTTTTTCTTGGTACCCATATCAACTTTAGTCCAGTAGTGTTAGCTAGTAGTGATTTGGGAATCTAGATCTGCTTTGTTTTTCTATAACTCAAATCATTTTTTTGATAAACTTTTTCATAGAAAATCTCTTTTAATTCCACTTATTTGTGGATTTATCAAAAATTAGTTTTCTATTATATTTCCTTTTGTTCCGTAAAAATGACAAGTAACACTTTTTGATTTGGGAACAAAATAATTCATTCATATTTTAGATCTTTCACCCTTATCTCTTATACCAAATCATTCCTTCCTATAGACATTCTTTCAAAAAAATCATTCAGAATATTTTATCCTTTTGTAATTAAAATAGATTCACTTTTATATGTTTCTAAATCCTATTATAAAGAATTCATCCTATTTTTATGATCAAAACAATTTGTGGTAGATGTGTTAAATTGTTAAATTAACTATAGATGTTGTTTTGGTAAGGTATCAACTACTCCTAAAATAGCATTGTGAATATTCTTTAAAGATGGGTGCATCTTTAATAAAAAGTCATATTTTTCTTCTAGCATTGTTCAGTAAGAAACCAATTTATTATTTGAATGATTTGAATCATAATTAGAATAATATGAATAGTAGTTTTTACCTTTTCTTCTTTGGCTATGAAGCACATATTTTATATCAATCTTCATTCTTTCTTTTCTAAATTATATTTTTATGAGTTACTTGAGTCTTTATAAACACTCCATGTTTCATTCATTATTCTTCTGCCTATATTTTCATAATAATCATTTTTCAAATATTTATTTTTGGTTATTCTCTTTTCCCCTTTTAGTTGGGGACAATCAAGTCTTATGTGACCCAATTTCTTGCTTTCATAGCATCTGAATTCCCTTGTTTCTTTATCATCCTTTTTAAAGGGATTTATCAATTCTATTTTCATCTAATAAAAATTGTGAAACATTATGGATAATTGAGAAAGAACTGTTTTAGAATTAGATGAATATAATTTTGTTTCTCTTCTAACATCTTGCTTTATTGGTCTTCTTTTCTTCTGAGATGTTACCTTTTGAGCAGTATTATCCTTTTTCACTAAGAATTTATAATCTTCAACTTCATATTTCATTTCATCTTCATACATCATTAGTGAAAAAATTAAATCTCTCTTTGTTAGATCTTTTATATGTGATGATATGAAAAATTGTATTTAATACACCATTATGTTTAGTATGCAGTAATCTTAATACTTTCAATGATTGATTTTCTTGTATGATAGGATCACATAAGGATGTAATTTTATTAATAATCTTTATATGACTGCAATTTATCTAAGTGATACTCTCTCCATAAAACATTATAAATGTGTCAAATTTAATCTTTGTTGTTTCATACCTTATTTGTCTCACATTATCTATTCCTTCATAGGCAACTACAGTGGTTTTTCACATTTTATAAGCAGTTGAACATTATGATAAATGATTGCATTCATCTGCTTCAAGACCACTGATAATTGCATTCATAGCCCTAGAATTCATTTCATACTTAGCCCCGGTTGTAGCATCCCATGCTTCTGGATTCTCAGAAATCTTATAGGGTGTTATAATCTATGATTGGAATTTAAATCCCTGATTCCTCAAATAGATAATCATCCATGATTTCTAGTATCCATAATTTTCACCAAATTAGGAGCATGAAACATTGACATTCCTTCTCTATGATAAGTCATTTCTATATTTTTATAAACCTTATACATTTATCATGTTTTATCTTTGTTCAAAATATCTCCTTTTATACTAACTGTGAGGTTATAATATAAAAATATAAACAATAGGGGGAGAATTGTTTATTTTCAAAATCTTCCACAATTCTGGAATTTTACAAAAACTATAGAATATACGGATAAGAAGTGTGTACATTTGTATAAAAAATTATGTAGTGAATAAAACATAAATATTGATCATGAATTTTTATAGTGGTTTAGTGAAAAATATCCCTTATCCCACTACACTAATTAATCTCTCTACATGCTTGGAGAATATCACTAGCCAAGTCCCAATATCATAAGACCAATCAACAACTGAGTGATAGAAGTTAACACCTTTAAAAACATTGATAAAAAAGAGATCATTCTAGTTATTTAACAGAGAAAATAATATTCACAGCATAGATTGATAAGATGATACTCCACCAAACCGAGTACGACAAGTTAAAACTCTCAATAAAATGATATTGATTTAAAAGGTTCCAATTGAAATTCACAGTTGTAATAAGTACTGAATTTTGATGAATATTCTTATTTAAAAAATAATATCCTCTAGAAATATTAGCTCCAAATAGATCCAGTTAAAATATATCTTAAAATAAAGTCCCCAAATAATATCATTACCAGAGTTATAGTAAATACGATATTTAAAACATGTATATCTCTAAAGTGTAACATCTTCTATAGATAACATAGTCTGATTTATTGTTGTTGTAGATCTGTAATAAATAATCACAAGAATTTAGTTAAATATAAATACGTATCCTTTTTTATTTTAATGACACACACATATATATTTATCAATTACATAGATAGAATAAATAAAGAAGAGATCCTTCTTCACAATTATATATCCAAGAAAATCAAATGATAGATCTTGAGAATTTAAATTCATAAAATTTCTAAGAGTAGTAGTAACTTACCTTAAAAATATGAGAAAATTTATCCACTATATATGATTCTTTGATTTAACCATAATTTTATTTTAATCGATCAAAAATGACCTTTAAATCAGCCTGATATTTTGTAAATACCATTGCACAAAACACTGATAAAATCGTAAATTGAAATCTCCAATTTGTAAAAGTCAATCGTAGTGTTCCTTTATAAAATGAAAAGATACCAAACATAGGGTTCAACTACGTAGAATTAATTTTCATAAATTTCCGGTTGAAAACATAATGGTGATCACAAAAGTAAGGTTGATGATGTATATGTTTTCTTCTCAATCTTCAAGTTTCATACATACGTAGGGTTCTTTGACCTTAATTATTCTCTTTTTCAAACATATGGTTCTTTCGAAATGTAAAGTTATTTATCCATATGTTTCCATAAACATAGGGTTGATTAACCATATGTGATGATCTTTCATCATTAGGTTTAATAAAAACTTAATGTTTGATCATTATGTTACCTTCTTCAACGTATGGTATGAACAACTTTTATAGAAAATGACGAATAGTGCCTCTATAATAAACATAATAAAATTCCGAAAACTTAGAAGAATATTCCATAGGAATAAAAAGCATGAACATAATTACAAAATATGGATTGTAGAGAATAATAATTTCTTAAAATGAACATAAAGTAGTATTGTTAGTAAAACAATCAAGGCTATTTGTGGGAATCAAAATCAAAAATATTTATAGGGTATTATTGAGACAATACATTCCCAATAAATTAGCAGGATGGTTTTACTACAAAAAATCCTACATTTTTCAATAGAAAAAAAATATTATCAATTGAAGATTAAAATGAAAATTTATATAGAATGTATATTCGTTGAAATTAGGTCTACTATTGAAGATAAATATTGGTTTCATAATACTACTAGAGCTACTTAGGCTGAAGCTATAAAATAATCATATAATAATGATTCTAAATTAATGAATTCACATTAATTTGATTTAGGAGACAAATAATTTAATATAATTTATGCATGTAAAACATTATTTTATTTTTGGGACACTCTTTTTATTTACTAAGAGGGAACATCAAATGATAAAGAGAAAAGGCTTAATAATTATACAATTAAATATGAAAATTTTAAAATGAATCTTGGTTAACCCATTTTTAATATATAACTCAAATTTACGGATATTTTCAACACAATGACCCTTCCTGGAAAAAATATGAAAAATGTCATGTTATGTGATTCCTCAGATGCCTACCAGAAATTCGGAGATGAAAATCAGTTTCAATTGGAGAATCACACAATATAAGTAGTATGCCTATAAAAGAGCTGATTGGAAAATTTATGATGTATGAAGATGAATTAAAGTTAAACTTTGAAGAATATGAATATCCTAAAATAGTTTTAGTTTCTTTCAAGACAACTACCCTAGAAAAAAATTTGAAAAATAGAAAGATATAGTAAAAGCTTATAGTTCTAATGATAGTGAATCACCTCCTGATAGTGATAATGAGATGGATAATATAGAAATAATATTTTAAAAGTTCTATTGAAATAAATTTTTCTTTATAAAGTAAAGCTATAAATGAAAGTTTGAAAATAGAGTAAATTAGAGTAAATATTAGAAGAAGGACGATGATCCAAAATAATTTGTTTTTTATGAATAAAAAAGGAAAGAACCAATAGAATATGGCTGTCCAAATCATTAGTAAAAAACATAACTATGAATAAAAGGACACATGATATAAAATGTCTTTGGAAGTTACATATATTTCTTCTAAAGGTAGTTCAAGTGATTTCAATTCTTCACGTGAAGATAAGCCATACATAAAAAATATGTGTTTCATCACTAAATTTTTTATGGTATCTATTTTACCTATTATTTCTAGTATTTTTCATGTGCATGTGTCTGGTAATTATGACAATGAACTACATGATGATTATAATATTTCAAATGAATAATTATTCAAATACTAAAACATACTAAAGGATACCTTTAAGGAGTTCATGGATAAGAATAAAAGTTTCAAAAGGAAGCATGGTCTAATTGTAAATATAAATATGAATTATCTATAGAAAAAGAAATAAATGCTTACGTTCTCAATGAAAAAAATGAACATAAACTATCAAATGATTAATTGAAGAATGACACTAAAAAATTTACCAATGTTAGAGAGACACTCACACAAATATTTGGAAAATATGTTTCTCCAAAATATGTTACTATAAAAGGATATAATCCTAGACATATAAGAATATCTAAAAGTATTTTTGTTACTAAATCCACACATAAAAGTTTAACATTTAATAATTTTATAAAATCACCAAAAAATGATTTAATTTCGAAAAAAAAATCAATATATTTAGAGGAAACTCATTATAAAAATGTTGGTTCCCAAATCCTTTATTATTGATATTTCTAAACCCTAACAGATGTGGGTACCAAAATAAATTATTGTTAAAAACATATTTTGTAGGAAAAAAACTTGAAAAAATATAGTAGAAGTTTATGGTAAATGGATAATAGATATTCAAGACATATAACAAGAGATTATTCATGAATTAAGATCCTCATAATAGTGGATGGTTGATATGCCACCTTTGGTGAAAATGTAAAATGACAAATCATCATCCCAGGAGTTATTAGTAATAAAAATTCAGTTTTAATTTCTAATGTTTTATATGTATATGGATTAAAGTATAATATTTTTAGAATTTATTATTTTTATAATTATGGTTTTTATATTATGTTTGAGGGTGATGATTCAATTGTTTATAATTCTAAAAAATTTAATTATTAATATTATTTGAATTGAAAATGATTATGTGGTAGATTTAAATTCATTGACTTCTAAAGAAAACATGCTTAAGTGATGATTATGTTCCTTTCACAAAGAGTGGTGGATTTGGAATAGGAGACTAGGAAATGAAAACATTCACTCACTTTGGATGCTAACAAGGAAAGGGTTAATTAGGGATCCACCTAAGATAAATTTCTCAAATTATAAATTCCACAACCCCTTTAAAAAAGGGAAACAACAAAAAATTTCATTTAAATAAAAGATATAATACTAAACTTCTAAACCCCTTGTGTTGGTTCGCATGTATTTTTTGGACCTTCTAGATTTTCAAGTCATAATGGGAAGAAGTGTGTTTCTATTCTGGTAAATTATTTATCTATGTATATTTTGGTATATTTTCTAGCTCAAAAATGTTAATCCTTCTCTTACTTTACCAATTATTCTACATCTTTATAAAATATTTGTGGGATTAAGATTAAAACCATAATAATTGAGTGTGCTCATGATTTTAAAAATCAATATTTCCAATCATTAGGCTCAAAAAATTGCTACAAAAACAAATTATATGCTCCCAGGACACCCCCCACCCTAGAAGAATACATTTATTGAATGAAGAAATAGAACCATAAAAGAGATATCCCAAACTATATTGAATGGGTATGACCTAACTATCTATTTTTGGGAAGAAGATATCAATACAACCTGTTATATCTTAAATAGTGTTTTAATCAGGCCTATCAAAAAGAAGGCCCCTTATGAGCTATGGAATAAAATGAAACCTAAGGTTAATTACTTTATGTTTTTTATACAAATTATTTATTCTTAACACTAAGAATAATATTGAAAAATATGACTCCAAAAGTGAAGAAGGAATTTTATGTGGTTATTCAATCTCTAAAAAATATTATATTGTATTTAATTAGAAGAACAAAACTATTAAAGAATCATGTAATATAAAATTTGATGATAAGTATCTACATTAACCAAAAATATCCTTTTAAACCCATAATTATGATTAACCTTCTCGTAATTTTAATTATACACCATTATATTCTACTATTAAAGAATAATAAAATCATCTCATTCTGAAGAATTCCCAAAACATCCAGAACCTAAACTTGAAAATCTTGAAGTGACCAGTACTACTATCACTATTATTTTTAAAATAGTTATGTACCATCCATTTGATGTTATTGTTGGTGATCTAAAAAGAGGATCACAATTTTGAAATTCTATTTGAAATACAGTTGATCATCAATCTCTCTTATCTCATCTGGAAACTAAAAACATTAATGAATCTATTAATGATGAATTTTGGTTAATAGATTTTCCAGAAAACTTGACTTAGTTTTAAAGAAAATAAGTGTGGGAAATTGTAGATAAACCCATGGAAACCATATCTATTGAAACTAAATGGGTATTTAGGAATAATGTTTATGAGATTGGATATATTGTTAGAAATAAGGTTAGACTTATTGCATAAGGTTATATTCAAGAAGAAATAATTTAATATGAGGAAACCATTTCACCTGTGTCTATAAATGAATCCATTTGAATCAGGGTTGTTTATACAGAAAATTGAGATTTAAACCTTTATCAAATGGATTTCAAGAGTGCATTATTTAATGGTTTTATAGATTATTATTTTTTTGTTTAATAAACTCCCATTTTTTAAAAATCTCCATTTTCAAAATCATGTTTTTAAATTAACTAATGATTTATATGGTTTAAAATAAGCTCCTAGATTTTGGTATGATAGGCTCTGAATTTTTATAATTTCAAAAGACTTTTCAAAAGTAATATCTGATCATACACTTTTCATAAAGAGAATTTCAAAAGATGTATTAGTATTAAAAATACAATTTTGATTATATTATGTTCATATAATCAAAAAATATATTTATTCATTGATTTTTTAAATTGATGAAAATGATTTTAATGTGTGAAATAAAATTCTATCAGGGATTTTATATTTTTTGAAAGAAAAAGAAATTATTTTAACTAAAAATAAATAAAACTAATATAATTAAGAAATTTTTAAATTATATAGTACTAAGAATGGTTATAATTATATTATTTACACAAGTAAATTGAATCTTGGTGAAGTTGGAAAACTAGTTAAAGAAACTAGTTACATGAGTATGATTTGAAGTCTTCTCTACTTAACTTATATTTTACCAGATATTATGTTTAGTGTGTGAATGTGTGCTCATTTTTAAGGAAACCCAAAAGAGTCACAAATTTTTACTTTTAAAATAATTTTCAAATACCTCAAGTATACAACCAATTTTGGATTGTTTTATCGAAAAGGAAAAGTATTTGATTTAATATGTTATTATGATACTAATTTTGGTGGATGGTAGTTAGATAGAAAAAATAACCTCTAGAACATGTCACATTTCAGGAAAGTCTCTACATTCTTGGTGTAGTAAAATGAAAATTTTAGTTTTATTGTCTACTGCTAAAGCTGTGTACATAGCTACGGGCAATTGATATGCACATATTTTGGGGACGAAACACACTCTACGAGACTATGGATATCAATTCTGACATGTCCCACTAAACTGTGAAAACAAAACTGCTATTAACATTTCTATGATTCATATTTCACATCCTATAACAAATTATTTTAATATAAGACATCCCTTATTAGAAGACCATTAGAAAAAAAGGAGATATCACTCTTGAATATATTTTCAAATAACTTTAGTTAGCTGATATTATTACTAAAACATTGAATTATAATAGAATTAATTATATCAATCATGAGTTTTGGATGATGAATTTTGGTTGATATTAATTTTCTATGACATACCTTTGTGGTTGACATGTTGTTTGCTTGACATTCTAATGTATTTTCATACCATTGGCTTGTCAGGTTGTTGGATTATCTTATAATCCCTATGTTATGCTATTTCATTTCATACCTTTTCAAAAAAATTATGTTTCTTGATATTTTGAGTTATAGGTTTATTTCCCAATTTATGTTATTTACTATACCATTCTATGTGTTTTCCATCATTTTTTTAATTTATTTAAATTATGAATTCTGTTTTTGAATACCGAATATCCCAAATTATATTAAATTGGAATTATGTCTATTTCCAAAATACCTTGAGCCCTGAGTGATACTCTCATATCTCTATAGATCCCAGTGAAAACTTTTACCTCTTCCATTTCAAATATTCTCATACAGTAGAAAGATATTTCCAATCTGATCGGAATGCTGATAATGATGATTTATTTTTATATTTCTCCTTCTAAGTATAAATATTCTAAGAAGAATAAGAAAGAGTCGAGTGCACCTGCTCTGTTTCATCTAGTTTCTCCAGTTAACCCTAAGCTTTCCAAAAGGGTTGTTATACCTGAAATGGATGGTGAATCGATGTGGCTCTTTTCCAGAAAGTCTTTCTTATTAAAACTACATCACAATCAAGGATGGTTAGATTAATTTTCTTCAAATAAAATATATTTCTATTTTAATCTAGTCTACATTTTTTATCAGCATCAAGATTTTTCTCTTCCTGAATATGTTGCTGATTATATAAGAATTTGTGTTAAAGGCCATGTATTTTTTCATTAAAAAATTAGGCTAAATGATTAGGTGTAACTCATGATGGAATTTATGATGACTACTGAGGAAGCATTCCAGAATCTAGTTTCTTGTTTATGAATGAATACTCTCTATCTGTGTAGATGGTAAATGGTACAACAGGAAGGTTAGTTCCGTAGAAGTTGGATGGAGAATTTAGGATAACCATTAAGTTTTTGTATCAGATGAAATACCAAATAAATTGTTATTTTGAAACACTAAGGTATGAATATGTTTATATTTAATCTCTGATGAAAGAAGGTCACAAGATCAATCTATATAGATATATTATGGTGCATATGTCTGAGATGACCAAGCCGTCCTCCAGATATAACTCCTTGATCTACCCAAATATGATTTCTATCATGTTGAAGGCCAATGGACTAGTATCTGAGGATAAAGATTCTATTATAGGATATGGTGGTTTATATCATATATGGGATACTTTATCAATGATGAATATTTTTTAGAACCCCTGGGATAAACATTTGGTTGGATTTTCTAAGAAGTTATATGTTGAGTATAATCTAGTTGATCCTAAAATATGAACAAAGGATGAAGTTGAACCAGGCTTTGATCCTGATGAAGTAGTAGAATAATCTAATGACGATAAGGAAGAATATATTACTATAGAAGATGAAAAATAACTATAAGATGATGTAGGAAGTAACCCTGATTTTTTTATAGAATCATTACACATAACTTCTGGAGATCCCTGTTAACCTAGGATGTTTACAAAAAAGAAAATCTAGTTAAAAGTGATGAAGAAGAGTCTTAGGTTTTTCGAGATGAGTAGTATAGAAGTTCCAAATCCACAGATGATGATGATGATAATAAGGATGAAGAAAAGGAAGGAAGAAGATGAGAATGGAAATATTAATGTAAATAAAGGTGGAAATGAATGTAAAGATTGTGATAATGAAGACTTTGAAAAAAAAATAGTGGTTGTGGCTGAATCAAAAGAAAGGAAGTGGATATGCCACTAAAGCTTCAGGATTCACTTATTGATGGGGAGAAATCCCCACATATTGAAATATTTCATGAAGCTCTAACTAATGACGATGTCGAGGATGGATCTTTTTCCACTGGTCAAGAAATATATAATTATTCTATGTATGAGAATATGGGGTTTATATCTATTACAGAATAACATGTAGTTGAATAAGAGAACAATGATCCTATTGATGATGAATTTGGGAATAAATAGTTAGTTAATTTAAATTTTCAAAAGATTCATATTGATGAGAAAGTGGAAAGTGAATCCACATATTTTATTCTCCAAAAGGGTGTTTAGATGATAGATGCACCTACTACTGGTATTCAGTTATAAGTTGAGTCATCTAGTATTGTTGCATATATCTCAGATAGTCAAAATTTAAAATAATTCATTGTAGTCATATTATTCATTGTATTTGGTCAAAGTTAAATTGTTCTTATAAATGTAGAGATAGAAATGGTTTTACCTCATGTTTTGGTTCCTCCTAACACTTCTCCAATAGGTACTGAGTTTTTTGGGAGATGGGTTGATACCATGTTTGAAGAATGGGAAAAATTCAATATTAGTTCACCAAATCATCATAGACCTGAGGTTAAAATTTATGGTTATCCTGATGGATAATTTATTTCTCAATTTGAATTTGATGGGTTATTGGAAAAGTTATATTGTTTTATAAATCCTTCACTTGAACCTTCCATAGCACCATTTTTTTATATTCCTATTGATATAGTTACTGAAGGTGACTTGGATTCTTTTGCTAAAATATTGATGTCTATTTTTCTTTGATGTTAATTTGTTCACCTCTTCAGGAGAGTTTCATTTATGGGAATTATGTGTGATACAAATTTTATTAGGTTATTCAACTTATCAATCCAAATATGATGTAAGAAATTTATGATATAGATAATGAGAATAAGTAGATAAGTGGTGAACCAGAATCCTTCGAGTCTTTGATTGATGAAATGAGATTTGATTTTAATGCTTTGATGAATGAAATCCCTAAAAGTATTGATGATTGATCTTCATATACTTCAACCATTGATTCTCCTCATCTAGTGTTTTATATTTATTATATTAGAAATGTGACATGAAAGTTGATTGAAATCTATAAATGTGACATGAAAGTTGATGGGTATAATATATCCAACTACATCATTTATTATCTCTCTCAGATTTATTACAGAAACAAAATGGATTCCAATTTCAATTTGTTGGAAGAAAATTTGAGAAATCCTCCTATGAATCAAGATTTCAAAGAAAAATTAATATAGTTCAAGGAGATGAATCTAGTGTTGAATGATTTTATAGAATATAAAAATTATTTCTTGATTGAAATTTAAATAAGTGGAAAATTTATTAATTGATTTAATAAATCACATGAGGTCGTTTCTTCATGCTCAATGGACAATAACCTATTTTTTAGAAATAGGTTCCAAATACACTTCACCAGTCTCTCAAACTAGGAGTTTCTTGAGATCCTTAAACTTATTTTCTTACCCAATTACATACTTTTCTATCGTATCTTATTCAAATATGGAGACAAATGTCACCAGTTTTTATCATCGAAGATCCTTCTTATACTATAACTAGGCTCTTCTATGGTGTTCCTTCTATTTTACATTGGGATAATCTAGATACCTCGAATAAAGATCAAGACCAAGTCAGGGCTAATGGAAAAGAACCAAAAGAACCCTCCACTAAATCTTGTTCCTTTTTGTTGTTGTCTTAGATGATTATTCTTGGATGGGACTTGGGATCTAATAATATTTTGGTAATCATTTTTGAATAAATCTAATATTTCTTATTATGTTTTTTATTGTCATTTTTATAATTATTTTCATTACCTATTTTATAATCCCAAAAGGGGGGAATTCAAAAAGAATATTTTTAGGAGAACTTTTAAGAATGTGGTTCTATGTTATCTTTGATAATATATGTTCTTAATATTTGTATACATGATATTTACCTTTAATATATACTCTTATCTTATTTTCCTTTGATACCATCTTCACTTACTGGGAATGTTATGTTCTTATTTATACTGCATTGAATATCATGTTTAAACATTTTTAATACTTTTGAATCCTTGATTTCTGATTTTTAAAATGGATAAGATTGTTGACCTTCTATTTTTAATGATAAAAAATTAATGATTGCAATGTTATTACAAAGTTTCATGTTACTATGTAAATAATCTATATTCTGATCTGGGTGAAAAATTTATATATGTATGTGTCAAAATTGGGATTGGAGCTATAAAGTCGAGACACTGTTGTCCATAAATTGATTTAAGAATATAAATCTCTCTATGTATGAGACACTTCATGGATATCACACTACCAAAATATCCTAACATTGGACTGAAAATTTGAAAAAGTATGAGACACCATTAGTCGAGCCACCATTAGGATGTCATGATTCTAGAACAAAAAATCTTCTATGTGTGGGATATCGCCAGATGAAGCACCTCCAATATCATATCACCAACAAATAAAATCGCTAAGTCTAAGACATCCTTAGACCACACACCGCCAAAATAGACTCCACTAGTTGAGAAATTTCTTGCATAGTGTAAATATGACTATGTCTAAGACACATCCATTATCATACCATCAGAACAACATACCCCTAGAACAAGACATTATTAGATCCTGAGTCACCAATAGTCTAAGACACCACCACTATTGTCAAAAATTAAAATTTTGAATGAAAATATTTTAAATACTATATTTATTAAATTTAATGAAATGTACTATTTTTTAAATTATCTCTTATATTAATTACAGAAATCCATGATGAGAGTGTCAGAATGTGCAGTATGAGGATGAACTTGATTTGAATACTCTCTTTATTATTGATGATAAAAGTGTAGCACACTCCCTCATGGTAAATGAGATATAATAGTCAATAAAGTGGGCTGATATCAAACTAAGAGCTCGAACATCCTAAAAATGCATAGAACTTATCCGGGTTGCAGATAATAAAAACTCGCCAGTTGAAAACCCATGGCTAGGAATAAAAACTACCCTTTTACATTTTTTTCTTTCGTTTTTGAAAAGACCAAGAGTTTTGGAAACTCTGTTTTCAAAAATTTCTTTAATAAAAACCAACACATGTTTTACTTTTTAATAAAATCAAGAGTCACAAACTACATTGAAATAGTCTGAACACTTATATAGTCTACTCTTATAGATTTCTCTATTTTTTTGTATTTATTAAATTTTGTGCAGTGTGTTCTTATATCTATTTTACCACACGAAAACTATATTTTATGCTAAAATGGAACAAACTCAATGTCTTCTCAAACTATTTTCACATTTTTTTCTCCCATATATAACTATGGAAATGTTCATGTTTGACTTGGATAGTTTTCTGATTATTGTAAACCCAATATAGGTTGTGGATCATTTCATTTATTTTATATAAACTGCTTATTAGTGGGTGATCACTAAGTGGAGAGTACTAAGTCTCAACATGATACTGAACCTCCTGCATTTCTTCTTTCTGTGTTGCACTTTACTTTATCTATACTTTATTTTCTATTTAAAACTGAAAAAAAATTTGACTGAAAACAAAATATATACTTTGATATTTTTTCATAATTTTTTTCATATTGAATTTTTATCATGTAAACTGATTTCGAAGGATCCAATAATAGTTCATATTATTCATCTGATTCCTAATAAATCATTAGATAAATCTTTAAAAAGAGTAAGATATATATCATAGTACTTATTTTGATAAAATTTGATGTATTTAAACATTTGGGGGATTTCAAAATAATCCATTTTAGATAGAAATTTTTATTGGGTACTCAAGTCACCCCCCCCCCCCCTTGAGATATTCACTCTGACCAAAAAACCAAATTTCAAATGGGGTTTTCGATGATAGGAAGTGAATGTATCCTAATTTTAAAAATAATGAATGCCTAAAAATTCTAGGAAAAATGTAGTAGATTAAAAGATGGAGAGATGTCAGAAAAGAATCAGTGGCCATAAAAAGCTACACAGCTTGTTCATCCATTCATCATTTCATTGAATTAATTCATGTTATGAATTATATAAAAATATATTGTGAAATATCTAAACTTTTCTTGCATCATTATTTTTTAGAAGTCAAGTTCGTCAACTAAGATTTTAGTTTTGACCTTAATTTGTTATGATCTAATTAAAGTATTCAATGATCACTAAATACATGGACAAAATTGAACCACTGTGAAAAAAATCATGATAAAAAATTTAGAATATTCAAAAATAAAAATTGAAAAAATATTTATCACTAAACTGACATTATAATATGTAACTGATGAAAAATACATTCCAGTATGATATGTGCTAGGCCTCCAATAGAAGAGAAAATGCAATGAAATGGGAGGGAAATTATCAAAAATCAATCGATTATATAAAAATTGTAATTATAGAGAAAATTAATGATTGAATAAATAAATAAATAATCTGAAATTGAATTCACATGTAAAAAAACATGTTAAAACAAAAATAAAAATTAATAGATCTTTTATGTAAAATGAAATTGGCCTTCAATCCTCATCTCCATGCTCAAAAACATATCTTCTTCAATATCACTAAAATCTCTTCCAACTCCACTCTTTGTCACTCTTCTCCGGTGTCATGAATATGTGTTCTACTTATTGTTAACTTCCAAATATCTAAATTACTAGAATCCTCTCTGAATTTCATGAGTTTTCCCCTTTTATTCTTTATAGATATCATAAAAAAAACCACCGCGTCCTTTAGTAAACATCAAATGAGGGAACATATATTTTATAGATTTCTTTCACTTTTCTAGTAATTTTTTTGTAAAACCAAACCCAAATTTTTCAGTTCATAAAAAATTACTTGTATCCAAAGTAATCAATAAATTAGACACCTAAAATTTTTATTAATTTTACATTAATAGTTCCACAACCAACCTATTAACTAGATTCTAATATGTTATCTTCAAAAAATACCCCTCCTTTGACAACCAAGTCTCTGTCAGGCATAACCCTTTACTGTGTTTCAGATGAAACCATAAATTAAACTAAATGAATACGAATGACCAACCTAGAAAAAATACTCTCAATAGAAATAGAACATTGAACCTAAACAATTGCTCCTTTGTAATTGAACTCATCTTCACAATGATTAGGAGAAATGTCTTTTGGAAATAGGTAATTTTTTATGGGTCTTTCATGCATCCCAAATAACATACAAAGTAGAATTATTTTCGATGGGTGAACATTTACCATTTAAAATAATTCCTATAAAAAATTATTTACAACGACATATGTTCTCTTGTCATAAAATAATATTAGTGTGAATGTCAGCCAAAACACAGGAGGAATATTTGTTATGGGATTGATCCCCCATTACATATAGTTATTTTAACATTTTATATATTTAATAATCCTACAATATTAGTGATGTTTCTGATCGCCTATGTAACTTATTAGTGATAGGAACTGTTTCTATTGGTAGGATATTGGTGACGGCAATTGTCATGATTTTTTCGGCGGTTTTTATGTGTGATGGTAACTGTCTTTAAAAACCATTTAAGCCTCTATATGAATTTATGGAGAGTAAATTTTTCAAAGTGTAACCAACTCTCATAATTCAACCTATATATGTGCTCCCAATCAAAATGTTCACTCAACTCTATGCTCATATCCTCTCCTATGCTCTCCATTAATCTTCCTTATTTCTTCCTATAAAAATTTAATTTTTTATAGGGATGTACCCTTGTGTCGTTTAGTTTAGTATTTTGATATCGATAAAGTTCCAAAATTGATGTTTTTTTATTTTAAAATTAGAAATTTATTTATTTGTCTATCTTAACAATTTTTATTACAAATAATATTTAATTAGTAATAATTATTTACAATTAGTTATAACATGTTATAATTAGTTATAAATAGTTGTAATTAGTGACAATTAAGAGTAAATACGTATAATTGAAAAATAATCACTACTATTTAACCCCACTTAGTAATATTTAATATATTTTTATAATAATTAATTATAATTTAATGGAATTACATATAATTAATAGTAATTAGTAGTAGGAATAATTTTTAGTAATAAATGATTTATAATTATAATTATAAGGCAATTAATTATAATTGGTAATAATTAAAAGTAATCAGTAAATATTAATGGTAATTAGTAAAAATAAGAAATAATTAGTACAAATTATCATTAATTAGTGTTAATTGATAATAATTAGTGATTTTTAATTATACTTTGTAAAAAAAATAGAGTTAATTAATAAAAATATAGGTAATTAATAAAAATTATTGGTAAGTAGTAAAGATTAGCCCTAATTATTAAACATTATTGTGAATTGTTAAAAAATAGTCATAATTAGTAAAAATTAATAAAAAGTAATGCTAATATGTGATATGTTTTGGAGATTGGAAGTAATTGTCTATTATTAGTAAAAAATAGTCGTAATTAGAGGTAATAGGTAAAAACCATTAGTGCTCCATATAAATTAGTAAACATTAGTGGTAATTAATTATATATTATTGAAAATAGTATTAATAACATAAAATCAGTAGTAACTAACTATAAATAACACTAATTTTTTGTAATTATTTAAAAATATCAGTAGTTAGTAGTAATTAGTAAAAATTAGTAGTAACTAGAATTAATTAGTAAAAAATAGCAATGCTCAATTAAAGTTAATTGTAAAAAAATTTCTTAAAAAATAGTGGTAATCATGGATAATTAGTGAAAATTAGCATTAATCATGGATAAGTATAGAAAATAGAATACATTTATGGTAATTATTAAAAATTATGAGTAATTAGTCATATTTAGTAAAATTTAGTTATGATTAGCCGTACTTAGTAAATAATAGCTATAATTACTGGTACATAAAAAAATATCAATGCTTAGGGTAAATAAGTAAACCATTGTGCTAATTAAATATATTTAGACACAATTAATATTAATTAGTAAAAAAATGAGTTGTAATTAAATATAATGGACATTAATTATCATTAATTAGTAGAAAATTCTCGTAATTAATAGTAATTAGTAATAATTAGTGTTAATTTTTGGTAATTTGTAAAAATAATAGTAATTAATAAAAATTAGTGATAATTAGCAGTAATTAGTAAAAATTAACAATAATTAGTAATAATTAATAGAAATTAGTGGTAATTAGTAAAAAATAATGCTAATTTTGGGTAATTACTAACACATATCGATAATTAGTAAAAAACTACTAGTGGTTTATAAGAACCCAATTTTTGTTTTTGAGGTAAGGGTTTTTTCTTTTTCTTTTTCCTTAAGTGTTTTTGTGAAAATAAGGAAAATGGGGGGCAATCCCAAATTTAGAGGGTACATGTCGTGTACTTTTCCACACACCGTGTACTTTGGCCGTGTGGGATTAGTAGACAGGGCATGTAGGCCTATCGGTGAAGAAGGGTGTAAAATCTAACTACATGCCATGTACATGGAATTTGCACGTCATGTAATCAGTCGGCAGGTGAACAGTAAGGCAGTGGGAGTAGCCACAAGTGGAGCGACAGTACACACCGTGTAGTTAGGAATACACGTTGTGTACTCATGTCGACAGATGTATAGTGTGGTTATGAAAGGTAGTCGCCATAGGAAAAGTTAAATGATAAAAAGTACACGCTGTGTACTTGAGAGTACATGCCATGTAGTTTGTTTTTTTTTCTTAAAATGGGTAGTAGCCTCCTCATTTGACAGAGGAGGTAGTGGACGCATTTGGAGATCACAGGGAGAGGCTGGAGCTTGGAGGAGCTTCAAATCGCATGTCGGGAATCTATTTCTTCCGCCATTGATCTTGTTTGAACCGTGCGGGAAAGACCTCCCTTCTCTGTGAGCTATTATTACCAATTATTTACCGAGGGGATGTTATTTATGTTTGTTTGGACAAATTTTTATCCTAGATCTATGCCATTCTTGGTTATTTCAAAAGGCGTCGTTCGCGTATATAGATCAGAGGAGATCGAAGAATGTGGTCTGATGTTTAATTCCAACTGTCATGTTGTTTTTGTGTACCATTTCGCTATGCGCCTGTGATTGGGGTGTTGTATGGCCGAGGCCTTGATTAATTAAATACCTAGAATTGTGTAGGTAATTTAATGAATATATACAACTACTGTTGGGATCATTGCTTGGATCCATGGCCACCTCATGGGTGCGTTTCCCTTCTTTAGCCGTTTGGCTAGGATACATGTGGGTATACCGTGGTTTTTAGCATGCTTTTAATTGCCTTGAGAGGAATTGTATATAAATTTCTTTCTTATGTGTTGGACTCGGCCCAGTTAATTGCTTATCCTAGGCGAAGTGTTTCGTTTAGCCTGCGGGCAACCTTTCTCATTCTTGTGGGAAGTAGTTTTTGTGCCTGTGGGTGACACCTCGTACACCTGCAGGCAATATTCGTTATACTTGTGGGAAGTCACCTGCAGGTTTTGGTTCGGATTACCTAATTGTAAGCATTTTCATGTATGCGGACAATGTTTACTTTGTATAATCATTGTGGTGATATGTTATGTTTTACCTTATAAGCTAAAGCACAAGTTTGGAATTAATAAATGATTAATAAAGTGTAAATTTAACTTGTAGAGACAGTTACTTTTGGGTACTTCCTAGTTTACTGCATTTTATTATTGCACACTGCTGTTGCACATTTTCACTGACAGTTGGGCAAGACCCTTTGGTGGTTTCCTACTGGGATTTATTTCTCACCCCCTATTTGGGCCATGTCTTGGGCCCAATCAGATTATATTACTACAGGTGTGGATAAGGGCAAGAGTCCCTATACAGCTACTTGATTGTTGTAGAGGAGTAGGAGAGCATGGGACCGAGCTTAGGCTTGCGATGTGGATGAGTTCCTATTGCACTGTTTTATTTTTCTTTGTTGTATTGTCCCATGTACTGTATTGTTCTAGATTGTAGTGTATCCTATTTTGGCTGCTTTCTTAGACTTAGGAACATATTGCATCATTATATGTGATTGTTGGTCTTTTATTTACTTCATCACTCTTTCTAATCAACATTGGTATATCTTACTGCTTCCATATTTTGTATGTTTATATCTATTTCTGTTGTGCTACACTTTGACAAATGAGGGAATTGTTTCCCCACTATCAGACATGGGCCCTCACTACTAGTCGGAAGCCTCTAGCGTTTAGGGAAATGCGCTTGAGGTCATGTCACCAACTGCGTTCGGGGCACCCGTTGAGTGATACCTGAATTCGGGACGTTACATGGTTAGTAAAAATTAGTGGTAATTATTAAAAATTAAATGAAATTAGAAATAAAATTATTGGTAATTATTAAACATTATAGGTAATTATTATCAATTAATTTAAAGTTGTAGTAATAAATTCCAAATGGTTAAATGTAATGGTAATTAAAGGTAAATAGGGCTAATTAGTACAAATTTAATATAATTACTGTAAATTAGTAAAAATTAATAAATATTAGTGGTATCTAGCGAAAATTAGTAGTAATTAATTAACATTAGTGTTTCTTGACTTTAATTTTTAATAATTGGATATAATTATTGAAAATTTACAGTAATTAGTAAAAATTAATGTTAATTATTTAAAATTAGTGGTAATTAGTAAAATATACTAATAATTATTGAAATTATTTTTATCTTTTAATAATTTGTTTTAGTAATAAATAATTAATAGGAATTAGTAAAATGTGTTGTAATTAATGTAAATTGCTAATAAATAGCCGTATATAGTTAAAATTAACGATGATTACAAAAAATTAGGATCAATTAGTAAATATTAATTGTAATTTGTAAAAATTACTTGTAACTGGTAAACAATTATATGTAATTATTTAAAATTACCTATAATTCGTAGTAATTAATGGAAATCCGTTAAAATAAACACTAATTAGTAAAAAACACGTCAATAAATAAAATTTATAATATATAAAACTATTTTTAAAAGTTTTTAATTTTATACACATTTTTGTATAATATTTTTCATATGTAAAATTAATCATAAAAAATATTTTTAATTTATGTTTTTTAGATAAATATAGATCAAGTAAGTATAAATAACCTTTATTACATGATCATGATTATATAAACAATCATTAGTCTTTAAACGGTTCTAGTATAAATAATGTATATATTCATGGTGTATAATATTTTTTATTATTTTCATCATAAAAAACATTTTTTTACAATGGAAAATTAATTATACATGTAATAAATGTGATCTGCTGAGTAGTGACACATTTAAACATGTTTGGGGTTGTCTATTGTGTTTTTGTTTTGGAAAGATATTATGATTTTTGGTATAAAAATTGTGAATGTTATTCCAGAAAACATACTAATAATTTTGTTCAAGATCGGTCAAGGATTCTATCATTGTTACATGATGTTCCTAGTCAATCTTTTCAACACACTAAAACTAAGGATGATATTGATTTAACTCATGAGTTATAAACCTCATGATTTTTTGAGTTGTTGATGTCTTCTAAGTATTCCATATATCTAGGATGTAAGATAAAAATATTGGAGATTATTATTGAATTTATTTCTTTTAATAAGAATATTTAATATCAAATAGGTATTTTGAATGGATATTCTCTTTAGTTAATAAACTATTTACTAAAGGAAATCTATGTACATAACAATTTATATGAAAAAAAGAGGCTGGTTCAAAATCTGGGAATTAGTTATAAAAAAGATCCATCAAGGTTCAATTAATTTCATCTTATATTAATGTGAAACTATTTCATTTTTAGTTTTGATACATGTGGAAAATTGAGGTACAAAGATGCTAAAAAAGGGAATTCTTGATTGGATTCTAATAAATAGTTTAGGTATTTCCAAATTTCACTTATATTGAAGCATTTAATTATTTCTTATAAATATTGTCATTGATGTTATAAAATAAAAATAATATTTAATCTAGTAAAACCTTAAATCATCCTTTCTATTATGGTTCATGGAAACCATTAGACCAATACATCTATTTATCTTTAGAATCCTATAACATGTGACTTGGTATTACTAGTGATGGTTTCTTTCAATTTAGTTTTTATAGAACTTAATATTCTTGTTGGACTATTTTTTATAACTACATACAACTTATCTCATTAGATTACGAGTAATGATCCTTATATATTTTTAAAATTACTAATTCCATGACATCCAAAAATGAATATGGATGTTAATTTGAGGCCATTAATTGTGGAGTTAAATTTACTATGCAATAATGGTGTGAGTACATACGATATTGTTGAAAAAAATTCAAAATAAAATATGCATTATGGTGGAAAATTAGGGATATTCCAACAAATGTATTTGTATATATCTAGAGTACACATGGTCCAAAATCAGGTTTATATTATATGTGTGGCAGAAAATCCATTATTTTCACCAATAGAAGAAACCCTTTTTTTTACATCTATCATTTTATATTTCTTCTTATTAATCATACTTTATGAAGAAGTATAAATCATTTTTGAAAATATATAATTGAAATATATTAAATAGAAAAATGATCTTATGTATTTATTTAAAATATATTTTCTCTTAATTACCTCCTATTAAATCTGGACCGATTATAAAAAAACAAAAATTAGATGGCTTTAGGAATGAATAAAATTGGATAAAATTGATTATTTTCTGGGATTTTCTATGTTGGTCTATTTTTTTGGTTTGTTGCATGCTCTACATTTGAAATATTGAAAATATTTATTTTGATAATATATTTTATATAGTTTTGAACACACCTGGTAATACCAATGATAATGTAAACGTACAATTAGATCATTCCCAACTTTTTAGGTGAACAAAACATGAGCTGTTTGAAAATGACATATCATAGAATTTAATAAAGGCCAAATGAGATAATAAAGTTTCCAAAAAAATTATTATTTTTTCTATGGATTGTGGATTTGAGATTCTGGATGGTTTTGTTTCCAATTTGAATAGATGTGTCAAAAATGGTCAGATTACTGAATTATAAAGTCATGAATTTCATGATATAATAGAAATACATCTTCTAATTAGATTTATTGGTTTTTTGAACTATTATACTTGAAATGTACTATCAAGAATATCACAATTTTTTGATAAATATTATCACTGAAATGTGACTATGATTCCTTTATTAAATTGAATGATGATGTTGTTTTAATTTTCTATAAACTAGAGAAAAATTTCCCACTAGATTTTGTTTATTCAATATAACATTTGGTTTGACATTTTCTATTTGGAATAAAATATATAGGGATAGTACAGGTTTGATTCATGTACCCTTATAAGAGATGCATGCATAAATTGAAGAAAAACATTTATAACAAATCATTAGTTGACAGATAATTTGTAGAATATTATTTCTATGTGGAAATATCCTTTTCTGGGTCCCATTATTTCAAATTTGAATATCAGTCAAAACATAACGGTGTTTCCCATAATAAGGGAAATGATGAAGATGAAATGAATAATCAATAATCAATTATTAATTAACCCAAACATGGAATTGGTTGAGTTAATATATGATGGATTTTTGAATATGAACATCATAGGGCTCATATATATGTTCTGATAAACTTTTATGAAATTACACCATTTGTAAAATGACTACAACTATCAACTATTCATTATTCATTAAAATTAAATTAATATTATTTTTTTGATTAATTGTTGATCATATCAAGAAATTGTTTTTCAAAATTACACCAGTTTCTCTTAAAAAACATAGGAAAAATAATTTCTCTTACTAGTTTCAAAGATTCGTAAAGTGAATATATTATAGTTTAACATATAAAATAAAATTACAATTTTTTATATTGTTAATTGTTCCCCATTTTTCAGGTTTCCTAAAATGATTATAATATTGATAATTTATTGATTATATTGAGTAATCTACCATCCAAATTGGGTAAATCTTATAATTCATAAGTGGTGAATTGTTATAAATTTCATAGACATGCATATGGAGAATACAAAAAAATAGTAAACAGTCATGTTTTCTTAATAGAATCTAACCATAAATAAAGTGAGGTTTTCTTTTATGGCATTCATGATGATATAATAGAGATGTTCTATCCTGGATAGATTTAATTAACGATTTCTAAATGTCATTGTTTTGATATTATTATAGGCTTGTGTGTTTATCAATGTTATAGGATTGTATATCTTCTTGCAGTAAAGAAACCATTTTTTAGCTCATAAATCACATAAAATTTATTATGCAAATTATTGTGCTTCTTTAAGAGGGTTAATTGATTGGTGGACCAGTATAGGAATGAAATCACATGAAAATAAGTTTATAAAAACAGAATGTGGTTCTACTGAAGTGCATGGAATTGAAATTTTTCAATAGATTGCCCCAAATACATATTTTCCCTGAAGAAAACTGAATATTTATGATGTGACCAAAAAATTTAGGGTCAATGGTGATGATAATGTTGATGATGTAACAAATTAATTATAAATAAAAATTGAAGATAAAGGTGAAGCTCTTATAGAAATTGATGATACTGAGGAGGAAGAGGAATATATTGACATCTTTGTATACGATGATGAGGTTAAAGATGAAAATTGACAAAATTACATTCTGGTTAGGATCATAATTAATATATATACATATATAATACTCATTTTAAATTATTTTATAACATCATTAATTTTGTTTTTCATATGGATGAAGAATGATTAACTCAGACGTTACGTGACTTTTAGGAGGTTCTACTTTCTGTTGATGATAATGATTCTTCATCATATGATCCTCATGATAGTGGCAGTTCACTAATGACTTGGAGGGGCTATGATAAAGTAATATTGATCATTGCTGAACCCATTCTCTAGAAATTTTTTCATATTTATTTTGATCCATTCATACAGAGGTATGTTCGGTTGTGTATTTTAGATAATTTTCATTAATAATCAATAATTTTCATTAATTTATTTATGTACTAGTTGAGTGATTATTGGTTCTATTTTATCACATTTTTTCAAATATATCTATTGGAAAAGGGATTTCTGTTATGTAAAACAATTTATCTGGAGCATGTGTGACATTGGATAAAATTCTCATTAAATTTCAACTCTGCATGTTTCATTATTAAATGTTATGTAAATAAATAATTATTATTTTTAAATTTATTGAATTGTTAATTTTATATTATTAGTATTTTATAGGGTTTGTGGTATCTCATCAAAGATAACATTGGAAACTCTAACTGAGGGGCTTAGGATACCTGCATACATGAACATTGTCATCAAATTTTACATTATCTAAGGGGGAACCCCTAAATAAAGATGGACTTATATTTTTTGATCAGTTTTGTAGCACCCAATTACTAGATTATATATCATATCAGGTTCTTGGTGGATTTTTTCATAGAATATAAGAGAGAGTTTTTAGAGGGTAGCATTAATAAACTAGTAGAAATTCATGAGGTAGAAGGTGAAATATTGATCTGGTAGTCATATATTATGTACTCATTAACAACCTATTGTATGTATTTTATGTAAAAATTTATATAAATTAATTTTAAAAAGTTTAATTTAAACTCATATAGGTAGTTGAGAATCCCGATATTAAAATGTTTGATGTGTTTAAAAGGCTGTATAGTTACCATATCTATAGAGATTTTACGGGTGGTCAATACTATCAGATTTTGGTTTGTATATATTTTTTTAGTCTTAAAACTAACTAAAAAAATATTTAAACTATTTTAATTTCAAATTTAAATTTAATGAGTCATTTAAAGCTGCAACATCTCAAAAAAACTATGAGAGTTAGGTTGGGACTAAGGGTTAGACCACTAATTGGGAAGGATTTGATGATGCATTATAGATACAGGTGACTCAGTATGTGTTTCCAAAAGGCTGAGGTTTTGGTATCAGATGTCGATTGATGACTGAAAGTTATTAGAGTATTGTTTCAAGGGCAGTTTCCATCTTGAGGGGAGATCATGGAGAGTCATCATAACCAGCTACACTATATGATGAGAAACTATAATCTCAGGGTAAGTTTATATAGGGAATTTTTATGGAGTATGAAGAGATTCATTGAATAGACTAGCAACACTAGAGAATATGCATCAATAGTAGGAGCCAAAAACCTGAGAAGAAGATGGAATACATGTGAAGGCTGGCTCAGGGTGTAGGGAATGATTTCCCTCTCCCTTCACTTCTAGATGACCCTCCACTACTCCTCCAGTTGATCCTCCACCCCCACAGTGATTGATATATTGTGTTCACATTTATTTTGTTTATATTTGGAAAAAATATTTAGTGTAATAATTTAATTACTTTAATTATTTAATGTTGTATATAATACATTTTTTTAAGTTATTTTGATATTTTATTAATGTTTAAAAATGATTAATCATTAAAAATATTGGTGATGGACAGAAAACACGTCACAAATAATTATTATTTATAGGTCTATTAGACCATTAAAAATAGTTGGTTAAATAATTCCAGTGAAAAACAATTTTCTACAGGAGTGTGGCCCATCACAAAATATTTTTTTTGTGAAAACCCATAGAAAAAAAATCTTTTTGCAATGCCTTTTTTTATTACGATTTATTTTACACAGTTCACAAAACACTATTTATCCAATAGTTAAAATGCTTAGGTTCATAATCATTAAAACATCACTTATATCTCACATTGTTGAAAAATCCTTAGTGGGAAAATTATCTAAGTACAAATTGTGTTTCTTCATAAATTTACTTGGCGGGAGAACTAGAAGACCCAAGGCCCTTGACAACTTAATCAAATAATAAAAACATGGAAATTTTTCTATTTTAAACCCACATTCATTAAATTTGAATGATACATGAATCCCATTCGAAAATTATTATCAGATATTCATAATCGAAAATAACATCAACACGGATGTTTTAGATGAACCGGTGAGGGGAATCCTTACATTGACATAGGCTTATGCTAGGATTGAATAACTACAAAAATAAATCTCAAAGATTCATCATAAATATTCAACAACTTAAACATCCTCTGAATGGTATCGAGTGTATCCATGGTGGTGTTGGTTAATTTTATGACAAAGGATGGTAATTTTGAACGATAAGACCAATCTCATTTTAATGGGGGTCTAGCTTAGATTCTGGTTTCAGATCAGAGTTCCTCAAAAACACGGTGTGGTCTCTGATCACAATCAATCAGTGATGTGTGATTTCAAATCGGTGACCTGGATTGTATTTAAATCTTCTTATTCATGCATTGAATAGTGTAATTGGATATTCATTCGGTGGTACGAGCTTGGACAACACAATGAAAATGATTCATCGATAATAGCAATTAATCTAGATATCAAACATCACAGATCTAGTTTTTCATTGTCAGAGCCTTCAGATTAAATTATAATAGATTGTTTATGAAATAAAATATCCTAAAACATTAAATACTTCATAATTTATGAAGTATCATCTTGGTCATAGTCTACCATTGAACATGACAAATTCTGGTTGAATTCATCATGAGATCGTCGACATACACCAAATATGAGAGAAACATTTGATTCAATGAATACATTATATGTTAGATTTAACTATCAAAATCCTAAATTTTGTCATTAAATATTAAACTAAGTGATCATGATCATTAATTATATAATTATTTTCAAAAAAACATTCTTTTTAGTCATAGATTTGGAAGTAGTGGTGTTGATCGGCTCAATGTTGATGAATTCGACACTTTACCCTTTTATCTCACATGCTAGATCTAACCTCTCTTGACGTTCAATCTCTTTTGAAAGTATAAAATTTCACATTATAATTATCCTACATGGAATCATATAACATGTTGTTCTTTTATTTTCAATATTTATTTTATCTCATGTAACTTAATGATTTATCTTACTGGAATCATCCAAAATCTCTTACTCTACTGTTAAAAGATGGGTACAATCCAAAATTAATCTTATGGATAAATTATCCAATTAAGATACTAGAAATTGTTTTATGTTAAAGAAATAATGTCCTTCTAAATAAATTATCTAACTCATCACAAAAAATAAATTTTATTATGAAATTCTTGGTTTAATATTTTTTTTATACAGACAGTGAATCAAAATATATTATTAATGGGAAAATGAAATTTCTACCATGTCAGTAAATGAGAATAACAACAAAAAATTATGGAATTAAAAATAAAATAATTAAATGTAATCTAAAAAAAGATATTTATATTTATAAAAATAAAAACAATATTAAACTTTTTGAAAAAAAAATGATGACTAGAAATGAGAATCAACATGCTTAAAATAATTAATTGAATAATTAAGTAATAAAAATTATAAAAATTATAAAATAATTGAAATATAATTCAATGTTACCAATTATTAAATTATTAAATGAATATAAGTTAATATATTCCCATGAATAAATTAATTCATTACAAAAACTAAGATATTATAAAAATAATAATAAAAAGAAAAGTAAATTAAAAAAAGTTAATTTATTTCTTTGAAAATATTCTTCAATTTTAAATAATAAATAAAAAGTTTAAAAAATATAATTAATAATAAAAACACATATTAAACATAAAATTAAGAGATTTATTAATTTAACATTTAATTAACAACCTTTTAAAATTAATCAATTATAACCTTATTTTAACAAATAAAATACTATTAAATTAAACATATTATATGGAAATTTTTTACACAAATAATTTCACCTCAAATTATCCCACATTAAGATTTTTTCTGATCCTCGATCAAAAAAATATTAAAATATTATGGATTGAAATAAATCCTACTTTTGAAATACAGGGCTTCCACAAAAAAATTAGTTTTCAAAAGAATTGTTTCCCTTGTATTTTATAAAGTAGAAATTTTTTTAACATTAATGAAATTAAGTAGTTTTAAGGGAAAAACAAATTCCTTTTTAGAAAAGTAATTGACCCTATGAATTTTAATTCAGATGATAACTATTTAAATTTGTATTCAACTAAATGTCAAATCTAATCATTACCACTAGGAGAACTAAGTCAAATAAATTATAAATACAATAATTTAAACACTTTATTTGGATGGGTGAACTTAATAAATTAAGAATTGTATAAATAATCATCCATATACATAAATAATTAAAGAATAACTTTAATCGATATTAATATACTCATTTCATATTTCATTTGAATGCATATCTTATGATATTGAATCCAAATTAAAATATTTAATAGAAATGAAAATTGTATAATATTGAAAAAAAAATTTTACAACAAACATCAACTTATCAAGGGTGTAATACAAAATAATTAAATCAACTATATACGTGAAATAATATAGAATTATCCTCATTAATGTGTCTACAGAACACTCAACGTCTAATAAATTTAAAAAATAATGAAAATAATTTATTAAAACATGAAAATAAATGAAAATAGAAAAAATTTTGGGATTTTATAATGATCACACTGTGATATAGTTTAGCACATTGAAATATACTCACCCATATAATAATGCACAAAATTTTCTTCAATGTTAAATACATAATGGAGAAATCAAGTAAGTTCAATTTTAAGTTCAAAGTAAATATAAAAATTTGGTAGATTAAACTCATTTACAAGATGGTTTTTATAAATCTAAATGAATTTTTTTGATGAAAATAATAAATAAAAACACATAACATGTTCAAAAGTACTCTAACTGGTAACCACTTAATCGATTCAGTTCAACGATATGTTATGTATACTAGTGCATGTTCAAGAAGTTTGCAAAAAAATCCACCAATTTATGAGATTATTCTGCACTAATAAAAAATACAATGAAATCCATTGAATAGAAATGACTAATAAGTTTAAAAATCACATTTAAAAAACAAATACCTTCTATTTTTTAACTTTTCTAAAAAATTAATCTTTAAATCAGCAGTAATAGAAAAATTAAATTTAAATCAGGTCATTGAGAATATTTTTAAAATATTAAACTCTATGAAATAGAGGTTTTATTTTCCGTAAAATATGTTCAAATAAAAACCATATTTTCTTTAACAAAGATCCTCTATTTAACTTGATAGATCTTAAATATGAAATAAGATTAACAATAAATACCAGAAAAATTCAGTAATAGTATAACAAAAGGAAAGGTTAATATGTGATGGTGTTAATCTGAGTTTCTTTATCTTGTATCTTTATTTGAGGATATATATTGTATATAATTAACATAAAATAATAGAGGGAAACCCCTGGTGGATTCCACTAGTGAAAAATATAACTTCTCATGTTGTGGACAGTAATGTTTTCCGCTGTTTTTCAATCATGTAAAATAAGACAATTGTAAAAATTTGTTATAATTGAAAAAAACTAAAATTAAATGTAAAATAATGGAATGGGAAAAGTTATTTTGGAATAAACCCCACAAGAGATGTCGTAGTTTATACTTTCCATAACTAGACAACTTTTTTACATCCCAAATTCATTAGTGAGTGAGACTTATGTGGTAATATCCACCACATCATTGATTTACCCCATCTCTTCAATATACCTTTTATGTTGTGATACCATTGGAATAAATACATTGTACTTACCCCCCTTGTATTGTGATCACTAAAAATAGTGTTAATATTAGAGATTATTTTTGTCTAGTCAATATTATCCACCTATATAAAATATTTTTATCTCTTAACTATGTCAATATAGTAGAAATTAGGGTCATCACACAATGAGATTTCATCTAAAGAGATCTTTCCACATTTTATTTTTTTTTTATTTTTACTAAAATAAATTTATTAGGGGTATTCCTATCACATTAAATGAAACTAAGCTAATTTTAAAAATAAAGAAAACATGAGAATAGAAGGATATTAGTAGTTGGTTTAATGGTGGGGAGAAGTTATAAATGAATCGATTTCCTTCCTAAGTGATTCAATTGGTTCATCCATTGATCATTTATTTGAATTTTTTCATTCCATGAATTATATTGAAACATATTAAAAAGTGAATAAATGTGTGTCTCATTATGATTGATAAGTCAAGGTGAACAATTAATTTCTCATTTCTAACATTCCTTCATTATGATCTGGTCAATGTATTCAATGATCATCAAACACATTGATAGATTTTAATCACTATGCTGAAAATTCTCGATTGAGAATTGAGATGCTTAAACAATGAGAATTGAACAACTAACAGCTTGCTGTAATGGCCTAACTATCCACACCTTAAGAAAATTACAGACAAATCACATATGTTCAAGAAAAATAGTTTAAGGGAAATGGCATGAAATGATGGAAAATTATTATCAATCATTAATATATTATCTGAAAATTGTAAATCTAGATGAAATTAAATTGTAAATCTAGATGAAATTAAAGTTTGAAATAAATAAATACATACTAAAAATGAATTTACTAGTAAAATTCACAAGGTATCACCACAAAAATAATCATCCCACATTTCCTGTGAAACACAATCAAACTTAAATCTTTATCTCTGTGTTATAAAACCGATCTTCTTTGAGCTCACTAAATAATCTTGTAGATTGAATCTTCAACGATATGTTCTAGTGTCAGGAATATATTTTTCTCCTACGGTCCACATCCAATTGTATTAATTAATAGAATCCTCCCATAATATCAAGAGTTTTTGACATTGGGGTTGTCCCCTGGGGGAATAAAGAATCACTGTAATCTTATATCAAACCGAGTTCATGTCTGGGAATGAGTAGATTTTCAAGGGAATGTACCAATGTATGTGAGTCATAGAATTGGTTTACTTGGTTTTTTGGTGAGTATCAATGATTGTAGGGCTCGTCGGTCATGTAATGAGGGTGGAAATGTAGGTTCGTAGGACATGCATGTGGTGAAAGGGGGTGCTCATTTTCTTTGTAAAGAGGGTGGGATATAGGGTCATCAAACCTAAAAGAGATGATGGTAGGTAGGTTTTTCATTCCATTGGTGAGGGACAATGGCGATGGTGGGGCTCGTGATTATAGTTAGGATGTGGCGATGACGTAACAAGAGGGTGTTGGTGTTGGTGCCCTACAACCAACTTCTTTGTAATTTATGAAAACTTTTATTATTGTTTATGAATATTAATAGATTCATTATCACATAGTGATTGTTCTTTTGCGTAACATAGTATGTGATAATTTCACAATAGTAGCTACAACACTAAAAGTTCATAAGAGTTATCCATTATGATGAGAGGCTAAAAGTGTTACGACACTATTATTGAATATATATTCTATATCTAGATGATATGTTTTGAGTTACACAAATGTTACATGCTACTATGGGTGGAGATGCCTAGGACTTTGAGGCACCTTCTCAAGGTGTACCCCTTGGTAATATTCAGTATGATATTGTGATAACGGGACTTTCCAGTAGAGAATCCTTATTAATATGTTTCATTATATGTTCCTAAATATGGGTTTGTGTTGTGCCTTAGAATTTAATAATTTTAATAATGAGTATTATGAGTTGTGCACTTAGATGTATTGATGAAAAGTACGATGATAGATGTTCGCAATGAGGTAGGATGTGTTAATTTCATCATGAGTAATATTATATTAATGAATAATGTTGTAAAGGATTTTTGACTTATATTTTAATAGATGATGATATCATAGAACCTTTAATGGAAATGATATATCCTAAATAAATCTGTGTCCATGATGTTTTATAAGCATGTTCAATATCCGTAAACTCAAAGAATGCTAAATTGAGAACATAGGTTAATGGAACAAGCATGTAACCTTTTTTATTAGAGATAGTGAGCTAGTTAGAATATATTACATAGTAAAAATCCATATGAGATAACAAGTCATTATGGAACTGACTTCACTCTCTATGGGTGCCTTGGCATGCTGTTAAACACTAACCTTAGAGTTTTGGAAGCTTTGCCTAGTGCCACTGAGAAAGGGGCCGTGAGGGTCACAAAATCAGTGTATCCTAATTCGTAGTTAAATAATATGTTATTATTTATATTTAACAAGATGAATAAAAATTATTCCTAGCTATGTTTTAATAATTATTCATGTATTCTAGATCACATTTATTCCATCCCTAGTCATTCAAGGGAATATAATGTTAGAGGAATATTTAGTAAATATTTATTTTTCCATTTAGTGAATATAATATTTATTTATTTATTTTCAAGTGATGCATTGATATATATTTAATAAATAAATAGACATTATTCAAGGCCTGATAAATTTTTTGGAGGAATGGAAGAATCTGTTTAATGGTCCGGTGAGAAATAGTAAATCTTGAATATTATTTAATTAAATAATATCTAATTTTAATTCATTATTCAGAACCATTTCAAGAAATGATAATAGTATTATTATTATTTGACATGGGGTTTTTCTAGGATTAAATATATAATTAAGGTCACTTGTGAAATTATTTTATTTTAACCCTAGAAATATATATATCTAACTATGTTATTTTAACAAGAAAGCCAATTAATTTTGTCTTGGGTGTGGACAATGGATTTCAATAATACTTTCATGCTTAGACATCTTCCTTCACCAAGAATGTTCCTATGAATGGAGAGAAGTCATCCTCCTCCAAATCAAGGAGAACATGTTATAAAATATTCTCGAAGTGCTCAATGGTGGACGACAGAAGGGCAAGGAGCTAATGTGATAGCACCTGACAATTCCTTTGGTGAAGTCTAAAGATTCATGGAACATGTGGGGATCACCTCTAGAGGAAACATACATTTGGTTTCGATAACATAATGATAGTGAACTACCGATCTGTGACCGGATGCATCAATGAATTAAGAATTCAATCAAGGCAATTCTATATTTAATTAAATCAATTAAATATTTTATTTGACAATCATATTTGTCTTAGTTATAGAATAATTAATCATTGTCTATTACTTATATTCAATTCAGTTGATCACACTGTTCATCACCATAGACATCTCAGATTGATCATCTATTATGAAAATAATCTATGTTGGGTACCACCCATTGCACTTTTCCACTTCTCTCATAACCTACAAGTGGTATCAATGTGGTAACATAATTATTTATAATTATTAAAAAATTGATGGAGATTTACGCATTTTTAATTTGGTATTTTAATTTAAATTTAATCGTTCTTTTAATCTGAATTGTGAGATTTTATTCTTCCTAAATCATTTATCATAGATCTAATTTAGATTATTTAATTTTTTGTTAAAATAAATCAAGGAACTCATCTGAAGGTTCCAAGGATTCTGGACAGATAACCCAGAATTAAACATTGTGTAATCAGAATTACATGCCATGTACCTGTCATCAATGTATCTACAATTAATTCAGAAATTAATTCAAACTATGTGCGTTGGTTACATGTGGTGCATTAAATACCCTATATTACATGTTGACTATCTATAATGGTGATCGATAAACTAGAGTACACATCATGTAGCCCTTGTACATGGTGTGTAGTCCCTTTAAGTCAAAGATGATCCATGTATTTCAATACACAACCCACTTGACTGGTGACCATGTAATTTAGAGGTCACACAAAATGTGTCCCATTGGAAATTCCACGTACTCCTGGTTTTGAGGTTTGATTTACATGTTTATTCCATAGCTATGTACCTTGAATATATGATGATATTTGTATACTTTCTGTACTCAGATGTACACAGCATGTACTTAAACCAAATTATGAAAATTTAAAATTTATTTTGTTATTTTAACTAAACCTTGAGAAATGATTTGGTCTGTGGTCATTGAATTTATAGGACATTACATATGATGTGGTTTTAATATTTTTATATATATTTTTTAATTAAAACTTGTTTAATGTTCATATCTACATATCATGTATGAGTCGTATTGATATTTTTACACTATGTTCATTATAGCATAACACATGACTGAAAAATCATGTAATTTGTGTAATAACTAAGTTGATACAATATGTCATGAATATACATGATAATATATGTATTCCATGTGTCATAAAAGTAAGACTATATATGAGTACAATATATGTTGTGTAAATTTGGAAAAGTATTCATTGTGTTACCTCCAAGGTACATTTATGTAAATAGTTAATTTTAAATGATTTTATAAAAAAAATTAAAATTATAATGGATAATAATCTCAAGGAAATTTGGATAATAAATAAGATAATATAATTGATTTATTAATGATAATAATTAACTGATTAGATCCCAATTTACCATAAAAATATTGATTAAAATAGAATGCTAGTTTTATTAAATGCATAATTTTTTGAATGTATGTGGATGATTATGATCTATAATAGACCTTTATATATGATTGGTTACATTTAATTTATTATAAAATTAACATTTTTCCATTCATGACTTCTCTCCTCTTTTTATGTAGGGCCTGCATACAAGTGGTTTATTTTATGAAAACCCCCTTTTCCAGTCACTTACATGTGAGTATAAGTCATATGTAATGGAAGGATAACTAAAGATTGTGGAGTCAGTTGATGTTTGGAGATTAGGAGAAACAAATACATGGAGATAAATGGGTGAGAAGTTGGAAAGCTTCCACACAATCATTAATTAGTTCAAAGTGTTTTCTCTCTATCTCAATGGTTTGTTTTTCAACCGCTAGATAAACTAACCACTAGTAAAATATCATTATCATACCACTTTATTATTTTATATTACTTTTTATTTACATGGTTATTTCATTATGGATGTCTTATCGTGATCAAATAATTTATGAATTTATGAGAATGCAAGAAAAAATGATAACTAATTGCCTTATGCAAAAATATTAACTAATACATGGTTAATCACATAAGTAAATCCAATTAATATTAACAAGAATTTGATAAAGATAATAATTTTATATTTATGCATAAAAGGATAAAATCCCTCAATAAAATATTAATTTAGTATATCCTTCCACTACTTCAGTTAAAATCGAACCAATGTTCAAACTGCATGACCATCCCATGTTGGGGTGATTTCAATTATTAGGGAATTATCACTTGATATTTTTTGGTTGACTTAACACGGTTCACATCAAGGTTTGACTTCCAAATTAAGACATTGTGTAACTAAGAGGCAAGGGTTAAGGAAATATAAATTAATGATTACATGATTTGGGAGTCCACTAAATAGATCAAGGGACTATGAGTTCATTTTTTTGTCATTTGGAATACCTATCTGAAACCATTCCAGTTACTTTACCATCCAAACATGGGGTAATGAGAAGTGGAATATGGATCCTTTACACTTGAATATCCAAGAAACCACTTACTCCAAATCAAAAGTTTATGGCTATTGTGTTTTGATAAAATAGTTGGAGACTAATAAATATAATATTTATTTATTTGTCTAAATTTTATCAAATAAAATAATAAAATTATTCTGATATTATTTTGTAGAAACATCATTAAAATGACATGACACATATTTTTGAAATCCATAATTGAGAAGGAAAACCTTCTCACCATAAAAAATGTCCATGTGTGCAAAAGTCACATATGCATCATCCTTCATCAATAATGGAAATTATATATGATAGAATAACCTTTTCTAGTCTTGCTTGGTAATGAGGGATGTGATGAAGATACATATCTCTATGAGAAACATTTAAATGATTCTACCGATGTTCAATTATTCATGCTATCATCCATGTCCAATGATATTTTGAAGAAACATAAGGGCATGGATTTGTATAGCATGATGTCTCACCTTCAGAATCTCTTTCAAGAGAAGGAAAGACAAGATACGTATGATATCACCATTACTTTATTCACAACTAATCATGGAGAGTCCATGCTAGCTATTCCTTATGTATTCATGGTTATTGGCTATATTGAATGCATTTACATATTAAAGATTAAATTCCCCAAAGAGTTTCATACAGATCTTTTACTTTCATCACTACCCAAGGACTTCTCCGGTTTTATTGTTAATTACAACATGATCAATAATGATATGGGTCTTTCTAATCATATTACATTAATTCAGAAAGTGGATAAGAACATGGTTTGTGACAACCCTATAGTCCTTATGGTGAATAAGAATTGAATGAACAAGGGAAGGGGGACACAAACATATAAATAGTCTTTAGATCCCAAGCATTGCCCTTCCAAGAAGAAGAATTTCTAAATGCAAGGCACATAAAATGAGGTGCTATATTTTTCATGTGAAAAGTTAGGCCAGTGGAAGATGAACTACACTAAGAAGCATGGGGAAGTTATTGGGGAGTTCGTTATCAAGTGTTTTCTTTCAATATATACACATTATTAATTAGATGTAGAATTTTGTGCTCACATATCTATCCCAATGTAGAAACCAAGTATATTTCAAATGATTTTTAGAGGAGAGGTAGATCTTAGAGCTACCAATGGAGTGATTTTGCCTACCCTTTCCATTGGTGACTACCACCTCTCATTTTGAATGAGAATGATTTTGGTTTTGTATGATTTTTTATGTACCTACAATTAAAAAAACATAATTTCAGTATTATTCCTAGATACATATGTGTTTAATTTCTTATTAGGAAATAAAAGTTATTTATTTTATAAGGAAAACATATGTTATGGTATAGAACATTTCAATACATGTTTTTATGTATGAAATTATTAAAACAATTTTCAGAAATAGATAAAAAATCATATTCACACAACTATTATAACACCCAACATTGGAATCCTTATCTTAGTCATGTAAACGTGAATCGTTTGAAAAAACTACGTCAAGATGGCTGTTTAGAAACTTCGAAGCTAATTCCACTTGAAAGATGTCTTGATTATTTACAAAGAAAAAATTAACAAACCACAATTTGGGGGATTTAGTTAAAGGTCCATAGAGCTTTTAGTGTTTGTAAATCCTTATGTGTGTGCACCGGTTTTAGTAGAAGCTAGAGGTAGATATTCATACTTTATATTTGTTACTGATGACTTCAGTAGATATGGTTATCTATACTTAATGAGTTATAAGTATGAGTCCTTTGAGAAATATACATAATTAAGGAATTATGTTTAGAATGAAATTTGTATGGAGATAAATAATATTCTCTCGGATTGAGGTATTGAATATCAAAACCCGGAGTTGTTCAACCTTTTAGAAGAGTTTGGGATTCTATCACAACCCACTCCACATTATACACCATAGTTGAATTGTGTTATTGAAATATGAAATTGTACCTTGTTAGACATGGTAAGGTCTATGATGATTCATGCATTAAATGCCTCGACTCGAGTTCCCAGAGTCAGTGAATTATTTTATCACATTGGCATGGTCAGAAGAATAAAAATCCTAAAGGACCCATCAGTTTAGTAGCCTTGAAAAAACTCGATACAAACATAATTCTTACATTACATATTTGAAATGAAAAAAAAATAGTGTCTCCCTTGAAAACACTCATATCCCATATATTATTCCTATAGTTCAGTCATAATATACTTCTCTGCATCTTGGGGATAATAAAACATCTGAAAGGGGTGATCTTAGATGTTTAGTAAGGAGAAACAATATAGTAAAAGCTGACATAAATAAGCATAAACTTTGAAGGAAAATTATAAAACTAAACCACAATACATTTAAATGTCTCTTTCCATATAATGATTCATATTGTTCCATCTGAATACTTGAATAAAAGATATTGTTATAGAAAAACTATATGATACGTAAATATTTATCGCACATACAATGAAATTCATGTGAGAATGATATCAACATGTCCTCTAATGTTTGAGTAATCGGTTCTGATTATCTATTAGTTTGAGGGTGGTAGGCAGTGATCAGATGAATCTCGATATCAAGGTACTTATGAATAATTTACCATTAGTTAGAAATTACATTTTAGTAAATAAAATTGGAATATTGGAAACCAAAAAAATGAATTCTTATTTTTTTTTACATTAGTAATATGACCTATAAGTCATTTTTTATGTGTAGGAATTGGCCCCACCTCAATATGATGCATGGTGTTGCCAGTATAACTTAAATTGAATCCTTTTATTTAAGATTAACATTATTTTTATTAAAAGGAGAAATTCACATACTGAAACCCATGAAAAAAATTTAATATTGCTTTGATAATTTTGGAAAATGATCTATCTTGTGTGACTGTTACCACTAATAATGTCTCATATCAGTTTCAAATTTACATTTTCATTTAAAAAGAGTCACTCACTGAAAATAATGAAATCAAAATCCTATTTACTTGATAATTTAGTAATGTTATTCATAAGTCATTTATGGAATGTATGAAGTAGTATCATGTAAAATGGATGCCCGATGGAACTTTATAACTCAAAATGCATGTTTAAAGCTTGAAAAGTAATTTTATTTAAAAACACATATTCTATACTGAAAACTAGGAAAATGGATTAGTATTATTCTAAAACTTAAAAAATATATATATAAGAAATTTTTAATGTGTTGGAATTAGACACACCTCAATATGATGCATGGTATGACTGGTATAACTCAAACTGTCTCTTTTAATTTAAAATTTATATTAATTTTAGTAAAAAGAACAAATGTCATACTGAAAACCCAGAAAATGCATTCATATTGTTTTGATAATTTATTAAAATTATTCATTAGTCATTTTTGAAGCATATGAGTCAACCAAACCTTAATAAGATGCATTTTCTGATCAGTATGACTTAAAGTGTGTCTTTTTATTTAAAAATGACATTAATTTAAATGAAAAGAATAAATGAAATACTAAAAAATAAGTAAATACATTCATATTGTTTTTATAAATTAGGAAAATATTACATGAGTAAATGTTTATGTGTAGAAATCAACCACACCACAATTTTACTCATAGTGTGACTATTAGGACAAAAAGTGTCTGTTATCAGTTAAAATTTGACATTTTAGTTCAAAATGTTTCACACACTGAAAACAAAGTAAACACGTGCATGTTATCTTGATAATTTATGATGTGTATTCATATGTCATTTATGACATGTATCAAGCATTCGTAAGTTGACCCGACGAAAAGTGCGACTGGTATGACTCAAAATGTGTGTTTCCAGTTTGAAATGACATTTTATTAAAAAAACACAACTAGCATGTTAAAAATATAGAAAATAAATTACTAATGATTTAATAATATAGGAAAACGATCTATAAGTCTTTTTATATGTGTTTTAATAATACTAACCTTAATATGATGAATTTTTTAACCGGTATACCTAAAAGTGCCTCATTTTATTTAAAATTGACTTTAATTTTAGTAAAAAGAACAAGAGAAATTCTATAAACCGATAAAACAGATTCATATTTTTCTTTATTATTTAGTAAAATGATCCTTGTGTAATTGGTGAGGTTTAGGAGTCAAACACTCCATGATAGGATGAAAATTTTGACATGTACTACTCAAAGAGTGACTTTTACTTAAAATTGACATTAATTTAAGTAAAAAAGAATAAGTGGCATACTCAAAACTAATAAAACACATTTTTATGGTTTTGATACTTTAGTACATTGATCCATGATCCATTTATAATGTATTGGAACCAACCACACCTGAATTAGACATGTGTTGGGTTCAGTATGAATCAAATTGTCCGTTATCAGTTTTGAATTGGCTTTTTAGTTCAAAACATATCACTCACTAAAAACCAATAAAATGTGCTCTAATTGCATTAATAATTTACAATAAAGATTCATAAGTCATTTCTGGTGTGTATGAAGTAGTATCATGTCAAACTGATGCACAGTACAACTAGTATGACTCAAAATGTGTGTTTTCATATTTGAAGTATCACTTAAATAAAAACACGACAATTCTAATGAATACTGAGAAAATGCATTTGGATTATTTTGATACTTTTGGAAAATGATCCATCAAGAAATTTTTGATAGGTATGAATCAACCACACCTAAATTTGATGCAAAATGTGATAGGTATAACTCCAAATGATTCATTATATAAAATTGGGATTAATTTTTGTAAAAGAGAAATTGACATACTGAAAATAGAGAAAACCAATTCGGAATGTTTTTATATTTTAGGTAAATTATCCATAACTCATTTTTTTAAGTGTAGGAATCAAACCCACCTTAATAAAATGCATGATGTGATCAGTATAACTCAAAATGTGACTTTTTATTAATATTTTACATTTTATTAATTTATTCTTTAATATTAATGTTTAATTTATTTCATTATAGTATTACTAACAAAATTATTGTTTTGTTATATAAGATAAATCTTATCCTTGGGTTTAGATTATTTGTTCAGAAACTAATACCATGTTCAGACATTATTTTCAGGGGATTACGTGCATCAAAATATGAAACATTTATGTTTTTAAATTAATGTTAGATAATTTTAAATGTAATTGATATCCCTCAAGGGAATCATTAGTCCCCCAAGATATTATGAAAAAAAAATTTATAAAACCCTTACTATGATACTTGATTAATTGAAACATAGTATTATGAATGTTTAGGATCTAACCCACAGAGACAGAGAATATGTTTTTAATTTATTAGGAAAATAGTGGTTGAAATTTATTGTTTTGATTTATGAAAAGAGAAACAATAGTAGTAATGATTGGGGTGTGAATCAATATGGGAGTTCATGACAAGTTAAGTGATTTTAGGTTCATTTTCTATGGATTTCATTGATTATTAATTTATTCATTCTTGGTGTTGGAATTGGGTGAGCAGGGATCCTTGGTCTTGGTGTCCCATCCTAACAATGTCATTACACCTTTGGAATGGTCATCTACTTGGTGTAGTCCTAAAATCAGGCGACCTCAAATTATTTTTAATCAAAACTGACCTAGTATTGCATAATGTTCAAAAAAATAAGGAAATTAATTAATGAAATAAATTAAATAGCTTCAGACCGCAGAACGGATAATGAAATATGAAAATAAGAACAGTTATAATTGAATAAACAGTTTTCTAAAATCTGAAACATGAATAATGGATAAAAATGATCAATAGCATCACATCCCCCAATGATCACATCTCCCGGAACTAAGAGACTACTCTCTCATGATGAGAGAGAGTGACATGGGTACCCGAAGAAGAAATGCAGCAAAGAGATGATATGGATTCTTTGATGGTTGTCCCTTGGTATCGCTTGTCCTTTGTCAGTCCGAGAGTATTGTAACAACATGAACTTTTTAATAATTTTTGTTTCCCAAAACTATGTGTTATTTTATTTTATACTCAACAAAACTATATCCATTAATTAATGAAGTGAGTATAATTAAAATAACGTCGTAGGGTTTTGAGTGTTATATGAAAATTGGTCAATAAGACCTTAGGAAACTAAACTCCTGACGTTATGATTAGTGTGTACAAAAACAAGTGACCATAATTAATACAGAAAGAACAGTCGAGGGCATCATTCAGTAGACTCAGACCATACGAAGCCCATCTGTCGGAGCTTGGGATGGAGGTAGCATCAATGGGCTTTGCTCTAGACCAAGCCCAAGCTGAATTTCAACATGTGAAGCTTGAACAAGATCTCCTATGAAATAAGTTCAAGATGATAGAAATCACCACTTGGGAAATGTTGTTCAAGCCACCTCAATATTCTATCACCATAGCACACCTTACACTTAGTTCATGTGCAGGTGTTATAAAGGGCTATGTAACAAGACCTTATTCACTTTGTGTAATCTATTTGTATAAATAATTTTTTTTTTCATTATTCCTCTTTTTGGAATATTTTTTCTTAATAAAGTATATGTTTATATAAAATTTATTTAATAAATTTATTTTATAAGTAAAAAATTATACTTTTCAAAGATTTCTCATACAAAGAGAATTATTATGGTAAAATTAAAATCATTTTTGAATTTCAAATATCAAAATTAACCTAAGATGAATTTTTAGAAATTTTCTATGTTTCATTTTGATGAATAGTGTTTTATTGAACAATATTGTTTTTTTTATGAATAGTATAAAAATATTTTATTATTAAATTACTTTTTCTGGTATATGATTTTTAAAAATTCGTTATACATTGTTATAATTAGGGTGAAAAGTGTGGTTAAATAAGATCCAAATAATTTGTTGGTGAATAGTAACATACCCTTATGAATAGTGATGAATATTAAATTGTCCAAAAAATAGAAACATTACCCATGAATGTAAAAATACAATTTAGACATCTTAAAAGTGAAAAATGACCAGAGTATAGGTTTTGGTATCTTTGTATGTCATATATATTTTATTTACAATTTTATATTTAATTTAATAATTTAAAATGGAAATTTATTTACATAAAATGTAATCATATATTGTTACTTTTTTGTTATATTATTATATGATAATTTTATGGGACTTGATTAATTTTTCAAGGTGTTGCAAAACAAGTTATAGTTTTAGAGATTTTTGGAATAAATATTGAATTTACATAAAAATTAAATTTAAAATATGTAGAAAATTATTTCTATAAAAAAGAGTTATTTTTTGAATTCAAATCATCGTTATTAGGTTATGGTGAATTTATGATATGTTTATAAAATGTTTTGTTTTTCAGTGAATAGTGACAATACAGTTTTGGGTTTCGTTGTGCTTAATAACATCATTAATGATGTAATAATGATTTAATAAATTTGGAAGACTTGTGAAAAGTAAGATGTGTTATTATTTGTCTTAAGTGTCCAATACCATGGGAAAATACCATGGGAAAGCACATGGTTTTGCAAATACCACTGATGAGGTATCCCTTAGAAATTAATTTAATATTCCCTCACTTTTGTTATAAATACCAATCCATTCCTTCATTAATTTCAATCCAAATTCCCCCTCAAATAATATCTGGTGTTTTTACCTCCCATGTAGTCCTCTTAAGGTTCCCTCAATCCCCCCAAGGTCCCAACCTTCACGCTTTCTAAGTTAATCTCAAAGGTAAGGGAACCTTTCACCCTCCGCTTTAAATCATTGCTTCCTTTATGTTATTTCTTCTAGTTACATTTTATTATATGGGGGATTGTTCTTCAATATTAATACTACTGTCCATTTCATTTCCAATTGATGAGGTATCCTTTCTACTCTCATCAAATTATATTTCTGAATTTTAAGTGATGTAGTTAGGCTGCCGAATGTTTTATAAAAGAAATCACATCTTCTCCTTTCTTTCATGTTTTCTTTTTTAATGTGGTATGTCATTCAAATATCGATACCATGTTCTTATTTCTATTTTATTATGTCCCTATAATTTATTATGAGTTATTTCTGGTCGTTTTATTCTTTTCCCTACTCTTTTAATATTTTATAAAACCATGTTATATAGTCATTATGGTGCATAATTTTCATCTCAAAATCTCTCTCTTTTTCTCAAGAAATTATATAATTTTATTTTTGTGAATACCCATATATGTTTTAATTTCTAGTTGTATCCATAAATACATAAAATTTATCTATTTTATTTTTTAATTGGCATACATATAACCCTAACTCCCTTTTTATGGGTTATAGATGACATAATATTCTTATTTTTAAGCACTTTTTTAAACGTCACGATTTTGACATGAAACCCATTTCTTTTATTCTGTTTGGGTTATTTATGAAATGTTTGATTGTGATATATGTGTATCACATGAAAATAATAACATATTAAGGGTTCACTCTATATCCCTCCAATTCATTGGGTAAAGAATTTAATCTCTAGAGATGACAAGTTTCACGATACCTTGGTGAATAACATTGGTCATTTTTTATGACACCTTGGGGATGGACCTTGGGGATATGATAATAAATGTATAAATTACATGCTTCAGGAAAATATTCAAGTTATTATTCAAGTTATTTTCATTATGAAATTCTTCTACTTCAATTGTTAATGTTTTTATGTTTTTTATCAAGTTTTTATTGATATCGCTCAAGATCACATTTAAGCTGTTTCTGTTGCTTTCCTTACAAGGCCTTCTACTCACCCTTTTCTTTGATATATGTCTCTATGATATTACATTAAATAATTGAAATTAGTATGAACCTTTTATGAATCATACAAGGTTATTAGAATAATATCTAATGTTTTCATTTATATTTTTCCTAATTTCCAAGACACTAGACATTAAATATCCACTATTTAAAAAAATGTAATGAAAAGTTATCAAATAAAAAGGTGGGATGCCATAAGTATGTTAGAAGGGCTACCAAGGCAGCTATTTATAGGTTTTCACATCACAAAATGAAATGTATATCATTTATTTTTCTTCACGTCGACGTTGTCACGACGTGTACTTGGGTTAGACATCGTGTACTTCAGATCCAATATTTCCTCCACTAAATCAAATCTATGGATACTGCATTGACAGTTTGGAATTTTTCATGACCTGTACAGAAATTACATGATTTTTATTGACATTACATGATGTGCACATATATTTCACACTGTGTGTGCTTTTCATCATAGGTACGGCACATATTTTTTTACTTGAAATGGTTAGTACGTCTACTCTTAGTACACGACGTGTAGTCATTTTTCGTTAGTTTCCATCTCCTCATTACCTCCACAATCTGGTGTCACGCTATGAGAAAATATTGTGGGCCGAAGGGTTTTTCCTATCATATATCCATTCATTTTCATTCCTTTTCCATGAATATATCATTTCCAAAGATAAAACATAGAACAAGTTAAACTATTATAAAATTGGAAAGATTAATCATTTAAATACACAATTTAAAATACAAAAATACTCAAAAATATATGCACTAAATACATGTATCTATAATTATATAAAACATAGTTTTAAATGTATATATAAGTGATTTTTATATATAATGGTTGACATTTTTTTTCTTGATGTCAATTAAATGTATACAACATTGTTTAAAATTACAGGCTTTTTCTGTGTGTGAAGTTATATTAATAGTAGAGTGCATCATGCTAGGACATTACTATATCTATTTTGAGTATTGATAAAGGCCCTGCATTATCATGACATTGATTAAAAACACTTTTTTATCACTATTACAAGACTTTATTCATGTTGTTAAATGGAATATGTGTAGTAGTGTATGTGTGTGTTTGAATGTAATTATACTCCTGGCCACGTAATATATATGTGTCTGTGTGTGTGTGTGTGTGAATGTAATTATACTCCTAACAACCTAATATGTGTGTGTGTGTCATGAGTTTTGTAACTTTTAATATCCAAGATTATCGCCAACAAATTTGTTACCTCTATTGATGACTGTCAAATGAGAGAACTTATTTTTTCTAGCCTTTTGTCACAAACATAGTAACTTTAGTAGAAAACATCAACCAATATTATTGAAACACATGAAATTAAAATCCTTCGTAGTAATTATTAAATTTCACACATAAAATAATTATTATTTATTTCTAGGTAGAACCACTTAATTATTCACTATCTTTTGATAATTCATCCTCAAAAAACTACATATGCTTCAACAAACTAGGTATTTATTTGAAATAACTCATTACTCAGCTTTGGGTGAAACCAAAACATAATATCATCACACAATAAAGACCCACTAAATCAATTAAACACTCATCTGAAACATATGAAGGAACCCAAAAACGGAATCATACAAAATTGAACTAAAATTCAAAGTTCATGGATACACAAACATTCAAACATCACTTCTTCCTCCCCCAGTTATAAAAACATCATATGGGAATTTATATGAGAAAAACATACATCACCAAAAAATTACTCGGCTGGAAATTTGGATGAATGGAGTCCATATACCAGAAGAATATGAGTCAGGGTCTTTCCTTTGTTTTTTAATTTCAGGGGGCTGGGGTTTTGTTTTTTGGGAAAAATGGGTGGTCAAGTTCCACATTAAGTGGCATGAGAGAAATCAATGTCCAAGAACCAATTCAAGTGGCAGTTTTTCTCCCATACTCTCACCCCCTCTACTATTATATATATAGATTATATATATATCATTACATTTGAAAATATTTAAATAAAATTTTAAAAATATATTTACAAATAAATATTTAAAATTGTGAAATTATTTGTAATTATATTTATAATTATATAATCATAAATATATATTTATATAGTTATAAATAATCATTATTTAATTATATAATAAACTAATTTAATAAACCATATATATATTTATTTATATATATTTACAAATGTATATATAATGTTTTATATAAAAAAAGAATCTGAAATATTTGGTGGTGCTTTTACCAAACTGGTGGACAAGCCTCCACATGATTCAAAAGTTCCTTTTTCTATAAGATTAGGCTTCCTAGTGGATGTTCAATCAATAATAGTTGTGAAACCATCGACAGATCCTAATTCTTGGAATCAAATGGATCTGGTGGTGACCAATCTGGTGCATGTTCCAAATCAAATTATTTTTGAGATGGACAAGCCACATTTGAAAAAAAAAGAACACTTTGTTGAGCTAACCACATCGGACATGTCTGAAGGGGAATACAATTTAGATGGGACTTGCCAGCAAGCCAAGACATGGAGATAAGGACATAATCTAAAAAGTCATAGAATAGGGTGTGGTTATGCCGAATGGGATTCCAAGAAGGAGGATACAGATCCATATGATATGGAGAGCCTACTGTATGAAGCAGAAAGAGAAACAGAATTTTATAGTAGTGAAAATGGGCATGATTGTGGTCGAGGAAGAGGTCGAAATATGCTCACTCTGGAGCAGAAAAAGATTAAGGAGAAGTACTTGATGCTTTTTAGTAAAAGGAACATACATCCAGAGGGGGAAACTGATGATGATGATGATGATTCTGCTCATGACTATGGGAATTACCCTATTCTTCACATGAAGTATTACCTTAGGGATGAGGGTGTTCCTCATTGGGTGACCCCATTCATATTTTTTTTGATTGTGTCATTTATCATTTTCTAATAAACATTTTAGGAGTAGGATTTCCTTTCTCTTGAACTTTAGAGATATATTTATATAATTATATATATATAAATAAATTAAAAATATATAATTATATAATTAAACAAACTGTATAGTTAAAAAATATATATATATAATTATATATTTAAATAAACAATATAATTATAATTATATATAAATATTACAATATAAATAAACCTTATATTTAAAATTTATAAGTTTATAAATTTATATATAATTATTTAAATATATAAATAAACCTTATTAAATTTATTGAAAAATTTATATATATAAACCTTATTAAAATAATATATATAGAGAGACCTTATTTAAGTTACTTATATATATATATATGTGTGTATATTATTTGTATTTAAAATTTTAGTATTATTTATATAAATTATTAAATATAAATAATCCATATATATAAAACTTAATTATTAACGGATTTGAAAATATATACTTATAAATTTTATAAAATATCAATAAAATTCTAAATATTTAAATAGATATAATTATAAATAAAAAATTTATATAATTATTTAATTATAATTTAAATATAATAAATTTATTTAATAAATATGTATAATTATTATAATTTTATAATGATGTAATAATATACCTTTTGATTTGTAATCATATAAATGTCATTTAAAAATTATGTATATATATGAATAATTATATATATATAATTATATATATATATATAATAATAACATTCAATAATAATAAATTATATACTAATATTTCATAATTAATGAGTTCATAATATGAAACATAATATTAAATATGCATATAAATTATGTAAACTATAAATGTAATTTTTTTAAACATTTCAGTTTGTGTCATGTAAAATAATTTTTTCTTACTATATGTTTGAGTTTCCTTCCATTTTTAAATAATTTTTTATATTTTTAGTACGTGGGACAAATTTCATTCAAATTATATTTGTACATTATATTTTTTACGCTTTTGAATTCACATACATGAAACATAAAAATGTTACAAGAATTTTATTTGAAACTATAAAAATTATTAATAGGCCATGTAAATTAGTTTTTATTTACTATATTTTTTAATTTACTTTAATTTTTTATAACAATAATTAATGATATCAATAGATGTGTTTTTTAATAATTACAATGTGACATCTAAATACATAATTTCTGATGCCCCTCAGTGCCTCTACTCAGCTTATGAAACTCACGCCCACTCTGCATACGATGTATCTGTCACTCCGGTATCCAATCTATATGCCTGGGTTCATCCTATTATTGTTATTTTATTTCCTCCTCATGGTGATGTGTAGAGGGATGGAAGAAACCAAATGTGGAGGATGGAATGAAATCATATGTGGTCCACATTTCACTAGAGCTACTAAAAATTGTGTATATTCGAGATTGAATAAGTCATTGTCAAGGGGATAGGGGCCACCCCAAGCTCTGTTACTACACCCAACTCATTTTTTAGCATAGTTTGTGAAGTTTACATATTTGGATGATAAGAATCTTCCAGTTGTGAAATATCCTCAGTTATTAGTGCTAGATCATCTCTCTATGGTATAGAAACATCTATAGGAGCCTCTCTCAATCATTTCTATTTTCACCTCTTCCCTCATTGATTTCCTCCTCTCTGTACTTTGGCTAGTGGTGGTAGTGGAAGTATATCATCCTCATCATACATAATAGGGGATTCATCTTCCTCCAAAGACTCAATTAGAGCATATATATTGGGATATAACTGTGTCTCTTCATCATAGAAACTCTCACGTATTAAATTGATAAGATCATTGAAAGACAACACATATAGGTGAACTATATCCTGGTAAATAAATACCTCAACTTCCGGATATGTGAGATCTTCAAGATGTGAAATTATTTCTAACTCATAATGAAATAACATTAAAATTAATACGAAACAAGATGTCAAAAAATATAAAATATCCTAGAAAACATACAAACTATAGAATGTAAATCCCTTGGAATGTATGGTACATGATGGTGTGTTGTCAGTACCTGTCTGTAAAATCCCCTGGTTATCTTATCGACATCATTCTGTGTGATATCCATGCTAAAAGATAATGTATTGGCAATAGGTTTCTAAATTCTTGATATATTGTGCATGAAACTACTACCAATCTGTCCAATGTCTACCCACAAGCATAATGGAATGTTTCTCATTAGGCTATCGTGGTCACATACAAACAGGTTTTATATATCCAAACAGATTCATGACCCATTATAGCTTGTTCCACTCAATGATTTGGAAGTGTATGAGTGGCACCACTACACCACAATCTCTAATCATAGCTATGTGGTATAGTGGAAGCGATTCATAGACAATACTTGTATACAGGGTCTATGAAACCTGAAATGTAAACTCATAAATTAAACCATAAATTAGCATTATAATTTTACAATTTTAATATTGAAATAAATTAAAAACTAATAACAAAAATAATTTCTCTACATAAAAATATAATGTTTTACTTACTTCGGTTATATGGTGTCAAATATCCATTAAAAGATATAAACATTATGTCCTAGAGTTTGTGCGTACATTTTGGCCTAGTTCTACCTGATAAAAAATAATTAATATATGGTAAGATTATAATAAACATTAATAAAAATAATAAATCACTCAATGTAATGACATAAACATACCATTGTTCCCAAGGAAATACTTGAAATAGATTATTTGGAAGTTATGTTAATGCTTAAGGAGAGATGTGTGAAAAAAACTTACAGACCCACATCTATAATTGGAGGTACATCATGTGTACCGTGGTGGTGGTTTAGTAGACACACAACATTCCCCCGATCTGTTGCAAAATATATGCACGTGTGTGCCAAATAAACAGATCCTCATCCACATCATGAGGAATGACTTCAAAATTCCCATTAAGAAACCTCATACACATGTGGAGCCCTGTAGGACATATGGTATGCTGACGACATCAATGCCAAGTAGACAGCATATGATTTTACACCATTCTCCACTTGTGTCACCTGTAACTCAATATTTGTGGATGGGTATACCAAGCATGTAGAAAACATCCCCTAATGTAACGGTCATCTCCCCCTTAGGGATATGAGTAATTTGTTTCTCTGGCCTCTATCGCTCAACCAATGCAACAGTCAGGTGGTGAACAATAGCCTTGAAGTCACACATTAAGGCTGTTTAAATCCAGCACATATGAGGTGTGGACAAATGGATATCGGGGGTATATCCTGATGATATTGGCGTGCGATCTGAATAGAAAGAAGTCTATTCGGTCCCCATGCCAACACATCTTGTGACACGTGCAATTGATTGGAATATAATAAATGCATATCCATTTGAATGTATGAATAGTAAAACATTAATTTCAATAGCTATTTAACTCATACATGTTTTTGTGATTTGGTATAAAATATTTTTATGTTTCTTTTTTATTTTTCATAAACATGAAGTATATTCTACCAAAAACCACATATGTTAAGTGTTTTCTATTTTAATTTTTACGAACATAACATTTACTATGTGAAATAACTTTGTTTTACATGGAAATGAGTATTAACATACACAAATCAAATTTAACATGCATTTTTTACTAATGAATAGTTTTGTTTTTTAAATTATGAAATGTTATTTTTTCAATATAGAACATTTCTTCTATAAAATGTTTTATAATTAATGTTATGAAAATTATTTAAATAGAAATTCCCTATTAATAACTGAATATATGTTATATTTTTGTACTTGTGACTATTTATTTTAGAAGAAAAAAATAATTTATTAAATTTTTATTTATTTTTTGAAATGATTTTAATTAAACACAAAATTTGTTATTTGAGAAATAAAATATAGCTTTTGGAATGAATAATTCATATATTTTCATAATGTTTTTAATAAATAGATATAATATTTATATTTAACAATGTAAAAAAATGTTTTTTATGTATATTCTTTTTATAATATATTTATGTATGTATTAAAAAATATAAGTATATTTTTTAAAATTTAAACTATATAAAAACACCTCAAATATAAATAAAATCTCTGATATAGAAGAAAATGATTACGTGTACAAACTATTACAGTAACAGATAGAGTATATGAATCATTTTAACTATTAGAGTACGTTAATTGATTCAACAATAATGTTTAAAAAAACCCACCATATAATGACAAGTGTTCTTGTGAAAATATTGGGATCATACATGTGTGTGGAGTAAATCTAGTGATGCACCAAATATGAAAAGTATTTTCAACTATTTCTCATTGACACATCTGACAGTTTGAATCATATTTTTCATACCAGATCACATAATATGACCTCTTTGAAACTTCTACAACATTAGTGTAATTCCATTTAATGTGATGTTATTTTATCATGTTTTTCATTTATTTTTTTCCCTAAAGCTCTCTTCCAATATAAATAACACCTTCAACCGACAGTCAATTTGTTCCAACAATAATTCATGAAAATTATGTACAGGAAGTAATAATTGACCAATCAAATTATGGTATGTGATTCATGCCAAAGGTCAATCGTAAATCCAATAGTGGAGTATTGTTCAATGGTTAGTTGAACCACACATGATTGGGAATATACTATTTTTTGGCATGCTCTTACTCTTATTCAACTTCATCTTCATCTTCTCATTATGAATTTTCATCATCCTCAAAATCATCGACCAACACATCTAAATTACATAGAGGATTATCCATAGAATCTTTTTATAGATGAAATAACAGAACGACTGCCGTTATTGATGGAACTTCATGAACTTTTATTAGAGGGGGATAAGACATAGTATCATGATGTTGTGAGGAAATACCTTCTAATATCTATGGAACCTCCATTATAGCAATACTTCCATACAAATCTATCATATGATTCTAAACATGATACATTACCAATAAGTGTATGTGTTCCCATTCTTCATCATCAGTTACTGGATAGCATAAATTCCACAACCTATCTCTAAATTGTAGATGTTTGTATGTGATGGACTCGATCACTTAATTCCTCATCATTTTTATCTTTTGATGGATTTTTCTTTGAACAGATTCCAAAGTTCTATATCTTGTATGCGTTAAAACTCTTTTTGGCCATATAATATAACTACAACATTGTTCTATGCTAATAATTTTCCCGTTTCAATAAATATAGGTAGCCATTTTTTATCTAAAATAAGTCATCATTATGAAATGAATATGATCATGGAAACAATTTATGTATGAATACTTCTAGTAATTTATGTTGTAATTTTATTCCCCCCACTAATTTAATAGGTTCAAACCATATTGATGTGAAACTATTTACACAACCCATGAGTTTATTTTACTTGCCCAAAAATAGAATTAAAATATATTCATAAATTTCAACATGCATCATATGCATGAGGTATATGAACGCCTCACTTAAAATCATAGGGTTAAATGAGATTGGAAAAATCCACATGAGTAAGCTAAGAGTGATAGATAGCCAACCCTATTCAATTTATATGCCAATGAAAGACTCCAAGAAAGTTGTAGGTCCTACCCAAAGCCCCTCTTCCTGAGAATAATTTACTAAAGATACCATTAAATTCCTAAAAACTCTAAAATATAATATGCAGAAAACATATTCAACAACTAAATTCAAGTTTATAACTTCAATTACAAACTCAGATCAAGGTAGATGCAAAACTAAATTAATTATTATACCTAGAATGCATTGCATGTCACTATTCTAGAATCAATTTATCAAATGTATTCTGACATACAATCATTCAAAATATAAACAATATATAGATGTGAAAAAAAATATATTAATTAATCAGTATAATAATTATAAGTAACTTTTAACAACAATTATATAATAATAAATAAAGTACTATCTACAATTATGTAATCAGTAATTATACTTAAATAATAACTAAATATAATTATTGAATTAATTAATCTAAGTGTTAATAAAAGTTAACAAACTACTAATTACACTTATCTAATTCATAATTACAACTATTAAAAATAAAATTAACTAAAAATTAAAATTACATAAGTAAAGATTTGATAATTAATCCTAATTACTTATTAAAATTAATTAATTAATTACAATTGCAATTACTTAATAATTAATTACAATTAATTAATAATAATTTAACGACAAATTATAATTATGTAAGTAAATTTTTTAAATTAATTATAATTAAAAATTATAATTAATTAAACACTACATACAATTAATTAATTGCTAATTATAATTATGTATGTAATAATTATAGTTAATTAATTTTTAATTACAATTAATTAATTGATAATTATAATTACCAAATCTGAAAATACAATTAAGTAATAATACCTTAATTACTAATTATAAATATATATGTAATAATTACAATTCATTAATTTTTAATTATAATTAATTACTTCATTAATTAAGTACAAATTATAATTACTTAATTATGAATTAAAATTAATTAATTATTAATTATAATTATTTAATAATACATTAACTACTAATTACAATTATATAATTAATTTTTTTAATTAATTCCTACTTACTAATTATAATTCATTAACCACAACTTATAATTAATTAAATGTTAACTACAATTAATTAATTGATAATTATAATTACATAATCCATAATTATAATTAATTAATAATACTATAACTACTAATTATATTTTTGAAAGTACTATTTAGAATTTTTTAATTATTCATTGTTATTAATTACTTAATTAACTAATTTCTATTTACAGTTAATTAACTATTAGTTATAATTAATTACTAATAAAGTAAATTACTATTTACAATTATATAAGTAAAATTTGTCCATTAATTATTAATTACTAAATACAGTTAATTTAGTAATAATTATAATTATTTAATTGATAGTTACAATTAATTAATTTCTATTTGTAATTACCTAATCCCAAATTACAATTAATTAATAATCAAGTAAATACTAACTATAATTATTTAATAAAAAATTAATTAATTTCTAATTAAAATTATTAAATCACAAATTTCAATTATTTAATTATTAATTAAAATTAATTAATCAAAAATTAAGTAATAATTCAAATAATGATAGTTATAATTTGTTAATTAATTTATAATTAAAAATTAAAATTAATTAATCACGAATTACAATTAATTAAGTACTAATTAAAATTAATTAATTTTTAATTTCAATTAATTAATTTCTAATTATAATTAATTAATTGGGACTTGAAATTAATTAATTGAAAATTACAATTAAATAATTATAAATTGTAATTAATTAATTTCTAATTATAATTACCCAATCCCTAATTAAAATTAAGTAATAATAACTATATTACTAATTTTATTTATATAAGTATGAATTGGAATAAAGTAATTACTAATTAAAATTACTTACTTAATTAACTAAGTACTAATTACAATTAATTAATAATTAAATACAATTTTTTATTTCTAATTAATTGACTGCTAATTATAATTAACTTAGTACTACATAGAATTAATAAAAAATTAATTACTAAATACAACTAATTAGTTAACTAAATTAAATAGTCAATATATACAATTATTTATTTAATTAATTAACTAATAATTTCAATTACATAACTATTTAATTCTAATTATAAAACATTAACTATTGAATAAATAATAAAATTAATGAATTAAAATCTTAAACAAACTCAAATATATTCAAAATTACCTTGAAGAGTGGCTTCAGATATTGGGGCACTGAACATAGCATTTAGGGAAGAGTAAAGCACCACGAGAGAAGAAATGAATGAATTCTAATGAATGGATTCAGTCTAATGGAGGGGGAATAGTTGAGCCCTTTTATGGGGGATATTTTTTAGGTGCCACATGAAGTGGAACATATATATATATATATATATTGACCTATAAGCACTAAATGAAATGGAACTCATGTTTTTAAAAATTAAAATAGTAGCGCCACTTTAAGTGGTGCTGAAAAATAACACCACTTGAAATGGTTTTTGTCCACCCATTCCTCCTGCGCCAATTTAACTATTGATGGACAACCACTTTTCCCCAAAAAAGGAAACCCTATCCCCATTAAATTATAAATAATTATAGACCCTTTTTCAAATTTATCAGACCTAGACCAATTTTTAGAAAAATACAAATATAGAAAAATCACATTTTTAAACTCAACTCTATAAACTATGATTAAAATGGGTATCCTCTTCGAAAAATTAGTTCGAAACCACATCTCTGAATAGATATTCAACATAGTGGTACCCAACAAATGGCTAAATGGAAGACATGCATCATCATAGGCATGATGTCGGAATCAAACAACTTTGTAAATGGGGATCATCTATTTATATGAAAAATTCATAAACATAAACATCATCTGCAGAATTTTGGGTGCATCTACAGATGTGTTAGTTGGTTTAAAAATGGGTACATGATAACATCTTCAATATTCTTGACCAGATCTCAATGGTGGTTCAGATGTTCTTCGCATTTTAGATCAAGATAATTCAAAAAAATAGTGTTTTCATGGATAAAAATTAATTGGTGATGTGTGTTCTTGGATCATTGATGTGTAATAGATTCAAGGATTCTTTATACAGCGTCAAATAATAGTGGTGGATCAGCTATTAGTAGTGAGAGTATGGCTGACTCAATGGAAACCATTCTTTAATGATAAATGTTGATCAGGATCTTTAACATCACATATCTAGATTTTTATGGGTTAGAGTCTTCAACACCAAATCGAATTCATATGACAAGAAAAAAATATCCTCAAACATAAAAGTCTTCATTAACGATGAGGTATCGGCTTGATCAACACAAGCCACTGATCATGGTGGATACATGTGGATTTCTTTATTGGATCATTCGCATAACCCAAATTTGATCTTGACTTTAACATTAATGGGACTAGGAAATATTAACAACATTGATCCAACTCCTCAATTCGTTGTTAAAAACTTCCTTCAAGGGATTATAATATTCTGTAGTGGCTTCAGTTTGAATCTAAATCTCAATCTCATTTGGATCATATTTGGATGTAGTGTAATTGATCGGCTCAATGTTGTTGGACTAATTTGTTGGGATTTTTTTATTTAAAATCATCATATTGAAAAGTGAAAAAAATTTAATATATGGATTTATCACATCATTAATGAATCATTTTCTTCCAACATTAATGTATAGTTAATTCTCAATATTAAGGGATTGAAAATTTTGTTTTAATAGCATTAATTAGAGATATGGACTCACCGTCTATATAAGTGGATCCGATTAGATGTTATAGAGTGGGAGCCGACAAAGAGGTATCTTCCAAGAGTGAAAAAGGAAAGGGGTGCTGCCATTAGGGTTGTCAAAGTGTCGACGATAAAGAACAATGAGATGATGAAGATGAATGAAGCAGAGGTGATGATGACCTCAATAATGTAATGTCAATGATGACGAATGAAATCAAGAGCACATAGATGATGATTATTCTAAGTATCACAATTCTTCTTTGTTTTAGAGATCAAGAGGCGTGTTTTGGTTCCCAATATTGGTGGTACAACAAAATGGTACATCTTTGTGTTTGATAAAATCATTCAGGTGATTTGTAAAAAATACTTTAGGGTGACTATTAAAAAATTACTCTTGGTGGAAAAATATTTTTTGTGACGCGTAAATTCTGTTGGGTGATAAAAGGCATTTGGGTGATAAAAGTCATTCGAGAGAATTTTCCTGTGTGTTTTGTGTGAATGCTTCCACTGTGACATCAACCTCCACCCCAACATGAGTCATTCCAATTTTACCTCACATGAGATATATATCATCTCTTGACATTCCATCTTGTTTGGTGATATAAAATCTCATAGGATAATTATCCTATGAAAAAAATTACTCCACATGTCTATTTAGTTTATGATATGAATATTATATTACACACCTCAAGGATCTATCTGATTGTAATCTTCCCAAATCTTATACTCCATATTAAAAATATGGTTCCCCTCCAAAATTAATCTCATAGACCAATTATCATTCATATGTAGTGTATATTATCTTACTATAAGAAAACAATTTCCTTTAAAATCCATTATTATACATAGAACCCAAAATAAGTTTAACTATGGAAATTAATGGATGAATATTTCTTTTACACATATAGTGAATCAAAATATATTATTCATGGGAAAATTAAATTTCTCACATTCCCTAAATTGAAAATAATAATAATAAATTAAGAAATTGAAAACAAATACAACAATTCAAAAAAAATTAACTATAAAAGAAATAAGTCGTTAATAAAAAATCAGAAGTCAACATTTTTTTAAAAGAATAAAATATTGGAAATTAAAAACACATGAGTAACATAATTAATTGAAAAAGGAAATAATATAAATAATAATACATTTAAAATAATTTCAATATAATTTAATGCATCAAATTATTAAATCATTTAAATAAAAGAACATAATATTTGCAATTAAATAAATTAATTAATTACAAAAAAATTATAAAAGCAGAATAAACATAAAAAAATAATTAAATAGAAAAACATAAACTATTATTTTTAAAAGATTACTCAAAATTCTATATTAAGTAAATTGTTAAAAAAATATTATAATTAAAGATAAAAAATTATATTCTACAAAAAATTAGGTAATTAATTAATTTCAAATAGTAATAACAACTATAAATTAATCAATTGAATTGTATTTGTAAAAAAATACTATAAAATTAGACATATTTTGTGGAAAATTAGTGCCAAACTTAAGCCATATAAAATATTTATTGATGACCGAAGTGAATTTTGGTTTCTATGTTACTCGGTTTTTTTGTAGATTATTCTAAACCATGTATAATAGGAATACCAACAAATATATTTATATTATAACCTACTGATGAACCCCTATTTCAAAAATAGTAATGTTATCAATATTAGGATTATTTCACATATTATACAATATCAATTTCCGTAAAAATACAACAAATAATTTCCATCAACAATCATACCAAAAATAATAATTTTTCATGGATTTATCATCATTGAGATCCAAAACATCTTGATCCCACCAATAATAATGACACATATCACTATAAGCTATCTCCCACATCTAGTAGTCCAATCCATCATAAGTATATCAAAAATTGGATACTTATTTTTAATAAAATCCATACCAAATGTATGGTTATGGGATCTTATGATGAACATTATAAAATTCTTCCATTATCTTCTAATTTTATATGTGTCTTAGATAATTGAGTTTTAAATTTTGTCTTATTATGGGTTACAATCAACCCATTACTAACTATAAAAAAATATCAAAATCATAATAATATTATATAAATTGATTAATAAAATGAAAAAAATTTATAAATATAAAGTAGAAACATATACATACCCACACACTTCAATCAATGGCTAAAATTTTCTTTTTCGACCCGCATATTTAAAGTAATTAAATAAGAAAATGAATTTAAAAAATAATTTTATCAACATATACATTGAGAAAGGAACGAAAAAATACATAAATCCAAGGAGTCATATTTTAATAAAAAATTAAATATATTATTATAAAACACCTTGAAACCTACCTAGGAATTGAAATGTCCATTATAAAAATATTTATTAGAATGTAAGTTGAAAACAGGTTGAATAAAAAATTGATTTTATATCCTCACATAATTGGAAACCCCAAAACCCTTTTTGTTCTGTCGTAATATGAAATAACCCCTAAAGAAAAATATCATAAATTCTCTACCTCAAACTTCATATATTAACAATATCATATCCTAGATAACAAAAATTGTACACACATTAAAAACCTATAATAAAACCATTTTATATGCCTCTTAAATCATAAATAAGCTTAATTAAATCCATTTAATTGCATTTAAAATTAAATATTCTTATTTTTTTACTCTATAAAATATAAGTAAAAGTACATTTTCATAAAAAAATTTAATTTACCCATTTAATCAGGTAATACATTTTGAAAAACCAAATTATATAACCCTTAAATCTTCATATTCATTTTTAAAACCAATTAAATAAATAAAATAAAAATCTATTACATATAAATCAGAAAAAAACAATAAATTTAATTACCAACCTATTTTCTAATTTTATAATCCTGAAAATACATTATTCCTTTTAAATTATTTTCAAAATCAATAGTAAAACACTATGGCAAGTTTTGAGTATAAATAAATAAAATTCATAATTTTATAAAATTATAAATTATTCCTTTAAATAATACATATAAAAATAAATGGTGATATAAAAATTAGAATGGAATAAATTAAGTGGATACAATTATATAAAATGAATGATGATATCTCATGGCCATTGATAAAGAATAGGAGACTTTTAGGGAACATCCAGAAGATTTTGGGGGTAAATTAACCATTTTTACCTATATAACTATATTATGAAATTCAATAACAAGTTTCCATGTAGATATTGTTCTGGTTGAGTATAAATGAATTGAATGACAATAAAATCTATGTTGGCTAAGGCCTAGTGGAGAATAAATTATTCATCTAAGAACATCATCCATATTTGAAAATCACATGTATAATATATACAACGTGAATTTATTAATGGGTTTAAAATAATTTATTTAATGTAGAATAAGATGAATTTAGGTGAAATTATTTCTTCTAATGAGATTTTAGATGAATAAATCCTATAACAATGAGTGTAGAACCATGTTGTCCCTTAGGGGATAAAATTAGGAGGGAACCCAAGATAGAGGATATAACATTATTTTCAATGTATCCATATAATTATTTATAAATTAATTAATGAAAATTATTATATTTTTCCTTATTTTAATACATTATTACAAGTGTCTCCCCTGATAAAATATAATGGTAGTTTCAAAATTTATTCCTTATTTAATGTTTATCCATTTCAGTTACTATTATAGTAGTCGACTATGATTAGTTCCTTTTCAAAAATCGCTTCTTCTATCAATCTTGAGGGTAAATGATCATAGAGTATTTAGTGAAAGAGTTAAAGGAGATTCTTTCCCATATTACTATTTTTTTACTTAGATATAATTTATATAGATTGTTTTTGAATATTTTTAACTTACACCTGTGTGGATTAGAGAACCCAAAAAACCTGATCAATCTCAAAAGAAAGTCGGTGTGCATCACACATCCAAGAGTGAACCCCACGATTATATGTAAGGAATTATTTGAAACCTCAAGTGTATCTTTGTAATTATTGTTAACTCCATGGGTTATCTTGAGAAGGAAATATATGAAATGCAGTAGTGGTTTTTTACTACACTAGCATAAATAGTAACTGATTTGTTGGTAGGAAAATTGAGCTTATTTTACCAATATAAGTCAAAAAAATATTGAACATCTTAACATATATAGTGTCAAAACAAGATAATAAACCCCTTATTGCATCCATTTTTATAAATTTTTGGTTATTTTTATATTACTTTTCAATAAATACTAACCCAAATATATTTCTGATGAAAACCATTCCCAGTGGAGAAATGGTATTTTTTTCAACATGTAAAATGATACAATGACCCATGTTCTCTTAAAAATAAATCATTAAGAACATTTAAGAACTATTTTTTGGGGATAGAAGCTAAGGAAAAATTTTCTTAAAAAGAAAAATAAATCATATAATAAAAAGTTCTAAAAAATAGGAAAAATAAAAACATAAAAAAATAAACTGATTTTCCCAATTTTTTATGGTCTACATTATCATTTTCATATAGAAACGAGCTAAAATAGAACACATTATTTTATGTTTCTCACTATAATAAACAATATATGGTCATATCTAAACATATCACTTCCTACATCAATGCTAAAAAAAATTAATAACTTAATTCTATAATCATGTTTTATATTTAATGAGGATAATAATATATAAATTTTTTGGAGGAATCAAATTGTTGAAGGTTCTAGGCATAGAGAAATCACATGGGTTGATGTGACCACTTGGATTTTTGTTATTATAAATGATCAATCCAGGTTCAATACGACGATAAACGCCAGTCTCTATGGATCGGTTCATAGAAATAGACAAAGAACAAGAAAGGTCCCAGAACCACAAAAGTGGATCGTCACAGGTTGATTATAATTAATTTAATTAATTGAAAAGAAGTACCTTTTGGTGTTATTTTTTGGTTGATATTCTTGATCACATTCCGATGTGATTTTTCATTGCATCGTAGAATCCAAGTATAGACTTCCTCTAGCGGTGATCCACACGTGCACCTCGTATCTCTGGACGTCGCCAAAGGAGTATATGGGTGCTAGCGTGGAGAATCCTTTGCTTGCGTTGTCCACCTTATATCATATTGATCTGATGGAAGAGGATCTCTATCGGTTTTGAGAGTGTTCTTAGAGGATGGAGTTCTTTCGTTCTTGAGAGAATTCTCTACAATTGTTGTGCACAATGATTCTCTTGTTGAAAAAAGAGTTGGGGTTGTGAGGATATTTATAATCGGGTTCGAGGTTGTAGAGTTATGATAATAAAAAAATTTGTTATGCATTTTATTTATTTCATTGACTCTTATTGAAAACCCCCATGTGGAATAATTAATTCCTTGACATGCTCCCCCGCTGATTATAATAAATATCATTTAATAAAACAATATTATATCCTCAAAATACCGACTGGAAAACTACACGGCATGTAATCATTAATACACGGTGTGTACTTGTTTTCCATAAAACCGTACGGCGTGTAATCATTAATACATGGTGTGTACTTGTTTTCCATGAAAAACTACACTGCGTGTAATCTTTAATACACGGTCTGTATATCTTGTTTTTCATTTCCTTCTTCCTCCATCATTAAAACAATTTAGGCTTCCTTGAATAATTATTAAACCACATATGGGAATAATCTTTATTCTACTTAAGATACTTGGATACACTTAGTGTGTGACCCTCTAGGACACTTTCTCATTAGCATTAGGCGGGCTTGCCTAAAGTCTAAGATTACTGTCTAGCAACAAGTCAAGGCACCCAAGAGAAAGAAGTTGATGATGCATTGACGTGTCACCTCATACGAATTCTTACTGTATAATTTAATCCATTTGTCTCAATATCTCATGAAGAAGGTTTCATGGAAGTGTCATAAACCTATATGCTTGATCTGTCGTTCTTTGACTACCTGAAATAAACTCTTCATTTCACCAAGGCCATGGAATTTAATGTGACAGTTCTGTTTCAATCAAAGGGCCGACATATCAACTACCAGAAATGGAAGGGACAAATCATTCGCCAACTTATCCATTAACAACATGTAATTCATGACGCACCCAATGTACCCTACTTCCCGCCAACTCTCTTCGTGACGGTTATCGTCAGCAAATCTAAGTGTGCGAGTCATGACATGAGTTAATGATAATCTTCCAATATAAGGACCATTAAACACACTTGTAGATAGTAATGTCTGATGACTCCAAGACATGTGGAATTGCTACTGGCGAGTCTGTTCTCATAATCTCCCATCTTGGAGATTACCAAGTGTGAACTCCATGAGAGAGAGTCTCGTCCTCTTACGAGTACTTACACATGACGGTCTGTATACTATGTATCCCATCATAGTATGTCTTCTAATCGTAGAACATTATTTAGGAAGATTTTTTATAACATTTCAAGGTTCTCATCATAGCGGGGATATACGATGACCTTATCAATGCAACAAATATTCCAAGACAATGTTATATTATAGTCATTCAGAACAATGAACAATATATAATAATTGAACATTCATGTAACTAAAGTACAAAATAGTTGGTTCTCAGGAAACCAACCCTAACAAACTCCCACTTGGACTAGAGCCAAATGCCTACAACTTTTAGTCCGCTAGACCTTACGTGATGATCATGTTTCTGCTGAGTCAAGGCTTTAGTAAAGGGGTCTGCCACGTTTTCATCCATGGAAATAATGATCACTGCAACTTCACCTCTCTGAGAAAAATACCTCAAGAGATGATACTTATGAAGTATGTGCTTTGTTCGCTGATATGACCTTGGCTCTTTTTCAAGTTCCACCACTTCAGTATTATCACAATAGAGTGTGATATGATCTTTACTGATAGGTAATACATCCAGCTCTTGGATGAAGCTTCGCATCCATACTGCTTCTTTAACTTCCTCAGAAGCTATGATATACTCGGACTTTGCTGTAGAATCTGCCACCACACTTTTCTTTGAGCTCTTCCAGCTCACTGCACCTCTATTAAAACTGAAGATGTATCTAGTCTGCGACTTCATGTCATCTTGATTAGTCTGGAAACTAGCATCAATATCTCCTCTGATGACTAGTTCCTCATCTCCTCCATAAACAAGAAACATATCCTTAGTACACCTTAGATACTTAAGGATTGTCTTGACTTCCATCCAATGGTGATCTCCTAGATCATCTTGATATCTTCCTACCACACTTAATGCATAATCAACATCTAGACTTATACATAGCATAGCATACAAGACTGACCCAATCGCAGATGCATAAGGGATCCTTTACATTTTCTTTCTTTCATCATGTGTTTGAGGACACATTTTCTTGGAAAGATGAATTCCATGTGACACTGGAAACAGTCCCCTCTTGGATTGTTCCATACTGAATATCATCAGTATCTTTTCAATGTATGTACTTTGACTGAGGCCCAGTATTCTCTTGGATATATCACAATGTATCTCGATCTCAATAATATATGTTGCCTCGCTCAAGTCTTTCATGAAGAAGCATTTATCTAATGATGTCTTAACTGACTGTAAGATACGTAATTCATTTCCAATTAGTAATATGTCATCAACATATACTATTAGGAAAACGACTGCACTTCCACTAAGCCTCTTGTAGACACAAGGCTCACATTCATTCTTAACAAAGACAAATTTTGTTACGGCTTCATCAAAATGAATGTTCCATGACCTTGATGCTTTCTTTAATACATAAATGGATTTCTGCAACTTTCATACCTTGTTGGCATCCTTTGGTGTCACAAACCCTTTAGTTTGTGTCATGTAGACATCTTCCAGGAGGTTCCAGTTATGGAATGATGTTTTGACATCCATTTTCCAAATTTCATAGTCATGGTAAGTGGCAATGGCCAATAGTATTTTGATGGATTTCAGCATCGCAAATGATGAAAAGGTTTCATAATAGTCATTTACTTGACACTGTCTAAAACCTTTTGCAACCAGTGGTGCCTTATAGGTGTTGACTTTCCACTCCATGTCCAGTTTCTTCTTGAATACCCATTTATTACCAACAATCTTTACATCAACTGGTGGATCTACCAAATTCTAGACTTGGTTTTGGTACAAGGAATCCATTTCAGAATTCATGGCTTCTTTCAACTTCACAGCGTCTGTGCCTTCAACTTCTTCCTTGTAGGTAAGAGTATAATCATTGTCAACTAATAATGAGTAACCATCCTTGGTGACAAAAAAACTATATCATTTTGGTTCTCTCACCTCTCTCATGCTCTTATGCAGTTCTTGTGTCTCTGGAACAGATTGTTTTTCCATGAGGTTTGTGGAATCTGTTCTTGTACCTACTCTTGTGTATCTTGAGCCTTGACTTCATCGAATTCTATCTCGCTCCCACTATCTCTTTTGGAGATGTGATCCCTCTCAAGGAATATGGTGTGTCTTTCCACTATAACCTTTTTGTCTGAGGGGTTGTATAGTCAATATCCCCTTCTTTCCTTGGGATATCCTATAAAGATACACTTTGTTCCTCAAGGTGAAAGATTGTTACCTGAAGAGACATTAATAAATGCTTTTCTACCCCACACATGTAAATTCGATAACATGGATTTGCAGCCACTCCATAACTCATATAGAATACCATTTATCAATTTAGTTGGTACATGGTTTAGTATGTGTGCTGCTGTTTGTAATTCATATCCCCAAAAGTATAATGGAATACTCACATGACTCATCATTGATCTCACCATGTCCAACAGGGTGTGATTCCTCCTTTCACTTACGCCATTCCACTGAGGTGTGTAAGGAGGAGTGAGTTGAGATAGAATCCCAAACTCCCGTAAGAAATCAATGAATTCCTTATTATGATATTCTCCTCCTCTGTCAGAGCAGAGTTTCTTAATCCTCTTACCAAGATGGTTCTCAACTTAATTCTTGTATTCTTTGATCAGATTAAAAGAATCTAACTTATACCTCATTATGTAAATATATCCATATCTACTAAAATCATCAGTAAAAGTTATGAAGTGCAAGAACCCACACCTTTCTTCAACTGTAAATGGTCCACACACATCTGTGTCAACTAATTCTATAAGCTCTTTATCCCTTTCACGTTTCCCACTAAATGGGGCTTTGGTCATTTTTCCTTGTAGACACGCATGACATACACCAAGTGTTTTTTAGTTCGAAAGAATCTAAATACTCATCTTGATGTAATTTTGGAAAACATTTCTCATTGACATGACCAAGTCGGTGATTCCAAATTTGGGTATGGTATGAGTCATGTGAATTAACTTTGTCATTGATTTCCATTATGTGGTTTGTGTAGTCTAACACATAAAGGTCGTTATATAAACGTTCCTTACCAAAACAAATGTTATCTTTATAAAAGTAGAAACATCCACTTCTAAACTTAAATATGAATCCATCAATATCTAATCTGGATAATGTAATAATTTTTTTGGTTATAGAGGGTACATAATAACATCATTTCAAAACCAAGACCATCTTAGTAGGCAATGTGAGGTGGTAGTCTCTGACAGCTACAGTAGTGAGTCTGGCTCCGTTGGCTGCTCGTAGATCCACCTAACCTCGGTTTATCTTTCTGAATCTACTTGGTTCTTATATTTGGATACATATGTGAGCCCCTCAAGCATTATCTATTACCCAATTGGTATAAACAGATAGATTTCATTCAATAACAAACACACGTGAAGGTTCCCCTTGATTTCTTGACTGGGTGCAGTTTTTCTTCCAGTGGCCCTTCTTGCCACATGCGAAACAAATAGCCTCTTGTTCTCTTGCCTCCCCTTTGATCTTATTTTTCTTGGAAGGCCTTGATGAAGATTTGGTCTTAAATCTCTTTACCTTCCCTTTAATTTTATTCACCATGAGGACAGAATCCTTTTCAGGCTTCATGTCATTGTCCACTTGGCAAATAAGGATAAGAAGATCAGACAGAGACTTCTCAATGTTGTTCATGTTGAATTTCACAACAAATTTTGATAAGATCTTGGGTAGTGGTGCAAGAATGATATCGGTACCCAGTTCTTTAGGGATTTTAAACCCTAGAACCTCCAAGTTTTCAATATATCCAATGACCTTGACTACATGAGGCCCAGTTGGGGCAGCCTCTCTACGATTTCTCTAAAATAGAGCTTTGGAGATCTCAAAACTTTCCTGTCTTGCTCTCTCCTTGTACAGACCACGGAGGTGCTTGAGCATGCTATAGGCATCCATGTCTTAATGAGACTTCATGAGATCACTAGACATTGATGATAGAATCAAACATTGAACGTCTATTGCATCGTTCAAATGTTGATCATAGACCAATAAATCTTCATCACTCGCCCCTTGCGCAGGCGAATCCGGAAGTGAGGACTCCAGCATGTAAAACTTTCGTTCATTGGGTAGGATAACCTGAAGGCGCCTAAACCATTCCTAAAAGTTACTATTGGTGAGGATATTGTCTTTGTCCAGAATTGATCGTAGAGAAAATGTGGTTGACAAGTTTGTCATATTGATTCTACAAATTAAAAGATCAGATTTATCAGTACCTTTTGATTACATTTTATGAAAAATAATAAATGAATTTATTAATTCTCCCACTATTTTATCAAGTCCCAATGATCCTCACCATTGAACCCAGAATTTCTAGTTCCTTTGACATTTTAGTGGCAATGATCCATATTTCCCTTTCGCATAATCCCAAAAGGGTTGGTCAATCTATTTGAAGGTATTTAGGTGGGAAATTTTTTTCCAACTGTGAGTTTACAGTTCATTGATCTGTTGAGTGGACTCTCCAATCCTGAAATCCTGACTTGGATTTCCTCAACACTTGCCTCCATTTTACAAAAATTCTAGCAAGGGCTACTCCTCTTGATGTAAAATGTTTAATTCAGCCCGAAACTTTCATAAGAGATTCCTTTATAAAAGTAAGTGTCCCAACAAGGGTTGGTCAAACACGTAGTTTTATTGAGTCTTTCCCTTAATCAAGTAATGGAAGGATTTGTCTAACTTAATATGGTATTTGAGGGATTTTATTCTTTATGCGTAGTTTTGCATTATCACATGCTTATTAATATTAAGTTTTTCTCGCTTAAGTGATTAACCATGTTCTGATAATGTTTACACATAGTCCAGTTTTTATTTTATTCCATCCTTTCAAGCTAGTTTATTTTATTAATTATGTGATCGTGACAACACATACATAAAAAATAAACCATGAAATCATACAGAAATAAAATAAGATGGAATGATCATGAGCTTCTATTGGTTAGCTTATCTAGCGGTTTGATAAGATAACCCTGACCTAGGGAAAAACACCTTGAAATGAAGGTTTGTGTTTTGCAACTCCCACTTTTCCACCTTTGTATATTCTTGGTTTGGTTTTGCCTCAGCTTCGGGTTTTGATTCGTCTCCTCTGGCATGGGAGATCCTCTGTTACATGAGTTTTACATTAAAGAAACCATGGGCACGCAGGACTTACATTTTATTGGAAGAAGGCTCACAGGCCAACAAATTTAAATTAAACAAATTTAAATGAAACCAAACACACATAAAAAGGTTCTTTGTTCTATATCATGATCATCCATAGCATGCAACGCCATTTACACATATTTAGAATTCAAATTCTTTTAATCGTTCTATTATTTAAGAAAATTCATGCTTGAAATAAATTAATTATGATCTTATAATTATTCAATTCCTTATCTTCAATTTCTTTATAAATTTCCTTGAGATTCTTATCATCCATATCCCTTATACAGGTCTTTGTACTTTTAGAAGAGTCCTGGTGAAATTCCATTTCTGGAAAGTACACAGCATGTAGTTTATATTTACACGACGTGTATTTCTTTTCACCCTTTATCCAAAGTACATGCTGGGGGCTTTGGCATGGTTTCTATACTTTGAAAATTTTGGAGTACACGGCGTGTAGATTAATCTAACACGGCATGTACTTCTTTGTTACATAGTTACCGGCCTGGCAATCCCGTGTATGCGGAACACAACTTTTTTTTGTACACATTTTCACTTGGGCCAGATCGGACTACACGGGGTGTTGATTCAACATATACGTTGTGTATTCCGGTTCCACGTGCCGTTCATTTCTGGCCAACACAATGCAATAAATCTCAGGTATACTCAATTCACACTGCATGGTTTGACGGACCAGTACCGGTTCGTTGACCCTAAGTACACGGCGTGTAGTTTTCATTACACGTTGTGTATTCCTGTGTTGTACAGACAGAAAGAGCGACTCTTCTAGATGAGTTCCTAATTTTTATTTTAATCAAAATTAAAATTAAAAGGTTGTTTCTGTCATGTGAATCGATAAATGAATGAGGAAGAACGGATCTCGTTCATTCAGTTTAATAGAACGATTTATCACGAATTGAAGCAAATATAAATGCGTAAATTATAAATGAAAATTAAATAACTATAATCAATGTTGTAACCTCCCTCTGATACCAATTGAAGGTTTTGGGCACAGTAGAAACACGTGGGTGGATGTGTCGACTTGGCTTTTTGTCATTATCAATGATCAATCCAGGATCAATACAACGATAAATGCCAGTCTCCACAGATCGATTCACATAAATAGACAAAGAATAAAAAAGGTCCTAGAACCACAAAAGTCGATAATCAAAGGTTGATTATGATTAATTTAGTTAATTGACAAGAAGTACCTTTTGGGTGTTCTTTCTTCATTGATATTCTTGATCATGTTCTGATGTGATTCCTCATTGTGTCGCAGAATCCAAGTGTAGACTTCTTCTTGCGGTGATCCACGCGTGCACCTCGTATCTTTGGACGTCGCCAAAGGAGTCTCCGGGTTCTAGCATAGAGAAACCCTTTCTTGCATTTTCCGCCTTAGATCATATTGATCTGATGGAAGAGGATCTCTCTCGGTCTTGAGAGTGTTCTTGGAGGTTAGAGTTCTTTCAGTCTTGAGATAATTCTCCAAAATTGTTGTGCACAATGATTCTCTTGTTGGAAAAAGAGTTGGGGTTGTGTGGATATTTATAATCTTATTTGAGGTTGTAGAGTTATGAAAATAAATAAACGTGTCACGCATTTTATTTATTTCATTGACTCTTATTGAAAACCCCCATGTTGAATAATTAATTCCTTGACATACGCCCATGCTGATTGTAATAAATATTATTTAATAAAACAATATTATATCCTCAAAATACCTACTGTAAAACTACACTGCGTGTAATCATTAATACAGAGTGTGTACTTTTTTTCCATAAAACTACACGGTGTGTAATCATTAAAACACGACGTGTACTTGTTTTCCATGAAAAACTACACGGCATGTAATCATTAATACACGGCCTTTATATCTTGTTTCTCATTTCCTTCTTCCTCTATAATTAATATGATTTAGGCTTCCTTGAATAATTATTTAACCACATAGGGGAATAATATTTATTCTACTTGAGATACTTGGATACAATTAGTGTGTGACCCTCTAGGCCTCTTTCTCGTTGGCATTAGGCGGGTTTGCCTAAAGTCTAAGATTACTGTCTTGCAACGAGCCAAGGCACCCAAGAGAAAGAAGTTCACGCCGCATTGACGTGTCACCTCATACGAACGCTTACTGTATAATTTAATCCATTTGTCTCAATATATCATCATGCATGTTTCATGTGAGTGTCATAAACCTATATGCTTGATCCGTCTTTCTTTGGCTACCTGAAATAAATCGTCATTTCACCATGGCCATGGAATTTCATGCAATAGTTCTATTTCAATCAAAGGGCTGAGATATCAACTTCCATAAATAGAAGTGACAAATCCTTCCTTGACTTATCCTTTAACAACATGTCATTCGTGACGCACACTACGTACCATACTTCCTTCTAACTCTCTTCGTGATGGTTTTCGTCAGAAAATCTAATTGCGCGAGTCATGACATGAGTTAATGATAATCTTCCAGTCTAAGGACCATTACACATGCTTGTAGATAGCAATGTCTAGTGACACCAAGACATGTCGAATTGCTATTAGTGAGTCCATTCGCATAATCTCCCATCTTGGAGATTACCAAGTGCGAACTCCATGAGAGAGAGTCTCATCCTCTTAAGAGTACTTGCACATGACGGTTTGTATACTATGTGTCCTATCATAGTATGTCATCCAACCGTTGAACTTTATTTAAGAATATTTGTTATAGAATTTCAAGGTTCTCATCATAGCGGGGATCTTCCATGACCTTATCAATGCAACAAATATTCCAGGACATTATTATATTATAGTCATGCAGAGAAATGAACAATATATAATATGTGAATATTCATGTAATCAAAGTAAAAAACAGTTGGTTCTCAGGAAACCAACCCTAACAATTGTTTCTAGAAGAAAACATTGTGCACGCTCATGAAAATAAGAAAAATGGAGGGGAAGGATTATTTTGTTGTTTGGGAGAGAGTGGAAGATGGGGAAAGGGTGGGCGTTAGAGGGCTACTTCACGATAGTGGGTGGTTTTCTTGGGATGAAGGCAAAGATTCTAGGTGTCGAAAAGTATGAAATAAATCAAACAAAAATATTATGTTGTTTGAACCCGATATGCATGAGAGAGGTGATAGAATAAAATGATAAATCTAAAAGGATGCTGAATAATATCATACCATAGATTTGATAATATTGATTCATCAGGGAGAAGTTCAAGGGGGGGCAGTGGTAGAGATGAACTTTTGTGGGAGTTTGAAGGAGGCGAGGGAAATCAGTTTACTTGGGGTTTTATTAAAAATATTTGGATGGATTTTATTATCCCATTGAAAAAACACTGATAAAGAGGGGTTTTATCAATGCTAAAATAATAAGCCTAGATAAAATACCACTTTATCATTTCTTTTTTAGAGAGGATTAACATATATCTATATCCATGCTAAAAACCACTGATAAAACATATCTTTATATGTTCTTTTATAGGGATGATAAACATATATCTTTATCAAGGATAAAAATAAATGATAAATACATATATAATTAGTTTTAATAATATAATAAATATAATTAAAAAGTGGAAATGTAAACAATTATAATTACATAAATAAATATAAATTTATATTATTATAAATATATTAATAGTATCGTAAATATGTATCTATAAATATAATTATATATTTTTAGTTATAATATATTTATATATGTATTAATAAATATTTGAACAATGTAATAAATATATTTTTATACTTATATATATATATTTATATAATTATATATATCTAATAAATAAATATAAGTGTATAGATAAATATAGTAAATATATTATGTATTTAAATAAATTTTTTATATTTTTATAATTACATAAATATATAATTATTTATTTTTAATTATATAAATATTTTTTTAAAAACTCTATTAATTTATTTATAATTATGACTATATAATTTTATAAATTTAGTAAATATACATTAGAAAATATATTTATTTATAAATATTTATTCACAAATATATTTTTAACATTATTAATAAGTATATAATCCTAAATGAATGAAATTTAAAAACTAGTGAAATTGATAACTAAAAATGGCTAAACATTAGAAATTTTAAAAATAGATAAGTTTACTAATTATAAAAATTATTAGAAAAATATGGATATATATTTAACTGAATATGATTACATATTCAAAATATTAAGATACACTAAATAATTATGTATAAATAAATATTTGAAAATGATTAAATTTTAAAAATAAAATTAAAAATAAGAAATATTAAAAATTAATTAATAATACTAACTGAAATAATAATAAAAATATATAAGAAAAATCTACCTATTAAAAATATAATATATTATATATATTATGTTACTGAATGAAATTCCAAAATGAATAATAAAATTGGAAGAAATTATATAAATATTCAGTGTATATTTGTATATCATATTTTATTATTTGCATAAATATTTTTGTTTCTGAAATTAATGTATATATATGTATATTGGTGTGTGTTTCAAAAATATAAAATTGAATAGTGATATTTTATGATTTTTCACATTTCTTAATCAAACAAATAATAATAAGGAATAAGAAATTTAAAAATTGAACAATTATTACTAATTAAATAGATAATTTAAAAAATTTAAAATAAATATTTACATATGTTAAAATTAAATTGAACACATATTAAATATTTCAACTAAAAATGTACTAAAAACATTAAATGTTAATGAAAAATCCTTTATAAATTAATTTTAAAAAATGGATAAAAATATAAAATATTGAACAATGAAAAATTTAATGTGAAGAAATTAAAAAATATTAAATATATCATTGTATAAATACATATAAATACATTAAAAATGGTTAAATTTCTAAAATTAAATTGAATAAATATTTAAAATATAAAAATTATAAAAAAAAGTATACACACCTTAACAATATTCATCAATACATTATATTAAATAAGTTCATGTTAGAAATAAGTGATATTTAATTATTTATATATATATAAATATAAATAATTATTATACTTTTTATAATAAAAAATGAATAAATATATTAAATACTTAATATACTAATTAAATAATAAATATATTATTTCATGATATAAATATATATATTAAATTTTTTATTTTTTTAATAATTTTATTCATGTATATTAATTTTAAACATTATATTGATTATTTAATTATATATATATATATATGAATTAATATACTATTAAATATATTATATTCTACAAATATAATTATAAATTTTTTGTTAGTTTTCCTGGTTCGGCTCATGGACCTTCTTGGATATATGTTTAAAAATATATATATATATTAATTATATAAATTAAAAATGATTTAAAATATATTAAATGTTAAATAAATTTATTAAAAATTATATTATTGAAATGATTATTTATAAAAAATAACATAATTAATATATATTTATATATATAATAATAAATAGTATACTAATTATTGAATTATAATATTAAGTATTTAATAAATTTATTCATTTTTATTTATTATAAATAGTGTATTATTAGTTTAATTAAATATATAATATTTTTTATTATTTATTTATTTATAATTAAAAATTAATATACTATTTATTACTGTATAAATATATATTAAAATTAAATAAATTATATATATATAATATTATTATATTATTATTATACAACTTATTAATATATGGCATTCTTAATATACATAAATATTAATACAAATCAGTATTAAATATATATCAATATATTTTTAAAAATATCAATATATAATTTTATATATTATTATTTAAAATGTCAATACATATATTTATATATATATAATATGAATTTAACTATAAAAATTAATAAATATAAAAAACTATAAGAAGTGAATAAACTTCAAAATATGTTAAAAAAATAAAATATAAAAGCAACCTTATTTAATATATTTAAATATATTGATTTTTAATATATATATTAATATTTAATTTATATATATATATATTAATATTTAATATAATCATATATACGAATATACTTTTTTTATGAGAAATAAAATATTCGTTATAAAACATTTTGTAATACAACTACTCATCAAGGAAGACCTATTAGTGTGGACCATGAAAAGAAGAAGGTTGGTCGATGCCTAAATGGGCACGTGGATAGTGGACATAGTTGAGTAGATTGTCATTCATGGCCTGGGTGGGCTAGTGTGTTTAGGTTTGAGCTTATTTAGGTGTGTGTGGAGAGCTTATGTGGGAACCCATCCCCACAGTAGGCTTTACATGTCGTGATGCCACAAAATTATATAAAAACAAGTGGCCAACCATCCACATTTTTTATATGGGGATAATGTATTAATTTTATCTATTCATTATCTATTTTTGCTAGAGATGACATTTATATGTGCTAGAAAATGTGTTAAAAAGGGTTTCCTATTCATCAATCCAATGAAAAAATGGTTGATAAAGTTGTTAATTTTACTTATCTTTTTTATGCACTGATTAAAGTAACCCCTTATCAATTCCTTTTTTATTGATAATAAAGGAAACAATTATCAGTACATTTTGATAGTGACGATAAACGATAGCTCTGAATACACCCAAAATGGTTGTACAGAAGGATGTATGTTATGCTCTTAGGGTTTGTTTATAATTCATATCTTTCACTATAAATATAATTTCTCAATGTCATTAATGAAATTATTATAGGTGCTAACTCAAATCATGGTTTAGATTGCTTGTTTTGTGAGTATTTAACAACTTTGATGAATATACAATATCATTAATATTTTACAAAAGGACAAACCCAGTCTTTTCTTCAATGTAACACTAAATATCACATACAAATCATTTCTTGAAGGTAGAGTCAATATCAAAGAATTAACCAATATCCCCTTTAATTATTCAAAACATTATTATTATTCCTTTTTTCAAATAAGGTTAACCCCTCTACCTGTAAATTTCATTAACGAGTTAGCCAATCATGATTAATTATGATTGAAGAGCCAATAGTGACCTGTCAAACCAATGAAACCATGTGCTTCAGTTATATTCACTAGTGTAGGCAAATCTACCATTGCCTTTTTAGTATCATCTGAGATTTAACCCTTGGAAAAAATATGGACAGTAAAAGAAACATCATGAATCCAGAAACAACACATATTAAATTTCAAATATAAATCTTTTCTTCTAAGAGTCTATAGAATGGATTTCGAAATGATTCTCATGTCCATAAAATCTCTTAGAATATACCATGATGTATTCAATGAAAATCACAAAAAAATCATTTATATAATCCATGAATATTCTATTCATCATGTCCAAAAAAATTGTGGGTTCATCAGTCAATCCAAATTGAATTTGTAAAAACATGTAATTTATATATCTAGTTTGAAATTATAACATATGAATGTTTTCCTTCTTTATTAGAAATTTTTTATACCCATACTGGGTGTTAGTCTTTAAAAAATATTGATATTTAATAATATGATAAAATTATTCATTAATGTGAGGAAGAGGATACATGTTCCTTGCCATAATAGCATTGATTTCCCCATAATGAATACACAACCTCGTAGATATATATTTCTTCTAAACGAAGAGATCATTTTCTCTCCATGGAGAGACTCTACTATGAATAAATCCCTTATCTGAAAAATATTATTATCTTTTATTAAATCCACTAATTACAAAGTGTGAATTCTATAGGAAGTCTTTGATGTTAGTCATACATCAAGGATTAAATCAATAAAAAACTCAACCTAATTCTATGGTTCATGTCAATGTAATTACACATGAATTTATTAATATAATATTTTATAGTAGGAACATCAAAAATTTGGAAGATTACATTCTCCATCCATAGATTTTATTTTATCTTCTAACAAATAATCTATCTAGAATATATTCAGGGGAGTATATAGACATTAATTAGATGATGAAGTATCCAATTTAAAGATAATGAATTTTACATCTTCAATTCAAATTAAAAATTATCTATACTTGAAATAAATTTTTGCATCATGTTTTAAAATACAATACAAACTAAGGATTATATCTATATCAATCGTATGAATTATATTAAATTCCACAAATAGTGCTTATTTATCTATAATAGTGGGGACTCCCAAGAACATCCTTACTGTAGCGAGACTTCCATTAGGCATTTTGAATGAAAACATTATTCTTAAGGTTCTTGGGAATTATATAATTTTCCTAGAAAACTAAAAAGATATTGAAGAGTGATTTGATCGATAATAAAATAATGGATTTTCTAAATATTTGGATATGATTAATATACATTCAACTACATCTTTGGGTAATTCCACTTCAGCTATATTGATCAAATAGGCTTGTCCTTCCTCTTAGACACTTATGTGGTAGATTTCCTTGACACTTGGGACATTGTTTTGAATAATTCCTCATATATTTTTAGTTTATGAACTGGATAATAGTGTTATCTTTCATCCCATTACATTCATGACCTAGATGACCCTTATCACCACACCAGCAATAAAATCCCATTCCCTTTATGAATTTACTAGGTTGTTCCCATCTAAAATTTTAACATGATGAGAATTTCTTAATCATATAATTCTTAATTGATGAATTCTTTTTTATTGGTTTTTAGAAGTCCTATTCATGTCCTAATTCTCTTTGAATGGATAGGATCTAGTTAATTACTCATCTATTTTGATGGAGCATAAAAATATTTCATCATATGATGAAAACATTTTAGAGACCATCACCCTATAGAGATATTGATTAATCTCTTTAATGAAATGGTCAATATTTCATTTCTTATTTCACATATAATCTATATCATACCAATATAGTAATATAAAGGTATCTGCATACACCTCAATGCTAACTTCTTCATTTTTTTTAATCTAGATGAATGTTCCCTTTATTTCAGTTTATTTCCCATTAGGGAAATATTTATGAATGAATGTCTCTATAAAATAATTCCAATCTATTTGTACTATTTCTGATTACTACCAAGTATTATGGATCAATGACTACAATTTATCAATATCATCTTTGGGATAATACACTATTATTATAACCTTTTTATTTTCATCACATCTCAAGACCAAAAATATATTCCTAGGGATATAAACCTATTTATCAGCATCCACATGATTACTAGTCCCACTAAATGATTGGGGTTACGTTTCATGAACAGATCCAACATAGGATAATCACTCTTTAGAAAAAAATCAATAATTGAGAATATTTATTTTTTATAAACGAATTATGTTTCCCAAATATAGATATGATCTTCCAAGTTCCAATACAAGACATATTGGCTTTCCCAACTAGGAAACATCTATATTTTCTAGGAGTACTGATAATTTATATTTATTATTGGTTATATAGGAAAATATTTTCCTTCACTTTGTTAGATCATAAAATAATGAATTTTATATCATAATGTATAATTATATGTTTATTCTAACACTAAACATTAATAAAAAATAGTCATTTTTAATCTCAGGAATATAAACATAGTTTATTTGATGATATCCTTATTTTAAACTACATCATAATAGTTTGTAAATTGAATGTTGAATACCTTAATCAAATTCCCCTTCAGTTTCAAACTAGGCGCATAGTATGGATACATTCATCATCCACTATAATGATGAATAAGACATACTCAACTAAATCTATTTATGGTTATTACCACTAGATGCATCTTTTTTCAAATCCATATCTAATGTTAGTATATATAAACGGAAGAATTTCTAGGAAAATACACATAATTTATTCCTTAAAAAACATTATGATGTTCTTCTAAAGTTATTCTTATATTCTAATATATGGTTATATTCCATAATATGCATTTTCCAAAATCCATTTCCTACTATTTTTAATAAACTTTCTATAATACCATGTGTTACAATCACGACTCCAATAACCCAGGGATGGGGTTTAATTTATTACAAGGGAATGTATACAAGGGGTAAAACACATAGGAATAATTATATTATCTTTTTTGGATAACTCGATACATACATGATACCTATTTTATATTAGGAATTGAAATAAAACATAGTAATGGAAAACATTCATCCCCCTTGAACTCATTGAAAGAATTATTCTTCATATCCAACAGAAAAGAAAAAAAATAAGGGTGATATCAGATTCTAAATATGGGTTAATTATAGTGGAATTTATCATGAAATAATAAAGTATAATTAATATTGAAGGGTAAATAACATTAAACATGTTCCATTTAATCAATTATGTGAGGAAATAATGCATCTATAGATTATTTCAATGGAATATTAACAAGGATAATAATAACATAATTTATAATATAATAAATGATTAATGTTTAACATCATGATCTTTGAAATTACTATATATATACTTTCAATACCATTCATAAGAAATCTTAAAACTATGGGTAAAACCCATTTAATTTATCAAATATATTTTTATCACGAGACCGGCCAATTAATCAAGGGGATATTTTATGTTAGACCCCACATATCACAACTCTTCAAAATACTTCCACATATATCAAATAATTTATATAACTCATTAATAATATTCATTATAAAAAATCATTTTAAGTAAAGAATAAAAATTTATCATTATTTCCCCAGTCAAAAAAATAACTTTCAAAGTATACCCCATATGTATAAATGGTATATGGTTTAATAAATTAACATATCCATGATAAAAAAATTATGAATATTTTAAAAAAAATTAATTTCAAATGATGAAGTATCCAAAGAAATTGATTGTATCAATAAATATTTAACAATCACATAATTAATCATGAGATGAGAGGTGTCATCGATTTATCTGAATTAAAATTTTTTCAATAAAATTATGTCCGTTAGAAGGATAAAGGGAATACATGTAAAATATTAGATTAATATTTCAAAACATAGTTTTTTATATAAAATAATTTAAAACATATTAAATAAGATACATTTCAAATAATATTTACAATAATAGGGTTGTCTGGTATTTCAATATATGTTAAAAAATAACATTCCTTTTTTACTTTTTGTAAAAATATCAATATTGATAAATAGTATAAATATTTCTTTCAATAAATTTTTAAATGTTGGGGATAAATTAAAATGTTTTTAATAAATCAATTGAGAAAATAAATCGGACTTTAGAAAAAAAAAATTGATTGCATGGATATGAAATAAAAATATATACGTTTTTTGGAGAAATAAAAAACGGCTTTTATTTTTAAAAATTATTTTCATGAATCATTTAATAAAGAGTGTAAATGATTGAATAAAAATTAATATACTTATAGTGGATTAGAAAATTATTTAGTTGTATGAAGTATAAATGATAATATTCTTTCAATGACAAAAAAATCAATCCAAAAATAAATCGAATATTTAGAATAGATTCTTACCTCATTAATAACATTCAAATTGTAACCCCTTGAAAAAATATACATGAACTTAAATATTAATAACCATGAATAAAAAAAATAATTTTAAATAAATCATTGGGGAACTATATACACCATATAAAAGTGAATATGTTCAAAATAACGTATATGTCTCAATGGAATGGATATTGAGCTGAAATACCTTACCTCACTCATCCTTATTATTAAACATGATTTAACCCTAGTATAAAGGTTTTAATCATGTTATAAATTTATAATAAAACCATATTCATGTTTATTGTATCATATATGAACCACTTATAATATATTACCACCCATTAATCAATAATATTGTATTAATATTTTTATTTTTTGTGTTAATTCCCTTTTTTCACTATACAAGTTTTTTATGAATTATGTAGTTCTTATATATATTATGGAGTTAAAAAATTTCCATTATTATATAAATTTTATATAAATCTTTTTAACTATTGAAATATACCTTTAGAACCATTCTTGAAAATTGTACATGGGAAATGAATCTCACCACTTTTCTTAGATGGTAAGTCGTATGTATGAATATAAAATGATATCATTCTCTTAATGATTTGATGGTTTATAAATTGTATGATATATATAATTTCAAATATTTTATATGATATAATATTTATCATATATATTCACTCTTCCCATCATTACGAATATTCATGTGAGTCATTAATGGGAAAACAATATATCGGTTTGATAGGTGGTAATTCACCATACACAAGAACGATGGTTTTGTTTTCAATTTAATGGGGAAGGAGATGGATAATTATTATGAAATATTAAAATATAAATACATGGGAGATATTTTTTTTAATGGAATTTAAAATAAACAATTGGAAGTAATAGAAATATAAAGAAAAAGAATGAGCTTCATTAGGATGATTACCTTCTCTTAGGGAAACCATTTTTAATCTATTCCTACTATAACTTCTAGTTATTTTAAAAGGAAGCACTAGGATCGACAATGTGGGAGATCTAACACATAAAGATTAAACAAACAACTAAATTTTATTATATAATTGTAATAATTATTACTTTGCCTTTAAATTGGGTTGAATAAAAATGAATAACTAATTTATGACATAAATATAATTTTCCAAATCAATATTAATATTGTAGTAATTTCTTATAAAATAATAACACAATTTTATGTAAAGTCATTTTATTATTAAAAAAATATTTATATAAGTTTTTTATTACTTTTTAGGTATATATAATTAATTTATAGAGATTTTAGAAAAAAATTTGATAGAATTAACTCTTTTTTATTATAATAATAAAAAAAATTAGTCTATGTTTAAATTTTTATAATTTTCTAAAAAAGATAATTTTTTTGATAAATAGTAAAAATATTGTTTTTTTATATACAATATGTTTTGTGACATCATCAAGATTTAAATTATAACATAAAATTTATTAAACGTATATAATGACAAAATTATGATATTATAAAATAAATATTGTTCAAAAATAATCAATAAGGTTTAAATTATAATTTATTTACTGGTAAGTATAAATATCATTGTTGGTGTCGATGCAGTGCCTTCGTAGAATTGACAAAGTAAAATTTGGTTCCTTATAGACAATAATTTAGTGATAAAAATTATTGGCATAAATATTTTATTTATTAGTATATATAATTGATTTTTTTGGACAATAGATTCAAATTTTAGAGTTATACAACATGAATCTTATCCAAATGCATGTGCGATGCTTTTACAAGGAATGAAAAGTCAAATTAACAAATTAAAACAGTTTTATTGGCATTCATATGAGTTAATATACATAATGGATCAATTTTAAATATTATAATGAATGTAGTTTATTTATTTTTATGATAGTAAATTATTTTTATTATATGAAATAATTAACTTTAATTCTTGTACAACGCTGATGCCATGCGTGTGCATGTGGAAGAAAAATCTATAAAATTATTTTAATTAAAATTATACTAAACATTAAATGACATAAAAATTTAAATAAATATTTTTGAATGTGTATTCATTGGCCATTTTATTAATTTTTATTTGAATTTGGGACCTTTTGTATCCTCTATGATCACATTATGTCTTTTATAATATTTTATTTAAAAGGAAGTCATGTTGTTCAAACTATGGGTTTAAATTATTATAACTTTTAAATATAACGTTTTTAAAATGTTTTTTTTTGAAATAAATATATTGAATTATATCTAAAATATTTTCCCTAATCTTGATAATTTAATTTAAACTTGTATAAAACAAATAAGTACCTTGAAGCTTACATAATAATGATTCCATAATTATTAATTTAAAAGAAAAATAAAATAGATTATCTTAAAATAAATATAATCCAAGATAATTAATATGATAAATGAATTATATTGGTAACTATTACATGTATAATATATAATTAAACATATATTTTTTCATTTTAATCATATTTTTTGATGTTTTTAAAGTCATAATTTGGAATATTGTTAAATTTGACATAAATTATTTTTAATGAAGAAAATAGTAAATTAAATTATTTAATGATAAAAAAATCCTGAATAAGAAATACATGGATACTATTGTGTCTCCAATTTAATTCTTTTTAATTTTTAGTCCTTTTCAAGTCATTACCCTAATATTGGTTTTATTATATTAAAATATTTTAAGTAATTTCTAAATTTCCACTTACCACATTTATAAAAAGGGAATCATTCCTTCACTTAATTTCATCACCATGAGACTCCTTGATTTACTATCATATGAAAAAATTTCTTCTAATCACCCTTTTCAACCATATACTATTTTTGGAGTCATAAAAATACCAATTCCATGTGCCAATAGAGGTTCTCAAGGATAAATATTCAAGTGGTAAATTCCTTCATCTTCTCTTTCAAATTATTTCTCACTTCTACTTATCCTCAACCCTATATAATGTTGTATGATAAATCTATTATCATATATATACTATAATTTTATTTTGTTAATCGTATATCTGTCATCAAAGATAATCTTTCCCCTTTTTAATCTTAAAAACAAAATTGTCGCCATGGTGTGTCAAATCACCACTTTCGTGGCTGATGAGTTTTCATTTATCATTACCTCATTAATGGGAAGTTTAAATTATATTATATTTGATTAAAATGACATATATATATTTATGTATATGTATATGTATATTCTCTCTTTTAAATTATTATTTTTATTAGAAAATAAAATCCATAGTGGACCCACCAAGAAACAATGAAATAATGGAAATAACAAAATATTGTTTATAAATGGATAGAAAGATGTTATAAAAAGATAATATAAGGTATAATAAATATAAATATAGTTTTTAAAAAAAATTATAACACTAAAGAAACCTTTATAAAGGATTTTTTAACATGATTGAAGGAATTTGAAATTGTGGTAATGGAATTATTAACATAAACATTATTTTAAATGTTTGAAATATGTAATATTCTAAATCATTAAATTTCAAGTACATGTTTTCAAAATGGTTTTATGAATATATTTTTATGGAAATAAATATTTAAAATCTATATTTTTTCCCCTCAAATGTTTTCAAAAATCGATCTTATTCAGGGGTTAGGTAATGGACATTCCTTTTTAAATCCTCTTAAATATATCCTTTTACAAAATTAAGAATTATTAATTTACTTATACTGCATGAGAATATTTTCTTAATTCCTTGAAAACTATTCGTTTTTATTTATTAAAAACATTATTTCATTATTATTTTGAAATAAATTTTTTTCCTTTGCTTGTGAAAATCATTCATTTAAAATTAGTTCTTTTCGATAATTAATTCTTATAATGATACAAGTATTTGTGTTTTATGATTATATAATGGTTATTAGGTATTCTTTATGATTATTAGTGGTTCCATTATAAAATAAATATGGGTGGGTCTATGATATCACTTCAATTCAATGGGTGTTTTGGAAATTGACTACATTGGTTATTCCATGTGTAACTACGATAGTTACATCATAAGGTAGCCACAAGAGTTTATTTATAAGGTAGAGATGAGGGTTTCTAATGTTATGGTATACATATGGGTTACAATAATTATTAATTATGGTAATAAAATGATTCAATAAGATACCTATGTGGTTTAATTTAATCATTATATGTTTTATAGAAACCTTATGTTTTCATGAAGTAAGTATATGTTAATTTTCTGGGAAAGAAGTATATATTTCATGTGTATTCAAGGAAAAATGGTTTGTTTACTTATTTTTATCCAATACAATGATATTTGTGATCATACTATGTTTTGAAATCTTTTATCATGTTTTAAGGTTCTGTAGGGGAAAAGAAGAATCCATGCTGACTTTTGAGGAGATTTTTCATTAAAAGAATTAATATTTTATTTTTAATGACTTCTATACCATGGAAAAATTGGATACTGTTTCAGTAGTATAAACATTTTATGAATATGGTTTTTATGAATTGAATATGACCAAATTATATAGTACACTAAACCAAAAATATCATTTGGAATTAAATAAAATTAACTCTATTTGAATTCGCTGGAATATGTAAGGTTTAAGACTGGGTCCTTACATTTACTGTTAGTACAGTTTTTAGATAACATCATAGGTTAGGATTTTATTTGAGAAAAAGTTAAAGATAAATTAAAAGAACAAGGATTATTATTAAATGGATATTATTTTATGTTTATGGTAAATTTTTTATATTGGATAAAAACCTAAATCAACTAAGATAGAATGGGTTCATGGATTAGAATATTATATTTTTTTCTATTATCATTACCCTATAGATTATTTTTTTCTTTTAATAAATTATTTAATGTTTAGTTTATGTTATTTTAAACAAATTAATTATAATTTTTCAATATGTAATGAAAGATATTTTTCAAATCCTTTTTATACATTCTTAATGATATTATTATCACTATTATAGAAAAATATTGTTCAAAAGATTTTGAAGGTTTGTTGAGTATCCCAATCACTTGAAAGAAATTTTTTGAGTCATCCAACACCTACAAATTTATACAAAGAAAATTTTTCGTTCATGGTATCTTTTTCATCTGATTTCTATACATCAACTCTTCTTACTTTAAAGAAAATTTTAATAATATAAGTGGGAAGAAAATTTATTTTTTTAAGGTATAACAACATAATAAAGTGAAAGGCATGATCAATAACATCCTGAATTTTGGAAACAATGTATGAATTATTTTCTTATCCAAAAGTATACAAGATAATTAGATTGATATTTATGATTCATAAAGATAAAAATTTTATAATTTATTATCAATAATTAAGTATTAAGAAATAAGTTTTCAATGTATAGTTAATTGATTATGAAGAATGTTGAATGATTAATAGTCTACATAAAAATTAATCAAGTTTTATGGTATATTTAAGGATGATAAAATGTTTAAAATTACAAGTACTCTATTTATCATGGGTGGTTGTTGGAAAAATTTTATTGAGTTTAATTTATAAGTAATCATTATGTATCAATTTGAAAAAGTTATTTTAGTAAAATAATATTTTTTATTCTTAAAGACATAATTTTTATTTTATAGATAACTATTGGGTTCATATGATCTTCAATTATTATATAACTATGAGTTGATTATAATTTTGAAATATATGGTTTATAAAAATTTTATTTAGTAATAAATGTTATCATGTAAGAAGGTTAATAATTTTTAAAGCATTACAGGAATAAGGTTAACATAATGCATTGAATATTTGTTTTAAAAGTAATTTTTAAATTTTATTTTGGAGTAAAATTTTATTTTATTATGCCATTATCTTTATTCTCATAAATAACTAACATGTCATTGAGATTATTGGATTTGAGCATATACTTTTTAGAGTTAGAATATAAGAGTTATTAATTTTATTTAGTGAAAACCTTTAATAGTATTTTGGATGTATATTTGACCAAATAATTATATGTTTTTGGTTTTAATAATATTTTATATTCATTTTTAGAAATTTAAATAATGGTATTTTATGGAATGATATTTTTCGAACATTGGGAATAATTGTTGAATTTGGAAGAATAATTATTTTTGGCAATTATCTTATCTTATCCTAGCAATTTTGGGTTTGGTTAACGCCTAAAGACAATAAGAAGATATTTTTTCCTTTTATGTATTTATAGATACCAACAAGTTGATTCTATTTCTTCAAGAATGAAATATTCATAGTTTTCAATTAGAGAAAATGATGAGATTATGGTAAAAATTTGATTAAAATATGAAACACTAATATTCACATTAGTACATATGCTTTTGTTCATTGTATAGATGACAAAAAAATTCCTAAACTGTATTAAAAATTTACTTTAAATAGTAAAATTATTTATTTAATTTTGATACTGAGAAATTAATAGAATTTGAACACATCATAGATCTACAATTTTCTAATTGTTAATATCATACTGATCATGATCTCTATCAATCCCCAGTAAAGCCTTATAGTTATTTTTCTCTTCAATATCCTCATTATCGTTCATGAAACTCGAGTCTGTGTTCTCTTACATGACAAACATACTTCCATTTATTTATTTATAAGTGGATATTTTAGTAATAATTTCTTCAATGTGGGTTTTTAAAAAATGTGTCTTGATTAGTTGACCTTTGGTTACAACTCCCAAGTAAAAATAAAGATTATACTATTTCTTAATGGGGTAGAATGTAACATCCTTAAATTTTAAAATAGAAAACTATGCTTGATAGAATATAAAATACATCACACCAAGCTTAAACAAACAACTATATTTTATTGTTTAATTGTGGTCATTATAATTAGCCAATAAATTGGTGGAAATTAATAGGAATAAATAATTTATGAAATAAATATAATGTTCCAAATAAATATGTATGTTCTGGTAATTTCTTATAAAATAATAACATAATATTTAATATATACATTTTATTCATAAAAATTATGTTTTATTCAAAAAATGAATTTTATTTCTTTTTATTTATAAATAATTAATTTATAGAGCTTCTAGAATATTTATTATATGAAATAAACTTAATTTTTCAAATAATCATACCAAAATTATTATATTATGACATTTTTATAATATTATGAAAAAACATAAATTTTTGGTGAATAAAAAAATGCAATATTTATTGTGACATCGTCAAGACACAAATTTTGATATAAAATTGATTAAATTTATTTATTGAATAATTAATGATATAAAATTTATTAAACTTATGTAATGATAAATTTATTATACTATAACATAAATATTATACAACAATAATTTAGAACATGTAAATTATAATTTATTTCTTTGTAAGTATAAAAATAATTTTCGGTACCGACGAAGTGCTTGCACAACATTGGAAAAGTAAAATTTTTGTTCCTTATAAAAAAATTGATTTCTAAAATTATTTACATGACTTTTCTTATACTTATTATTTATAATCAGTATTTTTGGATGATAGTTTCTAGTTTTAGACCTATATAACATGAATCTTATACAAATTCATGTGCAATTCATGCACATGGAATGAACAATAAAATTAAAAAAATTGAGAAGTTTTATTGACATGGATAATTGTAAATATACAAAACGAATGAATATAACAGATTGTATTGAATCATATTAAATTATTTTTATGATAGTAACATATTTTTTATTTATTAAATAATTAATTTTAATTCTTGGTCAACGCTGATACAGTGCTTGTAGAAAGAGAATAAAAATCAATAAAATGATTTAAATTAAAATTATAGTAACCATTAATTGAAAAAAAATAACTAAATATTTTTTATGTGTAATTGTTTGACATTATAATATTCTTATTTTAATTTGGGACATTTTGTATCCCTTGTATCACTTTATGCAATTTATAATATATTATTTAAAAGAAAGTAAAGTTGTTCACCGCATGGTATTCAATTAGTATAACTTTTTAATAAAGGGGTTACCAAAAGATTTTAAAAAAAATAAATAGTTTTTGAAAATATAAAAGATTTTTTAAATCAATTTGTTTAATTTTTAGGCAATAAATAAATACCTTAAAGGCTTTTGCAATGATGATGTAGTAAATATTAATTTAATTGAAATAACAAATAGAATATATTAAAATGTGAAAATAGAATTATATTATAGTTGTTTAAAATGAACTAAATATATAAATATGTTCTCTCTCCTATAATATTATTTTCATTTTATTAGAAGATATATAATGTGATGACAATGAAACCAGGAAACGAAAAGACCTGAACAAATAGAAATAAAAAAATATTGATAATAAATGGGTGAAAATATTTTATAATATGATCATATAATGTATTATAAACATTTAGATAGTTCTTTAATAAATTTATAAATCAATTTACCCTGTTATAAGAAATATTTTTAAGTGATTTTTAAGGAATTAAATCTTTGGGTAAGGGACTCTTTAACTAAAACATTATTTTAAATATTTTAAATATGTATTCCTCTAAATCATTATATTTTATTCCCATGTTTTTAGAAGGATTTTATGAATATATTTTTATTGAAATAAATGTTTTAAATTGGTATTTTCTAATTTACATTAATTTTTTTCAAAAAAAGGTATATTTTTTATGTTTTATGTAAGGGGAGTTCCTTTTAAAATCCTCTTAAAAGACACTTTTTATGGATTTAAAAAGTTTGTTTTTAACTTATACATCATGGGAAAATATTCCCAATTACTAGACACCTAATTGTATTTATGTATTATTTAAAATATTCCATGTTTATTTTAAAAAAATCATTTGGTTGTGCACAATATTATTTTAAAATTAGTGATTTTCCTCAACGAATTGTTTTTATAATGGAAGTATTCATGTTTTATAATTATATACTATTTCATGCAAATTTTTTATGATGACATGTGGTTCTATTACAAAAAATAAATGTGGGTCCATGATAACCCTCTAATACATTGGTTATGTTAGAATTTTACAGTAATATTAATTCCAAGTGTAACTATGATTGTTAAATTATAATGTAGGTGCAAGGGTTTTATTGTATGGTAGCCATGAGGGTTACAAATCATATGTTTTCTGTGATGGTTATAATTATAAGTAATTATGGTAATAAAATGATGCTCTAATTTACCTATATAGTTTTTCTTATGATTGATTTTTTTATTGGAAACCTTATGTTTTCCAAAAGTATGTATATGTTACTTTAAAGGGTGATAAGTATAACATTCAGGTGTATTCATGGACTATTGGTTTCTTTCTCTCTTTTTATATCCCTTACTGAATGATTTTTTCTCATACTATGTTTTAAAAAAATTTCATATGTTTTATAGTTTGGTAAGAGAAAAGAATAATGGACATTGAATATTGTCAATATATTTCATAAAAAGGAATCATGTTTAATTTTTAAAGAAATTTTAATTTTAGAAAAAATGGATATTGTTTTAGTAGTATTCAGTTTTTATTACTGTGGGTTGTTATATATTAATTATGAACAATTTATCTAAAAATCTAAACAAAAAATTAATTTCTCAATTAACTAAAATGAACTCTTGTAGAATTAATTTTATTATGTAATGTTTAAGGCTGAATTGTTACAGTTAAGGACCCAATGGATGGTATTTTGGGTAGAAAAACACATTTATTATGTAGATAAGGATGTTGGGGAGAGATATATGTAGGTCTTTATGGTCAAAATGGATTTATATATATGAATAAGTTTAGGGAGGGAATTCCCTTTTATAATTGAAAAGAACACATTTGTAACTTTTGAAATAAAAAAATTATACCCATGTTTTCCTAATACAATTATGATTTAAAATGGTCCATTATCAAACCTTATTTGTGTTAATGTCAAAATATTTTCAAAAAATAGGAATTAATGAAGTTACTAGGTCATTTTTACCCAAAAAATTAATGTTTAACCCCTGATAAACCCGTTTTAACTATTAATTCAATAATTCATTTTTACAGTTTTCACTATTAATCATGAACAAAATTTAAATTCCCTATTATATAATATTAATTATGCTAATTCATAATATGTAATCTATATTAACCAATTTAATTCACATAGGTGGACAATTTTAATTTAATTATATTGTTGAGAATCGTCCCAGATACCTTGGTACCTTGATAACTAACCCAACACTGATATTTCCCAAAGGTTATTCCTAGTCATAATGGATTCAAGACTATCACCAATCATCATAGAAGAATAAATAGGGAACAATTTTATGACAAAAATTTTGAAGAATAAATGATAAAATTTAGTATATTAACACTCCTGTAAGAGATAGTACCAAAATTCAAATAGTTAAAATGGCGCCTATGAAGATATATAAACAACATGAGGTAATCCACAACATAAAAAAGAGAAATCTATTTTAAAATAATTTTTAACAAGTTGAGAATAGCTCCACAAGTCACCATCACCACTCTATGGTCCCATGGATCTAGAACATCATCTACCTTTGAGCGGTTCATTTAATTTTCATAAACCACCAAAAGAATGTCTACAAAAACCCAAAGGAAAAGGCAAGGTCTAAGAAATAAATCTATATAGGGCCTTAAAATGTGTTTTGTATTAGATTCCAGAATAATAAACCAATTATAAGTACCCAACCATTATCATCACAATATCTTAAGTTTTATTCAATAATATAATTGCATTGACTTTGAGGATATTTTTAGATTAATATTTTTAGAGAACTAGACAATAACTCGTTTATTAAAAAACTAGATCGTACAAAATGGAAACTTTTTTTAGTATCAATTTTTTCATTATTATAACACTATTAAAATAAAAATTATTTAATTTCATTGAAAATATCTATGAACTTCACATGACTTCTTCCTTTCTTTTACTCATCCATAACCCTTATAAGACCATATTAAAAAAACATGGGATAAGGAAAAATATATTAAAATGATATAAAAATAAAGGAAACTATTAGAAAAATAAAATTATTAAAACCCATGAAATATTTTCCATTAAGTAAATATTATTTTTTTAATGGAAAAAACATTTTCACAAGAAAAAACACACACATTTTTCTCGAATAAATCCTTTTAAAACCATAGCATGAAATTAAAACACCTATTAGGTGACCTAGAGAGTAATATTCATAAAATCCTTTAAAACCATTTTTAATTCAAATAAACATAAAATCTACTTCTAATATAATCATTTGTCAATACACTAGAGAGCTATAATGGGGATCATCCTTCATATAAGTTATATTGGGCTTAATTATGAGCTATAATGGGGCTTAAAAATTCATATAAGATACACCACGCTCACTTTTGAGTTATGTTGGGGACCCAATCTATATTAGAACCACCCATTATTTATGAGATATATTGGGTTTAATCCCTTTTTAATTAATATATCAGGCTCACCCAGGATCTATAATGGGGCTCGACTGTTTGTATAAGCTGTATAAAGCTCGCCTGTGATCTATAATGGGGATCAACTCTTCATATAATCATTATTAGGATCACCTGTTCAATATAATTCTCAAGTACCATATGATAAAAAAAATAATTTCTTTTTAAAAACCTTTGAAAAACACATTTAAAACTATATGAAATACATTTTCATTAAAAGATATCATTTTATTTTAAAAACCCATTATCAAAATAAAAACCAATTTGTTGAAAATGCCTTTTCAATACCGGAAAACCCAAAAATAAGAATAAAATGTGTTATTCTATGAAGAAATCATGAAATATTTCAATTGAATAGAGAAGTCAAATAATGTTCATGGTGGAAGAAAATTCATTTCCATTGTGCATGTTAAGAATATAACATTCCTTTTTTACATTTGTAAAAAAACATTCTCTATAAAATACATAAAAAGGTTCATTTTCAAAAACATTTAAATACTATAAAAATAGGAAAAAAAATTAACATTTTAAATAATTTACCACTATATAAAAACATTCATTAAATTAGTGAAAAACATGGACATTGAAGAGAAATAGTTGAAAGGAAACCTTTTAAAAGGAAATTCTTATAAGAATAAATGTCTCTTATCACTTATGAAACACATGAATTATAAAACCCATTAAATAATAACATTAAAATAATATAATATCATTATAATAGATATATTCATTATATAACATGTCAATGGGATGTATATACACATTATAAAATAATATATTCTCATAATATCAAAATTTGCTTCAATGAAAGGAAATTGAAACGAAGTCCCAAACCTTTAGTCTGATTCATCACATTTGTCTTTATCTTCATGAATAATAAAATTATATAAATTATTTACTTTACTGATAACATTTTTTATGTTTATTATTAATTATATTTCACTTAATAACAAGTTATATAAAATTACTTAATCAATTAATTTTATGTCTGACGGTTTGACTATATTTGGCTTATATGTCCAAATGAATTTGGTAGGTTGAATATGGCCAAAGAGGTAATTATTTAAAAATATATAGAAACATATTCATGAAATAATTATATTATTTATCCATCAACTATAATTTTAAAACTAACCATGTAATATGGCTATGAAAAATGTACTAATGTTTTGATCATGAAGACGGTAGGTCATACATTCATACGTAATGTTTCTATTTTTTAATGATCATTATTGAAATATGGTAGGTAAGACTTTTATTTGTAGAATGATAATAAAATCATAAATCCCATAATATTTATTTTTATATACTTATATCTTCCATTAATGTATTGTGGTGATAAAAAAATGAATCAGATAGCTTCTAGGAAGCAATAGTCCACATGTCTTCGAACGATGTTATCAATTTTTTAGTGAGGGATAAGTTAAGAAAAAATTGATATAGTATAAATTCATAATGATAAATATGTTTTAAATATCATAATATGTGATTTATATCCCACATATTAATCATCCTTACCCTTATTACCTTCCATGTAATGTGTTAGTGAAAACGAATCACAACGCTTTGCGAAGCGGTAATCCGCCATACACATGAACGATGTTATTATATACCATATATAGTGGAATATAAAAATGACATATATATATATGATATAATAATTCCATAGGTGTAATAATGTTTTAAATATCATATATAAATATTATATTCTTTATTATTTCAAACCACGAGATATGGTAATGGAAAAATGAACAACATCGTTTCTAAATGCGGTAGTCCTCGATACACATGAATGATGATTTTATAACCCATTTCATATATGTTTCTATATTTTTATGTCATAAAAATAACATAAAAATAAATCAGTTTATTTAGGATATATATTTTATTATATAATCATATTATAAATAGAATTTAAGGAGTTGGAGAAGGAAATAAGATAATGATGCTTAAGGAGGAACATTACCTTTTATTCATGTATCTTCTTTTTTTTTCTCAAAAACCCTTCGTATGATATATTTATTCCAAAAATAACTCTTTATGGACGAATTTAGGCATGTTTGGGAGTGATTTGGGTAGGGTTTAAAAGATAGAAATGGCTCGATGGGTGTGGATAATTGGTGAGAGTGAGTTCCCTTTTATAGTGGACAATGAGTGTCATTCTTGTAAATACTAAAATCTATTCACTATTTAAATATATCCCATACCTCATATTATAGAAAAACTAGAAAATAATGGATTTTATTTAGAACATGGTCAATATACACTTAAAAACACAAAAAATAAAGTCATTTTTATCACTTTTTCTCTTAGACTTTATGTTTACTAAATTTTCCCATTTTTTTTACCACAGTAACTAGTGTTCCATCACATAAAATTTTTCATTTAAGAAATAATTATGGTGATAATTATAAGAAAACAGATACACTTTCATTCTAAATATTATATCTAATTTAGAATTTAAAAATACCATGTTTTTTGGAAATTAATTTTAATAGAAGCTCACGTAACGCGCAAAAAATACTACTTTAATCGTAATCATCATAAAAAAGTTCTCACTATTTAGGGGAAAATATTTTCATTATAAAATATTAATTTTTTAATTAATGGAATATATTTTATATTTATTAACATTCAAAAATCACTTGGAGGATGGTTGGAAATTGTTTTTAATTTAAATCATTTAATAAAGTATCATTTATTATAAAATAATATTAATTTCAATTTTGATGTTATTTATATAGTTAAAATTTAAAAAAAAATAATGTTATCGAATTGAAATTTATTAATTTTAAAAAATTAAAAAAATATATATTCATCTATGAAATTAATTTAATGAAATAATTCCTTTAATTTACTTATATTTAAAAAATTTCATATCAATTATTTTTGTTAATTATGAACCACATAATTATTATGTTTTCATTTTTTATGCATTTTATGAAACTAAATCTTCTATAAAAGTTAAATATAAATTATTATGATGATAAAAAATCATTTATATATAAATTTAAAATTTATTACAGAACCTATATGGTTTTTTCACGATCCCAAAGCATTATTGATATTAAAATCATTGAAGGTTTCTTTTTGGCTTTTTCATTACATAACTTACTAAATAAGTCACTATTATGGAATAACCTCCCAATAATTACAAAAAATTGTGTCTAAGGTTATATGGTTCAATCTATGGAAATAAAATTGTTTTTTAATAAATTGGTTGGTCATTAAACACCATATAATATATGTTAAACCGTTAACTAAACTCATTTTTTCCATATCATTATAATAAATTTTAACTATTTTCACTAATTATTAATGTAAAAAAAATAAGTTTACCTTATTAAATAATTTAAATTATTATGATATAAATTTTTTCAAATTCAATTTATATTATTGGAATAATTTAATTTAAAATTAATCCACCATATGTGACGAGAAAGCAGGGTCTTATTGAGAAAATGATCAAAAGTTCACATGTTATTAGATCAAAAGTAAAATGAAAACGATCCAGATGACATACATTATATTAATGGATGTATAATAGAAATATTATGACACTAAAACAAATTCAAAATATAATTTATGATTATAAATTGTTTATATGAAAATTATTTTTTTAATTAAAATCTAGTTTTTTAAACTATTCATCAAAAAAAGAAACATTTCATAAAAATACCAAAATTTAACCCTATGAAATTTTTTGTATTTCTAATTAAAAAACTAATTTTATTTATTTACAAAAATTTTATAAATATGGTAAAAATAATTTTTAAATATGTGCTCCATGCCTGACTAGACCATTTTTTATAAAAAAAACTACTTTTTAGATAACATTTATATTTTCCTTCTAATGAATCTTTTTTTATTGATAACAAACTTATAATTAATAAAAATGTGTAAAATATATGTTTTCATAAGATATTTAATCCTATTAATACCCACCATTCCAACTTCTATGTGATAAGTATCATATTAAATAAAAAAATTAATAGTATATTGTTTTCCTTAAAACATGGTCTTGTGTGTAACGCGAGCTATCAAAAACACATTATTACATGTAACATAAGATAAGTTTGTGTTTCGTATCGATTATTATATTAAAAATATCATATTTTATATTCTTTGGGTGTTACATCCTGCAAAAAGATAATAAAATTTCTTCTTTACAATTTGAACATTATCTCAGTTATCAAAGGATAGACATCTATGATGGAAAATTAATCATTTAATTACATTTTTCACATATGTTTTCAATGTAACATTTTTTTAACAAGGTATAATAATATTATCTTAATATTAAAAAATTGTTATTAATGTTCATATTAACCCTAAATGTTTCAATAACTTTAAACATATACATAATTCATTTAGATTACGTTCATCAATTAATAAATATTGACCAGGATAGAGCTTTCACCATTTCACTAGATGGACCAACATCAATTGTATAATAAAAAATGATTTTCCACTATATTTTTCTTCTCATCAATTTGATTTACACATTGAGTAAGTATCATCGGACACACATTATCAAAATTTCACAATTAATTGAAGCTGATGTAACTTATTTTTTATTGGATATTTGTTGTCTCATTCAAGGATTGTTTAAGAAACTTTTCTTTGGATTTAAAATCCTTGTTAACAAACTTAATAAACAAGTTATATATTCCAAATATTGAAATTCATTCCCAAAAATTTATTTTACCACACTTGGAACAAGTTGAATGAATACCACCTTAATTAATAGTTTTTTTCTTCTCTATTTATTTCTATCTTGACCATTTTTTACTTATGTCCTCTCAGGGGGCATAAGTATCATCAAAATCCATCACAACATTATTCACACAATGAAAATTTTATCATAAATTCTAAATTATCATGTGTAAAAATATTTTCATAATAATGGTTCTAAACCTATGTAATATTAACTAATTCTACTGACATTTTCATGAATAATGACTGACGCATACCTATAAATTCTTTTGTTGTTTTCTTCATATGTATCTATCGAATTAATATCTTTTTTCATCAATTCCTATAACTATTTCTCCATCCCGATATAAACAGCCTTAAGATAATATTTGTCATGCAAAAATATTCTTAAATGTGTCTCATTGCATAGAATCATGATCAAATTTCTCTACAACAATCTTAAAAATGCCACCATCAATCTCCATCACCTTCAACCCGATATATGGTAAGAGTTACATTTTTATTTTCCGAACATATCATGATATAAAATAATTTCTCAATGGAATTTATTCATCATTTTGATACCAATTGGTTAGATGATCCATTGAATTATTGGGGATGTTTCCATATGAAATGATCCACTATAAGAATGTTCCTTATGGGTAGATCTTGTTCCTCTCTCGGTTCGATTCCACTACTATTTATAGAAATTTTAAACTAATCAATCACTTTGAAAAACTATTATGTTCTAAATCCTACATTCTCAGAATTTTTATTTGGAAGTATATTTTTATCTCAATTTCGTCCCACTATATCTCTAATATTTCCACTATGAAAATCCATTCTAAACAAACATATATTAGATAAAAAAATATAGAATAATTAAAATTCTATATCATTTAAACCAAACCATAAATTGAAATATTCTAATTGAATTGTATTTACACTATCCTAAAATATAAATTTATGTAAACATTCCTTCGATAAAAACTATAAGGACCCAACCATAAACTTTAAATGAGCATGATTTTAATATGAAAATTTAGGTTATTTTAATTTGAGGATATTTTTAGGTTTATAGTTTTATAGAATTAGGACATAAATCATACATAAAAACCTTAAAATAATTAGTCTACACATCCAATTAGTATCCACTTTTTCTATAATGTAATAATTTTAAAATAAATCATGACTTCTTCTTATATAAAATCATCATAACTTTCTACTTGAATTTTTCCTTTCCCTTATCCATCCACAAGCCTTGAGAACAAATTTTAAAAAAACATGGGATGATCAAAAAAGCTCAATAATGGATATAAAATGATATGAAACCCTTAGTTCAGTAAAAACATGTAATCCAACAAAATATTTACATTTTTATCAATGTTTTTGAGTAAATGAAATTAAAAATTCTCACAAGATAACACACAATGGTGATTCTAATTGAAATCATTTAAAACCCATATAATGTGATTAAAAATCATTTTAGTTGACTTTGTGCATTATATTCATAAAATAATTTGAAAATTTATTTAATTGGTATAGAAAAATATCTTAATTTCAATATAATCATTACATAATGTATTGGAGTTATATAATGGGTCTCACCCTTCATATAAGCTATAAGTGTAACATCCCAAGTAAGTAATGAATAATAGATATTTTTATATATGTCTATTTATGAATTATATAGTGTTTTAGAGGCTTAAAATGAGAATAAATCCAATCTTAGGCATGGAATACACTAATATTTTTAAAAGATTGTTTTACTGCCTTTTGATGGGAAACCATTTTTAAAATCAAACATTGACAATTTTATAAGCTCTATTTGTCAAAATAAACATATTATTTATGATTGTGACATTGAAATTCAAATTGGATAATTTTTTGGTATTTTTCTGACAATGTTCATTTTTTAATGAATAGTGAAAAATAATGCATTTTACATCAAAACTGATTTTTCATCTAATTTAATTATATGGTTATATTATCTTTTTAATTGGTTTTAAAGTGTAATTAGAATGTTTTTTTACCATTTAATCCAATGGTGGCCATTATGATTAATTTTACTTTGGAATTGGGCATAAACAAGTGCCAAACTTTTCATAGAAATTGTTTCTAAAAAAACCCGCTATTTGTTTTGACAACGGGAATTATTTTTAAATTAATTATTGAAATTTCTGTTTTTGGAATTTGGTAAAATGGATTATATATTTGGAATCAGAAGTTCCAAATTATGTAAACAAGACTCTTTTGTTTTTGGACATTATGAATAGTAACGACGGTAATTATCTTTAATTATCTTGATTAATTAGTAATAGGGTAGTTAAGGATAATGAACTAATATCATTATAATAACAAATGACCCCAAAATGTGTCCTAATACTATTTTTGTGTCATGTTCGACCATGGTATGCCTTGTTCCAAACTTGGAAACCCCATTGAATCACTTTTGTGTGATAATGACTTTTTATCTTTTTATTTTTAAAGAAAGTTAAATATAACAAAGAATGTATCACCTGAGTAAAACATTTTTTATTTTGTCTACATAAATGATCTATTAGACTATAAATATTAATTAGAAATATAAAATGATTTCCTATATTATAGTATTTTTTTTGTAATTTTTAGACATTAAATAAATTAAATTATTTATGACATCATGATGATGTAGCGATTAGCTCATTAATGAACGATTTAAATAAAATGAAAAGATAATGTAAAATCTAAGAATTAAACTTGTCAAATACCTATTTGATGAGTATATTTGTAACCCTTATCACCTTAGCCTCGAAATAATTCAATGTAAGGCCTTTAAAATTCGAAACTCATTTTAAAATAATGTAACATTTTATACCTTTCCAAGAGTGACCTTCATGTCCTCTTATAAAAGGCCCCCACCTCTACCTCATTAACCACACTTATCAAGCCATTGGATCGGCCAATCTCTGCTCATTTTATCTCTCCACATCCCTATCTTCATCCTAGAAGCCTTACCTTAGGCAGAAAGCTCTTCAAGAAACCCTTTTGGTTCTAACCATGAAGAGTTACTTAATTTAAAGGTAAAGACTTCTCTAATGTTATTTTGTTTTATTTTGCTTCTACAACCCCCTTAACTCTTTTGATTCATTTCTTTTGTAACAACACCAGTATGTTGAATATACTATGATTTTTTTATAATAATTATTCGAGCTACACTTACACACACCTACATCTAATGGTTAAAGAACATACTGTTTCCGTGGATGGCGAATTTCTACCTCACGAAACGATGATTGTTCAATATTCTTATAACACCTTCAAAGGTGGACATTAAGATGTCACTATATTTATATATGATATATAATATGTTTATTTTTTCCTTAATCTTCTGTATTTTTCATTTATGTCATACCTTTATGGCTTCCATTATGGGTATACACGATATTTTCATTTTAGGAAGTGCGGACTACCGCCCCCTCAAAGTGATTTGATTCGTTAATGCCATATGTGGGACGTATAAAGGATGGAATTATTGATATTATACTGGAATTATAATATACTTTTATATCATTATGATTCCATTCCATAAAATATGAAATAGAAATGAAATTAGTGTTCATGCATACGTACGGCTTACCGTCTCCATGAACGGTGCATTTCATTTCTTACCTCTAAATGTTATGTAATATTGTAAATGCATTTATATACTGGATATATATGACATATATGATATCTAAATCCTGAATATAATTCTGGATATAATGGATATTTTACCACATGAACAACTTGTCATTATAAAGAGTTTATTTTTGACTCAAGTACCAATGATCGACAAAACGACCATTATTAACTTAAATAATTACATAGTGTTCATAACATGGTAATAAGTGATATAAAAGTAATAATGAAATTGAAAAAGGTTCTTAAGTAAGTAGAAATTAACTCAAGTTTATTATTCAGGGCATTAAAGAATGATCGTGTCAAGTCGGACCCGAGGTATGGGACTTCGTCTCAATCTCCTTTCATTGAGGCATATTTTGTTTTATACACGACTTTATTTTATATGGTGTATAAACCCCTCTGACTTTTATGTTTATTCAAAAGGAATCTTTTTTATATGAAGAATTTTACTAAATGACAAAAGGGAATGTTTTTTTCATATGTATGCGGCGACAATGACTTCTCCGTCGCCGTGACCATTATTTGAGCTTCAGCTTCCTCTATAATCCATAACTTTTTTTAAATGAAAAATAAATATCATGTTTTACTTTTCTTTTATTTTGGTAATGAAAATGGTTTTCATAATTTTTTTATAAAAATTTGTTGTATTGATATCTTGTGATTGAAAAGTGGTAATGTTATGTTTCCTTTATGCATGTTTTATGTGATACGATTATGTTATGGTCCTTGGGAATTGTTATGAAAAAAAGTGGTTTTGTGATAAACTAATGGTGGGTGAGCCCGATATAGCTCTCCAATGCATTGGGTAACATGAAGGGGTTAAATGTTAAGGTTTCTCCGAAGAGATTTAGGGAATATAATGTGATGGGTATTCCAAATGTAACCATGAGGGTTACTCCCTGCGTAAGAATGTTATGAATGCCTCAAGTTACCTTTATGTCTTATGATTTCTATGATTTATTCATGATTTGATGAGGTATGTTAAAGTGATTATGTTTTATGAGTAAAGTATGATTTCATTATTTCTTAAGTATACATGGACTAATGTTTTCATTTCATACTTTATATCCCTTACTGAGCTCTTTATGGTCATCCCAATCTTTTGAAATTTTTTTCACAGATCAAAGGAAAGGTACATGATGTGATGATAGTGTCAAGGAAGTTTCAATAAGGAATCCACGTTTTATTTTAAATATGTTTCCATTGATGGGAAAAATGAGTACTATCTTTTATTTAACAACTTTGTTTAAATGTGGAATGTAATGCATGATTTATGATATAATTCTCTAAAACTCTAAACCAGAAAATATCTTCAATGTGTAATCTTTTAATAACTCAAGATTAAGTATTGTTTATGTTCGGGGCCTTATAGTTGGTATCAGAGGTCAGTTTAGATAACTTTAGGATTTAGAATTCTATTAAATGATTATCAAAAAAAATATTTTTTATTGTCAAATTGAAATGATATAGCGTTTCAAGATTACCATGTTACTTCATCTAAGACATGTTTGTTCAGAATGGTTTTCCACAGAGGAAATAGGGAAGCAGTGCTAGGGAGGCATACAGAAGGAAATAACCTTCCGAATCATCATCCTCAATTGGTCAGAATTGGAACTGAAAATTTTGTTACAGTAATGGCGCAGTTGACTCACGTGATAAATGGTGGTGGTATCCATGCATGAGATCATCCAGATCAACCACAGAGGAACATACCAGCGGTGGAACATTTAATGAGGCAACATCCGCCATCAATCAGAGGATCATCTGACCCTGTGCTAGTTGAAGGGTGGATTAAGGAACTGGAGAATATTTTCGATGTCATGGGGTGTTCAGACAATCAAAAGGTTAGTCTTTAAATTTACCGTTTGGAGGGTGAGGCAGATCATTGGTGGTCGATGGTTAAAATATCAGGGATGCTGGTGAGATTGATTCTCTCGATTGGGATGAATTCAAAGGTATGTTTCTTGAGAATTATTTTCCTAAGGCTGTTCGACTTAGGATAGAAAAACAATTCTTGAAATTGAGGCAAGAGGACGACTCAATGGCTACTTATGAAGAGAGGTTCACTAGATTGGCAAGGTATGCTACAAATTTTATCCGAGACCTTAATAGTAAAATCAATCATTTTTACACATGATTAAATCCAAAATATCAAAGGGTTTTAGCTTCTCGTGAGTTCAAAAGTTATGAAGATCTTGTTTGATGTGCTGAGAAGGTTGAAATGGAGTTTTTTGATGATCAAGTGTTCTATAACAACCAATAGAAGAATATATTGAGGTGGCAAGAGAAAGGGAAGAATTCTTCAAAAAGGTCTGATGGTAAGAAAACTAAGTTCCCAGTTTGTGATAAATATGGTAAAAGGCATGATGGGGAATGTCTTCTGAATTATGTAAAGTGTTACCAATGTGGTAAGATGGGACATAAGGCTCGTGATTGCACTAAAAAAGATCAAGGTGATGGTAACACCAGATTTTATTTACAGTTAGAGAAATGTTTCAAGTGCAATGAGATGCATCACTATGAAAACTAGTGTTCGACAAAGAGCTCGAGTGATGGGAATCAGTTAGACTACAAGCAGAAAGGGGTGGTGAAATCCTTTGCAAGTACTTCAGTAGATGGTGGGCCATCAAATGAAGTGGTGTCGGGTACGTTGTTTGTTTTTTCAGATTATGCTAGTGTGTTGTTTGATTTAGGGTCTACACATTATTTCATCTCTTAAAACATTTCTAGTAAAATGGGAATACCATCTCAAGAAATGACTCTTGAGATTGTGGTAAAAACACCAGGGAGAAATGTTGAGGCAAAAAGAATTTATAATAATCTTCCTATCCTTATTCGTGGAAAGATCCTACTTGAAAACCTTATTGTTTTACCTCTATTAGAGTTTGATGTAATCCTGGGTATGGATTGGCTCTCTATTTACCATTCTAAGATTGGTTGTAGAGCTAAAGAAGTTTCTTTTTAGAAATACTTTCAGTTTGTGTACAAGAATGAACCCTTACTGTTGATAACATATTAGGAGGCCGAGAAACTTGTAAAAGATGGAAATGAATGTTACCTTGAACATATCATTGAAAACAAGGGAACTGTTCAGATTAATGATGTGCCAGAGGTAAATGAGTATCCTGATGTTTTTCCTGATGAGTTGCTTGTAATAATACCAGATCGGGAAGTTGAATTTACTGTTGACTTAGTTCCTGATGCTAAGCCAATTTCAAAACCCCCTTATCGAATGGCTCAAATTGAACTTTTAGAGTTGAAGGAGAACTTGCAAGATTTATTAGAGAAAGGTTTCATTAGACCTACCACATCACCATGGGGTGCTCCTATTTTATTTGTTAAAAAGAAAGATGGTTCAATGAGACTTTGGATTGATTATAGAGCCTTGAATAACATCACGGTTAAGAAAAAATATCATTTGCCTCATGTCGGTGATTTTTTTGATCAGCTCCAGGGAGCTCAGTATTTTTCAATGATTGAAATGAGATCGGGGTACCATCAGTTGAATGTAAAGGAATCAGATATTCCGAAGACCGTGTTTCGTACAAGATATGGCCATTATGAATTTGTAGTTATGCCTTTTGGGCTAACCAATGCACCTACTGTATTCATGGAACTTATGAAAAGAATTTTCCATGAGTTCTTGGATAAGTTTGTGGTTGTTTTCATTGATGATATTTTGGTGTTTTCTAAAAGTAAAGAGGAGCATGAAAGACATTTAAGGGTTATTTTTCAAACCTTAAAAGAAGATAAATTGTATGGGAAATTCTGCAAGTCTGAGTTTTGGTTGCAACAAATTTTTTTCCTTGGTCACATTGTTTCTAAAGATGGGATGACTGTTGATCCTGCAAAAACAAAGGTTGTTGAATAATGGCCAAGACCCACAAATGTAATTGAGATTCATAGCTTCCTTGGTTTGGCAGGCTATTACCAAAGGTTTGTAAGAAAGTTTTCACGGTTATCTAGTCCAATGACTAAGCTAACTCGGAAGGGTGTTAAGTTTATCTGGACAAAAGAATGTGATGATTGTTTTCAGGAATTGAAAAGAATATTGGTGAATGATCAAGTTTTGGCACTACCTTCAAAGAATGGTGATTTTGTTATATACAGTGATGCTTCATTGAAAGGACATTGTTGCATCCTAATGCTGAATGATCAGGTAATTTCTTATGCTTCATGACAGTTCAAAACTCATGAGGTAAATTACCCTACACATGATTTGGAATTAGCTGTTGTTGTTTTCTCTTTAAAAATTTGGATGCATCATTTGTATGGAGTAATGTGTGAAATATATACCGATCAAAAAAGTTTAAAGTATATATTCACTCAGAAATAATTGAACATGAGACAGAGGAGATGGCTAGAATTAATCGAGGATTATGATTGTACAATTCATTACTATCTGATAAAAGAAAATAAAGTGTTTGCTGATTTCAGTCGATAAAGTAATGCTTCATTAACAATGATGTGTTTGTAATGTGATCCTTTGGTTAAGGATTTGATGAACTTTTCCATAAAAGTTGTTGGTACAGGATGTCCTTCTGTTTTGTTTCAGGTATTAGTGAAATCTTCTCTATCAGAAAGAATTAAGCAAGCACAGAAGCAAGACAGTGAGTGGCAGAAAAAGGAAGAGTTGGTTCAGAAATTTAAGTTACCTAAATTCAACATTGATAATGATTGTGTTTTGAGATTTGGGAAGAGATTATGTGTGTCGTGTGATTCACAGTTTAAGGGAGATTTGTTATGTGAATCTCGTAGTTCTTTGTTTTCAGTTCATCCAGGCAGTACTAAGATGTATAGAGATCTTCGAGAGTATTACTGGTGGGATGGAATGAAAAGAGATATTGCTGATTTTACTGTGAAGTGTTTGAATTTTCAATAGGTTAAAGCAGAGCGGCAGTTACCAAAAGGGATGCTTCAGCCTTTACCAGTGCCATAGTGGAAATGGGAGAATATATCCATGGACTTCTTTGTGGGATTGTCGAAGACACCTCGAGGTAATAATGCAATCTGGGTTATTATTGATCGCTTGACTAAATCTGTTCATTTCTTTGCTATAAGAGATACTTTTTCCCTAGATCAACTTTCCCGTTTGTATCTTAAAGATATAGTCAGGTTACATGAAGTTCCTCTCTCCATTGTATCTGATCGTGATCCCAGTTTCACTTCTATGTTTTGGAAAGGCCTCCAGAAGTCATTGGGTGCTAAATTAAATTTTAGTACAGCTTATCATCCTCAATCAGATGGACAGTCAGAACGAACAATTCAGACTTTGGATGATTTTCTACGTGCTTGTTCGATGGATTATCAGGGAAGTTGGGACCAACATCTTTCTTTGGTTGAGTTTTCTTATAATAACAGTTTTCATTCTAGTATACATATGGAACCATTTGAGGCATTATATAGGAAGCGGTGTCAAACTCCAGCTTTTGGGACGAAATAGGTGAAAGAAAGTTGATCGGACCAGAATTGGTAGAAAATTTGGCAGAAAAAGTTCAGCTGATACAGAAACACATTATAACAGCTCAGATTAGGGAGAAGAGTTATGCAGACAACAAGAGGAAGGATCTCTCTTTTGAGGTAGGTGACCATGTTTTTCTCAAAGTTTCACCATGGAAAAATGTGATGAAATTTGGTAAGAAAGGAAAGATGAGACCAAGGTTCATTGGACCATATGAAATTCTGGAGAGAGTTGGATCAGTTTCATACCGAGTGGCTTTACCTCCGAGTTTATCTCAGGTACACAATGTTTTTCATGTTTCAATGTTAAGGAAGTACATTCCAGATCCATCTCATGTTTTGAGTCCAGAGATAGTTCAGCTGGAAGAGAATCTATCTTATGAGGAACAACCGGTGCAGATTCTTGACCATAGGGAGAAAGTGTTGCAAAATAAGGTGATTCATCAAGTAAAGGTTTTTCAAAAAAACGACATGAGTGAATAGGCAACATGGGAATCTGAAAATGCAATGAGGGATAAATACCCCGACTTATTCATTAAGTAAATAAATTGCGGGGACACAATTTTCTAAAGGGGGGAAGGATGTAACATCCCAAGTAAGTAATGAATAATAGATATTTTATCTATGTCTATTTATGAATTAAATAGTGTTTTAGAGGATTAAAATGAGAATAAACCCAATCTTAAGCATAGAATATACTAATATTTTTAAAAGATTGTTTTACTGCCTTTTGATGGAAAACAATTTTTAAATCAAACTTTTGACAATTTTATAAGATCTATTTGTCAAAATAAACATATTCTTTATGATTGGTACATTGAAATTTACATTGGATATTTTTTTGGTATTTTTCTGACAATGTTCATTTTTTTAATGAATAGTGAAAAATACTGCATTTTACATCAAAACTGATTTTTCATCTAATTTAATTATATGGTTAGATTATATTTTTAATTAGTCTTAAATTCTAATTATAATATTTCACTACCATTTAATCCAATGGTGGTCATTAGTATTAATTTCACTTTGGAATTGGGCATAAACCAGTGCCAAACTTTTCATAGATATTGTTTCTAAAAAACCCTCTATTTGTTTTGACAATGGGAATTATTTTTAAATTAATTATTGAAATTTATGTGTTTGGAATTTTGTAAAATGGATTAAATATTTTTAATAATAAGGTTCAAATTATTTAATCAATACACTTTTGTTTTTGGACATTATGAATAGTAATGACGGTAATTATCTTTAATTATCTTGATTAATTAGTAATCATGTAGTTAAGGATAATAAAATAATATCATAATAATAACAAATGACCCCAACATGTGTCCTAATTCTACTGTTTGTGTCATGTACGACCATGCGATGCCCTGTTCCAAACTTGGGGACCCCATGGAATCACTTTTGTGTGATAATGACTTTTTATCTTTTTATTTTTAAAGAAAGTTAAATATAACCAAGAATGTATCACCTGAGTAAAACATTTTTAATTTTTTCTACATAAATTATCTATTTTACTATAAATATTAATTAGAAATATAAAAAAATTTCCTACATCATAGTTTTTTTTTATAATTTTTATACATTAAATAAATTAAATTATTTATGACATCAGGATGATACAGCGATTACCTCATTAATGAAAAATTTAAAAAAAATAAAAAGATAATGTAAAATATAAGACTTACACTTGTCAAAGACCTTTTGGATGATTATATTTCTAACTCTTATCACGTTATCCTAGAAATACATCTATTTGGGACGTTTAAAATATGAAACTCATTTGAAAATAAAGTAACATTTTATACCTTTCCAAGAGTGCCATTCCTCTCCTCTTATAAAAGTCCACCACCTCTACCTCCTTACCCACACATCTCAAGCCATTTTCTCGGCCAATAACTGATAATTTTATCTCTCCACATCCCTCTCTTCATCTTATAAGCCTTGCCTTAGGTATAAAGCTCTTCAAGAAACACTTTTGGTTCTAACCAAGAGGAGTTACCCGATTTAAAGGTAAAGACTTCTCTAATGTTCTTTTGTTTTGTTTTGCTTCTCCAAACCCCCAAACTCTTTTTATTAATTTATTTTATTGCAACACCAGTATGTTAAATATACTAGGATGTTTTTATAATAATTATTCAAGCTAAACTTACACACACTTACATCTAATGGTTAAAGAACACACTGTGTCCGTGGACGGCGAATTTCTGCCTCACGAAACGATAATTATTCAATATTCTTATAACACCTTCAAAGGTGGAAATTAATATGTCACTATATTTATAAAGGATATATAATAATTTTTTTCCTTAATAATATGTATTTTTCATTTATGGCATTCCTTTATGGATTCCATTATGGGTATACGCGATATCTTCATTTTAGGAAGTGCAGACTACCGCCCCCCAAAGTGATTTGATTTGTTAATGCCATATGTGGGACGTATAAAGGATGGAATTAATAATATTATATATGATATTATACTGGAATTATAATATACCTTTATATCATTATGATTCCATTCCATAAAATATGAAATAGAAATGAAAGTAGTGTTTATGCGTACGTACGGCTTACCGTCTCCATGAACGGTGCATTTAATTTCTTACCTCTAAATGTTATGTAATATTGTAAATGCTTGTTTATACTGGATATATATGAAATATATGATATCTAAATAATTAATATAATTCTGGATATAATGGATATTTTACAACATGAACAACTTGTAATTATAAAGAGTTTATTTTTTACTCAAGTACCGATGATTGACAAAATGACCATTATTAACTTAAATAATTACATAGTGTTCATAACATGGTAATAAGTGATATAAAAGGAATAATGAACTTGAAAAAGTTTCTTAAGAAAGTATAAATTAACTCATGTCTATTATTCAGGACATTAAATAACGATCGAGTCAAGTCGGACCCGAGGTATGGGACTTCATCTCAATCTCCTTTCATTGACACATATTTTGTTTTATACACAACTTTATTTTATATGGTGTATTAACCCCTTTGACTTTTATGTTTATTCAAAAGGAATCTTTTTTATACGAAGTGTTTTACTAAACAACAAAAGGGAGTGTTTTTGTCATACGTATGCGGTGACAATGACTTCTCCGCCGTTGTGACCATTATTTGAGCTTCGGCTTCCTCTACAAGCCATAACTTTTTTAAAAATAAAAAATAAATACCATGTTTTACTTTTCTTTTATTTTGGTATTGAAAATGGTTTTCATACTGATTTTATATCAATGTGTTGTATTGATATCTTGTGATTGAAAAGTGGAAATGTTATGTTTCCTTTATGCAAGTTTTATGTGATACGATTACGTTATGGTTCTTGGGCATTGTTATGAAGATGGGTGGTTCCGTGATAAACTAAGGGTGGGTGAGCCCGATATAGCTCTCTAATGCATTGGGTAACGCGAAGGGTTTAAATGTTAAGATTTCTCTGAAGAGATTTAGGTAATATACTGTGATGGGTATTCCAAATGTAACCATGAGGGTTACTCCCTGCGTAAGAATGTTATGAATGCCTCAAGTTACCTTTATGTTTTATGATTTCTATGATTTATTCATGATTTGATGAGGTATATTAAAGTTTTTATGTTTTATGAGTAAAGTATGATTTCATTAATTCTTATATATACATGGACTAATGTTTTCATTTCATACTTTTATATCCCTTACTGAGCTCTTTATGTTCATCCCATGTTTTTGAAATGTTTTTCACAGGTCAAGGGAAAGGTACATGATGTGATGATAGTGTCAAGGATGTTTCAAGAACAAATCCATGTTTTATTTTAAATATGTTTTCATTGATGGGAAAAATGAGTACTATCTTTTATGTAACCACTTTGTTTAAATGTGGAATGTAATGCATGATTTATGATTTAATTCTCTAAAACTCTAAACCTGAAAAGATCCTCAATGTGTAATCTTATAATAACTCAAGATTAAGTAATGTTTAAGGTCAGGGCCTTATAATAAGAGGCTCACCTTTGACCTGTAATGGGGCTCAGACCTACATATATGCTATATCAAGCACACAAGTGAACTATAATGGGGTTGAAACCTTTTTATACTCTATATCAATCTCACCCATTTTTCATGATCTGTAATGTGGATCAACTATTCATATAATCTCTTTTGGCTCACTTGTGAGCCATAATGCTGCTTAACTCTATATATAAGCTATATCAGGCTCACCCATTATATATAATGCGACTCAACCATTTCTATAATTTATATCTTGATAGAAAATTTCATATATTTCTAATCTAAAATATAATTAATAGAAAAACACTAATCTTAAAACCCTTTGAAAAATTAATTTATTCCCATATGAAAAAAACTATTAGAAAAAAATATAATTCTCTTTAAGAAATTCATTTTCAATAATAAATACCATTTTCGTTGAAAAAAAATATTTCATAAAAAATTACACAATAAAAAAATGGTATTATTTTAAAAAACCATGAATTATTTTAAAAAAATACTGAAATAAAATAATGGTAATGTTGGTGGAAAATTCATTTTTTCGGTTTACTTTAAGAATACAACATTCCTTTTTTCCAAAAAAATCCTACAAACAATATAAACATATTAATTTTGAAATATATTGAAATAAATTAATAATAAACAAAAAATTTACTTTATAAATATACTATTTATATATTAAAACATTCATAAAATAATTAGAAACCATGGACATGGAAGAGAAATAGTTTGAAGTAAAACTTTTAAAAGGTAATTATTTTTAAAATAAAAGTCTATTATCAATTAAGAAACACTAAAATAATAAAAAAATTATATAAAAAATAAAATATCATGATAGTAGAAAAATGCAAGAAAGATAATTTAAAGGAAATGTATATACTCCATATAAAATTATATAGGTACATAACATAAAAATATTCCTCGATAAATGGAAACGAAGATGAAGTCCCATACCCTGAGTCTGATTTATCACATGTGTTTCTGGGTTACAAGAATAATAAACATATTTTAATTATTTAAAATAATTATAAACTTTTTTTAGTTTAATATTACTTTTATATCACATGTTTATATGTTATATAAAATTATATAATCAATTAAATTTATGTAAGATGATTTGACCATATCAGACATATGTGTCGTAATGAAATTGGTAGGTTAAAAGGGGTCAAATAGATCATTATTTAAATATATAAAGATTAAAAATAATGAAATAATTATAATTTTTAGATATAAATTATAATTTTAAAACCATTAATGGAATTTGATTATGAAAAATTAACTGACGTTACAATCATGGAGACTGTAGTTTGTGTGTATACATTAGTAACGTCTCCATTTCTAAATGATCATTATGTAAAAATGTTAAGCACAATTTATCTTTAAAAATGATAATTATTTACTAAATTCTAGAATAATTAATTATATATTATAATATATATTATTATTGTGATGTGCTGATGAAAAAAGGAATCACGTCGCTTCAAGGAGGCAGTAGTCCACATGTCCACAAACATTGTTATCACTTTTTCATGAGTGAAAAGTTAAGAAATTAAATGTAATATTATACATAAAGACTGATAAATAATTAATAAATTTAATGATATGTTGTTTATATCAAATATATATAATAAATTTAACACTATTACATTCCATGTAACAAGTTAGTGAAGATGAATCACATCGCTTCGTGAGGTAGTAGTCTGTCATACACACAAGTGACATTATCGTATCCAATACGAATTATAATATAAAAAGGTTATTTATTATATAATTACACTATAAATATATAAATTTTATAAATATCATATATAAAATTTATATCCATCATTATTCCTAACTGTGGGTAGTGGTAATGAAAAAATGAACGACATCGTTTCGCGATGCAGTAGTTCATTGTCCACACGAATTATGATTTCACATGCCATTTGCTAGAAGTGTGGGTGGGTGTAGGTAGTACCAATAATATAACTAAATATAAGTATATGTAGGATGTTATTTTATTATATAATCATGGTTTAATAATAATTTAAGGAGTTGGAAAGGAAAATAAAATAAGGGTGCTTGTTGAAGAAAACTTCCTTTTCTTTCGGTATCTTCCTTTGGTTTAAACTAAAACCTTCATATGATAAAATTTATCAAAAAATAAGGCTTATATATTGAGTTTAATGAGTCTTGGGAGTGATTTTGGTATTTTTTTAATGACATAAACGATATTACTGGCTTTGAGAAGTGGATATAGTGAGTGTCTATTTATAGTGGAAGAGAAGTGGCGTTCTTGTAAATATTCAAAAGCATTCACTATTAGGAGGTCTCCCACACCTCATTTTATTAATGAAAATTAATAATAGTGGATTTAATGGAATATCTTGTATATAAACACTTACAACACACAAGAATAGAATCATTTTAATCATTTTGTGCTATAGTCATTATGTGTACTCAATTATACGCTTTTCAGTTTTACAACGGTAAATATTTTTCTAACCTAGGTAATTTTACATAAAGACCAAATTAATGTGATAAATATTGAAAAAAATTATACCCATAGATTCTAAATATTTTAGCTAATTTTTAAAATAAAAATCCCATATGTGAGGAAAATTAATTTTAACATAAGTGCATGTAATGAAAAAAACATGACTTTATCCCTAATTGTATTGAAAATGTTTTTACTATTTATGGGGTCAATATATTCATTATAAAAGATAAATTTAAGCATGAATGGTATATATTTTATATTAATTAAAATTTAAAAAACACTTGGTTTAGTTATTTTAGAAATTTTAAATCATTTAATGGAATATCATTTATTATAAAAAACATTAATGTCAATTTTGAGATTATCAACTTAATTTAAATTTAAAATCATCAATAAAAATATTTAATTTTATTAAATTAATTTCACAACATTTTAAAATGATATATTACTCTACCAAATTATTTTAATATAAAAATTTCATTCAATTTACACCACTTTTAATATCATTAGCTCCATTTATTTTAGTTAATTATTAACTAAATAATTAAATTATTTGTGTTTATTAGATATTTTAAGTAACTAAATCATATTGAAAAATTAAAGATAAATTATTATGAATATAAAAACTCATTTATACTTCATAATAATATGTATAATGAAACCAACATGGTTTTTCACTGTCCCAAATAATTATTGATATTAAAATAAAGTAAGGTTCAATTTTTGTCTCTTTCTTTACTTATCTTATTATAAAGGTCAATTTAATTGAATATTATCCATGTAACACATTAAAATAGGTACTAAGGTAAAATGGTATAAGTATGACCCAACAATGGGAAATGAATTTTTTTTCAATTTTTCCCTTGTATTTTATTTTTATCCACTATGTAAAATGTTTTTTACCATAATCACTCTAATTAATTTTAATTATTTTCACTAACAATTATTGTCAAAAAATAAGATACACATATTTTATAACTTTAATTATTCATATTCCAAATATTTTATCAATTGTTCAAAATTAAATTTACATAAGTGGAATAATTTAGTTTACAATTAAACCCACATATGTGATGGGAAAACATAATTTTAATGTGAAAAGGTTCAAAAGTTCACAATAGTTTTATATAAACGTTCATCATAAAAAATTATTATAAAGACATATATTAAATTAATGGATGTATAATTTATCTATTATGACAATAAAATTTTCAAAATATAATTTATCATTATAAATTATTAAGATTAAAAGGTATTTTTCAATTAAAATCTAGTATTGTCCACTATTTATCAAATAATGAATCATTTTAAAAAAATAACCAAAATTCCCCCGAAGTTAATTTTTGTATTCCTATTTAATAAATAATGTTTATTTTCTCATATAAATTTTCTAAAATTTGTAAAAACCAATTTTAAATTAATTACACAAAGCCCGATTAAAACATCTTTTTGAAAATAATTGCTTTTCAGAAAACATTACTTTTTTCCAATGATTTAAATTTTATTTCTAATCATAATATAATAATTAAAAATGATTAAAATATATATTTTAATAATTTATTTCATTATATTCCTACATTCCATTCCAACACCTAAGAAATGACTATTATACTAAATAATAACACTAATACTATATTGTTGTTCGGAAAACATGGTCTTGCGTTTAACCTAATCTATCGAAGAAAAATCTTGTTTCATATAAATAGATATGTTTGTTTTTTGTATCCTATAAACTATATAAAATAATTTTATAATCTTATAATATTGGGGTATTACACCAATATTTCTTTCAATTTTATTAAAATAGTATATGGAATAATGTATCCATTTCATAATTAAAACAAACCCTACTTTCTTTTCAATTGATGGTAAAAATATCAGAAATTTCATAAATAATTTTTTTATAAAAAATAATTTATATAAATCGTCATGAAAGAGTAAAAGAGTTATACCATAAATATAATATATAATAAAAACATACAGAACCAGAAGCATGGTCATATTCCATGAACTATATTAGTCTATCGCTATAGGAGCCTCTCACTTCTCAAATCAGCGACCATGGAAAAAACTATGTCCGCACATCGCTCAGGGTGTATAGGACTAATAAATATATAATCATGTATAATCAAGGAGAACTAGTTTTTTAGTGTTTTCATCATCAATCTATTTCTATTGGATCAATGTCCTAGAATTCTTGTCCCAAATAACCCCAACTACCCAGGATAGCATTTGATCAATAAATCAATAAAAATGGGAAATTCATCTTGTTTAATGTATATTATCATTTAAATTTTAATTTCCTAATCTTTTCTTTCATATTACAATTAAATTTCATAACGAAAACATGATTTTTTCATAATTTCATGCATTTTCCCTATAAAACCAATCGTAGGATATCATCATTTCAATAAATCCAGTTTTTTGGAAATAATTATCAAATCATTTAATAAATTCCTCCATTGTCAAGATTCATCCTTCAATTCAAATTCTGTTGTAATTGGAGGATTTTTACAAAATCCATTCCATTTCAAATTTAATAATAATATCATTTAAAATGAAATTTTTATAAATAATTTGAAATTAATATAAAACAAATGAAGCCGATAAAACTATCAATTGGATAGAAAATATCAAAATGTAAGAACCTATATTTAATAAAGGAATCAAACGATCCCCACTCGCTATGGGAATGGTAATAATGATCGAAGGAGAGAAAGTCATACTAATCGAATTTAGAATTAGGATCTATAAAATTAGAGATTATATCCATCAATAATGTTATTATATATCATTATATAAGAAAGAGACATGTAAAAACATAGGAAACTATACGACAGGAGAACCACATAACTGTATGAGATCGATGAAGATCAACACTACATTGATATGAAATGTAAATGGTTTGGATGATCGAAAAATGGTTCTAGAGATCCTTTAAAACCAAGTAAATCATGTTATGTATGAATGGGTCACTTAGCACTTAAACTAGTGGGTTCGATAAATAAAAATTAATTTTTGGAATAATTGAATCTCACGCGCATGGTTAGCTAGATAGGGATCCCAGTTAGGGGAAATAGTGCACCAATTATTTTTCCACAACTGTTTTGGTTGAATAGTTTCCCCTGGTTGGGAACAGAGTTTTAGAAACCATGTAACAACCCAATATTTCCCCAAACCCAAGGGATGCATGGTTTTCACTAGGGGCACACTATTTAGACAAAAAAGAATAAAAATTTCAAAAAATATACTATAATGATGCCAAATCAAGACCCAAATTAAAGGGTGTAAAAATAGGGGTCATGGAATACATGAAAAATTAAACATATGTTACATCCTACACGCCATATAAATAATATATCCTAAAAAGACATTTTATAAGGTTTTCATATCTAATAGATAGAGCTAGTTCTCACTAACCAGTTCTACATTATTTAAAGTAAAAGGAGGATCAGAACCTTGCTTCTTTAGAACATGGACTAAAGGTGTCATCATCCCCTTATATACCGTATCATAGTGCCATCTATTATAAATAGGTATTCATTCATGGATAAATATGTCTCAGTATTAAGATCCTATGAGATCAAGACAATAGATCTATTAGAAATGTACTTTTGAATTTTTGATACATGAAAAAAATAAGGTATTGACATAAACTATGACGGATGTACAAAATGATAATCTACATTAACCACCTACTCAAAAACTCAAAACGTTACGGAAACCATGGTGCATGAATTCTTTTTTTTCCAAAATGTTAGTGACCCATCCAAGTCAAAACACTAAAAACACTTGATCACCAACCTAAAACTAAAATGGGCATCCATTCCAACAAGCCTAAAATTAATATAGGCAATATTCCATCACTATACTCAGAAAAATCAACTAAATTGTAGTTGTTATCTCATGGTCCAAACTTGTTCCAACAAAGGAAGCTTACCTGATCTCAAGAAAAAGTAATGAGTATTTGCAAGGATAGAAATACCTGGCCTCAAAATGAGCCATCGAAATTGCGGTATAGTAACTGTTGTTACATATAAACTCAATTTGTCGAACAGGGTTATCCCAAGATTCACCCAAATCATGGACACATACATATATCATATCATTAAAAATATATATAGAACTTTCTATCTGGTCATCCATATTTGAATGATATTTTGTGCTCAATAACACCTGATACCTCATTTCCCTCTAAAGGTATCTAAAAAAAATTGAACTGGGGTTCTCTATCAAACACTATCATAGATAGAAGATTATTAAACATCAAATTATCTTATACATAGAGGCTTCCAATTTCCTCAAATTTGAATGTATTAAGGATGTCTATAAAGTGATATGATTTAGTCATACAATTGATCACAACCCAAAATGTGTTATTCTTATATGGGGTATAAGGAAAACCCTTCCCCAAGACTATACAAATATCATACCACTTCCATTTCATCACTATAAGGGGCTGGAGAAAACCTGATAGTTTCTGGTGTTAGTACTTGACCTTTTGGTTGGTATAATAATGAGGAAAAAATTTAGTTATTTCCCATACTATACCTAGTGAACATAATCATTTCGGCATATCATAGAACATATTTGTAGTACCTCAGTTAAATACCCCATAAGAAATTTTTATGTATCCCATTACAACCTTAATCATGGGAAATTCCATAGTGTATCGGTTTTGAAAACATAGAATACCCTCTATGTTGAATGACTACCCAGAGAAGGTCTCTCAACCATTAAAAGAGTCTTTAACACCATATCTCTCATCATTAAGAGATTATTTTGGAAAAATCATGTCAACATGAGAGGAAGTCAACTAAACATGGGTCATAACAACTATAAACTCATTATCCTGAACATCAAAATGATATATTGCAATTATTTCCATGAAATTCCACTCTTATGATGACACTTTCATGTTATGGGTTGGATGTTTCATGATAAAAACATCGACGATGACATTTCCCTTTCCTAGGGTATATGTAATGTCAAAATAAAACTTTAATAGGTTCAAAACTCCAAAACATTAATAGACATCAAAATATTTTTTAGTGAATTTATAACAAAATATTTTGTGAACAGAAAAGATGGAATAACATTGTCAAAAAAGGTAATGTTCGTAACACCCCAAGTTTCTACGGTACGCTTCTCATTGAATAATGTGATAGCGTGTGTTGTACGCAACACCGAGTTCTAACACACCATAACCAATCAAACTAGACATTATGAATAGTAATACCTACTTTTTGAAATTATATATATTTTATATTTTAAAATGGACTTAATTTTTGGATTTGGAATATCTAATTTAGCCTAAGGTGAAATTTTGGTACTTTTCGGATAACTTTCATGTTTTGATGAATAGTGAAAATTACTAAACTTTAATTAAAAACAAATTTTTTAATCAAAATAATTAATAGTGATAAATTATGAATTTGAGTGGTTTTAAAGTATATTTAGAATATATTTTTACCATTTAATATAATGTTGGTCATTGGACATAATTTTACAATTAAACCAAACATAAACAAGTGTCAATCTTTTGATAGTTATTATCTCTTAAAAACACGCTTTTTGTTTTGACAGCGGGAATTAATTTTAAATTAATTTCTGCCACTTCGGTGTTTTGAATTTAGAAAAATGGATTCCATATTTGGAATTGGGATGTTCAAATTTTTTAAATAGGTATCTTTTATTTTTAGACATTTTGAATAATTACTGCGGTAAATATTTTATTTACCATGGTTAAGGGTAAATCCGGTAAATAAGGGTTAAAAAAATAATATTATAATAATACTAAATTACCCTAAAACGTGTCCTGGCATTATTGGTTGATACATGTTCGACCATAAGCATCTTTGGGACGATTTGGGGACCCCATGGTGCCACTTGTAGGTGATAGAGACACTTTATTTTAATTAAGTTAAAATGAATACAAAAATGACACAAGCATATATCTTTTAGAAAAAAAATTATTACATAGGGTTATATATGTTGGATTTTAGATTATAAATATTCATTAGAAAGCTAAAACGATTTCCTACATAATTTTATTTTATTTATAATTTTTAGACATTAAATAATTTATTTTATATATGACACAATGATGATGCAGTAATTACTAAAATAGTGAAAAATTAAATTAATTGATATTATAAATACCCAAATAAATATAATATGAAACTTTTAATGAATTAAACTAATTTTATAGGATAATATGATATATTAGGATTGATTTAATTTACTTTGTTCGAAGTAATCAATCTGTTATGAGTTTCAAAAAAAATAAACTATTGAATAGTGTCAAAATTGACATAAAAGAGTTCTTAAAACAAATATTATATTATTAATTGATATTAAATTCCTAAAAATCTAAGGTTCAACCAAGAGACTTATATCATGATAGGTTCATCATTAATGGACCACTTGGGGGTCTCTTGGATGTATATAGTATGTTTATTAACCATATTATATAAAAATACAAAGAGACATTTTAAAAGTGAAACTAATTAACTTAGAGTTAATACTTAAAGATAAGGTTAATATAAGTACCCAAACCTGTCTAACTTATATTGGTTGAGTTGTTTTCTACCTATACCCACCTTAACATTTAAATAATCAACTTTGGAGTCATTAGAAACCGAATATGAATTTATTATAAATTAATATTTCTAGCTTTTCCAAAGGTGCCCCTCACCCCTCTTATAAAAGGTCACTCCTCCTTCTCATTTCTTCACACCTTCAAAGCCTTTTGGTTCGGCCAAACTCTGCCCAAATACTATCCCACCTTCCCTCACTACAACCTAGAGGCCTTAGTTTGATCAGAAAGCCAACCTAAGGAGACCTTTTGATCACATCAAAAGGAAGAACCTGAAGAAGAGGTAATGTTTTCACCACCCCTTTTCAAGTTCCTTTCTTCTTCCACTTCTTATTTCTTTGTTATTACCATTATAAAATAATAACTCCAGTATCTTATATATACTGTGATGTTATTATAAATATGGTACAACCATATTCAGTATTCTATCCACCCTTTGAATAACATGTCACCATACGTGCGTACGTACGGCTTACCGTCTCCACGTCGTGGTGTAATTGTTATTCAACATATTATTATTTGGATGGGTATAATAATGATATGTAACTCATGTAAATAATAAATAAAACATGTTAATTATTCTTTATATATGATATAACAACCATTTATATATTATTTTAGTATCAAAAGAATGATATTGTCGCTCGTGCGTACGTACGGACTACCGTCTCCACGAACGCGATGAGATTCATTCTCCATCGTATCCATTCAAGTATAATTATCATTTGATGATTTAAAAATTATGTTTAAGGAATTGATATCATTATGGATATGAATAATATACCACCTATCCATTACAAACATGTCTTACATAAAAAAACATATAAAAGAAAACAAGTAAGTTAACACCCGAAACAACGATAATACTAAGATATTATTATCAAATCAATATTAAAAGATCATATATGATATCATATTAATATATATGATTCTTGTATAATTTAATAACAATTATTTAACCATTATACAGGAGGTTAACCTACCCCAACCAAGGAAAAGTGCAAGGTAAGGGTTATTTCACAATCTCTTCATTATCTGAGGTTGTTTATACGTAATAATATACTGGGATCTCTTTATCATCCACATCCATGTTTCTTAAAAATGTATTTCAAAACCTTTTTATTATTTACAAGAATATGGGTTAAAGTCATTTATACCCTTGTTTGACTTTTTATAAGAGGAATATTTCCGTCATTTTCAAAACAAGGTCCTTTTTAACCTTTTCGACAGAATTAAGGTAAGAATGTTTTTTTAACTTATACGGCGGTGTTCGGCTATTTTCCGCCGTTATAAAATCGTCGAAGCTTCCCTTACAATCTTATAAGAATATTTCCAAAGAAAATGTTTTATTTTATAAATATATGACTCTTAAATGATTTCAAAATAGAAAGAGATATTTCTCTAAAAAGAGTTTTGATTTTATCTATGTCAACATCCTTTGATGGATTTTACGCTTATTTGAAGTTGGTTTATAATGATACAAAACTTTTATATTGTATTGAAGGTTTTGTGATATGTTTGACTGTGTATGTGCTATTTTTATACCATTCATGGTTTATGGTGAAAGTATTGACATTTATTATTCTAATTTTAATACGAATGTTTATGTTATGTTTAATCCTTTTCATATGGGAATGCATTGGACTTAATATGTGACGGGTGGAACCCGCTATAGCTCCTCGATGCATCGGTAGGTCTCATGAGACAAACTAGTGTCTTGGCACAAGGCCTTGGCAAAATCTTATTTGTAGTCTTGGCACGAGGCCTTGGCTATGTAGTTATGATAGTCTGGCATTATGTATTCCAACATTATGAAAGTGGTTATTGATATTGCATGTGATTATTCGATTAGTAGAATATCCATGTGAACAAGTAAATGGCATTATTTCATTTTACTTTTGCCATACTATGTTGAAGTTCAAGTTTAAAAGGCTTTTGTTTTAGTTATACATAGCCTTAATTGTTTATTCTTATTTATGAAAGTTTCCGGTATATTGTTATCCTTACTGGGCATTTGAGCTCACCCCTTTTCTATGTTTTATTTTTCCCAGGAAGTGAAGAAGTAAATTATGAATGACCTGCAGGGATATTATGTGGGGATATGAGTGTGGTTTATGGAGACAATATGTTGTTGTAGTAGTTTTTCATTTTATGATGTAATGTAAGACTTATGAATATATCTAGTGTTTCCAAGGCTACTAAACCAATCGGTATTTCGAGATTTGATCTTTCTTGTGATCATGCCAATGTTATGTAATAATGCACCAACTCTGGGTAACTAGGGTCGGGGCGTTATAATGTTTCTAACCTATATGTGTATGAACCATGACTAAATGGTCAAAATCATGGGTTAGATAATTCTTCTCATCTTTCCTAAGTTATCTAGATCCTTAGGCAATGATCTGATCACCTTTCATAAGAAAACATCCGAAAACCAAACATGAAGCATCCCCAAGAACCATTTTTCCCTAACTAACCTCTAGGAAAGTCAACACTATCATAGAAGTCAAAAACACATTTTGTATCATTAAATGAACATAGAAACATAATTTTGACTCAAAAGTTTTCATTTATGAATTTTTCATTCCTTTCATTTTGTAAATCACAAAATCCTTCTAAATTCTTTATTACTGAATTTTTTTATCAAAATTATTATTTAATGTTTATATAGAAAACATATATATTACCTTACGAAAAATTAGTTTTAACGTATTAATGAAAATAAACAAAAATTATACATTATGATTATCGTAATGATTTTAAAACTAACAATAATTAGATTCACCTTTATTAAATTGGATTTAATAATTTTTATCTTTTATTAGTACTAACAAATACCTTTATAATTTAAATTGATATCAGAACTGATAAACTTAGGTATCTAACACATATAAATTATCAAAATGACATTAAAAAAGGAAATCCATCAGATTTATTAAAATTAAATTCTATATTTGGAAAATATATTTCTGTCATAATGTAAAATCATTCGCACTATAATGGTATAAAACAATATGACATCGGGTTTTTTATTATAATATAGTCATCAGCTTCCTAACTATCCATGTTATTTCAACACACTTGAATAAGTATTACAATTGTGAAAAACTATGACTGTTGAGAATTTTCATAAAAATACATGTCAATTTCAAGAGTTTGAATATACCATCTAAAAAGATACATGACACTCTGCTAGTTTTTTTATGTGAATGAGCTCTAAAAATAGTTAAAAGTATGAAGCACTTACACTTAGGCATTTGATATTGTTTACAATATTTTTTATAAAGGAATCCATATCCTGGTAGTTTCCTTAATGAACATTGAAATTTGTTTTTGAATCTAATTTTTTGAATATGATCAAGGGATTCCAAGGATTGTAAGGAGAAGACACATATCATATTGGTCGTGGGCCTGCGGGGACAATAGGATAGATTGTGATCCATCAGATTGAAGGATGATGGGGATAGGAAGATAAATAATGAGATCATCACATCAAGGTATTTATAGAGGAAGGAAATATAGGGTTTCTTGTAAGTATTAAATAACTGAAACTTTATCCTAGGTTATTAGATACCTGAATAATTATGTTAAAATAATTTTATTCATTAGTATTACTTGATTTCTTAGAAGTATTTTATTTTCTATTCAATAAATAGATATGGGTACTTTTATATTCTTCATTCTATTTGGATCTTGTTTATCATAATAGCTTTGTTTGTGATACAATTTTATAACCATGTGATATCATATATTCTCCTTAAAATTATATACACCTTTAAGATATAATCATTAAAATATTTCTGAATAATCTTATTTAATCTTAAGAACTATGATTACGATTTTAAATTGTGTTGACTTAATCATGTTTCTTTATAACCTGTGGTAAATGACAACTCATAATCAACCTAATTACGATAAGTCATTAGTAATTGGATTGAGAGTCATGTTAAAATATGATCTTTTTATATAAATAGGTTTTTTGAGTTTCTTAATTTTAAATATTTTTAACCTAAAATTTTTAAATTATAATTCACCCAATCTTGTGTAATTGATCAATATTGACTAGATTTTTTGATCTTAATATCATTATGTCTCATATTGATATCCAACAGTTGGTATTAGAGTAGTATTCACTACTCAAACACATGCAAAACATTTTTTCTTTTCAATTTCATGTTAGTTAAATTTTTTATAAACATTTTGTTTACAAATATTTTTTACATTAACATGTACTGTGGAAAATGAATTTTTTATCTATTTTAATAGATTGGAGGCATTAATTTTGGATCAATTAAAAATATGATTCCCAACAGACCCACAATTTTTTATAGTTCCTCTTGTTAATATTTGAGGGATATAATGAGGCACTTTGTTTTCTACACTATGGTTGAGTATTTTGTAATGCTGACTGGTATTTATAAAATTCTTGATAAGGAAGACTAAGCCTTTTCTAAAAAGGAAAATATGGAATATCAATTGAATTACAATTCAAGTAATACAATATTTTGGTAAATGAGTAGAAACATCTATAGTCAGATTTATTCTAGTGGATAAACTAATATTATCTGTAAAAAGATAGAGGTTATACCCATTGGCACATCAAAGGATGTTGAAACGAAGAGAGAAATGATTCGTGAATGTTATCAATATTTTGAATTCTTACAAGGTAAATTAGTTTCTATGATTCCTTAGAGATTTATGAAAATTATTAATAGTCTTCAAGATATTGGTGAGAAAGGATTAGATGATGAGATTCTTATAGAGATAATCAAAGATATCAATCCCAATGAATGGGAATCTAAGAGAAAAGTATTGATGAAACAAGAAAGTGTAGTTATATAACTCTAGATTATCTTATTGAAACCATGATGAGTATAAAAGTAGAATCAAGAGGGATTCTAATAAGAGATATAAAAAATAATGGTGGTGTTTTTTTTTCTACAACATCAACCTTAACTCATAAATCTCAATATGAAGAAAAAGTTTTTAGATAATTGAGAAAGAAGATAGTGGTTATTCAATTGAATTTAAAAAAAATTAGCATTATGAAAATGAACTTGCTAATATTTCTTGAATGGAAAACAAGGTATTTGTTAAGAAATATTTTCAGTATAGATATAGGAAATGTAACAAGGATTTGAATGACCCGAAAGAATATAAAGATAGATGTCATGAGTATAAGGCTACTAGATATATCAAATGAGATTGTCCAAGGCTAAAAAGGGATGATAGTAATGATAATAATTCTAAAAGGAAATATAAATGGTTTGTTTTAAATGAAATAAGGTCCTAATATAAAATGAATCTTGGAGTGAAAGTGGAGGATATTCTTTGAATAACTCTTTTAATAATAATATCTCCAAACATAGTAACATTATTCTTATTTATAGAATACCTAAAGAGAATTTTAGTCTTTTAGATTAGGTATGAACTGATGATAACAAAATAAACTTATCATCAAATGATGATTATCATGAATTTGATAATGAGAAAATTTCTAAATATTTGAATGAATAATCTTCCTTAGTATAGGATAATAATATTTCATTATATGAAGTTCTTTCTTGTTTTTTCATACTCCTTTAAAATTAAAATTGAAATGTTTGTAAAAATATGAAAAGGAATGTTCATGGATAAATTTATTAACAAAATAATTTTCAGATCTATCTAAAGATCCTGATAGATTGTTTTTTGGAAAAAAATATTTCTAAAGTTGTAGAAAAAGAAATTTTTTGAAAAAGTTAAATTGAAAACTAATTTTCATAAAATAAATTTTGAAATAATTAATAAATAGGATAAGAATTGAAATATTAAACTAAATTATGAAATTTACTCTTTGAATAAACTCTTGAGAAACTTTACCCATGGTAAATAAAATATTGATAATATTTATAAACAAATTAATTATCAAGGAAGGTGTTCTGGATTGGGTTATAACAATTAAAATTGAGTACTTACTGACAACTATTTTGTTCCAAATATTCACTCTTTTTTACCAATTGTAAATGTGGAATTAATTGGAAAAATAATTACTCATTAAATATTGACCAATATCTAGGTTTCCACGAAGCCTATTTCTCTAAACCAATGTGGATTCCACAAATTTTACAGTCAGAAATTTCTAGAACCAAGAAGTTTCGGGTGCAGAAAACCTAATCTTTTTATTTTTAGGATAACATTGAAAGTATAATAAATCAGAATACCTGGTATATAGATAAGGGATATTACTGTCATATGATTAGAAATGCATACTTTATTGAAAATTTTTTAAAAATGGATTGTGGAAAAGTTGCATTCAAATATAATTCAGAAGGATAGATTATCGGTATATGTAATATAGCTTTTCCTTTCAAAGCATTAATTTCAAAAAAAAATCATTACAGGTATTAAGAACATCCATACATGTATAAGTCAATTATGTGATGAAGGTTACCTTGTAAATTTTAATAATGATAAAAGCGTATTAAAAAATTAAAAGGATGAATTCATTCATTCTTCCCATCGACATGAGAATGTTCAGAAACATAACTTAGTAGACCTTATGCACCAAGACTTGCCTTACCTAAGTGCAATGGAAGATAAATATTGGTTATGGAATAGATGTTTATGACACTATAACCAAAGAAACATATCTATGTAAACTAATAAAAGACTATTTGAGGATTTAAATGAGTGTATATTTTATTCTTCAAAAGTCTTTGACCCCTATCAAATGTTAATAATTTGTTTGGATGAAGTGGTTATTACATCCTGTTATACTATAAATCAAGTTTTAAAAAAAACCTTTTATTAATAAAACTCTTTATGAGTTATGAACAATCCGAAAAGAAAATGTTTCATACTTCAGTGTATTTGTATGAAAACTATTCATCGTGAATATGAACAAAAAAATAAATAAATTTTCACCCAAATCCAACGAAGGTATATTTTTAGGTTATCACACTACTTCTTAGGCGTATAGATTTTTTAACTAAAACACTTATTGTTTTTAGGAAGCAATACATGTTAAATTTGATGAGACTAACCATTTTTTTTAAACACACCCAACAATAATCCTCATATCTATTTTCTGAAATGGTTTTTCAATCATTGTTAGAAAATTATTCTTATAAATAAAATAAGTAATTTCTGAGGTATTTACTTAGGAAGAGTTTCTACCATATGTTGATAAACAGATTTTAAAAAACCCAAGTCAGTTGTTTCTTACGAATCATCATTTTTATTGTATCATTGTTTATGGTAATCAACCAATTGATACTAGAATTTCCATGAGGAATGAAGTAGAAAATATTGATATTATTTCCCAATTTAAACCTAAAAATCCAAATGAGGATTTAGGTGATGACAATTAGATTAAGGTAATTCAAGATAAAAAAATGAATTCATGAGAAAAAAATGTATGGAACATCATTTAAAGTCAAAAAGAAACCTCTATAATTATAGTAAAATAGGTTTTCAAAAATAAATGTGATGAAAATGGAAAAATAATTAGAAATAAAGAATAAATTTTTGAAAAATGTTACAATAAAAAATAATTAATAGGATATAAAGAGACCTATGCACCAGTAGCTAGACTAGAAGCTATTTGTATTCTATTATCCTTTATAGCATTAATTAATTTCATAGTTTTTCAAATGATTGTGAAGTGTTGTTTTCTTAACAGATATGTTTATGTGGAACTTTATTTCGAAAAAACCCATGGTTTAAAAATTTCAAAACATCATGAAGAAATTTAGAAACATATAAAATGATTTGTATAGCCTTGAAAACTCCCCTAGGTCATGGTATGATTGGTTAACATGGTTTTTGTTAAAAACAATTTTGGTAAGGAGATTCGAATAAAACTCTTTTTATAAAATATTTTAACAAAAATATCATGATTGATCAAATTTTTATTGATGAATTTTTTATTCAGATCAACTAAAAAATCCTTAACAGATTTGTTTATAGGTCTTATAATGTTTGAGTTTGAGATGAGTATATTTGGTGGGTTAACATTTTTTCTTGGTTTTCAAATTTATCAACAACCAGTAGGTACTTATAAATCTCAATATAATTATATAAAATATCTTCTTAAAAATATTGGATACAAAAAATCTAAAAGTATTAATACCCCCATCAGTACATCAAATACACTAGATATTGATGATGTTTTGGAAAATAGTTTATCAAACATTTTTTAGAGATATGATAGGAAGTTTATTATACATAACTATTTGTTGACCATCCTTATTGTTTTTTATTCTTATATAAATGATTAGAAAATATTCCAATGTAATCCCATATAAAATAAGTAAAATTATCTTTTTCATTATATAATGGTTACTATGGATTTATGACTATTTAGTCATATGGAAATGATTTTGAATTAAAAATATTTTCAGATGATGAAATTGGTGGTTATAGAGTGGATACGAAAACTACATCTATAAATTTCATTTCATAAGTGATTCATTAGTCTCTTGGTCTTATAAGAAACAACAATCGATAGCACTTTCCATTAATGAAGCTGAATATTTAATAGCTGAAATTTTGTGTACTTAAGTGTTGATGATGAAACACACACTCAATGATAATGGAATGAGTTTTAAAAAAAACTAAAATACAATATGATAACACTAGTTCCATTGTTTTATGTAGGAACCTTTCACATCACACGTGTGAAAAACATATAGATATCAGGCATTAATTTTTTAGGGATCATATACTGAATATAGATATCATTTTATAATTCATCAGAATTCATAAACAACTTGTTGATATTTTTACAAAACCAATATATTCTGATAGATTTAAATACTTTAAAAATAATATAGGAATGAAAAATGTAAATTTATTATTCAGATCTACTTATTTTTAACCAATCATATTACATTTAGTAATGAATTTTCATAGGGGGATTACATGTGTTAATTGTTTTTAAAAATTATTTTATTAAAATTTTTATTTTTGAATTTTTTATGAGTTTTGGTTTTCCAGATAGATATTTTCTTATAATCATTTTAGATTCCATATTCTAAAATGGGTCATAAGACCTAGAAAACTTTAAAAATTTGTCGGACTCTCATTTTCTGGAAATTTCATATTCTGTAATTTTTCATAATGAATTTAATATATTTTATTTTATTTTAAATTCTAGAAACTATATTTTTTTTCAAAAATATTTTAGAATTATCAATTTTAATTTATATCTAAATTAAAAGGTTTATAAAAATAATAAGAACATCATTATCAAACTGATAAATCTCTATAATTCTGAAACATATTCTTCCAATCTTTTAATTTTTTACTATTTCATTACATATATTATCTTTGTTATTTTTACTATTTCTTTAAAAACATTGTAAATTTTCCTAGTTTTCTTTGTACCATATTATATCCTAATAAAATAAAATGTTTTAAAACCTCAACACTTTAAAAATATTTTTAATCTTCTTCAAATCATCATTAACCATCATATTATATAATATCCCTCTCACCTATTGGAATAAATTTCAAATTCAAACCTTCTCTCACATATCCTATGTAAAGGAGGGGGACCCCTATGTCCTACATCATAAATTTATAGAATTATCCCTTAAAATGTTACCTTATTCAAAATTATCATGTCTGATTCTCAAATCCTCATGTCTTAATGTTAGAATCATCCTATTACAATAATACAATGCCCACAGAAAAGGATTATGATGAGTTGATTGTTTTATAGAAATGTTATTCAACATATCATTTTATGATTAGTATAATTCTCTTTTAAATAAAGTTATACCATTTTATGGATGGAAATACCTATGAGTAAAAAACTTGATGAGGATAAGGATCTAATAATTCATGATCTAGTCTGAGAATTTTATAAATCAGTAAGGTTTCATGTTAAAAATGGAAAACAAAATATCTTTTTCACATTTTTTAGAAAATTTTATCTAATTTCTCTTAGAAAAGGATCATTTTTTCCTGATATTTCAACAGATGGGGAAGCCTTCTTTCCTTCCCATAATTTTACTGATAGTATGGGATCCTTTGATGAGAAAAAATCATAGAATTATTTATTTAATCACTATGAGAATGTAAGGAAAGTATCTCACCTCACTTACAACAAATGGATTAATACATTACATCTATAAGGTTTCCGCACACCAATAAAAGGGTATTATGGTACCTTAAAACGGATTATTGTTTTTATTTTAAATTTTCTACTAAATATGAGAATGATACATCTCATTGGATACATATTTCTTAATAACAAAAAAATAAAGTCTAGTTCTATCATGTCTCAAATTGTATATGATCTTAGATATGATAAAAATGGTAATTCATAAGTTCATGTTTTCATCCAGTGTTTTAAATGAGTAAAACTTAAAGAAGATAAAAATTATTATAATTAGTGATGATTCTCTCAGTATAATAATGTATTTTATTGTTAACAAAATAAATATGTTTATTTACATGTGAGGAGGAATAATTATGGAAGTATAAATTTCCAAGAAACTGAATAATAGTTTTCAGAAGAAGAACAAGAAAGTTGATAAATGTGATAAAAGAAATGGAAATTTTTATGAACCTTTGAAAAATAAGAGACAAAATGAAAGTAAGGAACTTCTCATTTTGGACTAAATCCAACTGATTCTATTACTATCATATTTCTTGGTTCTAAAACCCAAGAAAATTAATAAAATAAAAATAAAAAATATAATAACTTATTGGAAGCTAAAATTTGTAAAAGAGTATTCAAATATGTTGAGTAAGAATATCAGAATGTTATAAATACCCTTACTCAATCTGATATACCAATTCAGTATATTGGATTATCTTTTTAGAAAATTTATGTGACTAGTGATGAACTTACCTCTATAATAGAAAAGGGACTAAAAATAAATAAACATTTATCACCTCCTAAAGCTCATTAAAAAACACTGGAACTAGTTATCACTGGTAATTCCAGTTTAAGATAAAAATCTCAACTCTATGAATAGATTCATAATGAAATAGAAGAAGTTTCAACTATAATTTAGGGTTTAGAAAAATTCAGGGAAGGTTCTCTGTAACATCCCAAATAAGTAATGAATAATATATATTTTTATATATGCCTATTGATGAATTAGATAGTGTTTTAGAGGCTTAAAATGAGAATAAATCCAATCTTAAGCATGGAATACACTAATATTTTTAAATGATTGTTTTATTGCCTTTTGATGGAAACCAATTTTTAAATCTATATTTTGACAATTTTATAAGCTCTATTTGTCAAAATAAACTTATTCTTTATTATTGGGACATTGAAATTTACCTTGGGTTAATTTTTGGTATTTTTCTGACAATGTTCATTTTTTTAATGAATAGTGAAAAATACTGCATTTTTCATCAAAACTGTTTTTTCAACTAATATAGTTATATGTTTAGATTATCTTTTTAATTGGTTTTAAAGTTTAAATAGAATAAATTTTTACCATTTAATACAATTTTGGTCATTGGGATTAATTTCACTTTGTAATTGGGCATAAACAAGTGCCAAACTTTTCATAGATATTGTTTCTAAAAAACCCGCTATTTGTTTTGACAACGGGAATTATTTTTAAATTAATTATTGAAATTTCTGTGTTTGGAATTTGGTAAAATGTATTACATATTTGGAATCAGAAGGTCTAAATTATGTAATCAAGACTCTTTTGTTTTTGGACATTATGAATAGTAACAACGATAATTATCTTTAATTATCTTGATTAATTAGTAATCGTGTAGTTAAGGATAATAAAATAATATCATAATAATAAAAAATGACCCCAACATGTGTCCTAATTCTACTTTTTGTGTCATGGAAGACCCTGGGATGTCTTGTTCCAAACATGAAGACCCCATGAAATCACTTTTGTGTGATAATGACTTTTTATCTTTTCATTTTTTAAGAAAGTTAAATATAACAAACAATGTATCACCTAAGTAAAATATTTTTAATTTTGTCTACATAAATTATATATTGGACTATAAATAATCGTTTTAAATATAAAAAGATTTACTACATCATAGTATTTTTTTATAATTTTTAGACATTAAATAAATTAAATTATTTATGACATCATGATGATGCAGCGATTACCTCATTAATGAATGATTTAAATAAAATGAAACGATAATGTAAAATCTAAGACTTAAACTTGTCAAAGAATTATTGTATGTGTATATTTAGAACTCTTATCACCTTATCCTCGAAATACATCAATGTGGGCCCTTTAAAATCCGAAAATCATTTGAAAATAAAGTAATATTTTATACCTTTCCAAGAGTGCCCCTCCTCTCCTCTTATAAAAGGCCCACACCTCTACCTCCTTACCCACACCTCTCAAGCCTTTGGCTTAGCCAAGATCTGTTCATTTTGTCTCTCCACATCCCTATACTCATCCTAGAAGCCTTAACTTATGCAGTAAGCTCTTCAAGAAACCCTTTTGGTTCAAACCAAAGGAAGTTACCTGATTCAAAGGTAAAGTCTTCTCTAATTCTCTTTTGTTTTATTTTGCTTCTCCAACCCCCTAAACTCTTTTTATTCATTTATTTTGTAACAACACCAGTATATTACATATACTAAGATGTTGTTATAATAAAGATTCTAGCTACACTTACACACACCTACATCTAATGGTTAATGAGCATATTGTTTCCGTGGATGGCAAATTTATGCCTCACGAAACGATGATTGTTCAATATTCTTCTAACACCTTAAAAGGTGGCCATTAATATGAAACTATATTTATATATGATTTATAAAATGTTTATTTTTTCCTTAAGCTTATGTATTTTTCATTTTTGGAATACCTTTATAGTTTCCATTATGGGTAAACACGATATCTTCATTTTAAGAAGTGCGGACTACCACCCCCTCAAAGTGATTTGATTCGTTAATGCCATATGTGGGACGTAAAAAGGATGGAGTTAATGATATTATATATGATATTATACTGGAATTATAATATACCTTTATGTCATTATTATTCCATTCCATAAAATACGAAATAGAAATAAAAGTAGCGTTCATGCGTACGTACGTCTTACCGTCTCCATGAACGGTGCATTTCATTTCTTACCTCTAAATGTTATGTCATATTATAAATGAATGTATATACTAGATATATATGATTTATATTATATCTACATAATGAATATAACTCTATATATAATGGATACATGAACAACTTGTAATTATAAAGAGTTTTATTTTACTCAAGTACTAATGATCGTTAAAACGACCGTTATTAACTTAAATAATTACATAGTGTTCAGGACATTATAATAAGTGATATAAAAGGAATAATGAACTTGAAAAAGGTTCTTAAGCAAGTATAAATTAACAGAAGTTTATTATTTAGGAGATTAAAGAGCAATTGAGTCACTTCGGACAAGAGGTAAGGGACTTCATCTCAATCTCCATTCATTGAGGCATATTTTGTTTTATACACAACTTTCTTTTATACAGTGTATAAACCCCTTTGAATTTTACGCTTATTCAAAAGGAATATTTTTTTATACGAAGCATTTTACTAAACAACAAAAGGAATGTTTTTTTGTCGTACATATGTGGCGACAACGACTTCTCCATAGTTGTGACCATTATTTGAGTTTTGTCTTCCTCTACAAGCCAAAACCTAAATTTTTTTAAAATGAAAAAAAATACCGTCTATTACTTTTCTTTTATTTTGGTAATGAAAATGGTTTTCATAATGTTTTTATTGTATCAATGTGTTGTATTGATATATTGTGATCGAAATGTGGAAATGTTATGTTTCCTTTATACATGATTTACGTGATGCGATTATGTTATGGTTCTTGGGAATTGTTATGAAGACAGGTGGTTCCGTGATAAACTAAGGGCGGGTGAGCCCGATATAGCTCTCCAATGCATTGGGTAACGCGAAGGAGTTAAACATTAAGGTTTCTCCAAAGAGATTTAGGGAATATACTGTGATGGGTATTCCAAATGTAACTATGAGGGTTACTCCCTATGTAAGAATGTTATGAATGCCTCAAGTTACCTTTATGTCTTATGATTTCTATGATTTATTCATGATTTGATGAGGTATGTTAAAATGATTATGTTTTATGAGTAAAGTATGATTTCATACATGGACTAATGTTTTCATTTTGTACTTTTATATCCCTTACTGAGGTTTTTATGCTCATCCCAAGTTTTTGAAATGTTTTTCACATGAATTAATGTGGAATAGGGTCAAGGATGGGATCATGGAAAAGTCATGCTATCTAAAACATAGAACTAGTCATGTTTCTTTTTAAGGGTTTTTATGGAAACTTAGTAGAAGTGTCTACTTTGTAATATTTTGAGATGTAATAGTTATGTCCTAATTCTCTAAAACTATAAACCTGAAAAGATCCTCAATGTGAATTATTCATTTAATTCAATATTAAGTAATGTTTAAGGTCGGGGCCTTATAGTTGGTATCATAGGTCGTTTTTGATAACTTTAAGAGTTATAATTTAATTAAATGATTATCCAAAAATATTTTTTTATGGTCAAATTTAAATGATATAGCATTTGAAGATTACCGTGTTGCTTCATCTAAGACATGTTTGTTCAGAATGGTTTTCCGTTGAGGAAACAAGGCAGCTATGTTGGGACAACATCAGGAGGAAGAAAACCTTCCAAATCAGTATCCTGAGATGGTCAGAATCAGAACTTAATAGTTTGTTGTAGTGATGGCTCAGTTGACTCAGTTGATAAATCATGGTTGTGTTTACTGATGATATTTTGGTGTTTTCTAAAAGTAAATAGGAGCATGAATGTAATTTAAGGGTTATCATAAAAACCTTATAAGAAAATAAACTGTATGGAAAATTCAGAAAGTGTGAGTTCTGGTTACAACAAATTTCTTTCCTTGGTCACATTGTTTCAAGAAATGGAATAACTATTGATCTTGCTAAAACAAAAGTTGTTGAAGAATGGCCAAGACCCACAAATGTAACCAAGATCTGTAGTTTTCTTGGTTTGGAAGGTTACTACTGAAGGTTTGTTTAAAAAAAATTCACGGTTATCTAGTCCAATGACTAAGCTATCTTGGAAGGGTGTTAAGTTTATCTGGACAAAAGAATGTGATGATTTTTTTCAAGAGTCGAAAAGAAGATTGGTGAATGCTCCAGTTTTGGCACTTCCTTCCAGGAATGGTGAGTTTGTTATATATAGTGATGCTTCATTGAAGGTACTTGGTTGTGTCCTTATACAGAATGATCAGGTAATTGCATATGCCTCACATCGTTGAAAACTCATGAGGTAAATTACCCTAAACATGACTTGGAATTAGCTGCTGTTGTTTTTTGATCTAAAAATTTGGAGGCATCATTTGTATGGAGTAAAGTGTAAAATATATACCGATTAGAAAAGTTTAAAGTATATATTCACTCAGAAAGAATTGAACATGAGACATAGGAGATGGCTATAATTAATCTAGGATTATGATTGTACAATTCATTACCATATGGGAAAAGCAAATAAAGTGGCTTATGCTTTGAGTCGAAAAAGTAATGCTTCATTAACCATGCTATATTTGGAAAAAGATCCTGTGGTTTTTGATTTGATGAACTTTGGAATAGAAGTTGTTGGTGTAGGAAGTTCTTCTGTTTTGTTTCAGGTATCAGTGATATCATCTCTATCAGACAGAATTAAGCCAGCACAGAAGAAAGACAATGAGTTGCAGAAAAAGGTAGAGCTGGTTCAGAAGGGTAAGTTGCCTGAATTCAACATTGATGATGATTGTGTTTTGAGCTTTGGGAAGAGATTGTGTGTGCCTTATGATTCAAATTTGAAGAGACAGTTGTTATGTGAAGCTCATAGTTCTCCGTTTTCAGTTCATCTAAGAAGTACTACGATGTATAGAGATCTTCAGGAGTATTACTGGTGGGACGGAATGAAAAGGGATATTTCTGATTTTACTATGAAGTGTTTGACTTCTCAACAGGTAAAAGTAGAGTGGTAATACCCGAAAGGGATGCTTCAGGCTTTACCAATACCATAGTGGAAATGGGAGAATATATCCATGGACTTCATTGTGGGATTGCCGAAGACACCTCGAGATAGTAATGCAATCTGGGTTCTTGTTGATCGCTTGACTAAATCTGCTCATTACCTTACTATACGAGATAATTTTTCCCTAGATCAACTTTCCCGTTTGTATCTTAAAGAGATAGTCAGGTTACATGGAGTTCCTCTCTCTATTGTATCTGATCGTGATCCTAGGTTTAATTATAACTTTTGGAAAGGCCATCAGAAGTCATTGGGTACTGAATTAAATTTTGGTACAGCTTTTCATCCTCAATCAGATGGGCAGTCAGAACGAACGATTCAGACTTTGGAGGATATGTTACGTGCTTGTTTGATGGATTATCTGGGAAGTTGGTACCAACATCTTTCTTTGGTTGAGTTTTCTTATAATAACAGTTTTCATTGCAGTATACAGATGGCACCATTTGAGGCATTATATAGGAAGCAGTGTCGAACTCCAGCTTTTTGGGATGAAGTAGGTGAAAGGAAGTTGATGGGACCAGAATTGGTAGAAGAGTTGGCAAAAAAAGTTCAACAGATACAGAGACACATGATAACAGCTCAGAGCAGGCAGAAGAGTTCTTTGGACAACAGGAGGAAGGATCTCTCTTTTGAGGTAGGTGATCATGTTTTTCTCAAAGTATCACCATGGAAAAGAGTGACGTGATTTGGTAAGAAAGGAAATCTAAGTCCAAGGTTCATTGGACCATATGAAATTATAGAGAGAGTTGGATCAGTTGCATACCAAGTGGCATTACCTCCACGTTTATCTCAAGTACACAATGTTTTTCATGTTTTAATGTTAAGGAAGTACATGCCAGATCAATCTCATGTTTTGAGTCCAGAGGTAGTTCAGCTGGAAGAGAATCTATCTTATGAGGAACAACCGGTCCAGATTCTTGAACAAAGGGAGCAAGTGTTGCGGAATAAGGTGATTCATCAAGTAAAGGTTTTTTGGAAAAACCACATGAGTTAAGAGGCAACATGGGAATCTGAAAATGCAATGAGGGCTAAATACCCCCACTTATTCGATAAGTAAATAAATTGTGGGGACACAATTTTCTAAAGGGGGAAATGATGTAACATACCAAGTAAGTAATGAATAATATATATTCTTATCTATGTCTATTTATGAATTATATAGTGTTTTAGAGGCTTAAAATGAGAGTAAATCCAATCTTAAGCATGGAATACACTAATATTTTTAAAAGATTGTTTTACTACCTTTTGATGGAAAACCATTTTTAAATATATATTTTGACAATTTTATAAGCTCTATTTGTCTAAATAAACTTTTTATTTATTATTGGGACATTGTAATTTACCTTGGGTTAATTTTTGGTATTTTTCTGACAATGTTCATTTTTTTAATGAATAGTGAAAAATACTGCATTTTACATCAAAACTGGTTTTTCATCTAATATAATTATATGGTTAGATTATCTTTTTAATTGGTTTTAAAGTGTAAATAGAATATATTTTTACTATTTAATCCAATGGTGGTCATTGGGATTAATTTCACTTTGGAATTGGGCATAAACAAGTGCCAAACCTTTCATAGATATTGTTTCTAAAAAACCCGCTATTTGTTTTGACAATGGGAATTATTTTTAAATTAATTATAGCAATTTCTATGTCTTGAATTTGTTAAAATGGATTACATATTTTTAATCAGATGGTCCAAATTATGTAATCAAGACTCTTTTGTTTTTGGACAATATGAATAGTAACGACGGTAATTATCTTTAATTATCTTGATTAATTAGTAATCGGGTAGTTAAGGATAATAAAATAATATCATAATAATAACAAATGACCCCAACATGTGTCCTAATGCTACTAGTTTTGTCATGGCCGACCATGGTATGCCTTTTGCAAACGTGGGGACCCCATGGAATCACTTTTGTGTGATAATGACTTTTTATCTTTTTATTTTTAAAGAAATGTAAATATAACAAAGAATGTATTACCTGAGTAAAACATTTTTAATTTTGTCTACATAAATGATATACTAGAATATAAATATTAATTGGAAAGCTAAAAATATTTCCTATATCATAGTATTTTTTATAATTGTTAGACATTAAATAAACTAAATTATTTATGACATCATGATGATGCAAAGATTACCTAATTAATGAACGATTAAAATAAAATGAAAATATAATGTAAAATATAAGACTTACACATGCCAAAGACCTATTGGATGAGTATATTTCGAACTATTATCACATTATCCTAGAAATAAATCAATGTGGGACCTTTCAAATCTGAAATGCATTTGAAAATAAAGTAACATTTTATACCTTTCCAAGAGTGCCCCTCCTCTCCTCTTATAAAAGGCCCTCATCTCTACCTCCTTACCCACACCTCTCAAGCCTTTGGATCGTCCAAGATCTGCTCATTTTGTCTCTCCACATCCCTCTAATCATCCTAGAATCCTTACCTTATGAAGGAATCTCTTCAAGAAACCCTTTTGGTTCAAACCAAAGGGAGTTACCATATTCAAAGGTAAAGTCTTCTCTAACTCTCTTTTGTTTTATTTTGATTCTCCAACCCCCTAAACTCTTTTTATTCATTTCTTTTGTAAAAACACCAGTATATTCCATATACTATGATCTTGGTATAATAATTATTCAAGCTACACTTACGTACACCTACATCTAATGGTTAATGAGCATACTGTTTCCGTGGATGGCGAATTTCTGCCTCACGAAACGATGATTGTTCAATATTATTCTAACACCTTCAAAGGTGTCCATTAAGATGTCACTATATTTATATATGATATATAGTATGTTTATGTTTTCCTTAAGCTTCTGTATTTTTCATTTATGTCATACTTTTATGGTTTCCATTATGGGTAAACGAGGTATCTTCATTTTAGGAAGTGCGGACTACCGCCCCCTCAAAGTGATTTGATTCGTTAATGCCATAAGTGGGATGTATAAAGTATGGAGTTAATGATATTATATATGATATTATACTGTAATTATAATATAACTTTATGTAATTGTGATTCCATTCCATAAAATATGAAATAGAAATGAAAGTATCATTCATGTGTACGTACGGCTTACCGTCTCCATGGACGGTGCATTACATTTCTTACCTCTAAATGTTATGTAATATTATAAATGCATGTATATACTAAATATATATTATATATATGATATCTACATAATGAATATAACTCTGGATATAATGGATACATGAAGAACATGTAATTATAATGGGTTTAGTTTTGAATCAAGTACCAATGATCATTAAAACGACCGTTATTAACTTAAATAATTACATAGTGTTAATGACATGGTAATAAGTGATATGAAAGGAATAATGAACTTGAAAAAGGTTCTTAATCAAGTAGAAATTAACTCAAGTTTATTATTCAGGATATTAAAGAGAAATCATGTCACGTCAGACACGAGGTAAGGGAATTTATCTGAATCTCCATTCATTGAGGCATATTTTGTTTTATACACAACTTTCTTTTATACGGTGTATAAAACCCTATGACCTTTACACTTATTCAAAAGGAATATTTTTTTATATGAATCATTTTACTAAACAACAAAAGGAATGTTTTTTTTTGTCGTACGTATGCGGCGACAACGACTTCTCCACCGCCGTGACCATTATTTGAGTTTCGGCTTCCTCTACAAGCTATAACCTAACTTTTTTTTAAAATGAAAAAATAAATACCATGTATTACTTTTCTTTTATTTTGGTATTGAAAATGGTTTTCATAATGTTTTTATTGTATCAATGTGTTGTATTGATATCTTTTGATTAAAATGTGTAAATGTTATGTTTTCTTTATGCATGTTCTACGTGATACAATTATGTTATGGTTCTTGGGAATTGTTATGAAGACAGGTGGTTACATGATAAACTAAGGGCGGTTGAGCCCGATATAGCTCTCCAATTCATTTGTTAATTCGAAGGAGTTAAACGTTAAGGTTTCCCTGAAGAGATTTAGGTAATATACTGTGATGGGTATTCCAAACGTAACCATGAGGGTTACTCCCTACGTAAGAATGTTATGAATGCCTCAAGTTACCTTTATGTCTAATGATTTCTATGATTTATTCATGATTTGATGAGTTATGTTAAAATGATTATGTTTTATGAGTAAAGTATGATTTCATACATGGACTAATGTTTTCATTTTGTACTTTTATATCCCTTACTGAGCTTTTTATGCTCATCCAAAGTTTTTGAAATGTTTTTCACAGGACTTAATGTAGAATAGGGTCAAGGATGGGATCAAGGAAAATTCATTCTTTCTAAAACATGGAACTCGACATGTTTCTTTTTAAGAGTTTTTATGTAAACTTAGTAGAAGTGTCTACTTTGTAATCTTTTGAGATGTAACAGTTATGTCCTAATTCTCTAAAACTCTAATCCTGAAAAGATCCTCAATGTGAATTATTCATTTAATTAAATATTAAGTAAGGTTTAAGGCCGGGTCCTTATATGCTCAATAAGTATAATGCACTGTGTATGAAGATATAAAATGGTATTTTGAAGAAAAAGAAGAAGAACAAGAACAAGAACAAGAAAAAGAATAATAATAATAAGTAGAAGATGATGAAGAAGATGAAGATGGTGATAATATTAAAGAACTCAATAGAAATGGAGGAGATAATAGTGATGAGAGTAAAAATAAATAAAAAGATGAATATGTTTAGTCAGAGCAATTTTATTAAAGAAACTATCAATATTAATCATATGAATTACCCTCTAGACATCAAAAATCTAAAATTCAACAAATGAAAAAGTCCCCCTCAATCAAAGAAGACTGGTCTTTATCAAAGAAAGATACCCAAGACTAAAATTAAAAAATCATATTTGATAGAGATAACCATGATGAATAAAATTATGATAATGATATCATGAAAAGTTCAGGTGGAAAAAAATTGGTGGAGGAGTTGAAAAATCGATTTTAATAAAAAATGACAAAGAAAGTTGAAAGAAAATGGAAAATAGATCCAGCCGTCTGTAACTACACGATATTGAAATATATGATTCAGTGGATACAATTATAGTACAATGAGTTAATTATATTATTTAGTATTTACAATGAATTTAAGAAACTATTCCTTAATTTCCTATATTATAAGCCATATTTGATTTATTTCATGAAGATCAACATCAAAAAGCAGATTCTTTAAAAGGTTTATTCAAAAAAATTGTTCGGAATGAGGTTGTTCTTAGAATTCTTCATGAAATATTTCAATATCATAATAAGGCATGTAAAAAATTGGTGAAATGTTCTCATAATTTTGATGCTAAAATTAGTGTGCAAGAAGAATCAATTTATGAATTATAGAAATAAATGTATGAGTCATCAGATTATTTCAAGTACATATTCAAAAGCATGACTGAATGGGTAAAGTTTATGCATGAATTTAAGTATATAGAAGATAATTGGACTAAGGATGTCAAAGAGTTACATGGTAAGATGAAATACATCTAAAAATATGTTTCAAGGATAAAACATTACAAGTATTAAATCTATATCTTGATAAATCAGAATGAATATTTGGAATAAAAACATCATTCCCCAGAATAAAATATTTGTTCTCAAGAGGATGTTATAAAAAGACTTCTAGAATAAAGAAAAGTGTTCAAAAACACGAATACCATAATGTGATCATTGATGAATAAGAAAGATTAAATATTTTTCCATGAACACTTTTTGTAATTATCTCTTTTGTAAATATCTTTTTTAGTGATGGACTTTTTCATCTCCTTGTGAATTTTCTGAATATCTCCCAATTCTGATTGGTTGAATATTATATCATTTTTACATGAACATGTATATCATTATTTATTCTTTCTTTACAAATTTATTATAGTTATTTCTACATCACTTTTTCGGTAATTCAATACTTTTCCCTTATAATTATTGGGATTCACAAAGGAGACAATTCTATAGAAAAATTGATATGTTTTAATTAAGGAGGAGAAAACATTCATATGGGAATTATTATTCTAATTAATGGAGATTATTTTAATGAAGATAATATAATCATTATAATGAGTTATTATCCTAATGGGTAGTTAGTCATATTCATTGATGTATTAAGATGATTTTTAAAACTCAGTGTTGAGATTAGTTTTCAATTTCATTTCAAAATAAAATGTTCTAAAAGATAATGTAATTATGTTTTTCAAAAAAAATAAAGCCTTCTAGTTTTTTATTTACAAAAAGTGGGAGATTGTTGAGTTTAAAATTTTAATATGTGAAATTTCCAATCCTTTTGTTTTTTAAATCACAAACACTTTATTATATAGTTTTTTACTAACCTTTTAAGTCCACTATATATTTTAATTTTTTTATATAAAAATTATATTTTTCCTCACATAGAATTACTTTTAAAATATTTTTTAAAATAAACTAAAATTATTCACTATAATTCTCATAATGAGTATGAAACTAATAATAATTGGATTCACCTTTATCAAATCATATTTAAGAATTTTATTCTTAACTTGGTAATGAAAAAAGTATTCATAATCAGACTTCATATTGGAAACGATAAAAATTAGATTCAAACTCATATAAATTAATGTAATGACATTATGTAAGGAAATATATCAGTTTGAATAAATTTAAATTCTAAATATGAAAAAATGATTTATATATCAAAGGAAAATCTTTCACACAACAATAATGTATAACAAGATGACATCAGTCATTCTTTTATAATATAGTTGTTGGAGTGTTATCTTCCAAATTTATTGCAACAAACATGAATAAATGTGACTGTTGGTAATTTTCCTATAAATATCTGTTCATTTGAACAGTTTGAAGATGCTTTTTGAGAATCTAAAAAACACTGCAGGTTTTTTTTCTACCCGATAGCTCTAAAATTTTTCAAAATCATTAAAAAAAAAATTTAGACTTTTGAAATTGTTTATAGTTTTTTGTTATAAAAGAAATCCATGACTTGGTTGTTTCCTTAAGAACATTATACATTTTTTTAGCATCTGATTGTGGGAATGTGATCAAGGGACTCTAGGGCTCATAAGATAGAGATATTTATCTTCTTCATTGATGGATTTTGGGGATAGCAAGAATTAATATAAAGCATTGGATTGTGGGGTGCTAAGGAAAGGCAGACAAAGATGTTGATCCTCACATCGAGTTATTTCCTTACTCAGTAAATACAGACTTGCTTGTAATTATAAAAGAATAGAACCTATATTTTCTAGGTTATTGGATACCCAACTATTTGGGTTAAAATAAGTGTATTCATTTTTATTACTTTTTTATTACATGTAATTTACATCTTATGCATTTAATAGAATGTTATACTTTTATATTAATCATTCTATTTGTATCTTGTTTATGATAGTAGATTTAATTACAATAAAAATGTATTACCATGTGAATAATATATTACTCTGATTATGATTCTATGTTCATTTAGGATAGAATCATAACATTTATCTTTATACACTGATTTAATTTTAACTACTATAATTATGATTTGACACTGTTTATTTAATCATCTTTGATTACACCCTCTAGTAAATAATATATCTGAATAAACCTGATTCTAATAAGTCATTGGTAATCAGATCGAGGTCCATGTTTGAATCCAATATTTTTCATAAAGAGGTTTTTTTAATTATTTTAGTAAAAATACTTTTAAACTAATTTTTTTTAATCTAAATTCATTGACTTCATGTAATTGATCAATCTTGAATACATTTTTTGGATAATAATATAAATATATCTAATATTGATATCCAAAAATTGTAATCCAAAATAATATTCACTCATTTTTAGAGTGGGGGCGTTCATTAGAGAAGCCATCATTGAAAAATATTTGTGGATTGGCGGCAATACCCTACAAAACCCAAGAATATTCTAATCTCAAAAACATTTCATGGTTGTTCCCATGTCATAATATCTTTCACCTTCTCATAATCAACTAAGATACCATGTTAAAAGGCCACATTTCCCAAGAACCCCAGTTCCTGAATAAAAAAACACTTCATAATTTTCTAATAATTTTCTTGATCTATCAAAACTTACAATAATATCCTCATGTGACACACATAATTATCCTTGATTTTTAATTAGACCAAAATTTCATCCAAAATGAAAATAAAGAACATGTTGAATTACTCGTGGAAAATAAAACTAATCAAATCCATGAAAATTTAAGGAGTATTGGATGGACTTAATGTCATAACAAGACACTCATTGTATATGGGAAGACCAGACGAGGTTCATGTTTTCTATGATAGTTTGGGTTCTCATCCTATTATGTGTAAGGATATCATTACTGGGGATGCCCTAGGTCTTCATCATTTTCACTATCCCCAAGGGGGTTGAAGCCCAATTGTTTTTCTCCTTAGCAATATGTAATAAAAATTAATTTTCAGTTAGACTGATGGTCAATCTTCTAGAATCACATCACACTAAAAAACTAGTAAAAATAGATCATCTAATTGAGGAAACTAATAAATTCTAATTACTTTATATTGGTTGAATGTCCAATAATTAACACATAAAAGAAGAAAAAATTATATTTATTTTTAAGGTGAAGTTCCACCGAAGGTGACACACTCAGGCATATAAATAATTTATAATGAAAATAACCTTACAGAGTATTCAACCCCTTCAGTTTAGCTAGTGACATACGGTAATAAAGAATTGATACTGGTTTTATACTAGGTACTAAATCAAAAGAATACTGAAACTCACTTACCTATATAAAAGAGTATAAATTGGAATGAAAAATTTTTTGAAACTCGATTAAGACTGGTGATATATCATCAATCAATGATTATCGCATCAAGTCAAAAGAAAACTCTAATATTACCCACCACAACTTCAAAAAATTAGGTGGAAATTTATTCAATATGAGGTTTCATTACCCATGAAGGACAAGTTCCACCCTATCATGAATGGTAATGGTGGCCCACTAAATATAATATTGAATTTGGGCCTAATGATAGATCATTAATTCCATCCTTAGAATAACACTAGGAGATTTCATATCATGAACCATAAAATTCAAGGTAATATCAATATATTATAAAGGTAAAAGAAAATAAAAATTAATATAGAAGAAAATAACTTATTTATAGATCCCTCACAATAATTTAAATCATATTAGGGATGAATGGGGTCCCTTATAAATGAAACCAAGAGGTTTGTGAATTTAAACAAAAACTTAAAAATAATTATATCTAGTGTGCATGGTTAGATCGAGGGGGTGCATGGTTTAGGTAAACTATGCCCCATCCCTAAGTCCCTACTATTAGGGGCATAGAATTTCCCATAATTTGGTACATAGTTTCCAAAACAATGCATTTTCCATGCATTTCCCCAATAATAAGCGTACACAGCTTGCACTGGGCGGCACACAGTTTGAGAAAACTATGCTCCAAAAATGTACTTCCCAAAAAGCATCAAAAAATTCCCAAAAACTCCAATAAAGAACCTAAAATAATAATTGAATTAATTTAGGTCCAAAAAAATATAAATGAAACCTAAAAAAGTTAATCAAATGTTACATATATACCCATAAACGTATTGAAAAATGATTACTCAGTAAATTCATTTCCCAAGCATAAAATGATCATATATTAAGTATATTTTAATGTAACATCCCAATTAAGTAATTAATAATAGATATTCTTATCTATGTATATTCGTGAATTATATAGTGTTTTAGAGGCTTAAAATGAGAATAAATCCAATCTTAAGCATGGAATACACTAATATTTTTAAAAGATTATTTTACTGCCTTTTGATGGAAAACCATTTTTAAATAAAACTTTTGACAATTTTATAAGCTCTATTTTTCAAAATAAACTTATTCTTTATTATTGGGACATTGAAATTTACATTGGATAATTTTTTGGTAATTTTCTGACAATGTTCATTTTTTAATGAATAGTGAAAAATACTGCATTTTACATCAAAACTGCATTTTCACATAATTTAATTATATAGTTAGATTATCTTTTAAATTGTTTTTAAAGTTTAAATATAATATATTTTTACCATGTAATCCAATTGTGGTCATTAGAATTAATTTCACTTTGGAATTGGTCATAAACAAGTGCCAAACGTTTCATAGATATTGTTTCAAAAAAAACCCACTATTTGTTTTGACAACAGGAATTATTTTTAAATTAATTATTTAAATTTCTATGTTTGTAATTTGGTAAAATGGATTAGATATTTGGAATCATAAGGTCCAAATTATGTAATCAAGACTCTTTTGTTTTTGGATATTAGGAATAGTAACGATGGTAATTATCTTTAATTATCTTGATTAATTAGTAATCGGGTAGTTAAGGATAATAAAATAATATCATAATAATAAAAAATGACCACAACATTTGTCCTAATGATACTGGTTTTTTTATGGCCGACCATGGTATTCCTTGTGCCAAACTTGGGGACCCCATGGAATCACATTTGTGTGATAATGACTTTTTATCTTTTTATTTTTAAAGAAAGTTAAATATAACAAAGAATGTATCACCTGAGTAAAACATCTTTATTTTGTCTAAATAAATGATCTATTGGACTATAAATATTAATTATAAATCTAAAAATATTTCCTAAATCATAGTATTTTTTTATAATTTTTAGACATTAAAAAAATTAAATTATTTATGACATCATGATGATGCAGCGATTACCTCATTAATTAACGATTTAAATAAAATGAAAAGATAATGTAAAATCTAAGACATACACTTGTCAAAGACATATTGGATGAGTATATTTCGAACCCTTATCACCTTATCCTAGAAATGCATCAATTTGGGACCTTTAAAATCCAAAACTCATTTGAAAATGAAGTAACATTTTATACCTTTCCAAGAGTGCCCCTCCTCTCCTCTTATAAAAGGCCTCCACCTCTAACTAATTACCCACACCTCTCAAGCCTTTGGCTCGGCCAAGCTCTGCTAATTTTGTCTCTCCACATCCCTCTAATAATCCTAGAATCCTTACCTTAGGCATTAATCTCTTCAAGAAACCCTTTTGGTTCAAACCAAAGAGAGTTACCCGATTCAAAGGTAAAGTCTTCTCTAATGATCTTTTGTTTTATTTTGCTTCTCCAACCCCCTAAACTCTTTTTATTAATTTATTTTGTAACAACACCAGTATCTTCCATATACTAGTATGTTTTTATAATAATTATTCTAGCTACACTTACACACACCTACATCTAATGGTTAATGAGCATACTGTTTCCATGGATGGCGAATTTCTGCCTCACGAAACGATGATTGTTCAATATTCTTCTAACACCTTCAAAGGTTGCCATTAAGATGTCACTATATTTATATATGATATATAGTATGTTTATGTTTTCCTTAATCTTCTGTATTTTTCATTTATGTCATACTTTTATGGTTTACATTATGGGTAAACGCGATATCTTCATTTTAGGAAGTGCGGACTACCGCCCCCTCAAAGTGATTTGATTCATTAATTCCATATGTGGGACATATAAAGGATAGAGTTAAAGATATCATATATGATATTATGCTGGAATTATAATATATCTTTATGTCATTATTATTTCATTCCATTAAATACGAAATAGAAATGAAAGTAGTGTTCATGCGTACGTACGGCTTACCGTCTCCATGAACGGTGCATTTCATTTCTTACCTCTAAATGATATATAATATTATAAATGCATGCATATACTGGATATATATGATTTATATTATATCTACATCATGAATATAATTCTGGATATAATGGATATTTTACCACATGAACAACTTGTAATTATAAAGAGTTTATTTTTTGACTCAAGTATCATTGATCAACAAAATGACCATTATTAACTTAAATAATTACATAGTGTTCCTGACATGGTAATAAGTGTCACGACCCGCCCTCGGGGTCCGTGCCGTGACTACCCCAAGCCCGTCTTCCATAGGCCAGGGGCTGGCGACTAGCACCAAGGCGTAAATCCCAGTAAAAAGGGAAGGCATTGCCTTTGAAAAGTAAACAAACACCACAGAGTAAGCAAGCAAAAAGTAAACACTAAACAAAAGCAGAGTACGACTGAAAGTGCGGAAAGGTAAATGGGCCAGAATACAAACCCAAACTGAAAGTAAAGTACAACTCGAAAAGGGAAAAACAACAACTGAAAAGTAAAAGCTGCTACTCCGAGCTGTCCACCGGAAATCCCACCTGAAGGGTGGGTATAGATAGCTCCTCTGCTCCACGGGTCCCGCCGTCCGCTCCGTGCACGTCCCGCCCAGTGGTCCACCTCCGGGTACCGTCCCGCTCTGTAGGCCTCAGCTAAGGTCAACGCTGTCCGTCGTCTGCAACCAACACAACGTAGTGCGGGAAAAGCCCGTGCAGGGGTGAGTATAAGCTACTCAGTAGGGACCCCGAGACCCCTGAAGGTCTCTCAAATCCACGAAGGATAAACCACGAAGAAAAGTACAATCACGAAGTAACAACTGACACTGCTTAGGTATATGCCCATACATATACCTAAGTCATCAATTCAAATACGCTCTAACCTCCGAGCCCAAGTTCAACTCAGTCCACACAGGAAAGTAAACGTATTCCACACAGGAAAGAAAAACGTAATCCACACAGGATTGCACAACACAATCCACACAGGAAAGCAATAGGATTCAGCTCACACAGGTATACTTCTTCAAGGACGATAAAGATGATCACTGATCCATCTAAGTCGTCGGACCCACGAAGGATCGATAGGTAACTAACCCCCGCAAAGACCCACACAGGATCGGGCCCACACAGGACCTGTAGGCGCTGGCTCACACAGAACCACTGAGCGCGGACCCACAGAGGATCGGGCCCACACAGGACCTGTAGCACTGATCCACGTAGGATCGCTGAGTGCTGTAGTCGTCGTCGTCGAATCCACACAGGATATCTGTACTGTCGTCGTCGAATCCACACAGGATCTCTGTACTGTCGTCGTCGCAGTCACAGTAGCAGTCGTAGCAGTAGTAGCAGTTGTAGCAGTCGCAGCCAGCACTAGGGTTCCCGCACACAGCAAGCTCGTTCGGAGGGTCCGCTCCACGAGCCGAGAGGCTGATACATCAACTGTCACAAAGGCCAGAGTTGATGTATCCAAAAGTTCTGTATCGTCAACAGGAACTCAACGCAACAGACGGCGCGTCGATCGGACGCCCGGTCTGAGAGTTATTGGCATTTTCGTCTCCGGGGCCCGGTTGGTTTTTAAGGCTAAACCAACCCGACCGTACTCCACCTGCGTCCAAACCTCGGGCGTAGTATGCCAAAAGATCCGTCTCACTAAGAGGAACACAACGCGACAGACGGCACGTCAATCGGACGTCCGTAGCTCAAGATATGAGCGTTTCCGCTCCGAAGGCCCGGTTGGTTTCGTGAACGAACCAACCCGGCCGAACTCAAAGTAATCCGAAACCTTGAGTGCGATATACCGAAACGACCGTCTCGATCCAAGGATCGCGTTGCCGCTGACGGTTCGTCGATCGGAGGTCCGAGGCTCATGTTATGGGCCAAAAACCGATTCTGGTTCGAAACGGGGGGGTCCGGGTCCGGGCCGACCCGGCCCGACCCCCCCCCCCCCCCCCCCCACCCCGGGGTGGCGCGGTGGCCGGCGGCGGCGGCCGGCGGCGGCGCGGCGGCCGGCGGCGCGGCGGCGCAGGGTGCCGCGGCGGCTCGGGGTGCCGCGAGGAGCCGCACGCGGGGGCTAAGCCCCGCTGATTTGGGAAGCGGCGCGGCCATTAGTGTCGCGCCTTTGCAACAAACGGCCCCCACGTGGGGGCCGGTTTAATTAAAAGAACCGGGGGGCTGCTGCCCCCCTTTCATGGAACCGCCCCCCTCTTAAAGAGGGGGGTTTTACATGCTGGCCGGGGGATTAATTCCCCCGGTTTAATGCCTTCCGGCCGGCCAGTTGGCCGGCCGGTTTTCTCCAACGGGACCGGAAATTCCGGTCCCCCCTTCGGCTTCCGACGCCGGCGGCCCGGCCGTCGGTCTTCTCTTCCCGCCGCGGCCCGGAACCGGCCGCGGTCTCCTCGTCCCGCCGCGGCCCGGAACCGGCCGCGGCGTTCGTCATCCGGCGCGGTGCGACGGCACCGCGCCCCTTCGCCGTGTCTTGATTCCATTCAACGCGGCGCGACGGCGTCGCGTTCTTGAAGATTCTCCTCGGCGTAGCGCGACGGCTCCGCGTAAAATAATTGCACGAATGTCCGCGTGGTGCGATGGTACCACGCCACTTTGCTTCTACCCGCAAGATAAATCAACATAAACGATGGTGGGGGGGTTCGGCCGTGTTCATGCGGTCCGCCCCCCCCCCCCCTCACGTTAAATAAATAACTCAACTTAAACATTCAAAGCCTCATGTTAGACATGCGAGATCCACGTTCAAGAAATGGAATAAATAAATATTGAATCAACAACCCCTACCTCGGGTATAAGATCGAAGATTTGACAACGTCCCGCGGAAGACAACGTCGCGGTGGTCGGGCGTCGCGGTCGTCGTTCGTCAATCCGTTGACGAAGAGATATGCCCGAAGAGTTACGTCGTTGGCGAATCTTCGTATGCCGACGAAGAAGGTCCGAGGAGGAAGCGGTGATCTCTTTCGTTGACACGAGAGACGAAGAAGAGCGGAGCGGCGTTCTTCGTCGGAAATTGAGCGTTCTTCGTCAAGTCTTGAGGAAAGTCAAATAATAAAGAAAACAAAGAACTCAAGAACCCCTACCTCGATAGTCGCACGTTGACGTAGTCGTGGAATATCGGTGTCGATTCCCTTGACGTCGGAGGAAGAGTCGTTGTCGATGGCGTTCGTCGCGGAAAACCGTCGCGGAAGAGATGACGCGGAAGAAGTACGTCGCGTCGCGGATAGGGCGTCGCGGATGGACCGTGTTCTTCGGCGGAGAAGTTCTTCGTTGAAGAACGACGTTCTTCGCGTTCTTCGTTGAGTTTGAAGAAGAAGAATAGCTCTCCACCTCTCAAGAAGACAAACAAAAACCCCAAAATAAAATAAGACAACATCTTATTTTATTATCACATAACACATTAGAATTTCAAAAGTTTGAAATTCAAAAGGTTTAACTCCCATAATTAAAAAGGTAACTCAAGCCAATAAATGAGGCGTTAAGGGAGTTGGGAGAATTTGAAAGGTTTAGGGGTTCGTGTGGGCCCCACCGCACTTAATCCTCCCAAGGGAGGTTAAGTGGGTGTGGGTCCCACTTCCAACCTCCTTTGGTAGGTTTTTAACAAGTTATAATAAAATTGTTCTACACAATTTTATTTAACTCAAACTAAAAACCCCAAAACTAACTTTCAACCCGCAACAAACGCAACTCCCGAAAAGGTCTCTTTAAGCGAATATCGGCGCTGCGAGTTCATCGGTGCCCTCGGATTTCAATTCCGAGCACTGGAACAAAAGTTAGGAATTCCCGCTCGTTCGTTCACTGAACGTACCCGAGCCAAACTTCGGAAATTAATTTCGGGCACTCCGGGCCTCGGAATCAGGTGCCGTCTGAAACTGCGCTCTTGTAAAATTCTAAAGAAAATTAAGAAAAAAATTCCCTTGAATTTTACGGGTCTTTACATTACTCCCACCTCAGGGCTTTACGTCCCCGTAAAGATACATCAAAAACTAGGGAAACAAAAGAGGGTACTGAGCACGCATCTGAGCCTCCCGCTCCCATGTGCTCTCCTGGAGATTCCCGTGCTGCCATCTGATGCGCACAAGAGGAATCGATCGCCCACGCAGGACCCGCTCCTGTCGATCCTCTATCTCCACCGGGACCTCCGTAAAAGTCGCCCCATCGTCAACGTCAAGCTCCCCATGGTCAATGATGTGCGTCGGGTCATGCACGTATCTCCTCAGCTGAGATACGTGGAAGACGTCGTGCACCCGGTGCAACTGAGGTGGTAGAGCCAGGCGATAAGCCACCTCGCCAATCCTGCTGAGAATCTGGAAGGGTCCGATGAAGCGCGGAGATAACTTGCCGCCTCGGCCAAATCTCCGAATACCACGTCGAGGTGAGACCCGCAAGAAGACGTGGTCGCCATCCTCGAACTCCAGTGGCCTCCGCCTCCTGTCAGCATATGACTTCTGCCGGCTCTGAGCTGTCCTCATCCGCTCCTGGATGACCTGGACCTTCTCTGTCGTGGCCTGGACCATCTCCGGTCCCACCAGTGCTGACTCCCCAGGGTCTGTCCAGCACAAAGGAGATCTACATGGTCGGCCGTACAACGCCTCGTACGGTGCCATCCCGATGGTGGAGTGGTAGCTGTTGTTGTACGCGAACTCCACCAAGGGTAGGTGGTCCTCCCAGCTACGACCAAAGTCGAGGACACATGCGCGGAGCATGTCCTCGAGAGTCTGAATGGTCCTCTCCGTCTGACCATCCGTCTGAGGGTGAAAAGCTGTGCTACGACGTAGTTGCGTACCGAACGCCTCCTGTAACCCCTTCCAAAGCCGGGAAGTAAAGCGGGCATCTCGATCGAAAATGATAGATGATGGCATGCCGTGGAGCCGCACAATCTCCTGAACGTAGAGACGTCCCAAGCACTCCACTGAGCCCTGCTCTCTGATGGGTAAGAAGTGTGCCGACTTGGTGAGTCGGTCAACAATCACCCAGATGGAGTCGTGACCTCTGGAAGTGCGTGGAAGTCCAGTCACAAAGTCCATAGATATGTCGTCCCACTTCCACTCCGGAACCTCCAAGGGCTGTACCAAGCCTGCTGGTACCTAATGCTCTGCCTTCACCTGCTGACAGGTGAGGCATCGAGAAACGAACTCTGCTACAGCCTTCTTCATACCCGGCCACCAATGCTGTTGTCTGAGGTCCTGGTACATCTTCGCCACTCCAGGATGTACCGCTAAAGGAGAAGTGTGAAACTCTCTCAGTACTTCCTCTCGCAAAGCGACAGGTACCATGGTACGTCCTCTGAAAAGGATGGCGTGCTCTGCTCCAAGGGAGAAACCATCAGGTGCATGTCCCGAGGATATCTGTGCACGCCGCGTCTCACAGTCAACGTCCCCGTGCTGTGCCTCCCTGACTCGCTGCAGTAGTGGAGGAGTGACTGTGAGAGACTGAAGAAAGGCTGCCCCATCTCTATCCACGAAGGATATCTGCAAAGAGGCTAGCTGCTCCGTCGCCTCCTCGAGTAGCTGAATGCCCGTCCTCCTGCTGAGGGCATCGGCTACTACGTTCCCCTTCCCAGGAGTATAGACTATCTCAAAGTCATAGTCCTGGAGGAACTCGATCCATCGTCGTTGTCTCAGGTTTAGGTCCTTCTGCGGGAAGATATACCTGAGACTCTGATGATCGGAAAAGACTGTAAAGCGCTCGCCCATCAGATAGTGTCGCCATGTCTTCAGAGCGAAGACCACTGCTGCTAACTCCAGGTCATGGGTAGCGTAGTTCTGCTCATGCGGCCTCAACTGACATGATCCATAGGCGATCACGGCCCGCTCCTGCATCAGAACACATCCGAGTCCGGTCCCTGATGCATCGCAGTAGACTACGTACCCTACTCCCTCCTCAGGCAACCTCAAGATAGGTGCGCTAGTCAATCTCTGTCTCAACTCCTAGAAGCTCTGCTGACATCTGTCTGACCACACGAAGGGTTTCCCCTTCTTCGTCAAAGCTGTGAGTGATGTCGCAACTCTGGAGAAGTTCGGCACAAATCTCCGATAGTATCCAGCTAGTCCCAATAAACTCCGAACCTCAGTCACGCTCCTGGGTGGCTCCCATGCTAACACAACCTAGAGCTTCGCAGGATCCACTGCAACTCCCGCCTCAGAGATAACATGTCCCAAAAGGTGGACCTCACGTATCCAGAACTGGCACTTCGAGAGCTTACCATAAAGCTGGTGCTCTCGGAGTGTGTCAAGAACAACTCGCAAGTGATAGGCGTGCTCCTCCTCTGTCGTAGAGTAAATCAGAATGTCGTCGATGAAGACTACGACAAACCAATCGAGATATGGCTGAAATATCATGTTCATGAGAGCCATGAACACTGCTGGAGCATTGGTTACACCGAAGGGCATAACTAAGAACTCATAGTGGCCATACCGACATCTGAAGGCCGTCTTCTGCACATCCTCGTCTCTGACTCTGAGCTGATGATAGCCTGACCTGAGGTCTATCTTCGAGAACCATCGTGCTCCCTTGAGCTGATCAAAGAGGTCATCATTCCTCGGTAGCGGATACTTGTTCCTCACTGTCACCTGGTTCAGGCGACGATAGTCAACACAAAGTCGCAAGCTCCCGTCCGCCTTCTTGGCGAACAATATCGGGGAAGCTCAGGGTGAAACACTGGGTCGGATGAACCCCTTTCCCTGCAAGTCCTCCAACTGTACCCGTAGCTCTCTAAGCTCGGCGGGGGCCATCCGATATGCTGGAGTGGATATCGGGGTTGTCCCGGGGTACAAGTCAATATAAAAGTCTACCTCTCTGCGAGGAGGTAGCCCTGGAACGTCGTCGGGAAAAACGTCCGCAAACTGATCCACCACTGCAGGAAAACCAGGACTCCGCACGTCAACTGCTCCAAGGATAAGGCTAGCCAACTGATGAGTGATGGTCTGTCCTCTCCTTCGCGGAAGTCCATCCTGTGCTGCTAAGGCTCCCTTCTCGCCGGTGAAGGTGAACCTGCTCCCGTCGGTGCGTACACATCGCACCTTGCGCCTAAAACAGTCAATCTGTGCATGGACCGTAGATAGCCAATCCATGCCCAAGATGACGTCGTAAGGCCTCGTCGCTGCTACAAGAAGATCCCAGCCGAAGCTCTCGCCTCCTAGAGTAAGCTCACACTGCCGGCACCTGTGCGTAATCGTCGAGTCTGCTCCCGTAGGAGTCTCTAGCCGTAAGGATCGAGCCAACGGCTCTGTCGGAATCTCCGAGCTCCGAACAAGGGCAGCGGCTATGAAAGAGTGACTCGCTCATGTGTCTATAAGAACTGCAGCAAGGGTGGAATAGACACAGATTGTACCTCGAATCATCTCGGGTGCGCCGTGGTCGTAGGCCTCTGCTGCCTGGAGCTGTGCCTGTCGCTGCCCGCCAGCTCACTGTGGTCGGGGTGGACCTCCTTGTGGTGGTGGTGGTAGAGCCTCAAAGCGTCGGCCACCACCAGCTTCTCGTCCAGCTCCTCTGCCTCGTCCGCCTCCTCCCTGCGGACTGCCAAGGTCGACCCTCTGCCTCTGCCTCGGTGGTCCATCAACTGACTGCTGCTCCTCGGCACGGCGGGTCGGGCAGTCGCGAGCCATGTGGCCATGCCCGCCGCACGAGTAGCACTGTCTGCCTCTCGTAAGACTGGCTCCGCGTTGTGTGCCCCGCACTGCTGAGCCAGTGCCCTGAGATCGTCTGCCCGAAGGTCTGGTCTGTCTGGACCCCTGAGTCATCCGTCGACTGCCTGCTGCAGATGACTCTGCCACGTTCCGCCCTGCGGTGGGTCGCTGTGCTGGTGTAGACTCAGCAAGGAAGCTCTCGATCAGAAGGGCTCGCTCCAGTACTCCTGTCTGAGTCGGTATGCTGAGGGAGATCAGCGATGCCCTGATCTCGTGTCTCAAACCCTGCTCGAAGGTCCGGGCCCGGAAGAATGGGTCCCGTACCATGTCGGTCGAGTAGCGCGAGAGATCGGTAAATCTCGCCGAGTACTGAGCGACCGTCATGCTGCCCTGCCGCAGCTGTAGAAGCTCCTGGATACGCACCGCACGAAGGGTGGCTGGGACGAACTCCGAGCGGAAGAGGCTCTCAAAGTCCGTCCAAAGTAGAGATGCCTCATCGTGCACCTGGAGCATCAAGCTCCACCATCGTCCTGCTGCTGCGTGTAGTAGGCTCGCAGCGAGGATAACCATGAGGTCTGCTGGTGTCCTCACTAGCCTAAACACTCGAACCACTGCCTCCAGCCAGTCCTCTGCTGCCTGGGGATCCGTCTCCCCGCGAAACCTGGGCGGTCGCTGGCGTTGAAACTCATGCAGTGCGCTGAGGCGACGTGCATCGTCAGCGGCTGCTGCTGGAAGCATCGGGGGATCGGCGGGTAAAGCTACCGCCGGTGCCACTACTGGAAAAGGGCCCTGCACCGAGGCCTCGTCGCTCGGTGGGCTGTCGTCTCGCTCGACTCTCGGAACCCTAGATGGCTGCCGTCGTGGGGCCATCCTGAAAAGGAAACAGGTGCGCCACGGTTAGAACAGTATACCTGGTGAGCTGATATAAGTAATCACAAAGAAAACTTTAAAATACACACGCAATCAATGTTTTCGTGCATTAAGTCGGAAATCAGAAGTCAGGGTCCTGGTGTACGGATACGTCGTCCGCCGCACCAACACTGGACTCCCTGGATTGATATCCACACTCAATACGCTAAACATTATTGCTTCACATAGAAAAGATCAGAGTTCGCGGTAGAACCGAACTCCTCTGATACCAATTTGTCACGACCCGCCCTCGGGGTCCGTGCCGTGACTACCCCAAGCCCGCCTTCCATAGGCCAGGGGCTGGCGACTAGCACCAAGGCGTAAATCCCAGTAAAAAGGGAAGGCATTGCCTTTGAAAAGTAAACAAACACCACAGAGTAAGCAAGCAAAAAGTAAACACTAAACAAAAGCAGAGTACGACTGAAAGTGCGGAAAGGTAAATGGGCCAGAATACAAACCCAAACTGAAAGTAAAGTACAACTCGAAAAGGGAAAAACAGCAATTGAAAAGTAAAAGCTGCTACTCCGAGCTGTCCACCGGAAATCCCACCTGAAGGGTGGGTACAGATAGCTCCTCTGCTCCACGGGTCCCGCCGTCCGCTCCGTGCACGTCCCGCCCAGTGGTCCACCTCCGGGTACCGTCCCGCTCTGTAGGCCTCAGCTAAGGTCAACGTTGTCCGTCGTCTGCAACCAACACAACGTAGTGCGGGCAAAGCCCGTGCAGGGGTGAGTATAAGCTACTCAGTAGGGACCCCGAGACCCCTGAAGGTCTCTCAAATCCACGAAGGATAAACCACGAAGAAAAGTACAATCACGAAGTAACAACTGACACTGCTTAGGTATATGCCCATACATATACCTAAGTCATCAATTCAAATACGCTCTAACCTCCGAGCCCAAGTTCAACTCAGTCCACACAGGAAAGTAAACGTATTCCACACAGGAAATCAAAACGTAATCCACACAGGATTGCACAACACAATCCACACAGGAAAGCAATAGGATTCAGCTCACACAGGTATACTTCTTCAAGGACGATAAAGATGATCACTGATCCATCTAAGTCGTCGGACCCACGAAGGATCGATAGGTAACTAACCCCCGCAAAGACCCACACAGGATCGGGCCCACACAGGACCTGTAGCCGCTGGCTCACACAGAACCGCTGAGCGCGGACCCACACAGGATCGGGCCCACACAGGACCTGTAGCACTGATCCACGTAGGATCGTTGAGTGCTGTAGTCGTCGTCGTTGAATCCACACAGGATCTCTGTACTGTCGTCGTCGAATCCACACAGGATCTCTGTACTGTCGTCGTCGCAGTCACAGTAGCAGTCGTAGCAGTAGTAGCAGTTGTAGCAGTCGCAGCCAGCACTAGGGTTCCCGCACACAGCAAGCTCGTTCGGAGGGTCTGCTCCACGAGCCGAGAGGCTGATACATCAACTGTCACAAAGACCAGAGTTGATGTATCCAAAAGTTCCGTATCGTCAACAGGAACTCAACGCAACAGACGGCGCGTCGATCGGACGCCCGGTCTGAGAGTTATTGGCATTTTCGTCTCCGGGGCCCGGTTGGTTTTTAAGGCTAAACCAACCCGACCGTACTCCACCTGCGTCCAAACCTCGGGCGGAGTATGCCAAAAGATCCGTCTCACTAAGAGGAACACAACGCGACTGACGGCACGTCAATCGGACGTCCGTAGCTCAAGATATGAGTGTTTCCGCTCCGAAGGCCCGGTTGGTTTCGTGAACGAACCAACCCGGCCGAACTCAACGTAATCCGAAACCTTGAGTGCGATATACCGAAACGACCGTCTCGATCCAAGGATCGCGTTTCCGCTGACGGTTCGTCGATCGGAGGTTCGAGGCTCAAGTTATGGGCCAAAAACCGATTCTGGTTCGAAACGGGGGGGTCCGGGTCCGGGCCGACCCGGCCCGACCCCCCCCCCCCCCCCCCGGGCGGCGCGGCGGCCTGGCGGCGCGGCGGCGCGGCGGCGCAGGGTGCCGCGGCGGCTCGGGGTGCCGCGGGGAGCCGCACGCGGGGGCTAAGCCCCGCTGATTTGGGAAGCGGCGCGGCCATTAGTGTCGCGCCTTTGCAACAAACGGCCCCCATGTGGGGGCCGGTTTAATTAAAAGAACCGGGGGGATGCTGCCCCCCTTTCATGGAACCGCCCCCCTCTTAAAGAGGGGGGTTTTACATGCTGGCTGGGGGATTAATTCCCCCGGTTTAATGCCTTCCGGCCGGCCAGTTGGCCGGCCGGTTTTCTCCAACGGGACCGGAAATTCCGGTCCCCCCTTCGGCTTCCGACGCCAGCGGCCCGGCCGTCGGTCTTCTCTTCCCGCCGCGGCCCGGAACCGGCCGCGGTCTCCTCGTCCCGCCGCGGCCCGGAACCGGCCGCGGCGTTCGTCATCCGGCGCGGTGCGACGGCACCGCGCCCCTTCTCCATGTCTTGATTCCATTCAACGCGGCGCGACGGCGTCGCGTTCTTGAAGATTCTCCTCGGCGTAGCGCGACGGCGCCGCGTAAAATAATTGCACGAATGTCCGCGTGGTGCGATGGTACCACGCCACTTTGCTTCTACCCGCAAGATAAATCAACATAAACGATGGTGTGGGGGTTCGGCCGTGTTCATGCGGTCCGGCCCCCCCTCACGTTAAATAAATAACTCAACTTAAACATTCAAAGCCTCATGTTAGACATGCGAGATCCACGTTCAAGAAATGGAATAAATAAATATTGAATCAACAACCCCTACCTCGGGTATAAGATCGAAGATTTGACAACGTCCCGCGGAAGACAACGTCACGGTGGTCGGGCGTTGCGGTCGTCGTTCGTCAATCCGTTGATGAAGAGATATGCCCGAAGAGTTACGTCGTTGGCGAATCTTCGTATGCCGACGAAGAAGGTCCGAGGAGGAAGCGGTGATCTCTTTCGTTGACACGGGAGACGAAGAAGAGCGGAGCGGCATTCTTCGTCGGAAATTGAGCGTTCTTCGTCAAGTCTTGAGGAAAGTCAAATAATAAAGAAAACAACGAACTCAAGAACCCCTACCTCGATAGTCGCACGTTGACGTAGTCGTGGAATATCGGTGTCGATTCTCTTGACGTCGGAGGAAGAGTCATTGTCGATGGCGTTCGTCGCGGAAAACCGTCGCGGAAGAGATGACGTGGAAGATGTACGTCGCGTCGCGGATACGGCGTCGCGGATGGACCGTGTTCTTCGGCGGAGAAGTTCTTCGTTGAAGAACGACGTTCTTCGCGTTCTTCGTTGAGTTTGAAGAAGAAGAAGAGCTCTCCACCTCTCAAGAAGACAAACAAAAACCCCAAAATAAAATAAGACAACATCTTATTTTATTATCACATAACACATTAGAATTTCAAAAGTTTGAAATTCAAAAGGTTTAACTCCCATAATTAAAAAGGTAACTCAAGCCAATAAATGAGGCGTTAAGGGAGTTGGGAGAATTTGAAAGGTTTAGGGGTTCGTGTGGGCCCCACCACACTTAATCCTCCCAAGGGAGGTTAAGTGGGTGTGGGTCCCACTTCCAACCTCCTTTCGTAGGTTTTTAACAAGTTATAATAAAATTGTTCTACACAATTTTATTTAACTCAAACTAAAAACCCCAAAACTAACTTTCAACCCGCAACAAACGCAACTCCCGAAAAGGTCTCTTTAAGCGAATATCGGCGCTGCGAGTTCATCGGTGCCCTCGGATTTCAATTCCGAGCACCGGAACAAAAGTTAGGAATTCCCGCTTGTTCGTTCACTGAACGTACCTAAGCCAAACTTCGGAAATTAATTCCGGGCACTCCGGGCCTCGGAATCAGGTGCCGTCTGAAACTGCGCTCTTGTAAAATTCTAAAGAAAATTAAGAAAAAAATTCCCTTGAATTTTACGGGTCTTTACAATAAGTGATATAAAAGGAATAATGAACTTGAAAAAGGTTCTCAAGCAAGTAGAAATCAACTCAAGTTTATTATTCAGGAGGTTAAAGAACGATCGAGTCAAGTCGGACCTGAGGTAAGGGACATCGTCTCAATCTCCTTTCATTGAGGAATATTTTGTTTTATACAAAACTTTATTTTATACGGTGTGTAAACCCCTTTGACTTTTATGTTTATTCAAAAGGAATCTGTTTATACAAAGAGTTTACTAAACGACAAAAGGGAATGTTTTTTTTGTCATACGTATGCGGCGACAATGACTTCTCCGCCATCGTGACCATTATTTGAGTTTCGGCTTCCTCTACAAGCCATAACTTTTTTTTGAATGAAAAATAAATACAATGTTTTACTTTTATTTTAATTTGGTATATAAAATGGTTTTCAAAATGTTTTTATATCAATGTGTTGTATTGATATCTTGTGATTGAAAAGTGGAAATGTTATGTTTCCTTTATGCATGTTTTATGTGATATGATTATGTTATGTTTCTTGGGAATTATTGTGAAGACGGGTGGTTCTGTGATAAACTAAGGGTGGGTGAGCCTGATATAGCTCTCCAATGCATTGGGTAACGTGAAGGAGTTAAATGTTAAGGTTTCTCCGAAGAGATTTAGGGAATATACTTTGATGGGTATTCCAAACGTAACCATGAGGGTTACTCCCTACGTAAGAATGTTATGAATGCCTCAAGTTACCTTTATGTCTTATGATTTCTATGATTTATTCATGATTTGATGAGATATGTTAAAGTGGTTATGTTTTATGAGTAAATTATGATTTCATACATGGAATTATGTTTTCATTTCATACTTTTATATCCCTTACTGAGGTTTTTATGCTCATCCCAAGTTTTTGAAATGTTTTTCACAGGTCAAGGGAAAGGTACATGATGTGATGATAGTGTCAAGGAAGTGTCAATAAAGAATCCATGTTTTATTTAAAATATGTTTCTGTTGATGGGATAAATGAGTACTATCTTTTATGTAACCACTTTGTTTAAATGTGGAATGTAATGCATGTTTTATGATCTAATTCACTAAAACACTAAACCTGAAAAGATCCCCAACGTGTATTCTTGAAGTAACTCAAGATTAAGTAATGTTTAAGGCTGGGGCCTTATAGTTGGTATCATAGGTCAGTTTAGATAACTTTAGGAGTTAGAATTCTATAAAATGATTATCCAAAAATATTTTTTTATGGTCAAATTTAAATGATATAGAATTTTAAGATTACCATGTTGCTTCATCTTAGACATGTTTGTTCAGAATAGTTTTCCGCAGAGGAAACAGGGAAGCAGTGCTAGGAAGGCATACAAAAGGAAATGACCTTCCGAATCAGCATCCTGAGATGGTCGGAATTGGAACTGAACATTTTATTGCAGTAATGGATCAGTTGACTCAAGCGATAAATGGTGGTGGTATCCATGCACGAGATCAGCCAGATCAACCGCAGAGGAACATGCCGGTGCTGGAAAATTTCATGAGGCAACATCCCCCATCATTCAGAGGATCATCTGACCCTGTGCTAGCTGAAGGGTGGATTAAAGCACGGGAGAAGATTTTCTATGTCATGGGGTGTTCAAAAAATCAAAAGGTTAGTCTTGCTATTTACCGTTTGGAGGGTGAAGCAGATCAGTGGTGGTCGGTGGTTAAAAATATCAGGGATGCTGATGAGATTGATGCTCTCGACTGGGATGAATTCAAAGGTATGTTTCTTGAGAAGTATTTTCCTAAGGCTATTCAACTTAGTATGGAAAAACAATTCCTAGAATTGAGGCAGGAGGAAGACTCAGTGGCTACCTATGAAGAAAGTTTCACTCGATTGGAAAGGTATGCTCCAAATTTTATCCGAGAACTTGATTGTAAAATCAATCATTTTTACTCAAGATTAAAGCCAAAATATTGAAGGGATTTAGCTTCTCGCAAGTTCAAGAGTTACGAAAATATTTTTCGATGTGCTGAGAAGGTGGAAATGGAGTTTGCCGATGATCAAGTTTTCTATACAACCAGCAGAAGAAGAGACCAAGGTGGCAGGAGAAAGGAAAGAATTATTCAAAAAGGTCTGACGGTAAGAAAACTAAGTTTCCAGTTTGTGATAAATATGGTAAAAGGCATGCTGGGGAATGCCTTCTAAATTCTGGAAAGTGCTACTGATGCGGTAAGATGGAACATAAGGCTTGTGATTGCACTGAAAAATATCCGGGTGATGGTAAGACCAAATTTGATTTACAGTTAGTGAAATGTTTTAAGTGCAATGAGATGGGTCACTATGAAAATGAGTGTCTGACAAAGAGCTTGAGTGATGGGAAGCAGTTAGACTACAAGTAGAATGGGGTGGTGAAATCCTTTGCAACTTCTTCAGCAGATGTCGGGCCATCAAATGAAGTTGTATCAGGTACTTTGTTTGTTTTTTCAGATTATGCCAGTCTGTTGTTTGACTCGGGGTCTACACATTCTTTCATCTCTGAAAACGTTTTTCGTAAAATGGGAATACCATCTCAAGAAATGACTCCTGAACTTGTGGTAAAAACACCTAGGGGAAATGTTGAGGCAAAAAGAATTTATAAGAATATTCCTATCCTTATTCGTGGAAAGAACCTACTTGCAAACCTTATTGTTTTACCTCTAGAAGAGTTTGATGTTATCCTGGGTATGGATTGCCTCTCTATTTACCATGATAAGATTGACTGTAGAGCTAAAGAAGTTTCTTTTTAGAAAGACTTTCAGTTTTTGTACAAGAATGAACCCTCACTGTTTATAACATATCAAGAGGCCAAGAAACTTGTAAAAGATGGAAATGAATGTTACCTTGCACATATCGTTGAAAACAAGGGAACTGTTCAGATTAATGATGTGCCAGTGGTAAATGAGTATTCTGATGTTTTTCCTAATGAGTTGCCTAGAATAATACCAGATTGGGAAGTTGAGTTTGTTGTTGACTTAGTTCCTGATGCTAAGCCAATTTCAAAACCCCCTTATCGAATGGCTCAAACTGAACTTTTAGAGTTGAAGGAGAAATTACAAGATTTATTAGAGAAAGGTTTCATTCGACCCAGAACATCACCATGGGGTGCTCCTGTTTTATTTTTTAAAAAGAAAGATGGTTCAATGAGACTTTGCATTGATTATAGAGCCTTGAATAACATCACTGTTAATAACAAATATCCTTTGCCTCATATCGATGATTTGTTTGATCAGCTCCAGGGAGCTCAGTTTTTTTCAAAGATTGACCTGAGATCGGGGTACCATCAGTTGAAGGTAAAGGAAGAAGATATTCCTAAGACCGCGTTCCGTACAAGATATGGCCATTATTAATTTTTAGTGATTCCTTTTGGGCTAACCAATTCACCTGCTGTATTCATGGACCTTATGAATAGAATTTTCCATGAGTTCTTGGATAAGTTTGTGGTTGTTTTCATTGATGATATTTTGGTGTTTTCTAAAATTAAAGAGCATGAAAGACATTTAAGGGTTATTTTTAAAACCTTAAAATAAAATAAATTGTATGGAAAATTCAGCAAGTGTGAGTTTTGGTTGAAACAAATTTCTTTCCTTGGTCACATTGTTTCTAAAGATGGGATAACTGTTGATCCTGCAAAAACAAAGGTTGTTGAATAATGGCCAAGACCCACAAATATAACTAAAATTCATAGTTTTCTTGGTTTTCTAGGAAATCACCAAAGGTTTGTTAGATATTTTTCACGGTTATCTAGTCCAATGACTAAGATAACTTAGAAGGGTGTTAAGTTTATCTAGACAAAAGAATGTGATGATTGTTTTTAGGAACTGAAAAGAAGATTGGTGAATGCTCCAGTTTTGTCACTACCTTCCAGGAATGGTGAGTTTTTTATCTACAATGGTACTTCATTGAAAGGACTTGGTTGCATCCTAATGCAGAATGATTAGGTAATTGCTTATGCTTCACGATAGTTGAAAACTCGTGAGGTAAATTACCCTACACATGATTTGGAATTAGTTGATGTTGTTTTCGCTTTAAAAATTTGGAGGCATCATTTGTATGGAGTAAAGTGTGAAATATATAGCAATCACAAAAGTTTAAAGTATATATTCACTCAGAAAGAATTGAACCTGAGATAGAGGATATGGGTAGAATTAATCAAGGATTATGATTGTACAATTAATTACCATCCGGGAAAAGAAAATAAAGTGGTTGATGCTTTGAGTCGAAAAAGTAATGATTCATTAACAATGTTGCATTTGGAATGTGATCCTTTGGTTAAGGATTTGATTAAATTTGGCATAGAAGTTGTTGGTGTAGGATGTTCTTATGTTTTGTTTCAGGTATTAGTGAAATCTTCTCTATCAGACATAATTAAGCAAGCACATAATCAAGACAACGATTTGCAGAAAAAGGTAGAGCTGGTTCAGAAGGGTAAGTTGCCTGAATTCAACATTGATGGTGATTGTGTTTTGAGATTTGGGAAGAGATTTTGTGTGCCTTGTGATTCACAGTTGCAGAGAGAGTTGTTATGTGAAGCTCATAGTTCTCCGTTTTCAGTTCATCCAGGCAGTACAAAGATGTATAGAGATCTTCGAAAGTACTACTAGTGGGATGGAATGAAAAGAGATATTTCTGATTTTACTGTGAAGAGTTTGACTTGTCAATAGGTTAAAGCAGAGCGGCAGTTACCGAAAGGGATGCTTCAGCCTTTACCAGTACCAGAGTGGAAATGGGATAATATATCCATGGACTTCGTTGTGGGATTGCCGAAGAAACCTTGAGGTAATAATGCAATCTGGGTTATTGTTGATCGCTTGACTAAATCTGTTTATTTCCTTGCTATGCGAGATACTTTTTCCCTAGATCTACTTTCTCGTTTGTATCTTAAAGAGATAGTCAGGTTACATGGACTTCCTCTCTCCATAGTATCTGACCATGATCCCAGGTTCACTTCTAACTTTTGGAAAGGCCTTCAGAAGTCGTTGGGTGCTGAATTAAATTTTGGTACAGCTTTTCATCCTCAATCAGATGGGCAGTCAGAACGAATGATTCGGAATTTGGAGGATATGCTACGTGCTTTTTTGATGGATTATCAGGGAATTTGGGACCAACATCTTTCTTTGGTTAAGTTTTCTTATAATAACATTTTTCATTCCAGTATACAGATGGCACCATTTGAGGCATTATATGGGAAGCGGTGTCAAATGCCATCTTTCTGGGATGAAGTGGGTGAAAGGAAGTTGATGGGACCGGAATTGGTAGAAGAGTTGGCAGAAAAAGTTCAACTGATACAAAAACACATGAGAACAGCTCAAAGCAGGCAGAATAGTTATGCAGACAACTGGAGGAAGGATCTCTATTTTGAGGTAGGTGATCATGTTTTTCTCAAAGTATCACCATAGAAAAGTGTGATGTGATTTGGTAAGAAAGGAAAGCTGAGTCCAAGGTTCATTTGACCATATGAAATTCTAGAGAGAGTCAGTTCAGTTGCATATCGAGTAGCTTTACCTCCGATTTTATCTCAGGTACACAATGTTTTTCATGTTTCAATGTTAAGGAAGTACATGCCAGATCCATCTCATGTTTTGAGTCCAGAGGTAGTTCAGATGGAAGAGAATCTATCTTATGAGGAACAACTAGTCTAGATTCTTGAACACAGGGATCAAGTGTTGCGGAATAAGGTGATTCATCAAGTAAAGGTTTTGTGGAAAAACCACATGAGTGAAGAGGCAACATGGGAATCTGAAAATGCAATGAGGGATAAATACCACCACTTATTCGATAAGTAAATAAATTGCGGGGATGCAATTTTCTATAGGGGGGAAGGATGTAACATCCAAAATAAGTAATGAATAATAGATATTCTTATCTATTTCTATTCATGAATTATATAGTGTTTTAGAGGCTTAAAATGAGAATAAATCCAATCTTAAGCATGGAATACACTAATATTTTTAAAAGATTGTTTTACTGCCTTTTGATGGAAAACCATTTTTAAATCAAACTTTTGACAATTTTATAAGCTCTATTTTTCAAAATAAACTTATTCTTTATTATTGGGATATTGAAATTTACATTAGATAATTTTTTGGTAATTTTCTGACAATGTTCATTTTTTAATGAATAGTGAAAAATACTGCATTTTACATCAAAATTGTATTTTCTTATAATTTAATTATATGGTTAGATTATCTTTTTAATTTGTTTTAAAGTGTAAATAGAATATATTTTTACCATTTAATCCAATGTTGTTCATTAGAATTAATTTCACTTTGGAATTGGTCATAAACAAGTGCCAAACGTTTCGTAGATATTTTTTCATAAAAACCCGCTATTTGTTTTGACAACGGGAATTATTTTTAAATTAATTATTGCAATTTCTGTGTTTGGAATTTGGTAAAATGGATTACATTTTTTTAATCAGAATATCCAAATTATGTAATCAAGACTCTTTTGTTTTTGGACATTATGAATTGTAATGACGGTAATTATCTTTAATTATCTTGATTAATTAATAATCTGGTAGTTAAGGATAATAAAATAATATCATAATAATAACAAATGACAACAAAATGTGTCCTAATTCTACTGGTTGTGTCATGGCCGAACATGGTATGTATTTTTCCAAACTTGGGGACCCCATGGAATCACAGTTGTGTGATAATGACTTTTTATCTTTTTATTTGTTAAGTTAAATATAACAAAGAATGTATCACCTGAGTAAAACATTTTTAATTTTGTCTACATAAATGATCTATTGGACTATAAATATTCATTGTAAATCTAAAAATATTTCTTACATCATAGTACTTTTTTATAATTTTTAGACATTAAATAAATTAAATTATTTATGACATCATGATGATGCAGCGATTACCTCATTAATTAACGATTTAAATAAAATTAAAAGATAATGTAAACTCTAGAAATTAAACTTTTCAAAGACCTATTGGATGAGTATATATCATAACCCTTATCACCTTATCCTTGAAATACATCAATTTGGGACCTTTAAAATCCGAAACTCATTTGAAAATAAAGTAACATTTTATACCTTTCCTAGAGTGCCCCTCCTCTCCTCTTATAAAAGGCCCCCATCTCTACCTCCTTACCCACACCTCTCAAGCCTTTGGATCGGCCAAGATCTGATAATTTTGTCTCTCCACAACCCTCTACTCATCCTAGAATCCTTACCATAGTAAGGAAGCTCTTCATGAAACACTTTTGGTTCAAACCAAAGGGAGTTACCATATTCAAAGGTAAAGTCTTCTCTAATGCTCTTTTGTTTTATTTTGCTTCTCCAACCCCCTAAACTATTTTTATTCATTTATTTTGTAACAACACCAGTATCTTCCATATACTAGTATGTTGGTATAATAAGTATTCTAGCTACACTTACACACACCTACATCTAATGGTTAATGAGCATACTGTTTCCGTGGATGGGGAATTTCTGCCTCACGAAACGATGATTGTTCAGTATTCTTCTACCACCATAAAATGTGGCCATTAAGATGTCACTATATTTATATATGATATATAATATTTTTATGTTTTCCTTAATCTACTTTATTTTTCATTTATTTCATACCTTTATGGTTTCCATTATGGGTAAACGTGATATCTTCATTTTAGGAAGTGCGGACTACCGCCCTCTCAAAGTGATTTGATTCGTTAATACCATATGTGGGACGTATAAAGGATAGAGTTAATGATATTATATATGATATTATACTTGAATTATAATATATCTTTATGTCATTATTATTTTATTCCATTAAATAAGAAATAGAAATGAAAGTAGCGTTCATGCGTACGTACGGCTTACCGTCTCCATGAACGGTGCATTTCATTTCTTACCTCTAAATGTTATGTAATATTAAAAATGCATGCATATACTGGATATAAATTATATATATGATATCTTCCTCATGAATATAATTATAGATATAATGGATATTTTACCACATGAACAACTTGTAATTATAAAGAGTTTATTTTTGACTCAAGTACCAATGATCAACAAAACGACCATTATTAACTTAAATACTTACTTAGTGTTCATGACATGGTAATAAGTGATATAAAAGGAATAATAAACTTGAAAAATGTTCTCAAGAAAGTAGAAATTTACTCAAGTTTATTATTCAGGAGGTTAAAGAACGATCGAGTCAAGTTGGACCTGAGGTAAGGGACATCGTCTCAATCTCCTTTCATTGAGGCATATTTTGTTTTATACACAACTTTCTTTTATACGGTGTGTAAACCACTTTGACTTTTATATTTATTCAAAAGGAATCTTTTTATACGAATCGTTTACTAAACAACAAAAGGGAATGTTTTTTTTTTGTCAGACGTATTCGGCAACAATGACTTCTCCGCTGCCGTGACCATTATTTGAGTTTCGGCTTCCTCTACAAGCCATAACATTTTTTTGAATGAAAAATAAATACCATGTTTTACTTTTCTTTTATTTTGGTATTGAAAATGGTTTTCATAATTTTTTTTATATCAATGTGGTTTATTGATATCTTGTGATTGAAAAGTGGAAATTTTATGTTTCCTTTATGCATGTTTTATGTGATACGATTATGATATGGTTCTTAGGCATTATTGTGAAGACTGGTGGTTCCGTGATAAACTAAGGGAGGGTGAGCCTGATATAGCTCTCCAATGCATTGGGTAACATAAAGGAGTTAAACGTTAAGGTTTCTCCGAAGAGATTTAGGTAATATACTGTGATGGGTATTCCAAACGTAACAATGAGGGTTACTCCCTACGTAAGAATGTTATGAATGCCTCAAGTTACCTTTATGTCTTATTATTTCTATGATTTATTCATGATTTGATGAGGTATGTTTAAGTGATTATGTTTTATGAGTAAAGTACGATTTCATACATGGACTAATGTTTTCATTTCATACTTTTATATCCCTTATTGAGCTTTTTATGCTCATCCCAAGTTTTTGAAATGTTTTCCACAGGTCAAGGGAAAGGTACATGATGTGATGATAGTGTCAAGGAAGTGTCAAGAAAGAATCCAAGTTTTATTTTAAATATGTTTACATTGATTGGAAAAATGAGTAATATCTTTTATGTAACCACTTTGTTTAAATGTGGAATGTAATGCATGTTATATGATCTAATTCTCTAAAACTCTGAACCTGAAAAGATCCTCAACGTGTATTCTTGAAGTAACTCAAGATTAATTAATGTTTAAGGCTGGGGCCTTATATTTAAGATCTCAGCCTTTGTGGAGTTGTCTCAAGCTCTTTTAATGGTACTCTTTTTACTTTTTTGTGAATAATATTTTTGGGTTTTTACATTGTTTGGTTTTTTTAAAGGAGAATTTTGGAAGGAAGAGGTGCAATACACGATTGGTGGAAAGTTTTCCCAAACTGTGTACCCAAGCTAAAAAAATTCAAACCTTAATAGATATTATTCACACTATTGGTTCAGGGTTTTTCAAACCATGTGTTCTCTTATTATTAATTGGGTTGACACCCCTAGGTTAGGTACATATTTAGGGTTCATGTTTAGAACAAACCATTCATCATACACAGGAATCCATTCAAGGAGAAAATTGAACAATTGAAAGTTATTTTTTAAATTTTTGAACCCCCCCCCCCCCAGATATCATCCTAATTTGACACCAAAGGACCTTGAAAGTTTTAAAACATTTTTAGAGGATACAATATGAATTCCAAGGAATTACAACCACCATTATTGATTATTTAAATCCTATCTTGAAGACATGAACTTCTCCCAAAAAGATATTCCAATACCGATTTGTTTCTCCTCTCTCTCACATTCTTATCTAATCCATTGAAGGAATGTTTTACTGTATTGGTCATTGCTCTGAGTCTAGGTTTTATGGATCATTATTATTTTGATCTTGGATCTAGGTTTTAGTTCAATATCTAATTCATTATTGTGGTCTTGGTTATTCTACTTCAATTAAGGATTTCCCTTGGTGATCATTCATTAACATTATTTAGGCATGTGGAATAAATTCAATTCAGATAGACTTGAATTAAAATTGTGTGTACAGGTTGTTGAATTGGAATCATGTAATTTTTTAATTGATTTTTCATGTGATTATGTTGTGATTTTAACTTGGAAAAAATGAATATGGTAAATGTGATTTTGAAATTTGAAGAATTTAATTTATTATTTGGTTAATTAATTAATGCAATATTATGATCATGTATTTGATGGAAAATTGGGATTGTGTAATGGTTAAATTAATGTGTTTTTTTATTAATTTACAATGAGAATTGTGAGATATTTTAATTAACCCTAATGGGATAATGGATATTTTATTTAAATAATGAAATTTGGTTTAATAGTGAATTGTTCATATTGCATGTGATTAAAATTAGTAACCACATTTACTATTATAAATTGTAACGATATACCAAGATATAAAATGGATATAAGAAGAGTTAATGTTCATTTACGTTCAGTGGTGTGATTTATGTGTTGTATGTTTGATTTATTGATATACGAGTGTGGTCAGAAACTAAGGCTCCAAATACCCATATGTGATAAATGAGTGAGGGGAAGGGACTAAGGCTCAAAATACCCAAATGTGTTAATAATTGTTGGTTAGGGACTGATGATTCAAATACCCACATGAAATTGATGTGTTAGATAGGTACTGGGGATCTAAATATGCATTGGGTGATAGAGTTGATTTTCTACGCTCAAGAAATTGGTTTTGGATCATGGTTCCAAATGGAAGTGATGTGAAAAGGAATCAAATGGATAATTCAATACCATTATTTATAATTATATTTAAATCAACAATGTGATATGGTTCAGAATTTTACATAGGCTGATGCATGTATTAATGGTTTGGATTTACTCGAGAAGCTGAGGGTTTAAGTGGTTAATTAAAGGCTAATAAAAGTTTATAACAGTTCACTTTATTCATTATACTTTATTATTATTACAACTACATACACTTTTATTGTATGGATATTGTCTTAGATAACATTTTTAGTGGAATATTGTTTTTTACTCACAAACTACATGGGCTACCTGATTAGTACCTGAATATATATAATGTTTGCATGAAATGATAAGGGAACGATACCTCTATTTGACAGTTGAGTTGAGAGAGACCATAGATGAGGGAACCAGATGTGGTTCGGAACCTTTTTGGGTGTTATTAGTGTCTTTATATATTTTTTAAAATATTATCACCTGACATATATTTTTCATGACATCTGTAATGTTAATTGGGATATTTTATTTCTTATTATATTCATCATACGATATTGGTTGGGTTGGGATATTTGGTTATATATTTTTTCTATAATTTAATTATTTAGGATGATGTGAAACTCTGATAAAGAATGTATAATGAATATATGGTTGATATAATACCCTCACTGCTAGTCTGCAGCCTCTAGCATATGGGGAGGCTCTCTTGATGTCATGTAACTGACCAGATCTAGGAATAAGTGTGTGGTAACTGGTTTGGGATGTTACAGAGAGGTATAAGATGGATGTTTTCTTTTATTTTCTTTAGTATTACTGTTTAAGAAAGGAATATAAGATAATAAAATGATATATGACTTGGTTAAGAGCTCATTCTTGGGTGTAGCTAAGCCTTATAGGAGGGTAAAATCCAAGTACTATGGGTGGGATTATAGTTATTGGTGTTCTCTATTAAGGTTGGATGTAATTTTACCTTGGGTGATTCACTTATCGCGTGATATTATTGTTTTATAATATTTTATGATATTCTACTTATGCCCCGATATTGCATGAGAGTTGAGTATGTGTGCATCATTCTAGGCACTCATGATTATTTTTTGGACATGCATCAATTTAGGCATGAACAGAAAATTAGGTTATGGGTAAGTTTTTAGAATTGAATGGTTTTTACTTTCTTGTGTAATTGAACTGAAAATGGCCTCTATTATAGAATTGAATGTTTAAAAATGATGAAAAATGTGTAGAATGGTGTCTAATGATAATATTGAAAGGTGAAAATATGGTTACACTTTTTTAACCTGGTACTTGATTTAGGACGGTTAAGGGTAGTGGTAGCGCCTCGGTCTTCACCTTATGGTGGAAAAAATGGGATGAAGACTATGTATGACTTGACATAGGAGTTTTAGCTAAAACACCCTATGATGTACACCAGAGAGGGTGGACCTATTGTAGTAGAGTTTTGGATTGAGTCTATCCAAACCATACATGACCATTTAGAGAATCCTATTATGACGAGGGTAATTCTTTCTTCTTATCTATTATAAGGCTCAATGAAGTACCGGTTGGATAGTCAAGCTCCAACTGGGAATGAAGATGGTATGGTATGTATGTAATTTTTAGAGAAGTTTCTAGATCACTTTCATCAAAATACATTGATACATTAGACATAATTTGATTTATCAACCCAATATTTTGAAAATAAATTTATTTTTGAATTTATGTAACATTGAGTCTCTACAAAACGCTATATTTTTATAACCTAGCTAGTAAACATTATTTTACCACTTCTAGAATTGGAATTTTGAAAATCTGACATTCATGGTTTCCTTCAAGGTGATTTTTGGAGTCTAATAGAACAAAAATTATTTTTAGTCAATAGTAACATACCCTTAAGAATAGTAATGTTACCATTATGAATAGTGAAATACCCTTATGAATATTAACCTCACTTATGATAGTATATATATTGGATTTAAGTGAATGTATGATGTACCTATGTTTTGGAATATGTAAATAATTGTTTTAAGATCTGTATTTTCAAGTAAATTTTTATTTTAATTAAAAAATAAATTAATCATATTTAGAAAATTATTTTCTAAAAATGGACTTCATTTTTGTATTCCACATGTTGAAAAATGGTTAGCATAATATTTTGGTATTTTTCTGAAATACTTGAATTTGTAGTGAATAGTAAAATACAATAATTTATAATAAATGATAAAAATTTGATTTATTGAGTCATTGATGAAGGTATTATTATATAATAACCAATTTTTCTAACTCACGTAAACATATAACTATTTTTTCATGGAATCATCACTCTTTTGTGTCTTATTTAAAAATAATAAACTAATGATTAAAATATTAAGAAACCCCTCCTCCCCTCCACTATAAATAACCCCCTCTTCCACACTCTTCTCATCACTCCTCTCAAGCCTTATGCCTTCTCCAAATTATACTCAAATCTCATCCCAACATCCTCCCCCACAACCATCAGCTCATGGTATCATAAAAATACCAATCCTATTCCCTTAAGAGGCTCCCAAGGAAGGTCAATTCAAGAGGTAAAATTCCTCTTTTCTTTTCTTTCATTTTTATGTTCCTTTGTTCTCTTTTCTACCCTAACCTCTCCTAATAAAAATGGTTTGAAAACTAAATTAACAAACATGTACTGTAATGTTGTTATTATAATGGTATAATTCATCTTTATCTCTCCTTTCACCCTCATTTATGCTAAAATGATACATCATCCAAGATGTGTTGATTTATCACATTCAAGTATGACGATGCTTTCAATTTGATTTACCTTCTTCAAGTCTGGTCATGAAACCATTTTTATTTTTGAACAATAATATTATAAAATTATTTTATATTATGTAATGTTTTGAAATCCTTATTCACTCATGATGTAAACTAATAATGCAAAACAATGTAATTTTTAAGAAAATCACAAAATTAATCCAAGTGTTTATCATTAATGTTTTATAAAATAATTCACCTTCACACCAACTAAAAAATATATTTTATGACCATTTAATCCTTTTAATGTTCATTGATAATATATGAAATCAATTCTAGACTTCGACTCTCATCTTACATGAAGTTCCATACTCTTTTATAAGTGAGTTGATCATGAATATTATGAAAACGAGCACTCATAAAGAATAAAATGGAATTTGTTAACTCATCTAAAAGGCCCTGAATGAACTTAATAAAGTCATAATAAAATAAATATATGTATAAAGGGTTCTAGAATTTTTAATTAATGAACCTAATTTGGTTATTCAAATCATTAAGATCAAGAGAAGAACACCCTCAGATTTAAGGTAAGGGGTCCTCTCTGTCACTTTTATTCAAGAATACCCCTATATTATGTCATTTTATATTTAAATCCTAATGATGGTGTATGTTTTATCACATCCCTTATACTTACCTTATAAAATATAAATGACTGGATACCCCTTTACCTCTCATTAATCCTTTACAAGAACACCTGTTACCATGTCCAAATTTTTGTAAGGGGGTTCTTCATCTCAATTCCAATTTTTTGAGATATTTCATATTCACTAATATTACATGTGTACAGTGTATATATATTTTCCATTTATGTTTTAAATCATTAATGTCTTTATTTTCATGATAATAAATGTATAATTTTATTATTACTAATTTTTGGGCATATGATTCAACTGATTACAAAGTTGTAAGTATTTTCTACCTGAACCTCTATTTTCATTTGGGTTTCTCTTATTCTCTATTAACCTTCATGAAATTTTTATTTACTCTTATGTAATCCCCATAAATTATATTTTAATGTTCTATATATGTGTTCCAATTATAATCCTCCTTTATTTTATGGGGATTTACATGTTTTAAAATAATCCTTCAAAACTTCTTCTGAAATGCAAGCTCGATTCATGGAACTTCTCGAATTCTTACCTATTTTGAAGTTCACTCTAAAATATTTTTTATTCCATATTTACCTTTCTAAAATCACATATTTTAACATGAGAAATATATTTTGGTTCATTTCTGGTTTTACAAAATCAAACATGCCTTTTGGATTTAAAATCTTTTAATATTTTCCTCTGACCACACTAAGATGTTTTATTTATAAATCTTCTTTAAAAATGATTTTTAAATGATTTAACCTCAATAAGACTTTATTTTTTCCTCAAATATAATTTCAATGAACATACCGTTTATTCTCTGGGATATACATGTTTACAATATAATTTAATGAAAAATATAAATGATTTTATAAAATAACTCTTCTTTCTAGAGTAAAAATGATTTTTCTCATCTCAAATTAACTTTTATGAGTTATATGCCTTGTTTAGTGCTTATTTCTTTCTTGTGTTGTATTTGAATCCTTTTGGTATATCATTTCAATAGTATCATTATTCTCATGATATTCTAAGGGGTTATTATTTGAATTCATCATGGTTGTATGAGATGCATTGGGATTTTTAAGGACTATTTCTTCAAGGATTTTTCAATGGTACCATTTAAAATTATATTCATATTTTTCAAAATCCTTTGTTGAATATTGTAATTTATTGAGTTTTATCACATATGATAGCATCCATCATGTTTTATTGAATGGTTTATGATTAGTTTTACTGTGGATGATTTATCTTGAAACTAGTCACCATATACTCTAAATGGTTAGTGTTTATGTTTAATGATTGGGGAATGTTATTTACATTTCATATGTTAGTTTCAATATGAATGTGTATGTTGTTTATGTTTATCCCCATTCATATTTGGAATGCATTGGACTTAGTAAGTTGTTGGTGGGTCCTGTTATATCCCCTCGATTAATTGGTAGGTCTCATGAGACAAATAGATATGGAATTTGCTGAGGCCATGGCTATTTTTATATATGGTTTTGGTCGAGGCCTTATTCATTTTTATATGTCTTGTTTGAGGCCTTGACAGTATGTTTTAGATTGTTCAGTATATGTATTTCCCTCATTATGAAATTAGTAATTGAACGTTCATGAGGTTATTCAACTATTATAATACCCATGCTTATGCTTTGATATGGAATTACTTATTCAGCTCTTATACCTACCATAATGTGTTCAAGTTCATTTTTAAAGGAATGTGTTTTTAGTAATTCACCATGCCTAATTTTTATGTTTATGATATCTACTACTGTATTGTATACCCTTACTATGCATTTGAGATAACCCCTTTATTATGTGTTATCCTTCATGGTTATGAGGATTATTATACTATGAATAAATTTCAGGGTTAATCTAAGTGATTATGGGATTTTTTGTGGAAGTTGTTATGTTGTTTTTCGTTTCGAGTTGTACTTTTGAACTCATATATGTATCTTGTTTCTAAAACTACTAAATTGATCGGTCCTTAAGGGTTCATATTCCCTGTATCTATGCCCATGTAACAAAATAAGGCACTGACTCCAAGATTATGGGGTCGGGTGTTATAGTTGGTATCAGATAAAATGAAGTAGAAAAATTGGAGTGTAGATATTGAGAAAGTAGATTAGTGAACAAAACCCTGAGATAGAATTTGGGGATAATAATACAAGAAAATATTAGAATTTTGGTATGGAATATATTATGCGGTTTATCATGAAAATACATCCATGTCTTGATACAAACAAGTAGAGGTGGCTCTAGAACAGATGTATCAAGGGGTAAAACTAAACACACCACTTCGACCTATACTCAAATGGGAATCGGTGCATGACAACGGGCCTTGCTGTATTCTTGGTTTGACACTCCTATGGGATATGCTTTTGTAAATTCATTAGTTTATTATAAACCATTATGAAGGATTTATGCCCCCATTTTAACCAAAGTATATGGTTCTAGGATTTATGATGCATAAATTTATGTTATGTGTTATAATATGTTTAGAGATATATAGAGTTCATAGTATTATAAGCTAATATATTAGACGTAATTGATTATAAATAGTGCCTAACAAACAGAATGAGAACATCACCAATACACATGATGCAAAGAGTATGAAGGATCATATCTTTAATGGTATTAAGCCATTGTTTCAAAGGAATATAGTCTCCCAAGTATCTGTATCATATGAAGACATTGTATCATGTGTTAACAAGGTATGTAAATAATTATATGATTCCTATGGATTTGAAAGGAATATAATGAAGAAGAGGATGGTAGAGAAAAAATGGATAAAAGGGAAGAAGGGAAAAAAGGTTTTCACCACATGTGATAACTATGGAAATAATCCCATAGGTAAATGTTTGAATGGAATGGGATTTTGTTATTTGTGTGGAGAAAAAAAGACAGCAAGTTCGTTATTTCAAGGGTAAAAAAAAGTTTCAAATGTAAAATTGTATAACGGTTAGGAGATGGAACACTATGTGAATTAATGACCCAAGTAGCAAGGGAATATACCACAACTGTCATTAATAGATAAAGATCAAGTTATGAGACTACTATAGATGAAGTTCAATGATTAATATGCCAAGTCAAGAAACATATATTTGGAATATTTTTTCCGTAATGCACTAGTTGTAAGTATTATGGATTATAAGATGATTGTACAGCATTTCTTTTTCTTTAAGGATTTGAGGTTGTGTTATTAATGGTACTAAGAAAAATTATCTCTGTAGTAGGTCAAAAAAATTTTAAAATATATGGTTGATGAATAGACAACACGTATTATGTTCATTTAGAAATAGAGACATGATAAATGAGAATAAAGTAAATAGGATAATACTAATTATCATGGGAATTATTTTAGTTTATTGGATCCTAATCTTTTGTAATGTGAAAACATTTATGAAATTGTTTAAATTGATCATTGTATGAGGTTTTAGATGTTAATGACACCACATGATGCAACTTATGATAATATATTAAGTATAGGTAGCTCAAGGAGAAATCAAAGGGTAAGATCATGTTTAAGAAATCTAAACATATATTTATACACTTTAAGATTTAATTAATATCTCAACTCTATGAAAATGGTCTTAAATTTTTTTCTATTATTAGAATCTTTAATAACATTAATAAATTTTTTCATAAATGTAGTTTTGGTTTTGTGGTAATCTATATTCATCTATACCTATTTCTATCACTACAAATTCATAGATTGTTTTTTCTTCTATGACTAGATTCTTAATTCAGATCAATGTTACTCCATTCAAATGGATAATTTATTTACTTATTTATTTATTTATTTTTATTTTTTAACACTTATTTTCCCTTATCCTTTTTAAGTATAATATTCTATTAACCCTATTTTTGATGTGGGTTTTTTCACAAGAAAATTTTCAAGTAACAACCAATAACTTTCTAGATAGCAGATGTATTATGATTCACATCATGTCGGAGGATTATCTTATAAAAGTATGGTCATGATTTCCTCACAGCTGCAACAGATCTCTCTTCTTCCTCCATAGATGGACCAATAACTTTCATAGGAAGCGGGACACACCTACAGTGGTGATCTGGGTTAGTTTCCCTATTCTCCCAATCCCATTTCAAATTCTATCAATCATTAGGATGCTAGGGAATATTGTTGGGAGGTACCTATGCTCTGAAAATCAAACTGCGGTGGTGTGCCATCCAGTGAATCCTTATGTGTGTGTAGAAGTGGATGCTTCAAGGAAAATTCCTGAGGTTGTTTGGATTACCGTAGGAGAGGAATATCATTATAGGAAACAAATGGGATATAGATCATGGGTTGATTTCTATAATGATTTCAAATATTTGGTCCATTCACAAGTGATGTGCAGACATGGAGTAGGGTGCTAGAAATATGGACCGGGTACCATGTAGCCTCTGGTTCTAGGAGAGGGTTTCATTTTTCATAGGCCTTCATGGTTGGATTATAGTGGTTCAAATATAGAAGGTGTGGTTGGAAGGGTGGTTCTCAATCATGTCCAGGACACTCCAGTTGAAGGTAGTGCTCTATAAAATGTGTTTTCCTCTCTTGGAAATGTGATGTTCTAGGGTATTGTAGGGGCCACAGGAGAAGGAAATTCTCAAGGAGCTAATCTCAATACATGTGGGGTGATTTCATAGACTTCTCAAGGTAGGGTTTTTCAACCTGTTAAAAATTTTAAATCGGTTAGGGAGCCTCAAAACTTTTAGGATAAATATAGGGATAGGAATGTGAAGGTGTAATGTCTTGATAGTTCCCTAGTGGATAAAAATGTGACATTTGAGGCTGGATCGAGGGCCACTTTGGTGAATAAGTCCATGGTGACTCAGGTTAATTGAAGTTGTATAAGGTGTTTAGTAGGTTGAGGCAGGACCTGGCTTGTCCTTCTAATTGTAGTGTGCGGGAGGGTGATGGGTTAATCCAGCATGATGCTTCTCGAGTGGAAAACCAATTGAATTAGAGTAAAGTGGTTATGGATAAAATGTTTAGTGGTGAGGAGGTTGTTCATGTTGCTTCTTTCGTTGAGGTGTTATGTTTGGGTAGTGTTGTTTTGTGTAAGGGGAGGTAAGGGGTTTAGATTCCATGATTTGGACATCAATTAACCCGAGTAATAGGTTTGAAGGCATTACAGAGGTAGGTTTGAGCTATGATTAAGCTAACTCGATTTATTAAGATGGGGTTTGTGTAAAGGACTCCAAAGTAAATGAACCATGTCATTTGGTAGATGAAGCTTTAAGCCCTAAGAGTAATAGGAGTATTTTTAGAAAGAAGGGTAGTAAGGATTACTCATTATTACCACCTCTTTTGGAGACTCTTTCTTCAAAAATGATAAATGACAAGAAGAAACTAATTGAGACTATGAGCCACTAGAGTTTTGGGGACCATAGTGATCAACCCTTGGATGTGCTTTATATTCTGAAGAAGAAGTGGTTGAAAAGGTTCTGTTTCTTAATGAAACTAAAGAAGAGGCAACTAAAATGATGGGGAGGTCTCTAGGGTGACTCTAAATGAGAATAAATACTCTTGGATGGACCAGTAGGACCTAATTATTGTTGGGGGATTCAATAAATGGAAGATGAGCATTGAGGAGTACATACAGTCCTGGGATCATTTGGTATCTGAGTTTGAAAAGCTGATGATGGAGCTACCACGCATCCAGGTTTCATCTTTATTATGGAAATTTTTAGGGAAATAGATTCAGGTAATATCAAATTTCTCTTTAATGACTCTGTTTAATTGGTGTAATTTGTTGATTGGTTTAGTAGAATTCTAGTTTGAGTTGTTTATTCTTCTGTTTCAACTCTTTGTTTATATTTGATGTGATGTTTTGGTGCTACTCTACCATCACTCTACTTAGATCTTCTTCATATGGGGTTCAAAGCAGGAATCCTTTACAAGTGTATTCCATTTGGATTTGGAAGATTGGGAGGGTATGGCTATGCCATTGGTACCATGCTCATGTGTTCCTGCATGGGACATCTAGCCGAGTGGTCATGTTATGGTGAAGGCTTGTCATCATGGGTCAGTTTCTAGGGTGGGGTCGATCCTATAGTTTGTTGTCATTTATTCTTTGTTATGGTTTTTATGTGGTTGTAAATATGGATCTTATGGTTTCTCACTTTTTTCTAAAGTGTTTTGATAATAAAAAAGTTAATTTTCAGTTAACAATCAATAACTTTCAAAGTGAAATATCAAATTTTGATGATGAAATTCTAGTAAGGAGGGTATAATGTAACACCCCAAGATTTTGAAAATAAATTTAATATTTAATATATGAAACATTGAGTCTCTAAAAAACACAACTTTTTCATAACCTAGGTAGTAAACATAATTTTACCACTTTTAGGACTTAAATTTTGAAAATTTGACATGTACGGTTGCGTTCGGGGTAATTTTGAGTCTGATAGAACAAATATAGATTTTGTTGAATAGTAACATACCATTAAAAATAGTAATGTTATCGTTACAAATAGTGACATACCCTTATGAATAGTAACATCACCTATGATAGTATATATATAGGATTTATGGTAAAGTATGATATACCTATGATTTGGAATAAAAAAAATAAATGTTTCAAAGACTTTGTTTTTAAAGTAAATTATAATTTTAATTAAAAATAAAATTAAATCGCATTTAGAAAATTATTTTTGAAAACTTGAATTTATTTTTGGATTCCACAAGTCAAAAAATTGTTAGGATTTTTTTATTTTCTTGAAATACTTGAATTTTTTGCGAATAGTAGAAAGCGATAATTTACAATAAATGCGAAATAATTGAATTATTGATCCATTGATGATGTTTTGCTGATGTTAGAACCAATGGTTCAAACTCACATACAAATATTACTATTTTTAGTATTAGAATCATCATTATTTCATGTCTTATTTAAAACTAATAAACTAATGAATAAAATATTTAGAAAACCCTCATCCCCTCCACTATAAATACCACCTCCTCCACCCTATTTTCTTCACTCCTCTCAAGACTTTTTATTTCTCCAAAGTTTTCCCAAATATCCTCCCAAGAACCTCCTATACAAAATCAGTATGTGTTATCATGAAAATAAGAAATCCTCATCCATTAAGAGGCTCTCAATGAAGGTAAATTCAAGAGGTAAAATTACTCTTTTCTTTTATTTCATTTTAATGTTCCTTTTTCTCTTTTATTACCTAACCTATACTCGTCTAAATGGTATGAATAATCCAGTACCAAAATTTTACCATAATTTTGTTATTCTAATGGGATAATTGATCTTCATTTCTACTTTCCCCCTCATTTATTCTAAAAATTAAACATCGTCTGATATGTGTTTCTTTATCACATTCAAGGATGAAGATGTTGTCAATTTGATTTAAATTCTTCAACTATGGACATGAAACCATTTTTATGGTTGAACCAGACTATTCTATATTTATTATATCTTATTTAAGGTTCTATAATCCGTATTCACTTGTAATTTAATGTAATAAGAAAAAACAAGTTAATTATGAGAAAAATCACCAAATTAATCCCATTGTTTATCATTAATGTTTTATACAATGAATCACCTTCACTTAGAATAACCAAATGAATTTTATAAACATGTAATCTATTGAATTTTCAATAATAACATATAAAATAAATTATGTACTTCATCTCCCATCTTATATGAACTATCATACTCTTATATAAGTGACTCGATCATGAATATTATGAAAACGATCATTAATGAATAATGAAATTGAATCCCTTAACCAATCTTAAAGGACATGAATAAAATTAATTAAATCATGATATAAAAAAATGTATAAAGGGTTATTTAATTTTTAATTTAATGAACCTAATTTTGTTATTTAGTTCATTAAGATCAGGTGAAAAACACACCCATCTTTATGGTAAGGGGTCCTCTCTCTCACTTTTATTAAAATAAAAAAAGAAAATCAAACATATCAGTTAATAAAGAATCCCCCTTTCCCGGTCACTCACTTGAAACACCCCTTTATGGATGAAAAGTTTATTTTATTTGGGAGAGTGGTGACATAAACTTAGATCAAAAATACCATTTTTTTGGTCTATCAAAATGTTTCATTTTATGTATGAAAAATTCATGACATGTAATTTTTAGGACCATCCCCATTATTCTCAGAATATTACATTCCTTTAACTATTGATTCATGATGTTTAATGTACATGAATATTATTTTCATGGATATTTTTCACTTTTTTCAATTCCTCGAATGACTTACACGATGTGTAATATTGATTTACATTCAGTTTCACTCTAAATCAATTCAGTTCTTCAATTTCAATCTTCATACAAGGTTCTTCAATTTTCTATTAATTGCATGATATAATATATATCAATAAATCATTTTCTTTTATATTCAATAATGTATGGTGTTCCATCACATCGCCAAGCCACACGATGTGAACTGTTTCTAGCTCACTATATTCATCCCTTTTTGTTCATTTTTTTCAATATTTTTATCTCTATAGAAAACATAAAAAAGTTAAATATTGGCATTAATAATCATTTATCATATATATATATATATATATAATATTTTTGATATTAATATAACCGTGAAAATAGCATTATTTCATAGGGTAATGGTCATTACTGAAGCACTGAATTTTTCAAGTTAAAAAGCTGATGACCAATTTTCATTATCAATTACACAGTTTGGAGTTGATGTGGAAATATAGGAAATTGAATATAAAAAATTTTGAGTAATAGTTATTAAATTTAATTCGGTTGATAATAATCATGGGGTGATATATGGTGATTCTGGATTTAACCCCATTAATTTTTAATAATTTAGTATCAATGATGAACCATTTATTATGGTGACACATGAAAATCAGACATATTGTTTTACTGACCCATTGAATGATCAATGGTCCATCATTTTTACTTTAAAATAATTTCTTTTTGGTGTTGAGGATGATTACAGTGTTATGCATTCATGTGTGTTTTTTCATATATTAATTAATTTCTAGATGATAAAAATGACTATTATGTAGATATTTTTTATGACGGATGAAATGATCATATTGATTGGATATGGTAAAAAACTGTTATATCCAAATTATTTTTGTAAATATTTATATTTTTTTATGAAATTTATTCATTTAAAATAGTATTTTTTTTAATTTGGATGTTTAAATATATATATATATATATATATTAAATATTACTATTATATATGTGTTCAGTTTTATATTCAAAGGGTTTGGTTAAAAAATTTTGATTGAAAACCCAAACATTCTTCGTTATGATTTTTTTAAATTTATATATATAATTTTTTTCAATTCAATTTTTAAATTTTTAAAATTTTATCATTTCCATATTTTTTAATTAATGTTTTCATTTAGTATTTTATGTTCTATAATTTTTTGATATGATTAATAGAATCATTTTTATTTTTACAATAAACACATTCATTACACTATTATTTTCCTCCCATGTTTTTGTATTCATTACTTTTAGATATTCACTTTTCTAATAATATATAGGTTCACATAATATCATTTCATTATTCTATTCAAATTAAAAACAAAGATGTAGAGGAACATTTACTAAGGTATTTTTATTTTTTCATATTATTAAAATATCAGTAATTATATTATTTAACAAATGAAAACTTTTAATTTTTCAAAAATTATTTTTTGGACTATGGATTGTACTCATATGGTGGAGTCTTATTATTCTATATAAAACATTATTTCTATAGTCAGTAGATATAGAATTATTCATTTATTAATAATGTTATATTCTTATGGATAACAAAGGATACATATTAAATTTTATGATAATAATAACCTTATTGACTCAAATGAAATGTATTTTAGGAGTTATATCACAATGCAGAAACAATACATGATTAAGGTTTTATAACTTCATTAGAAGAGTGTAAACATGGAGATGAAAGGGTATCTGTAGGAGTAAACAATAATAAAAATACCAATTGTTTTTTATACCAATCTTTGAATTTCATATAATTTTTAGGGCTAATATCTAATGTATTCAATTACAGATGACCCTTAAATTTCTTAAAGTTAAAAATATTATTAAAAGTGGTATATCTTTATCATTTGTTCGATAGAGAAATTTAAAAACAAAATTGTAAAAAATATGTTTTTTTGGAATTTAGTGAATAAAAACCCATGACTCAAATATTGGTTTTTAGAAGCGATTACATGCAGTAAATTTTTCATCAACTGGAATAATGAAGAATTTATAGTTTGGAAATTATTTTATATTGAAAAATTTCATTACTATTACCTCATTATTCATTTATTTTTTAATAAGACTCTAGAAGATCAGACCAAGAGATCCAATTTCATTTTATTTACCCTCATATATTATCATGTGGAGGGTATAATTAATGGGAGTAGAAAATGATTTCAGAAAATATTGCTAAAAACATCTAAATCTTATAGTGGCTAAAAAGAGATCCATTTTGGTCTTTAATATACCCCCATCCACAAAAAAATTGGAAAAGTCTAAGAGAGAATCAAAAACCCCAAAAATTTCTTATAGATAAATCTAAAAAAGTAAATGAAATTTTTTTAAGATCTTGTTTGGTTGTAAATGATTGGAATTGAAGGATGAATAGATTACTTAAAATATGAGGTGAATTGCCTAAAATCCATAGGAGACCAAATTAAATATATTTTGTTGGCTTTGTTGGAAAAATGGATGAGAAAATCACATCCTACGAGCTCAGATCCTCCTCTTCATCATATGGACCAGACCATATTATGTGGGTTGTATTCTCAAGATCCATATGTACATATTATAAGATATGGAGTCTTACATGTTTTAAAGGATTCTGTAAAACACCATTTTATGATATAGGGTCTGGTAAGAGTAACAGTACATGATATTATTGATTCAAATTCTATAGTTTCATTTCTTATAGAGGAGGGTACCATAGTTGGATATTGAGTGGGTCATTTTTTACTCTAGCCAACTCTACTTCTTCATTAATAGGCATATGAGGTTTTTTGTTTCTTTTTCAAAATTTATTTTATTTTATCTAAATAGTCTTATAATGTTTTTTTATATTTAATGTAAAAAAGAAGTATTTTTCACACCCATTTTTTTAATTTATTTATATTTTATTATTTCTTGGCTCCGGGCCCTCATACCCATGTCTGGGTTGGGCCCCTGATTTAAATTTTTCTCATTTAGTATTTTTACTGGGCTTCGGATCCATGCACAATCACCGCGCAGTTGGCAGTAGTGGCATGGCCAACCCATGAGTCGGAAAATCACATATTATTCTTATTATTGTTGTTGTGGTTGTTTTTTGCATTATTATCAATCCCATTATTATTAATTTTATGATTATTATTTTTAATGGTTAGTAAATTTTATTAAGATTATATTTATTACTATTAATTTTATTATTATTATTATTATGGTATTATTATTATTATTATTACAATTATTATTATAATTTAATTTCTATTTTAATTATTTTTAATTCTGATTTTATTATTATTATTATAACATAAAAAACCCTAACCTTATTTCTACCCATGGCGCTCCCCTTTCCCCGACCCCCTGTCCGTCACGCCAGGCTCCTCCCTTCCCCATCGCAACCCTGCCCCCCAGTTCCCTGTGAAACACCCCAGTTGGCCTCGTCGCATCCTCCCTTTGCTGCCTGCTCATCCCGGCCCTTCGCACTACCCCTCCCCAGTCTCTCCAGCCCCTCACTGGAGCCCCCTTAGCACACCTGATTAGCCACCCACTCGTGCCTAGGACCTCCGCCACTGGCTCCCTCTTACACACCACCTCCCACTCCCCCTACCACACGTCAGTCTTTCCCTAGCCAACAGCCCAGCTTCTGGCCCTCCATGCTCCAGCAGGCAGTATCACACCCAGCTCCCACCTCTCTACTCTCCCTGCCACGATCTGGACCCCATCCACCTTACACCTCCTGCCTACTCCAGCGCCCTACCTCCCCCTTGCGCCGTGTCTCGGTGGACACCCTATAGCATGTTCCCAACATTAAAAGCCCTTATCGGTATAAATTTTTTCCCTTATAGTGTTTCTCTCAGATTAACCAAACTTTAATACCTTGATTTATAATTATCACATTGTTCTTGTTGATTAGATGGGGCTCTTAGTCTGCGGTGTGTGGTTCTTCTTTTCTTGAAGTTTCATCGCTTTTGTGCGTGTTTGAGGTATGTGGATTCACACTTTTCCTTTTTGAATCTATCCATTGATACTTGAATTCTTTTAAATAATTTTTATTTCATAATTCTCATGTTTAAGATACCTCTACCTAAAATATAATGATGTTTTGAATTTGTATAATTTTGATGAAATTTTGGTTTGAAGCAGTTATTGGTTATACCTATTTATTAGTGCCCTGAAATATGCTTGTGTTTTGTTTAAATTTTCAAACATGGTTTGCACCCCTTTCGTCTTTTTAATTAATAAAAAAATGTTATTCACTTACCTGCCACATATTTATTTTTGTTTGTGTGGAGTTGTGTTGATGACAGAGATTAGCAAGAGTGTTTTCTTATTAAAAGAAAAAAATGTATTTTTGGATGTCTTGAGTAGTATTTGTTTATAGAAACATTTTTATGGAACTTAGTGTTTTTGTGGAAATTATTTTTTATGTCTCTTTGGAGGTTTGATGTTATATTAGATGCTGACACATCCATGCATATATGAGGTGCACACATGGATGCACCTTCAAACGAAGATGGTACTTTGAGTTAGTATTTTTCTTGAGACCTCATTTTTTTGAGCGGTTCTTGTTTTTTAAATGTTTTTTGCCTCTTTGTATTACTCTTTAAATTAGTGTGAAAAATAAATCCATGGGAATATGCCCATTTGGATTTTAGTGTTTGTTGTGTTGCTTGTGTATTTTAAGGGTTCATTGGTTTTTTTATGAAATAATGTATAGTACTACTAAATATTTTTATGGTGATTCTTGAAACATCGAACCTAGAGGGCCATTTGTTTTTTTATATACAAAAGTGGTTTGTTAAATAGTACAAATGATGTGAGTTATGTTTTGAAAGTAGGTCGAGGTGTTTCTTTTTTGGCATTTGTTCGTTTTTATTGTTTAAAGTCTGTTTTTATTTATTTTAGATATCTTTGTGGTTGTTGTATGTTGGAAAAGTTTTCCCGTGATATTGTGTTCGTCAGTAGGTTGCTTGTACTTGTGTGCGAGTGTGAGATGTGTCGTGTCTTCATAACCGAGCTGCAAGTTGAGGTACGTCCCCCACCACACTCGCCTTTAAATTCAAAATTTATTAATTGCTTTATATTTTATTAATTTTAATAAATGAGAAATAATATAAGATAATTAATTTTTAAATGATTATTTGGTGTAAAAAGTCGTTTATTTTATACAAGACACTTGAAATTTTTTCTTGATGAATGGAAAATTATTAGTTAAAGAATGCCCATTTGGCCTTTAAACATAATTCCCAGAATTTAAAATGTAGTTTTTTATTGATAAATTAATTCTTTTTAAACTTGAAAAATTGTTTTGGTCCTCTTGGTAAATGAGTATTTTCTTTAAAATTGGTGAAGCCTCGTTTGGAACTTTAATAAAATAAATTATTTTGGAAAACTCTCTTTGGGGTGACTCAGGGGTGATCTTTGGTGTAAGTTGAATGCATGAGTTGTGTGTGATGTTTGTGCTACTTGATTCACTTTGTTGACTAACCCCTTTCCTTTTTATTAAATGTGTTGACATGGTAACCCGGCATAGTAAGTGAATCTTCGGAGAACGATTGATGCACTAGTTTAGATTACGCACTAGCTAGTGGTCCTTAGTACAGATTATACTCAACTAGGGGATTGGGCACCTCGGTTAGGCCGTGTAGGGAAACACCAAGTGTTAGAGAGTTATGACATCATCGAGAGTAGGCATTCCTTCAAGATGAGTCACATGTATGGTACTTTCTGGATTGTGCACAAGCTCCTAGGTTCGATCCATGTTTTGTTTAGAGTTTATTTTTATGTGGAGGATGATTGAGTGGTCTAGTTCAGTTGATGGCCTATGTGTGCCACTTTTTTCCATTGCCCATAGTGTGTGTTGTGTGTTGTGTGTGGTTTTCCATTTGACTAACAAATAAAATTTGGATTTCTAAATTGTTCATGAAAATGCATTAAAATGCAATGCACCTGTTCCATTTAAACATTAAACTTGTTTTTAAATTAAAAATGGCCATGGATTGTCACATTTCATAGAAGTGGAAGTGTGTTTGTGGAAACACGTATTGTGTATACTTTAGTCTAAAACGAGAATTAGTAAATTTTGTATGTAACGTTAGTGCATTGGGAATAGTTTGTTGGGCATGCCTATTGAGTTTTAATAGTCATGCCTATAGTGTTTTCCTGTTTTTAGTTTTGTTGCAGGTTTGACTTGAGCTTGCTTGTCGTGGGTGAGAGTTGGTTATGGATTGGGGAGAGACTCTCAGATTCGCGAGTAGTTTAGGTTGTGGGAAAGTTAGTTGGTTGTTTTTGGTCGTTCTTTCTTTTTGTGTTGTTAATTTATTTCGTGTTATTCTACTTTTCCGCTGCATTATTTATTTTCACTGGGTGAAATTGTTCCCAATGGTCCTTTATTAATGCCTTAGCACTTGTCGTCAGCCCGGGAGGATCGGGAACACCTCTCTGGCCGCGTCACTGGCCGTCTTGGGTGACAAGTTCAGGGTCGGCCCAGGTTGGTTTGTGACAGTATCATAAATTAAAATAATCAATTCAAAACAGATAAAATATTTAAGAACAACAAAACGTAAGATACATTGATAATTCTAAAGGGCTAAAAATATTATATGAGTCTTCTTCATTCATGAATAATATTTCTGAGTTTTTTATGACGTCTAATATATGTGTAAGATACTATGAATTGAGAAAATTCAAAAAATCTATCATGGATCTTGTTATTTTGAGGATCTCACCAAAATCATGTTTTAGTTTTTTAATGTATTTAATTTTATATTTCACCTTTTATTTCATTAAATAAATATGACATGAAGAGACTTAATTTTCTACATATTTAATTAGGTATCTAAACAAACAAGGAATTAAAAATAATATCACTAAAGTTTATGGTTTTATGGATCTAGAATAAATTTCAACATATCTTAAATATATAAATTATAATTTAATATTTACATATATATATATGATAGATTAGAAAATATAGATTTAGGGGGTATTTTATTTCCATTACTTGATGAGTAAGAAGATTAAGACAATATGTAACTCATATTCGTAATAATTTCATTGATTTTTTAGATTTTTATATTCTAGTGGTCACTGGATATTATGAACATTTTTTCCACATAAATTCACATTATATTATGTAACTCATATTCTTTACACATCCATTTTCATTAGCATATAATTGATAAAATATACTTATTGATTTATTTTGGAATCTGGTTTTATATTATGGGAAGTGAATTTTTTATATAAGGAATTTAATTCTCATGTCATGTGGTACAATTTTAATGAATTTGAATGTACATACTTTATTTCTTTGTTAACAAAAATTAATGTATATATCGTTCATTTTATCAGCCACTACCAATGTATTATTCTTGGATTTTAAAATCATTTTCTAATTGTAGTTGTCAAAATTTTGTTAAATTAAAATATTCTTGTCTATTTGTTTTGACCGAAAAAATAAACATAGGTTTTTTATTTATTTTTTGGATATTTTATAGAAAAATTAATCTTATATATATATTTTTCCACTTAATTTTTATATACTCGTGACAGCCCAACCCAGAAAAAATTGTGTGATTTAAAAAATTATAATAATATTTTCTTCTTCAAAATTAAGAATTGATTATATATTTATTTAGATTATTTATTATTAGTCTTAACCTTTTTATCGTGATTTTTTTATTCAAATAGAGTTTACTCTATTTAAAAGTAATATTTCTTTTATTTTTCCTTTTATTTCCTTATTCTATATTCCCAAGTATATACTTTTGGTGTTTCTTGGTTTTTTATCTAGTTCTAGGATTGGAAGAAGTTAGTGTGTGGATGTATTGGGTGAGGTTCTATTTGTTTGAACTGAGGTTTTGTTACATGAACTTAATATATTTTAGGTCTCAAATATTTTTCAATTTATCCTTAGGAGGGAGAGATAATAATTATCATAGATTAGTTTTTGTGGTATGTATCTTATTTTGGGTCTTTGTCACAAATTGTTGAAATATTTTGAGTTTTGATTGGGTCAGAGAAGTGTTTAGAGTGAAAATTTCATATTAATAGGTTTGTTGAAAAAAATTATTCATTACATTTATATTTGGATCTCTAAATAATCTTGGAATAGGAACATGTGAATTATAAGCCTTGTGTCTTTGAAAATACAGAATGGTATGGGACTTTTTGGTCAGTAGCCTAATTCCTTCATAGTAAATTTTTTTTTCCTGGGAGACATATTATCCATAGTTCATTAGGGATGAATTCATTTTGTATTGGCACCCCATTGTAGATGAACTATCATGTTGGATTAGTTAAATCTATGTGGTGTTTATGTATTTAATTTGATGAGTACATAGTAATTAGGTTCTTGATGTCATTTTAGCTATATTAAAATGGGTTTTCCTTATGTTGGTAGTATTATTACCATTATTTATAGTTTTATTCTATCATGGTTATGATTTGGACTTTAGAACTATGGTTTTATGGGTTTACAATGGTATAGATTAGGATGTGGGACACCCTGTTGTATGGTACTAGAGAGTATCCTCTCTTCAGGTTGATATTTTTTAAATTCCATGATAGATTCCGGTGGAGAACAGTATTTCATTTTCTATTATTTATTTCTTGGTGTATATTATATTTATTTTAATTGATCTACAATTTTGAGTGATTATTTGTGAATAATATATGTTTTTTTCATTTTTTCTTTGACTATGTGTTATGTTTTTGTACTGCTTGTGTGTAGGTATGGGTATGGAATTTTGTACTTCCTCGAGTTCATGATATCACAAGGTGACTCAAATAAGTGTTGTTGTGTGTTAAATTTATGATTAGAATAGATTAATTATTATTATTTATTATATTAGTTTATAATAACATTTAATTTGTGATGTGGGTTTTTCATGATGATTCATGTTAGGTGGAAAACATAACGTTGTACCCTGTAGACATTTCCTATTAACTATGTGATTCCTAGACTGATGAGGATTACATAGGTAGTTCATAATATTCATATTTCTAGTTTTTTAAAATTATAATGTAAATAAAATTTATTATATTTTGAAATATTAAATCCAAATTATAAATTTTAATTACCAAGGAGGAGAAATTTAAAATTTACATTTTCATTTTAGTTAATTAAAATGAGTTTTTTTAAAAAAATCATTGTTTGAGTTTTTATTTCAAATCCATAATTTACAACAACTAACATAAAATATCCTTCATATATGATTCAATCATGTTTTTGTCCTCCAACAAAAAATTAATTGAATTACTTATTTTATTTCCAATCATAGGCATCAATTAAGGCACGATTGTCAAGTGTTCTGAGAACGAGGAAACTCTAAGAAAGAGAGCTTTAGTGGGAGAGGCATTCTAGTAAGGGATTTCATTGTTCCCAACTATCGAGGAGTAGAGGATAACCCATGGTTAATCTATCCATTCTCCAAGCAGTAATGATCATTGATTGGGAAAGATCCCCTACTTTTGGGGGTTTATAATTGGTAAACTGATTTGGGAAAACCATATAATTCTTCTTCATGAACATTTTTTAGTTATCCGAAGAATATTATATCATTGAATAATTTTTATAGATTTATAAGTTTATTTTAATTGGAAATTAATCACTAAATTCTTCTTAGTGATATATTTATTAATTTAGTTTCAAATTCTATAAAGTTAATTTATTAAATCTATAATTTAATTCGCATGTGTGTCAACCAATTTCGATGTGCAAGCATGGATAGACATTGTTTCTCTATTAATGGGAATCCTTACAAGTACAGTTTTTTGTATCATCCTCTTCTCATTTATTATTAATGGTTGTTAAAATAGTTTTGATTTTATATCTATTGGAATTATCTTAAGTGAATATATTAATGTTTTTGAGTTTGAATCACAAAAATAAAATAAAAAAATTTTGATTTCAATTTTTTGATATCGTCAAAAAAAATATAAATCAAATTGGACCATATTCCACTACCTGTCCCCTTACTTGCTTCCATGAAAACAATAACAATAGTCTTTCCATTTATAGGGTTTCAAAATAACAAATGGATACACTAAATTATAATATATTAAGAAATTTACTTTTATGATTAAGATATCATGGTCATTTTTCCATTTATTAAAACTTATGATTAACAATTTTTATTTTGAAATATATATATATATATATATATATATATATATATATATTAATACTCATTTGATTAATTAAATTATCTTAATTTTAGAAAATATTCAATGGAAAATATAACAACCTATTTTTTTTGAAATTGTGATTTGAATTATGGTATAAGTTATTTCAATTCTTTTATTAAAATTAAAAACTACTAATTTCTATCATTTTAAAAAGATTATATAATATTTAATATATATTTTAAATTATTATAAATTCCCATTTTCAAATATATATATATATATATATATATATATATTATCACTAAATACATTTATATCAAGTAGTCATGTTCATTGGTGGTTTGAATCAATCTCGTGTTAGATAAAACTAGTAAAATTCCGGAATATTTATGATAATATAGTTAATTTATAAAATTAATTAATGATTTTTAAGAACTATATAATGAAAAAAAAATTATAAGTACATTCTGAAGAGGCAAAAATAATTATGAAATATTTTTGTGAAATCAATGAATTAATATATATTTCAATTTGTAAAATAATAAAAAATAACACCAAAATTAAACATGGAACAACATTACAATATGTAGGATAAAAACCCACTTTTAAAAATCTAATAATATAAATTTTTAAACAATATTTTATATGGGAACTATCTCTATCTTTGTAAACTAAACCATTATAATAAAAATAAATCAAAATAATTGAACACAATCCCTATGTTGTGAGTAAGGGATAACATGTTCTCATGCATCATATCCTTCTAAAAATGTGTATCCATATAATGTCTTATTAGGATACATGTACACATACTAAGGAGTGGAAGTTACCAAATATCACCATTAGTGGGAGTAGAGACTGCGACATCTCCCATCCATGTCTCCCAATCTAACTCAATTTTTTCCATATTATCAATCATCACCTCCATTGGACCTACATACTTCATCTAAATATAGTAATTTTAAAAATAACATATATTTATATTGGAAACACATGACTAGATGATTAGTAATCATCATAGAATATAAAATAATAGGATAATTATTGTAATAAAAAACTAAATTGTGGGGTTAATTCTTTCACCTTCTAGAACTAAAAAGATATGTATGTAGATACCCACATAGCTTACCAACCAGAAAATTGTTTGTCTCCCACATATTCCAACTATTATGAAAATTATAACGATATATAAAACTAATTTTTAATGAGAGCATGAATTAATGTTAAAGAATGAATAATGATATATTAATATAAAAATATCGGTGTGAACTCTATCTTTGACCACATCATCCACTTTACACCAGGACATCAGTTTCATAGGTTTGTTTCAACTATATTAAACTATTTTCCTTATAAAACAATTAAATTATTTCTTATTCATCCTAATAAATTATAAATCTTCATAAAATTAAACTTTATTTTTTATTTTTCTATTCCATAAAAACCGTATATGTGTATGACAACAAAATTTTGCAGTTGAAGAGGAATAAAACCTACCTTTAAATAAGGATAGGATAGTAACATATTATAAAAAACTAGTTATTAATATTAAAAAAATAAATCACCATTTACATGGGGATTGTGGGACATTTGTATCTATATAAATAGGAAGATCAATATCTCGTATGAACTATGTTCTAAGGAGTGAAAAAGTTACCTCAACAACGGTAAGAGGAGAAGTCATGGGATTATTGGTATAAGTAGTAATTTTAAATTATGTATAATTATGTGGAAATGGGTATGATGGGGTATGAAACATGGGATATGAAAATTGGGGGAACTAAGGACCAAGTAGAAGAAAATTTTCTCTCAAAACATATAAAGGAAATAAAACAGAAGTATCCAATCAAGGTAGACTATTCAAGGGATGTGATGGTGTAGAGAGACATGATAAACTGATAAAAGGAAGAGGATGTAGAAGTGGGTTTCTTTTCCACGGAGACCTAAATAAAAAAAATCCTGAGATATATACATATATATATAATGATATTAATTCATTAATATAAGAATCTTTACTCACCTAGGTTATCAATGAATCCATTCCTATATCTTAAATGTGTTTCATGTTCCAACAAATAGATTTAGTTTTCGTCTCTTCATAACACAAAATAACTTGTGAATAAAATGTATTGCATAAATTTCTATATACACTAAAATAATATTGAATAAATTATGAAATTAAAGTTATGTGAATAATATTATGTTGTTTACAATATATAGGTTTAAAAAAAGTATATAGTTAATAATATATTTAATTTATAAATGATTAAAATTATATATTATATATATAAGTATATCCAAATGTTACTATACAAGTATTAATAATTTAAAAAAAGACATAAAAATTATAAAACTGTATGAATTATTGATCAATATAAATTAATAGTGATAATTTTATAAATATTTTGATTGATATTAATAATATTATTTATTAACACTTATTAATTTTGATCAATATTTATAAATTTAAAAATATTTTTTTCATTACTTATTAATATTGATAAATTCATAAAATTGTAAATATTTAAAATCAAAATTTATAAAAAAAAATCTAATAATTAGAACACATTAAATTATTTGAAAAATTATTTTGTACAAAATTAGGTTTTTTTCATTTTCTTTTCGAGGAATTTTTAGTTTATAATCATTGTTTTTTAATTTATTAGTACTTATTCTAGTAGTTCAAGCACATCAAACATTATATTGATGTGTCCATTAGTTATACATATCAAAAATAATTCAAAGATAGAATTATTATGATTTCATTTCAATTGGGGGAAATTTTATATGGTTTTTAAAGTTAAAAGAATTTTTGATTGTTTTAAAGAACTAAAAATGAAATTTCAACCATCTTAGGAAAACAACATCGTGAATTTATCTTTCATGAGTTTCTATAATTAATATATTGGTATACCATTTTTGTTCTATTATTTAAATTAAATGATATATTGTTAACTTAATTTTCATTCCCTAGTGATTTTTTTAAAGATAATTGAATATTGGAGAACTTCTTATTTAGTCAGTCCAAGGGAACGGCATATTTGATGGATGAGTAATATACTCATACATATCAAAAATAATTTAATGTTTTTTAGTTGAGTTTATATCAATAATAGTTATTATTCAAAGTTTTGAACCATTACATGCACATTTTATTATTTTGAACCACTAAAAATCTATTTTGGGTCATCTTGAGAAAAAACATGAATTTCAATATGTTATATTAAAAAAATTAAAAAATAGTGTGTAGCTATTTTTATATCACTCCATAGTGCAAATTTTTTATTATTATAAAATATTTATGAACTGCTTATTCATCATTTCCTATCACACTATAAGTCAAATTGGTGTGTTTTCTACTCTTGCATTATAAACATAATTCTATGAGAGGTTTCGGATGATTTGACATAAATATGATGTATTTTTACATTATTTTGACCATTGCGTGCATGTTTTGATGTTTTAAAACACTATATATTGAATTTTTAGTCATCCTACAAAAAAATACTAATGGAATTGATAAATTTTCCATTCATATTTTAAAAAAATAAATATTAGTTTTTTTTCGTATGAGTTCCCAAAAATCCAAGGAAATTTTATTGGGTATGACCACTAGGTGGATTCTTTTAAATAATTAATATTCTTTATGAAAGTTTTATTTATGCAGTCTAATAATATTACATATCATATTGATGTGTCATCTACTTCTATAGTTTGAAAATAATTCTAAGAGAGTTTTCTTATTATTTCACATCAATATGAGTTTTGATATGTTTTCCCCAACTACATGTATATCTTAGTGTTTTAAAAATTAATTTTTTACCATCCCATGTATATGAAACATTAATTGATTTTTCAAGAGTTCTAAAATATATATAATCAAATTACTTATTTTATATGATTTTAGGGAAATAAGAGGTTTTTTCTTGGTTTTTACCTCATGATGAACATTTGTAAAAATTATCAATTCATTATAAATTGTTAATCAGTATGTTGAAGAAAATAAAACATCATATTGACATTTTTTCAGTTGTAAAGATTAAAAATAACTAAAATACTAATTTATTTTTTACTTCACATCAGTATTATGTTTTTCTCTATGTCTTTGATTGTTACACAAATATTTTAGTGGTTTATATCACTAAAAAGGAATTTATGGAAACATAGGGGAAAGGAAAAGTAAGATTGTTGATCTACCTGTTCTTATATTTCATAAATAAATATTTGGTTTTTTCCTATGATTTCATAGAAAATAGAGATCATTTTCATTATTTTAACCACCTAAAAAGTTTTTCAAAGGACGGGAAATTCACTATTAAAATATTAATCCATTATTTTAAGAACACTACACATAAAATTGATGTTTCATTTAATATTTCATGTAAAAAAATTATAATAATGTTTTCCAATGATTACACATTAATATGAGGTTATTTTCTATTGTTTTTTCTATTATGTGCATGTTTTTAAATTTTAAAATAATAAAAATTTGTTTTATGTCTTCCCGGGAATGTGAAAACTCATATTGTTGTTTTTTTAGTTTCTATATTTAAAAATATTTCTATCGTTTTCTAATGATTTACCAATTATAAGAAGTATTTTACTTTGTTTTGACACCTTGACGCAAGTTTTTTAAAGGCTGACATTTTTTAAGAACTGCTTATTCAGTCAATTGAAGAACACTATATTTCAGACTGATGTGACATCTTCATAGTTATATCCCAAATATTTCAAAAAAAATTATGATTTCACAACCATTCTTTTTCATTGACTATGGTTTTGATCATTATATGGATTTTATTGTTTTAAAACACTAGAAGGTTAATTTAAACATTCTTTGAAAATTGACACTCTGATTGATGAACTATTAATAAATAAATGTTAAAAAATAATTATATAGATATTCTATGATTATTTCATATTAATATACTAGTTTTTCAATGTTTTTACCACCAAATGCATGCTTTCACAGTCTATCAATTCTTAGAGAATTTTTTATTTTATCATTATAAGCATACTACTTGTCAAATTTAAATTCTATCTACTCATATAATCTATATATAATTTGAATGTTTTTTCCAATGATTTCACATCATTATGAGGGGTTTTATATGGTTTTGACCATTACATTGACATTTTATAATTATAAAACAATAAAAAATGAGTTTTTGATTAACATAGGAAAAAGACATATTTATATGTATTCAATTAATATATTATTAAAATAATTATATATTTTTTTATTCTATAATTTCATTGAAATCAATGATCATTTTCTTGGTTTTGGCCACCTAACAAAATTTAAAGACTGTAAATTATTTAAGAGATGATTATTCTGCCAGTCGGTTCACACTACATGTCAAGTTAATGTGTCTTCTACTCATATACCTCACATATAATTTAAAGATATTTTTCATAATATTTTACATCAATTTGAGGATATTTTACAGGGATTTGAAAATTACACACACATTTTTATATTTTGAAACACAAAAAAATTCTATCATCCTGGGTAAACATCAACTCATATTGATGCACTATTTGATAAAAATTTTAAAACATTTTACAGTTGTTCTCCTATGAATTTACAACAATTGGAATTTTAATTGATACTATAATTCCATACTGTATATAGATTCATTTTATATGTTCATACTAAATAATTATGTTTATATGTATAATGTAACTAATAGATGGGTTTCTATACAAGTGTAAAAATTTGAATATATGTGTCATTGCAGTAACTTGTTAATGTGCATAAAGGTAAAAACCCTAAAAAATGTTGTCTACACACAGGGATAGTTACATATTTTAACTGAACTAACTATGGTTTTATAAATACTATAAGTGATTTGTTTTTTTAATTTATTGATGTATTATAAATATTAATAATGCATTTCAATGACCTAAGCTTTTAGTAAATAATTTCACTCAATGAAATTCTTTGTGTAAAGATTGTCATGAAAATAACAGCGAACTAAAATGATTTAGGACATATTAGATAATATAATTATAATAAAAATATAACCCATTGAATATAAAAATATATAAAGCAATTATAAATTCATACAAAATATGATTAAGAACACTTTAATCTCATACAGTTCATTTTTTTAATAAAATTTGTTTTCTTTTTTATCTTTTATTTTTATTTTAAATATAATTATAAAATTATAAAAATTAGAAATATAAAAAAATATATTATCATTCCTAAAATTATCATTTCAAATTAACATTGTATGGTTTCTTTAAATTTTTTGGAAATAGTAGGAATTTAGGTAAATAGTAAAAAATACAGTTTTTACAAAATCAATAAATTTTATGATATTATCATTATATATGGGAAAATATAAGTTCATAAAACATTTTAATTTAAAAATGATAAATTTATAGAGTAATAATATATATATTAAATTATAGAACCTATGTTTATCATTTTATTATCATATGTAATATTTTATAAAAAAAGAAACACATTTTGGTATTTTATATTAATTAAATATTACATATATAAAATTCAGTTCTAACTTTACTTAAAATCCACATAAAATTTTTTATTTTTATAATAAACCAATCTAAATCATAAAAACAAAATGAATGTATAATTTTATTATACAAATAAATTATCATCATAAAAACACTTTTATTAAAACAGGATTGTACATGATACATATACTAGTTTTAAAAATAGGTGTTCATAAATATATAAAATTTAGATCATAAAATAGATTTACTATATGGAATCAGAAAGGATAATTGCGTAATAAGGGTCATTTAATTTTTCGGCATTAAAACTGATGTTTATCAGTAAAATGCATTTTCCACAGTGAAACAAAATATTATAATAGTGAAACATTTGATATGAAATGACTTTAAAAAAATTATAATACATTTTTGAAAATGTATGGTTGTGGTAATCTAGATCTTTTATCTCTACATCATCATTAATATCCATTTTTATCTTCTTCAATTGTTAAATATGTTCCCTCTTTATAATAAGTTTAAATATTTACAAAATAATACATCATCACCACTTCAACCAATAATGGCCTGAAGGCCTTCATTTTTTATTGATTTTGATAATACACCTTTAAAGGGGTGAGGTGGAACCCTTAAAAGGCCCATAGGCATATTTATTACATGGCCCATAGGCCTTAGAGGAATTAATTTCCCATAGGCTTTAAAAATTACATACAACCTAGACTAACTTCTTGGAATCCCCCCCCTGCATCTTCATCGTGAAATCAGATCTCCACCTTCGCATGGCTATTTGGCTAGGCTTTCTCATGCATGCAGAGTCTTGTCCCTATGGTAAGTGTCATACCCTCTCATTCTTACAATCCTTTTAACTTCTGATATGGTGAAAGCTCCTTGCTCCTGGTCTGAAGTTTTTTCCTTGTAGGTTGTCTAGTTTGCATCTGCACTTAAGGTGGCCTGAAGACCTTGAGGTGGCCTTAAGGCCTTACTAACCTGAAGGCATGGGTGGCCCGAATATTTTAAAGGACTTAGGGACCAAATTATTGGCCCGATGTCCCAAACGGGGGAATATTCCCAGCCGCTACAGATCCAAGCAGTGCCCTGCTATAGTCCCGCTATAGTATATTCTATAGTTCTACATAGTTCCTACTACAGTACCTATTACAGTACCTTCTATAGTACTACTATAGTTCCCAGAAATTTGGCTCTGCCTGGATTTAATCTCGGGTCTCCTGGATGTACTTAAGGAGTCCTCAACAACTAGGCTGAGGGACATGTGCACATCATCACCACTTAAAAAAGGGGTTTATCACCACTATTACAAGACCACCCAAAGAACATAGTTTCCGTATGATAATAAAACAATTATCATTATCTTATAGTCCAATTTATTTTCTATAATCATCTATTCATGAGATATTATCTTAAGAGCCATATATCCTGGTAATCCTCCAAGGAAACCACAATGATTTGAATGTGGGTAGTCTTGCTTTCCCTAACTTCATTTCCATTCAATAATTCATTCCCTAATCTAATTTTATAATTATTATAAAGTGAAATTATTAGTTCTTTTATAATGAATGTTGAAATTATAGGGTAATAACATTTAACCACATTTCTTCTTTCCTATTAAGTAAAATGTCATCGTCATTCATGCATCACGCAGACTGCGACCCCCATGAAAATTTGAATTTATTTTTTCATGACTACCTATATTCACTAATTATAAAAGTAAAATTGAGGAGTAAATGTGAGAAATATTTTATTATTATTATTATTATTAGAAAAATTATAATCAATCTTCTTTCCCTATCATTCATTCAAAAATTAAAATGCCAGTCTTCACTATGAAAACAAACACCACCATGATGTAAAGTATCTCAATTTATGTTTTTTTATGTATTATTTTTTAAATAAAATGCCTCAATACCTCACTCCCAAAATGTCATGTGAATAGAAACGTTATTTAAACACCATATTTTAAATTAACTAAAGTTACCCAGTTTTAACCATCAATAATCACAATATCACCAAAAACTATTGAGTCATATACAGTTTAAGGACCTTTATGGTTTAGGGTTTTTGATTGTTAGGAAAATTTTTATCTAATAAAGACTATGTATATATCATCAAATAGTGAAAATTTTACTTTATAAGAAACTATGAAATCTATAATAAGTCTTCAAACTATCTTATAAAAATATCCACCCAATCCTTCTTATTGTAAATATTATGTATAATATATTTCATAATTACTTGGGGTAATGGAATCATAAGAAGTGGTTAGCTAAAATTCTCAGTTCGGGTAATCATAAGTGATAAGAAAATGGTAATAAATTTTCATAAGATGACTATAAATATTAAAGTAGGAATATATCATTAAAATAATTACATAATCAAACAAAATTTTGATCATGAAATATCCATAATTGAAATATCAAAAAATAAATACATGTATATCAACACCTAGTACCTTAGGGATAGAATAAAAAAAATTGAATAAAAAATTCCATGATTTAAGTCGTCATATCTTGATAATACTATCAAGAAACTATGTTTATGAAATATTGTTTTCTTGAAAGTCACACACCAACATACCAAAGCTATTTTTTCTTATGAGACCTAACAATACATCACAGAACTATATAATACCATGTCCCACCTGTTAATTCATTATACCCAATACACTCACAATAGAAAAATTATGAATAAAAAGACCATGAATAATTAACTTCCCTTCCTAAAAATATGTTTTAGAATAAAAAATACAGAATGTAAATCCTTTCTCGTGAATCAATAAAATGGATAACATTACCATGAACCATCAAAAGGAAAAATGTTTATGGTTAAATAATACATAATCAACTTTCTTTACTAATCAACGAACATCCACCATAGAATATCAAATATAAATTTATATTTACATTTATTGAATAAATAAATTTAATATAATTCCATGTGTTCATCCATCTGATGAACACAATATAGAGAAAAGATTGTATGGTTAAATCAACAAATTTTATAGTAAATTGAAATATATAATCTATGTGAACAACCATCAGTCAAAGGAAAGAAATATAGATTTTTCATGAAGGAATGGAATTCGAAGGAATCTTGTGCCAATAATAGAGGTTAATTTTGAATGACCAAATTATTGGTGGATCATTACTTTGGTTGAAAATAATATTACATAATCCATAAAGAGAAATAATGTGGATGATATCATTTCAATTATATCCATGTTCTGGCATAATATATTTCAAAGGATAATGACTTAGATGAAAAATAGTTTTTAGGAGTTTTAGAAAAATCATATTCTAAATAATAAATTTCATTCACATTTTTAAATTATTTTAAAGGAAAAAACTATAAAACTAGTACATAGAAAATATTTTAGAAAAAATAATATCATAAAGTTAATGTTTCATATAAGATGATAGAATATGTTAAATGATGTGTTCACAAGTAAAATTCTAAAAATAGATAATTTTCTCAATTTGATGAAAATATACCATAGGGATAGGGTAAAACATTATTAAAAACATTTAAAAAGTTCATGTATTATAAAATTAACATAATTCATTATTGAGTAATATGAGGGGAAATTTTTAGAGGCATCGAATGTAAATGGACGTGGAAAAATGGAGGATCCTAACCGAAAATAATAGGTATGGTTAGGTTTTGTAAATTAGGTAAATAACGAGGCAATAGGAAAATTAAAATATGAATAAGAAATTTAAAACCAAAATAATGACCAAAGGAAAATAAAATAATATGGGTTTGGGAGAGATAAGTATACAATTTTAGATATGGTTAATCATTTAAAACAAATCTTTATTTGAAAATGATATTGGAAATAAAACCCTTTTTGGTATTTTTAATGTAAAAAATAAATAGAAATTGAGAGGAAGATAATTAAATTGACTTAAAATGTCATGAAATTGAATATATTCCATACATTAAAGAAATATGTTGGTGAATAAAATATATAAAATAAATAGTGGTGTGAAATATCAAACATGGCTTGTGAAATTAAATTTAAGACAAAGAAACAATTACCAACATATAATCATTATAGCTAAGACCCATTAAAGGATATGATTTTAGATGAAACATTAAATAAAATAAAATAATTAGATGATCTGAGTCAAAAATATTTAAGGTGTTTTAGATACTCCATTATAAATACGACAAGGATTATAACAAGAAATATGTCTGAAGGTGTGAAAATTTCTCACAACAAACCCTCAAAAGTAATATGATCATTGAGTTAATAATTTAGATATAAAGATGAATCGAAGAACCCAAGAATGAAGGATAAAAAATATTGTGTATTCAATCGGTACAATGAGTCATGTGTGTCATAGAATTTTTTCAATAAGAATTTTTGTAACTCAATGGAATAAAATTTTTGTTAGAAAAAACACTTACCATAATTTCATATTTGTAAAAATGCACTATATGCCACAACCCTTCCCCCGAGGCCCATGCCGTGACTACCCCAAGCCCGCTTTCCATAGGCTAGGGGCTGGAGACTAGCACCAAAGGCATAAATCCCTAAAACTAGGAAGGCATTGCCTTTATAAACTGAAAACACACACAATTAGAGTAAAAACTGGAAGCAAACACTAAGTAAACATTGTATACAAATGGAGTGCTGAAAAGTAAAGGGTCCAGAAATACAATCCCAAATATAAAGTATAGGGAAACTAAAAAAGAAGTACAATTGAAGAAAGGTAAATAGCTGCTAGATCGTCCACTGGGAAGCCCTACCTAAAGGGTAGGTACATAAGGCATCCACAGCACTCCATTTTCGTTCGTCTCCTCCGAGTATCGTCACACCGTGTGGTCCTCCTCCGGGTACCGTCCAGTCATGTCCACTCAGCCTCAGCCAGCGCTGTCTGTTGTCTACAACCAACACAACGATGTGCGGGCAAAGCCCGTGCCGGGGTGAGTATAACGATACTCATTAGGGATCTCGAGACCCTCAATGTCTCACAAAATTCAATAAGGATAAACAAGAAAGTATGAAATCCGTAGATAACCACACTTACGTATATTCCCATACATATACCTATGTTATCTAGTAATCTATCTCAATCATAAGGAAACACAATAGTTACTGACTCCGCTCACACAGGTATATACTTATGTATATAGATAGAGATGATTAGATGTATCCACTAAATCATATAAGCTGTTGGACCCACACAGGATCCAGGACCAACAGTTAGAACCGTTGGACCCACACAGGATCCAGGAATAGTAGTCGTAGCTGTCAGACCCACACAGGTTCCAGGAACAGTAGTCGGAGCTGTCAAACCCACATAGGATTCAGGACCAGCTAAGTTGTTGGACCCACAAAGGATCCAGGACCATCTATTCTGTCGGACCCATAGAGGATCGAGAAACAGAAGTCAGAATGGTCGGACCCACACTGGATCCAGGAACAGTCATCCGAGCGCAGCTAGCCACAGGGTTTCCACCAAGAATGCTTGATCTTGGGAGGGTCTTCTCCTCAATACATGTGTCGATACATAAAATTTCATTTAGTCCCAAGTTGATGTATCCTGAAGTTTTTTCTCATCAAACGGAACCCAACGTGACAGACAGTGCGTCATTCGGACGCTCGGTCTGAGAGTTATTGGCATTTCCGTTCCAAGGGCCTGGATGGATTTAGTTTCAATCCATCCCGACCATACCCCAACTGTGTCCAAACCTCAAGTGGTGTATTCCAAAAGAACCTTCTTGCCCCAAGATTTCTGTCACCGCATACGGTACGTCAAACGGACACCCGTAGCCCATGTTAGGGGCAAAAAGGTAAAATCGGGCCAAACGGGTCCGGACTGGGGTCTGGCCCGGTCCGTAGGTCTGACCCAGTCCGCGAGTCCAACCTAGTCCGCGAGGATGGCCTGACCCATGAGGGAGGCCCGGCCCGCGCTGGGTTCGGCCTGACGACTCGTGGGGGCGGCACTAGCCGCATTCAGGGGGGAAGTCGCGTGCCCCCTAGAAATCCCTAACAGCTATGTTGTTTGGGTGGGAGACAAACCAGCGCCAGGTGGTGCTAGTCTGCATCACGTGGGACCCAGCGAGGCTCCTACTCCTCCCGACTGGCTGAGAGGCCAGCCACCTCCCATGTGGCGCTGGTTGTGCCATGCCTCCTCTGGTGACCCGGCAGCTCGTGCTGCCGGAACTCCTTGCGGCCACCGCCATGGCCAGGGGTCGCGGCCCCTTCTTCTCCACCACACGGCGCGGTTGCATTGTGCCTTCTCCAGCAACCTGGTGGCTTGGGCCACCATCTTCTTTGGTAGATGTCCTTGCGCTGACTTCCACTGAACCTCCGCGGGTTACTCCTCCGGCGGCGCAGTTGCACCACTTCTGCCACATGATGACTTACATCAGTTTAATCTGTCTTCAATCTTTTCATGGGTCACCGGACGAGTTCCAGTGTCCCGATTCTCGTTCCGGAAGAAGTCATGCTCTCCTCAGGTCATTTCCTTCGATCTGAAATCATCGTTGTCGAGAGTCTCTCACCCCGGTCTCAGGCCGCGTTCAGAATCTAATTCCCCAAAAATGGTGGAGGGGGCATGCCGTGTTTTTTCGGCCCACACCCTCTGCATTAGGGTGATAGCATACAGATTCATTTCTTAATATTTGAAGAAAAATGAAGAGCGTGCAACAAAAAAGCATGAATTTCCTACCTCGGATTAGTTGATGTCGGGAAAGAAGATGAAGAAGTCGAGGACGACGTCATCAGCGTTCTACAAGGACGGTGCTTCCTCCCTTATTCTGGTTGGAGATCAAATGAGAAGTTGTTCGTCATTGGTGGAATAAGTCCTTCGTTGGGGGGAGCGTTCTTCATTGGAGAGAACAAGTTTCTCCCAAATTCTCCACTCTTCCCAAGATCCACCAAAAAGTAAAATGAGTCCCTCAACAAAATAATAGTTTTATCTTATTATTTAGTTATTGGATCAGATTTCAAAAAGATTCAAATGAAAGAATTAATTGGGCTTTCCCCACTTAAACAATGTGGAGGATGGTGGCACCATTAAGTGGGGATCTCAAGAGGTTTCTCCCCACTTAATGGAGAGTTCAAGATTTTAAGTGGTCTCAGGTAGTCCCCACAATATTAACCCCACATGAAGAGGGGTTTTTGACCTCAGGTGGGCCCCAACACCATAACCACTCATGAGAGGTTAAGGTGTGGTGGCCCCCACCTCCAACCTCCTCTTGGAGGTTTTGACCAACTAATAATAAAAATAATGCTACAAGTTTATTTTTATTTATTTTATTCATAAAAACCCAAAAACTATCTTTCATTATTGATCAACTGTCATCGAGGTGAAAGTCTTATTAAGGGAATATCGGCGTTGCGTGTTCAACGGTGCCCCCAGATTTCAGTTCCGAGCACTGGTTCAAAAGTTATATAATCCTGCTCGTATTTTTACTGAACGTACCTGAAAAAAACTTCAAAAATTGATTCCAGGCACACCAGGCCTCAGAATCATACGACGTTAGTTTTTGCGGACTCGTAAAATTATCATGTATTTATGAAAAAAAATCCACGGAAATTCTCGGTCTTTACATTCTCCCCACCTCAGGGCTTTACATCCACGTAAGCTGCAACTCGAACTAAGGGAACAAATGGGGGTACTGAGCACGCATCTGAGCCTCCCGCTCCTATCTGCTCTTCTGGAGGTCCCAGTGCTTCCAGTGAATGCGCACCAGAGGTATCAATCGTCCACGAAGGACCTGCTCCTGTCAATACTCAATATCCACTGTAACCTCCATAAAATTCATCCCATCGTCGACGTCTAGCTCTCCATGGTCGATGATGTGATAAGGGTCGTGCACGTATCTCCGCATCTGAGATATGTGGAAGATGTCGTGCACCCAGTGCAACTAAGGTGGAAAATCTAAGTGGTAAGCCACCTCGCCTACTCTATTGAGGACCTATAAAGGTCCGATGAACCTCGAAGATAACTTTTTGCCTTAGCCAAATCTCTGTAAACCTCGTTGGGGTGAGACCTGTAGAAATATGTGGTCGCCATCCTCAAACTCTAGAGGTCTTCGTCTCCTTTCAACATATGAATTCTGCCTACTCTGTGCAGTCTTCATCCGCTCCTAGATGTTCTGCACTTTCTCTTTGGTAGCCCTTTCCATCTCTGGTCCCACTAGTGCTGACTCTCCTTGGTCTGTCCAGCACAGTTTAAATCATCAAGGTCGACCATACAAGGCCTCAAAAGGTGTCATCCCAATGGTGGAGTGATAGCTATTTTTGTATGAAAACTCCACCAAAGGTAAGTGATCCTCCCTATTGTGACCGAATTCAAGGACACAAGCAGGGAGCATGTCCTCGAGGGTCTGAATGGTCCGCTCAGTTTGACCATCCGTCTGAGGATTGAAGGCGGTGCTCAGATGAAGCTGCATCCCGAAAACCTCCTACAACCCCTTCCATAGTCGGAAATTAAACCATGTGTCATGATCAGAGAAAATAGAAGAAGTTACTCCATGTATCTGCACAATATAATGCATGTAGAGGCATCCCTAGCTCTCTACATAACCCTGCTCTCTGATCGATATGAAGTGGTCCAACTTGGTGAGTCAGTCGACGATCACCCAAATCGAGTCGTGACCCCTGGATATACGTGGAAGACCCATCATGAAGTCCATGGATATCCCATCCCACTTCTAATATGGGACCTCTAAAGGCTGAACCAAGCTTGTAGGTACCTGGTGCTCTGCCTTCACTTACTGAGAAGTGAGGCATTGAGAGAAAAAATCAGCTACTGCCTCCTTCATACCTGTCCACCAGTGCTATCGTCGAAGGTCCTGGTACATCTTCACCACTCCATGATATACTGCTAAAAGGGATGTGTGGAACTCCCTCAACACTTCTTCTTGAAGTGCTTCTGGTACCATAGTACATCCTCTAAAAAGGATGATGTGCTCCCAACCTTCAGAAAATCCATCAGGTGCCTACCTTGTGGAAATCTGACCACGTCGTGTCTCGTAGTCAGTATCTCTACGTTGTGCCTCTCTGAATCGCTGAAGAAGTGGGGGAGTGACTGTAATAGACTGTTGAAAGGATGATCCATCTCTATCCACAATGGATATCTGTAAGGCAGCCAGCTGCTCTATCACTTCTCCTAGAATCTATATACCAGATCTCTTACTGAGTGTATCTGCAACAATATTCCCCTTCCCAGGAGTATAGACTATCTCGAAGTCATAATCCTAGAGGAACTCAAGACATCGTCATTGTCTTCGATTCAAGTCCTTCTGAGAGAAGATATACCAGAGACTCTTGTGATCAGAGTACACGGTAAAACATTCGCCCATCAGATAGTGTCGCCACATCTTCCAGGAAAAGACCACTACTGCTAACTCCAGGTCATGGGTAGCTTAGTTCTTCTCATGTTGACTCAACTACCAAGAACCATACAAAATCACTACTCGCTCCTATATTAGGACACACCTGAGTCTGGTCCCTAATGTATCATAGTAAACTACATACCCTACTCCTTCCTCTGGAAGCCTCAAGATGGGGTCACTAGTCAGCCTCTGCCTCAGCTCTTGGAATATCTACTGGCATCTCTCCGACCACACGAAGGGTTTCCCCCTCTTCATCAAGGATGATAGTGGTTTTGTAACTCTAGGGAAGTCTAGTATGAACCTTCGGTAGTATTAAGCCAAACCCAGGAAACTCCATACTTCCATCAAAGTCATGGGTGGATCACAGGAAAGTAATACTTCAATCTTTGCTAGATCTACTACAACTCCAGCCTTCGAGATGACATGTCCCAAGAAGTGAACCTATCAGATCCAAAAATGGCACTTCGAGAGTTTACCATAAATTTGGTTCTCTCAGAGTTTGTCCAGTACTACCTACAAATGGTAGGCATGATCCTCCTCAGTAGTCGAGTAGATCAAAATTTCATCGATGAAGACTACGAAAAATCAATCAAGGTATGGATAGAAGATCCTATTCATGAGTCCCATGAACATTTCTGGAGCATTGGTTACGCCGAAAGGCATAACCAAGAACTCGTAGTGGCTGTACCAACATCTGAAGTTCATCTTCTACACATCCTCATATCGAACTCTGAGCTGGTGATAGCCTGATCTGAGGTCTATCTTCAAGAATCACCACACTCCCTTCAGCTGATCAAAGAGGTTTTCAATCCTCGAGAGTGGGTACTTGTTCTTCACAGGCATCTGGTTCAGGTGATGGTAGTCGACACAATGACTCAAGCTCCCATCCACCTTCTTTTGGAATAGAATCGGGGCTGCCTAGGGAGAAACACTGGGCTGGATGAATCCCTTCCCCGGCAAGTCCTCCAGTTATACCCGTAGCTCGCGAAGCTCAGCGGGAGCCATCAGATATTCTGGAGTAGATATCAGTGTCGTCCCGGGGTAGAGGTCAATATAGAAGTAAACCTTTCTACGAGGAGGTAGTCCTGGAACAAATTCAGGGAAAACATCCACGTACTGGTCCACCACTACATGATAGCTCGGACTCTCCACATCAACTACTCTGAGGGTAAGGCAGGCCAACTGATGAGTGATCAGCTGCACCCTCTTCCGAGAAAGTTCGTCCTGCACTGCAAAGGATCCCTTCTCATCTGTGAAGGTGAAACTTGTCCCATCTGTGTAGACAAACTGCACTTTGCACCTAATACAGTCAATCTGAGCATGGACTTTAGATAAACAGTCCATACCCAAGATGACGTCATAAGGCCTCGATGCTAATATGAGGATATCTCAGCCGAAGATCATGCCTCCTAGTGTAAGCTCACACTGCCGGCACCAGTGCGTATTCGTCGAGTTTTATCCTGTAGAAGTCTCTAGCTTTAAGGACCGAGCCAAAGGTTCTGTTGGAATCTCCGAGCTCCGAACGAGGGCAGTGGCAATGAAAGAGTGACTGACACTTGTGTCTATAAAAACTGCAGCTAAGGTGGAGTAGACACAGATCATACCTCGAATCATCTTTGTAGAACCATGGTCGTATGCCTCAGCTTCCTGGAACTGAGCTCTCCCCTGTCCACCTGCTCCCTGTGGTCGGGGTGGACCTCATGGTGGTGGTGGCGGTAACACCTCAAACTGCCGTCCACCACCAGCTATACGGACAGCTCCTCTGCGATGTTCGTTGGCTCCATACGGTCTGCCTCGATCGAACCTCTACCTCTATCTAGGAGGTCCCTCAACTGTCTGTTGATCATCAGTATGGTGGGTCAAACAGCCATGAGCCATGTGTCCATGCCCACTGCAAGAGTAACGTTGCCCACTCCTGGCATGACTGGATGTGTATCGTGTGCCCTGCACAACAGAACCTGTTTCCTGAGGACGTCCACTGGATGGTCTAGTATGCTTGGACCTCTATAATATTTGTCTACTACAAGTTGCAGAAGACTCCGCTGCGTGTTGACTAGTCGTGGGTCTCACTGCTGGGGACTGCTCAGCAAGGAAACTCTACATTAGGTGGGCTATCTCTAACACTCCCGCATGTGTCGGGATGCTGAGGGAGATCATCGAGACCCTAATCTCTCACCTGAGCCCCTGCTTGAAGGTCTGGGCCCTAAAGAATAGGTCTCATACCATATTTGTAGAGTAGCACGAGATGTCAGTGTACCTCACTGAGTACTATGCCACCATCAGGCTACCCTGTTGTAGATGCAGTAGCTCCTGTATTTGCACCGCACGTAGGGTGGATGGGACAAACTCTGCCCGAAACAAGCTCTCGAAGTTTTCCCAGAGTAGTGTCGCCTTATCATGCACCTAGAGCATCAGGATCCACCATCTGTCTGCTACTTACTGAAGGAGACTCACGGCAAGGATCACCATAAGGTCGGATGGTGTCCCTACTAGTCTGAAGACTCTCACCATAGCCTCTAGCCAATCCTCAGCTGCATGCGGTCCCGTCTCGCCCCTGAACCTGAGTGGCCTCCAGCACTGGAACTCATGAAATGTGCTCAGGCGGCGTGCACTCTCTTCTGTTGAGGTTGGTGGCATCGGTGGCCCAACGGGTAGTGGTACTGCTATTTCCTCTACTGGAAAAGGGCCATGCACCGAGGCCTCATCGCTTGGTGGGCTATCCGTAAGCACAACTCTCGGTACCCTGGCTAGCTGTCTGGGTGGAGGCATCCTGAAACGAAAAAGGTGTTCCATGGTAAATAAGTTATACCCGGTGATATGAATCAAGATATCACAAAGAAAACTCTTGAAAACACACACGCAGTCAGTGTTTTCATGCACTGAGTCAGAAATCAGAAGTCAGGGTCCTGGTGTATGGATACGTTGATTGTCGCACCAACACTGGACTCCCTAAACTAAAAACCACACTCAGTACCCTTAACACTATCTCTTCACTAAAAATAAAGATCAGAGTCCTGAGTTTTATGCTAGAACCGACTCCTCTGATACATATTTGTCATGACCCGTCCCCCAGGGCCCGTGACGTTACTACCCCAAGCCCGCCTTCTATAGGCCTGGAGCTGGCGACTAGCACCAAGGACGTAAATCCCAAAAACTGGGAAGGAATTTCCTTTATAAACTGAAAACACACACAATCAGAGTACAAACTGGAAGCAAACACTAAGTAAAAACTGTATACAAATGGAGTGCTGAATAGTAAAGGGGTTGGAAATACAAGCCCAACTGTAAAGTACAGGGAAACAGAAAAACTAGTACAATTGAAAAAACTTAAACAGCTGTTGGATCGTCCACAAGTAAGTACTACCTGAAGGGTAGGTACAGAAGGCCTCCATAGAACTCCATGTCCTTCCATCTCCTTTGAGTACCGTCACGTTGTGTGTTCCACCTCCGGGTATTGTCTAGTCTTATCCACTCAGCCTCGGTCAGCGTTGTTCATCGTCTGCCACCAATACAACGAGGTGCAGGCAAAGCCCATGCAGGAGTGAGTATAACGATACTCAGTAGGGACCCCAAGACCCTCAAGGTCTCACAAAATCCAAAAAGGATAAACTAGAAAGTATGAAATCAGCAGATAACCCCACATAGGTATATGCCCATACATATACCTAAGTTATCCAGTAATTCATCTCAATCATGAGGAAACACAAGAGTTATTGACTCATCTCACACAGGTATACACTTATGTAGAGATATATAGATGATCAGATATATCCATTGAATCATCTAAGCTGTCGGACCCACACAGGATCCAGGACCAGAAGTTAGAACTGTAGGATCTACACAGGATCCAGGAATAGTAGTCGGAGCTGTCGGACCCACACAGGATCAAGGAACAGTAGTCGGAGCTGTCAGACCCACACAGGATCTAGGACCAGCTAAGCTATCAGACCCACAAAGGATCCAGGACCAACTATTCTATCGGACCCACACAGGATCTAGGAATATAAGTCATAACTATCGAACCCACATAGGATCTTGGAACAGTCGTCAGAGTGTAACCGGCCACAGGGCTTCCACCAAGCATGCTTGATTCCGGGAGGATCCGCTCCTCTAGCCAAGTGTTGATACATAAACTACTATTTAGTCCCACGTTGATGTATCCCAAAGTTCTGTCTTGTAAAAAGGAACCCAACGTGATAAATGGTACATCAATCGGACGCCCAGTCTAAGAGTTATTGGCATTTCCATTCCGATGGCCCGGTTGGATTTAGTTTCAATCCAACCCGACCGTACCCCAACAGGGTCCAAACCTCATGTGGGGTATGAAAAAAGAACCATCTTGCCCCCAAGATTTCTGTCACCATAGACGGTATGTCAAACTGACACTTGTAGCCCAAGTTAGGGGTGAAAAGGTGAAATTGGGTCAAACGGGTCTGGACTGGGGTCCGACCCAGTCCGCAGGTCCGACCCGGTCCGCAGGTCTGACCCTATCCGGGGGTCCGACCCGGTACACAGGGACGGCCTGGCCCATGAGGGTGGCCTGGCCTGTGAGGGTGGCCTAGCCCACACTGGTTTCGGCCCGATGGCCCGCGCTTGGTCCCGCCCGGCGGTCCGCGCTGGGTCCCGCCCAGCGGCCCCTGCTGGGTCTAGCCCATGGGGACCTCCCTAGCCATTTCTAGTGGAGAAGTTGTGCGCCCCATGGAAATCCTAAATGGTAGTGTCGTTTGGGTGGGAGACAAATCGGCGCTAGGTGGCACTGGTCCACATCACGCAGGACCCAGCAAGGGTCCCGCTCATCCCCACTGGCCGAGTGGCCAGGTGTCGCGGCCCCTTCTTCTCCAACATGCGGCGCGGTTGTGTCAAGTTGTCTCTGGTAACCCAGAGGCTCAGGCCGCTAGCTTCCTTCATGGATGGCCTTTCTCTGGACTCCACTGAACCATCGCGGGTTACTCCTCCGGTGGTGTGGTTGTGTCGCCGCCGCCACACGATGACGTACGTTGGTTCCATCCACCATCGATCTTTTCGCACATCACCGGACGAGTTTCGGTGGCCCGATTATTGTTTCGGAATAAGTCATTCTCTCCTCGGGTCGTTGCCTTCAATCTGAAATCATCATTGTTGAGAGTTGTTCACCCCAGTCTCAAGCCATGTTCAGTGTCAAATTCCACAAAGAAGGTGGAAAAGTTGGGTCGTTTTTGTTCAGCCCGCACCCTCCGCGTTAAGATGATAGCATACGGCTTCATTTCTTAATCTTTAAAGAATAATGAAGAACATGCAACAGCAAACCAAGAATTCCCTACCTCGGATTTTTTAATGTTGGGAAAGAAGATGAAGAAGTCGAGGATGACGTCTTCAGTGTTCTACAAGGACGGCGCTTCCTCCCTTGTTCCGGTTAGAGATTAAAGGAGAAATTGTTCGTCATTGGCGGAAGAAGTACTTTGTTGGGAGGAGAATTCTTCATTAGAGAGAACAAGTTTCTCCCAAATTTCCCCCTCTTCCTAAGCTTTACCAAAAAGAAAAATGATTCCCTCAACAAAATAATATATTTATCTTATTATTTAGTTGTTGGCACAGATTTCAAAAAGATTCAAATTAAAGAATTAATTAGGCAAGCCCCACTTAATCAATGAGGATGATGGTGGCACCATTAAGTCGGGATATCAAGAGTTTTCTCCCCACTTAATGGGGAGTTCAAGAGTTTAAGTGGTCTCGGGTGGTCCCCACCACATTAACCCCACATGAAGAGGGGTTTTAGACCTCAGGTGGGCCCCACCACCATAACCTCTCATGGGAGGTTAAGGTGTGGTGGCCCCACCTCCAACCTAATCTTGGAGGTTTAAACCAACTAATAATAAAAATAAAGCTACAACTTTATTTTTATTTAATTTATTCATAAAAACACAAAAAAAATATATTTCATTCTCAATCAACTGTCGTTGAGGTGAAAGTCTTATTAAGCGAATATCGGTGCTGCGCGTTCAACGGTGCCCTCAGATATCAGTTCTAAGAATCCGTTCAAAAGTTATAAAATCCCACTCGTACATTAAATGAACGTACCTGAACCAAACTTAATAAATTTATTCCAGGTACACCGGGCCTCATAATCATAGGCCGTCAGTTTTTTCGGACTCATAAAATTCCCATGTATTTAAGAAAAAAAAATTCCGCAAAAATTCTAGGTCTTTACACTATAAATCCATTTAAAATTATAATTACTATCTTAATTACCAAATTTAGAACCTTTTCATATTTATTACCTTTTATTGACTTAATTTTTAATCATTCTCTAAATGTACATTTGTTATTTAATAACTATTTTTTATATCGGTTGTTAATTCTCTTGATTTTTTAACTAGTTTCATAATATAATTGTTTTTATTCATTATTATCCCAAATTTCATCATTTCAAGATCATCCTGTGAGTTTAAATTGATTTTTTATAATTACATATAATGTTTTAATTTAATTTATGGGTGATTTTGTTGTAAACCTTAATGATAAAATTGATTATGAGCATGTTTTAGTGATTTTTCATGAATGGACATTGTTTTCTTAAATAATGAGTTGAATATTATTTTTAACATTAAATATCTAAAATAAAATAATTATTTAGTTATTTTTAAAATATTTTTTTAAAAGTTAAATTTCTATAGTAATTCGTTATGTAATGTTATATCATTGTTCAAGTAGGTGGTTAAATCAACCCAAATAAAAATATATTATTAATAATAAATGATTATGATGTGATTTAGTTCTAAAATCATTATAAAAATAAATTAATACATTTATTTAGTGTTTAATAGTGTTATATATCATAATTTTAAATAATTAAAATAATTAGATAACATATACGAAGTTATTACACAGTATGAATAAATCATTTTATACTCTTAAAACACTCTTTCTAAGTGTTAAATATACCATTGTTGTTTATAGATAATATAAAAATACTATAAATTTCTCTTACCTAAAAATTAATACTATTATAAAAATATTATTAATTTATTAAAATAATTTTCATATCCATAAATTATTAGAAATAACGAAATAAAAAATGGAAATCAATTATTCCATGGAAGTAGTAGTTCATATATATTCACGGATAATTATTTAATTTTCATATAAAAGAGGAAATTATCATATGTTTTTTCATTTTTATATTTATATATGTTATAAATATGATACTTATTTTTTAAATTCAATATTATCACCATCATTTTATGGTGATTGGGGAAAATGAAACATGATACTTTGAAGTGGTTTTAGTCTTCAAACATACATGAATGCTATTTTTTCCTTATGGGTAAAGGGGAAAGGTGGTTAATAGTTATTTACATAGAATTATAACACTAATTATAAGAAAATAATTATATAGTAATGGGAAAAATAAATTTTTAAATGTAATAAAAAAATAAAAAATTGTAAAAAATCAGTACTCACAACACGGTATTAAGAATTCTCTTAGAGGCATACTTGGAATTAGAGGTTTAGGCTAATAAATTGTGACCAGAAACATAATATAGTTAAATGGTATTTTATGGGAAGGAATGAGGGTAGATTAATATAATAAAAATTAATTATTTAATTTGCACTGAATGGGTGGTGAGAGGCCACTTTTATAAGTTTAGGGAATAACATTGTTGAAAATATTTTAACTTAATATAAAAAGAGCACATGTTTCACATGCCAAGTAGATAAAAAACAATAAATTAATTTAGTGGGGTCATATAAGATTGATAATACTTGATCAATTCACCTGAACAAATTTTTTAAAAATGTATTTATGTTCTTTACTCTTATAATTTACAGTTTACCATTTTTTGTTCTACTCTAGTAGTTTTTACCTAAGTAAAATACAGTTAAAGCATAAAAATAAAATGGAAATTATTAATTAATGTGTAAATAAGGATTATAATTTTAAAATCAATTTATTATTTAAAATTTAAGTATTTAATAAATATAAATTTATCATTTATGCATGGTGTGAGTAAAAACCAATTTTTTTTAAAAAGTGTAACTATAAACTTAAAATGTGTCTATATGATAAAATTATCTATATATTTGAAAATCATGATAAAAATTATATTATTTTAATAAAAATAATTTGGTTTTCTGGGAAATCCAGAATCCAATTTTGTCAAAAAAATTAAAGAAAAGAAAATTATAAAAACTATTTCTTTTATTGTAAAATATTACTTATGTTCATGAAATGTTAGACATAAGTTTTAATAATTTAGAATGGTATTTAAAAATATATAATATGAGCACATAAATACATATTTAATTGATTAAAATGTTTTATAAACCTCTATGTCTTGCTTATATAATGATAAAATCATGATATTTATAATATTCATAAAAACTGTATTTTTAACAATTCACCTAAAAATAAACTATTTTATAAAAATGTAAAAAAAATATTTTAATATAATATATACATAATGAATATAAAAAAGAATTTTCTGAAAATTAAAATTCTAATATTTAAGCATTAAAATTTTAAATAAAATATGAAAATATAATAAATTTTGTTTTCAAAAGAAAAATCATTTTTCAAATAGTAATGTTTCTTATTCTTATTTCATATAAATTACACTTCTAATTTTTTTTAAAAAAATTTCATATCAATAAAAAAATTTAATAATAATAAATTTAGTTTAGCATGGTTTTTTTATTTTTAGAAATAGTTCACTTTAATCTTAAATAAATATTAACAACGTTTAGCTACCATAATTTTTTTATCAATTCTTTTTCATTAATTTAAAATTATTTTAATTTGTACATATATTTCATAACTAAGTTATATCTTTTTTATTATCTAATTTTATGAATACATTTTAACTACTATATATTGTTCATCAATTCATTTTTTAAGTGATGCATGTATCACACACTATCAAAAAAATTATGTCTCAAATGAATATAGAATGTAAACACTATGGGTGTATGATCCAACTTTTTTTAGAGTTGGAAATTTCCAATATTAATTATAGTTTTCAATTTCTTTATGGGTCAAATTTTGATTGTTGTTTATAAAAAATAAAGAGTTATCACATCTCAAAGTAATATTTTTAGATAAAAATGATGGTTGGATGATGGTATAGTGGTTTTGGGAGAATCTCTAGGGTTTGAGGCTTCATAAAGAAGTTTTAGAAATGTTTATCTCATGGTGTACAATTAGTGATAACCATGAAGCCTAATCATGAGACCTTTTTTATATAGGAGGACAATTTGAGAAACCAAGTAGTAGGAAAAAATGGAAACAATATGGGGTCCAAAATTTGTTTCATACATGTCAAACATTTGGTGCATTGTTTTAATAACCATGTACTATAACTGTATGTGGTGGATGTGCATGTAGAGAGAAGCACTGCACGGTTGGTGCACAATTTTCAAGAGAAATGTCCTCTTTTAAAGGGGTAAAATTACCCTTTTACCTTTGACTATTAAATGGTTTTATCCCTCCTTTCCACCTCATTTTCCAAGGAGATCCCCCGAACGTTCCCTCCTTATTCTCCCTTACACCATATATGTTTTTCCTCATTCTTGGTCAGAATCGAATGGTTCCAACTGTGTTGGAATCCATTTAAGTATTCCTCTAATTGTGTTAGCCTTATTTGGGTTCAATTTCTTGTTCCTATAAACATAAATTCTCCAGTTAGATAATTCAGTGTTGATTCTTCTAGAGCATGGGGTAATTTGATTCATGTAATTGGGATCTTACTCTTCTTATAAATAGGGTGACATGAGAGGATATATGAACTTCTCCACCTACTATTTCATTGAGTTATTTCACTATGGTTATTTTCTAACGTTTTAAAGATTAAAATAAAATTACTCATTTTTTATTTTGATTCCATTTAATTGGTCATATTCCTGACTTAAGGTTGGGCTTATTTTGTGGGTTGTTAGCATGTATCACGTCATCATTCCGGTGTGATATGATCGACCGGTGAAGTTTTGAGAATTATTCCTTATAAAATTAGAATTTTTTTAATTATTTATAAAATTTTGGGTTTTATTAACTAAATATAAAGTTATTGTAATTAATTAATTCACAATTTTTAGGTTGGGACAAGTCCCTTTACATCTTAGAGGAGCTTGGACGGGCCTTAGTAACTACTTCTAGAATTTGGAACATAAGTGTAATGATTCTTAATGGTACGTGGTTTATTTTTCCTATGATATGGAATTTTTTTATTTTTATAGTTACAAGTTCCTGATTGGTATTTCCATATTCGAGTTATTCCCACCATTTAGATTTATTCAAATGGGCTGTTTAATTTTTTAATTTTTTAAATTAAAATAATAAGCTACATTGGTCACTAATAAAAAGTTTTTACTAACTTTAAATATAAACATGATACTACCATAGAGAACGAGGATCCATGGGGGGATACAACCACTTATTATTTGTCATAGAGTATCCTTGGTAGGATGAATCAAATTTTTTAGTCCTTATAAGGATATCAAGAGGAATGTTTTTTGATTCTATGTTTATGTAGAGGATCACAAGGGAGATTCCTCTATTTATATGTGACCCATGATTATCCTGAGTAGGATTCTTATCTTGAAAAATAGACCTTGTGGAACCCAATGGTGACCCAATATTTGAAAAACCCTAAGCTATTACACCATGAGTTTGGGTATATATAGTACTTGATGTCAAATCAAAACCCATATGAGAGTTGCAAGCCTAAAGGGTTGTGGAAGAATTTTTGGGCATAGGAATTCGACCACCCTTACTCTTTAGCTTGTTAATTCACATAGTTAATATTTATATAGTTGTGATTTCCATAGGTACTTCTTTTTTGGGGCCGATGGGACTAACATGATTCAATATTAAAGTAATTCCTATAGGTAATTCATTGGATCCATCTCTAGAGCGTTTTGATTAAACATTATTTATTAGGATTTCTATATGTACTTCATAGGATCTAGATGATGATACTCCTTGCTTATTTGGATACCTAAATGTAATTAATTTTATTTGGATGTTGAGATAGATTGATTATCGAGATTCCTATACATTCATCATGTGATCTAACAGATAATCCTTCCATGGTCAGAGTTTTCCATTCTAGCAATACCCATTTTCACTAGGATTCATAACCTGATAAGGGTTTATACAGTTAGTTTGATGAGTATGTATCATGAACCTCTTTTATATACTCTTTAGGAAGATTTTTTTTATACTCTAGGGACTCCTAGGATACTCCCTATGGTTGGGTGAATTTACTATTAATGTGCTCTAGAATCTTTCTTGGGAGTGGGATATTGTGCCATTTATTGAATAGATTTCAAATATTTACTTAGATACATGGATCACTCCTTATAGGTCACCCAAGGTTCATCCACCTTAGAGATTATCTGAGCTTCAATGTCGTTATATCCAATTGATGTGGATTTATGGCTCAAACATCGGACTATATTTACATAAGACAATAGTTGTTGGATATCTAGCTCAATGTAATTTTTTAGGATGTCTGATTATTAACTAGAACAATTCATTATTTTTATTAAAGGAGATCATAGGTGTACCCAGGGCTAGGTCAAGTATTACCATGTTATGGAATATATTTTTCATAGACATTTTCATCACTGGATAAACTAGGTATCATTAATAAAGATTTACGACTAATGGATCCATAGGATTATACATGGATTGAGTGGTAAGAAATCCATCTCAATTCATTTTTCAAAGGATGTATGGATGATCAGAATCATGAACCGAATGATCAACTGCAGATTTAATTTACCATGATATTTTTTTCTATTTTTTATCCAATCTATATCTTATCTAGGATGATCACATATCATGATGTTACCCATCGGAAAACATGTTTTGGTTCAAATGTTGCCTTAATTTTATTTTTATAAATTCTTTACTTTTACTATTATCCTGATGATGAAAACATATACACATACACTTCATTTAATCACTATGAATGGGACTATGTTGGTGGTTCCCCACTGATTTTGTATTGACACCCTGCATAAGCATGCATTGCATTGGGGTGATCGAGATGATGTTCAGTATATTACATGCATATGTTGGTTGAGTCCCAGGGTTGATCGAGTATGATGGACATATATCTTCATATATTTTCAGAATTTATTTTGGAACAGGGATTTAATTATATCCTTATCTTTGTATTTTTTATTTTTATTTAATCATGTACATGTGATCGACAAGATGGGCGATCAGTGTTGTATGCATGACATGATCATTTAGGTCCTTACTACATTTTATTCTTATTACTACCTTATTTATTTAACATATTCCGCTATATTATTTTTTCTCTTATGGATGATATAAGGTTATTTATGATTTTTTATACTCTAATACGAGGGAATAGTATCTCCATAGGCACACTATACTACCCTTTCTACTATTCAATAGCCTGTGGAGTATGGATAGGGACCCTTGAGGAATAATGAAAAACCATATCAGGGTTCCATTTTAGTGGAATTTGGGCCGAGACATTACAAATTAGTATCAAAGCCTTTACTTTACTATTGTATTACTATTTAGTATCCGGTAGATAAGAGTATATAAATGTATCAGAACCTATGATGGATATCAGATTAGTGAATCAATAACACATGTTTTAGCGATAAGTATTGATTTGTAAGGATACAGAATTTATTTTATGGTCTTTGATGTTATAGTTGTATATTATTTCCACATTGAGTGATTCACATGTTTTTTGTGTTATATTTATTATATATTTATGGATCATGGACCATTAGTGAGACTAGTGATTAATTTTGACTCTTGTTCAGAAAAAGAAAGAGCCATCTCAGGCATCATATTTTCAAATAGGGTCCTCAAGTTATAGGCCTTCTAGTGTGTGATTTTACTAACAACAGAAGATATTTTATTAAAGTGTTTACAAAAATCTAAATATTGTTTTGCCTCATATGTTCTTGGTTTCATTATACTCAATTAGGCTTATATATATACATATATTTTCATATGATGGATGGACATGTGGATCTATAGTGAAACATTTTATAGTGAGGATAATCACTCAACACGCAGGTACGAGAGGATATGTGACCCTAGTAGGTTGATTATTTACTTGGTTCATAGTGATGAAACCATTATAGGGTCTTATTACCTTGGTTCTGTTATTTAATTTTTCATTAAAAACAAATATTGAGTTTCCCATATACTATTGAATGGAATTCTATTTGACCAAACTATATGAGTACCATTGATCCTCATAGGTCATCGTTAGAAGTTGATACAATTGTGTATGGTGATCTAGTTGGGTCATGTTGTATGATGTTGATAGATACCTAAATTTTTATAGTAAATTATAACCTTTATGGGGTATTTCCATATAAGGATATTGGATGATGAATAGTTAATTACATATTACATGATATCAAGGTCATTTTGGGATAAGTCTCTTAGGAAGACAATTGAAGTGCATTAGGGACCACGTAGTCTAATAATTGACATTTTATAACCTTCATAGGTTAATGTTATCTCTACCTCTTATTGAGAGGTTCGAATTTTGAGATAGTTAGTCAATACTAGTAGCCATGTCATTAGACATGATTGATAGGGTTTGGTGGAAGACCTATATTCTTTATATTGTTGAACAGACCCATGTATATCAATGCATTGTTTTATTTAGGATAACATGAAAGAGATGGTTTACCAAGATTAGTGATTCCTTTTTATATTGTTAGAATGTCCATATAGTCATTCCATGATTGATTCATTGTAGTTTCTCAGGTCTAAGGATATATGTATGATGATTCTTTTGTTTTTTAATGTAGTATCTAGGGTTATTTTTTATCAATACCATCTTTTATTGGTATTCCTACTTAGTTTCCTGCCACTATTTATGAATGGATGCATTTTAGAAGTTTTTTAGAGTGCATTTGGACACTCATGTCTAAAACAGAACCTGGGGATGGGTGGTTTTGGAATAAATTATGGCCTAAGATATGTGTCAGATTTTTAAGATGAGAACCCAGTGAGATTCCATATTAATGATATTATCATGTCGTGTATCATGGTCATCTTGTCCTTATTATATAAATATCATGGGATTATGAGTTTGGTGATAATGGTATGTATTAGTCACAAGTCATTCAATTTAAATCATAAATTAGAGAGTGTATATGTGTGAAATGAGGACTGATCCTCCAAGAAATGTCACAAGAATTGTTTCCCATGAGTTTTGATAAAAAGAGGGATATCTCTATAGGTTATAGGTGACATTGAGAATAAATCAGGTGTCATGATTTAGTTGAACCATGGTTTGGTCCAAGACATGCATTGTCAAGAGATGTTGTGTTAGGAGTTTGTTAAAAGAATGTATTTCCTTGTTTGATGTGAGCATGGATCGGAATAAGTGATAAACATAGATCGATGCAATCTTAGTGTACTATATGTTAGAAATGATCATCCCACATATCTTAAAAATATCCTTACTACGCTGAGATGTTTTCAGATGTATCCCAAGTTAAACGAAATACTTTTAAGGTATGATTGAGAGACTCGTGGGTAGATACACTTGAGAAGTGGAAAAAAGGTATACCCTATGCTGGGGAGATCAGCCTAGGAAATTTTAGGTTTTTAATCCTTGTAATAATTATTATTTTTTAACTATCATGAGATCACTTTTCATGGATCAGGAATTAGTTATGGGTTATGTTATTTTGGCACTCAGGTATGAGAAATCATTTAGCCATGCAATTGTTATGTCAAGTAATGGATAAAAATATGATACAATGGTTGAGGATTATATTTTTTGGTGGGATGACAAGGATGATCCTTGGGTGGGGAGTATGGTAAGACTCATCAATATAAAGTTGTTTGTATTATATATTTTTTGGATAAATGGAACCACATACAACTATATTTCATTGAAAATGAGAGGCTCAAGTTTGGTTAAGAATAGGGTAGTTTCTGGGTGTAGGATTTGATCATTAGAATCCAAGTTATGATCCATGGGTTATTCATCAAAAAAAATTATGTGTACTTTATATAGAATGAAAATAGGTTTGGATATTGTACGGTTCATCCTGGTAATGTCACTATAAGTCATTTATGGGATTCAGTGAGTGTAAATTGATTATCTTAACATAACTTGGGATAAAAGCATTTATAATTGAGTATTTGGTGATTCATTATATACTGAATCCAAGAATTTATGAGAAAACTAATCCAATTATGTTCCATATTTTGTTATCTTAAATATTCAAATATCGTTAGTGAGGAACTGCATTGGGAATGTTGTTAGTATGTGACTGGTGTAGTGCAAGGGATATCCAAGGATTTTCATAGTAAATATTGTGTGACCAAGTTGAGCCTATTCTATTTGAATATAACCATTTAGATCAAATAGAGTACCAAAAGTAGTGTCTTATTGTCTGATTAGGTGATGTGAGTTGAAAACCATACAGAGAACATCATTAAGTTGTTGGGGGAATGTTTTAGTAGGCAGTTTTTATGGAAATAGTAATGTAGTTTGAAATTGTCTATTGAAAGTACGATCGTTTGGTGGGGATTATCACAGGATGATTGGGGAATTATATGATGACATGATAATATTTCTGCTTATATGGGTAAAGTATGTTCCATATTAATTTTTGATATTGTTTATGATTGTTGGGTCAGGGTTTGGTGGTTTAGGCACTCTATGTTTAGTGTAGCATTTTCTTGTGCATTGGGATCTCAAAAATGCAACAGGACCATTTTAACAAAAATCATAAGTGATGTAGTTCAGGTTGTCCATTTTCATTCCCATAAAGTATTATTGGGGGGGATATGTTTTATGGTAGATAGGATGTAAGATCCCACACTTTTCATCATTGGAAATTTCAAAAAGGAATTTCAATTTTCAATTTTGGGCGATTCAAATGTTGATCAGATGTTTGGAATAGAAATATAAAAGTTATAATGTTTATTTTTAGATGTGAAATGAGTCATGGAAGATGAAATTAAGGTTTTAAGATCATAATTGGGGTTTGGGGCCTGAAATCATATTTATTGAATGGTGCTTCTCATGGTGAACGGTTGGGAAATGGTTGGTTCTAACCATTAATCCATTTTTATATAGGATCAGAGTTTATGAAACCATGTGGTAATTTAAGGTAAAATATGTAGTGGTGTAAAATTTATTTTATACATGTCACATGGTTGGAACATGGTTTGGATAACCATGTGCTGCAACCATTTGAGGTAGAGGTGCATGTGGATAATATCACTACATGTTTAGTGCACAATTTTCTAGATTATGTGGCCTAACCATGCACCTCACTAATTGGAGACAAATTATCATTTCCCCCTTTGAATCATAATGGGTTTACCCCTATTTTATCTATCATTTATCCAAGAGATCCCCCATGCAAGACAACCTTCTTCTCCATTCATCCGAGGATGTTATTATTCCAAATTTATCAAAATAGAATATCTTTGATATCATTGGAATCCTTGATGTAAGCTTCCACATATGTTAACCATTATTGAGTTCCTTTTATTATTCCTCTAAACTTGGCCTCATCAGTTATGAATATTATTCAAGATTCCACAGAATCATAGTGTAGTAAGATATCAGTGATAGGGATTTCACTCTTCATATGAAGAGTGTGACCTGAGAGACCTTATGCACTATTTCGTATGTAATTTCATTGAGTAATTCCAAAATAGTGATTTTCTAAAGTATCCAATCATAAATTAAAATTTTAAAATGTATTTTTTTGACACTATTTCTTTGGGATTATGCATTAGTTGATGAAGGGATTATTTTTAAAGTTGTTATAAAGTGTTTGTTAATCGTTCTAGTGTCATGGGATTGGTCGGTTTTGTTTTTTGTAATTTTCACTATTTAAATAAATATGGGTTTTTATTTATATAGTTTTTATTTTTTTTAATTTATTTTAATAATATTATAAATAATTAATTCCTAATGTTTACAATCAGACAATACCCTTTATTACTTAGATGAGATTACATGGGCTATAAATACTATTGTTGGCCCTATGAGAATAAATGGAAATCTTCCTAATTGTATGTGGTATGTTGTAGAATCCCTATAGTATTTCTATATTTTTTTACATGTGATTTCATTGGATTTCATATGATGGTGATTCCACCAATTTATATTTATTCTAACACACTAATTATTTAGTTTAATTTGGTTAATTAAATTGATGAATGTTAGAGGACACTAACAACACCTATGTTCTAGCATCATACATCAACTTGACTATATAACATAGACTAAGGATCCATTAGTAGATGCCTCTATATATAATTTTTCCTCGAGGGGCTGATCTTGTATTCCTCCAATTTATTACTCCTAATGAGGATCCAAAAGGGGATGTTTTTTACTTATGTGTTATCATATTGTATCCTAAGGTGGATGCTTTCATTTATATGAAAACTTAAAGAATAATAATTATGATTCATCTACTGAGCAATAACCTAGAAGACCCCTTTGGTGTCATAATTTTTTACTGGCCGAGATCTAGTATATTATGGGTTTGGGTAGATATTGTAGAGAATCTCACCTTAGAACATTTACCAAACATGTAAGTCCAAGGGGTTATGGTAGAAGTGGTGGATTTTGGTGTTCGTCCACCCAAACACTTTTATTTATCCATTCACATGTTTAATGTTGATGAAACTATGATTTAAAAAGAGTCCTCATGGTTTTTGGGATAATGCGCCTAAAATAATGAAATGTTTTAGGAATGAACAAAGTTACATCCTTGTTTTGGTCTCTTGAGCCTTTTTATTAGATATTATTATTCTTGATTTTGATAAGTAATTCAAGGTGTCTGACTATTTGTCCTTCCTATTTATTGATATTCCTAGATGTATTTCCTAGGAACTATATATTGAGTTTAAAAGATTATTGGGATTCCCAAATTTATTTCTTATTATCTGGATTATTATCCTCACATGGTTAGAGGATAACATTATATAAAGTCTAATTTTTACACAGGATTTATACAATTTATAGGGTTTACAAATATAGATTGTTGTGGATATATCAGAGACCACTTTGAGAAACTCTCAATGATTATTCACATCTCCTTGAGTGATGCCTAAAATTCTCCCTAGAATTGGGGGGACACACCATTGCTGTATTCACAACACTTGTCTATGTTTTGTATGTGGAACCATTTATTAAATGAATATATAGCATGCACTTTGATCAAAATAAAATTCCCTAAAGGTATCCTATTGGTCATCCCCTTTATGGATTATCTGAGTGAAAATATCATGATTTCTTCTGGACTGATTCCTAGGAATCATACATTCAACTGGATTTACACATGGACTGAGTGGTATGACATCAAACTCTATGTCATGTTTTTAGAATGTTGGATTATTGCTAAGAATCATTCATTATAGTAATTAGAGGTAATTAAGAGTGAACCAATGGCTAGGACATGTGTTACCATTTGGTGACATAGATTTCTCAAAGGTATTTCTGAAGATCTATAAATAATGAATCATGAATCAGGATTATAGACCAAATGATCGAAATGATTATACATATATTTTTTGGTACTACATCAGGATCAATATAGTTTTCACAATATATACAGACTATTACGATCAAAGAAATTAGGATTGACTACAGTTATATTTACTCAGGATATTTTGTTCCTATTATTTTATCTTAGTTTTTTCTTGGCTAGGATGAGCACATTTAATGAGCATGACATTAGGAAATAATATTATGGTTTGGATTCTATATTCATTTTACTCTCATTATTTTTTTTATTACTATTGTGTTGTTAAGTATCTCACATACACATACATTTAATTTACTAGATATGTATGATACTGGGTTAGTGGTAATCTATAGAGTTTATATTCACACACTACTTTGTAATTCATTGCATTGAGGAACATGCACATATGTTTATATGATTAAATGTTTAATTCGGGTTGAGTATCTGGATTGATTGAGTAGGATGGCTCAGATATGTTCATATATTTTCAATATGTAGTTCATCATAAAGATAGAAGTGGATACTTATTTATATTTAGGTTTATTTTATTTATTATTGTATATGTTATCAGTTTGTTGGGTGATTAGTGTTTTATTTATGACATGTCTGTTTGGGTCCTTACTGCATTCCATTCTTTATTACAGCCTTGTTAACATTTACTAACTCTGTACTCTGATTTTTAATTCTATGGATGATATATGGTAATATTAATTATTGGTTCAATAGATATGTTGTAATAGTATCTCTAAATAGACACTTTAAAACCTCACTACAATTCATCATCCTCTATCATATCGAGATATATACATGATAGATAGAGTTGAACCATCTAGGGAAACTGATTTAGTGGCATCCTAGATAAGACAATACAATAGCTAATACATTAAAAGCTCTTCAAATATGATTCATGATCATTAAATTATCTAAATAGTATAATTATTCTTATTTAAAAATAACTTTATTCTAAAATAAATGACTTCCACAGTCATAGTTATTCATGAAATATACTATGTCCATGTTTGGGTTGGTATAATAGTCAACATTCATAATTTCGTAAAATAATATCATTTATGGATATAAAAACTTAATAGATGATGATATATGATATATATAATTAAATAATATTTTGATTTTTATTCTATATTTTTGAATTTAATATTAAACTCGTTAATTAAAAAAATTCCATTCATTAAAAATCATTGAATCAAGCCCATCGTCAAATTCATCTTTCATGATAGTGGCCTAAACTAATATAGAATGAAATTATAAATTTAAAAATAATTATAAAAATTCAATTATGTCACCAAATATAAACAGGGAATGATGTTTTTTTGTATAATAATGAACAACAAAACTCCATTATAGAAACTATTCCAAAACAATAAAGATTACCCACAACCGATATTTAAAATATATAGTAGCTAACTAATATAAATGTAGAAAAAATTAACAAATGAGGATTATAATATTTTAGGGATATTAATAATTTTTTCAAATATTTGGTTAATATTGTTTTTTATATTTTACATGATTTTATATTTTTATATATTATGTGATAATTGAAGGTAATGTTTTCTTGTCTCAAATTTTCACTCATTGAGACAAAAACATTTATAGAACATGTTTTCTTTAGGATGGTTTATATTTTTCCTTTTAATATTACTTGTCAATAACATATAATTATTATTTTTATTTAATATTTAATATTAAACCATACAATTCAAGGGGTTTTTATTTCAAGGATTCTAATATCTTAATGGTATGAATTTATCATTTTCAGCTACATTGGACATATTTGATATTGTGCACCGTCATTTATTTTATATTGTGAATTTACAAAAATATTAATTTTACCTATGAATATATAATCAATTTCATGATATTTTGATGTCCATTTCATTATATTCCTCTCAAGACCTTTGACATTCATGTTTACAATAATGTAATGGTTTCACCATTTTAATTCTCAATTCATTAGGTCATGGACTTTCTTACTTGATCAAGATTTTAAAAACTCCCATTCTTGCTTGACAGTTTTTCCCAAATAGGGTTATTTCAAAATAAAAAACATTTAACCCTTATATATTGTATTAATATTTTATTACATTGAATTTTTTATTACATTAAGGACTTTAAACATTTCTATCATGTGATTTTTCTTTAAAACAACCAAAAAATGATAACAAATTGATTTCATTTTATTTTTTTATCAGTCAAAATTTTTATTTTTATTTTGTTTTTAGGGATCCATTATTTCTAAGTCATTAAAATATCGCTTTCAAAATTATTATATTTCCCTTAAAAGAAGTTTGAATGTAATTTCTTCTCCAACTTTTATAACAATTTTTAAAAAAAAATCAGAAAACATTCATATTATCACTTCAATTTTCCTCCAAAGTTTATCTCTCATGATGGGATGCTTTGGTTCCATTATATATTTTTTTACCATATGAATCCATTTGTAAAATAATATTTTTGATATCATATTATTTCTTCAGTTTATACAACACTTTTTTGAAAATTTTATAAAACCAATCCTTTTTACATAAGTTCTTTTAGATATGATTGATTGATTTTAAGTGGAACACATATGTATAGATGATAATAGGTGGGGTGTGATATATACATTAAATTAATTAGTTTTATGTTATATATTTTATTGTATTTATGTGTGTTTATAATGATTCTTCTCACATAATCATGGGGAAATGATTTTTCGTGCATTTTCATGTTGGATAAACTAAATTTTTTCACATAGGCATGAGAATACTCAGTTTTTTCATAATGCTTTTCTTATTATTATGGTTTCTAAAATTTAATATGTTATAAATAAATCTATTATAAAGTATAAGATTTATTTCCTTTTCATTATATGTCATATATTCATGTTACACCTTATTTTTTAAGTAATTTAAACTATTATATATTAGTCACATGTATTATGATTATTGGGAGTTCTTTAGAGCAATGTAAGATCTTATTATGCTTCCTAAATGATATTTTTATGTTCTAAGGTTTATCTATTATGTTTTAGGGTTATCATATATTGTCTTGTTATATTTTGATATGATATTTATCATGTTCCACATGTTCTCCATCATGATTAGGATTCCATACATTATGATATGTTTTTCACTTATGTAGGGTATGGTCTGACCCCTTTCTTATGTTTCCATACCTCATGTTGTGAAGATTATTATATCATGTAATATTTATAGAATTTTTTTTAAAAGATTTAGATTATTCAGTAATGATTTAAACTATTTTAAAATTATATTTTTATATTACTAGTCTCCAAGACATTAAACCTTTCGGTCCTCAGCTAGTATTACTATTTTTGTGACGTATTATCTAAATCGTTAAATTAATGTATGAAATAATTTTTTTAGTTTGAATCACTTTACTTTATATCTAATGAGGGTTTACTTTTTTGGGGATTATTTTAGATACATTTAGTAAAATATACCATGATAAATCTATGATACAAGTTTAAGTAGAAGATAACAACTATAAATTTTTGTACAGTTAAGATTACGTGGTTTTCCTTGAAATAACATCCTAAGATAGACACTATAAGTTGATGTTGGATTTAGAACTAATTTACCAATTGTACAAACCTTTAAAATGGTGGATTTTTTACAAACACAATCATTACCTAGTGTATCAAAAATAGGGATAACTAATCACCTGATTTGACACTCTTGGGATATATAATTTTCTTAATTCATATTATAATTCTAAACAACTTTGATGGATTGGATATATAACTAGTTTAGTAAGAAGACTAATCATGTATAACCTATATTGAAATAAATAGATTCATGGGATGACTTATATATGTTTTTTATGAAATCCTCCTATGAGGAATATAATTTCTATATACGTACATTCATTAATTTACATCTAATAATACCCAATTTTACTTTTTTAATAGAAATGGAGTGAACCTAAAATAAAAAAAATTGGAGTGGATATAGTGGAAATTTTGGAAATTGGACTTATGGGAAACCTAATGAGAATGGGGATGGTATGGAAAACTTCATGTATATTCTCACTCAACACTCTCAAGGTATGAGAGATATTGAAATTTTTTTTAGATCCTGAATGCACCAAGGAATGAACCTCTCATTATTGAATCATTCATGAGGAAACTCCCACCCTCTTTTAGCCAGTCTTTATATCCACTAGTTTTTGTGAATTTGATCAATATGATGGAAAATATATTTTTTATCCTTTAGTACTCTGATAATGAGAAGTTAATTTGTACTATATTTCATTTAAAAGGTGATAGTGACTAGTGGTGGAATCTCATTATTCATACCTCATTAATGGATTTAGTAATCTCTATGGAATAAGAAAATTCAAAGAGGATAATTTTCACTAAGAGTATTCCTCAAAACATTCACACAATATTGTAAAAGTAATATTTGGAACTGAAGAAAAAATAGTATGACCCCATTGGAACCTATGAGGAAATTTTCACAAAACACATAAGGAAGGCCTCCCATTTCATTTCTAGTAATGAGAGTAAAATTGATCACTTCTTTACTAGTTTAGAGACTAATCTTCAAAGATAATTTTTTTGAAGAGAAATCAGTAGCTATGATGGAGGTATTTCAATGTCATTTTAATGTAGATATGGAAACTATATTCTATAATTATTATGTGGAAAAGTTAAGAAAATTTGAGTGTCATGGAATCTCTAATTATATGAAATGTGTTAGGAAAATTTTTAAATTTTCCACATGACTTAAATTTGGGATAAAGTTCTCAGGTAATTTCCTTAGGGGATTAGGTAAGCATTTTATGTGTACTAATGTAGGAAACCGAGAAAAAAAACTATTGATATAAGTCTAAGAGACTAATTAATGAATAATAGGAGAATAAGGTCCCATATAATTATCCAAAAACACTACAATTACTAAAATTTGTGAATTTCAAACACCACATAATTAATGTACCAATCCTCAATACAATGAATAAAGTAGTCCTTAGTTACCTTCCATGTCGAGGGAATAAGGAATGGCATTCTCGATCACTACCATTGAGATAGATCATGATAATAAAGGGAGTTTGGGCATACTTGATAGCTCTTATATATTTGTTATCACATTATTTAATATTATAATGTTTTTCTAGGAATATGTAATTTCCACCTCAAGTAATAGATATTGAACTTTCTATGAAAACCCCGGTGGAATAATGATCATGTCTATAATATATTAGTATTTTTATAATGAGATGTGTGGGAGGAAACACCTTATATATAAAACTCTTATACATTTGGATGAGTTTGGTATGGATTGGATTTCAATATATAAATAACAAACCAATTTCTTAGGAAAGGATACAAATTAAATATTATAAATCATCTTATTATCAAGTGTTAAAATATAAATAATAATTAACTCCCCTTGGGAAAAAATTCTATAATATGGGATTTGATACCCATGATAATTTGATTATTGAATAAAATGTATGGGGAGGATGTTAACATTTTTAGAATGCCTATTTTATCGGAGTATACTAATATATTTCTGAATGAACTTCCCAATCATCATCCAAATTGTGTTGTTGAAATTTCAATTGAAATAAATCCTTAATACATGCCTCTATTAAAAATTTATTATAGAATTTTTCTCATTGAATTATAATAATTAATGAAACGCATATAATATGTTTTGGATAAGATTTTTAAAGTCCCTAGTGCTTCACCATGGGTTCACAAATCCACTTTTTCAAAAAGAAGGATATATAGATGTGTCATTGAATTAATTATAATGGGATTAATATAATCATAATCAAGAACATGTATATTATTAAATATATTGATGATCTATTTAATAATGTTATAGTATCATAACAAATCTTGAAGATTGAACTTTGATCTAGATACCAACCACTAAGGGTAAAAAGGGAGGATATTTCTATGATAAAAGTTTTTATAATGTATTGAAAGTCTAAATTAAGGGAGACTTCATTTTGAATTATGAATAATCCATTTAGATTCATGGATATAATGAATTGAATCATTAGAGACTACCTTGATAAATTCATATTTTCTTTATAGATGATATTATCTTATATTCAAAGAGAAAGGAAGGGTGTGAGGATAATATTAAGATTTCGTTAAATACCTTGAGAAATGACAAATTGTAGGCTAAATTTTACAAATATGAATACAATCTATGATAATTCTGATTCTTGTGTCGGGTAATCACTAGAAAGGGCATATCAGTAGATCCATCAATAAAGACATTTATCCATCAGTGTTCTATATCAGCCATTATAAAATAGATTCTTAGTTTTCTATGGTTAAAATGATATTATATATTATTTTTGAGGAATTTTTCAATGATACCAAATACACTAACCAAGTTAACCCAAGTTTAAACACTTTCCTTTTAATGGAATAATGTAAAGGATGTTTCAAACAACAAAAATATAGTGCATCCACTACTCTTGTACTAATATTAAACTGATGATGGAAAGGTTTTTTAATATTCAAAAATTCTTCAAAAAAACATCTAATGAATCCTTATGCAAGAGTATGTGGTAATTTTATATTCCTCATTCCAATTAATGACTTATAATCAATATGAACTAATTCATTATTTAGATATGTAAATATTGATATTTCCATTAAATATTTTGATTCATTTAATATATAAGGAATTTTAAAACATATATTGATTATAAGAGAATGAAATGTATATTTTCACTGATGAAATTTAATTTACACCATATGATATGGTTTTAAATGAAAAATGTTTATAAATTCTCAAGGAATTTCGACCAAAATATTGAAAATAATGTGGGTGATGCTTTAAGTAGGAAAGACTTTGTTACTCAATCCATGATGAGGATTGAAAACAACCCAGTATTCATGGATTTATGAAGGATGGATCTTGATTTCATAATGTGAGGAGATATATTTTGTCTTTCCCAAATTATTTCTCAACCTTACATCCACATAAGGAACAATTAATTCTAGAAATATGATTTGGATCTATAGAAAATGATGATAATTATTTCGGAGTTAAACATTAATAAAGATGGATTTATAAGGGTTGAAAACAATATGTGTGTCCCATAAATACCAAAATAGAATAATGAACATTGGGATGATGCACATAGATCATCCTTCCCTATTCATATAGGATGTGTGAACATCCTAAAGAATCAAAAGCAGTGGAAACAAGGGAGCCCTCTTCAGATACATTTGGGGTGCAACATGATGAAGATGAATCAGATAGCACTGATACTGAGACATTAATTGAAAGAGTGAAATCCCTTCCAAATAAGTTTGATTGCAATCTGAGAGGCAGAGGTCATGGAAGAGTTCGTGGATGAATTTACTGGAATGCAATTCAAGAAGAAGAGAAGAAAATATGTGAGAGGTTAAGGAATAAACTTGACTGCTAGCTGAATTATTTTGGGTTGTAAACCTTTTTTATGCTCCTTTCCTCCTTTGTACTGTTGTTTTTTTATCTTCAATAAATGGGGCCTAGCCTCGACTTTAAAAAAATCTAGGATGTGTGAATATGTGTATGGATCAAAAAAAAAATCTTATGGGATAGTATAAAGTGATAAATTGCACAATACATATTTCAATGCTTTATAATCCATTAAGTGACATAATTATGAAAAAAATTTATGGTCATTTTGAAACTTCTACCCATGCCGGTATTTAAATGGGAAAACATAAACATGGATTTATTAATAATACTCCCAAAAAATATAAAAGACATAATGTTATTTGGGTTATAACTAACCACATTATAAAGTTAATGAATTTTTTAAAAATCAAATAAGATCAAAATCATGGATAACTAACCATGTTATACATAAGTAAAGTGATTAGACTATATAGAGTATAACTCTCAATTATATATAATTGGGATTAAAGGTTTACCTTGATTTATGGAGAATTCATCCGAAATAATTGTAGGTAGATTTAAGTTGTAGCACTACTTATCATCCTCATATAGATATTGGTCCTAATATAACCATTTTAAATCTATAAGATATGTTGAGATGTTGTTCAATGTATTTCTGAGTGTTTTGGGATCAACACGTCAACATAGTAAAGTTCTCATATTCAAATATATTTAATTCTATAAATTAGATAAAACTATTAGAATATTTTTATGGGAAGAGATGTAGGACTCCATGTAAAATCTCGGCTCAAGTGTTACACAGTAGTTTCCCAGGACGGTCAGTTCCATGACCTCAGATGTGCCTCCCCGTATGCTAGAGGTTTCTGACTAGTCATGAGGGTCCAATATTAGTCATGGGGAGAGTATACACTCATTGTTAGAGTAAAACACCAGTAGAAATAAATAATCAATAACAACTGAATTACTGAATAATATCATAACTAGAATAATACCAGTATAAAAAGATCAACAAAACTAGAGATATAGTATTAAAACTAAAAAATAGATATGAAATGTTGAAATACAAGGCTTGTGTCAAAATGAAAACTCAATGTAAAGACACTAATGACTTCCAAGAGGGTCCTGAACCATATATGATTCCCCCATCGATGCTCCATCCCGAATCAGCCACCTAATATAGGGAATTTTCTATTATTCTAGCCTGTAACTATGAAATCTATTTGGGTACTAATTAGGTATCCTGGTTATGTTTTGAGTAAAAATTAGTAGGCCACCACCAATGGTGTCTAAAATAATATCTAGTCAAATAATATTGTATGTAGTTGTATAAATAAATAACCACAAAGTATAAATAAATAGTTATAATATTATCAAATTAATATTTATTTGACTACATAAACATTCTGAGTTTCAAGGAAAAACATTATTAAATATATTATTCATCCAACATGGAAGTATACACCATACCCAAGGGACATAATGTTCTATAATTCCATTGTTACCATTTTATATATCAACTCAATCTCAGAATTCCATTATTACCATTCTAGATATAATTTTTTATATGAATGCAACTATTTCCATGTAACGTTTCCTTAATTAATTCAATAATTAATTAATCATCTCAATATCATAATTAAACTTATTAATTATTTAATATTATCAATCTAATTAATTATCTAATCAATTAATTAAGCATCTCAATCTCATTAGTTAACTAAAAAAATAATTAATCTCTTAATCTCAATAATTGACTAAAATATTAAATAATATTTTCAATTTCATTAATAAAATAAATAACTAATTAATATATCAATATCATTAATTAACTAAACAATTAATTAATCCCTCAACCATTATTAATTGGCACAAAAATTAATTAATCGTCTTAACCCTATTAATTTACTCAAAATTTAATTAAGAATATTTACTATATTAATTTACTCACCAGTTAATTAGTTATCTCTACTTCAATACTAATTCAATAATTAGTTCATCACAACAATTCCACTAATTAATTTTCCAATTAATTAATCAATATATACCATCCGAATAGTCATATAATAAATTTATCAATTAATCATTCTATCCCAAAACCATTATTCTTATTTTAATTAATCAATTAATTTTTTAATTTAAAAATATTAATATCCTATAATTAATTAATCAATTAATTATCCCAATTTCATCCCAATACATACAAAATTAAATCATTAATTAATTATTCAAGATCTACAATTCTAATATCCCAATTCCTTGATTTTCCTCAATTTATTAAATCTTCAAAATTAATTAATTATATCAAAGTATCAATTGATAAATGAAACCTATAAATTTTACATTTATATACACATAATTGTAATCATGAATATGGGATTTAAATTATAGACCACTTACCTCATTTTTTTTTGATGATCAATTTCGCAACCCAAATCCATAAACATTGAGCATCACAACGACGTATAATGAGATATGGTTCTAAAACCCTAAAAAATGATTGAAAAAAACAAATATCCTTTAATTAAATTTCCAGATATACAATACTAGATCGATATCTAATGAAATAATAATAACCCATTTAGGATGGAGGAAGAAATGAAAATTAACTGAAAACCACATGGGAATGGATTCTATTACCGGTAGGGGTGCATATCTTCGATCTGATATTCATATCTTGAATAATGGAGGTTGTTATTTCTTTGATTCCATTCAGAAGGATATGAAATCTTGAAAGAGAGTTTCTTTGTGACTAGGGGAAAATGGGTGAGTAATGGGGGTTTAGGGTAATTTAAAATATAGCTTTCTGGTTAATTTAATTATTTTTAATTGATTCCTTATAAGGGGAACACCATTTTCTCTAACCATGGACCTAAATCATATGCCTATTTTGTAGGGGTCCATGGTTAATCCTAATATGTGTATAGTTTGATAAACAATTTTCCAACCATGATATAACCCACTATCCAGGGTTTCACAGTTTCCTGGGCTAGGGAAGATGGTTATCTCTAACCGTGTGCCAACCGTGCACTTCCTCTTTCTTCAATTTATCTCAAATTATCACCCAAACACACCCTTTGGATAAACCCAAACTATGTATTCTAAAATAAATAAATAAAAATAATACCTAAAATCAAGATCGAGTGTTCTCCAGAAAAGTTCAGGATCATACAATCTCCCCACCTTATAATAGATCATCCCCAATCTATACTCCCAAACATCTATAATATTATGAGTAAAATGGATCAGGACACTGATCCCTAATATCTACTTCTATATCCCTTGTTTCCTTCTCCACATGTCCATTCATCTAGAATATGTGAACTACTAGCTTTTTCTTTCCCCTCAACACCTTCTCTCTGTAATCCAATGCACAAATCAAATTCTCCTCAAGGGAAGTGTCTATCTCAAGCTCCTCATCATCCAAATCAATGAAATAACAAGGGGAAGGGTGATACCACTGAAGTTGTGATAGATGAAAAACTCCATTCATAGAAATTTATTTCTGTGGAAGAGATCCATGATATTCCACGAATGTGATTATCTCTACAAACTCAAATGGTTTTTCCCTGTCTCTGTATCCTACGGTTACCCAACATCAGAGATACCCAATGGAATACAAGATCATTCTCTGAAAACTCTATTTTTCATCTACATCTATCAACAAATGACTTCTATATACTCTAAACCATATCCATATGTTTCTAAATTATTTGTAACTTCTCTAACGTCTATTTCTTGAGACTTGGTTCAAACAACTCTAACGCATATGCCTCTATGCTTCATAAAGGTGATCTATATGACCTATCATAAAGAGACCCATATGGTTCTATATGTATATGTTCTTGATGACTATTGTTACATAAAAAATACACCAAGTCTAGGTACTTTTTGTAAGACCCACTAAAATATGGGACATATGCCCATAGAATATCCTTAAGCACATGTATAGTACACTCTAATTTCCCATCTGTCTCTAGGTGGAATGTGGAACTCAGCAAAACCGGGGTATTAAGGTCCTTCTGTATTCCCTTATTCAAGTTCCAAGAAAAATTTGAGTCACATTCTCAAACAATAGTCTATGTAACCCCATGTAAACAGATTGTATCCCGAACATAAATATATCCTAGATTCTCCACTAATAATGGCTCCCATATAGACAAGAAATATTCTACCTTTTGTTGTATATCCATAATAACCAAAATTGAATCATTCATCTGAGGTTTCCATGGGAGACTTACCACAATGTCTATGGTCATGTTGTCCCACTTCCACTCTGGAATGGGAAATGTCTGTAGATGACCTCTAGGTCACTGATTCTCTACTTTAAACTTTTGATAAGTGTATTATCATGTCATGAACCATTCTATATCCTTTTTCATTCTCGAACAAAAAAATTATCTTCGTATGTCATGGTATATTTTTGTCACACATGGATGTACCACCCACTTTGAGGAATGAAATTACTGCACCAAATCCTCTTTCATACTCATAGCCACAACAACCTAATTCTTGAAATACATGATCTAATACTCATGTGCTTCAATATGAAGGTGGATCCACACCTTCAAGGATTTACCTCAAGGTCAAACACTCTAGAACCTCATAAATCTTATCCCTAATTAATATCAAAAGTGTGGACTCCACTGAAACTAATACTAGATTTATATACTTCATGATTCTCATAAACCACCACATGTATCTCAGTTAATAGAATCATCAACTTCTACTCATAACTAGACTCCGGAATAGCTTGATTTTGGTATGTATACATAGTAAACTCTTCACCAACTAAATAATTCCTCCAACAAATTAACCCATAAAACACTGCCTCTAACTCAAGGTTGTGCTTAGGGTGGTTCCATCAATGTGGCCTCAACTACCAAGAACCATACACCAAAAATCAATCTACCTACCTGAATATACCTCCAAGTGAAAATCCAGAATCTCCACTGAACACATTTTAATCCTCACATGGAATGGGTAGGATCAATATTAGTGTTGATGTAAAGAACAACTTTAACTCATGGAACAAACTCTCACATAATTTTGATCATTCAAACTTTATTCCCTTCTTTTTAAATCCAAAAATAGGTTCTTCTAATCTGAAAAAGTCTTGGATAATTTTTAGATAATATATATCTAAACATATAAAGATACGAATATAAAATATCTTGGGTGGCTCCAAAGAAATAACTTATGAAACTTTTTATGAGTCTATAGACACACTTTCCTCCGAGATGATGTGTCCCATGAAAAGAAACTAATAAATCTTTAATTAACACATGGATACCTTGGTGTATAGTTTTTGTTCTCTTGGTGTACTGAGGATGATGTTAAGATGATGGGTATGTTCTTCATGGGTCTTGGAGTACATCAAGGTTTTATTCAATACATCATCACAAATAGATCTATGTACGGATGGAAGATTCAGTTCATCAAGGCCACAATAATTACCAGTGTTTTTTCATCCAAAAGGAAATCATGGTGAACACATATAGGTCACACTAGATTTTGAAAGTAGTCCTCATTATGTCAGAAGGTTTAACTATCATATGATGATACCCAAATCTCATGTTAACATTTAGAAATATGCAACTCCTCTCAATTGTTCAAAATGATCATCAATAAATGGAAGAGGATACTAGTTCTTCACTGTCATCTACTGAAACTTTTAGTAATCAACACATAAGAAAAGAGTCATGTTATCTCTGATAGAAAAAAATGGTGATCCCTAGGGTGATGTACTCATAGGGATAAACCCCAATCCATCAACTACTACAGATAAGTCTCTTTCTCTTGAAGCTCTATTGGTGACATTATATATGGTGGAATAAGAAATTGTTCATCTCCTATAATGAGTTCAATAGTAATTTCCACATCTCTATTATGTGTAATCCTTTATAAGTATTCAAGAAACACATCCTAATACTGATCCGTTGTAGGTGGAAATAAATCCATCTTTACACATCCATCATCCATCATGAGACAAGAAACCTGGGCTATGAGATGTTCTAATTGCTGAGTTATTAGACCAGCACAGCCTGCCTAGATATACAAATCTCCCCAATGAATGTAATTTTTACTTTTAGGAGAGGTAAACATGACCACTATATGGTAAAAATCAATAAGGCCTTAATATGATGCTAACCAATCCATACCAAGAATTACATCAAATCCTAAAATTTTATGATGTAGAGATCCCACCGAAAATGATTCTTTCCAAATTCGAGGGAACATCCCTTTCACAAGAAAATGTCTCTATACCACATTCCCAATAATGTATTTATCATCAACACCCCACTCAATAATAGCATATCCATGATTAAACCATCCAAAAATTTCACAGAAATAAAAAAAAAATTGAATGTACCAATACCACATAAGGCACTAGATAATGAAACATATAAAAGAATTGTGCCCCTAACTATCAATGGATCAGCCTTTCTAGGCACTAGTTTAGGCTGAACTACTTCCAAATGACCTAACCCACTTCTCAGTGATGTAATTTGACTCCTGTGAGCTTCACCACTATAGTAATATGGGAGCCCTTGCCCAGAAGTATTGTGTCCACTACCAATACCGACATGGCTAGTAGAACTCCGGCTCCCATCCAATTATGGTGTATAAGATATCCTTCATAGACAATGATTATTTCCAGTTATCCCATCATTACCTTTCTTTCACATTTTCCTCTAGAACATGTGTTGATGACATATCTTGTCGCAAGATCAACACCTCAATAGTGATTGGGTACAATGTCTACAAATGTGTCCTGGCCTAACACATTAGAGAAAAATCACTAGAAAATATCTTATGTAACTATATTTTCCCCCTAAACACTCTATTTTTTATCTCTCTAGATAATTTCTCATAACAACACTTCATACATTTAAAAGATATACCTTATGGTCGTCTAAAAACAACAATCTTTCCTACACTGGATTCCTCCTTCAGGTTCCCCTCAACTACAAGTGAATGAGTCACCACATATGAAAACTAATTCAGCATTAAGATGTCCAAATGGGACTTAATTTCCCACTTAAGTCCTTCCAGAAATTGGTTTCCTAAAGTAGCCTCATCCACTGCCAATGATGGATAAAAAACTGAAAATTTGTAATGCATATACCATAGTCCATCATGAACTTACTCCACTGAGCCAACCTCATAAAGTCATCTATTATCTCCTACCTCAGTGTATCTTGATTTAAGTTCTATAATAACCCCTCCATAACTTCCTTCCATCACATGCCATCACCCTGTCCAGTCAGAGGATGAATGTCCCACCTACACTTCACTAATAATCATAGCATATATGCACCCGACCTAACCCTCTTTTAATTATTAGTCTCCATGTGGTCAAGTATAATCAAGATATACACAATCCAAAACTCATCACCATTAGGTCCATCCTTTCAATAGAAATTTTGAGGATCCTGCAACTGAAAATCCATCATCAAGTCAAACATTATCTTCTTGACTCACCCTAGGTCTTTTTTAATGAATTTCATGAACCTAGTAATGTCCTCCCCAAATTTCTCTCTAACTTCCACATCAGTAACTATTGGTTCCTTAGGTTCCACTATTGTAGGATCATCTATAGTTATATCATCCTATCATCGTCTCAAAAAGAGTTTTCATGGAGGCATAAATCTATAATCAAAAAACACTCCATAGAATACTTTAGTTCAACATTAACTCATTTACGGGAAAACACAACGAGGCATACCAAGTCTTTTCCCTAAAACTCTCCATATTTTCAAAACCAAGGCGTCAACACTACCCTTAACAATAATATATATATATGTCAAGGATTAAAAAATGTATCACGTTCTTGTTAATCAATTTTATCATTTAGAAAACCATTTATTCTTATCTTGTATAATTTTAAAAATTTGTAATTTTACATTAGGCACCTTTTTCAATTTAATTTCACAAGAAAGGAAAAATATTTCATGTTCAACACCTTAACCATAACCCATTTTCTATATATGCCTAAAATTATGCACATCACAAAATAGTCATGACTATCATGTTTGATGCATGAAAACTCAACTCCCATTCCATATCCAGTCCTGAGTCAATTATTATAAAATCAAATAAATAACAATCACTTCACACCACAAGTGAATCACCCAATGTGAAATAATATTAAACATTAATAGAAAACAATAATAATAATAATCCCACCCTGGGAACATAAGTTCTCCCCTATACATGGGTTAACTACTCCAACACAAAAGATCATAACCAATTCTTGATTGTTCTTAGTCTCATATATTCTTTTCCTAAAATATTAAGACAGAAGAAAAATAAAATTAAACACTTTTGATATAACTTTTTTACATCTCGACCTAGGTGGAAAGCACTAGTGCCCCGATCCATTCGGTTACATGACCCCAAACACACCTCCCCAAATGCCAGAGGTTACTGACTAGCAGAAATGTTTTAAAATCATTCTTGGGGAGACTATACCCTCATTTTTAGAGTAAAATAATAGAAGAAATAAACAAACAATAAAAAATGAGTAACCAAATTATATCATAACCAGAAAAATACTATTATGATAATGTAACAAAAACAAGAGATAGAATATCAAAAAAAATAGTATATATAAAATGTTAAAATATATGTCCAATGTCAAAATGAAAACTCATTGTAAAGACGCTATCGACTCCCATGTAGGTCACGAACCACATTAGGTTCACTCATTCATGCTCTATCCTAACTTATCCACCTAACATATATCCTTTTCCCATTCCCTATCATGCAGCCATGAAATCTATTTCGGTACCGCTCAGGAAGCTTGAGTTCGGTGTGAGCAAAACTTAGTTGGACACCACTAATGGTGTTTAAAACAATATTCAGTCCAATAATAGTGTATGATGTTGTATAAAGAAATTAACACAAAGAATAAAAAAACACTTATCCTAATATCAAATTATTAATTCTTTAACAACATAAACATCAAAGGTTTCAAGGAAACATGAACATCATTACCTACATCAACCATCACCAGAGTTACCCTAAAGGTTATCATATTCGATAATTACACAATTATCAATCTATATCTCAACTCATTCTCAATTGTTACAATTCTAGATCAAAATTTTAATATCACTTCTATTTTTACCATTCATAATTTCATTTAGTAATTCAAAAATTAATTAATCTTATCAATCACATTAATTAAGTAAAATAATTAATTAATCATATCAACATAATTAATTAACTTAAAAGTTAATTAATCTTCTCAACCCAATTAGTTAAATAAAAAATTAATTAATCTCTCAGTATCAATAATTAAATAAACAATTAATTAATCCTCTCAATATCATTAATTAAATCAATAATTAATTAATATCTCAATCTCATTAATTAAGTCATAAATTAATTAATCTCTCAATCATTATTAATTAACTCAAAAATTAATTAATAATCCCAAAAACTTTAATTAACTTAATAATTAATTAAGCATCTTAACCCTATTAATTAACTCAAAAATTAATTAATAATATGTACTTCATTACTAATTAAACAATTAGTTCATCACATCAATTCCCATAATTAATTTTCTTATTTACTAATCAAAATATAACATCCCAAATATCCCATAATTAATTCATTAATTAATCATTAAATCTATAAACTCATTCTCGTATAATTAATTTATCAATTAATTATTCAATTTCATAATCTCAATATCCTATAATTCAATCATAAATTAATTATCCTTATTTAAAAATCCCAATTCCAATATATTTAATTAACTAAATAATTTTTCATGATATACAATTCTAGTATCCCAATTCAATGATTTTCCTAAATTAATTAAATAACAAAAATTAATTAATTTTCTCAGGAATTAAATCTCTAAACCAACCCTATAAATTCTAAAATTATAGGAAAATTATTGTAATCATTACTATGGTATTTGAATTATAAACCTCCCACCACAATTTGTTTTTGTATGACCCCCAATAGGAATCCCTAAAATATGATATGCATAACAATATAGAATGAGATCCAGATCTAAATACCTAAATCAATATTGAAAAAAAATTGATACTTCAGTTATAAATCTAGATCTATAATCTTTGATCTAGATCTTATAAAAACAGAAGATGGACCTTTATAGGATGTAGGAAGAAATGAATATGAATGGAAAGCTAGGTAGGATAGGATTCTCTTACCAGGAGGGGTGCATATCTTTGATCCAAGAGTCAAAACATGATGAATGAAGGTTAGTAAGGATTAGAATATGTCTGGAGGCTCTGAAATCATGAAGGAGTTATTTTGGTAGAATATAATTCAAATAAGGGGAGTATGGGGGTTTAGGCTATTTTAAATATAATTTTTGGGTTAATTTAATTCCCATGTATGGTATGTTCTGCAGAAGTGCATGATTTTACCTAATTGTACTTCTAAACTGTGTACCTCTTTAGTAGGGGTTCATGGTTACTCCTAAGAGGAACCGCCATTTGATATACCATCTTCCAACCATACAAAACCCCACAATCTAGGGATTTAATATTTTCTCAGTAGGGGTGCACGATTTTCCCCAACTATGAACCAACCATTAACTATCCTATTTCTTATATTTTTCTCAAATTTTCCCCCATACACACCTGATGTTTAAAACCAAATGAATTATTCTCAAAAAAAATAAAAAAATACATGAAATCAAGCTTGAGACTTCTCCAGAAAAGTTCAGGATCTTATCTTCTAACATGTTAGGATAATGTTAGAGAGATGAATTATATAGGTTTTAAACCTTTCTATAAAATGATTAAAAAGTTTTAAACCATTCAACGTTATATTATTGTTGCACAATTTCTATCAGGTAAAGTAGGATAAACTGTTACATAAAAACCCAATTGTATATCATACATATAAAACACTTGATGTATGATTGATAGATCCACCAGAAGTTCACACACAATTTAGAATAGTGTAAAAAATAACCTCTATGATAAAACTTACCCATAGAAGGAATGTATTATATGTAGGCAGTGACTTCACAATATTATCCTAAAAAATTAAGCACAAACACACCTTAGTAGAAATAAAACACCCAATTGGAAGACAAGAAACTATAAAACATAAAACAAAAGTACCTAAGGTAGTAAATCATAACATGACATTTAATATGCTTCATAATTTTTTCCTACATTCATAGAAAGGAACCACAAACACTTGTTTACATTTCTAGACATTAAAAAATAACAATTAACTAACAAATCTATAGGTAATAATTCATTAAAGATCCATTAATAATCTATAAAGCAATAATGTTATATACATGTGTTACATTCACTGAATACAATCTATTCCGATATTTTTTCACAATGTTCATCATTGAACCCTAGTTTAATTTATAGGAAACTTTATAAATTTTCATCATCATACCATTTTCACATATTTATATATAATTCTCTAAATGGAATTTCACTATTTATTCACCATAAAATTGTTTACCCCAAAAAAAATTACTTGTAAATTTTAGTAAATTATTCTTTTTAGATAATTCCTTTAAAAACAATCTATATTATATTGGAATACCATTGAATTTATAAAATGATTCAAACTTTTTATAAACCAACCGCATCTAAATAGATGAATTGTCTTTTATAACATATACATCCTAGTCTTCAGTCACTAATAGAATTTTCTATGAACATAATTTTGATGCTCAAAATTTTTTTCCTTTTAACATCTAATGCTTAAACTTTTGATGCATGAACTTTTTTTTCAAAACTAGGATTCACATTCCAATGATATCCCAATTAAAAAATTATTCTAGGGAAAACCTATGTGACCCTCTTAAGAAAACATCCATGCTTCCTTAATTTTGTGGTAATAGTATTCCTATACATTTTCATAATTCATTTCACTACATCCCTACTAAGGCATGATGCTTCCTTAGTATTTCCATAACAATAGGATTGGTTAACATGTATATAAGCTTTAATTATAGACTTTCTTCCATACATCTACAAAATTCTTCTACACTACATTTTTCATGAAGTAGAACTTCTAGTTGATGTTATTTCTCCATACATGGAATATAAAATTTTAATCAATATGGATTACTATTTAGATTTCATAAAAACAAATCTCTCATTTATAACTTCAACCTAGTTTCATCTGAAACTTCTTTATCCTAATTGTCTCATTCGCAACATTTGTTTCCACTATAAACTCTTCATCTATTGTAATTAGTGTTTCTATATTCTATTGATACAACATTAAAATGATTATTTTTCATCTTTATGTAAATATTATATATATTATTCTATTCTATCATTCAATGTATCCTAAAAATGATCATCAAAAAATCCTGGTAATGTATTTTTCTCCCAAAAAAGGAACCCATTATTTTAGTCCTTTCAAATAATGAAGGGTACACTTAACAGATTTCTATTGTTCCTTTACAAGGATGGATGTAAATATTCTTAAAAATACAACTGAAAATTATATATCTAGAGAAGTAAAAATCATTACAGACATCATCCTTTTATCCAATGATTCGCATGGAACTTTATCCTAGTAATGATTCTCATGTTCTATTGAAAGTGTTTGTGATTGGGATAGTTTAATGTGTCCAAAAGAGGGGAAGAGACTAGTTTATCTTCAGCTATTCCAAAACATTAAATGATCTTATAGATATAATCTTTATAATAATGAACCAGATATATATTATTCCTCTCTCTTTCTATTCATGACCCCAATATCTTCTTTGCATGCATGAGATGCTTTTTCTTGAAACTTATGTACAACTTGTTTTTCAACTTACAAATATTTTTTACATCCAAACCAAAAAACAACATGTCATTGATATAAAAAATAAAAATTATGAAAGTTTTATCATCGTATTACATAATAACAATGATCAGTGTCATGCCTATTGAATCCTTATTCTGCCATAACACCATCAAATTTATGATTCCACTATTATGGTTCTTAAATTAGCAGATACAATATTATATTCAGTTTACAAACAAAATTACAATTCCAAAATTTTGTTTTACCTTTGGATTTTTTTCATGTAAATATCCTTCTCTAACTCACCATAAATGAAAGATTTCTTAACATCCATCTACTCTAGATAAAAAATTTCTAATTCCACTATCATAAAAAAAAAATTGTAGAATGTTAAACTTCAAGTGAGAATGTATCTGAAAATCATAATATTTCATATTTTTAAATAAATTCACCACTATATCTATCCGTAATTTTACATACCATCAGCCTCTTCCTTAATATGATATACCCTCATATTATCATGTTCCTCTTGACCTTATAGTATTCTGGTCATATTCTATGTTTTGTAGAACTTAAATGATTTCATCACATCATTCAGGGTTGAATATCTATTTAGATTCACTAATTGAATCATCCCACAACATATTTTAAAGTTATTCTACATGCATTAGGGTAGATATTTTAAATCATTACCAAATCTCTACATTTGTTTCCATATTTTCATTGATCTCTTCAACTCATTTATCTAAGATGAACTAGTTAGATCCTCTCCTACTTCTAGTTCAAGAACATCTAGTATAAGATTTTATCAGTGCACATACTTCTAATTCATCCACTTGAAAATTTTATTCTATTGAACTACACAATACTTCTTATGGATTAACATGTGGACTTCTGATTTACTCAATGCATACATCAGAGTTCTCTGTATATAATATCAATACATTGATCAAACTAGATTTCAAATTTGATTCTACTTTATCTTCCTAATCGACAATACTTTATTCCTTCCATAGAATATTTTCATCAATGATAATTATCTTATTATGGATATGTTTTTTATTTCACTACCCCAAAAATGATATCGTAAATATTCATCTTCAAAAATAAGGAAAAATATATTTTGGATTTTGATTTATGTGTATCATGGTCATCTGTATTTACATGTATATGTTATAAACTCTTCAAAAACATAGTATTATTAACTTCCAATCATTTTATAGACTAAATTTCCTTTATAAGATCATTCCCAACTAGAGATTATATACGTTTATTTTTTAGAAAAGTTACTATATTGAATGCCTCTTCCCATACCGCCTAATGAATCCCCAAAATGTAACCTCATAAATCTATATTTCTCCGTAAAATCTCTATGAATTATTTTATCCACTCAATTATATAGTGGATTTCCAAGAACTGTCTTCCAAAAATTTATCCTTTATTTATTCGAGGAAGTATAAAAGATGAAACCTGTGTAATCACCACTATTTTCTATTTCAATAAACTTTATCATATGGATTATTTTCCTTTATATCGATTTTTACACTGATTTAAAACCTTAAATTCGTCAAATATGTTCTTAAATAAGAATATCCAAACATCCCTAGTATAATAATCAATGATACCGATGGATTAAAGGAAAGAACCATTTGATATAAGTGGGTTAGGGCCCAAAAAATCTGAGTGTAGAATATTTAACTTCTAAATCATGGTCTTCTGACCATTTTTTTGATGGAGACACTTTTTTTTATTTTCCGACATAAAACCTCTATACTTTCAAATTTCTATGTGATCAGTCTTAATTCGTTCGTTTTACTTTAGAATAATTAAGTTTCTTTCACTAAAGTGGTTGAACAGGAAATTCCATACTTTATAATCATTGAATGTTTCACATATAATGACAATACCAACATATAAATTTCTATTTATATAAAGAGTCACATCCTTTACTCCTTATGAAACTATCGTGGAACCTCATTGTAAAATTTCATACCCCATCAGTGAAGCTAGTCCTATATCTTATATTATCTTTTTTCCCACACAAAATTAAATTTATCATAGTTCAAGATAAGTGGTGAACTTATGATAATTTCATAAATCCTCCATTCATAATTCATATTTTAACAACTATTTTTCAATAACCTCTAGGGAGTCACCCACGATTTTATATACCTTCCCAAATTAACTGGATACATAGTTTGACATGTATCTTAGATATTTATTTGAATAAAAAGATGTTCTGGAATTAATCACCCATGCCTCTAGTGGAATATTCAAACTCAATACATGACCTTGTTTTTTATTTTATTGAGATTATTGAATGTAAACTACTATATTTTAATGTCATACTAGTGTTCTCTATTTTACACATGCAGACCTTCTTGATATTTATTTTTCCCACATTTTCAGTAGGTTCAATAGTAACTATCCAATGTTCCACAACTCCTCTATAAGTAAATTTCTTGAGACTTATCTGTTGATGGATTATTCTAATAACACTTATTATGATGGTGAGATCAACCCCTTCAATCGGTATTAAGGGTACTGCCTATCAGTAACCAAAATTCCATCCACCTTAGTTATTCATTCAAGAATAAGTTTCATATGTCATCAAATATAGTATCATTTTTTCTGCTAAAGTTTCTAAAAACTATAGACATAATATCCTAGTTCTTTATAAATGAAGATAAAAATAGAAACACCCATACATCACAAGTAAAAGTTACCTTTACTAATAAGAACTACCCATAAATCATGATGAAGTCATTCACATGATCTAACACTGATCTTAATCCTGATAACATTAATTCAAAAAACTATCAACAAATGAAAACCTTATTTCGGATCATTATTTTATCATATAGGTTAGAAAAATCCATCAAAGCATATATCATAGTCTTATACTCCAGAATAATTCACGCAATATTCTTTGAAATAGATACTCTTACTATCACCAATTATATCTTAACCAATAATTCCCATTAATTTTTCACTATTATCACAAACTTTTACACAAAAAAATGTATCTTCTAAGTCCTTATAAATAAGATGGTTTCCTATCTCCATTCTCCGGAATCAAAAATATATTACATTGAATTTATTGATTTTTATCTTCTCTTTGTCAGATGATATTTTTGGACTAAAACTATTTTATTAGACTAAGAGATTCAGAGTAGTCCATTTGATACAACTTATTGGGTAATGGATAATCAATGGTCACAATTAAACTGATCACATGTACTACTAATAGGGAACAATAATTATAATCGACAAATCAAGAATATGTTCATGAGAATGTCATCTTTGTAGAAAACCGAACATCTAGAACATTTATTCCCCCCTTTACTGAGTGTACTAGATGTATGATGTTACTATACCCTACCCACTAAAAAATTAACCAAAGACAAAATGTAGTATAAATAACTAATATATCTTAAATACAAGAAATGATAAAAAATAAAATACATTACAAAAAACACTAATAAAAAAATGTTTATCATGATTCAGAATTTTTTCCTACATTAATGAAAAGAGGCACTGTGAATTATTTGAATTATGAAAAGTAATAAAAATTATAATAAATTTAAAAAATCCCTAGTAATAATTCATTTCTAATTTATTAACACTATGTAAACCTCTGACGAACTTTGAATGTGTCAAATTCACTATACACATTCTCTTCTACTATATTTCCACGTTGCATAGGTTTGGTCCCCAAATCATTTAATATGAAACTTTCTTTGATATATTAGTCACAAAATTTTCCCTTATTAATAGATAATCCACTTAATCTAATGTCATTATCAATTGCATGTGACACTATTTACCTCAACTTCCTATCTTGATAAACACTTCTAGATTATTCAATAAATAGAATTCCCACTAAAAAGTTCTCCAACATTCTAGACCACCCTTGATGTCATTAGAAGACATGAACTTATAATTAACCAATTATAGAGTAATACATGAACTATTATTTACAACACCCTAATCACACCCATCTCCCACTTATCATATTTTCAATGAATGTAAATCTGATGCTCAAAATTCCAATTCTCAAACAACCGATGCTCAAACATACATTCCTTGACCTTAGATTCACATTCCAAAATATTACTTTGAAGATTTATGTAGATAATCATTGTTGATATTTTGAGTTTAAAATTATTAAAAATTTGTTCCTTAAAATATCTCCTTAGAAGAGGGTTATGATATATTGGAAGAAAATAAAGTTAATCCCTAGATACATTGGTTCCTTAGAGATCCTTGATCTCAATGGGGTCGTAGCCTATCACATATCAATCCATGAAAAAGTCTCTATAGAGTTCATAATTTGTTTAAATTATCTCTTTTGTGGAAGTACATATTAGACCCATCATATGTATGAGATCAAAAGTTTCACAATTGAAACATGTCCATTTATATGATGTGCATCCCTTGAAAATATTAGGTTGAAGAGACAAGGTTATGTGAAACAAGACCACCCATTTAGTCAATGTTTTTGGGATAAATAATATAATCGAGGATGAAACATAGTTACCTGAGGATCTAATGAGAGAAAATTACCCTTACTTTTTCATTCGATGTAATAAAATTTCAATGATGAAGTTATTTTTAAGGGGAGAGAATGTAATGAAATATAATGTTAGTAAATAATTTTCCTCATGATATATTGTTTGAGTAGCTTGTCTTTCAAATAACACCATTATAAAAGGATATAAATCATAATAGTTAAGAATAATATAACAATAATAAAACCTATATTAGATAAAAATATATTAATTAATTTTAAATGAATAAAAAATAGTATTAAGTATTATTAAAGCATAACAAATCAAGATTATTTTGAAAAAAATATTTTTCTTTATATGATGAATTTTAATCTAAAACTAAATTTAATAATATTAAATTTTTAAATATTATAATTTTTGAATTAAAATTTAAAAATTATTTTCGTAGGAATTTTAGTAATTTTATTGATATAATTTAGTTTTATAAAAATACAAAATATTAATTTTTTTACAAAAACATTACATTTTATGACCTTTTAATTAAATAAAAAAAATTAATATTATAAAACTTTAAAATTGAGAAAATATTTATTTATGGAACAAAATTATACATTTCTAATTTATAAATCCTATATTTAATAATGTATAATAATAGGTAATACTTTCCAATAAAAAATGGTTTTTGGACTTTCCATTTAATTAAATATTATTTAGCTAATATCTAATTTTGGTTCTCTATAAAATCCACATAATTTAACATAGAAATAATAAAATAATATCCTAAAAAATTAATTAATAATTTTTTCCACAAAAAAATTGATCATAAAAATACACTTTTTCTAGAAATATATTTTTACACTCTACATGTGAAATTTTTAACTTAAATTTTTATTGAAAATATGAATTTTAAATGATAATATGGATTTAATATTTGGAGTATATATTTCCAATGTATGAATATAGTTCCAATTATTTTTAATCAATAAAATTAAATTAAATACTTAAAACATATATAACAAAGTAAAACCAAAAATGATAAATGAAAAAATTATAAGATAAATGATTTAAAAACATATTTGAAAATTGGATTGTTAAAGAATTATAGAACTTTTCTATTCCAAAATCCATTAATATTCATTTTTTTCCTTATTTAATTGTGAAATATGTGCTCTCTCTATATAAAGATGGAATATTTACTGAAATTTCATCCTCAATGCTTATAAAAGGGGACTCTAAAAACCCCTTAAACTCTGTTCAAAGAGTTTGATTTTAACCATAAACTCCACCAATTATCCTAAATTTAGAATATTATTCCTTTTCCCTAAGCATATTCTAGAAAGATATTTTTTTAATGCCACTATTTATGAGAAATCCTTTAATGAAAACACAAAGATTTAAATGTGTGTATTATCTCCTTCCTAACACATTTTGATTTATATCCTATATTATAAATTATTTTATATTAATTATTTTATAATGAAATTATTATTGTTCTTATAATTAATTTTAGTATTCCATGTTAATAAATTTTGACTAAATTTTGTATTTTCTATTAACAAAATTAAAATCATTATTTGTGTGTTGTGTGGAATGCTTCCTCTGTGAAGTGACAACTTCTAATTTTTCAACATAACCATTATTCATTGATTATAAAAGTAAAGTTGAGGAATAAATATGAAACTAATATTATAATTTTTATTATAATGATAAAAATTATATTTCTCTTTTTTCACTTTCATTTTTTGAGAAATGAATGTGTTATACATTCGTTGTGTGGAATATGGTCATAATGAAGTAATGTATCTAATTTTTCATCTATTTTAATTATTATTTGTTAAACCATGTTAATATATAATTAAAAACATTAAATTTATCTAAATATTATCATTATTATTTTTTAATAATTATATCATTCCAAAATAAACTTCTTTCATTATAATAATCATCCATTAATAATAGTATAAATATGTTTAGGTTAGTATAACCTCATTCTTGAAAAATTATGTAAAATACTATCATGTGTGACTATGAGAAAAAAATTAATAATGATATATGAAAAAAATAATTAAATAATAATTTATTGTTTCTGTAATGGTATAATTAAAATTAAACTAATTCCTTAATAAACTAAATTTTTTTCATTAAGAATCACTGAAACATGATCATTATCAAATTCATCATTAATGGTAATAGCCAAAAATAATATAAAATGAAATTATAAAATTATAAATAATTGTAAAAAATAATTTAAATTACCTTATATTATAAGGTAATGATAAAATTTTAGTTAATAATGAACAATAAAAATTATTTTACGAAAAAAGTTTTAAATAATCATGATTACTCATATCCAATACTAAAAATAGATAATAACTCACTATTTTTTCATAAGAGAGGGCCAAAAAGCCCCTTATTTGAAGAAGAAAACTAAAGTACCAATGAGAGAACATACATAACAAAAATACAAGAACAAAATAGGTAGTTAAGTATCCCGAGGCCGAGTACTCATGCCATGGAATGAAGCACGTCCACCCCGACCACGAGGATGACTACCTAGTCTCCAGGTTTTGACCTATGGCCAAGGGCCATCTCCATAATCTTCAAATCCAACTTCAACCGACCTCATTGTGCCTTTTTCTTCAAATTTAGTAGAAAATTCTACTCGGTCATGCTGATTAATTGGAACATCTTCCTCGCTACCTTATGATGAATGCAACACAAAAGTGTTGTGTGTCCTAACCTTCAAAGATGATTTATCTTTCACAGATTGAGCATCTATAGAGAGCATTAAGTTTCATTTATTGGTTTCTTTCGACATCGAACATACAACACATTTATTTGAAACTATGATAGTTGGAACATGAAAAAAAATTGTAGTTGTTGATCCATTTCTTTTAGAAATATATGAGTCAACAGCTACAATAAACCCCTTCCTTGAACAGGCATTGTAAGCATGTCAATTCCTTATAGTGAAATTAAATCACTTGAAACAAGAGTTTTAAATCCATAAAAAGGGATATAATTATTTTAAATCCCTATATCATGGTCCAACCAATCTGTAAGAGCATAAATATAGGCTTTTTAGGCCTCAAACGGTTGGTTAAACTATAAGCTGGAAGTAGTTCGGTAGCCTTAATCAAGACAGAATGAGCAGAAAAACTACAAGAAGGGGGAAATTACTAAGAAGAAGCAGAGTCTTTATAGGCAGGATGCATACCCCTAGCCATGGTCGGTTCTAATAAAAGAGAAGTAGTAGTAAAATCCATCGGGTCTGACATACCTTTCTCACTAGAAGGCAATTTCTTGGAATTGAAATGAATAAAATCAAATTTGATTTTTCCTTTTTTGTTATTAGAAGACATAATTTTCTACTATTTCTATACATTTCAGTCCACATAAGATTGTGTTGAAGACTCAATATCAGCAAGGCTATCATCATACTCCTCATCATCATCCCCATCTCTTAAGTCTCTAGTAAGAACATATTTAAAGGAAAAATCAAGAATGACATCAGATTCTTCTTCTTCCAAGTCTAAACATAATATTATATATATATATATATGAATATTATTTGAAAATAATTTATTATTATAGTTATTTTTTTATATAGTATTTTAAAGTGCGATCAACTATGATGGAGTTTAAGGTAAGGGTTTTAGGTTTCAAGTTTCAAATTTTCTCCCATTGAGATATATATTTTTGACATAAAATATTTTCAAAGGAATTGATTATATACTAAAATTTTAATATTTTTTATCATTATACTCTAATTATTCATGGTATTTAATATTTCATTAGAAATTATATCTTACAATGGTTTTTTATTCATGTTTTCCTAACAACATATGTGTTTCTTTGTCTCATTTTCAACCTCATGGGACGTGTTGATATTATGAACCATCATTTCTATTGTATTCTATGTTGAAAACCTTTTTTCCTTAGAATATGAAAATATCTTCCATTTTATCATTTTTTTTAATTTCTATTTCATGATCATTTTATCAATGATCTTTTATTCTTACATTACTAATACCATAAGGGATTCATCCACACAGTTTCTGATTCAGTGGGTCATAGTCTTTCTTACATGAATATAATTTTTAAGGTTCATTTTAAGCACTAATTTAAGTATTTTATATGGTAAATTCAATTTTATATGAATAAATTACTTATCATCATGAAAAACTAATTATTTGATGAAATTTTTTCTAAAATAAAATCCTATCATTGATAAGAATAATTCCCATTCTTACAAATGAATCTTTACTTCCATGTCTATGTTTTTACTGTTAAAAGTGTTTTATTTTATGTAATTGAATTTTTTTTATTGTTTTTTAATTTTATCTTGTTGTACATATTTTATCAAATAAATTTCTTTTAACATTTTACTAATTTGGTTTTTCATTAAGGAAAACTAAAAAAGAATAATAATGTATTTTTTTATTTATTTCCGCCACATGATTTATTAACATGATTTTTTATTTACATGTTTAATTTATTTCAATCAATTTATAGTAATGATTTAAAATTTATTCTCTTTAGCTTCTAAAAAATATTTTTGAAACTAATTTTTACTTCATTATTTATTATAATGTATATAAGGTTCTATCAAAAAATTTATATTTTCACTTTTAATTTTACTCAAAAGTTTATCTGTTAATAAGTGATTTTTTGATCAACGTATAATATTTATTATTCTATAAATAATTTTTTAAAATGATAATTTTGGTATACTATAATTTTTTTAATGTCAAGTTATGTGATATTTTTTAGGATTTTAAGAAACTAATCTTTTTTTCATGGGTTCATTAAGATTTGATGTTTACTCATTTTACATGCCAACATATGCATAGATAATTACATGTGGGGTATTATATCAACCTCTAATGAATTAGTTTAATTTTATATCTCATGATATATTCAGATGTGGACATAATGAGTTTTTCCACACTGGAAGGGTCATATTGAGTTTTCATACATTTTTAAGTGTGGGCAAAATGAGTTTTTTAAATAGGTGTGCGCATAATGATATTCCCAATAAGGTATTCTTATACTTATTGTTGTGTGAAATTTAAAAAAAAATATGTTGATCCATATTTCTATGATTAATTTCATTTTCATGATATTCCATGTCTTCATGTAATTCTTTATTTTTAATGTATACCACACCCTTATATTGTGCTCACAAGTTTTATGATTATTGAGATGTTTTTTGAGATATGTCATAACATTTATGATTCTTAAATGATATTTTTAAGATTTTATCAATATATTATGTTTTGTGATTATAATTTATGGTCTTATGATCTTTTAATAAAATATTTTTACTCTTCATATCATTCACCTTCATGTTTCTGATCAGATAATTTATAATATGATTTTTTATTTCTTATTTTATGAGCTCACCCATTTTTTATTTTTCTGGCCCCAAGTTATGAATATGTTTATATCATGTAATATGTCTAGATAAGGGTCTAGATGGGTGAAATTATAGATTAATTTTTATATTATTTTTTAAAAAATATGTTTATATAGCAAATCTCCAAGACACTAAATATTTCGTTCATTAAGTTATGATATTCTTTGTTACATGTATTTTCTAAATCCTAGAATTAATTATTTATTTAAATTATGATTATCATGGGTCAATTTATACATACTATAAGACGCATACTATATATAATGTATTCATACTACACAAATATAAAATAGAACTCTTGACGAGGCTTGATAGACATGGGGTAATGAAATTGTATACATTAAACAATATATTATATGTGTATACGTTTATTTAATTTCAAAAAATATATATCTACTGAATTATTATTGGTTTAATTTATTTAAAAATTAATCATAAACAAAAAAAATCATTTCATTAGTAAAGATTCATTTAAATTATATACTAGGGGAACATCTTCATATAAAGTGATGAAAATATAGATAAATCAAATATAACGTGTGTTTCCCCCTAGATTCAGTGCACTCATGGTTGCAAAACGTTTTTGAGAAGTGCATATGAAGACCTGTCCATATCTGAAATTGATGGAAATAACTCTCACATAACCTATAATTAAAAAAAAATATTGATGAACCTAAAACAATATATTCAATATAAATTCTATGATAGGCTTCATAATTATGGCCATTAAATTAACAAAAAAAATAATTTTGGGAGAATTGAACCAATAGTAATAATCAATTTAGTTTGAAAATATTTGATATGAATTAATTTATATGTTACCAAAACATTTATCAACATGATATATTTTTTTATTAGGTAACTTGGATAAGATTATTTGACATACATAATAATATTATAAGATTATAAACCTCCAATCAATGGTGTTACCTTCAGTCATAATAAAATTAACCTTGAATTAGTTATTCGTTTGGATTGGAATTATATCTAAAACATTGTAAATACGGTTTTATCTCTAGTCATTGATTTAGAGAAAGTAGTAATTCTTTTATTATTTATGAAACATATTTTTTATTGTAAGTAATCAGTAATTATAATTATGAAATTTAAAATTGTAGAGATATTTTATATAGTCATTAGAGAGTCTGCCGGTAAAAAATAATATGGTGGAAATTTTATTAAATATCATAAAGTAACCAATCAGGTTAAAATAATGATATAAAATATTATTGGAAACTAGTAAAAGTTAGTAAATTTGGTTATACCATACATCATATTTTCACTATGGTTCACCCAGAAATAACATAAATACACAAGTTGAATATGATGAGAAATAAAAAAATGTATATATAATGGAAAAGTCATTAAAAATTTAAGTAATACAAAGAAAAAATAATAACTAAAAAGTGACATAAAAAATTATAATTTAAAATAAATAAAAATAAATATAACACACTTCCATCCATGTTGAATAGCTATATAAAGGGTAAAAAAGTTTTTCTAAATAAGTGAACTAGTGTAATACTTGAACTGATGATATGAATTATTAGAAATGTTGATTATCCATAGACACATGAAATAGGATTTCATATCAATGTTTATAAGTTGAGAAAGTCATCAATGGGTAGTCCAAATGGAAAATGATGTAATGGATGATTTATGGAAGAGTTAAGTCGAACAAAACATAAACAACTGGTTGTAATGTTTGTAAAATCATTACACCTTGGTTTTCATGTCCCCTTTCCACCGGTCAACAATGAATAAAATAATAACCTCACTACTGTGAACAAAAGGGTGATATTTTTTATATCCTCTTGAATTTATTTATTAGAGTGGATGAAATTTAAAAAATTGGTGAGAAGATAAACTTATGCTAAATATAAAAAGAAAAATCAAATGCAAATGATTCAATTATCTTTAAAAATAAAAATTACACTATTCAAATAGAAATAATTAGAATGAATAAAATAATATATATATATATATATATTGTTAATATATTATTTAGAATACTTATTATATAAAAATATGATTTTTTAAATTTCCAAAATAATTGATTGTTTTCATGAAAATAATTTTATTAACATAAAGATATATAAATATAAAATATGAAATAAAATGTAATATATACATTAAAATTATAAAAAAATTAAATAAAACAATTATAAAAATATATATTTTAATAAATATATTTATTTTTCCATTTTAAAATTTATAAAATGAATTTATTTTCAAAACTATGACAGCCCAATTAAATTAAATATTCAATAAATAATTTCATATAATATATAAATTTGGACTATCTGATACAAAATTAGAAAATTAAAATAAATCATGAATAAAAAACTCTGAAAACCCTAATACTAATAAGTTAATCGATCAGATCAAATATTCTGGATTATATTTCTTCTATACATATATTTCATCAAATATAATAGAGTTGGAGACGTTGAAATTTACTAGAACACTAACCACGACATGGGGTGACAGTCATGGGATGGATAGGAGTATCAAGAGGGTGTGGGTGCCTCAAAATCATTCACATATTATAGGAGGGTGAACAACATAAAAATTCATCACATGAGGAGATGATAAGAAAACCATATGTTTGACAAGCGGATGTATGGATGGATTACAGGGAATGAGGGGAGAATTCATGGTGCATGGGGTCTTGTTTTGGGGGGCTAGGGAATAATTGGGCGGGGAGTGGGATGGTTTTATCTAGTACAAAAGAAAATTGGAGGAATGGGTAATAAAAACATGATAAATTTATTACATATATAGAGAGTCTAACAAATACCAGTCACTTTATTCTCCTTATAGAAAAATTGAAGAACACTAGTAGAATTATATACATTGAATCTAAAATCAAACATATGGGGTGACAAATAGGATTGAAATAGGGATTTATAAAGGGGAATGACTATATAAATGTATTGATATAACTAGAAAAGGATGGTACATGACTGAATAATAGAGGGTTTGAGATTGGATATTTTAGGGGGATGATGTGGGATTAGATCAGAGGGTTGATAGGTGCATGTCTGCATGCAAGGATATGGATGAAGAATGGGATGGAGAATAATCTGACAATGTATGATATTTTCTAATTATATTGTATTATTTTATGAAACCAAAAGAATATTAATTTTACCCTAATTATTATAATGATTTTGTAATAATAAATTCCATGCAATCATGGTTTTTAAACACTATGAAAATAAACCCATGAGTGTAACATTTTATTAAAACTACGATAATAAATACTTATTGTCTTTATAATATTTTTTTGAATATGATTATCTAGTACCCCATCCCCAGCTCCATATAATCTCTCCCCTTACATAGAATTAGTGTGCTTGGTTGAAATTACTTACTAAACATCATTAGTAATCCCACCCATGTTATATCTTAATCCAGATTGTATTTCACATCCATATCCCATAATTAATGATCATATCCCTTGAGAATGAGTTTCTTAAACACTACCTTTTTCACCACATGTGTATAAATAGTCTATAATATCCAGTTTATTCTCCCAAATAGATCATCCCTAATGATAAGGGGATTCTACATCCAGAACATCCTAGAACGATCCACTTCCTTACATCTTATTGGATATGTACCCTTTTCCAGAGATCGAATATCTTGAATAAACATGTTCAAGAGTTAATGAACACTCTCCATATTTCTCATTCCATCCACATGAACATGATAACATAATATATTCCAAAAACAATTCTCATGAACATTCTCACTATGCATAGTCTTCTCAACCACCCCAATGACTTGTGATAAAATCAAACAATGCATATTATATAAACTCTACATACCAGTTCCATAAGTAATGCAATATTTAATTAACCAATATTTCTATGTCATAATGTTCATAAATTAATGATTATAACATTTATAGGTCATGTTTAATAGAAAAAAACTGTAATAATTCAACTAATTCATTCATAACTAAATTATATTAAATAAATTCACCTGAAAGTGCCATTATGATAAGATACCATTATAAAAATATAGTACACACCCATGTTATACGAACACATTTAAATTAGGAATTATCAACACACTACCCATCCCAATCCACAATGGGTGCATAAATCTATAGGGAAATATTGATTGAAATCATACAGGGGGTCCAAACTGAACTTCACAACAATTAATAACCCTCTAAAAGGTGTTAGTTATACCTTTTCATGGAAAATTATTGATTTCTAACCTTTTTAATCTCAAGATCTCCCAAATTATTAATGATCAACCTTTAAAACTATGTTTTTATACCATTTATATAGGCCTAGGTCACTCAAGATCAAAATATTTTTTATTTAGGCATTATTATCCCTCGGGAATTTTTTTCTCAATGAGCTCACCAAAAGGACTAGTAATGGGATATGTATCAAAAAAATTATATAAAGGGGTTATTTATTTACCACCTCCACTGATATGACACTCTAATCATTTCCCCACTAAAGGAATAAATTTCCCCATTTTTTAAATTAATGACTACTAGCAGGGATACAATTTTTAATGGTCTCTACTCTATTATCACGGTGCAAGCCCAGAGGCCAGGGTCACTAAAATATTTCCCAATACACTTTTCAAATAGAAAATAAATATAATAAATTATAATACAGTGTAATTTAATTTTATAGGTATGAAATGATATTTATTTTGTCATATATTTAAATTTTAAATTAATTCATTATCTATTTAAAATACAAATGACTACTTAGTGTTTTAATTATTTTTTATTTAAATATATATCTAATTAAAAATATATCAATTTTGAAAAAAAAAATATTTTTCATATCTCTTCCATATTATTTGTATTTATATGTTAAAATCAAAATTTATTGATTTTTTCATTTAAAAAATATAATATAAAATTTTTAAAATCATGTTTTTATATGAAAAAATCATATCTCTATGGATATATAAATTTATATTATCATTAAATACTAATTTTAGTTTAGTATTTTTTTAACTAGTTTTAATCAACTAATACAAGATTAAACCATTCAAATTCATTGATATTTCATGTCATGTAGTGAACTCACAATGTTAAACCAATTGCGTAACAATTTTTATCACATTAATGAAAAATTCAATAAATATTTTTACAAATAAGATGTTATAAAACTAATAAAATAGTATTGAAGTATTATTACATGATAGAAATTATTTATAAACTATAAATGAATAATTATATAAATAAAAAAAAGATATAAAATTTAATTTGGAAAACCCATTAGTTTTTTTAAAATAAATAAGTAGCTTACATGGTCTCAAAATAGTGGTCGACATCAAGAAGATATAGTTTCCAATTACATTTTTAATTTTTTTAATTTAGAGAGACCACAAATTGGTGTTTTATAAACATGTTATTTAGTAAATTTTCGTATTATTTACTATTTGACTTAAAGTGGGCGTTCACAATTTAAAAATAAATTTTTTATTAAAAATTCATGTTACATTATTAAAAATAAAATAATTATAATATTTTCATATTACTCTCATACAATCATTGATGATTTATTTTTAATTTAAATATATTAACCACATGTCCATCAAACAATTAGGGAAACTGGTAGGACTAAAGGGCGTGTTTTTAATTTAAAGGAAACATTTTATTTAAAAACGTGCTTACATACATGAAACTTTGAAAACATGATCAGATTTTATAGAAAAATTTATATAGTAATTTAGGTTTCATTTGTGACATTTATTAATTAAACTCGTGGTTTTTAAAGATGCAGTGTACATGATATGACTGAAAGTGAGTGTTTTATGTCTAAAAGTTCCATTTTAGTTCAAAACACACATCACATACTCAATGAAAAGAGAAAATTCATAGTTTTCTATTGTTTATTTGGAAACTTATTGGTCATTAATTTGAGACATGTAAAAATTAACCACACAAAAGCTCAAATATAGTGTGGCTGATATGACCGAAAGTGGTTGTTTTTACTCAGAAAAGTACATTTTAGTAAAAAATGCTCATCACATGGAAAAAAATGCGAAAACATGCTCAAATTCACATGATACACTTGGAAAATGATCATTGATTCATTTATTATGTATTTTAATTTACAAAGAATCATGCTAACATATTTTATATCCAATATTATCAAATGTGTGTAATATTAGTTGAGAATTCAAATTTCACTTCAAAATGCATTCACAAACTCAAACTGAGAAAAATAACTCAAACGGCCATCATCCATTATGAAAATGTTGAGTAATTAATTATTAACATGTTTTAATTGATTTTAATTCAATATGATACACGTTTTGGTTAGTTTTACTAAAGGTACATGTTTTCAAATCAAAAGTGACATTTTCGTTAAAAACATAAGACACAAATTTAAAAATAAAAAACACCATATTGTTTTCATAATATTTAAGGAAAAATATTTATGTTTCATTTTCTATATATTTAAATTAAATTCATGTTAATATGAAATTTGGTGTGGATTGTATGAATAAAATATCCTATTTTCAATTTAAAAGTTATATTTTACATTAAAACACATGTCACATATAAATACATGAGAAAACACAGTCAAATTATTGTGATAATTTAGAAAAATGATTCATTGTTCCTATTTAACATGTTTAGATTTACCACAAGTAAATCTACAACATAGTGTTTCTGATTTAATAGAATATTGATGTTTTCATTTTAAAAGCGATATTTTAGTTCAAATGTCATATCACATACTCAAAATAATTAAAATATTCTTATATCATCATGTTACCTTAATATAATGACTAATTTCACATTTATGATATGTAAGAATTAACCATGCATTAATATTACAAAATAATTGGCAATTTTACTAAAATCATGTGTTTTCAGTTTAAAATTAACATTTTATTTCAAAAGCTGCTTCATATAGTCAAAAATAAAAAAAACCAGATTTATCATGATTCATTATAAATATGATCAAATATTCATTAATTATGTGTTGGAATTAATTTTTTTGTCATTATAATAAAATATATAGTCAGTGTGATTGAAAGTCTGTGTTTTTATTTTAGAAGTATCATTTTAGATCAAAACCAAAATCATATAATCATAAATGAGAAAACATGATCTCTTTACATTATAATTTAATAAAATGATCAATTATCATTTTTTAACTTTTATAAATTGACTACATGTTAATTTGACATATAGATTCAATTATTTGACTGATATTTTAGGTTTTTAATTTATAAGTGATATTTTAGTTCATATTATTCATCCCATAGTCAGAATTGTGAAAATACAATTGGATCTTTGTGATGCTTATTTGAAATTTTTGATGATTTATTTGTGATTTGTATAAATTAGAGACACGTTAATTTTATATGTACATGTTTTCAATTTAAATTTTACATTTTAGTTCAAAATGCACCTTAAAAACTCAAAATAGAACATACATATTGGTATTTTAATTAAACATTAGAAAATATAAATTTTTCTCAATTTAAGATATTTACTAATTATGTGCACCTCAATCAGATTCATTGTGTGTACTTTTTTATTAAAAGTTCAATTATTAATTTTATTAGAATCATTTTAGGTCAAAACAAATGCTACATAATCTAAAGAAATCAAATATGCTCAGTTTTCATGATACATTAGAACAATGGTAGGTTATTCATTTATGACATGTAAGAATTAACTTCCCCTAGATCAAGAAATCGATTTAGATGGTTTGGAATAATGTGTCTTCTTTCTATTTAAAAGTTACATTTTTTAAGTGTTCATCACCATGTAAAAACTAAGGAAACATGATTTAATTTTCACATTACTTTATTTTTTTTTTATCTTATAATTTTATTTTATGTATTATGTTTTATAGTTTATGTCACATATTTTTTTTATTCTTTATTTATATATTATAGTATCATATTTTCATTTCATTTATTTCATTATTTATAATTAATAAAAAGGAATTGATTTGTATTATTGGTACACACTTCTTTTATACGGGTTTGGGTTAATCCATATATATGGTATTATATGAGTTAGATTGACTTTTTATTTTCTTGTAAAATTGTAATTATTTGTAATGAATTGTACATATTAATGTAAATATAACTTATTGGTATATTTCCATATAAATTTATTTGTATTAAAATTTTTCAATAGAGAAATATTGATTAATGATTGAAAATATTGGAATTGGTAATAAATATTTTGTTTTCTTACTAAATGGGTGTTTTAGTGTGTTTTCCATGTAGAATAAAACATTTTTTCTAAGACAAAATTTATCAGTGCTAGATAAAGTTTGATAAAAACCCTCATTCATTGACAATAAAAATCACATTGATAAAATAAGTCTTTTATTATATATTTTAATAGAATTGATAAAATATGGCTACCACTCTAATACAGATGAGGTCATAATCAATGATCAAACTGTGATTTTTCATCAATAAAAATCACTTATAGTCTATGATCCCATAAAATCCTATGGCCCTTATCAACATAAACAAAAGTGCAAATAAGATTAGACAAATACTTTTGTTCTCTACATCACCCCCTTTTTTAGTGGTTGAAACCCCATTTTATCATCACTCTTGTTCATCTCTCGCTCTTAATCACACATGATGTTGTCCATAACCCTATTTTATCTGTGATAATGGCCACCTTTTTTCACAGTTTGATGGTTTCCCCACTAGATGCCCACCTTCGCACACATGGACTTGAACTGGGACCTCCATGGTCAAAGTGATAACCATTACCACTATCATACCTTATTCTCTTCAATATTTTATGATATTTCAATTTATTTATACATATTTACAAACATATTTTTTCATCAATATATATATTTTTATTTATAAATTTTTTATATAAATTTATAAGATTTATGTGTGTATTATTTTTGTATTTAAACATATGTATGTGTGTTTTTCTATATAATATATATATTCTTATATTTATTTAAATATATTATATACTAACATTAAATTTAAATATATTATAATATAAATATAAATATATATTCAATGATTAATACACACACATATATATATAGACATTATATATACATTTTTATATATTCATACATTATTACAATGTTAAAAAATGGCTAGATCATGTTTTATATAAAATGGATATTAATTATTTCCATATAATTAATATTTTTTAAAAACTTTTTTAAATATTTGTTTATATATTTTATATTAATATAAAACTTATATATTTATATATATATATATTAATATGACATTATATTTAGATATATATTTACATTAAATTTAATATTTATATATAATTTAATTAATATTTTATTTGTAAATATTTATTTTTAATACATTTACATACTACATTAAACAAACACATAAACAATATCTTCACTGGTTGCGACCATGTCCCTAGGATTTTCAATGATGGATAGAGCTTTGCCGACGTTATTATGATCATGATTTCTAATTGCAGCCCTTCTACCGACAATGATTCTTGTCTTCTCTCCTTGAGGCATGGTAAAATGGATTGAAATTAGTTAAACCATTGGGAAAAATCTATCTATGAAAAACCAAGTGAAATGAGTTTTTTTGGAAAATAAATATAAATATAGATTCATGATGTATTGTATTTGTCTTCTCACCATCATAAAATTAATGATTAATTGAAATTCAATATGAGAACCCTGAAATTATGCTCAAAAAATTATAGTGCCTATATGATTATATTTAGATAAGAGAAATATGTTTAGGTCTCTTAAACATTGAATTAATAAATGTTATGTATAAACAAAAGGATAATAATGGGAATCTTTGGTCTTTTGATAACAAAGGAATCTTAATAGAGGATCTAAAAGATGGAGGAAATACCTATAATATTATTATTATTTCCCAAAACCCCATTTTGGATTCAGCTTATAGGATTCCCATTTTCTTGAATAATATAGGTAATTATTAATTAAATTGGTGGTTTAATTGGAGTTTTTTTTAATGGGACCAATCAGATCATATCCACTTGGGGTCAGTGGTGTGGATTAGGGTGTTGTTAGATATTGAAAACCCACAAATGAGTGGTATGTTCCTATGTATGGAGGATTATTCTTCTAGTATTTCTTTTGATTTTGAAAAAAAATACAGGTTTCTACATCATTTTTCAATGTCTTTAAAACATATAGAAACATTTTAGTTCTAAGGAAACTTATGAAGATTGAGTCATTATCATGATGTATGGGTTGTGGATGTAAGAAAAAATTCTGGGAAATGTTTTATTGTTTAAGAATAAAATCATAGGAATAAGGATAGAATTTATAATGACTTGTGTGTGAAAATATATCAAGATCATAATAAAATCATTATGTTGGGACATCCAACTTTACCAAATAACAATGAATCTACTCTAGATTATAAGCCATATAACTTATAGCATTCATATTTTGTACTAGAGTATCTAGAAACAATGAAAAACTGAGATTGAACCTCAAAGGGATATGATTGTTTAGCATATTCAATGCCAGTAAAATATTGTGGGAAGTGCTAACCCCACACCCCCTTCCAAAAGAGCGTCAGCTCTGACACTCTAGATCAAATATGTCCACCTCTCCTTGATGACCCATTATATTCCTATTTACCAATCAAGGAAACTAATTTACCCTAATTATTTGGATGTAATAAATATCATATGTGAAAGATAATAGTGTGGGGGGTAATGGCATCGATAGGAGTGCATCGAAAACTAGTGGCTCTAACAGATACATGGAGGGGCCATAGTCTAATGATAGATACTTAAAAAGATATAAGATGGGGAGAATGGTTAGACTCTAAAATTTTTATAGGAGGAGACTGGATTTATCCAACCCAACCTATGTAAAAAATAGTAATATATAACTATTGTGGGAATATAACCACACTATTTGTTTAGATACTCTAACATCAATCCACTACAGGTCACCCTGATATGATTTTACTTCCCAAAAAATCAAAAATAAGGACATGGATGGTATTGAAAAACCATTTTGTTTTCATTTTAACTTAATGATATCTCACAAATTCCTTTTAGTTAGTCTATGTATTCTTTAAATGGAGGATGTGGGTGTCTGGGTTAAATATTTCTCTTCAAATCACATTTCCACCACCATTCATCAAAAAAAACACCCTGATATGGGATTCCATAGGTTTTTTTGGATGTCCCAACAAAAGTGATAAATGAAATTCATGTAATCGTATTAAAACATGATGTGATATATTTACTAGACCCGTCTCTTTTGTTGATGATTTTATTGAAATTATGTTCCAAAATTAGAAGGGGTAGAGGTAGATCCTACACCTCAACATGGAGTTCCAAGAAGTATATCATATAGTGGTCCTTTCTGATATGGAATTCATTGGAAATACTTTTAAATTTTCTAAAGGGAATTTGAAAAATTGTCTAACATTTCGCATATCCTCATTGATATATCATATGGATATAGAAAATCGAAACATGAGATATTCTTTATATTTTAATTCTTTTGGTGGAAGTATAATGAATGAAACGTGGTTTAATTCTCATTCTAGAAGGTGGGAGATCCCAATATAAGAATAAATATCTAATAAGTGGTTTCTAAGTTGAAACGTTCGAGTGACATAATTTTTCACTATCCTGAAAATATTTCTATCATGATTGAAAGGAATATTATCTGGCATTATTCTCAGCCCATCCCCTTTCTAACTTTTCAATTTCTTGAATTAGAATCCTCAAATAGAAATTGGATATGGATCTTCTAATGATGTAAAATTTATAGCCCATTCATGCTCATGAAACCCATATCAAGGAAGGTGGGAAATTTTCTCATCATTCAACTAGAATATATCTAGAAGATGATGCAAGAATTATATCTTTATCCTTCAAAATTACAAAGGTATATTTGTGAACAATGATTAGGGGATCCATAATATTATCATTTATCTTTACCAAAATCATTACATGATTGGATAATAAATACATTCTATTAATATTTTATATTTTATTGAGCCTATGGTTATAGGTACAATGAATATCTAACTCACACATGACTTCATGGATGATGAAATTTTAACTCCTCTTAATCTAATACACTCTACAATTACACCATGGACGGATGTATTTTATGAACTTTGTTTTATAATATTTTGTCACATATGTACTTGATATTTCAGTCGTTATAAAATACTATTGGTCTAGTGAAGATAATTGTTTTCCTCTTAATGAAATGATTATCACACTCATTCCATATATAAAAAACCCTTCATGGTATCAACTTTCTTGAACATAATCTTATGAATTGTTATTTAAAAATTAATCTCAAGGATTCTAGTCAATCACATGTGCTCTTGGTTACCTTTCATTATCTCTAACAACCAATGTAATTTCATCCCAAAAAGTCTCATTACTGATAATTCCATGATCTCCTAAGAAGTTTTCACTGCATGAAAAAACACACACTATTGTGAAAATATGCATTAGGTGATGCAGTCTTAATATAAAAAAGGCCCTTGATAGAGTGTAATGTTCCCCCTTTAGTTAATTATAAATAAAATAGGGTGCTTCTATAAATGGATTTAGGTATTCGTGTAAAATTTATTGTATAGTTTTTTCAGGATCAAAATTGTTAGTGTCATATCTTAGAGCATCACCCCTTCCGAAGGACTTTTCACCTCTATCCCATTTCCTCTAAATTTTTATATATGATGTTTTCTCAAATGTATTTTCATGGGGAGATTAAAAAATATTATTCATGGGGAAATGTTTTTATGATGATACCCACATATCTCCCATATTATCTTTACTAATGATAACCTTTGTTTCAAGGTCCACTCTTGAATAATACAACTCTATTTTTCATCTTATCCATTGATATGGTATGGAATCATGTTAATTAGTTAACCTAGTTGAAAATAAAAATTTATTTTATATAAATATCCCCTATTAGTAAGAAGTATGACCTCAAAAATTCCTTAGATATTTTTGTCATTGAAAATCATAATATATAATTTGTTCTCCCTATGTTCATTGGCCAATATAAAAAATATTTATTTTCTAACATTCCAGATATAGTGGAAACAATATAGTTTTAATAAATAAGAAGGATTTATAATTAAGGGAGGAAATTATTATTAAGTTACTTGAACAATCAATTCTGAGTAATTTAATCCCCCCTTCGAACTCCCCCAATTGATGTTTAAGAAAATTCACTCCCTAATCACCAATTTTTTGTGGAATCATTATAAAAGAATGAATAAAATTCATTAGCTGCCCTAGGGAAAGAACTATAACCCTAATTTGAGATGGGGTATGGGGTTTCAATACATATGGTACATCAAAAATTCCCCATAATCCACTATTGGATGGAAGATATTTCATAACTATAAATCCATTTTCACTCAGAACATCCCAGCCAAGAACTTCCCCCACTCAAACTTTTGAGGATCATCATTAGGACCCACTGCAACTTCTTATGGGAAATTATTTGGTGGAAACACAAGATTATTTTCTTAGGGGTCTATTGGAGTATTGTTGACGGTAACATGGTTCAAATATGAAAGGATTCATGGATAGTAAACTACAACAAGATGATGGAGACTTCTTCATTATTTTCAAGGATGTAATGGATTTCTCTCTTATTAATGATAAAAGAAATGGAGAGTATACTAAAAAGAAAAGTTCCTGGTTTAGCTAAATAGATAAAATAATTTTCCTCATTGAACCATAAATTATGGCAATGGGCATGTAAATGTTATGTTTCGGAAAATATTATTATAGAATTTATTCATTGAAGTTTGGCTATATGATGGATGTTAAGATGAAGAACGTAGAGGTTGTTATGTCTTGGAAAAACCTGTGGCATTTTGAGGTTCCACCCAAGGATTTTTATTTATGGTGTCATGTATGTGTTATAATCCTCCCTTAAAAGGAGTTTCTCATATACCCTCACATAACTGATGACTCGTAGTGTCATATGTGTGTTGCCTCACCACAATCTCCTTGTATGAAAATATCAAATTCCTTGGGGTTAGGTATCTATGGAATGTGTGGAAATAAAATGCAGATTAATTTGTATATAAATTTCCATATCTTTTAGTAATATTAATTATATGGTTTTCCTCCCATCCTATGGAGAAAAAGGCTCTATTATGAATCAGGGCATGGATCATCTAGGTTAGAATAAATGACCATATATTTTATCATATATCAATAAAAATTCATTATATATCAAGGTACACACTTGTTTTTTAGAAATATAGAAATTTCATGAGATATAGAATGATAGTTTTAATGAAAATAAATAAAAAATAGTGTTGAACTTTACCCCAAAAGGATTTAGGAATATTAATATGGATGCACCATTCTTTGGGGGAGGGTTTCTTGATATTTGTTTGATGAATTTTGATTTACTCATATATATATTTTCATCCATCCCAATGTTTCTCCATGATTTTTGGTGACTTCCGATGGATGAATCTCATTCCATATATCTTGTAATGAATTTATATTTTTGCAATAGGAGGTAAATCAATTATTATTGATCCAAAATGCCTTGCCATTATTAACGTTATCCATGTGATGAAGATCGGATTTGAATAACTTTCAATGATGGTTTTGAAGAATAATTTCATGCTCCAAAACTTCTATGATTGTTCCTTCATCATTACCAAAAAAGAGGCAAATGTGGAATCCCATCTACGAGTGACCCATGGTCTTTTTATCGAGGATCTTGTTTGGTTGGACGGTTTTTTTCCATGTTGAACTCTATTATACTTCTTGATATTTGATCCTTTAATTAAATCTTCTTATCTGTAAAAAATATATTTATACTCTATTAAATGATAATGTTATATTAATAAATTTACATTTTTATATAATGTATTTACATGATAGTCACTTCACTAATACAAGTTTAATCCTAGGTTTTCCTAGGGCTTGTCTTTACATATGCTTTTTCTAGGAATGGATCTGATAAAAATCATTGGAACACATTTGAATCAATACTCTCGGATCCATAAACCATTTCTTCATCTTCACCATTTTTTTTATCTAGAAAAGAGTTTTTTTATAGATCAAAAACTCACTAGTATTTTTTGATCAGATTTGTAGGTTCGACGGTATTACACTAGTGATACTACATTCATGTCTGCTGATTGAAACACTTATAAAAATGGTGATATGTTGATCCTATTATCAATGTGTGGAGAAATATAGATAGATATTATAAATGTTTTCAGAAACTGATCACTAAAAGAAAAGAATAAATAATGTATTTATCTAATCATGGATGGGGATGTGTTCTTGATGTGATGAATATATCTCCTCGTCTTGAAAAATAATAATCTTCAACCGGACCTTCAACCTAAGTGTCCAAAAAAACATACTAAAACCCATTTTGTGTTTAGATGGTATTGTGTCCATATTTGAAATATGTGAAAAATGTAGATAATTTAATTTCTCAATGATAAGTACAATAAGAAGTTTCTTAATTGGAGAAAATTTTACTTTGACAATAACTTCATCATGATGGATAATTTATGATATGTAGGGGACATATAGAATACTAAATTTTTTAAAATGCCCATTTCGGATCGACATTAAGGAAATCCTTTTTGTTGAACATCAGAGTGAATTATATAAGAAATTAAACTCCCTATCAGAGATTTTATGGTATGGGATTGGTCAGATCCTATTCAATGGTGGTATTCTATATGGATTAGAGTTCTGTTTGAAGTTTCAAATCCAATCTTTAGAGTCATATTCCTATCTACGGAGGATTCTAATGCTTGTTCTCATTTTATTATGAAGAAGACTCTAGTATTTTACTTTCTTCACTTATTCCTTGGGTATATGAAGAATGATTTTACTTCAAAATTGAAAGGTGAATAATGAAATAGAATCATGTACTATAGTCATTAGATTTGAGAAACAACTTATAAGACATATTTCATTACAGAATCAAAAAATACAAGGAATAGGGATTGACATTCAAAAGATTTTTTGTGTCCAATATCATCTAAATAAATATAAAATCATAATTTTATATTAACTTGACATCGATAAGGACAGTTATAATTAAATGTGGACACATGATTTTGAGAATCAATCTATGGTAGTTGTTTATGGAGATCTTGGGAATATTTTTTAAAACCAAGTTAATCCTCCTGAGGTGATAGTTGTTCATCCATTATATTGTCCTGTAACTTTTGAGGGAAATATCAAACTCCCTCCAACCAAAATAAGATTTCTTTGATCCACCATATTAGAATATCCCCCAACCATAGAAAAATCATTTCATCCTTCCCAAATAATAGGGGATCCTAATGAACTTATAATAACTTTTTCTAAAAAACATTATATATAAATGAGAAAAGTGAGAGTGGATATCAAAACTGACCTAAGCATTGCGGAATATAGTGGATATAAAAGATAATGGAGGGTCTACTAGTTAAAGATTTATATTCTAAAAGAATCAAAATGATGAGATATGGTTCCTTATAGGAACACTTACTGAAATATTCTTTATTGATACATCCCCAAATATCCCATTGAAAATATTAATCTAGAACTACCGACAACATATAATTCCACACATAGTTCAGAAAGTCACCTAGATTTGGATTTCCATTCAAAAAACGTATTAGAAAGTAATGAAAGGGGGGTTTTGTACATAAAGATAGTTTTATTTGTTATTTCTCGATTTCTTGATAAGTCCTCTGGAGCGACCACATCCTTTTTTTGGAAATAGTAAGTGAATGTAAGAATTAAAAACTTATCCTCAAACCACATTGTTTTCATTGTACATCAGCTAGATAACAAAACATATGATTTAATTGGCTAATATGGATGGTCCACCAATAGGGATAAATGGATGTCCTGAATTATTCTCAAACCCCTATCTGAGAGGTACTTGTACGTACTCTTATCAGTGGGAATTTGAATGAAATTATGTTTCAAAATGAGTTGAAAGGGGGTTCCATCATGCCTTGCATGCCGATAATGGGTTTTTTATATGTAGCTTGTTTTGTGTACCTATTCATCTTGGATACTTATGAAACTATTTTACATGGATCCATAGGAATTATTAAAATAATTTTATTGAGGAGTTATTTTAAAGATTTTAGGGCTTAGTAAAATGGAGTAACTTGTATAATTTTTTTCATGTTTCTCACCTTTATACTGCCACATCATATCATGGAACTATTCACATTGATATTTCATATAGTTTTTGGAAAACTATTAATAAGATTCCCTTTGGGTTTTAAAGTCTTTTTTCCAAGGAAATTGAATATGAAGATGTTATCTACCCATTTTGGATGGTTGGGGAGCCATATACATGAAGGGAGATCCATCATGTGACCACAAAGTTGAAACTATAGAGTGATAAGAAGTTTCTCCAACCAAATAGTCATTGTGATGAAATAAAAAATAAAGTGACCATGATATATTTTCACCCCATTCTCATCACATTATATCAATAATTTAAATCAATGAAGATGACTTAGTTCCTGCTCTTAGAATTAAATAATACTTCCTTTATATGCATTCCCATAAACCCATACTAAAGAATGTGATTGTCGTACCTTCCATGTAACACCCCAAGATTTTATGAAAAATATTCTTTTAATTTCATTAATGTCTTGTGTTTTATGCTACACCAAGATTACCTTGCGCTATACGCAACACCGTATTAGCTTGTAGTATACACAACACTATTCTCAGATCGTGTTACACACAATTTTGATAATAGTTATTCTACGCAACATTGACTATATATATATATATATATTCAATGTATAAATGAAATATGGTTGGATTCGGTTATACAAAACAATGAAGGATTCTTGCACAACACGCAACCCTGACTTGGCTTGCATTACACGCAATCGCGACCGTCCTCGATAGCGTGTGTTGTACGCAATATCGGGTGTTACTAAACAACGATATATTATTATAATATTATTATGAACTAGCCGTTATGAATAGTATTAACTAAATTTTGAATTTTATAACATTATTATTCATCTTACACATTTTCTAGAACATGTTATAAGAACAAAATAAATTTTTCGGGTAAAATAATTATCTTTCAAAAAATACAGTTTTTCCGCCTTTTGATGGCGCACCCACTTTAAATCTAGTTTTTGAAATTTTTATAAGTTCCATTTGACAAAATAAAATTATTCTTTGGAATCAATAAATAAAAATTTACTTTGGATAAATTTTTCATTTTATTCTGATGACTTTCATATTTTAATGAATAGTAAAAACACGCTATATTTTAATTAAAACAACTTTTTTCATCGTAATATCTTATGTGGTTAAATTATAATATTGAATGGTTTTAAAGTATAAATAGAATATATTTTTACCATTTAATATAATGTATGTCATTAGCATTGATTCTACCTTGAATTCGTAGGATAAATCAATTCAATCTTTTGCAATGTTTTAAAGAAAAACCTGTTTTCTTTCGACAACGGGATTAATTTTAATTTAATTTCTTCAACTTTTGTGTATTGAATTTGGAAAAATGGATTCCATATTTGGAATCAGTGGATCCAAATTATGTTAATAAGCTACTTTTTATTTTTGGGAATTATGAATAGTAACTACGGTAAATTTTATTTACCATAGTTAAAGGTAAATCGGGTAATTAAGGGTAAATATAATATTATAAAAGTACACAAACACATTTCAAAATCCTATTGGATAACTCGAAGTCGACCCATATCACCTAAGGGTCAGATTAGATTCATTTAATGGACTTTTTTCCATGAAAATAATTTAATTATTATTAAAACCAAAGAATGTGACAACATGTCACTTTCTTAAATCTTATAAGTATAATAATTTTAATTTAGTGATAAACTTTATGAAACTTAGAACATGAATAGTCTCCAGAAATATAATACAATTATATACATCATAGGAATTTATTTAGAATTTTTATGGATTAAATAATTATCATTTATTATGACACAATGATGATGCAGTAATTGTCTTATTAATGAAATATTGACATAATTGATGTTATAAATACCCAAATAAATGTAATTTGAGACTTTTTATGAATTACACTAATTTTATAGGTTAATATGACATTTTATTATTGATTTAATTAACTTTTTTAGAAATAATCATTCTGTTATGATTTTCACAAAAATCAATTACTAAATAGTGTCAAAATTGACATAAAATAGTTTTTAAAACAAGTATTATATTATTAATTGTTATTTTATTCCTAAAAATCTAAGGTTCGGCCGAATAACTTAGATAAGGTTATATATATTAATAAAAAAACATCTTGGGGTTCGTTTGGATTGTTATATTAAGTTTATTAACCTTATAGTGTAAGAACATAAGAAGACACGGTAAAAGTAAAATTATTTAACTTAATGTTAAATCTAAATGATAAGGTTAAAATAGGAACCTAAACTTGGATAAATTCTATTGGGTGAGTGTATTTCGACCCATCCCCACCTTAGCTTCGAAATAAATCAATTTGGAGCTATTTAAAACCGAATTTGGCTTTATAATAAAATAATATTTTTAATTATTCTAAAGGTGCCCCTCTCCTCCCTTATAAAAGGGCACCCTCTTCCCTCTCTTCCTCACACCACTTTGAGCCTTCAATCTCGGATAAACTCTGCCAAATTCTCTTCTCCACTTTCCTAGAAACATCTTAGAGGTTCTGGTATTCCTCAAAGACCAATTTTAGTGCCCTAAGAGGAGGTCTCAAAGAGGTACTTCAAAGAAGAGGTAATGTCCGTTACCGATTCTTTCAACTTTATTTCTTCTTCCACTTCTTCTTATTAGGTTGTTTCATTATGAAGTAATAACATCAGTATCACTCATATACTGATATGTTATTATAAGTATGAAACAACCATATTTCACCATCTATCCATCCTACGGAAAATGAAATCACCGCGCGTGTGTACGTATGGAATACCGTCTCCACGCCGTGGTGTAATCTATTTTCCACCACCACCTTACTTGGATGGGTATAATGGTGTACATAATAACTATATATGATTATTGTAAAGTGATATTGATTCTGAAATAGTATACATACACTTCAATACAATTTCATGATCAAGAGAATGATATCATCTCTTGTGCGTACGTACGGACTACCGTCTCCATGACGCGATGAGATTCATTCTCCACGTTAACCATTCATGAATGATTATAAAGTATATATAATAAGTAATCATGAAATATATGACATAATAATGATATTGGATCTATGTGTATATATATGTATGTCATCTAATTAATTCCATTTAACTCAATAAGGAAACGAAAACAGCGTTCAAGCGTACGTACGGCCTACCGTCTCCATGAACGGTGTATTTCTTTCCATTTACTGATTTATTATATATATGTATATTCTGAATATATATTATATATAAATCATGTTTTATATTCTGTAATTAAGTAATTATGATCTAAGTAATCATATGAATAATTACAAGTCAAAACACGGACGACAAATGAAACAATTTTACCCAAAACGCTCTTTAACATGGAATTTACAAAAGAACGGGTAATATAAAGTCATAATTGAACCATATATGATATCATAACAATGATTATGATTCTGGAATAAGTCAATGACATTATTTAAATCATTATACAGGATTTTCGGACACTTACGAAGCAAATCGGACCTAAGGTAAGGGAAATATCACAATCTCATTTTTATCCGAGATTGTTTATACTTTGGTATTTACTGGGGTGTATTTTATCATCCACATCCATGTTTCCTAAATATGTAATATTTATATCCTTCTACAATATTTTATATCCAATTTTACCCTTCGTTGAGTTTTTAGTAAAAGATATGAAAGGAATCTTTTGTCGTTTTTCGTACGAGGTACTTTTTGACTTTTCCGACAAATGTACGAGAAGAATGTTTTTTTTAATTTATATGGCATGAATGGATTTTTAAAACATTATTTCCAAAAAGCTTCCTTTACAAGTTTTCAAGTTTATTTTTAATCAACTTCTTTTATTTTATAATTATACAACATGTTAAGAAAGGAAAAGTGTTTTTGAAGCAGAAAGGATATTTTCCTCAAGAATGGAGTTCAAATGTTTTATCAAAATTATTTTCCATCTAAGATAATAAAGGGTTCTGTTTATATCCCTATTATTACATGGATTTGATTATGTTGTGATGGAAATATTTTTATGAATTCTTTTATCTTATATGAATTGTTTTATGATGTCATGATGTTTAAAGATTCCCATTTTTATTACATGGGTTATGCAATGATGTATGATTTATGATTTTGTGGAACACATAAGAATGGTATCATTATGAGATGGGTGGGACCTATATCTCCCTCCAATTCATTGGGTAAATATTTTATATCTCATGAGATAGACATGGATGGAACGGTAGGTTATATCGGTTCAGTGAAACAGGACTGAAACGAGGAGTGAACTCGGTTCAGAAATGGACTTTGTCCACTAAGATAGTCTTGGCAATGAGTCTTGACTAATAATAAATGATTCTCTATGATTATGTTTGTATGCCACAAAGTTTCATGTTTTAAGTTTTTATTATTGGGATTTCATTTCACTACTATGATTTATCCCATGTTATGATATTATGATCTCTTTTGCAGGTTAAGATTTACAAAATGTTATGTTCTTATGAATATGATGTGATTGATTTTTCTTTTGTTTACCCTTACTGAGCATTTGAGCTCACCCTTTTATGTTTTCTTTTCCCCAGGATATAAAGAACGGTTTTAGATAAGAAAAAAAAGGGAATATCTTTATGCGAGATGTTGAAGATCTTTCACCATGATTAGAAGATTACGTTCCGAGTTTCCAAAGACACTAAACTATTACGGTCCTTGTGTGTGTGTTTTTGTTATGTAATAAATATTACGCAAAAGTAATGTAATGTCCTTGTATGTTAAGATTCGGGTCTCTACATTCCACATCCATTATAACACCTCTACAAATCATTACAATAACTTAATATCATGTATCGCTAATTATAATGACATATCAGCTTCTAATAAAATGGGAATCCATTATCATATCATGTATCATTTTCCACAATCTGACATGGATGGGGTGTTAGTTATTTCTTCTGATATTTCAAAATGAATTAAACCAGTTGTAATAGATATAGTGAAACATTATCATACACATGAAATTATTGAGATTCAATTTTTTTTATCGATCAAATAGATCCACCCTACCAAATAACTATGGAAGTTTGATTTTTACTCCTTATTTTTTGAAAATTTATGGCACATTTTCAAGAAAATATCTCAGGTCTCATGAAATATCATTGGGAAGGTAAATACAATATTTTTTCCATAAATGAAACTAATATTACCATTATTCTCAAGAATATAATTACCTATCTAGTCTCTAACTCCAGGACCATTAGTTTATATAATGTTTTCCATAAAATTGTCTAAAAATAGTTTTCAATCGTGTGAGTTCTTGGTGAACTTCTATTTTAAATGAGAATAAATGATAATTAATCCCCAAATGGCCCATTTTTAAAATTCCATTATCTCTCATGAAATATTCCATTCAAATAAAACACTAATTTTTTCTAAAGGATGTATTATGACAAGGAATCTTGATATTAAAAAATCCTTATAAAAGAGTGGATTGTCCCTTTCTTCATTTTTTTGAGTAATTTGGGATTCTTATCTAAATGGATTGAGGATGTAACTCAATGTATTACTTCACTTTACCATAGGATTAAAATCAATTTTATCCTTACTCTAAGATTTTCCCCAATAATGGGTCTCCTCTTTCCAATCTCATCTTTATTATGGTGGATGGCATTTTTGGAAACCATATTTTAGTGGTAGTTAAAGATAATATTATTCATATATGTAAGGTTTGCATTAAAAATTAATCCCATTACCCATATCCTTTTTACTGATGGTAGTTTTATTTTTTTTAAGGTCCACCATTGATGAATAAAGCTCTATTTTTTAGTTTATTCAGAAGTATGATATGGAATCTAGACAACCAGTGGACCTATATAAATCTAAAATCCATTTCTACTCTATTGTTACTTTGAGTAGGAAGTATGACCTATATAATGATTTGGGTATCTTGGTGGATGGTAAAAGACCTAAATACCTTGGGCTTCTCACTCTCTTCAGATAACTTAAAAATTGGTTTTTTAAAGCATTAGGGATAAGGTCGGAAAAAACTCTAACATAGGATAACAAAAATTATATCTAAAGATAGATAGAAAACTCTCACAAATGAGGTGGATCAATTGATCTAGACCAAGGTGATTTCCCTATTAAAACTCTTTGGTTTGGATATTGAATAACTCCACTATGGTCTATCCAATTTATGGTTGAGCCTTAATAAGGGGAGAAATAAAATGCACTGTTTGGCCTTAGAAAATATTTTTCTTCCTAATACTTATGTATAATGGGGTTATAGGATTTTAATTTATTCATTGATTCTCTTTTGACGAAGCATTTTTCTCAGATATTAAAATATCAAGATTTTATTTGTTCTCAGTTTCTTGATACGAAATACATTCCCCACTCATATTTCCATGCTAAATACTTAGGTCCCCACCCCATATTTCCATGGAAAAGCTTGTGGATTTTCCCCAAGATTTATAATGGTGTGGTCTATGAGAGGATTGGAGATAGATCCATAGTTATAATGTAGGGGGGTCCATTTCATGTCAAATTTGGTGGTTTTAATGTGAATTACCTATAATTCCATGGTTTGGAAGATGATACAATTCTCTACTATTTAGATGAGGTGGTCTGTGGATGGTTCATCGAATAATTTGATGCATGGTTTCATAAAAGATAGATAGAATTTTCATTTTAATCATCCCATTCATAAGGTACATGGGTAAGGAAAAACTATGAAGTAAAAAAATACATTTGGAATCTAATTGTTTAACTTCTGGTATAATTTGGCGCTCGTGACACAAAACCCAGATAACCATGTTCTATGTATGATCCTATGATTCATGGAGGTCCCACTGATTGTGAGGTACTTCTAGTGTAAACTTCTTGTTTTTATATTAGATTTAAATGAGTTTTTGTATTTACACAAAGAAACATATGATGTTTTATATTATATATGTATAGAAACGTTTTAGTATCCTCCACATTTGATTATCCATTATCTCGTTGTAAAGGTTATATGGTAGGAATGGAACTAAAATGTATTCTACCTTGTGGAAACGGAACTTGTATTAGCCATGATATGGATGAAGTGTTCATCATCTCTCCCTATATAGATTATGGGTATGTGTTGACGCTCCTTTCGTCACAGAATCTAAAAATTGGAAAAAGGGGAATATCTGAGCTCAAAGTGATTCAATCTTTGAAGAAAATATCAAAAAAAAATCGACAAAGGCATGAACAAAGGATCAAAAGCAACCTCACCGCGCAAGTCCACTTGTGCGACGCCCTTGGTCGCGCAAGTGACTTGCGCGACCTAAGTGATAACCACCCAGTAACCGCCCAGGGTCTTCTCTTGCCTATAAATAGACCCTGTGGGCCCCCCATTCAGGAGGATTTTTTTCCAGAAACTCGGATTGAAGCTCCCGACGCCCAAGTATCTTCTCAAAGCTTCTGGAACACTTCTAAGGTAATTTCTTACCTAGAACGGAAGATCCAAAGATAGGGAGGAAGGCCTAAGTGTTGAAACTCATCAACACTTGCGCGCCTGAGTGGCCAGCCCTTAAGGGAAGTAGTCACACTTGCGCGTCGCCTTACTCCTTCGATAGAACCTGCGCGTCCCTTTTCTGGAAGAACCTCAAGAGGATTCTAAAGGGTTTAATAAAGAGTCTCTCAAGTATTTCAATGCTGGTTGACCATCGCGCAAGTACAACACATATCGCGCAGGTATACCTATGCGACCAATACTGGCGCGCCCCCGCAATACTTGCGCGCCTTCCAAGACTTGTGTGCCCCTTCTTTTTTGGGTGCCTTTCTTGCCCATTTCACCCCTCTTAAGTCATTACACCTTTCCTTTTCAAGATTCAGTCTTCAAGACACTCTTCAAAGCCATTTATGGCATGATTTTTTGATTTGACTTCCTTATCTGAAAGGAATTAAGTGAAATATCTCTCAAAACCTAGTTATTTAAATATCTTTATGTCACTAAAGATTGAGAGTTCATTCATTCAACCTCATCATTTAAATCCATTAACCTGGGTCTTCTTTTCAGGAATAATCCCCAGTCCTGAGCCCTCTAAATCTGGGCATCCTCCTCAGGAGTAAGCCCCAAACCTTAAATCCCTTAACCTGGGCCTCCTTTTCAGGAATAAGTCCCAGTCATTAATTTGGGAATCCTTCTTAGGAGTAAGCCCCAAGTCTCTCAAATATGGGCATTCTCTTCAGGAGTAAGCCCCAAACCTTAATCCTTAACCTGGGTCTATTTTTCAGGAATAAGTCGCAGTCATAATTTTGGACTTCCTTCTCAGGAGTAAGCCCCAAGTCCCCTAACCTGGGTCTCCTTTTCAGGAATAAGTCACAGTCCTAATCTTGGGCTTCCTTCTCCGGAGTAAGCCCCAAGTCCCTTAAATTCTCTTTAACCAGTCCTAATTTACGTTTGATCTGGGATTCCTTCTCAGGAGTAAAACCCAGTTATCAATCCTCTCATAATTTGGGTTTCCTTTTCAGGAATAAGTCCCAAGTTAGAGTGTTTAAATCTCCATAAAGCACATATACCTTTATGGACCCTGTTCCTAGATTTTTTCCCTAAAGTAAATCTTCTGGGCAGTCATACATACATAAGCCCCAAACCATTTCTTATGATTGCATATTTCATGGAACAATTGTCTAATTTTTAACAATACCTCTTGTTTCTCACACCGAGCATGACTCACGTGAGCTTAGAGTGTAAAAGTAATTGTGACATTCTGCTTTGATCCATCAATCATAAACATCATACCCTTATTCGAACTACGTGGGATCTGATTCCTTTTCCAAAACAAAGGATACGTAGGTAGCCCATCTATGGGGTTCGATCCCAACTTTGAAATAATTCATGTCCTTCTGAATGACAATAAACTTCAAGTGCCCCACTGAGTGGCTTTAAAACCAGCCTGGTCATCATAATGAACAAGAGACTTTTATATGAATGTTTTGAAGGTTTCCATTGACCAAGAATCTCTAAATAGATATAGATGATTCTCTATTGATGAAGAACCTCGAATACATATAAAAGATTCTCTAAATTTCTTACATATTTAATCATTGATTGTCAAAACTGATGGAAAAGCTCATTTTATACTTGGTAATGTAATAAGGATTCACGAACATAACTTAAATCTATAAAGAGAGTCCCGGAATAGACAATAATTCCCCTCAAAAAGGTGTGATGAGTCCGACCTCCCATCCTCTCGACCAATGAAAATTCCTATGCCTCATCAGTCCACAAGCTAATGAGCACCTACCTTTGGAAAGTAGGTCCAAATGGATGTGGAATCATTGGATGTTTCTGGTTCTACGAACAAACCCGCTAGAAACCGATCGGAACGTTTGAATCTCCCATCCAGGAGGTCATCCCCGAATTCCGAGGGAAATAAAAATGGTGAACCCGACGTGAATCCTTAACCAAGTTAAAATTATATTTTACCTATTTGTTAAGCCCCTATTTAAAACTCAATAAGAGGGCTAACAAAAACAATCATTGACATGTGTGCTCATCCAAAGGATGAAGTGGCTGATTTTTATCTTGATTACGTCTGTTATATCAAATAGGCACTCTTTTCCAAGATCTTCCATATTTTCATAATGGATGCTCTCAAATTCACATCTGTGAATACTGCTCCTGCAAATACCACTACTGCTATTCCTACTGGATCGTCATCCGCTCTGAGGATGACATCACCTACTCAGCATCTTCAACGCTGGGTATCAAATGCGCTGGTTAAGGAGTACCGTCAACACAGTACCATCCCAACTTTGGAGGCTGCCCGACAGGCCCTCCAAGTGAACAACTCACACAGGTCGTCCGGACAACGATGACCAGTGATCAAGAGGCAGGCGGTGCTGACTACCGTCTTCAACCGTTTCGGGTCGTTATCCCCAGAACGCAATTTCCATTTGCTCCCTTACTTTGAGGTAGTGAATGAGAAGGTCCCTCAGGGCCTTAATTCAAAAAGACAGGAGTCCTTCCCGAGGGATCCCATCAAAAATCACCGCCAGACTCGTGCGGCAGTGCACCCTCAACATGATGAGGGTACCGACTCCAGGCATTCTTCTCAGGTTCCTTGAACCCGAGCAGGCAAGACGAACCGCCAGAGACGGAATCCGGTTAACAATGGGTAGGTTTTCATCCCTGCCATCTCCAGAGAATTCCACCAACCTAACTTGGTGGCAAACAACGAGCAGGCACACACACCTGTCTGTTTTAATTCTGTTGTCCAGCAGACTCGTCTGGTAGCATCACGCCAATCCCACCAGGCAATTCCGTCGGAGTACTATAGGCATAAACATACACATGCTTATACATCATCAGTTAGTCAGCAGGATCGCTTGACTACATATGAGGGATCTCGTCAACCGCGTTTGGAGAAGTGTAATCAGCAGGCACATACACCTGCTAGTACTAATCAAGCCTACCAACAGTCTCTCTTGGTAGCGCACGGAGAAGTCATTCGGAAAGCTCCGACGACAAACAGGAGGCAGACTCAACTCTCTGCCTCCACACTTGAGTACTGTCAGGATTCACTGACAGGAAAGGGAGGACAGGAGAAGGCACATACACCTACTCCAAACCCGGAATGGACGTATATTCCCGTTCCGGCGGATGAAGTCACCAAGCATATTTTGTCAATGGTGAAAGAGCAGAAGCAAATTCATGCTCATATTCTGGATGCTTGCCAGGATATCATAACAGCTTCATCATCATCTCAAGGAAAGACACATAAATCTATCCCTAGCAGTGGAGTGACACATCAATGATTCACTCCAGAACAGACACGCACATCTGTTCCAGTCCAAGAGGGTTATAGGGCATACTCCTCCATATCATACGGACAACCAAGTCAGGAACATACACCTGATTTGAGTGGAGATCGTCAGCCTAACCTAACCATCTTTCCTAATCAGGCACATACACCTGCTCAGAGCAATCACTTTCGTCATCAAGTGGTTTCTAAAGCGAGTAAGAAGGCATCTAAGAAAAAGATCCACCCAGCACAGTCAGGAGATCAAAGGCCAATCTGTAACCAAGCCTTGCTCGATGCTAGAGTTCTTGAAGCCCTCAAACATTTATCTGTCGGAATTCAAGATTCTACTCCCTCAGTTCCAAATAATGGGAACATTAATTCTGAAGGTCTTCAACAGACACTTCCTCATGAAGGCTTGCTTCATAAAAATTCGGTCAATCTTGAAGTTTCTTCTTCAGATGAGAGCCACAGGAACCCTCTGTGTGGTCAGAAGATCAAGGAGCAAGAGATCTCATCTTTTGTTGTAACCCATTGTGGTGGTCCTCCCCATGATGATGAATTTCTCTGTGAAATTCCTCTCCGTAGTAGTGATTCACATTGCCTGGAAAATACTCCAGTGGACAATGTAGTGCCGAGAAATCCCTCTTATCTTGAGGCACTTGCAAATGCGAAACCAGTCATGTCTGATGCTTTATCGCTGGCAAGTGAAATACTTTCTCAATCAGAAGATAGCCTAGGGTGTAGGTTATTCTCCGAACCACCCCTAAGTCATGCATCTTCTAGTTTGATCAATGATCTCTCTACCAATCTTGTTGAATCCGATGAAGCAACAAGGAAACACCAACTCTGGTCAAAACAGGTAGAAGAATATTCATTTAATGATAAAGAGGAAATGCTGAACATGAGGAAAAAACTGGCGAAAAGTGAAGTACCAGTCATGTTTTGTCCTTTGGCTAACTCCCAGTATGATATTCCAAAGATTTTGACGGAAGATGGAGTCCATGATATTCGTCTCAACATAGGGAAAACTCTTTGTCAATTGAAGAAGAAGGTATTATCTTATGATGAATATGAAAATCATCTTAAGATAATAGAAGGGCTACAACGTCAGATTTATTTGGCATCTCTATCAGTCTCTCGGTATCCGAAGGCTGAAAAGCAACAAAGAACCCTTCAACGTTCATGCCTTGGCGCATTAAGAAAATTGCATCAGTTAATTGCCAATGCTCCATCTGGTGTTCATATCAGAGGATGGGGTGTTCACGGAGCACTATATTTCAAAGTGCTTTCCAGTCAGCAAAGCCCGTCGAAAATGGTCTCATGCAATGTTATTGCCCATGGCCGGCCACAGTCAATGGGCTTTGTTCATAATCAAAATCTTGCTCACGAACAGGCTTCAACTAGTTCCTCTCAAAATCAAGCATATAGAAAAAAAGTTGTTGAATTACTCTTACATCAAGCAGGTGAGAATATTGCACAAGCCTCTCGTCTAGAGCAAACAAATCATCAAATGACAGAAGTCTCGGAAATCATCCAACGGTCTGTTGAACCAGGTGATAAAAGTGGATACAGGTTAATGCATCCATATAATTTCCAAACTAAGATTCGCAAGATCAAGAAAGTTTTTAAGAAAGTCTCAAACATAGCATGTCAAGAGCCACCCCAGCTTGTCAGACTGGGGACTTCTTTAACCCAACCCTCAGAGTCAACAAATGGCATTCGAGGAGTTGAGCGGAATCAGCAGGAACATCCCCAGTTCACGAGACTGGGGACTCTTTCAAATCATCATTCCCCTTCTCAGAGAATGTCGGTCTTTTCTTGATTAGGGAAGAATCCCCAAGAGGAACGAAGAGCCAAATTATTAGGAGATTCCCTCCAAACTATAGCTCGTCAAGAAGTTCCTAAAGGATTGAATCAACAAAAGGCAATGTCTCATCAAAGATATGAAAGAAGAAAATATCACAGAAATGTTGATAAAAGGGATGTGATGCATTATGCATCAATCAATGTCATCAATGTCGTTGTTGCTAATCCACCAGAGGAAACTCACTCAGGGGACTCAGATGAAGAGCGTCCTGCTCAAGAAAATGTATGCACCAATACAAATGAAGAAGGTGTGCGTACACGAAGTCAAAGGATTACTTAGAACCTAGGTAATCCACTTCCTTCTCTCCAAAAAGTATCCAAAAAAGGGAGGGGAAAGAATCATGTTACATATCCTTCCTCTGGAGAAGGTCAATCACTATCGTTAGAGAAAAGGTTTGCACAACAAGAGGAAGAAATGAAATAATTAAGAAGGTTGAATGCAGAACTACTTCAGAGTAGTATTCTTCTTAAGAATGCTGAAGTCCGACAGCCGAAGGAATTTGTTGCAGTTACTGAGATGGATCAAGAATATCCTCCTTTATCAGTACACCCTCAGAGGTCTAATCCCATGGGTCAAGCACAACAATCATTGGTAGTGCTACCATCAGTTGCAGCACTAACCACCACATCTGTCCAAGCTCCATTCATTGCACCTACTCAAGACGAGATTCAACCGGATGTTTCTCAAAAGTTAATAACTACTATTGAGTCATTAACAGCTCGGTTAGAAACTATGGAAGGGAAACGGGCGCAAGTTCAACCAGAAAAGAAATTTTACCCTGAATGGCTAGATTCAATTTCTCCTCCATCTAGTTTTGGAAACCCTGTTTTCCCTACTTTCAATGGATCAGGCGACCCTGAACAACATTTGAAACATTACGTGTCTTGTTGTGATCCTATGATGGGAACTCCAGAGCAGCAAGAAGCAGTGAAACTCAGATGCTTCGTGCGAACCTTGCAAGGACCAGCTTTTGTCTGGTATACAAGCTTGCAATCTCGGTCAATCATCGGATGGGAGGATCTTCGCCAAAAATTCCTTCTTCAGTTCAGCTCAACTTTTCCAAAAACGACAGTTTTCGATCTTACAAACTGCAAGCAAAGGGAAAATGAAAGAGTCTCTGATTTCACTGCTCGCTGGAAGGGATTAACATATTCCCTTAGTTTAGCACTCCCTCAGGAAGAGTTGTTGCCAATCTGTGTGGCAAATTTGCATGACGAATTATGCACGCCATTGATCCCTGTGAAATACACAGGAGGGTTTCGAGACCTTACTTCAATCGCTCAGCAGATTGAAGATTCCCTTATACAGGCTAAGGTTAAATCTCATGTAATTCCATCAGCTTCCGAAACGAGAATGGGTAAAGAAGAAACTGCTACAGTTATGCTTAAACAAGCACCTGTACCTATTTCTACTTCAAAACCTTCATCTTCTTGAAGGGCTCCACCTCCTGAACGCCAACAACAAATGCCATTTCATCCAAATGATCAAAGAGATCAACGACGAAAACAATTTAAGGATATTAAGAGTAAAACATACTCCTTCCGAAATGAGCAAGTTCCTGGTTACTTCATTTCAGCTCTGGAAAATAATTTGGTTCAATTACCAGTGCCCAAGAGGCCAAACAAAGAAGGAGATGAAGACCGTCCCAATTATTGTCCCTTTCATCAAATGTTAGGGAATCCCATCCAGGAGTGTTTTGTCTTCAAAGACCTCCTGCAAAAGATGGTCGACTTGGGACAAGTCAAGTTGAAAGGTTCTTCGACTCAGGTAGCATGTGTTACTGCTACAGTTCCAGAGGAGGAAGGTGAATGGCAAGAAGTCAAAAACAGAAATGCACAGAAGTATGATGATTGGATGGTCAAAAAGACAATCAATCGGACTCATGCCATTTTTCGAACACAATTAAAGAAACCAATTGTGTCTTATGCCATGAATATTGCGGTAAAACCCTCTTCGTTAGAGGGAAAGTCCTCAAAGAAATGGTTTGATTCAAAGAAGAAAAAAGAATCCGAAAAAGATGAGTATGTGTCAAAGCCTAAATTATCTTTGACTCTGGCAGACTTTATGCCATCTACTTCAAAACAACGGGCACCGCCCCATCAAACGGCACAGCTTAAACAGGCTAGTCAGGCAGGGTCTTTATCAGACGAAGATTTAATCTTTGGTTCTGTTAATATGATTCAATTAACAGGTCTGTATTCCAGTCGTAATTTCAATTTTGATGAGCCTGAATTCCTTGTATCAAATAAGGGAATCCGAGGAAGTTCCAGAGGTTCAAGATACAGGGGAAGACGTGGATCTTTCTGAATCCACTACTCCAGTTCTACCCCTGCTAGCACTATGTATGCAGCAGAAACTCGTGGTAGAGCCCTTCAGCGAGCTCAAAAAGAACAAGCAAGTTATTCTGCCAATAGTCAACTCAGTCTTGGAACAGTTATTTTGGAAGACCGATTGAAAATTCCATCTTCTTTATCTCAGCAAGTAAATGGATCTAATCGGTCTAATCTTCCAAAACCAAGGATTTTGCCAACTTCTATCCTAATACAAGATACATCAGCTTCCAAAGCATCTGCTTCCAAGGTACCTACTAAATCGCATATTCCTATTGGGAAACGCAGACCTTTAGATTAAAAGTATGATATATTGAAACACGTGGCCCAAGTACCAGCCAAGTTATCAATTTTGGATGCTTTGAATCTGCCAAAAGATCTTCGGGAAGCACTCATCGAAGCTTTGTCAAGTCCTCGGGAGTTTGAAGCTGAAATTGCTGCAGCTGAAGTCTATCACATAGAGAATAATCCTGCAGAATGCCATGTAGTGATATATTTTACTGATAAAGATGTAGATGATGTTGTGCATGGGTACATAAAACCTCTCTACTTATCTGTCAAAGTCAATGGTGTAGATATCCGAAGATCTTTCATTGACAATGGTTCAGGAGTCAACCTCATGCCCATCCGTACACTTCGTCGATTGGGCCTCACGGAATCTGATTTATCTCCTTCTACCATGATGTTACAAGGATATGATAAAAATAAACAAGAACCACTGGGTGAAGTTACACTCAGAACCCAGTTTGGAGATCTTGTATCCAATTCGGATTTCATGATTGTTGATCAAGACTCAGCTTTCAACGTCTTGCTTGGAAGACCCTGGCTACATCAGCATGCGGCTATCCCTTCATCATACCATCAATGTCTCAAATACTATTTCAATGGTCAAGTTGGAACATTGTATGGTGATAAGGCCCCGTTCAAGACATGTGAGTCTCAATACATTGAGGCAGAATTTTATCACATGAAGGGAAGAGAAAAATATACAATGAAGGAAATTACCAAAGTTAATGCTCCATATGGTTTGGAGAAAATTCCAATAAATCCATTTACACATGTGAGTACAGATTATGTGTTACCTATCAGTCAAATTGACAAAATAGGCCCAAATAAAAATACTCTTATGGAAAGATCCATAATGTCAATTACGGCAGTTGAGCCAGACAACATGGGAGAAATTGGTAACCTACCAAACAGTGATGAAAGCAGAAGTGGTGAAGTTTTCATTTCATCTGCTGAAATCCAACAGGTCTATAATTTTTCAATTAGGCTAGAAGAAGTTATAGCAATATCATAGGTGAATAATGATGTCAATTCTCAATCCATCATCTCCTCTTTATTTCCCAAAGAAGTCCCTTTATCATCAATAGGGTCGGAAATAGAAGCTTCTTCTTCAAAATGTGCAAATTTTGACATCCCTTATGATCATGAAAATTTCATTTTGTCATCTACTATGCAAGTAGAAATAGAAGAAATAAAACATGATGAAGAGGAAGAGGAAGATCTTAGAGATGCTCCTCCAACATTTGAAGAGGGTATCTCTACCACTGTGGATGAACTCAGAGAAATAAATCTGGGTACAGAGAAAGATCCATGCCCCACTTTAATTAGTGCAGCCATGACCCTTGAAGATCAAGAGATGTATATTTCTTTTATAAAGCAAAATAAAGATATTTTCGCTTGGAACTATACAGAAATGCCTGGGCTTGATCCTGATATTGCTACTCATCATTTGGGTTTACCAAAAGAACATCGAGGATTTAAGCAAGTCGCGAGAAGAACACACCTAACCTATGCTTCCAAAATTGAAGCTGAAGTGGATAAGCTGATCAAAGCTAACTTCGTCAGAGAAGTTCAATATCCCAAGTGGTTGGCTAATATTGTCCCTATAAAGAAGAAGAACGGACAAATTAGGGTTTGCATCGATTTCAGAGATCTTAATCGGTATTGTCCTAAAGATGATTTCCCAGTTCCGATTACAGAACTCTTAATTGATGTGATGGCTGGTTATGAAGTACTTTCCTTCATGGATGGATATTCTGGATATAATCAGATCCGAATGGCCCCAGAAGATGAGGAATCTACAGCCTTCAGAGCCCCTCAAGGTGTGTTTTGTTACTGGGTGATGCCCTTTGGTTTAAAGAATGCAGGTGAAACATATCAACACGCCATGCATCGTATCTTCAAACCTTTCTTAGGGAAATTTGTTGAATGCTATGTGGACAATTTGGTAGTTAAATCCAAACAACGTTCTAATCACTTGGCTGATTTGGAAGTCATATTCCACAAGCTTCAACAACATAATTTGAAGATGAACCCCTTAAAATGTGCTTTTGGGGTAACCTCAGGAAAATTCTTCGGCTTTGTTGTATGCCATCGTGGTATTGAAGTCGATCTTGAGAAGACCAAATCAATCCTTGGTATGTCACCTCCTCAGAATTTGAAAGAATTAAGAGGACTTCAAGGACACTTAGCCTATATTCGGCGTTTCATCGCCAATTTGGCAGGCAAAAGTTTACCCTTTACCAAATTATTGAAAAAAGGAGTCACTTACCAGTGGACTGAAGAATGTCAAGAAGCATTTGATGTTCTCAAGAAATACCTCTTGAGTCCACCAGTACTCATGCCACTTGTTGAAGGTAGACCACTTATCCTCTATGTGACAGCTCTAGAGCGATCATTGTGTGCCTTTCTCGCTCAAAAGAATGATGCTGGGAAGGAAAATAGCCTCTACCATCTCAGTAGAACTATGCTTGAAGCAGAAACCCGGTATTCAAGTATTGAGAAGTGCTGCCTAGCATTAATCTTTGCAGTCCAGAAACTGAGACACTACTTGCAACATCACGAGGTCCAATTGTTATCTCGCAATAATCCGCTCAAATTCATCCTTAGTCGTCCAATGCTTACAGGACGTCTAGCAAGGTGGGCAGTTATTTTGCAGCAGTTCGACATTCAGTATGTATCTCAAAAGGCAATAAAGGGCCAAGCTCTGGCTGATTTCCTGGCTGAACATCCTTCAGTGGAAGACACGTCTTCAGATATTGAACTCCCTGATGAGGAAGTTTTCTCTATTCAAGAGAGTCCTCAAACATGGGAAATTTATTTTGATGGTGCTTCCAGAAGTCCAACAGGGAAGAAAATGGAAAATCCTAAATTCAACAAAGTTGGTTTAGGAATTGTACTCATTTCTCCAGATAAGGCATTGTTACCTTATTCCTTTTTATTGTGGGAAGGTGGTACTAATAATGAAGCCGAATACTAAGCTCTTATCACAGTCTTGGAGTTAGCACTTCAAGCACAAGTGAATCACTTAAAAGTGAAAGGTGATTCAGACTTGGTAATCAAACAAGTCAATGGGGATTATGCCATCAGAAAAGAAGAGTTAATCCCTTTGTATGATTACGTCAGAAAGTTAATGGCGGAATTCTATTCAGAACTTACATTTTCTTATGTCCCAAGATCACAAAATTCTCAAGCTGATGCACTGGCTAATATATCCATAGCTCTAGCAGATCCAAATCGGGACAAGACAACCATCAGTATTGCCCACCGTCGTGCAATTTCACCTTATGTTCAAGCCAGAACAGAGGAAATTAATGAAATTAGTCCCATTCCTGAACCGTATGGTCATACTATAGGATGGATGTCACCTATCAGGGAATACCTTCAAAATGGAACACTTCCACCTAATAGAGCCGAGAAAGAACAAATCCGGCGACGTGTGGTCAATTTTACTCTTTATGATAGCCCAAACCACCTAGAGAAAATTCTCTACAAATGTGGTTTTGATGGAGTTCTCTTCAGATGCATTCATGGTGAAGAGATAATGGTTGTCATGAAAGAAGTGCATGCAGGAGTCTGTGGTGCCCACCAGTCTGGACATAGATTGTATAATCAAATTCGAAGGCTTGGATACTTTTGGCCTTCAATGATACAAGATTGTGTTGATTTCACAAAGAAGTGTCATTCATGTCAAGTACATGCCAACTTCATTCATCAACCTCCAGAGTTTCTTCATACAGCTAAATACTCATGGCCGTTTTCCACATGGGGAATGGATGTGGTGGGACCTTACCCTTCAGCTGCGGCCAAGCAGTTTAAGTACATTCTTACTGCTACTGATTTCTTTTCCAAATGGGCAGAGGTAGTACCTCTCAAAGAATTCAGTTCTAAATGCATTGTTAGATTCATCAAGTCTAACATCATTACTAGATTTGGTGTCCCTCATACCATATTGACGGACAACGTCACCAACTTCTGTTCTTATGAGGTAAAGAAATTGTCTCAAGAATACTACATTAAATCCAACCATTCATCTCGGTATCATGCGGCAGCCAATGGCCAAATAGAATCCTTTAACAAGACTCTTTCAAATATACTGCAAAAGATGGTGGATAAATATAAGAGGTCATGGCCTGATAAACTCTTTCATGCTTTATGGGATTATCGGACTACCACCCGCAATGCAACGCGGTCAACTCCATATTCGTTGGTATATGGAACAGAAGCAGTATTTCCAATTGAAGTTCAATTGCCCTCACTCAGAGTAGCCATTTGTGATCAGTTATCTACAGATGAGCAATCCCAAAAGCGATTGAATGAATTGGAACGGTTAGATGAGAAAATATTGTGCACTTTGCACCACTTGGAAATCTATCAGAATCGAATAGCACGAGCTTTTAACAAAAAAGTTTGTCTTCGTTCATTCATTCAGGGAGAATTGGTATTAGTTCTCAGAACTCTAATGATATCAGGAAAGAAACCTCCCAAGCTTGATCCAAAATGAGAAGGACCCTATTCAATACATAGGGTCTACTCCAATGGAGGTTATTCATTAATCTCGATGGATGGAGAACTCATTACTACTCCAACTAATGCCAGATTTTTGAAGAAATATTTTGGATAAAATACAAAGTATTCATATATTGTCCCCGCAACATGACATTAAACTGTGCGGCACCAGTTCGTCCTTGCTATATGACGTTAAACTATACAGCAACGGTCTAAGCATATGACCCTAAACTATTTGCACATACGTCCCATACGACGTTAAACTGTGAAAAAGTTCCCTAAAAGGTCCATTATGACCTTAAACTGCATCATCAACGGTCCATGCATATGACCCTAAACTATTTGCATGTCCCTTACGTCCAGCAAGACGTTAAACTGTGACGTCCTAACTACATGACGCTAAACTGTATAAAAATCCCTTACGTCCGGAAAGACGTTAAACTACAAAATCATCAAAGGTCCTATATGGCCTTAAAACAACACCACCGTCCAGCAAGACATTAAACTACACCATCCACGGTCCATTTATATGACCTTAAACTATTCACCCTTGCGTCCAACATGACATAAATGGTGTGTTATTTTGTCCTTACTGCATGACATTAAACTGCGCAGTCCCCCTTTCGTCCAACATGATGTTAAACTCTATTGTCCCCATCGTCCTAACTACATGACGCTAAATTGTGCAGAAAATTCATAATATGTCCTACATGACATTAAACTGTATTTTGTCCGTGCTACATGACACTAAACTGCGCAGCACCAATAGTCCTAACTGCAAGACTTTAAACTGCATAGTCCCTTTATATGTCCTACATGACATTAAACTATGCATTGTTAAGGTTGTTGTTACCTCTTGTTTCTCACACCGATTATGACTCACGTGAGCTTAGAGAAAACCTCAACCGTAACACTCTCTTTGGGTCGCTAACCATGTATAAGTCCCAACAACAATTTTTTTTTATTAGATCGTTGTCCCCAAGAACAACTTGATCATTAATTCATTCTTTAATTGAACTACACGGACTTTGATCCTTGCCCTCCGGGCTGGGTATGTAGGCAACCTCCCAGGGTTCAAGCCCAAAAACAATCTCTTCACATCGGTTCACCACCATCTCATATGATGTTGATTCGTGAAACCGCCCCTAGAATCAATATCTTTGCATTGATTCACTTTCGTTCTTGTTATATGACGTTAAACTATTCAACACTTTTGTCCAGTACGACAATAAACTACAATACTCTTTGATTTCCTCATTTGAGAAAGAACTATTATTGACATTGATTTTTCAATCATGGTTTTCATTTCAAAAGACTATGTGCATACATGGTAATACCTAAACTTTTTGTCTCAGGTTAAACCATCATTGCACTAAAGTCCCCTTTCACCCGTACGAACCAAATTTGTACAAAGGGAATTTCTAGAACTACGTGGGCTTGATTCCCATCCTTATGGGATACGTAGGAACATTCGATTATCCCTCGAATCCAGCCCCAAGTCTTTTGGGCCTAACCCCAAATTTCACTTTCAGTCCCTTGGCTGAAAAGTCCTCATGAAAACACACACTGTGTATTCATTATTATGGTCCGAACTCTATGACCCTAAACTAAGATCTCTCATACTTTCATCCTGCACGACGTTAAACTGCATTTCAAGAACTACGTATGGCTTGATTCTCATTCTTATGAGATATGTAGTGAAGTCCAAAATTTCAATTCAGGACCCAGCCACAACATGATTATGGTTATCATTGACCTATGTACCTCTATATACATTAGACAATACCCATCTTTATGTGTTATAATCCTAACCTTAAATATTTTCAGATCTTCATAACCCTTTTCATGAATTTTAGTCACAAAAATGTCAAACTTCTGAGAATTCTTTTGCCTGACTATGTAGTATGTGCCCATAGGTGGCCTTGTATAAACAGTCCACATAACAGACTTGTCAGCCGAAAGATGCTATTTATTTGACTATGCAGCCAATGCCCTTAGGTGGACCTGCATATTTCAACCCCCTAACGGGTTTGTTAAATGATGGTAACTTCATTCTTGGGAAGAATGCCTCTTTTTTCCTTATTTGTATTAAATGACGGTATGTAGGGATCTGCAAAAAATAGCCATCCTTAACATATTTGTCCCATGTCCTTTTTCATGATCTGAAAGTATTAAAGTCTATGGTTTATACTCTCTATGTTCTCTTTCCCTACGTTTGGGTTATACCTTCGTAGGAGTGATATTCATTCAATTCTCCGATATTCTTGTTCGGAAATATCTTCTCCATATTCAAGTACCTCTTTCCATACAACAAACTCTATACTTTAGAAAATTTGAATCTCCATAAACTTTCACTAGCTTTTAGCACTAGGAAAGTAAATTTCTAAGAGTTCTTTTGCCTGACTATGCAGCACGTGCACATAGGTGGCCTTGCATAAACAGTCCACATAACAGACTTGTCAGCCGAAAGATGCTATTTATTCGACCATGCAGCCAATGCCCTTAGGTGGCTCTGCATATTTCAACCCCCTAACGGGTTTTTTGTCAAATAATAGTAACTTTATTCTTGGAAACTACTTCTTCTAATCCCTTTTAACTCTTTTTCATATCATTCCTCAGATTCAAGTATTCTTAAGCCATAGTTTACATATTTTCCCTCATACTTGAGTATGGTAATATGTTTTCAGATAAATTGTCAAGGAATTGAATCAATTTTTAATCCATTTTGGTCAAAACTATTTTCGACCTTAAACATTAGCCCCTTTATGTCCGGCGTGCATGACTTTAAACTGCCCACAAAAGATAAAAGAACTCTGCATAAAAGTCAACTTCCAGCTCACTAAACATACATTCTGTATGATTTAGGTAATATTGAGCAATTAAAAGATTCAAAGTTTGTAGGGTTATTTGTAATAATCCTAGTAAAGATAAAACTATTCTTACAAATCCCATTGGCTTAAGTAAATTTGAAGCAGGTAGTGAAAGAATGCAGGTACAAATGATTGAAGATGAAAGTGTTTTTCATTGATACACAAGAGTTAGAAGGACATCCACAGACTGGAGTCTCTTCTCTTTTTCAAGAATTACAAGAGGCTTTCAACATAACACTTCATTTGATTTACGGCATCCTGAGTTTCATCACCAACCACCTGGAATTCATTCATTCAACTGGATACAATAAGAGATGCAGTGATACCAGCTCTTCTTGGAACAATTGTAAAAGGATGTTCTTGAGTGCGGTTTGAGAAAAATTTTTGCTGATCAAACAGTGACTCTGTTTCTGTCCAAGAGACTTGGAAGATGGATACATGGATTTGAGAATGGAGCATTGGAAGTAGAGATCCATTTGGAGAGAGTACTCTTTTCAAATATTGCTCTAATACCATGTTTGTCTTCTCTCCACCAATCGGTAGTGGAAAACATTTCATCCCATGGGTTTTCCATTTTCATATCTGTAAGGAAATGACATGGAGGAAGAATTTGAAAGTTCACACCATTGTTGTTGCTCTTAATGCACAGCATAACCGAAATAGAGGAGTAACAGTGCAGCTGCATCTCAGGTGTATAATTTTTTGCATTTGGAACATTGACTCCTTGCAGATGACCATGACCACACAGAGGCAGATGGATGCTCTGTGGAAAATTAGGATTATATTTCTTCAAGTACTTAGCCAAATCTGGGAGAGTGTTGTTGCAGATATCATAGTAATCATGGCCAATAATGTTCATCATGTCATCAATCCGCTTGCTAGCCAGTTCATCAGTCGTTCCAATTCCCTTGGGAACCACTGAATCTGCACAAAAGATGAATAAACTAACACTTAAATGGGAAAAATTGCTAAGGCATTAAGGCGCACAAGACTAAAACATGGCGCGCAAGTATTCATGTGCCGCGCTAGTTTTTGACGCGCAAGTGTAAACCGCGCAAGTACAAATACCTTTACAATAGCGCGACATCAAGGAAAAAAATTGGAAAACAGAGCACCTTGCGTGGCTAAGATAATATGCGCGACGAGAGCTCGAGAAGTTTGAAGTCCAGGAACCCAGATACTTTGTACGGAGGTGAGGCCATGTATTTATAGGCCAGGAGGCCTATCTGCGCGTCGTACCCAGTGTGCTTAAGGCCTGCGCGACGAAAACTTGTGCGCCGACCTCTGTACCCTAAAGACTTGGGCACCCCCTTTTCCTTTGGATGGATTCGATTTCCTCATATTCAAATCCTCATTTCTCTCCGGATCCAACTCTGAGGGGGGCTTTTGTTGATGCTCCTTTCGTCACAGAATCTAGAAATCGGAAAAAGGGGAATATCTGAGCTCAAAGTGATTCAACCTTTGAAGAAAATATCAAAAAAAATCGACAAAGGCATTAACAAAGGATCAAAAGCAACCTCACTGCACAAGTTATATCACTGTCGCGCAAGTCCACTTGCGCAACGCCCTTGGTCGCGCAAGTGACTTGCGCGACCTAAGTGATAACCGCCCGGTAACTGCCCAGGGTCTTCTATTGCCTATAAATAGACCTTGTGGGGCCCCCATTCAGGAGGATTTTTTTCCAGAAACTCGGATTGAAGCTCCCGACGCCCAAGTCTCTTCTCAAAGCTTCCAGAACACTTCTAAGTTAATTTATTACCTAGAATGGAAGATCCAAAGAGAGGGAGGAAGGCCTAAGTGTTGAAACTCATCAACACTTGTGTGCCTGAGTGGCCAGCCCTTAAGGGAAGTAGTCACACTTGCGCGTCACCTTACTCCTTCGATAGAACTTGCGCGTCCCTTTTCTGGAAGAACCTCAAGAGGATTGTAAAGGGTTTAATAAAGAGTCGCTCAAGTATTTCAATGCTGGTTGACCATCGCGCAAGTAGAACACATATCGCGCAGGTATACCTGCGCGACCAATACTTGTGCTCCCCCGCAATACTTGCGTGCCTTCCAAGACTTACGCGCCCATTCCTTTTTGGGTGCCTTTCTTGCCCATTTCACCCCTCTTAAGTCATTACACCTTTCCTTTTCAAGATTCAGTCTTCAAGACACTCTTCAAAGCCATTTATGGCATGATTTATTGATTTGAGTTCCTTATCTTAAAGGAATTAAGTGAAATATCTCTCAAAACCTAGTGATTTAAATATATCTATGTCACTAAAGATTGAGAGTTCATTCATTCAACCTCGTCCTTTAAATCCCCTAACCTGGGTCTCCTTTTCATGAATAATCCCCAGTCCTGAGCCCTCTAAATCTGGGCATCCTCCTCAGGAGTAAGCCCCAAACCTTAAATCCCTTAACCTAGGCCTACTTTTCAGGAATAAGTCCCAGTCATTAATTTGGGCATCCTTCTTTAGGAGTAAGCCCCAAGTCTCTCAAATATGGGCATTCTCTTCAGGAGTAATCCCCAAACCTTAATCCTTAACCTGGGTCTCCTTTTCAGGAATAAGTCCCAGTCATAATTTTGGGCTTCCTTCTCAGGAGTAAGCCCCAAGTCCCCTAACCTGGGTCTCCTTTTCAGGAATAAGTCCCAGTCCTAATCTTGGGCTTCCTTCTCAGGAGTAAGCCCCAAGTCCCTTAAATTATCTTTAACCAGCCCTAATTTAGGTTTGATCTGGGATTCCTTCTCAGGAGTAAATCCCAGTTATCAATCCTCTCCTAATTTGGGTTTCCTTTTCAGGAATAAGTCCCAAGTTAGAGTGTTTAAATCTCCATAAAGCACATATACCTTTATAGACCCTGTTCCTGGATTTTTTCCCTAATGTAAATCCTCTGGGCAGTCATACATACATAAGCCCCAAACCATTTCTTATGATTGCATCTTTCATGGAACAATTGTCTAATTTTTACCAATACCTCTTGTTTATCACACCGAGCATGACTCACATGAGCTTAGAGTGTAAAAGTAATTGTGACATTCTGCTTTGAGCCATCAATCATAATCATTATACCCTTATTCGAACTACGTGGGCTCTGATTCCTTTTCCAAAACAAAGGATACATAGGTAGCCCATCTATGGGGTTCGATCCCAACTTTGAAATAATTCATGTCCTTCTGAATGACAATAAACTTCAAGTTCCCCACTGAGTGGCTTTAAAACCAGCCTGGTCATCCTAATGACCAAGAGACTTTTATATGAATGTTTTGCAGGTTACCATTGACCAAGAATCTCTAAATAGATATAGATGATTCTCTATTGATGAAGAACCTCGAATACATATAAAAGATTCTCTAAATTTCTTACATATTTAATCATTGATTGTCAAAACTGAAGGAAAAGCTCATTTTATACTTGGTAATGTAATAAGGATTCACGAAAATAACTTAAATCTATAAAGAGAGTCACGGAATAGACAATAATTCCCCTAAAAAAGTTGTGATGAGTCCGAACTCCCATCCTCTCGACCAATGCAAATTCCTAATCCTCATCAGTCCACAAGCTAATGAGCGCCTACCTTTGGAAAGTATGTCCAAATAGATGTGGAATCATTGGATGTTTCAGGTTCTACGAACAAACCCGCTAGAAACTGATCGGAACCTTTGAATCTCCCATCCAGGAGGTCATCCCCGAATTCCGAGGGAAACAATATGTTATCTACAGTGTTATAGATCATTTTTGTCAGAATAAATGACTACATGTTCAATCAGATGATAAAACCAAACTCGTTCTGGATTGATTGGGTTGTGTTTTTGTTGGTGAATTAGAAATGAAATGTGATCCAGTTAGATAATCTTGAAGCATATATTTTCAATATAATTTGGTGCCCTCCCCCCATTAATTATTTTGATGATTAACAAGGATGTGTCTCTCTTTATGGAAGGGTATTTTGTTGTCAGTGTGACGGTTCGAGACTCCCTTGGATGGATTTTAGTGGAATTCCAACAATTCGTTTATTTTATTTGGGTTCCACTTGTATTTGAATTCCAATAAATATGTGTTAGAATAAATCTAGATATATAGAGACACTATAAGTCTATCATTATAGAGTAATACTACCTTACCATTCTCAATGTGATCTATGTGCTGGAGACTGGCCTCCAACTATTAGTCCTAATGGTTTTAAAGACTCTCTAATTTCTACGCCTCTTCTAGAAATGTTATTCCCTTTTCATAAAAAGAGAGGGTAATAATATATATCATATGATAGAAAACCATGGACTTTATGGTGCATCACATATTTTCTTGGTTGATTTTCCTTATTTGTTGAATTCTCATGTACTACCTGATCATTGATCTTCTTATTAAGATATATTTTCCTTTCCAAAAAATCTGTTTATATAGTTTTGAGAAAAACATAAACACATACATATATAAAAATAAATTTGTATGCATTTATATTTCACACACACCAATATTTACATATATTTATTTATTTAAAAATAATAGAATTTATACAGAAATATGTTTTTTTACTAACACACACCCTTTTTTGGAAATCAGAGTGAAATTTTATTATATGAATGAGGGTATGAGAAAACAAGTGATAAAATAAATGAAATAAAAATTGTCCATCCAAGTGTGAGTATAATCAAAAAGACCTTGGGTTCCCAACAAGTGAAATACTCTATTCCCATCTCCTTTAGAAAAGGATAATGAACTAGCAGTAAAGTGGTGGAGCAAAGGATAAATCTTAAAAACCAGAGGGCTAAAAGACTGAATGCCTTGATTAGTTGTGTGGATAACATTGATAATTGTAAGGTACATTGATTCCATGAAGATGTTATTCTATCTACTTTCCATAAATAATATTATACGAGTGTTGACATCATGGGCCTCATCCATTGGAGGGTCCCAAAAGGCATCGTCAGAGGTATAAAATGTATCAAACATCTTCTCAGAAGATTCATGAGCTGAAGCACCAGAACAAAAAATGCCACTCCTTGGGAGAGAAGTATCCATGTTAATTTTAAGGAAACCTAAATGAGTGGATTCAACATATAAATTATAGGATGAGAACATGAGACCATAAATTGAGTATCTTAATAAGTCAATGTATCTATCCATGACCTCACCCATTCAAACCAAAAAATGATTGGTTTTGAGAACTGACTAAGGATGTGATCATTTATTCTCACCCACATGATCCAATAAATAGTACATATAGATACCCTTATTTCCATGGGGAGAGTGGATGACCATATCATCAGCAAAGAAGGGATTTTAGAATCTATAAAGACATAATTATCTATGATAAAATTACTTAATGACCAAATACATCTAGCTATGGGGTGTTAAACCATTCCATTCATGGTGGATTCTAGGGAATCCATGCAGGGGTAACACGAGGGTTGTCAAAATTATGGTGGTGTGAGAGGAAATTAAAATAATAGAGAATCCTAATGAAAATATTCAACCAAATGAAACGTACTTTTGGAGGTACATCCAAGCACTACAAGACTTTATCAATTTCCCACTTCCTAGGTTCTTCATTCCATGATCCAAAGTGTAGCTGAATATTACTGAATAAACACCTTAATTTTTAAAACACAAGAATATTATATCATTATTCATGTCATTTAATAATGGAATGCTCTAAATCATTTTTTTATATCTATCATTGAACTAACTTTTATGGTTCTTGGTCCACCAACCATTACAAAAATTACTGAGGTTGGAAACAACTATAGTGTCTCAAAAAAGGAGTCACTAGAGAGATTTCCATAAACACCTCACAAAAAAAATAAAAGGTTCCTTACAAATTATAAACTTATATTTGTTACCAATCCCATATTATATCTCAAAATATATAATATTGAGAGATACCCAAGGGAATCTCTAAATAATTTTGGATGAGGGAAAATTTTAGAATCTTGGTAGTCAAAATGGGATTATATTTTTCTTCGAGGATATGGGAATAGAGTTATTTTAGGTTATGCACAAGCTATAAACCTTGTTTTTCTATGATAGCATCATTAAAATTGGAATGTTCATGTGATCGCATACCACTCCTTGACTTGGGTATACACTGTTTATTCCAATTCATCCAATGAATTTTTAACTTCCCATTATTATCTAACCACAACAAGTTTTCAATGGAATCATGGAAAGGGAAAATAATTGAGACTGAGTGTTTGAATATGGATACAACATAAAAATGGATTGATTTTAAAATATACTACATCAGAGTTTCCTTTCATGATATATACATTCATTTTGAACTCCATCATTGAATCATTTTAGCCTCTATATTGAGGATACTTGTAAACACCACTTTTTTGGATCTACTAATAATCATGGGAAGCCTAATGTATTTTTTTATTATTGAGTACATGGTTCCCTAAGAGTTTTCTGAGATCATATTTCATACTCGATAGTACTCAATTCCTAAATAAAATTTAATATTTCTCTATATTGATAGATTCTATGGATTCCCTCTCTCGTAATTATGAATATGTTGGCATATGGATGTTTATTATTCTTTGGTATCTCCTAAAAAATGATTTCTATCATCATTAAATTGGGGAAGAGAAATAAGATGGATTTTTTACATACCTTTTCTAAATGGATAGAATTAATCATTGTAGCTTTCAAAATAAGATAATATAATATGTCTCCAAAAAAATAAGGATGAATGGTGGGAGAGGATATCCTTGGAAAATACCTCCAGATGGAATGAATCTCTAAAACAGTGACCCATTGATTTTGATTCTAAAATTATCTATAGTGATTCATAATAAGTTATTATTAACCAATTATTGATAAAAATCCATTTTTTCATTGGAAACCAATAGAACATTCAAATACACTCTACTGTAAGCCTTTGAAATTTCATGTTTCCATGCCATGATACCTATATTTTCAATAGTTGAGTCATCATGGAGTTAAAGTTCTCATGTGAAATAATGACATTATCCATTATGATCATTTTAGTGGAAAACGTGGCCTAATTTTGGAATACAATAAAGGGAATCCAGGAATGCATTTGATATATCATAATATTGTAAATGATGTTGTAAATGACATTGTATAACCCAATAGGATAAAAAATTTAATCCAAGAGTGGGGTTTTTTAATTTTGAGGATGATGGTTATGAAGGTTCAATTAAAAGTACCAAAGTGGGAACTACCGTCCCAAGGATTCTTCACAAGGGACATTATATCCTATCCAATATGATTCCAAACAATTTAGAAGAAAAGAGCATTAAATACATCAAGTTCATGTTCTTTTATAGAGTAAATCTTATTGAGAACCCATAGAATTTTTTCATCATAGATTTTGTGAGTAAGGTGACAATTCTTAGTCTTAGTGAAAAGCAATTTAATATAGAAGGAAATATCATTTGATATGAAAGGGTCGCATGCCTAATACAGATCCTCGAGAAATGAGTAATAATATAATGGATTTCCTCCCCATTGAAAATTGTCAATATTATTCATTGTTAAGGGTGGTGAAGAAATTATTATGACACCTCATCGATTCCATCTGATGAAAATAGGAATTGTTACCATCACCCTCATTTATGTGCATTTCACATGAATTTATATCCCAGAAACAATACATGGTTAAAGGATCTATATCCAACTCCACATCGAGAAATCCAATTATTGAGATGATGGAATTAGAGGAAGGTAAATATTTTAGAGCATTAAACCCTCATTCAATGTATCCAAAAATAATATTAGGTTGGAAAACATAATGTGGCTCCATTTTTTCAAAAATATGACCACCTGCTCAAGAAAAATCCCATAACATACTCATTTGTGCTCCCACCCAAGTGAACCACCTCCTTGAATTCTATTCTCATGATCTAGTAAATTTCAAATATACATAATCTATCATTGACTTGATTACATTAGATATGTGAAGTATCAATAAGGATTAGATAGTGGTATGAAGTGATGCGATAAATTTGAGACACTCAAAAGTTCTTAAAAATATTTTTCTATTCAATGAATCCTAAAAACCTATCAAAAATCTCAATAATAAAATTTACTTCTGAGATAACTCTAAAACATTTGAATTAATTATCAGTGTATGCAAGATCAATGAGATTATCAATCTATGTTTCCTGCTATAAATTCAGCAGTTGAGAGAATGTTATGTAATCACCTCCATTATTTTCTTGAATGAACATAATATCATCAAAAATAACCTCTCTATAAGAGATGTGTAGTAAGGAGAGAAAATAGGTTTTGAAGGATATTTTTGAGATTTCTATTTATCCCTTTTGATCTGAACAACCATAGAATCCAATGAAGGTACATGTCAAGGTGTTATGAAGGTAATGGAGGTGTGCACATCGTTTGAGGAGAAGGTGGAATCCTTAACATTCATATCATCTTTCTAGTAGATATAGAGGACACCAGATTGTCCATGTTGGGAGACCAAAAATAAGCCTTGAAAACCCAAATTTCCTATCAATTCCATCAATATCATGTCTATCTAATATGGTTTTGTATAAAAACCCATATCAGGGTGAATTTTAGTTAAATGATTCTTAAACATATGAACTGATCATGGGTTACCAATCCCATGATAGTATCATCTAAACATGATCATTAGGATAGGTGGGGAAGGTTCACTCTAGTATCTACCTCAAATTTTTTGAGAATATTACTCTCCTATATTGGATTATAACTTTTGGGAATCTTCTCATTGTGAAATAAATTCCCCAATTATCTTTTAGGCCCAATTTTTTCCATCATAACCAAGTCAATGAGTTTATTTCCTATCACCTTCCTCTTCAAAATCCATAATTTATATTTTAATGAAAATGAGGGTGTAATGGTATCCTCACTTAATGTTGATGGAAATGAGATATCATTATAGAGTATGACTGAAAAATTGCCTAAGGTTCTAAACATATTTTCTTTGGTCTTATGGGGGTATTTTTATTTCATATTGAAAGCATGTGAATATGGTTATCTGACATCACCCCATGAGGGGAAGAGGGTGAAATTTGATGAAATGTTGTTTCATCACTGATAGACCCAGTACCCTAGTAATAACTATCTTTTAGTGAAAGATATTCTCTTTTTTAAGGTAGAAATTTAGGCAACCCCCATTGTGGTAAATTTTTTATTGACCATATATGATTGATCATTCAAATATTTTATGATTTTTCCTCTATCATTCATATTTTCAACCTCATAGATAAACAAACCATTCATATTTTTAGTTCACATCCATAGACCGTGTTGATAATAATATTTTCATCCACGTCTGGAGCCTTTGTGATTCTGTCTTTCATAGAATTCCCAAAGAAACCACCCACGAAAAAATAACGGAAGCTTTTCATTTACAAAAAAAAATCTATTTTTTACTATCTTCTATAGATAGAATGATTCCATGCATAATATCCTACCCAACATTGACCATATCTTTGATATATACCATTAGTCCCCATTGAATAAGATTTGATCGATCTTATTCCATGAACTCAACAATTTGTATAATGATACCATGTATAATTCATTCTGATCATTCATAGAGGGAATCTATTAAAGACATATACAGAAAATAAATTTAGAGAGTTTAACATTATGGATATCCATTCTACTATTTGGATATCCCATTAGTATTGGTTGACTATCAAATGACCATGGTATAGCTTTTAGAACCTTTTGTTTATCTTTTTCATTGAAAAACTCAAATATTAAGTGAAATACTTTGATATCTCTCTTCACCAATCCTTATTCTAATAGATGTATTTTTTTAGTGAATTATTTAGGGTGATGATATTGATACATAAATCAGAGTGTTTTTTATCTTGAGAAGGTGTATTAGGAAAATTTTAAAAGAATCAACATTTTTCTTTGGAGTAATCACAATTTTCACTTTATCTATCCAAGAAATTGTTTGAATCATCTTATCATATTATCATACATATCAACATGATTTGGTGAGTGGTAATAGAGTGATTTCATTAAAGAGTCCACGGTCGAATCCCGCCTCTTAATTCCCACCACATCATTTAAATAAAATGAATAATAAATATATACTTTCATAAGATTTATATATTTAAAAGATACATTATTATTTAAATATATTGAAATGTTTGTACTAATTTTTAATATGTAATGTAATTTAATTTTTTATACAATATATTATTTATAAGCATTGATACATGAGTCCCTCAATTCCAAAATTATTCTCATGAAACTAAAGTCGGATCAAACCAATCTAATTCATTAATATTTAAGATGATGTAGTTAATTGGTGAAGTTGAATAATATTTTTGAAAACCCATATACCATAAAACTAATAATATAGTGTTCTAGTACATTATCATGAGGGAAAATTAAATAAGAAATAATTATAGAAATTTGATGAATTAGTAAAAACATTTAACTGAAAATTAATTTTTTTATTATCATAAGTCCCCTTTTAATGGGTGAGTGGGAACCAAACATGACTTCAACGACTAAAGACTTCAAACCAAGATCTAACTTTCCAAAAGCCAAAAATACAAGATCAAACAACAAAGAAATCCCCTCCCAGCATAAAAGTCATTAAGACCGATTTCCACCATTCCAACGCTGCATGGAAAGCTATCCCATACAAAGACGACCGATGACCAAGGCCATACCCTCTCAAACATCCAAATTTTAATCGTGTAAGTCTGGTGAAAACTTGCAACTCTAATCCTCATCGGGGGAAGTCTCTGAAGATAATATGGAATCATGTACCCTTAGACCGCAGGACAAATAGAAACACTTCATACCATCAAAACAAGCATAACATACCCAAATCGTAGTGAGGAACCATATGAAAAATCAAAAAACCTTCACATACTAGTCCATTCTTCTCCTCCGCCTTTAGCGACTCAAACTCAACAACACCATTAAACAACAAAGAAAAAACCATCATCCTCAACCAAAAATCAAACCAAATAGAACCGGCATAGATGAAATCCACCTAGAGATGTCTACTCATCACAAAACCAAAACCAAAAAATGAAGATAAGGAACAAGAATCACGAACCAGCACCAGATTGAGGGCCTCCCAAATCTATCTGGAAGAAGAAGACCTCACCAGAAACTAGAGCTGCAGATCCCACCGCCACCTTCAAAACTGAACACTAAGACTAGATCTTCCAACACACCCACAGCTGACCCAAAACGCAACAACATCCCCCAGGCCACGGCATCGAAAGCTCAAACTATGGACCATCACTGCACAGCCAAGAATCCCTAACCAGCTCGAAGGATAGGGTGATAAAGGGTAAGAAACGATGGGGTTTGCTGAGAGTAACGAACTCGCATGACGCCGTAACTGGAAGAGGATAATACCAAGAACACACCAAGAAGAAGAGTTGGGATATCCATAGTGTATCGATGATGGAGGAGAGGAAGTCGGCGTAGGGGAAACCCTATCACTGAGAGGCCCCTCTAATATAAAAGAGAAAACACCACGGTGGACATCCACTGATATAAATGGTTGTACCAAAGTTTATCTTTCTAGGGAAGCTAAGGGATGGTAATAGAAATAAATTAAAATAAGAGACCATAATCCATTTGTAGTAGACTGGGGAATGTATTGTCCCATGGGTTTTATCCATTTAAAGTGGTTTATTAAAATAATGTGTCATTGGTAGGTGTGTATTTATACTGTGGGAGCAACAGTGGGGAAGTGGCAGCTAGGGAACCTCTCATACATGATGTATCTATCATTGTAATTGAAAAATGGATATATATATATATATAATAGTTATTTTGGTGATGTAATAAATAATTAAGTATAGTTAATTTCCAACCATAATATTTGGAATAATGATCCTAGGCATCATTATCCCACAGTCATGAAAATATAATGTTCTGGGAAGGCATGTAGAAAAATACCCAAACTTGTATATCTCATGATATCTTCCTATGCATTGACAGGATATGTATTTTCAGTCCCACCCATCAGTTTTTTTAGGACTAATTGATTATCCATATGAGAAAATGAGTAAAAATTCATAATAAACTTTTCCAATAGTCATTCAAAATGTTATAACAACATCTGAAACAGAAATACATTTCCACATATCAATAAAAGGGATAACATGATCATAACCCATCCAAGGGAAGAATATTGATGGTTAAATAACACATAATCAACCCTAAATTAATCATTTATATGGGAATAACAACGTAAAGAATTCCAAAACTATTCCAAATGTCAAAAAAAGTAATAACTTGATCATAACCCATCTCGAGGATACAGGTGGGTGGTTAAACAATATAGTGTCAAAATGTCAAAAAAATCACCCATATTGGAATTGAAAAATAATGAATTTCAATACATTTACATATGTAAATAGAATAATATTCTCTATAGGTGAACATAATCTAATATAAATTATTTAAAATATTTTTTTCACAATACATAGAGAAATGAGTATAAAAACAAGTCAATATAAGAATAATATGATCACAATCCATTTAAAGAAATAAGGTATATGGTTAAAAAATAATATAACCCAGGAGAGAGAATTTTTTTCTGTTAGTTTTGGTGGTAAGAATGTATTTTCAAAAAAAATGTGAGAATAATACATCATACAATCAAATTTCATAATGTACCCAACTTACATGAAATAATTTCAAGTGATTAAATGTAACTCATTGATTAAAAGTTGAATTACCAAAAACACTTATGACTATGTAACAATTTAGCCAAAACATTTGAATAAAAGAACATGATTTATCTTAGTTTATCCAATTAATTAAATTAAATTAAATTAAATATCATTAATGAGACATTAAATCAATATAATATCATTAAAAAACATAGTTTATAATATACAAGAAGTAATAAAGAATCATAATTGAGTCCAAGAAAACCCTTGTGGTTTGAGTAAAACATTAATCGAAATGCCTTTAAAGACCAATTCTCTTATTTCATGACATAAATATAAGGTTTTTTCTATGATTTTGAAAATTATGTGCATATTTCAGTTTTCCAAATAATTAAAAAAATGTCACTTTGGTCATCCAAGGTAAAATTACTCAAATGGATGCTTCATTACTTTATAAAATTCAAAAATAAATATAATTAATTTTTTTCTATGATTTCACTGTTATAAGATGACATTTTATTGGGTATGACCCCATGCAACATGTTTGTAAATAATAAAAATTCTTTAACAACTATTAATTTAGTTAATCCAAGCACACTACATATCAAAATGATGTGTTATATGTCTATATAGTAAAAAATAATTACAAAATATTTTTCATATGATTTCATGTAAACTTGAGTTTGTTTAAGGTTTTAACCATTACCTACAAGTTTTAGTTTTTTTAAACAAAAAAATATATTTTCAGTCATCCTAGGATAATGAAAATTCATAATTATGTGTTTTTTTCATAAATTTCAGAAAACAATTGAATATTTTTTTCTTTTTATTTTACAGAAATCGAAAGTCATTTTCTTGGTTTTGACTCAATAACACACATTTTAAAATGTTTTCAAATCTTCAAGAACATATTATTCAATTAGTACGATTAAACCACATATTTAATTGACATATTTTCTGGTCATACTCATATAATGTATTTTAAAAATATTTTTCCTATGTCTTTTTTCATTCTAATATTATTTTCCATGGATTTGACAATAAAAAACATGTTTCTATGTTCTAAACCATTAAAATAGAATTTACATTCATCATTAGAAAATGAAAACTCTAATTGATGCACCATAAGTTACTATATTTAAAAAATAAATATATAGTATTATTCCAATGATTTCATAAAAATTTGAGTTCATTTTATTACTTTTAACCCCAAGAAACATGTTTTAAAAACAATGAATTTATTAAGAATAGCTTATTCAGTTAGTTCAAGAACACAACAAAATAGATTTATTTCTTAGATAAGTTTTTTTATTCCAAAAAAAGTTGATATAGTTTTACATTTATTTCACATCAATATTTGGTTTTTTCACATGGTCTGGACCATTACTCATACATTATAGTGTTTTATAGCACTAATAATTCATTTTCAATTTCAAGGGAAAATGATAACTCAGATTGATGTATTTTCAGTGCCAATAATTCTAACACATTATATGGTTTTTTCTAATGATTTTGTGATTATTGTAGGTTTTTTTTGTTTTGACCACTTTATGCACATTTTTAATGATTGATAATTTTGTAAGAATTTTTAATTTAGATAGTTTGAGCACACCACATGTCATATTTATCTTTCAAAATATTCTAAACATCCCAAATATTTTTAAGAAAATTTTGTTATTATTTAACATATATTTATTCTCATTTACTATGGTTTTGATCATTCAACTCACATTTTAGTGTTTTAAAACACCAAAAAATCATTTTCGTTCATCATAAGAAAAATAAAACTCATATTGAAGATCTATTAGTTCATATATTCCAAAAATAAATATGTGGTTGTTCTATAATGATTTCACTATAATCTAAGGATTTTTTCATTATTGGAACCCATGACCTATGTTTTTAAGGATCTATAATTATTTAAGAAGATATTATTTTGATTGTTTGAGCACACTTCATGTAGGATTGGCATTCTACCTACTCATACATGTCAACAAGAATTAAATGAGTATTTTTTAAGTTATTTAATGTAAATCAATTTATTTTTTATCTATTTTTGACCACCACATAAACATTTTATTTTCTTAAAAATTTAAAATGTGTTTTTGGTAATATCTACAAATCAAAAACATGGATTGATGTGTGTTAGTTCATACATATAAAAAATAGGTCAACATTTGTTCTTATATAATTTCCTAAATAATACATGGTCATATTATAAGTTTTAACCCCTCAAAGTACATTTTTACATATTTTCAATTCATTAAGAACTAGCTATTTTGTAAATCATAGCACACCACACATCAAATTCATGTTTTATCTACTCATATACATAAAAAATCAATGAAAATTTTCTTATTATTTTATTTCATTTGGAGGTTCTTTTCTATGGTTTAGATTATTACAGAAACTTTTCACTGTTTTAAAACATTATAATTTATTTTTTGGTCATACCTGTTAAAAAATAACAGATATTAAAGCACCGCTAGTTTATAAATTTCAAAAATAATTCCATGGATGGTTTCCTATGATTTCAAAACAATATTAATTTTTATTTATACTATAATTTAATATAACATACTTTTTAATTGAATTCATTCATACTTTAGAAATATATATACATGTGTAATCTAACTAACTGAATTTTATCCATATAGGGGTAAAAATATGCATATAGGTGTTATTTTCTTAACTTATGAATATTAATGTTCATGTATGCATATAGGGGTAATTACATAATGTATTTACACTAACTATAGTGTTATATATACTATATTTAATACAATAGTTTTTTAATTTGTTACAGTGTTATGCATACTATAATTTCATTGTAAAAACCCATGAATTTAGTCATTATTTTTTGAAAATTAATTAACATATGAGTATATTATATTTTTTGTATTACCAAACAAAAATTATATGTGAAAAAATAGATATGAAAATTATAACAATAATAAAAACTATAGTATAAAAAATAATGTATTCCTTTATAAATTTATACAAAATTGGATGAAGAACACTTAAAGATTAAACACTACATTTTTACAATAAAATAAATAATCTTGATTGGTTATATTTTCATTTAAAAACTAAATATATTTTAAAAAATATATTTTAAATTGATAAATATATTATCATTTTTGAATTTACAATTTAAAAATTATAATAGTATGAATTTTTGTTTTTTTCAAGAATTGTTGTTTTTTATGAAAATAGAAAAAAATAAAAAAATTTCCAAAAATAAAAATTCAATTAAATTATATTTATAGAATACATGAAAATAATATAATAAAACATTTTAATTTATCAAAAATTTATTTAAAGACTTAAATAATATATTTTTAATTTTTTCATCCTGTGATTAACATTTTATAAAAAGTAGTTATATTTTCCAATAAAATGAAATGTTTTATGACATTCCATTTAATTAAATAATATTTAAGTAATGTTTAAATTTATATTGATTTAAAAACCTGATAATTTTTTCATAAAATAATTCATATCATGAAAAATCAAATGAATTGATAATTTTACTGTATATATAAATTTATTTATAAGAATAAACTTTTTCTAGAAATATATTTTTACGTGTTGCATTCGAGTGATAAAATTAATTTTTGTTAACCATATAAAATTTATTTGATAAAATGGATTTAATATTTTGAATTATTTTTTCCAAATTATGTAATATGTTCCATTTTTTGGCATTAACGGTAAATTACTTAATGTAAAAAAATTGTTTTGAATGGTAAATTCAAAAAATGATAAAAGTAAAAATTCTAAGATTAATGGAAAAAAATGTTTTTTAAAATATTTTTTCAATTGTAATGATGAGGTATTCTTGAAAATATATTTCAAACATAAAACTAATATCTATTTGGGAGGCTTCTTGTTCTGGGAAAGATTTTCTCTCTTTATATTAATTTAAAATCTTTAACAAAACTCCATCCTCGTCACTTATAAAAGTGGCCTCTAACAACCTATTCAAGACCACCCAATGAATTTATATTACAACTCAAACTATACTCATCCACTTATTTTATAATTCACTTTCTTTTTCTTTGATCCTCTAGTTAGAAGAAAGGCCTTAAAACCTCTATTTCATAGGAATCCTCCAATGAAAATGCAAGGATTTTATGTGTGTACTCTTTTTTCCCAAATTTTTTTATTTATATCTTACATTATCAAAGTTAATATTCTAATACCTATAAAATGAAAATATTTTTTTTTATACTAAATTTTATTATTCAATTTGATTTACTATTAACCATATTTCCCCACTTTTATTCTGAAAAATGAAATTGGCATTTATGCATTGTTTGGGTTGCCTCATACATGAAGTAATGAATTTAATTATTTCACCACAACCATTGTTAATATATTATTAAATTAAAATTTAGGGATAAATGTGACAAAAATAATATAATTATGATTATTAATAGACAAATTTTAGTCTGCGTTTCTTCCCTCTCATTCTTGAAGTATTGAAAATGTTAACCATGTGTTGTGAGGACTACCACCTCTCTAAGGTAACATGACTCATTATCCATATAGTTGCATTCTTATTTATTAAATCTAATTCCAAAAAATCAAACTATGGTCATCATGTTTTAATTAAAAAATTATTTACATGTTGTCAATGAAATTAACCAATGAAACCCAATTTTAATAGTCAATAATAACAATATCATCAATAAATATTTAATCACATAAATTCAAAGGACCTTTTAGGTTTAGAATTTTAGAGACTTTGGAAAAACTTTTAACTATAAAATCTCATGTATATCTTATAAAATGGATATTTTTTAACTTTATAAGAAACTATTTAGTCCATAATATTTCAGCAGCAATAGTTAAAAAATTCTCCACACAAGCTTTTATTTTAGACATATCATATATAATAAATTTATTTATAACCTAGGAAAATGGAATCATTATACAACATTAGTTAAAATTATTTTTAATGGTAAATATGAAATTTAACAATCAATGATCACAAGTGATAAGAAGATAAGAATTAGTAATATATCAGGAACAAATAATGAGAATAATTACATTAATCAAAAGTAACTATGATAAATACATATTAATTGTTTAAATATCAATAAATAAACACACTAATAATAAAAAATGGTTCAATAGTGATAGAATGAATATTTATAGATAATTAATTCCATGAACTAAGCCATGACATCATGATAATGGACCTCCTGATCCTACCATCAAGGACCTATGTTTTGAAAATACTCAATTCTAGGAATACACACACTAAAATATCCATTCTAAATTGCCTCATGGTACTGGTTGATGGATCTATAAGCTATATAATATGAGGCCTACCGGTCGCTTCATTAAGTCAAATGACTTCACTATAGGAATGTAATTACTAAAAATACCATGAATAATCAGCAAACCTTCAATAAAATCTATATTGAAATAAAAATATTTAAAAGATCTATACTTTTCCCTATGTGAATAAAAGATAAACATGAGCATAACTCGTTTAGAGAATGATGGTGGATGGTTAAACAATACATATTAATAAGTTAACATTGATGAACTAGACAAATCATCCATAATTATTGAATAATATTCATTTATATGGTATAGAAAATAAATATCATATGTTTTACATAATATATTACGATTCAAAACAAATACCATTTTAAATAAAATTAGAATAAATATTACATGAAATTATTTATTCATAACCCAATGCACAATAATAAACTCAAACCACCTAATTTTTTTTTTAAAAACAAATTCATTGAATTTTCCATCCTATAAATACTATCATGAAATATTCGAATACTTAATAAGGACTCTCTAAATTTAATTTGAATAAAACTTACTTATTGAACAATGATCTTTTACTAAGGCCAGACGATGACATCCTGACATAATTATCTACAAAAATTTTCATTTACTAACATTAACAAAAGTTGAAATAAGTAAAAATATAAATTGAATTATAAAATGATGTTATATATTAAACTAATGAAAATATGAAATTTTTATTTATGATTTTATAGACAGTAAATTGTAAAATTAATTCCATTTCATTGTTTTATATTTGTATCCATGAATTTTTTTTAATTATTTTATTATAAAAATATAAATTACATGTGGGTTATTTTTTCTTATCAGTGGATTTGTTTTATTTTGGGACTCCCTCTATGTGCCCTTGTTTTAAGTTGTTCCCTAGCATGTTCTTCTATTTGAATGGTCTTATTGTTTGCTCATCCCTATATATTTGTGTTCTATAATGGTGAAACTGGTTGTAGAGGTTTTTGTTTTTGGTTGCGTTTGTAGTCACTCGGTAAAATTCACGTTCCACATGTTTTCATCAGAAACCACCACTAAAAAATAATTATCTCTTCCAAAAAGAGGTATATTTATTGGTAAAATTTATTTTTGTGTTGGTAAAAAAAATGGAAATAAAATTAACATGTCACTAAAATGTTGGTATGAAATCTATCTTTAAATGTTATTTTTTATAGATATAATATTTTAGTTAAAATTTTAATAATACTAACCAATAATATGTCAATTAAAAAATTATTTAACTAATGATTTATCTATTAATAGTGTAATAAACATTATAATTGTATTGTTATTATTAATAATAAAACTATCTTATATGTCAATAGAAATAATTTTATCTAATAATATACTATTAGAATTTATTTTAATATACACACTCTTATTATGATATGTGCCATTAAATTTTTTAATAAATGTATTTATTAATTTTTTATATAAAATGGACTATTAAATTATTATATATTACATATAAATTCTTTTCTATAAAAAATTATGAAAAAAATAAATAACTAATTTTTGTCATCATTTTAAATATATCGTAAAAAACATCCTAATAAATCAAATATTATATATATATATATATATTCACTAATGTTGAAAACTCAATACTCGATAATTTTTTGGGTTTATAATTTACAAAATAGTAAACTAATACCCAATACACCCTTAATGTCTAATATACAAGAAACTATTACTCACAAAAAATAACCATCACCTGATTAAAAATAAATAATACAAAACACAGAAAATAAACTTATAATGAAAATGTAGAATGACATATGAAGCAAGTCTCTCAAACTATATCTTTTTTGTATTTTCAAATAAAATATATTCTGTTGGTTATGTGAAAACCTCTAAAAAATTCATTCCATAAATGATGGGAAAACCAAATACAATAAAGAATAGCAAAAGAAAACCTCTGAATCCAAACTAGCATAAAATTAACAAAACAAATATCGAATTGACCAACAAATACTGTAACACTATAAAAATTGAAACATATTAAATAGTTATGATCACTATTTTATATCCTAGACATAGCAGAAGTACCTTACATTGAATCTTCTCTAGTTTACTGATGAACATCTAAAGCATTCATCCAAAATCTATGGTTAAAGAGATATCTTCTCTACACAACTGCACAATCTCCTAAGTGACAATATCTCATCAAAAAGATATAAAAAAGGGAATAACTTGATAAAATCATCCTAAATAAATTATTTTTTCACCCTAATTATTTATTTCATTATAAAAACCCCATATGATATGATAAAATCACCCTTAATGAAACATGAAACCTATAAATCTAGGACAACATGACAATTGATGTGGGGTCAAGATCCAAGATGAATCACTAGAATACCAAACTGATAGTTGTAGGTATGTAAGAAATCCCAAACTCAAATAAAAGACATAATATTGACCATTTATAAGGTAATAACCCATTTATATAATTATTATAAAAAAAGTAGGATATTAAGAAGTAAAATAAGAAAAAAAATCACTTGAAGTTCGTAGGTATGTAATTATCATTTATTATGTAGATTCTTCAAATTCTTTATTCATATGAAGAAATGAATTATTTCTCAATAATTGGATAAAATTAATTGATTATATTGAGTAAATGGACACATATGTTAAACTCTTATCAAACATAACCCCGGGTTGTAATTTATACTTATCTTTTTCAATGTTTATAGGCTCTAATTGTTGATTTTCTCTATGTTTGTCATTCCCATCTTCTATAGGATTATATATATATATATATATATATCAAAAATCTATATGAATTCATTTAAATAATATGTATTCAAATATATTCATGTAATTTGGTAATGTAAAACCCTAAAAAAATATATCAGTTATATAGCTTGGAATATTTGGTCAATTCTTGGATTCGCTATTGATATATTCCCTCATCAAGAATGTTTATTTTATTTCCATCATTGATAGTGTTAGTTAAGTCTGGTTTCCTGTCAATTTTCAATCATGTTAAATTTTCTCTATAAAATTTTCATTCTCAGAGTAATACACATTTGAAAATGAAAAACACTAATTAAATATAAATGATATGATATTCACCATGTGACAGTATTACATGAACCTTAATCATAATTAATGTGTATTGTTCATTTTGGTGACATTCCCCTCGACTGCGTAATAATAATTAAATCTTCTTAAAATGGTATATTGAGGGAGCCATTAGTTCCCCTTGCTCTAAAAAAGTCCTTATGAAATTATTTTCCATCTTAATAAAATCCTCATTTACATCAAGGGAAACATAAATAGTATTTGGTTTACATTTGACAAAATGAATCTCTACAAGTAGAAAAAATAAGGAAATTAGTTTAGATGGTAATAAATAGAATATGTAAGAGAAATTATATTGATTAATAAATTTAGAGTTAATATATGATATTAACTTTGGAAGAATATCATGATGCTTACTTGTTTTTGACACATAAATTTAATTAGTAAAATAATGGAATAGTTTTCATTTGATAAACACACATATAGTCATTACATCTTTGAAATATTTTTTTAAAATAAATGGAATGAATAATATCAAAAATAGGGATTTTATAATATTAATAAGAAATACATAATGATATATTCCATAATGGTGTATGAAATTGGAATTTACAATCCTGTTACATTGGCTTAAGAAAATGGTCATCAACACCCAATGAAAATTTTCATGGTTGCATATAATTTATCTAATATGAGTAAAGATATTAATGAAGAAGGATTTATAGTTCAAAGGATAAATAATATTCATAGTAAACATCATGGATAAAAATATCATTATATCTCATAAATTAAAAACCTGATACAAACTTTACATAAATAATGTTCAAGGCACCACATGGTCATGTAAGAAATATAAAAATAGAGAAACATATATTAAATTTTTTTTTTAATAGTAAATAAATTATTTGATTGGTTATTAATTTATATATTATCATCTCAAAAAATATACATCATATATATAAAACATAACCTAGAAATGATAGTTTTTCTTATGAAATTAACTAATTTAATGAAAATGATAGAAGTATTAGAAGAAAAAATAGAGGATATGTTGATTCATTACTTCTATAGTTTTTTTAAAATTTTTTATTATTTTTCTACATAATGGTCTACTAAATCAATTATAAAATTATTATTTTTGAAAACGATAGTTAAGTTTCCTATTTTTTTGAAGCATCATGAATTTATAGTTTCATAACATTCATTATTTTGGAATAAAGGTTACTAACATAAATATTAATATAAAAATCATAATAAAATTTCACTTCATATAAATACATATATAAAACTAACATAAAAAAGTCATTTATTATTAGGATTTATTGATACTTATAATTACCAAACATATAGTGACTAATATCAGGATTATCTTTGGCACAATTCATATCCTTTAGGAAATTTCCACCAGCCAGACTAAGAAAAAATCATGTAGGGAAATTTTGGAACAGTGAATATTGATTATATAACAAGGATATCAACATAACTCCTCATTAAAAATACCTCTATATGTATCTAAATAGTTTTAAATCATACCTCTTTTGAATTATTATAACACATATCCTAATTACTATCAAGATTGAGAACCAAAAATGGCTCCTGACACCGAAAATTATATAAATCTAAATATATTTTTGAACGTAATTTTGAATGATATAAAAAATAGAACCTCAATAAAATATATAATTTTTTATTTATTTTTCAATATATAATTAAAATTAATGATATAAAGTATTTAAATTATAATTTTAATACATCATAATAAACAAGGACATTATAACAGTACCTATTGTGATAACTGAATTAAATTTATCATTAATATCTCCTACTTATTAATAGAAATTTCTACAAAAAGGATAAGTTAATACTATAATAATATATATATAAATTAAAATTAATGATATTCTTATTAATTTATAATGAAATTATTATAATATGCAGTGGTTTGAATATTCTTTTCCTTCATCCATATGTCTATTTTTTGTGTTCCAATAGTTGGAGTCATGAAATTTCTCTTAGTTTTGTAATCAAGTAGTAAATTATTGGGTAATACATAGATAATAATAAATAAGATAATTTCAATAGAAATTAATGTAACCTAAAAAACTAAGAGTATGTAATGTTGATTCGGGTAATTATTTTAAACTATTTGTGTATATCATTATTTTTTAAGTTGTATCCAATTGAATAGTGTCCAGTATTTTATTTTTTATTTTTAAATGGATTTCAATATCTTAAATACAGTTCTCAAAGTTTTTTAATAGAAATTTTAATTAAATAATAAAAATAATTTGAAGTATGTCATAATAATATAACTAAATATATACATAAACCTATACAAGGGGTGGTTATTGGATGAAATATTGAAATTCTACTTTGTGATGGTGTATCCTTATAACTATCATTGTATATGGATGATTTTTTTGAAATTTTTTCCATTATATGGTAAGCGTATAATAAAAATATGTGGTAAATTTAATATAATTTTTAAATATTAAATTAAAATGATATTTTATACTGATTTTTTAGGAAAAAACTATTATAAATAGTAAATAAGTGGGTAGAAATAGAATATAGAAATTAATAAATAGACGGAAGAAAATAAAATAATTCCCTTTTTGAAATATGAACTATCAATGGAAATTATTTTTATTGAATGAAAATTATTACATATGAATATAAGAATGAAATTTAAAGTAATTAATGCAATGTCAATTAGTGGTGAAACATAAAACCAAATACTATCAATGAGAAATAAATATTAACAGTTATAAATTGTTTTAAGTGATTTAAGAATAATAAACCTACATGCCTCAAATAAAACATAATGAGATACAGATGAATTGTTATTAATAATAAAATTAAAATATATAAATATTGGTAAAGACACACATATATTGATAACCTGGAAGTGAAATAGTTAGTTATAGGTTAATAGATACATTATAATGAAATGAATTCATTAAAAAGAAGACATGTATGCTAGAGGTCAAATTACCTATCAGGAAATCATTAAAATAATAGAGTGAGTTGATATAATAACAACATAAAATCAACCTATCAGAAGGATATATTGTATATAGTAAATATTTATTGAGTTAATAATTAAACAAAAGATACAATTTATAATTTTTGAAATTTTTTATGGTCAGTATACAAGTAAATCAATGATATAAAAAATTAAGATAAAAAAATTAGATGTGGTGGAGGTATTTGGGTATGGATGTGAGTTTAAGTTATGTGATAAAATTTTGGGAATTAATGTACCTAAAATTTGAGAATGCATGCATAGGTGATACTAATATGAAGAACATAAGGCCTTTCATGGAAAATTAAAGCATGTGAGAACCTAATTTTGGTTTCATTCATGCAAAAAAATAGAGAAAATGAATTTTTCTATACTTAAATACTCGTAAAGGGATACTTTAGGTACCCTCAACATAGATATGGGTCATGGAGTTGGCCGGTTAGAACACCACAACCTTTTCAATATCACTTCTATTCCCACTTTGGATATGGATCGATATGGGATACATCTCAAATTATATTAAGACCAAAAAAACAATGAAAATAGGAAATCATAGAAATTATTTATTTCTATAGGTAATGTGCTCAATGAAGTAGTGAAATTAATAAAAAAAGAAACTTCAAAAAAAACATATCAATGTTCCTAAAACAAAAACCAAAGATAATATTAAGAATCATTCATAAATCATAAACATTATCAACAAATGTCATTTTAATAAGTAAAAATAAATAGTAACTCAAACAAAATAAATCAAAACATAATGGTATTTTTCCCCAACATGAAATTCCATTCAAAATTAATGTAGATTTTAAAAATTATAAATTTGAGGTATTTGTAAAAAAATTTGTTTGATTATTAATTATCCTAGTATCAAATAAAAATTGTAATGAACATAAATAAATCTTTTTTGAAAACATTTTAATAATCTAAAACAAAAAACATACTCGGTCTTATTTAAACCAATGTGGATTATGGGTTCTATATATGGAACCAAAATTTGAAATTACTATTATTTACTGATGAAAAGGCTATGCTTTATAATAATATATTTACATTAATATAAACATGAAATATCAAGTGTGAGGTTCTTTAAATAAGTAAAATCAAAAAATAAAAAATGATTTCTTGGGAGACGATATCTTTTTAACATTCAATGGCCATTATAGATAATTTTATTCAGAAAATATATTTTTATTTATTAATTAAAAACATAAATACAAATTCTTAAATAAATATAATTGAAGATCCAATTTTATAACAATTATTTAATTGAATCGTCAATGAGTGGTTACAACATAATAAAAATAATAAAATTTCTATATAACTTTGTTATACCTCCTATATCAAAATATCTTTCACAAAGACTAAATATTTGACACTTGAGATTGAGTATTATAAAGGTAAGTATAATATTTTATGGAGATGATATTATATACAGACACATGAGAGGATGCCTAAAAATATAAAAATATTTTAACATAATAGTATATTTTTGAACTGAGAAAAATTTATTTTTACATTAGAATGTTTGTTTTCTTTCACATAGAAGGTTTTATTCCCAGTTTTTCTGATGCACATATATCACCAAAAAAATAATCCTTCTTTTAACCCAATATAGTATGGTCCATTCTAGTGTAATTTAGAAATAATAAGGTTATATTTTAATTAATTTTATATGATAATCTCAATTGAGCTGTGAAAAAATTATTAATGATATAAAAACCAATAAAATTGCTAGTAATCATATTTATTGAGAATAAAAAAACATTCAAGTATTATAAAATGGGTTAAAATAAAAATAATTAACATACCTAGCATTGAATACAACTTTTTCCCTAGTTCTATCATTATGGGACAATAAAAAACCAAGTGTTTAAGAAAAACTAAAAATAATAATGCCTAAGGTAATTAATCGTTTCTTATAATAAAGTAACTAGAAATAAAATAATTATTGAAAATTGATATAAATGAATTTCATGAAAATAAATGAAAATCATTTTTCTAATATCATGTATGCCCCCTTAAAACAATGCCTTCATAAGATTTACTAATTTTATACTGAGGAAACAAAAATAAAAATGATATCTAATGAAAAAAAATGGATGGATATTTGTTTACAAATAAAAATTTTATTATATATCAAATGAAATTAATATAGATATATAAAATAAAATACAACTGCTATAAATTCAAAAAATATAAAAATTAACAATGTTATAAAAAAATTATGACCAAATGGACTATTAAAAAATACATATTAAAGAGGAAATATTAAATATAAACCATAATTGAAAAAAATGCAGTATTAGATTTATCTATTAAACCAAAATCATACCCATCAATCCCAAATCCATTTGAAAGCATAATGCTGATTCATCTTGAAATTTAGGGGGAGTCATTTCCATGAAAACCATCAAAAGTAATGATAATTTGACATCATTTAAACTAGAGGGTGGCATTTGGTGCCATAGTGTGATGGAATGGATGATTTAGGGTGTTGGTTAGAGATTTAATGGATGGATATGTTTGATCTAAGGAACCAAGGATATAGGGGGTAACATGTTGATTATAGTATAAAATATTTTGGATGATGTTAGTAGAGAGGGGATGATATTTTGTAACACATGGGATAGAAAGGTCCAATGAGGCATTTCAAGGAAGGATTCCAGTTGTGAATATGGGGGGTCGTGTGATGATATCTAAAATGGATTTTATCCATGGAAATGTAGTGGGTTCTTATAAATATATCAATGAAGAAAACTATATGGGAATAATGAGGGGGTTCCTATGAATATGTCTACAAGGAATGTAAGCGGTAAACATGGAGTTTGAGTTTGAGGTGTAGATCACGTGAAATATGGTTGATGGGAGTGGGGTGGGGGTGTGTCTGTTTGGGTCAGTGGAGGGTTGGGGTAGGGGTCACACTATTGGGTATTTTTTGAACATATATATAGTTTAAAAAATAATATATTTACGTAATATTTATTTAAAAAATAATGTCATACAACTATTTTGTATATATATATTATAAATAAATATTTGTAAATAATAGATATTTGGATTAATCGTATATTTTTATTATCAAACTGGAATTTTTTTAATGGGTACAATATATATATATATATATAGTTATTTATTTTTTCATAAAATATTTGATATTATTTAGTAATTTATTCTAATATGTTGTTATAATTATAAAATATTTTTTGGGTATTATTAATCAATAATAACAGATTAATTTATCATTAAATCAATTTTCTGTATTATTATGATTAGTAAACAAATTTTTATTTTACTAATGTATTTTTCGTTAATGAATTACTAATGTAAGAAAATATATCATTATTAAACAAATTTTTGGTATATAAATTTAATATACATATAATTTAATATCTACTAGAATTAATCATTTTTAGAAATAGAAATATTATCTATAAGTAATTTAGTGTTGGAAAATATTACATATTTTGGATTTCACTGGTGTCATTTAAATGTCCATATACCATTATAAATATTTTTCAATCCATCATCATTACAATCATTACTCCCTATCTTGACCATACATGTGTCTCTCTTCTTGGTACACCATCAATTATGAAGAAATTTGGTTATAGAGTAATGATTTCCTCATAATTTTTATGATGAGGAACACCTCTTATTTGGATCAATTTTCATTTTTTACTTATAGGATTTTAGATAATAATGAGAGAGATCCATTGAGATAAGTATTGACTCAAAGATCCATCAAAATTATGGGTCACTTATCATATAATTAGATCATTATTATGGAGGAGAGTGTGAGCCTTTAGAGCACAAAGCATGATGATGATAGTTTTTTTAAGGGTATCAACCCTGATAGTAAACATATTCTTTTTGCTGCTTCACATTAAAGTTTTTTGTATAGGTTTTGTTTTATATGCCTGATCTTTTTTCTTGTTTCGTTTTTTCATTGTAGTCATCTATATACGTATGTATCATGTGTGTCTGAGTGATTTTTTTCATGATCCATACATATGAAACATCCTAATATTGAGTTCTATATAATTCAACGATATGGGAGAACATGATCCTCATATATTTTATCCAGTGTTTTTTGAAAATGTGTTATCATTTGGTTCATCTTTTATAATCATTTTGTTTTTTTCATATCATAATAGAGTCTTTATTAGGTTTCATTCTCAGTGTGAACATGATCCAAACTAGTACGGAAGAAAGTATTTAACTTTATGCACATTTCTTTACTATTTAGACTCATTTTAATGCTTATGTATCTATCTATTCTTTTTTATTTTCATTTTCTTTTTATTTCATCAATAACATTAAGAAACATGAACTGAGTAAAAATATGTTGATTATAGAACTATGTTTCACGGTCATATCTACCATGGAATACAAAATATAAATTTTTATTAATAAATAATTTTCTCCACCATTCATGTATCGAATGATATGTGCCTATGAAATGATTATCATCTACTTTAACATTCAGGAAAAACATATGACAACAATAATATAATACATTAAACCAAAAATATAATAAAATTTATAATTAGTATGTTCTTATTATAAATATAACTCATAAGTATTTGTTATAGGATAGATTTTTCTAACAACCCCACTATAGTTAGGGTTGATATTAGCCAAGTGATCCTTTAGAAAACAAAAAATGATGGATACATCAAAATAGAATGTCATGGTTTAAAGAATTTGAATAATTTATAATATAAATTGATAATATCCTATAATTTTTCTTTTAAAATTTGATGTACCATTAAAAATAAGTGGATGCTCAAGGTTAATGAGAAGATTCATATTTACGACAACCACAACTATCACCACTACCACCATCACTACCATCATCGAGTCCATATTTTGCATCACCAAAATCCAAATCTTCAACAACACGACTACCAATGATATCCCCATCGTCAATAGCATCATCATAACTATGATATGGGTTAGTGAAAATATTATAATGACTATGAGAAAATGATTCATACACAATTTTTGTCAAATAATTAAATTGTGATGTAATATCTCCTCAGTCCATTCATCATATAATTTAGAATCCAATGGTCCTTCATTAAGTAATAAGATCATTTAATTTATACCTATTTACCATGTGATAATATTTTATCAATTAAGGTTAAGAACCATTTGTGCTCAATGATTTCCAATACATAGATGTCATAATTTAATACCCAAGCCTATACTGAACCCTCCTAAGTTTTTCATTATCAATAGAATAACTAAAATGATAATTAGTTCCTAGAAAATATTCTCTTTATATCTATAAAGAGTTTCCAAAGAAAATTGTAATATTATTTTGGGAATGAAAATTATTTTTATGAGTTAATTGTATTAATTTTAAATATTAATGTTCTTATAATTTTATATCCTATAGTATAATTAACTATATTTATATCATATTTATTTATACCAGACCAAAAAAGGTGGGCACGAGGTACCCAACCATCAATATTTGATATTTTTATGAAAAATAATTTTTTATAATATGATATCAAATATTAATATTATTTATATATGAATGAAAAAACTAAATAAATAATTACCATATTTTTCTCATGATAGGCCATACTAGTTCCCCTAGAGTGTGAACATATTGATTTTTTTGACATATTTTTTTATCTTTATATGATAAATATTTCATTGAAATATACATTAAAAAAATTTAAGAAAAAAATTTAAATTTTAAATAATTTAGTTTGAAATGATAGACATTTATATTTGAGACATATGATGAGATGAGTAGTAATCATAGTAGAATATTAAATAATAGGAAAGTCATTATAATATGGAACACAATCCTTGGGGATTCATTTTCCTTCCATTTAGATATAATAATAGTTAAATTTAAAGGACATACATATCTTACCTAACCTTATAATGTTAGTATCCTTCACAGTCCCAGTTTTCATAAAATTGTAACTTTACCACATTAATTAGAATATTTATTTATATTGGATTTAAACTTTATTTAATATAAATAATAATAAAATATACACTCCCAAATATTATTAGTTAATCAATTTTTAACCACATTATCCAATTTACCCCATGGAACTGGTTTCATGGTATTGGTGACACTATATCAAAAATATTTTCAAATAAAACGCATAAATTATTTACTAAGACTCTTAACCAATTAAGGATCTAAATTATACTTAACCATGTCATATCACTACTTATTTAAGATGAACCAAATCTTTTAAAGGCATCAATATCTGGTTGTTTAAGTGTCATCAAAACTAAATTTAAATAAGAAAAGAATTTTTATTTTTTAAATAGATGGTGGGAAATGATATATTTTTTTAAGGAAATAATCACCCTTTTTCTACTGGATTAAGACATAAACCATTACATGAACTGAATGACCAGCGGATTGAAGGTCTATTAAAATTTGTGTTTCCAAAATTTTATAGTGAACTAAAAAAATATACATGACCTTTTATGGTTTTTATTTAACAATCCTCTCTATTTTATGATGATAGTCATATGTCACCCCACCGTCTTTCTAGTAATCATGACACCTTGGTCCCTGTCTGAAACTAAATCCCACCCACATTTCATGAAACTTTTAATCATGAAAGGTAACACATCATGGAAGAAAACACATCCCCATAAGGTGTGAGAGGAGGAAAAAATGATAGGTCCCAGAACACCTATCTCTATTTAGATCCACCAACCCAATGATGCCTCTATAGCCCTCACTTATATCACCTGTCTATTTATTTTCATCCTTAGATTAGTTCCAAATGTATGTGCTCATGTATCAGGTTACCCCTCCATACCAAATATTATAAAGTTTGTTGGATAGAGTATGATATGTGTCGGTACCCGTATCCCTCATGTTGAGGCCACCCACCCGACAGTTCCTTCCAATAATACCCACTTATTATGCTGAGTCACTAGCATCATCCCTATATATCTACTTACTATCAAATATAGATGATCTTAAGGAAGAAATTTATCTGATATGATCTGGGGATTGGATATGTTGGATGGATTGAATTCCCTGTGGACCATAGGCCCTAATAAGTGGCCCTAAATCCCAAATCAGATGAATATTTCCACTACTATAGTACTGATATGGTACTACTACAATAACGTTGGAAATTCTAGTTCACCAAGATTTAATACCCAACATAATAAAATATTATGGGGAGTTCCAAAGTTTCCTGAAGGGGACAATTTTTATCTCCTATTAACAATGTATCGGGGAGTAAAATAGTTTCCATAGTAACTATAAAAAGAGGAAGCATGCGTGGATGGGTATAAGTAGTTGATTTTGATAATTTAGAAGTACTTGGAAGTGGGTATGATTTGGTATAAATCATGTGATATGGATACATTTGGATTTAAGGGCCTAGGGGAAGAAAAGGTTCTCTTAAAACATACAATGGAAATGGTGTTGTCTTCTTCAATTAAGGTAGACTGGTAATGGGTTGTGATGTTTTAGAAAGATTGGATAAAAAAATAAAATTTGGTTGGGTAGAAATTGGTTGTTGGGTAATGAATCCCTAAAAAATACTAATCATGTGATGTAAATAAAGAAATATATATATATATATATATAAAGAGTTTATTTTTAGAATATAAAAATGTATACTCACCTATGTGTTTAATATATCCATTCGTATATCTCAAATACATTTCATGTTCTAAAAAATCAATTACCTTTTAATTTAAACATAATTTAAAATAATCTGAGAATAAAATATCATGAATAAAATTCCACAGACAATAAAATTATATCAAGAAATTTATGATTATAGAGTGACTTTACTGACATTATAGAGTTACAATATATATGTTTATAAAAATTAAATAGTTAATAATTTGTTAAACTTATATAGAATAAAAAGTATACAAAATATATGAAATTATATATATAATTATAAAAGTATGCATAATTTTAAAAACTATTCAAAAAATCAAATAGTATATACAACTATGATCTAAATCAAATAATACTGATCAATATATAAAGGAATTGATTAATATTTATAATAATACTTATTAATACTTATTAATTTTAATTAAGATGTATTAACATATAAAGTTATTGATTAATATTTTTAAATTAATTTAATTATTAGAAAAACAAATAATTAGAACAAAATAAATTATTCAAAATAAAATTTAGTATAAAAATAGTCTTTGATAATTTACATTTCAACATATTAGTATTTTTTAATATATATTTTCAATTGAAATGTACTTATTCAATCAATCTGAGCACACCCCATAAGGGATTGATTTTCGATCTACTCATACATATCAAAAATATTTTAAATTCAATGGTCCTACACTTTCAATTCAATTTCATTTTTTAAATGGTTTTGATAGTTACATCGAAGTTTTATTTTTTTTAAACACTAAAAAATAATTGTCATCAATCTTCCAAAAACAATTTCTCATATTTATGTGCATTAAGTACCTAAAATTCAAAAATTATTTTTAATTTTTTTCTACAATTTTTTGGAATGCATTGATAATTCAATTAATTTTGACCCCATGGAACATGTTCTTAAAAACTGTTAATTATTTAAGAAGAACTTATTTATTCAATCCAAGAACATGCAATTTCGTATTAACATGTCATCTACCCAAACATGATAAAAATAATTCCAGTATATTTTTCCTATTATTTCATGTCAATAATTTTTTTCTATAGTTTAGACCATAAAATGAAAAATTTAGTGTCTTGAAACACTAAAAATTTATTTTGAGTCATATTTGGAAGTCAAAAACATATGTCGATTCACCATCACTTAAAAACCATTCAAGTAAATATACATTTATTTTCCTACGACTAAATGGAAATCCTAGTATGTTAGGTTGTTTTTTACCACAAAACACATATTTTTTATTATTTTTAATTCTTTAAGAACTTCTTATTCAGTTAGTCTTAGCACAACACATGTCAATAGGATGTTTCATCTACAGATGTACAAAAAAATAAGTCTAAGATAGTTTTCCATTCATTTTTCATTTATACATGGTTTTTTCAACGGTTTTTGACAATTACACACTTATTTTACTATCTTAAAACACTAAAAAATTAAATTTTGGTCATCCAATGTAAATGAAAAATAGGTTTGATGCTTTTTAAGTTGATACAATTAAAAAATTAATATAATTTCCTTACCTATGATATAATAATAAGAATATGGAGTTTTCATGAGTATGACCCCATGGTGAATATTTCACTATCTCCAAATTCTTTTAGAACTGTTTATCCGAGAACTTTACATGTTGGAATGATTTTTTATTTATTTATACACTTGATAATAATTCCTAAATATGTTTCCCATTATTACAAACAAATTTGAGGTTTCTTATGGTTTCACTATTATTTGCATGTTTTGGTGTTTTAAAACATCAAAAGTCATTTCCATTCATTATGAGAAAATGAAAACTCTATATGATATTCTTTTAGTTTCTAAATATTAAAAATATATCCCTTTTTTCCTATGATTTCATGGAAATAAGATGTTATTTTATTGTTTTTGACCCCCTGATGAACATTTTTAATGTTTTTTAATTCTTGAAGAATGTCTTATTCATTCATTATAAGAAAACCACACATCATATTTACATTTTTTCTAGAAATACACATAAAAATGAATTCTACTAATGTTTTCATGTGACCTCACATCAATATGATGTTTTTTAAATGGATTTAATTTATAAAAAAAAATATTGAAGTGTTTTAAATCATTAAAAAATCATTTAAAACCAACTAGGAAAAAGGAAAACTTTAATGGATGAAGCATCATTTCATATATTTCAAAAATCTGTCTATGGATGTTGTCCTATAATTTTAATGACTGAATAGTTCATTTTCATACTTTTGACACCTTGACGCATTTTCTAAAGGACTATAAATTCCATTAAGAATAGTTTATTTAGTCATTTTGAGAATAGATCATAGAATATTTATTTTTTCTACTTTTTCATTTGAATAATAAATCTAAGATATTTTTTTATGATTTTACATCAATATGAGGTTGTTTACATGGTTTTGACCATTACATGCATGTATTAATATTTTAAATTAGTTAAAAAATTTCCAGTTATTAAGAGAAAAAACAAAACTTAAATTTTTGGCATGGTTGATTTTAAAATTTAAAAATATTTAGAAGTTTGATTTCAAATTATTTATCAATGTTTTGAGGCCTTTTTTGGATTTGATCCCATAAAACCCATTTTTTATGAAATACTTTTTTAAGAATTGTTAATTCATTTAGTCCGAGAACACTATATGTCCAATTAATGTGATGTCTACTTATACACATTAATAATATTTCATAGATAGTATTTTATGATTTAAAAACAATTCAATGTTTTTTTACTTTGTTTTTGATTATTACACGCACATTTTAGGGTTTTAATACACCAAAAGACAATTTTTATTATTCCTAGATCACAAAAAATAAGATGTATGTTTCTTTAATTACAACACTTAAAAAATAAATATATGGTTATTATACTATAATTTTATAGTAATATATGGTTTTTTCAAGTATTTTATACCATAACACACTTTTTAATGAATTTTAATTCTTTAAGAAATACATTTTCTTTAGTCTAAGATAATTGAACGTCAGATTGGTGTTCCTTCTACTCACATATGTAAAAAATTATTAAATGAAATTATTTATTTTATTTAATGTCTATTTGAGGTCATTTTTTGTGGTTTTTCCATTACATCATGCTTTTATTGTTTCAAAAAAACAAAAAATTCTTTTTTATAATCTTAGGAAAAACATCTCAAATTGATGCATCCTCTGTTATTCCATAATAAAAAGCTTTCTACATTTGTTCTTATATTATTTTATGATAATGTGAGGTTTTTTCTTGGTTTTGAAACCCTGATGATTTTTTTTAATATTTTCAATTCATTAATAATTATATATCCATTCAACTGGACAATACCAAATGTTTGATTAATGTGTTGTCTACTATTATATGTAAAAAATAATGTAATGACAATTTTCCTTTTATATCACCTCATTTTGAGGTTTTATTTATGTTTTGGACCATTCCAAACATTTTACTATTTTAAAACACTAGAAATTATTTTCTAGTCATCCCATGAATATTATTACTCAGATTGATGCACTATCAGTTCATAAATTTGAAAAATAATTCTGTAATAGTTTTCCATTAATTTCAAGAAAATCACATTATTTATTCATAAAATAATTATATATAGTATAAAGTTTTATTATTTACTTTTATAAAGTAAAAATATATATACAAGTGTAATTTCACTAACTAAAGTGTATCCAGATAGGTATAAAAATATGCATATAGGTTTCATTCCACTAACTAATGAATATTAAAAAATTTAAAACACGTGAATATGGGTATATGAATACTGGTGTAATTAAATACAATAATTTCACTAAATTTAGTGTTATGCATACTATAATTAATGTAGTTTTTTTAATATGTTAAATAGTTATTCATATTATAATAGTATAGTAAGGACCCTTGATTTTAGTAAATTATTTTCCTTTATTAAATATCATGTTTTTAGCTTGTGGTGTATAAAACACAATACTAAAATGATTAATGAAATATTATATAAAAAATCACAAAAACAATAAAACCTATATTTGATAAAAATATTTTAATCCCTTGTAAATGAAAACAATATTGTGTAAGGAAATGCTAATTATTAATCCATTATTTTTTCAATAAATAATTTTTTTGATATATGTTATATTTTGATTAAAAACTGAATTAATAATTTTAATAATTTTAAATAGATAATAATATTATCATTTTAGAATTTATAATTTCAAAATTATCATAGTATTATTTTTTATAATTTTTATAAAATATTTTATTTTTAGTAATATAGTGAAAAATAAAATTTTTACCAAAATAATAAATTTCATGAAATTATCATTATATTAAAAAGGCATAGAGGTTATTTAAAAATTTTAATTGATAAAATATGTATTTACGGGGTAAACCAATATATTTTGAATTTTGAAAAAAATGTATATCATTTTATAAACTAAGAAATATATTCCAATGAACTAATTCATATTATGAAAACCAAATTCATTGATAATTTTATTATACACATGAATTTTATGGTTAAAAATACATGTTCCCATAAAATGGGGTTTTGACAAGTCAAATATTCTAATGCTAAAATTACTTTTTCTTAAAAATATATATTTTATATAACAAAATATGTTTCATATTAATAATTAGTAGGTACAAATTTTATAATAAGAACCATTTTTCGGAATTAATTTTAAATAAAATTGATAAAAATGTATTCACCACAGTAAAAACAAAAATGTTAAAAGGGAAAATTCTATGATTTAAAGACATAAAAACATGTTTAAAATAATTTTTCAATTGGATGGTTGGGGGATACTAAATCATATCTCTATCCCACAAAATAAGTATGCATTTTGGAATCTTCTTAACATATGAAATATGTGATATCTATATATTAAGTAAAAATACTGAAAAAATTACATCCTCCACATTTATAAAAGGGGACTCTCACCACTCTGTCAAGGCCACTAAAAGAGTTTTTTTTCACCTAAATCAATTTTCGTTATCCTTATTTTATAATCATCTTTCTTTTGATTTGTGACTCTAGTAAGAATAGAGTCTATTAAAACCTGAATTTTCAAGGAACCCTCAATGGAAAACATAATGATTTCATTGATAAGACACTTTTTTCCTAACAATATTTCATTTTAATCTTACTTTCCCAAATATAATCTTCAAATTCCCAAACAAAAACATTTATATTTTTTATGTAATAAATTTTATTATTTTTGGGGAGTAACTATTATTCATCATTACCATTTTTTATATTAACAAAAATAATATCAACATTTCTACATTGTGTGGAATACATCCTCTGTGAAGTTATGACTTCCATTTTATCATTGAATCAGAATTTTTAAATTATAAATGTGAAATTAATGAAAGAATAAGAAACATATAAGATAATTATGACTATGAAGATTCAAATTTTAGGGCACCTTCTTTGACTATCATTCTATGTGAAATGAAAAAGATAACTATGTGTAGTGCAGACTACCACCTTCATATTGTAACATACTTTATTTCTATCTATATTCATTCAAATTTATTAAATGAAACAACTCATAATTATAATTCTTAAATTTTTTTTATTAAACACCTTATTTAAAAACTGGATTTGAAATGAACAATAGAGAACCAATTTTAACTTTTAATAATTACAATATCATCAAAAAATATAGATTCACATACATTCAAATGCCAGTTTAGGTTCAATGTTTTATATAGTTATAAAAACTATCAACTACTAAATGTCATGTATATCTCTTCAAATGAAAAATTATTTCACCATTTATGAAACTATTTAAACTATAATAAGTATTTGAAATTACTCAAAAGTTATTCCATTAACCACATCATATGTAATACATTTCTTTAAACCCTAATGAAATTGAAAAATAATAAAGGGTCAAATAAAATTATCTATTTGGGTAAACATAAGAGATAATAATAAAATATCATAAATGATAATATGATAAGAATAAATTATATAGTGGGAATAGATAATAATAATAATTACACAATGAAAATAAACTAAAATCATCACATATTAAGAGTTTAAATACAATGCAATAAACATATGGATAAAAATAAACGGTTCCCTAGTGAAGGATTGAATATTTTAAAATATCTAATTACATTTTATAATAAAATAAATAATTATCATATATATCATGATATTACTATCAATTCCATATGCATATGAAATATTTTTCATTGGGATTGAATGCACTAAAATACCCCAGCTATATTTTATGATGATTCATATCAATGAATCAAGGAGAATATAATACCATGCCCCACCACTCACTTCTTTATGTTCAATGCATTCCCCATATGATAAATATTAATAATAATACCATGGAAAATAAATTATCCTTCATAAACTTTTGTATTGTAATAACAACATGAAGAATTCCAATACTTTTTCCATGTCAATAAAAGGGTAAATATGATCATAACCCTTACATAGAAATAAGGTGGGTGTTTAATAATTACAAAATCATGTTTACTTAGTAGTTAATAAACATCAATATTAGAATAAAAAATATACTAATTTCCAATATTTCCCAAATCAATAAGTAGAATTGGTTTCCATGTAAGAACCCCTAAAACTAACACCATATAGGGAAACATTATAAAGTTAATTCATTAATTTTCCCCATGAATTAAAATATGAAATCATGTTGAACACCTTGAATCAAGGGAAATAGATATAGTGTTTTCATAGTGTATTGGAAATTGAAGGAAATTTGTTTCTATAGTAGAGTATGATTTTGGAATATAAAGGAAATGATGAATCATATGTTCTTTATAAAAAAACATTACATAATCAATATATTGAAATAATTTGGATGGAATAATTTGAATAATATTATTAATAAAGAATAATATTTATCAAAGGTAAGTAACCTAGCTGAAAAACAATTCTCAAGATTTTTAGAAAGAATCAAATTTCAAATAAGAAATATCCTTGATCTTTTAAATTTATTTTAAAATGAATAATTTATTAAAATAGGAGAAAAATAATTTCATTTTAAAAACCATAAAATCAAAGAGACAAGGTATTAGATAAAATGATAAAGGTTTAGAAAATATGTGTTTACATAAACCATTAAAAAATATATTTCTTACACATTGATGAATATGGCCCAAACAACAAGAGTTATGATGTTTGTATAAAAATAGTAATGAATTTAATATAGTATAAAATGTCCATAATTAATTATTGAGTCTTATACAAGTAAATTATAAAATATCCCTGGAAAATGTATATTGAAAAAAGGGATGTTACTGGATGAAAAAAGGTAGGATCATTTTCCGTACAACTGTTAAATAAATAGCCTAGGGGAAGATGAACTAGTGAAAAGACAAGTAAAAAGACAAAAATGACATGAGGAAAAAATATTATTGGGATTTTAGAGAGAAAATGTTAGAAATTAAAATATGAATTATCTTTTAAAATAAATCTATATTTTAAAATGACATTGTTAATAAAGACCTCATGGTATTAGTACTATATAAATCAATGGGGATAGAAAGTAAGATAATAAATTAGACATTAAAATATATTGAAATGGATTAAATTTCATACTTTAAATAAATAAGGTTGTCAATATGTACGATATTGGATTATTCATATGAGGTATGTGTCCATTATTTTCTTAAAATCTACACTAAGGATGAGTTTTTAACTTTGACCTAGAGGGTTCTTCTTTAGACCAGATGGTTTGTTTGTTGGAAGAAGGTAGTGGAGGTATGGATCCTAGATAGAGAGAAACTTCATGATGTTAATTAAACTAAATATTTTAATTCAATTCATGAATTGAATTGGTGAGGCAAGACCCTATTCATGATGTTCTTTTATTTTTCTAAGGGGGGCCCATGATTTATAAGGCATGATAAACATTCACATATTGAATATGTCATGGATTTTTTAAGGTAAATAACATGTTTATTATATATCATCTTCATATGAATAACATCCCTCCTTTTATTGAATCTCCTTCCATGAAATTATTACGATTTGAATTAACCCCATCATCTAGACGTCGATCAAACCACTATATGATATATTGGAAGCACATTAGTAAGAGCTTCAATCAACTTCCCTTTTTCATGATTTATCTCAACGTATTATATGCTAATTTGGTATGAGCTAATATAATTTTTTCATGGTTTTTATTTATTATTATATTTTCTAACAATCTGGACCAAAAAAGGTTGATATTAGATGATTGTTCCTCTAATATAAAAATGTAGGTGGTATATTCATTTTCCCTCAATGTCTTGATGTTTATATTTGATTTCAATGTTCCACACACTGCTTTCATTGAGTTTTTCACCTAAAATTAATTTTCATTGAATTGGATTCCATATTTTAGAACCCAATGACACATTGAGATCCTTATTGATATTAGAATTCATCAACCTCAATATAAGACATCCCTTTGGGTGTGCCCGTTATATGACTATTTGATCACCATGGTTTTATAAAAAAACACCTATCATTTTGTTTTATTGGACTTTTAAAATGTGATACCAATAATGAAAATGGATTATTATAGTGGTGTATCATGGATAAAATTTTAGTTATTTTGTTGAATTAAAATATAAATTTGTAAATGAAATCTAATATTTAGCATGAATTTCAAGTGGACAATGTTTCCCATCAACCCATAAACATTTTCATCAATAAATGAAAATTAATAACATTAATTAAATAAAAGTAATAAATTTCCATTATTATAATGTGGAAAAAACTATAAATTAGATTCACAAACTCTATACCCTTATTATGAACTATTTTCCAAATATAGGATTTGTCAAACTTAATACCTCCTTGGAATCATGATGGAAGTCTTTGAGTACTAAGAGGATGAAACCCCAATTAATATAGCTAATTTCATTTAGCTATACTCACCACTGAATATGATCAATGTATTATTAATTTAAAACCTTGGTATTTCCCCAACAATTCACTTTCTTTCCATCTGTATATTAGAATTCCTTGGATACACTCTGTTGATTAAGCTTGTTGTCTATAGACATGAGGTGCCATGCATTCACCCCATTAGGTCTGGTCATGCTTAGCTCGAGATTATTGTGGATGAGATCCAAGGACTCACTTAAACTATCTTATATGGTAATTACTTGGGTGTAACCATTGGATTACACTCAGTTAATTATATCCAGATGATATGAGTTTTTAATGTGAATTATGTCAACCCCTAAGGTAATGGATACCTTGGTCTCACCTTAGATCCTTTTAATATACTTTCATTATTGTAATGATCTATTAGAGAAATGAGATTCATGAAATATTGACATACTATGTGGACACCTGAGAAATTAGACATATGTCTATATTGAAGTTTTCATATATGTGCATAGGATTGTCTTACGTATGAATATATATATATATAAGATGGAAGGGGATTAAAGACCTTTCATGCTTAGCCCAAAGAAGGTATGGTCATCTTAGAATCCTATGAGGGGGCCAGCATAACACGATTTTTACGTTATGTATTTTACAATCCCCATGGTTATTATACCTGTACACTACTAAATCTATGTTCATAGATTTGATTTTTGTAGGCACTATTAGTGGTTCTCTATTGAGTATATCTCACACCGTGATCGAGCCATGAAATGGTACCTAGATACACTTTATAGATGTATGTGGGATAGTTAAAATAACCTCATTATTAATGTGTGATTGATTATATCATGGGAGATAGAGAGAAAAGGGTTGAGATATGTCTCTTAATACTATAGGGAGATATTCTTTTGGACTTTTTATCTTTTGATATACTTGTATCTATGTGTGCCTACTTGCATGTCTTCCTATTACACTTAATTTTGAGACATGAAATTACATCATTTTTTATATGTAACTGGATATTTATACTAAGGAATATTCATTTTATATAGATGATTTATCTTCTAATCTTATGTATTATTATGCTTTCATAATTTATTCACTAATTATACAACAAAGTTACTCTGATTGTAATTTTATAGTCTCCCCATTGCACCACCATAGACCCTCAATGCTAGTTAGAAGAATTTGGTTTATAGGGAGCCAAGCCTGTGTATTTTAGGCCAATCAGGTTTGGTAACTTATGAGTGAACTAGGTTTTAGACATTAAAACTTGGTATCAAAAGTGTTTCTTTTCATTTTTCTTTCAATATAGGTTATTATACATGTGACTAGGATTTTTCTGAATTTGGTAATGACTTTCTTTCTAAGAGAATCTAACCCATATATGGGGGAAATTATAGAATACCTAGGATAGGATATGATGTTCTGGATTATGTTAGTAACATTTGGCCTAATTTCACTATTGGGTGAAACGCATGGATTATGGATTTAATTTTTTGTTGTGGAATCTATTTTTACCCTTTTCTTGGAAGAATAATAAGGTAGTGTCTCATGAATAATTATTGGCATGTGGGGATTTATATTTCATTCATATTTTCATTCCATATTTCATTTTTACATCAATTGTTTTTGAATATTCCTTTTTCCCTTGGTAGTTATATTGGATATTGTGAAAAGATTTATTGCAGTGATAAATAATTAGTGTAATTAAAGTGTCTACATCAACCTAAATTGTGTTTTCCCATATTGTTTGATGAAAGAACCTTAATTAATCATTTATACTAATTTTTATCCATGATCCATTGGTTACCCAAGGTGAAACATTAGTTGATTTCGATTATATATATTCGTATTTAAATTGAAAAACTTTGTGTGCCTCTATAAACATAGAATAGTTATCCATATAATTGAACCATATTGAATTGCTTATTATAGTCACATATGGTACCATTTTCAACTTATTATGTATATTAATTTATAATATGGTAATGATAGATTAATCTAATTAGACCTTAATTCATATATATGAATATGCATAATGATACATTTGAGAACTACTAAGTTTCATGTTGTATTGGAAATGGTTGTTGTTAAATATTTATACCAATTGCAACATGAAGGGAATATTCCTCTATAACATGTAATTGAGACATTTATACCAGAATCCTGATATAAAATGGATATCTCGACCCATATAAGACATTAGTAGTGACCAATGGGAATTATCTCTAGCTTGTTATCATTATATTATATGACACCAAAACCAAGATTTATGAGCATGAAGTGGGGTTTAAATGTAATATACAAAGCTTTTTACTAACACTATCCTTGTATATGCGATGTTATCATTATTGAATATTATATGAGGGGTGTTTTTGGAAATTTTTGAGATATTCTACCATGAAATCCTTGAGTGGATAACTAAGAAGATGGAGATGACTATTCTCCTAAGGTGGTGGGACCTGACCTTCCAATAGTGAGATTTGTGGGACCATCTATTATAGATAATGTGGTCACTAATTCCTAGTTTTGAGATGGTTTTTTAAGGTTTACATAGACTCTTCCAGGATCTCCAAAACCATTCCCTATATTGTAAGTGATATGGTGAGAGTTTTAATAGTAACATTTTACCATGTTTTTAAGGTATGGGAATCTATAGGTCCTTGAGACATTAATAGAATCCATGATATCTATCATTGAGAACCTATAGACACATCAATATAGGTTGGTCATAATCGCTTCTTATATGCATCGTCTCTATTTTTATAATTGATAGGCTATTATTAATTAGGTAGACCAACATTAGGATATTTTTTTCGATAAATTTTTATGTTGAATTCTATAACCATTTCATTTTGAATAAGTTGAGAGATGATAGATATATGGTGTTCCTACATCTAGATCAAGGATACATATAGGTTATGGAATATTTATATCTATTTACTAGGATTCATCGTTTTCAACCTTGCTTCATTGTTGAAGAAAGTTTGTGAGAAAGATGTTTCATAAATGGGCTAAGGTAAGCCATATAATCTCATGTAAATGTATGTCATTAGAATAATTTCTCAATAATTATGAACCAATACCCTATTAATTGAGGAAATAAGATGGTTCTGGGTTCATTCAATCCACACTGAGAAAGGTAAATAGTTAGTCAAATGGTTGGAAACATCATATGGATGATTCTTTTTAGAAAAGTGTCTATTGGAGTACATGTTTAGGTAGCTTAGCGATATATTATCAATATGGTAGTAACGATCATGTAAAACCTCAATGTGATCTAGGCCTAGTTCAGTAGCAAGCATGAGTAATAATTGGTAATCATCATAGATTCTATTTTACCTTCCCATTATTGCCTAGTGGGAGAATATCTTCCTCGTATTTTCTTTCTAGAGAAATATTAGTATCACTATGTCTGGCCAGAAGTTGGACTACCACTAACCTTACGGGCAATGGAGGTGGACGTGGTGATGAATTCTAGACTCAAGATACATAGCACCAGTAGAGAGAACCCACTCTGGGTAGTGATTTTTTAGTATAGATTTGTGTATTAGTTGAAATGGAGGCAGTGAAACCTTTACCTGATGATCATTGTACCAATACATCTTCAGTTATATGTATAATCTTAGTAGCCTCTACATTAGTATCTTCTATTTTTGAAATAGGTGAATCATTTTTTTTCAATGTAGCTATTATAGAAATCTATGTGCTTAGTATTTAGTATTTATATAGCATGATTATATTTTATACACTATTTAGAATTTTATTAGGGAGTGTATTCTAGTGTATGGAATTCCTCCTCTAGGTTGTTAGTTATTATTTCTTGTTGGACCTCTTTATCCTCAAGGTTATTAGTTTCAATGTCATTCTTGGGATGAATTGATTGGTCACTTGTAAAAATTAAGTAGACTTCTATGACCTCAAAGTATTGTTTACAACACCATATGGTGATATTAATCTTCCCAAGGGTGAATGAGATTTCAATGAAAGCTGAGATGGACAAGAGCATCAAGGGTAGGGTAGGATGACATCCTAGATTGTTATCCTTTATTTGGTTGATAAGGGAATTCATCAAGCTGATTTATTTCCTATAGTATATTTTTTAGGGGTGTATTTCCTGACTAATTTTATGGAATAATAATGAGATATAAATATATTTCTCTATTGAGCTCATGACTGGAGAAGAAATGATATCCATTCCTCCTTACATGATGTCTAATAATGAGTTTAAGGAACTCAAGAGGAATATAGAGGATTTAGAAGCTAAGGGTTTTATAAATCATAGTACATTAACATGGGGATCAACTATTATTTTCACTGAGAAGATGAATGAAACCCTAAATAATTACATAGATTATCATTTGTTGAACTAGGTTATAATTAAGAACCAGTCTCTAATTCCACATATAAAAAAACTTCTTTGACCTGATCCAAGGACATAGGGTTCACTCAATGATTTTTTTGAGTTCAGAATATCATCAGGTAAAAGGTATACATTTATACATAACTTGTACAATGTTTCATAACAGGTATAGAATTTATGTGTATCTAGTTATTACATTCAATATCATGAATTATCCAACTATTTTTATAACTTTGAAGAATTGAGTTTTCCACCAATATATAGATTCATTTCTAATAGTCTGTGTGGATGATATCTTAGTGTATTCTCACACATGACATGATGATGTCCAAAATATTTAGATTATATAAAATACGCTTGGAGAGAACCATCTATATTAAAATCTCACCAAATTCCACTTTTTGATCGATAAGGTTCACTTCTTGTCTCACAATATTTCAATGGATGGATTGTTTCTTAACCAAGAAAAGGAGAGTTCTAAGGTTTCTTTGCTACATCCTAATAACAGAATAAAGATATAAATTTTCTTGGGGATTTTTTCTCTTAAATGATAATTAATCTTGACTTTATGCTCATAAAAGCACCATTGATGGGATTTAATAATAATGGTGTGGATTTATATGGTTAGAATCTAATGACACATCCTCTCAGGAGATAAAAGTGAGACTGACTTCAGTGCAATTCTTGAATTTTCCAAAATTGGTTAGAAGCTCTACAGTTTATTGTGAAGCATTAGGAATTAGAGTATGAGCAGTTCTAATGAATTAGGACTGAGTCATGGAATCCAAGTCTCATTTGTTGATACCACATGAGAGTAATTATTAAACACACAATCAAGATTTTGTATCTATAGATAATTATTTATGTTATTAGAGGAATTATTTAATTGGAGAGAACATTATAGTTTTTATATATCATAAAAACCTCATGTTTATCTTGAAAAACATTACATCAACCTCATAATGAGGATTTGGTTTAATATCTATAGTCATTTTATATTTATCTAGCTTATATTCCTAGAAAGGGAAATTTTATAGAAGATTACTTGATCCATAGGACTTAGATTCATGTATTTAATGGGGAAATAATGAGTGGAAGCTATTGGATCCATTATATGTGATTCATTTTGAGTTGTAGTACTGTCATTAAAAACATACCCTTATATATTTTTTAGTGAACTCTTCACTTCTGAAGAGATTAAATATGAGTACACTATTATATCCCAATGGATTAGTCCAAAGATAAAATGTTTCAGGTGAGGAATCACAATTAGGATTGATTTTTGACGTGGATGACTTCTATATAATCCATGGAATTTTCTAGTATCATATATACATCTACGGGGAATTGATATGAGAGTATCAGGATTCTGCATGGGTGGTACCCCTGGGATTATAAAGATGTATCATGACCTACATCACCAATAGTGGTGTCCTAGTTTGAAAAGGGATACAACTGGAATTGTAACTTGATGTTCCACCTTTCAGTAGGTGAATGAAGAACACTAGTGACCAAAAAAGATTTTGTAGACATTTCAAACTCCTGAGTGTAATTTTGAATATGTCGCCATTGAATTTTTGACAAGATTACTGAGATCCCCTCAAGGTGATGATGTTGTGTTGATGATCTTCACTTTGATCACAAAGGTCTGACATTTCATAACTATTAAGGAATCATTTTCAGTGCTTGAAGATGGATGTATCTATGTCTAGTAGATTATAAGACTTTATAGATTCTCATGGATTATTGTATCAAATATGTATTCCCTCTTTACATCGGGGCATTTTCAAGGGTTGTAGAGGACCTTAGTTACGCATGAACATTTGAGTACCATATACTGCCATTAGACTGAAGGGTAGTCTTAATGGATGATACAAGTGTTAGAATACATTCAAAGGGAATATGTCCATAATTTCATTGGTTATTAGAAGAAAAATATACCCTTAGAAAGATTCTCCTACAATAAAATAATTTAGGATACGATACATATGGATCCTTATGAGGTTGTATATGGTAGTCCATGCTGATCACTTCTATGATGGTAAGAGGCTTGATAAGAAACAATACATAGACTCTATCTCTTTTAGGTAAATTCATAGTTGGTTTAGTAGATTATTAATCTAACAACAATAGACCGGTCTTTTAATAAATCACATGACATCCATCATCGATGATTTCATGATTTTGAGGTTAGGGGTCGGGTATTCCTATGTGTTTTGACTAGAAGTTGACATCGACGATTAAGGTGATAAGGTAATATATTACCTCAATATTTTTGGAAATTTTTAAGTTTCCGAGAGGGTTGTATTGGTGGAATATCATATAGAACATCTTGAGATATAATGATCTATTCACAATCTATTTGAAATTTCTCACTTACATCATTACTATTTAGATATTTCTCCCATATTTTATCCTGATGAGATTGAGATAGAGGTAGATGCATCATTTTAGGAGAACCCTATTCTCATAATTGATCAGAGCATGAATTCTATCTAAGTTAGGTCAGTTACTTTAGTCTGGGGTTTATGGAAACATGACCATTTATAGGATGAGACCGGGGAGAAGATGGATGATGTATGTGCTTAGTGGCCAGATTTATTCTCAGATGAAGCATTACCACCTTAGGAAGAGAAACTCAGAGATTATTTTATTTAAGGAGGGAATTCCATCTAATATAAGATTATTAATATGATATATGGATTCTTTATATTTTTTATAAACCCCCATTAAGGTTTTCTTTATTTCTTAGACACGAAAGTGGCATCTTTATGATGGCTGGTTTTTTATGGGAAAATGATATCGGAGTGATGGTTCCTGACTGCAAAACCAATTCATGATGTGAATCAAATTTGTGACATGAATTTAATTCACGAAATTAATTGGTATGGCCAAACCCCATTCATGAGATGCATTTTTTTCTCAAGGGGGGCCCGAGATTTACATGATAAGAAAAATATTCAAATCAGGAATATCACATGGATTTTTTTAAAAGAGGAAAAACCCATCCATATTTATTATTTAATTCTACATATAATCTCTCCTCAGGTGGATTCTTCTTCTAATAATATCTTATTATTTGAAGAAACCCCATTATATAGTCATCGATTAGATCATCATTCATCATGTTGGAAGCATCCTGGTAAGAGCTTCAATTGAGTTCCTTCTTTTCATTTCTTACATTAGCATAATCTGCTCCATTTTGGTGCAAGATAAAATTCCCTACATTCATGGTATGTTTCAGTTTTTCTATTTTAATTTTTTTGGAAAAAAATAAAAGGATGATAATGTTTGGGTGTTTCTCTATCTCCATAATGTAGGTATTTATGATTATTCCCTCAAAGTATTAATGTTTATATTTGTTATCGTTGTGCTAAATGTTGGTTTCACTGAGCGTTTCCCCTAAAATTAATTTTCACTTAATTGGTTTCAAAATTTATGAATGTAATGAAACTTTTATATCCTTAATGATGTTGTATTTCATCAACCTTAATGTTATAATCCCATTTGGGTGTTCCCATTATATTTATATTTGATCCCCCATTGTTTTATTACCAAAACACCCTTCAATGTATTGTATTCAACTTCAAAAATGATACACCCTTAATGAAAATGGATAATAATAGTTTCATATAATGGTAATCACACTTAAATTACTTATTTAATTAATATTTAAATTTTTAAATGAACTTAATGAATTGGAATAAATTTCACATGGAAAATTTTGCTCTTCCACCCTTAATCCTTTTCTTTGATAAATGATTAGTAATAATAATAATTAAATGGATATAATAAATTATCAGGATTATTAAATGGAAAATGATAAACATCATGTTAAAAATTCTTGGTTGATTCATTACAAACATTTTCCTTTTATTGGATTGGTCGTTCATGAGACCACATTGTATTCTTGAGAGAATGCCTTGAGCACTTTGAGGATGCCACCCTGATTCATTGATCCAATTTCCATGGGAGATACCCACCAAAGAATATGTTCCTCAACTTATTATGTAAACTTCTCAATGTTTTTGAATTGACGATTCACTTATTTCATATGGATATTATAATTCCTTGAACATACTCATTGGATTCAACTTGACATCTATGAACACATGGTACCATGGATTCACCCCACTGGGTCTAGTCAGGCTTATCCATGGATTATATTATATGATCACCCTGAACACAGTTAAACTATTTCAAAATGTAATTCCTTGTTTTACCTTTTATATTACACACAAAAACTTATATTAAGTCTATATGAGTTATTACTATGGTTTGGTTAAACCCTTGAGTTTATGGATTCCCTTGTCTCACTTAAAATAATTTTATTATATTTTCATTTTTATGATGTTGTGTTAGAGATCTAAGATTCAACATATATTGGCATACTATACAGACACATGGAAAATATGTCATGGGTCTAACCTAGATAATGTATATTTACGAATATGATCATCTTATATATGCTTATATATATAAGATGGCAGGGGTTTAGATACCCTTTTGTATTTTTCTAAAAAATGTATAGTCGGCTTGGAATTCCATGAGGATCATGTATGATATTATTTTTACATAACTTATTTTACATAATTTATGATTATTATACATGCACATTGCTACATCTATGTTCACAGACTTTATTTTTTTAGACATTTTTGGTGGTGGACTACTGAGTATATATCACACCATGTTTGGGATGTCGATCAGTACATAGATAGAATTCATGGAATTAGGTTGGGATAAGGGAGGAACCCAGTTATTGATGCATGATTTATTATAAAAAGGGATTCATAAAGAACATAACCAATCTAGGGATCATGATTCAATCTAGATATATTCTTTTGTACTTTTTGTTTATTTTTATATACTTATAACAATGTGTTCCTGCTTCCAAGTATTCATTTTACATTTTTTTAAAACCATGACATTACATAATTTTGTATATGGTACTGGATATTGACACTAATGGATATTTATTTTATTCAAATTATTTATCATCTACCTTCAGTTGGTATTATTCTTCCTCTACTTATTCACTTATTATACCATTCTGCTACTCTGATTATGAGGATATATTCTCCCCACTATACCACCTTAGACCCTAACTTCTATTAAGAAGCCTCTAGCATATGGGGTGGTTCACTTTAATAATTCTTCCCAATCATGTTTGAGTAATTATTATTGAAAAAATTAAATTAAATTACAAAATATACCATATAAAAGAAATATAGATGCAAAATATTAAAAAATTATCTAGATGTTAAATTCTAGATAAGGAACCCATTACAACCTTATAAAATTTTTAGGGAAACTCTAACACCACAACATTTTGAAAATAAATATTTAACGCATGAAACATTGAGTCTATACAAAAAAAAATACATTTTATAATCTATTAGTTAAACCCAACTTTTCCTCTACTATGTTTTGAATTTCAGAAAACGGGCATCTATAATTGTGATCAGTAAGTCATTTAGAGTCTGATAGGACCAACTTGATTTTTTTTTTGAATAGTAACATACCATTATGAATAGTAATATTGATATTAATATGAACCTTATAAATATTAAATAATAATATTAAATTATTTTCTTAAGTTAATAAGATAATGAGATCTTAATTAATTTTGCAATGTGATATAAAACTAATTATACATTGAAAATTGTTATTTTTTTAATTAACTATGATTTTATTTAATTTCAAAAAAAAATTATCTATAGTAGTGATAAGTAATTCATTTAGAGTATGATAGGATCAACTTGATTTTTGGTGAATAGTAACATACCCTTATGAATAGAAATATGAATAGTAATATGACCCTTATGAATAGTAAATAATATTATTATTTTATTTTCTTAAGGTCATAAAATAATAAGATCTTAATTAATTTTTAAATGTGATATAAAATGGTTAGGGTGAAAGTTTTGGTATTTTTCTAAAATACATGAATTTTCCAAGAATAGTAAAAAATACAGTTTTGAGTTTTCGCTATGTTTAATGACATCATAATGATGTAATAATTAAAAACAATTCTGGTAAACTTGTCTAAAGTAAAATAGTATATGAGGTGTCCCAAGTGGATAATAACATGGGAAAATTCTATAGTCAAGCCCATGGTTTTACAGAAAACCACTAATGAGGTGTCCTTTTAAATTAATAAAAAACTCCCTAATTCAATATAAATACCCACTCATTCCTTCGTTTTCCTTCATTCCAAAATCATAATCTTCTAAGATCAAGTAGTTTTACCAACCTAGTAATCCTCCAAAGGTTTCCTCAATCCCCCAAGGTCCCAAACAACAAATCTCAGGAGTTACTCTACAAGATAAGAGAATTGTCAACATTTCTTTTCCATTTAAGTTCTCTTTTATGTGGTATGTATTTAATGTTTTCATACAATGTTATTATTTCCATATTATTCAGTAAATATACTATTTTATGGGTATTTTATGAATGGGTGACCCCTGTCCCCTCTTTTTAATGTTTTTTAAAACCATTTTTCATTGTCGTTATGCTGGAGGATTTTCATAAGGGATCTCTCAACTTTTTTTTATTTTCAAGTTAATTTATTTTCTTTATTTCCTCACCTTATTTCATCTAAATGTTATCATAGCTCTAGTACCATAAATTTATTTTATTTTTTATTCTATAATTTAATAATTCATTATAATCACTTTTTTCCCATTCTTTTATACTATGAATGAAAACACCATCCGAGATGTGTTAATTTATCACATTCATGGATGACGGGTTTTCAATTTCTATAACCATATTAAATTCTGGTAATTAAACCATTTTTATGGTTTAACCAGACTATATTATATGTATTATAACCTAATTAATATTCAATAACCATTATATGTATATACTATTAAATCATATGACCAAACTAGTTCGTAATAATCAAAATACTTCAAAAATAATCTTAGTGAATGCAATTAATATTTCATCTAATGATTCATCCTCATGTCATGTAACCAAATTATGTAAATGAACATTAACATCTATGTATGTTAATAAATAATGTTTAAATTTAATTATGTATATTTACTTCCATTCCACATGAAAATCCATACTCATATACAAATATACTGATCATAAAAACTAACAAAATGAACACTCTGGAAGAACAGAATTCAATCTTATAACATATAAATAAAGACATAATTGACTTAATAAAATTATGATAAACTGAATAAATGTATAATAGATTCTGAATTAATTTGTTAATAAATCTAATTTCTTATTACAGGACTTTATGTTCAAGAGCGGAACACAATCAGACTTAAGGTAAGGGTTTTTCCACCTAAACCTCCATTTTCATTTGGACTACTTTCATAGTATAATTACCTCAATGAAATTCTTATGTATTATTATGTACTCCTCATAAATTGTTTTTGATCATTCTATATATGTTCACTAACTATAATCCTTCCTTATTTTATGGATAGTTACATGTTTTAAAAGGAACTTTAAAAAAATTCTGAAATACAAGCCCATTTAAAGGGAATTTCTCAAATTCTTACCTATTTTCAAGGGCAATATATAATATGTTTTTGGAAACCATTATCTTTATAAAATCAGCCATTTTATTGTAAAAATACTATCTTACTTCACATTTGTTTTTTATACAATTACTTTTCCAAAAGAACTCTTCTTTTTAAAATAAAATAGTTTTTATCTCAAGAATTACTCGATGATTTTATAAAAGTACCTTCATCTATTTCAAGAATCTTATTGATTCTTATGTATTATTAGGACTAATATATTATGATATCATAAACCATATTTAATTTAATGTTTTATGATTATTTTTATTGTCGATGTGCTATCATAAAACCATTCACCGATTTACATCGAATGGTTAGTGTTTAAGTTTAATGTTTGGGGAAAGTTATTTAAATTTCATATGTTAGTTTCAATATGAATGTATATGTTGTTTATGTTTATACCTACTCATATGAGTAATTAATTGGACTTATTGTGTGACATTTGGGGCTTTTTATATCCCCTTGATGCATCGATAGGTCTCATGAGACAAATAGACTTGGACTTGGTCAAGGCCTTTCCCATTTTGAGTTAGGTTTTGGACGGGGCCATAATCATTTTTAGAAGTCTTGGCTGAGGCTTTGATGGTATGTTTCAGAATGTACAGTATATAAAATTATATAATTATAAATCTAGTAATTGAAAGTTCATGTGTTTATTCAACTAGTATAATACCCATGATTTTTTTTTATTACAGCATTATTTACTCATCTCATATTCCTGCCATAATGTGTTCAAGTTTATTATTTGTAAAGGAATGTGTTTTCAATTATTCACCATACCTAATGTTTATGTTATGATATATTCCAATGTATTTCTTACTCTTACTGAGAATTTTATCTCACCCCTTTTTTATGTTTCATTTTCCCAGGATATGAAGAAGTAAGTTATCAGGGACTTGCAGCCATAATCTATAAGGCATAGATGTTTTTAATTGAATAAATTAGAGGTGTATTTATATTAATGATGTAATGTTGAACTTATATATGTGTCTTTTTTATAACAACTACTAAACTACTTGGTCCATAATGATGCATATTCCATGTTTATATTCCAATGTATAAAATAAGGCACCGGCATTGGGAAACTGAGGTTAGGTCCTTACCGTTGGTATCAGAGGAAGTTTAGTAGAAAACATGGAAACTATATTTAAAAAACATAGATTATGGAAAAAATACCTATGATATTATTTTAGGATAACCATAAAATAACATCCTAGTATTTTGGTAGTAAATATATTTTGTAACACCCCAAGATTTCATAATACATTATCTCTTTAAGGTAATTCAATAGCTTGCGCTACATAAAATATCGAGTTCGAGCACACCCCAACTTATCAAACTAGCCGTTCAAAAAGCGGTTATGAATAGTATTAACTAAATTTTAAATTTTATATACTCCATATAATTTTAGAGTCCATATTATGTGTTTCTTAGACATAATATAAGAGCAAATTCATTTTTCTCAGATAAAAGAAGTATTTTTTTCAAAAAAAATTAATTTTACCACCTTTTAATGGAGAACCTTTTTTAAATCCAATATATTATACATTTATATATATAATTTAATGAAATTAAATTATTTTTTAGAAGCAGGGCATAAAATTTTATTTTGGATAAATTTTTGTTACTTTTCTGATAACTTTTATATTTTGATGAATAGTAAAAAATAATAAATTTTAATTGAAAATAAATTTTTAAACTGAAATAATTTATTGTGTTAAATTATGAATTTGAGTGGTTTAAAATTATAATTTGATTATTTTTTATCATTTAATATAATTTATTCCATTGGATGTAATTTTACATTTAAATTGTACATAAACACGTGTCAATCTTTTGATAGTTTTTACTTCTTAAAAACTCGATTTATAGTTTTGGCAGCGGGAATTAATTTTAAATTAATTAATACAACTCATATGTTTTTCATTTGGTAAAATAGATATCATTTTTTTATTCGGAATATCAAAATTATCTTAGGGTTAATTTTTTGTATTTTTCTAAAAAAACTCAATTTTTGAGGAATAATGAAAAACACTATGTTATTATTTAATACCGACTTTTATTTAAAGAATTACTATTTTTATTTAAATTTATTTTAATTTCAAAATTGATACATAATACCTATATTAGTTCAATTTAATTCATTGGAGTCATTTTATAATAATATTATATGTATAAAATTTTATTAAATTTTTTAATGTCTTTTACCTACCTTCTAGGCACATTTATAAATTTGCATAAAACGTAATTTTACTACTTCTGTAAATTAATTTTAAAAAATCCTAGATAAATGGTTGACATCAATAAGTAAAATTTGGTTCAATAAAATAAAAATATTTTTTGGTAAATAGTAACTTTTAAATTTTATTTACCGCGGATAAAAGTAAATAGGATAATTAAAGGTAAAAATGATATTATAATTACCCTAAAATGTGCCATAATTCTATTAGACAAGTGTATTTCTACCAAAAAAAATCATAGTAATAAAATATGATCATTTTGGTTCACTTGGATTAGATTAGGACATTTATTATTATTTTATTTAAAGAAGAGTTAAAAGTGTTAAATTCTACATTTATTAACTAAACCATTCTTAAAATAGAGTTATACATAAGATAAATTAGACTATAAATATTAATTATAAATATAAAACGATTTCCTAAATCATGGTATTTTATTTATAAGTTTTAGACATTAAATAATTAAATTTATTTATGACGCAATGATGATGCAGTAATTACCTTATTAATGATAGATTAAAATAATTGATATTATAAATATCAAAATAAATTTAAATTGAGACTTTTGATTCATTACAAGAATTTTCATGGTTAATATGACATGTTAGGGTTTATTTAATGTATTTTTTCGAATTAATCATGTTTTTTTACTTTCAAACAAATTAAATACTAAATAGTTTCAAAATTGAAGTAAATGAATTTTTAAAACAAATACTATATTATTAATTGATATAATATTATTATAAATATAAGTTTCAGCCAAAGAACTTATATAAAATTATATATTTCAATAATTAATCACTTGGGGTTCTCTTGGATTTTTATAGTATGTTTATTAACCATTTATTATAATAATACAAGAATACATGGTAAAAGTTAAACTATTTAACTAAGAGTTAAATCTAGAAGATAAGGTTAATATGGTGACCTAAACCTATCTAAAACCTATTTTTTGGGAGTTTTTCGACCCATACCCACCTTATACTTGAAATAAATTTTTTTGGAGCCATAATAAACCGAATATTATTGTGTAATAAATTAATATTTCAAGATTGTCCTAAAGTGACCATCACCTCTCTTATAAAAGGGTACTTACCCTTCTCTCAAAATCACACCACCGAAGTCATTTGGCTTGGCCAAAACCTAATCAAATATCTTCCTAACTACCCTCAATTCAACCTAGAGGCCTTAATTTGATCATAAGACAACCTAAGGTTCCCTTTTGATCAAATCAGAATGAAGAACCCGAAAAGAGGTAATTACTTCATCACCTCTTTCAAAGTTCTTTTCTTCTTATACATCTTATTTCTTTGATTTTTTCCATACTAAAATAATAAATCCAGTAACTTATACATACTTAGATATTATTATAAATATGTTATAACCATATTCATTATTTTATTGATCCTATAAATGACAAAGTCAACATACATGCCTACGTACGCCTTACCGTCTCCATGTCATGGTGTAGTTTGTTATTCAACAATTTATTATTTGGATGGGTATAATAATGAGTATAATTTATGTAAATAATAAATATAACATGTTAAATATTATGTATATATAATATTACATCCAATTATATACTATTTCTATATCAATATAATGATATCATCATTGGTGCATACGTACGACTTACCATCTCCACCACGCGATGAGATTAATTTCCACGTTCACCTTTCAACAATGATTATAAAAATATATATTATTAATAATTATGTAATAAATGACATAATAATTCTACTATAAATATATGTGTGTGTGTTTTTGTATTTACATATATCTCATTCACTTACTTCCGTTCAATACGATATGAAAATAGAAATAGTGTTTATGCGTACGTACGGCCTACCATATCCATAAATGGTGTTTTCCGTTTAATATATCTATCTATTATACATATTTATATTCTGAATAAATATGATACATAAATAATTATTTATATTATAGAAGAAATTAAATCATGATATAAGTGATGTGATCAAGAATAATAAGTTAAAACATGTTCGATAGGGAAAGAAATTATTACCTGAAATATTATTTTAACATAAAAATTATTATTAAATGGGTAGTATAAATCCATAAATTAATAAATTATGATACCATAAATATGAATATAGTTCTGGTATAATTTAATAACATACAATGGTCATTATACAGGAGATTAGATGTACCCTTGATGAAAGGAAAGTACAAGGTAAGGGTTTATTCCTCAATCTCATTATTATTCGAGATTGTTTATGTGTAAGTTTTTACTGGGACATATTTATTATCCACATCCATGTTTTATAAAAGAGTTTTCAAAATTATTATTTTTATGGTACTCTTTAACTAAAATATCATTTTAAATGGTTTAAATATTTATTCTTTTAAATCATTCTCATTAATGTCTATGTTTTCAAAATGGTTTTAAGGATTTATTTATATGGGCATGAATGTTTTAATATGTTAATTCCTTTCAAAATATTCAAAGTGGTATGAGATAATTTGATTCAAAAATTTCTTTTAAATTTGTTCCTTTCTAAATTTTGTGACTTTTAAATGATTACATAAAAAAGGGATATTTCTCTCAAAAAGTTTTACTGATCATTTTCAACTATGTCAATATCCATTAATGGATATTATCCATGATTGAGGTTTATTTAATTTAATATAATGTTCTATATTTTATTTAATGAGTTATGATATGTTTGAATATGGATGTGTTGATTTTATACCATTCATGGTTTATGGTTAAAGTATTGACATTTCTTATGATAGCTTTCATACAAATTTTTATGTTATGTTTCAACCTTTTCATATGAGGAATGCATTGGACTTAGTATGTGACGGGTGGAGCCCACTATAGCTCCTTTATGCATCGATAGGTCTCATGAGACAAACTAGTGTCTTGGAACAAGGCCTTGAAAAAATATTATTTGTAGTCTTGGCACACAGCATTGACTATTTGGTTATGATGTCTAGCATTATGCATTCCATCATTATAAAATTATATATTGATATTACATGTGATTATTCAACTAGTAGAATATCTATGTGAATAAGTAAATGGAATTATTGTATTTATCTTTTCCATATTATGTTTATGTTTAAGTTTAAAAGGCTTTTTTTTATTCTTATACATTGCCTTAAATTTTTATTCTTATTTATGATAGTTTCTGCTATATTGTTATCATTACTGAACATCTGAGATCACCCCTTTCTTATGTTTTATTTCCCCTAGAATGCGAAGAAGTGTATTATGATTGATATGAAGGGTAAAAATAGAGGAATAATGGAGTTCTCAAAATATTATTTATGTCATGTTTTATTTTATAAATTGTAATGTAACGTTAATATATGTAGTTTATTTTCTAATATTGCTAAACTGATTAGTCTTTCAGGACTTGATTCCTTGTAATCATGCCAATGTATTAAAATAATTCACTGACTCTGGGTAACTAGGGTTGGGGCATTACAGTTGGTATCAGAAAAAGTTTAGAAACAACCTTGGAAATAGATTTAGATAAACTCTGATTTTGAATCATTTCCCTAAGATAGAATTTGAGGATTAGTATAGAAGAACTTCCTAGAATTTTGGTAATGTAGAGACTTTGTGAATATTCCAAAAAATACATCCCTGTCTGAATACGAGAAGATATAGGAAGCTCTGGAATAGATGTACCTAGGAGTGAAAACTCCAACAAGGAGTTACGGGCTTGACCTAGGGTATCCTGGTACACGAAAACGGTCCATTTTGCACTCTTGGTTATGACACTCCTGAGGGATATACTTAAGATAATTCACATTTTCATTACAAACAATTATGAAGGATTTATGGGTAAATATCTCCTCAAAGAAAACATTTTTTGTGATTATGGATTATATGCATAAACTGTTCAATTTATGTTAGGTATTTTACAAGTTTGGAATTATGCATTGTGATTCATAAACTAACCTAGTGTATGCCATTGTTTAGAAATGGTGCCTAGTAGAAGGAACAAGAACTCCAGTAATACGCATGATCCAAAGAGTAAGAAGGATCATATCTTTCATGGTATTAAGCTGACATTTAGAAGGGAAATATTCTCCCATGTATTCACATCATATGAAGAAATAGTATCATGTGTTAATAAGATAAGTAAATAATTCTCTGAGTCCTTTGTCTTTGAAGGGAATCCATAGAAGAAAATGATGGTAGAGAGAAATATGGATAAAGGGAAGAAGGGAAAGAAGGATTTTCCCATATGTGATAACTATTGGAATAATAACCTTGGTAAATTGTTGAAGGGAATGGGAGTTTATTATAATTTTGTAGAAAAAGGACATGTGATTTTAAGGGTAAGAAAATGGTTTCAAATGTATATTGATTCATCTGTAAGGATTTGGGACACTACGCGAATCAATATCCTAATCATCATAATATAATGCAAATGATGCTATTGGATAATAATAAAGATATGATACTACTGAAGATGAAGAGGAATGACTAGTGTTCTAATATTGTTATTAAATAATTATTTCATTTGAGTGATGTATCAACGATGTAATGGTTATAATAATTATGCAATATATAAGGATTGTACTGCAATACTATTTCATTAAGGATTTGAGATTGTGTGGTACCAATAAAAGTGACTCAATAAAAAATTAAACTTTTTGGAAAATACATGGTTAAAGGAAAGGTAAACTTCAATATGGTCATGATACTAAGGTATTGATTTTGGAATAAAAGATGATTGATTTAGATAAATTATATTGGATATTATTGATTACCTTGGAACTAATTAATGGTTTGTTTATTCCATAATTGTTGGATATTACAACATTTTTGGATTTAAGGGGTATATCTAGTATTATATGTTTTATAGAATGAATAAGGAAGTACATACCAATTCAAATATGGTTTTTTGGTAATTCATTTTATTACCACATTTTAAGAGAATACACGATGAAGGTATTCACATGTATATTATGTGACCTTCCTTATAAATTTTGGACTGTGAGTTTGGAATGATGTATTTTGGATTAGTTGAAAGGTTGGAATTGATTAAGTTTGACATTGGATACTATTGTTAAGGTTAAATCATTTCTTAAGATTATTTTTGGATTATTATAAAAAGGACAACCCAGAGGTCGAGCGATAACTCGTCGCGTCCGGCAATGCCGTGAGACTTGAACCTGCAACCGAAGGGTGATAAGGGTGCATCACCTACCACTGGACTAAGTGATGTCCTAGATTTTATAATGTAGTTTTTTTAAAAGGTCTAACAGATGAATTATAAATTAATTTTTTTGGAACCCTATACGATTATGATAAATAGAATATTTTTGAGTTCTATTTTCTTTTGGAGTGAAAGATGAGTTTGTAGTATAAATTAGTTAAAGGATGGAACTCTACTTGTCAAGTATTCTTTTTTTTCTTATTATATGAAGAAATTAATTCTTAAACATTAGGTAAATTCTCTCAAAACCAAAAATGTGTTATCTTAAAACCTTATGTTTTGTTGAACCGATGATATTTTAACTCATCATAAATTTATGGCGTTGAAGACCTCAACTTTCCATTTATTGTTCACTTTTTTATAATTGATGACCTCAATCACTCCCTATAAATATTTACATTTTTTCTCAAATTATGTGTCTTTAATTTCCACCAAATTTATCTTATTCAAAACCCTAATTTGGTGGTGACTTTTTCGTTTCCCTTTCCCTCTTATTAAGACTAAATTTTACTAACCCTATTTCTGATGTGGGTTTTCCACAAAGGTATTTCCTATATTAAACCTTTTATTTTTGAAGAAAATTTTCAAATCTATAGGATGAAATTTGTTGAAGGATGGTATAATTTAACACCCCAATATTTTATAGTACTTTATCTCTTTAAAGTAATTATATAGCTTGCGCTACACGGAACACTGAGTTCGAGCGCACCACGATTGACCAAACTAGCCGTTTAAAAAGAAGTTATGAATAGTATTAACTGCATTTTGAATTTTATATACTAAATATATTTTTAGATTCTATATTATTTGTTTCTTAGACATAATATAAGAATAAATTCATTTTTTTAGATAAAAGAATCATTGTTTTCAAAAAAATGAAATTTTACTGCCCTTTAATGTCGAACATTTTTTAAATCCAATATTTGACACATTTATATATTAAATTTAATGAAATTAAATTCATCTTTAAAATCAATACATAAAAATTTATTTAGGAGAAATTTTTGGTACTTTTCAGATAACTTTTATATTTTGATGAATAGTAAAAAATACTAAATTTTAATTGAAAACAACTTTTTAATCGAAATAATTTAAGTGTTAAATTATTAATTTGAGTGGTTTTAAAGTATAATTATATTATATATTTATCATTTAATATAATTTAGTCCATAGGATGTAATTTTAAATTTAAATTGTACATAAACACATGTCAATCTTTTCATAGTTTTTACTTCTTAAAAACTTGTTTTCTAGTTTTGGTAGTGGGAATTAATTTTAAATTAATTAATGATACTCATATGTTTTTTATTTTGGTAAAATATATATTATTTTTGGATTCTGAATATCAAAATTATCTTAGGGTGAATTTTGGGTATTTTTCTGAAAACTTTCAATTTTTGATGAATCATGAAAAACACTACGTTATTATTTAAAATATAATTTTATTTAAATAATTTATATTTATATTTAAATTTATTTTAAAGTAATAATAGATACATAATAACTATATTAGTTAAATTTAATTCATTGGAGTCTTTAAATAATAATATTATATGTATAAAATTTTATTAAATTTTTTAACGTCTTTTACCCACCTTTTAGGAACATTTATAAATTTGCATAAAACGTAATTTTACCACTTATGTTAATTTAATTTAAAAAATCAGAGATACATAGTTGACATTAGTAAGTAAAATGTGGTTCAATAGGATGAAAATAATTTCTGGTTAATAATAACTTTTGATTTTTATTTACCACGGTTAAAAGTAAATAGAGTAATTAAAGGTAAAATTGATATTATAATTACCCTATCACATGTCCTAATTATATTGGATAATTGTATTTAGACCATAATAAACCATAGGAATAAAATACAATCTTTTTGGTCCACTTGGATTAGATTAGGATATTTATTATTATTTTATTTAAATAATAGTTAAAAGTGTTAAATTAAAAGTTCAACTAAACCATTTTTAATATAGGTTTATACATAAGATAAATTTGACTATAAATATTAATTATAAGTAATAAATATTTCCTACATCATGGTATTTTATTTATAAATTTTAGACACTAAATAATTAAATTTTTTTATGACCCAATGATGATGCATTAATTGCCTTATTAAAAAAATATTAAAATAGTTGGTATTATAAATATAAAAATAAATGTAAATTGAGACTTTTGATGAATTAAAAGAATTTTATAGGTAATATGACATTTTAGGGTTGATTTAATGTATTTTTTTTAAGTAATCAAGTTTTTTTGACTTTTAAAAAACCAAATACTAAATAGTGTCAAAATTGACGTAAATGAATTTTTAAAACAAATACTATATTATTAATTGATATAATATTCCTAAAAATATAAGGTTATAAAAAATGACTTAGATAAGGTTATTTATTTCAATAAAGAACCACTTGGGGTTCTCTTGTCTTTTTATATTAATTTTATTATCTATTTATTATAATAATACAAGAATACATGGTAAAAGTTAAACAATTTAACAGAGTTAAATCTAAAAGATAAGGTTAATATGGTGACCTAAACCTATCTAAAACCTATTTTTTGAGATTTTTTAGACCCATATCCACCTTAACGTCGAAATAAATCCTTTTTTAGCCATTATAAACCGAATATGATTGTGTAATAAATTAATATTTCAATCTTTTCCTAAAGTGGCCCCCACCTCTCTTATAAAAGGGTACTTCCCCTTCTCTCAAAATCACACCTCCAAAGCCATTTGGCTTAGCCAAACCCTGATAAAATATCTTAACAACTACGCTAAATCAATCCTAGAGGTCTTAATTTGATCAAAAGCCAACCTAAGGAGCACTTTTGATCAAATCAAAAGGAAGAACCCGAAGAAGAGGTAATTACTTCATCACCTCTTTCAAAGTTCTTTTCTTCTTCCACTTCCTATTTCTTTGATTTTTTCTATACTAAAATAATAACTCCAGTAAATTCTACATATTTATATGGTATTATAATAATGGTACAACCATATTCATTATTCTGTCTATCTTATTAATGACAAAGTCACCATACGTGCGTACGTACAGCTTACCGTCTCCACGTCGTGGTGTAGTTTTTTATTAAACACTTAATTATTTGGATGGGTATAATAATAAGTATAATTTATGTAAATAATAAATATATCACGTTAATTATGATTTTTATATAATATATCATCCAATTACATATGATTTCATCATCAATATAATGATATCCTCGCTCGTGCATACATACGGCTTACTATTTCCACGACGCGATGAGATTCATTTCCACGTTCACCATTAAATGATTATTACAAAAATATATATTATTAATAAGTATGTAATATATGAAATAATAATGATACTATAAATATATGTATATGTATTTACTTATATCTCATTCAATTTCTTCAGTTCAATCCAATATGAAAACAGAAACAGCGTTTATGCGTTTGTACGGCCTACCATCTCCATAAACTTTGTTTTCCATTTAATATATCTATATATTATACATATTTATATTCTGAATATATATGATACATAAATAAGTTTTTATATTCTGGAAGCAATTAAATTATGATATAAGTGATATGATCAAGAATAACAAGTTAAAACATGTACGATAGAGAAAGCGATTATTACCTGAAATATTATTTTAACGTAGAAGTTATTATTAATTGGGTATTATAAAGACATAAATTAATAAAGTATGATATCATAAATATGAATATGGTTTTGGTATAATTTAATAACATACTATGGTCATTATACATGTGGTTAAATGTACCCTCGACCAAAGGAAAGTACAAGGTAAGGGTTAATTCCTCAATCTCATTATTATATGAGATCGTTTATGTGTAATTTTTTACTGTGAAATGTTTTTATCCATGTACATGTTTCATAAAAGAGTTTCCAAAGGATTATTTTTAAGTTACAATTTAACTAAAAAATAATTTTAAAAGGATTAAATATTTATTCTTCTATATCATTCTCATTAATGTCCATGTTTTTTAAATGGTTTTAAGGATTTATTTATATAAACATGAATGTTTTAAAATGTTAATTTCTTTTAAAAATTTCAAAGTGATATGGGAAACATTGATTCAAAAATGTCTTTTAAATTTATTCCTTTATAAATTTTGTTACTTTTAAATTATTATATGAAAATGGGATATTTCTCTTGAAGAGTTTTAATGATCATTTTCAACTATGTCAACATCCTTTACTAGATATTATTCAGGATTGAGGTTTATTTATTTTAATATAATGTTCTATATTTTATTGAATGAGTTATTATATGTTTGACTATGGATGTTTTGTTTTTATAACATTCATGGTTTATGGTTAAAGTATTGACATTTGGTATGCTAGTTTTAATATTAATGTTTATGTTATGATTCAACCTTTTCATATGAGTAATGCATTGGACTTAGTATCTGACAGGTGGAGCTCACTATAAATCCTCGATGCATTGTTAGGTATCATGAGACAAACTAGTGTCTTGGCACAAGGCCTTGACAAAATATTATTTGTAGTCTTGGCATGAGGCCTTGACTATGTGGTTATGATTTCTAGCATTATGCATTCCATCATTATAAAATTAGCTATTGATATTACATGTGATTATTCGACTAGTAGAATATCCATTTGAATAAGTAAATGGAATTATTTTATTTATCATTTATATATTATGCTGAATTTTAAGTTTAAAAGGATTTTGTTTTAGTCTTATACATTGACTTAAATGTTTATGCTTATTTATGGTAGTTTCTGCTATATTGTTATCATAACTGAGCATATGAGCTCACACCTTTCTTATGTTTTATTTTTTCCAAGATGAGAAGAAGTGTAGTATGATTGATATGCAGGGTTAAGCTAGAAGAATAATAGCATTCTCAAGGGATTATTTATGTTGTGTTTTATTTTATAAATTGTAATGTAACGTTCATATATGTAATCTATTTTCCAGAAATGCTAAATTGATCGGTCCTTTAGGACTTGATTCCTTGTAATCATGCCAATATATGACAATAATGCACCGACTCTGGGTAACTGGGTCGGGGAATTATATATTTCATGGGTCATTCTAGTAAATACATCTTTGTTTGAGTACTAGAAGTGGATGTGGTTCTGGAACAAATGTACCTAGGAGTGAAAAATCTAACAAGGAGTTTTGGTCTTAACCCAGGGTAACCTGGTAAACGACAGTGGGGATTACTATGCACCTGTATTGACACTCCCATGGGATATGCTTAGGATAATTCACATTTTCATTACAAGACATTTTTAAGGATTTAAATGTAAATTTCTCCTCAAAGAAACCACATTTATGGTTATGAGATTAGATATGTATATAATTTCAATTTATGTAATTATTTGTCTACATTGAGATGATAAATTATGATTCATAACCTAATATAGTGTATGACATTTTTTAGAAATGAAACTAAGTGAAAGGAATGGAAACCTCATGAATGCACATGCCCCATGTAGGGATTTCCCTCAGATGCAAGATAATGATGTTATCTCGAGTGTTGAGACTGGTGCTGAGCAACTTATAACTACACTGGGACATCTAAATTAGGTTATTAATAATAACCCTACCTGTATTGATCATTTGGATCCTCCATGTAGAGGAGCTATTTTAGATCACTTTATGTGACAACAGCCTCCATCATTCAATGGAACTGCAAACCTGTTTGTAGTAGAGCAGTGGATATGTCCCCTAGAGAGGATATTTCTCACTTTGGTATGTAACAAAAGAGAGAAGGTTTTCATGGAAGTGTATCATCTATTAGTAGATGCAGATCAGTGGTGGTCATTAATCCAAAACACAGAGGAGGAGGAAGATATAGCAGAGATGGAGTGGAGGGAAGTTAAGGAAATATTTCTAGAGAAATACTTTCCTAGTGAACAACGAGCAGATATAGAACGGTAGTTTTTGAATTTGGTGTAAAAGGAAGATGAGATTTTTTTTCAAAGTATAAAGATAACTTCACAGGGTTATCAAGCATGTCGTGGACTACATACTAAATCTGAGGAGAAATATTTATCGATTCTTTGATGGCCTAAAGTCATTCTTCCTATGGGCACAGGTCTCCAAAAGTTTCTTATCATATAAAGATATAATTTCATGTGATATCAAGACAAAAAATTAATTCTTCAAGCCTTATGAATTTAAGAGAAATAAATAGAAGAAGAGGGATACTAAAAAATCTGGAAAATAAAATAACGAAATAGGGAAGAAGGGAAGAGTTGAATTTCAACCCTGTGACAATTGTGGAAGGAAACAACCGAGTGCCTGTTTAATGGGAAAAGGAGTATGCTACAAATGTGGACATAAATGCCATCTTGTTGGTGATTGTAAAGGTATTAAATAATTTTTTAATGTTCAATGCTATAATTATTATGATATAGGACACCATGTGAATGATTGTCCAAAGCGTCAAGCAAATATGCCATAAAAAGGCCAAGGGAGTGGGGAAAAGCTTATACGATCACAACTGATGATATTGAAGCTCTCAATGATGTGGTGGAAGGAAATTTAATTATTTTCTCAAACTTATCCAATGCTTTATTTGATTCTAGATCATTGCATTCTTTTATATCTTCCTATTTTTCCAAGAAAATTAGATATTTTCAATTTTATTTAATAAGGGAGTTGTCATTCAAAACTCCAAGGGTAAGTATCATTGCATCAAATTTGTGTCAGGAAGTCCCCATTATGGAATATAAACCTGCTTTATTTTCTAATTTTATTGTCGTACCCATTATTGAATTTGATATAATCCTTGGTATGGGTTGTCTTTCGAACCATTATATGAAAATTTAATGCAAGAAGGAGGATACAATTTTTTAGGAAGATATGGAATCCCTTATATTTAGGGAAAAAATCACTATATGATTCTCATCTAGATCCACCCATAGTTTCTCTATTGAATTCAATTATTGGGGTGGAAGGGAATAAAATAAATGTGGGTTATGAGAAGAATTTCTAGATATAGTATGTACCGATTGTTCAAGAATATGTTGATGTGTTTCCAAAGGACTTACCTAGACATCCTCCAAAGTAGGAAATTTAATTTTCCATTGACTTAATTCTTGGTTCAATGCCCATATCAAATACCCGTTATAGAAGGGCCACTATAGAATTAGTGAAATTGAGGAAACAACTAGAAGAATTGAGTGATAAAGGATTTATTTTCCCTAGTTTTTTCCATGTGGATCCCCTATTCTTTTCGTTAATCATAAAGATGGATCCATGAGGTTGTGCATTGACTACAGAGAGATCAATGTTATAACAATAAAGAAAAAGTATCTCCTACCTTGCTTTGATGATTTATTTGATCAACTTCATGGATCCTAATATTTTTTTATGATTGATCTTCTATCTGGATATCATTCGTTTCTTGTGAGGAAGGAAGAAATTCCAAACATAGCATTTCAAACCAAGTATGGGCGTTACAAGTTTATAGTAATGCCTTTTGGACTAACTAATAAACCCTCTGCTTTCATGGATCTAATCGATAGAGTTTTAAAGGATTATCTTGATGACTTTGTGGTGGTATTTATTAATGATATCTTGATATACTCTAAAAGATATGAAGATCATGAAAATCACTTGAGCACTATTCTGAAAAATCTTAGAAGAAATGAATTATATGGTTATTTTAGCGAGTGTGAATTTTGGATTCAATCATTTTCCATTCGAGGACACATTGCCTCTAAAGATGGAATATCTCTTGATCCTGTAAAGACAAAGGCTGTGAAATAATATCCTACTCCAACGAACATAATTGAGGTACGTAGTTTTATTGGTTTAGTAGGATATTATCAACATTTTATTCAAAACTTTACCCATTTAGCCAGCCCGGTGACCAAGCTTACCCTTAATGGGGTTAATTTTATATGTAAAAAATAATTTCAGGATTGTTTCGAAGAATTAAATATGAGATTAGTGAATGATTTGATCCTAACACTACCATCAGGGAATGATGGGTATGTGATCTTTAGCGATGCATCGAAGAAAGTACTTGGTTGTGTCCTTATATATAATGATATAGTTATTTCCTATGAATCAAGGTAGTTAAAAATTCATGAAAAAAACTATCCCACTCATGATCTTGAGTTAGCAGTGGTAATATTTTCTCTATATATATGGATACATTATCTCTATAGTAAAAAATGTGAGATATATACGGATCACAAGAGTCTGAATTATATCTTCTCATTGAAAGAACTCAATATGAGGCAAAGGAGATGGGTCTAACTTCTCAAGGATTATGACTACACCATACATTATCACCCAGGAAAGGAAAACAAGGTCACAAATGCATTGAGCATGAATGATCATGGAGTTCTCAACAAAATTTGGATTGACAAGGATCCATTATATATGGAACTAGTGAGGATGGATATGGGTATTATCAAAGAAGTTGAAAATCATTAATTTTTTACATAGATGCCCAAAAATATTTATTATAAATAATTAAATCTTTTCAGCCTAATGACAAGAACCGCCAAGAGAAAATTAATGCTGTGAAAGATGGGAAGATATCTGAATTTTTGTGTGAAGACGGTGTTCTAAAATTTGGGAAGAGGCTTTGTGTTCCGGCTATACCCGAGCTAAAAATGGAGTTATTGGATGATGCCTATAGTTTTAATTTCACTATACATCCTAAAGTCACTAAAATGTATATAGATTTGATGGAACATTTCTAGTGGGAAAACATGAGAGGAAAATTGTGGATTATTTATCAAGATGTTTAGTTTTTCAACAAGTGAAGGCTGAAAGGAAACATCCAAAAGGAGTCATGCAACCTCTACCCATTCCTACGTGGAAATGGGATTGAATCACCATGGATTTCGTCACTAGATTACTCAAAACTCCAAGGAAGAATGATGCGATATGGGTAATTGTGGATCGACTTACAAAATCCGCACATTTCCTCGCTATAAGGGAGTATTTTCCAATGGATCGCCTAGAAAGACTCTATATCAATGAAGTTGTGAGACTTCATGGAGAACCTCCCTCAGTTGTGTCTGATCGTGACCAACTATTTACATCAAAATTCTGGAATAGTCTTCAGAAATATTTAGATACCAAACATCAATTGAGTACTGCTTATCACCCACAAACTAACAGGAAATCTAATAGGATGATCTAAACCTTAGAGCACATGTTGAGATCAAGTTCACTTGACTTTCAAGGTATTTGGGATCAATATTTACCTTTAGTGTAATTTTCCTAAAATAATAGTTTCCATTAAAGTATTCACATGGCACCATATGAAGCATTGTATGGAAAGAGATTTCATACATCAAATTATTAAGATGAAGTTGGAGAAAGGAATCTTATGGGATAAGAGATTGTGGAGGAAACAACAGCAAAGGTAAATACTATTCAAGTTTATATCAAAATAGCTCAATGAATACAAAAGATCTATTTCAATAATCCAAGGAAGGATCTATAATTTCAAGTGGGAGATCACGTTTTCTTGAAAGTATCTTCATGGAAGGAAGTTATAAGATTTGGAAAGAAATTGAAACTGAGCCCTAGGTAATTATTCCTTTTTGAAATTGTAGATTGATTTAAAGATGTTTCATATCGTTGGGATATTCTACCTATCATATCCAAATAACAAAATGTGTTAAATGTATCATTACTAAGAATTTACATGCCATACCTAACACATGTCCTCACTTCTGATGGTATAGAGGTGGAACCTAAACTATCTTACTATGAAGAGCTTATTTGGATTCTAGACATTAAAGAAAAAGTGTTGAGGAATCGGATGACTCGTTTAGTAAAGATAAGTTAGAGGAATCATAAAATTAAAGAGGCAACATTGGAACCTAAAGATCTTATAATGAAGACAAACCCAAATATTTTTTTGAGGTAAAATTCTGTTAATATAGAGGAAGAAATTTTTGTAAGGAGGAGATAATGTAACACCCCAAGGTTTTGAAAATAATATTGAATGCATGAAACATTGATTCCCTACGAAACAACACATTTTATAATCTATCTATTAAACACAACGTTTCCTTTACTATGTTTTTAATTTCAAAAAATGGTTATCTAGAGTTGTGATAGGTCATTTAGAGTATGATAGGACCAATTTGATTTTTGGTGAATAGTAACATACCCTTATGAATAGAAATATGAATAGTAATATGGCCCTTATAAATAGTAAATAATATTATTATTTTATTTTCTTAAGGTAATAAGATAATGAGATCTTAATTAATTTTTCAATGTGATATAAAATGGTTAGGGTGAAATTTTTGTGATTTTTCTAAAATACATGAATTTTCCGTGAATAGTAAAAAAAATACAGTTTTGAGTTTTCGTTATGTTTATTGACATCATAATGATGTAATAATTAAAAAAAAATTGGTAAACTTGTGTAAAGTAAAATAAGATATGAGGTGTCCCAAGTGTATAATACTATCGGAGATTACTATGGTCAAGCCCATGGTTTTACAAAAAACCAATAATGAGGTGTCCTTTTAAATTAATAAAAACCTCCCTCTCATTCACTATAAATACCCACTCATTCCTTCATTTTCCTTTATTCCAAAAAACATCATATTCTATGATATAGTATTTTTACCTACCTAGTAGTCCTCCCAAGTTTTCCTCAATACCTCAAGGTCCTAAATATCAAATCTTAGGAGTTACTCTACAAGATAAGATAATTCTCAACATTTCTTTTCCATTCAAGTTCTCTTTTATGTGGTATGCATTTAATTTTTTCATACCATGTTATTATTTCCATATTATTCGGTCAATATATTATTTTATGGGTATTTTATGAATGGGTGACCCCTATCCCCTCTTTTTAATGTTTTCTAAAACCATGATGCATAGCTGTTATGCTAGAGAATTTTCATAAGGGATCTCTCAACTTTTCTTTTATTTTCAAGTTCCTTTCTTGTCTTTATTTCCTAACCTCCTTTCATCAAAATTTTATGATAGATCCAATACCATAAATGTACTGGATTTTTTTTATAATTTAATAATTCATCAGCATTTCTCCTTTCCCGTTATTTTATATTATAAATGAAAACACTATTCGATACGTGTTAATTTATCACATTCAAGGACAACGAGTTTTCAATTTCTATCACCATCTTAAATTATGGCCATGAAACCATTTTGATGGTTTAACCAGACTATTATATATGTATTATAACCAAATTAATATTCAATAACTAGTATATTTACATAATATTAAGTCATATGACTAAACTAGTTTGTAATAATCAAAATACCGCTAAAATAATCTAAGAGAATGACATCAATATTTCATATAATGATTCATCATCATTCCATGTAACCAAATGATTTAAATTACCATTAACACCTATGGATTTTCATAAATAATATTTAAATTCAATTCTGTATATTTACATCCATTTCACATAAACATCCATACTCATATCCAAATATACCGATCATAAAACCCAAGGAAAAGAACACTCTGGAACAATGGAATTCCATTTTACAACTTATCAATAAACACATAATGGACTTAATAAAGTTATGATAAACTGAGTAAATATTTAATAGGTTCTGAATTAATTTATTAATAAATATAATTTCATATTACAAGACTTTAAGTTCAAGATAGGAACATAATCAGACTTAAGGTAAGGGTTTTTCCACCTGAACCTCTATTTTCATTCCTGATAAATTCATTGTCTAATTACCTCAATGAAATTATAATGTATTATTATGTACTTCTCATAAATTATTTTTTTGTTTTCTATATATGTTCACCAACCATAATCCTTATTTATTTTTTTATAGTTACAAATTGTAAATGGATCTTTCAAAATTATTTTCGAAATACAATCTTGTGTCAAGGGAATTTCTAAAATTCTTGTATATTTTAAAGGGCACTCTATAATCTATTTTTGGAAACCATTATATTTATAAAATCACTAATTTTATTTTGAAAATACTATCTTACTTCACTTCTTGTTGTATGAAAATATTTTTCCAAAAGAACTCTTGTTTTTAAAATTAAAGTGTTTTTATCTTAAGAATTACTCGATGAATTTATAAGAGTATCTTCATCTATTTTAATACTCTTATTGATTCTTATATATTATTAGGACTAATATATTATGATATAATATAACATATTTAATTTAATGGTTTGTGATTATTATTACTATAGATGTGATATCTTAAAATCATTCACCAATTTACCCTGAATGGTTAGTGTTTAAGTTTAATGTATGGGGAAAGTTATTTTCATTCCATATGTTAGTTTCAATATGAATGTATATGTTGTTTATTTTACCCCACTCATATGAGGAATTCATTGGACTTATTATGTGATAGTTCGGGCCCTCTATAGCTCCTCAATGCATCGGTAGGTCTCATGTGACAAATAGATTGGGAATTGGCTAAGGCCTTTCCCATTTTGAGTTACAGTTCTGGCCAAGGCCTTAATAATTTTTAGACATCTTGGCTGAGGCCTTGAAGGTGTGTTTTAGAATGTCTGACATATTTACTTCCATCATTATGAAGCTAGTAATTGAAATTTCATGTGGTTATTCGACTACTAGAATACCCATGATTATGTTTTATTATGGAATTATTAACTCAACTCATATTCCTACCATAATGTGTTCAAGTTTATTATTTTTAAAGGCATGTGTTTTCAATTATTCAACATGCCTAATGTTTATGTTATGATATCTTCCTATATGGGCCCGACCTTAAAACATTACTTAATCTTGAATTTTAGACAATAATATACATTATTAGACATTGAGGATATTTTTGAGTTTATAGTTTTAGAGAATTAGGATACCTTACATACATAACATACCACAATCATACAAGAGGATGATACTAAAAACAGTTTCCATTTTTTAAAAAATATAAAACATTAAAACATAAAGCATGATTTCTTTGACAACACTCTATATCAAACATCATTAATCCCGTATTTACCTTACCCATCCTTATATACTATAAAAACATTTTAAAAACATGGGATGAGTATAAAACTCAGTAAGGGATATAAATATAGAAAGTGTTAGTCAAGTGATAACATAAAAACCAATAAAACCCATATCATAAAAACTCGAATTGATAGAATACTCATGTTGTTTCCATGGGACATATTTACCATATTAATATTACATTCACCCGTACACATGGAATAACATTTTGTTCAACTTCCATTTATAGAGTACCCACTGCATTGGAGAGCTATAAGGGGGCTCACCTGTCATATCTTGAGCAATAATGGGCACAACCCAACATATCTTGAGCTATAATGGGCTCAACCCAGCATATCTTGATCTATAATGGGCTCAAACTAACATAAATAATGTACAAGGAACATATCATGGTAATAAAGTATCTTTAAATCAGAAGAAACCTCTCATTCCATACAAATAAAAAAACAATCCTTTTGAAATTTATTAAAGAGAGTTTTAAAAGGATTTTAAAAGGAAAGTCCCTTAAAAATATAATTGGAATTTGAATTAATAGAATGGATTAGATATGTGTATAAACTGAAAATACAAATAATAAAACATAATATAAACAAAAAATAATCACACCAATAATCTTAATACCACATAATGAATAAAAAAGAAGGTTAGCCCAAAGAATGGAAATTGGGTTATGAATTCCCTTACCTCGGGTTTGTCTTACTTCAAACTTGTTTAAAACTCTTGTATAATGGTTAAAAGAGTGTTATTAATATCCTACATAAACATATCCATCTTTATAATATCTTATATTATCGTTTTATTACATCATTTCACCCTTTAATTATTAGTATTTTGTTCCTTGCATTGTTTTGGGTGCGTTTCTTTACATGATTTTCCATGATTGGTTCATGATGGATATTCTTGTCGATTGGAAGTGAAAATCCAGAATTGGAATGGAAAGGTATTTAAATATTTTTAGTACCATAAATTATACCATTTATCATTTTGAAGTTTTATATGAGTATGATTCATAAGTTAAAACATCAATGATGTTCGTTTAGATCATTTTAGCGGCTCTTTGATAATAGCAACCTCATTTTGTTTTATAAATTAAAAACCATGTGTACAAAAGAATTACTGAACCATGTATGAGAAATAAGAAATATATTATAACTTGGTTAAAACATAAAAATGGTTTCATGACCATACTTGAAATAATTAATGTAAATTGAAATCACATCATCCACGATGTCGGTAATTCGACACATCATGGACAATGTTTTTATTCCTTGAATGAGTCGAGAGGAGAAGAATAATGATAATGAATATTCCAGGAATATGAGTAGATCCAGAATATACATGATTTATATATATTTAATTCCTCTTGGGTAAGAGGATATTAGGAAATAATAATAAAATAAAGGAACTCAAAATCAAAGAATAGTTGAGAAATCCCTTACAAAAATTTGGTAGCCTAAAGGCTATGTAACAGGGTTTTAGAAAACATTAAAAAGATAGGGGAAAAGGGTAAACCATAAAGAAATGAATAATAATACATAATAGATAAATAATAATATGAAAATAAAAACATGTTATGGATTATTTAATTCAATACCACATAAAATAGAACTTGAATGGAAAAAGAAAGAAGTTGAGAATTTTCTTACCTCGTAGAGTAACTCCTAGACTTGAAGGTTGGGACCTTGGGTGATTGATGAAACCTCAGGAGGACTAATTGGGAGGTAAGGAGGCTAGTGCTTCATTGATGAGGAATTTGGAATGAATTTAATGAAGTAATGGGTTGGTATTTATAGAAAAAGTGAGAGAATATTTTAATAATTTCCAAGGGACACCTCATTAGTGGTATTTGCAAAACCATGGGCTTCCCTTGGTATTTGCCCAAGGTATTAGCCACTTGTGACACATCACATCTTATTTTACTATAAAAAATTCTACCAGATTTATTACATCATTATTACATCATTAATGATGTCATTAACACACCGAAACTCAAAACCGTATTTTTACTATTCACCGAAAAATCAACTTTTTTAGAAAAATCCCAAAAATTCTCCCTAACCATTTTTTAACGTGAAGAATTCAAAAATGAACTCCATTTTTTTTAAATAATTTTCTAAATATTTTTGATTTTATTTTTAAACAAAATCATACTTAATTCAAAAATTAACAATTTGAAAACTATAATGGCTATTATATCACATTAAAAAATTAACCAAGATGTCATTATCTTAAAGACTTATGAAAATAAAACAATAATAAAATTTACTATTTATTAGGTTCATATTACTATTCATAAGGGTATTTTAATATTCACTAAAAAACAAGTTGTTTCCATCAGACTCCAAATAACTTACTGAACACAATTGTAGATGGTTGTTTTTCGAAATTCAAAACATATAAGCTACAAAATTATGTTTAAAGGCTAGTTATAATTTTCAAATTAAAAAAAAGTTTCATGCATTTCATTTATCTTTTTAAAAACCTTGGGTTTCTACACTTATATTATATTGATTACTCTTACTAACTATTTGAGATCACCCCTTTTTTATTTTTCATTTTCCCAGGATATGAAGAAGTAAGTTATGAGTGACTTGAAGGCATAATCTTAGAGTCGTGAATGTTTATAATGGAATAAATTAGTGTTTTATTTTCGTTAATGATGTAATATTGAACTTATAAATGTATATAATTTCCAAAATCTACTAAATAGTCCTTCGGGATGCATATTCCTAGTTTATATGCCAATGTAATAAAATAAGGCACTGGCTCTGGGCAACTAGGGTCGGGTCCTTACAAAAACCCCCTTGAAGGATATAAGTTCAACTAAAACCTTAATTTACATAAAATAATGATAGGATAATGAAACAAAAAATTAAATGGGTATTTGATACATCATTCTAAAGAAATTTTGGTTAATAATAAGAAATAAATCTCATGCCATGAAAATTTGAGACAATAAATCCTTACTGGTAATATAATCAGTGAGGTAAAATTATTAGTTAATAAGGTTATAAGGAAGAATTATAGTACCCTAGAAAATATGTATAAAATTAAAGAACTATTATGAATTAATTATAATAAATAATTCATGGAGTAATAAAGTTTCCCTAAGAATATTTAGGAACTCTATGAAATATAATTGTGTTAGCAAGAACCCTTACCAAAATTCCCTCTTAGTTGAAATGTGATATAATCCATATAAATAAAAAATAAATATCATAACCACCCATTTTATATATTTTTTAATAATTAAATTTTTGTATAAACATAATTTATAATTATTCTCTACATCTATATTAGTTAGTTAATAACTATTTTCAATATTAACTGTGATTAATCTAGGTTATTTTGAACAAGTTTTATAAAAATGGTGTGGTTCTTCATTCTTCTCAAAATTTTAATCATTCCTATATAATACCATATATTTAAATATAGGATTTATAAATATTTATAATTTCATTATTTCACTCTATGGGAGTCTCTATTATAATCATTAAAGATGGATTCAACAATGAACATGTTTCAGTGGTTTTTCCAAAATGAATATTGGTATCTTAAATGAAGCATTTAATATGAACAATAGCAATAAGGAACTAAAACAAACTAACTATTTATTGATTTATATTATATATTTATATAAATTCAATTTCAATAGTTATCCATGACAAATATTCATATAATTGTTCATATAGGTGGTCAAACTGACATAAACAAAACATACCATAATTAATGGATGATTATGAATTTATTTAGTTGTAATATTATTAAAAAATAAGCATAGTTACTTTATTTAGTGTTTATTAGTGTGATATATGAAAATTTTAAATAACTATTAAAATAATATAACATATACGATGTTATTACCTAGTATTAAAAAAGAATTTTTTTTATCTTAGATGGTTTTATTAGACGATTTAATTTTTGATATTTTTTATCTCTCATATTATAAATAAGTTGAAAATTATGTATTAAAATAACATTAATAATTTAATTAATTTTATATTAATCCACTAAACCCATTTACATGATCATCCATTATAGAAAAAGTATGAATAGAAAAAAATTAAATCATTCATTCTATGGAGGTGGCAGTATACTTGCATGCATGGTTGATGATTTAATTTTCTATAGAATGGAAGATTTATATTGTATATTTTATCATTATAGAATATAAAATAATTATAAATATCATACTTATTCAATTAACTAAACATTAACACTATATCTATATATTGGATAAATAAAATGAAACATGATTCTTTATGGAGGAGGTAGTTCAAACACATGATAAAATGGTGTTTTTCTTTTAAATAATGGAAAAAAGGAAAATTTTGGTTAATAATTATATCATTATAAAAATAAAATTAATTATAAAATAATAGTTATTTTGTTATATATTTTTGAGAAAATATTTTTTAAAATATATATTTAAATTTAATTAAATTAGGGAAACGCAGCACAAACATTGAGGACTTTGGCATTCCATTAGAATACTCCAAGGAAATTGAGGACTTGTGGCAATTTATTTTCAAAAATATATTAATAGGGATAAATATGATAATAAAATAATGAATAGATATATGATTTCCTAACGAAGCAAACTTTTTGAGTGGTACTGAAGGGGTGTTGAGAGGATCTATTTATAAGTAATGAGAATGGCATTTTTTTGAATATTTCCACCTAATCTAATGAGGGAACCTAATTCACATGTAAAATGGATAAACAATTGGACAATAATTGACTATAGGGTGAGATAATGTGTAAAATATCTCAACTATTCAAATACATGCTTGTTTTGAATATTTCATTATATTCATTATCCATAGATTTTTACTTTTACCATTTTATATTTTAATGTGTAACTATTTTTTACCAAGGTAATATTATTTTAAATCATAAAAATAAAAAGGAACTTATTTTAATTACTTTAAAATAATGATTCAAAAAAATAAATTAGTTTTATCACATTAAATTTAAATTTCTAAGAAAAATCAATTTTAACATTAGTATATGTAATGAGTAAATAGTTGTTTTCTAAAATTGTATTTGTAATATTAAAATTTATATATATAATTAAATTATCAGTATTTTTAGTTTTCATGAAAAAAATATTTTATTAAAAAATAATTAAATTTATTGTGTCTTTCATATCATAAAAATATTTATAGAAAAAATATTTAATTAAATTAAATGACCAAAACTTTTTCTTTTATTGGAAAATATTACTTATGTTCATAAAATATTAAACATAGGATTTATAAAATCGTGATGGAATTTAAATTTTTATATTATCAATCCCTAAATACATATTTAAATAATTAAAAGGTTTTATAAACTTATAAGTATTTCTTATAAAATGTTAGAGTTATAAAATTAACTGTTTTGGAAAAAACCATAGTTTTCCCTATTTGGCTAAAAATGGATATTTTAGAAATATTAAAAATATTCATATTAAGAATATATTGAAATTATTAACATGAAAATTAAATTTATATTTAGAAATTAAAATTACAAAATTTTAGAAATTAACATTTAAATAATAATGTAAATATTAATATAAATGATTTTCGTTGGAAAATAACATTTTTAAAAATATTTACTATTATTATTATTATTATTTCCTATCAATTTTTAATAAAATTGGTGTTAAAATTTCATTAATATCAAAAATATATTTTATTAATAATATAATTATTTTTGTATAAAAACCCAATTTTTATAATGGTTACACTTTATATCATAAACCAGTCATATTAGTTATTTTATTATAGTTATTTAGTTTATCATTTCCTTAACATTTATAATAATGATTATTTTTATTTATAAAAATATTTTGATAATAAGGCTAAAGTAATTTTTACCAACCAATTTTATGGCTACCTTTTAATTTTTATTTAAATTTCCACAGTTTTGTAGTAGTCTATTATTGCGTGTATCACACGCTATCGAACATATTATATTTTTAAGTAATATTAAACAAAAAATATCTATGTGTTATATTAAACCCTCTTCAAATATGATTAACTAACATAACATTATCTATGAAAATATCATTATGCTTGTATAATAATGATTTTATCCCAAAATTAACAAATTATTTCATAGTCATCCATTAATTATACTGTGTACATGTTTTGGTCAATATAAACACATACATCGAAAATGATATAGAATAATATAATGGATTACTATGAGAAATTAATTACTAATTATATATATTATATAAAACTAAGTAATTATTTTGTTTTTTCTTCTGTATTGTAGCATTAGTATTAAACTAATTAATTTAAATTCCAACATCCATTCATTAAAAATCATTGAAGATTATCATCATCAAATTCAGTTTAGAATATCAAAATAGAAACTAAAGTATAATGAATTTATAAAACTATAAATAATTATAAATAATTTATCCTATAATATTATATTATTTTTAAATTATGAAATTTTAGATAAGAATGATGAAAAAACATCACTTCTACTAAACTAGTTTAAAATGAGGAAGATTACTCACACCCGATATTGAAAATAGATAATAAATAACAAATATACACATAGAGAATACTTATAAATGAATATTATAAAATTTTATATATATTATTATGGTTTTTTATAAGGTGACTATGATAGTTATATTTTTTATATACAAAGTTAGAGTGTAATCAACTAATCCGGAATTTAAGGCAATGGTTGTCTGCCTAAAATTTTAACTCCATGGGACATACATTTATTATACAACATGTTTTCTTTATATAAGTTTATCTAATACCACTTTAATTTTTTTCATCATGATACATTAATTATTCATTGTATTTAATGTTTAATTTGATACCATATCCTTAAATAGGTTTTGATTTGAATGTTTTTACCATTATATGGGTTTCTTTGTCTCATTTTCAACTCCATGTGGCATGTTGGACATTTTAAACCATAGATTATATCATATGGTGTGTTAAAAACCCTATTATTTTAAATATAAAAATATCTTCTATTTCATGAGAGTTATTACCATTTCATGATCTTCCATTAAATATCCATTTATTTTTTTTACATTATCAATATTGTAAGGGTTTCAATAGATCAATTTCGGATTCCTTGGGTCATAGTATTTCATTCTTGAATATAATTTTAATGTATTATCTCATCCTTCCATTTCTATATTTTATATTTTATATTCCTTTTTTCTATAGGTAAATTATTTCTCATCATTAATAAAAATGTATTTGATAAAATATTTTCCAAAATATAAGTATAATGTGGGTATGAATAACTCTTATTGTTTGAAACTACCCAAACTTTCATTAATGGAAATCCCTCTTGATATAATTAAATGTCTCTTTATGTAAAATGTTTATATAAAATGTGTACTTATTTGGTTTTATGTTTTTGGATTTTAAAATACTATTAATAATTGTGATTGTTGCTAATATAGCCGTTAAATAGTGATCACATGATTATTATAAATATAGGGCTTTAACAAATCCAATTTACTCAGACAAAGGAAGTGATGGCCTCATCTAGTAGATGTGACCCATACAAAGCCCATTTTTTTGAGCTCATAAAGGAGTTGGAATCATTGGGATTCACTCTTGACCAAGTTCATGCCGAGCTTGAACGCGTTAAGCTTTAGCAGAACCGCCTACAGGAGAAGTGGAAGTTGATAGAGATTACCACCCGAGCGATGTTATCCGAGCCACCCCATGAGTCTATCAACATCACACATCTCACCCTTTAGTCTTATACAGGTGTTTTAAGTGGTTATTTAACAAGACCCTAGTACTATGGTTACGTACATTATTTTTTATATAACAATGAATATAATTTCATTTTATTATTATTACCTTGTAAATAGTTTTTAAAGAAAAAATAGTATTTTTAGTTAATATTCAACTAAGAAATCTATTTTTATGAATTAATGGATTTTTTAATTAAATATTATTTTAATAAAATATTATTATTATTAAATTAATTTTTATTAAATATAAATGATCGTATAATTTTATGAATGCAATTGTAATTTTTATTAAGGTTTGAAAGCCATTTTTGTCAAAACACATGATTTTCCGATAAATGTCGGTTTTTATTTTAAAAGTGAAAATTAAAATATTTAGAAAATTATTTATATAAAATTAATATTATTTAGAGAATCAGAATGTCAAAATTATCCAACAATGAATTTTTCATAATTATCTGAGACAGTCAAATTTTTGGGTAAAACTTAAATATCATTTAAATATATAATGTGTTTTATGACATCATAATGACCCAATAGTGATGTAATAAAATACTATAAACTTTTTTTTCGGCCAATATATGTTTTACCATTAAAATAATGTGATTTTGGGTTTGTTTGATTTATTTTACAAAGCTTTAGTGGACCCTTCAAGACTTATTAAACATTTTGTCTTTTTAAATTGTTTTCCTTGGGAGTGTAACTCACCTCCACATAAGAAACCCCATTATTTTAATAATTTCACACTTTGAACTTATAAAATATTGTTTTCCACTTCCCTTTGGAAAAAACCATGGTCAAAAAACATGGTTTGGTTTGTGTTTTGGATTAGTTTAATGTGAGGTGTCCCAAACCTAAATAATAAACAATTCACTCTCATTTCCTATATAAACCCACCCAAGCTCTCACTTCCTCCTCACTAAAATCCTTTTTGGTTCGTCCAAACTATACCCTCCACTCTCTATAATCCTCCCAAGGTACCCCAATTTCCCAAGAATCCTCGCTCAAGCCTCTCTCAAGCCTTTGGAAGCACACTTCCAAGTAAGGGTTTTTCTTCCTTTCTCATTTTTGTCCAATATTTTTAATGTTCTTATGCCATTTTAATTTCAATTAAAAATGTTGGTGAATGATTTATCACCTCTACCATACTTACCTATTTATTTTTGAATAATTGGAGACCCCTTTCTCTCTCAATAAATTCCTCCCATGTACACTTGTTACTGTGCCGAAATTCCGAAAGGAATTTATCTCTCCTCACTTACATTCAAGCAATTCTTTTGTATCATGAATCTAAATTCCATTACAATTGTTGGTACATGTATCTATATGAACAAATTACTGTCCATTTCATGTAAATATTATGAGACACCCCTTTCTCACTCATCAAACATTTTTATGAATTCTTACGTCACGCTGTTACGCTGCCGAAATTGCACCGATTTTCCAAGCCAATGTCATTATGTAGTGAATACCATGCCCATTTCTCTATCTAGGGTATTCACCTTTATGTGCATTTTATTATTGATTATAAAGTTTCATGTAAGTATTCCACATTTTTTTATCATGGAATAAATTACGATGTTTTATGAATCCATGTTATATGATCCATGTGGCACACTTATGCATGAAATAAAATGTTTAAGAAGGGTGCACCCTGATAGTGCTCCAATGCATTGGGTAAAGTATATTATCATGATACGTCATGTGAAATGGGTGTCTAATCATGCTAATTAAAGTTCAACGAGGGTTTACTCATTCTTCATGTGCAATGATGGTTTACTCATGCTTCATGTGCAGTGAGCCTTGGCTCATGCAAATTCCATGTTAAGTGTTGTTTCCACATTTCCATGTTATTATTATCATGCTTTATCATGCCTTTATGTTTATGCTTATCTTGTGCTCTATTGATATGCATATTGTCTAACATGTATTGTATTCCTCATGTTATTCCATGATTATTCCCTTACTGGTCTTTATATCTCACCCATTTCTTATGCATGTCCTCAGGTTATCACATACAATGCTATGTATGAGGGAATGTAGTGGTCATGTCAAGAAAGTTTTCAATAAAGATTTTGTATTTCATTTTTTAAGTTGTTATTTAATGATCCTAATCCCCAAATATACTATACCTTTTGATATTCTATGTTGTATCAAATGAATTTTATGTAATAAATCATGTTTAAGTGTGAAATAAAATAAGGGTTGTCATAGTTGGTATCAAAGGATAGGTTTAGTTATTTTTGGGATTAGGGGTAGAAAACCCTAGTAATGCCTTAGAGACAAGACTAAGTATAATAAAAACATCCTTATGTTTTTTGAGTATCAAGTAATTCATTTATCAATCAAATACATCCCTGACTGGATATGAGCAGGTAGAGGCGGCTTTGGCACAGATGTATCCTAGGGGTAAAACTCGAAAACACCGCTTTGAGCTAGACTCAAACGGGAATTGGTGCATAAAAAAAGGCCTTGATTCACTCTTGGTTATGACACTCTCAGGGGATATGCTTTGGTAAATTCACAAGCTTAGTATGAACCATTATTAAGGGACAAACAAATTTCCTAAGAATATATGTTATAAAGTATATCATGGATAACATAGATTGAAACCAATAGATTCATATGTTAAGGAAATAAAAGTTATTTATAAGTCATCAGTTTTTTCCTTAGATTACCCTTTATGTGTTACCCCTAACTTTCCTTTTATTCCATCCAATGGCTGGTAATAGGATGAATCGAGCTAACAACCGATGTGAAGATCAATGTGATAACTGTACTAATGAGATACTCAATCCAATGGGAGTAGGAATCATGAACTTTGTCACGCTTCTCTCTCAGCTAACTCAATATTTGAATAGAAACATGGGTCAAGAGGAACATTAAACCCCCCCCCTAAGAAAGAGAAAGTTTCTATATAGAGCTTCATGAGATAAAGGCCTCCTACTTTTAATGGATCATCTGATCCCTCAATCGCTAAACAAGGGATCAACTCCATTGAAAATATCTTCTCCATCCTTCAATGTTTTGAACAAGAGATGGTTCTTCTAGATGCTTATCGTATGGAGGGTGAAGCCGATAAATGGTGAACATTGATCAAAAATAAGAAGCCTGATGAGGAGATCGACACGTTGGAATGGAAGGATTTCCGGAAGACGTTTTTTGATAAATACTTTCCACACACCCTCTAACTTAAGATGGAAAGGGACTTCCTTGCCCTCAAGTAAAAAGATGACGAATTCATTAGAGCATACAAGGAAAACTTTACAAGGCTTTCACGGTATTCTTATGGCTTTGTCATTGCCCCTGAATGAAAGGTTGACCACTTCTTTGGTGGGCTGAAACCTAGCCTATGGAAAGAACTGGTGATCCATGACTTCGATAGTCATGAGGAAATATTCTGATGTGCCCTCAAGGTCAAAATGGAGAATGTAGAATCTCAGAGTTATCATGGGAATAAGAAGCGTAAGGTGGACTTCAATGCTGGTGGTCCGATGGATAAATACAATAGTGCTAAGAAGATCCAGTAACCCACTTTCCAAAGGTGCGAAAAGAAGCACCCCGAAAATTTCCTGAAGGGGACGAGGAAATGCTTTAGGTGTAGAAGAGAAGGGCACCTAGATATTAACTGCTGACAAGAAAAACTGGTGGCTGCAACAGAGGAGAGGAATGCACCATTCTAACCTCAACACGTTGTTCATTTCAACAACTGCAAAGAACCAGGGCATATTTCAAATCAGTTCCCTAACCCAAGGGTTTTCAGAGGAAACCAACAACCTCCAAGGCAACAAGGGAGAGCTTTTTCCATCACTACTACCGAAGTGAACCCCGACAACAAAGTGGTGAGAGGTGCACTAGTTATTCATTAAATAATAGTGAACATACTTTTTGATTAAGGTTCTACGCATTCATTTATATCCTGAAATTTTATTAGAACAATCCCAACACCACAAAAAATCATGTAAGTGAAGATGTCAGTGAGTATGGAAAATGGGGAAATCATTGAATCCTATGAATAAAAATCCTTCCCTATCGTAATATGTGGATTGAACTTCCCAGAGAACCTTTTCATATTCCCTCTAGTGTAATTTGATGCAATTATTAGCATGGATTGGCTTTCCTTATATAAAGCCAACATAAATTTCCATGAGAGGGAAATCACTCTCCATATGGAGAATCGACTCCCAATTCTATACAAGTTCAAGGAGGAAGATGAATATTTTTTAGCTCCATCATCTCAATCTTGGATATTACTACCCTATGAGCATACGTATCTGGATCAGATGATTGATTCTAAGAAGGAAACCATCATTGAAGACAATCCTATTGTGAGGGAATTTTCTGAAGTGTTTCCTAGGGAATTTCCTGGTCTTCCTCCTAGAAGAGATGTTGAATTATCAATTGATCTTATACCTGGGGAATTTCCAATATCCAGGACTCTGTATAGAATGGTTGTTGTGGAGCTTGAGGAGCTGAAGAAACAACTACAAGAGAATCTAGATAAAGGGTTTATACGCCCAAGTGCTTCACCATCGGGTGCACCAGTCCTCTTAGTCAAGAATGAGGATGGGTCAATGCGCCTTTGCATCAAATATTGTGATCTTAACAAAATCACGATAAATAACAAGTATCATATTCCTAGAATTGATGATTTGTTTGATCAGCTACGTGGAGCACAATACTTCTCCAAGCTAGATTTTCGGTCAGCATATTATCAAGTAAGGGTAAAGAAGGAATATATCCACAAGACTGCTTTTCGTACAAGATACGGGCACTATGAATTCATAGTAATTCCTTTCAGACTCACTAATGCTCTAGAAATATTTATGGAATTGATGAATAGAGTCTTTATAGATTACCTGGACAAATTTTTGGTAGTCTTTATAGATAATATTCTGATATACTCCAAAACCAAGGAGGATCATGAGGATAATCTAATAACTGTACTAGATGCTTTAAGGAAGGAGAATCTCTATGCAAAGTACAGTAAGTGTGAGTTATGGTAGAAGGAGTTCTCATTCTTGGGACATATCATCACAAGCAAAGGGATATCTATGGATCCCTCCAAAATAGATGAAATTGAGGGATGGTCGAGGCCAACATCAGTAATGGATATCCATAGCTTCTTGGGGTTAGCTAGATATTATCGACAATTTTTGAGAAATTTCTCACAATTGTCCAACCCTCTTACCAAGCTAACTTGGAAGGGAATAAAGTTTTCTTGGAGTTAAAAATGTAAAGAAAGCTTCAAAGATTTGAGATGGAGGCTTATCACTTTGCCCGTTCTCACTTTACCCACAAGTGGAGAACTTTTTGTTGTATTCAGTGATGCTTCAAAGAAGGGTCTGGGATGTGTGTTGATGCAAAATGACAAAGTTGTTGCCTATGCTTCACGGAAATTAAAATTTCATGAACAGAACTATCCAACACATGACCATGAGTTGGATTCAGTGATCTTCGCTTTGAAATTTTGGTGGCATTATCTCTTTGGGGAGAAGTGTGAAATATATACGGACCACAAAAGCCTCAAGTATATATTCACATAGAAAGAGTTTAACATGCTCCAAAAAAGATGGCAAGATTTGATCAAAGACTATGACTGCTCAATACATTACCACCCTTGTAAAGCAAACAAGGTGGCAGATTCCCTAAGTAGAAAGGACCCAGTGATTATATCATTGATGAGAATTTAAAAGGATCCAATCTTCTTATATTTGATGAATATAGACATGGGAATCATAAATAAGGGAACATCATCAATCCTTTCACAAATTATTGCTCAACTATCACTTTTGGAAAGGTTAAAGGATGCTTAAAAGGATGATGTGGGAATTCAGAAAAAAGTGGAAGCTATTGTAAAAGGGAAATCCTCAGAGTTTAATGTTAATGAAGAAGGAATTGTGAGATTTGGGAAAAGACTATGTCTTCCATCAATTCTGGAGCTGAAGAAGGAACTTTTGGATGATGAACATAGTTCAAATTTCTCAATTCACCTAGGAAACACAATAATGTATCAAGATATCCGAGAGCATTATTGGTGGGATAATATGAAGAATGAGATCACTGAATATACATCAAATTTTTTAGTGTTTCATCAAGTGAAGGCAGAGAGGCAGAAGTATAAGGGGATGATGAAACCATTACCCATACAAGAATAGAAATAGGAGAATATTACCATGGAATTTGTCACCAGACTTCTAAAGAAATTCAAAGGCAACAATGCAATCTGGGTTACTATGGATCATCTTACAAAGGCTGCACACTTCAATGCTATTTGGGAGGATTCCTCATTAGATCAACTGGAATGGATATATATCAGGTAAGTGGTAAGGCTGCATAGAGTACCACTATATATTATGTATCATCGAGATCCAAGATTCACCTCTATATGTTGGAAGAGTCTTCAATATTCTTTGAATACTGATATGAACTTCAGTATGGCCTATCATCCTCAAACTGATGGCCAATCCAAGCGGACTATCCAGACAATTGAATACATGTTCAGAGCATGCTTAATAGACTTTAAAGGAGGATGTGATCTACATATTTCTTTGGTTGAGTTCTATTATAACAATAGTTTCCACTCGAGCATCCAAATGGAACCATATGAATCCCTTTATGGTAAAAGGTTCAGAACACTGGTGTGTTGGGATGAGGTCGGTGAGCATAAGCTGCTTGGACCAGAAATGGTCAAAGAAATGGTGGAGAAGGTAAAAACCATTCAACAGCATATCAAGGCATCCCAGAGTCGACAAAAGAGTTATGCAGATAACCATCGATGAGACATTGAGTTTAAATTTGGAGACATGTTATTTATACACATATCTTCATGGAAGAAGTTCATGAGGTTTGGGAGGAAAGGGAAGTTAAGTCCAAGGTACATCGGGCCCTTCAAGATTTTTGATCATGTCGAGGATGTGGCCTATCGAATAACACTTCCACAAACCATGGCCAAAGTACATGATGTCCTTCATTTATCCCTCTTAAAGAAGTACATACCAGACCCTTCACATGTACTATCTTCAGATTCGATACAGTTAGAGGATGATCTCTCTTATGAGGAGAAACCAGTGAAGATCTTAGATCGTAGAGAAAAAGTTATACGAAATAAGACAATTCCCCTTGTCAAGGTGTTGTGGTGAAACCATGACTTTGAATAAGCGACATGGGAATCGGAGGAAATGAAGAATCATAGTTACCCAAATCTGTTTTAATGTGGTAAAAGGAAATTTTGAGGGAAAAATTTCTTAATGGGGGAAGATTGTAATGACCCAAACTTTCATTAATGGAAATCCCTCATGATCTAATTAAATGTATCTTTATGTAAAATGTTTATATAAAATTTCAACCTCTTTGGTTATATGTTTTTGGATTTTAAAATACTGTTAAGAATTGTGACTGTTTCAAATATAGTTGTTGAATATTGATCACATGATTAGTATAAAGATAGGGCTTTAACAAATCTAATTTACTCAGACAAAGGAAGTGATGGCCTCATCCAGTAGAAGTGCCCCATATGAAGCCCATTTTTTAGAGCTCGTAAAGGAGGTGGAATCATTGGTATTCGCTCTTGATGAAGTTCAAGAAAATCTTGAACATGTTAAGCTTGAGCAGAACCGCTTACAGGAGAAGTGGAAGTTGATAGAGATTACCACCCGAGCGATGTTATCTGAGCCACCCTAAGAGTCTGTCACCATCACATATCTCACCCTTCAGTCTTATGCGTGTGTTTAAAGGGGTTATTTAAAAATTCCCTAGTATTATGGTTATGTACATTATTTTTTTATATAATAATGAATTTGCTTTCATTTTATTATTGTTACCTTGTAAATAGTTTTTAAATCACAAATAGTATTTTTAGTTAATATTCAACTAAGAAATCTATTTTGATGAATTAATGGATTTCTGAATTAAATAATATTTTAATAACATATTATTGTTATTATTATTAAATTAATTTTTATTAAATATAAATGATCGTATAATTTTATGAATACAATTGTAATTTTTATTAAGGTTTGAAAGTCATTCTTGTCAAAACCCATGAATTTTTTATAAATGTCGGTTTTTATTTTAAAAGTGAAAATTAATATATTTATAAAATTATTTAGATAAAATTAATCTTATTTCTGGAATCAGGACATCGAAATTATCCAACGGTGAATTTTTCATAATTTTCTGAGACAGTCAAATTTTTGGGTAAAAATTAAATATCGTTTAAATATATAATGTGTTTTGTGACATCATAATGACCCAATAGTGTTGTAATAAAATACTATAAACTTTATTTTCGGCCAATATATGTTTTACCATTAAAATAATGTGATTTTGGGTTTGTTTTATTTATATTACAAAGCTTTAGTGGACCCTTCAAGACTTATTAAACATTTTGTTTTTTAAATTTTTTTCCTTGGGAGTGTGACTCACCTCCACATAAGCAACCCCATTATTTTAAGAAGTTAGGACTTTGGCCTTATAAAATATTTTTTTCCACTCCCCTTTGGAAAAATCCATGGGCAAAAACCATGGGCTGGTTTGTGTTTTGGATTAGTTTAATGTGAGGTGTCCCAAACCTAAATAATAAATAATTCCCTCTCCTTTCCTATATAAACCCACCCAAGCTCTCACTTCCTCCTAACTCAATGACTTTGGAGTTCATAAAACCTCTGCAATAATCTCTATATAATCCTCCCAATGTTCTCCAAGCTCCCAAGAATAATCTCTCAAGCCTCTCTCAAGCCTTTGGAAGCACACTTCCAAGTAAGGGTTTTTCTTCCTTTCTCATTTTTGTCCAATTTTCTTAATGTTGTTATGCCCTTTTAATTTCAATTATAAATATTGGGGTATGGTTTCTCACCTCTCCCATAATTACCTCTTTATGTTTTAATTATGATATACCCCTTTCTCTCTCAATAAATTCCTCCCATTTACACCCGTTACTATGCTGAAATTCTGAAAGGAATTTATCTCTCCTCACTTACATTCAAGAAATTATTCTGTATCATGAATATAAATTCCATTACAATTGTTGGGACATGTATCTATATGACCCCCTTACTTTCAATTTCATGTACATATGATGATACACCTCTTTCTCTATCATCAACCATTTTTTTGAATTCTTACGTCATGTCGTTACGCTGCCGAAATTACACCGATTTTCCAAGCCAATGTCACTCTATCAAGGGTATTAACCTTTATGAACATTTACTTATTGATAATAAAGTTTCAAGTATGAATTACACATTCCATTATCATTTAATAAATGATTATGTTTTATGGATCCATGTTATATGATCCATGTGGCACACTTATGCTTGAAATGAAATGTTTAAGAAGGGTGTGCCCTGATAGCGCTCCAATGCATTGGGTAAAGTATAGTATCATGATACGTCATTTTCAATGGGTGTTTACTCATGTTAATTCAAGTGAAATGAGGTTTTACTCATGCTTCATTTTAAATGAGGTTTTACTCATGCTCCATGTGCAATGATCCTTGGCTCATGCTAATTCCATGTTAAGTGTTGTTGCCATATTTCCATGTTATGATTATCATGATTTATCATGCCTTTATGTTTATGATTATATTGTGCTCTATTTATATGCCTATTGTATAGAATGTCTTTTATTCCTCATATTATTCCATTATTAATCCTTTACTGGGCTTTATAGGTCACCCTTTTCTTATTCATGTCCTCAGGTTATCCCATGCAATGCTAAGTACGATGGAATATAGTGGCCATGTAAAGGACGTTTTCAATAAAGATGTTGTATTTCATGTTTTAAGTTGTTATGTAATGATCCTAATCCCAAAAGAGACTAGACATCTCGATCTTCTATGTTGTATCAAATGAATTTTATGTAGTAAATCATGATTAAGTGTGAAATAAAAGTAGGGTTGTCATATTCTTTCCAATGAATCTCCACATCCATGTGCCAGATTTTCATATAAAAAGTGTTTTATTTAATAAAATCCATGTATAATTTTTTATATTTTTCTTATTTTTCTTTACATTTTTATGAAATGAATTTGTTTCATCATTCCTATAGTGTGGTTTTTCTTTAAAATTGCCTTACCAGATTAATCTGGGCATTTCATTTTATTATTTACTACATCAGATTCATTAGCAAAAATTTCTATTTCCTTTCAATAAAAATATATTTGGAAATATTTATAGTAATGTTATAAAAACTATTATATATAAATTGTCAATTTTTTAAGTATTTTTCACTTCATCTTTTATAAAATTGATTAGAAGGATTTGTGAAAACTTTGGTAACATCACATCGATCTATTCATCCAAGGTTTATTTATCATGATGTTATGTATTTATTACCATATATATTTTATTATAATATAATTCCTTTTTTAAAATGATTTTTTTATATCATATGATTTATTATGTCTATTTTTGGTGATTTTTTTAAAAATATAAAAAAAATCATCATTTTTTCTGTTAGATCTATAAGATAAGTTGATGGATTATTTTATGTTTCATATATATATATGGATGATGGACAATGGGATCTAATATCACCTTAAAATTTATTTTTTATTATTATATTTTATGATAAATTTATGTTTTAGAATAATGAATTTTCTCACACAGGTGTGGGAATAATGATTTTATCACATTTCCATACATAAACACAATGAGTTTGTTCATATATGCATGGATAAAATTATTTTTATCACTAGGTTTTTATTATTATCATTATTGTTATGGATTTTAAATTTCATTATCAAGTTATTCCATATTTTCACAATTCATTTCATTTTCATGATATTCCATATCTTAATATTATGCCTTATTTATAAATTAATCCACACTATTATATCACGGTCACATGTTTTATAAATATTAAAGTGTTTTTTGGCCCATATCATAACTATTATTCTTATTTAATGTTATTTTTATAAACTTATGTTTCTCTATTAGGTATTATGATTATCATATATGGTATTATGATATTTCAATATGGAATTTATCCCCCTCATCATATTAATCTTCATGTTTATTTTATGATCCATTATAATTAGTTTTTCTTTTTCTCTACCTCTGATCATTCCTATTTCTTAAGTTTCAATTCCATAATTATATCATTTTACTTTTAATGAAAAGGATTTAGATGAGAAATATTATGGAGTAATGATTCATAGTGTTGTAAAATAAGATGTTTATATAGATAATCTCTAATACACTAAACCTTTTGTTCCTTGGGGTGTATACCTGTTTGTGAGATGTATAATCTATATAATTCTATTAATATATTATTTAATTTATGTTTATCTTGGGTCACTTTATTTTGTATTACAGGATGATTTATTTTTCTTAAAGATTAGTTAAGATAATATTAGTAAATACCCTAGGGATAATTCTATTGGATGCATATATTTATTTAATAACATACATCAATATTATTAATGTAGATATAGTGTGGTTTTCTTGAAAATAAAATCCTTTTATGGATACTACATGCGTATACATGAACTAGAATATATTTTTATAGGGGTATTAACTATAAAAAGGTAATATTGTGTATTAACTGAATCATCACCTTCTGCATGAAAAATAGGCCTAATAGCACACCCGTTTTGATACTCTTAGGGGATATGATCTTCTTAGTTCATCGTTTATTTATGAACCATTTTTAATGATTTAAATATATAACTACATCAATTTTAAAAAATAACCATTAATAAACTTTATTGAATCCTAGAGATTCATAGGCTAATGTATTCACAATATTTATGAAATCATCCTCCTAATATAATAATTTTCTTATATTTACATTCATTAATTTAAGTATACTCATTACCAATATCCCTTTAGTTAAGTAATTTGTGGGAACCAGAAAGAAACTGGTTAAAAATCAATGTAGTGGACAATGAGGATATTTTCTGAATGGGAAACCTAATAATATTGGGGTAAGGAAGAAAAACCCCTTTGAAATTATCACCCAACTATATTAACCTTTGATTAATAATTCAATTTTATTGATCTAAAAAACACATGAATGAAAAAATTTATCATTATTGAGTTAATAATGAGGAAAAATCCACCCCATTTTAGTTGATCATCTAATCCACTAATTGCTAAGTAGTTGGTTATTGTGATAGAAAATATTTTTCCCATTTTCCATAGCATAGACTATAGAATGTCATTTTTAATATCTATAATTTCTATTGAGATTCTGAATAGTGGTGGACTCTCACTAAGAATACTATAGAAATGGAGGAAGTATACTCTATGGAATATGAAGAGTTTCAAAATATACTTTTTTTAGAGTATTTTTCTTAGAATATTCACAAAAAAATTAAGTGGGTATTAATGGAATTGAATAAAAAAGAGGATGTATCTATTTGATATTATGAAGAAAATTTCCCATGACTCTTGAGTTATTCTTCTTGTTTCATCCAAAATAATAAGAGTAAAATCAATTCTCAATAATAAAATTGACCTACCTACACACATGTATTGCAACAGTTTGGAAAATTGTGGTCGTAGGCATGATATAGCCATTGTTTCTATAAACTGTGGCGATATGACAACATATATCCATAATTATATGAAATTGTGGTGGTAGGATTTACCAGTAGACCAAAAAAACTCAGGTAATTGGCGGTAAATGGATTTTACCTGGGTTTAGTAAACTGTGTCCATAGAAACATATTCACACAGTTTTAACCATGTCCATATCCACATATTTTCACTATTTAATCCATGTCCATACCCACCTATTGACATGGTTTTAAACCATTTCCATAATAATATAAGGACATTGTTTAAAACCATGAATATATCCACCAATTACCCTTGTTCTGGTGATGTTTGATCCTTACCACATATAAACACTTTACTAGTTAAGTTGGAATCCATGACCAAGACTGTTGAAGTAAGTCAAAGAGGCCGATTAAATCAATTAAGGAGAAAATTTCCCAGCTAATGATCCACCATTACTACAATGATTCAATTCCACAAACATCATTCCAATGAATAAAATAATCCCTAGAAATAACCCAAACTAAGTTTATGGGGAATGTAATTCACAATCACTACTAATGAGGTAGATCATGATAACAATGTGTTGCAAGATACACTTGATCACTTTTCTAAATTTTTAAAAACCCTTAATTGGTTTTGGTTCATCACATTATTTTATATCACACATGTTTTTTATGAATGTTGAATCACCACATTAATAAATGGATATCAAACTATTTATGAAAACCCTTGGTGTCACAATGATAACATCGATGATATATATATATCTAATCTATTTGGGAATTCTGGTAGGATACTTCCTACATATATAATTATCCTTACCTTCATTGAATTTGACATAATTTTTTTTATGGATTTGATTTCCTTAAATTAACCACATATAAATATTTATGTATAGATGATTTCATATAATATTCTAAATCATTATTATTTCGAGTATTAAAATAGGAATAATCCTAAACACCCATTGGAAGAAAATTCAATAATATGGGTTATGGTACCCAACAATGAGGGAATTTTGACTCAAATGATCAAGGAGAAAGTCAACATCAATGTAATACCTATTATATATGAGTATACTCATGTATTATTGAATGTAATGTATGGTCTTTACCCAAATAAAGTGGTTTAGTTTTCAATCAAACAGAAACATAAATCTATTACAATGTCAAAAAGTTCCTATGGAATGGCTCCCATTAAATATGAGAAATTAAATAAGAGCCTAAAATAGAATATTGGTAAGAGTTTTATATTCCCTACTACTTCACTATAGGTTGAAATAATCCACATTTTCAAAAACAAGGATAGATCGATTAAACTTTTCATTGATTATCATGAGATTAATAAAATCATGATCAAGTAAAATAATCCTCCACCTCATATAGATGAACTGTTCAATCAGGTCAGTGAAGCTTGATACTTCTCAATAACTAACCTTCATTTTGGAATATATTAACTATGAGTAAAAAGGGTGTATATTTCTAAGAAATAAATCTATATGATGAATGAACACTATGAATTTATAGTGATTCTTTTTAACTTGTGATTTATCCCATTATACTCATAGATATAATCAATATATTCTTTAGAGACTACCTTGATCAATTTATTTTCTCTTTTGAGATGAAATTTAAATATATTTAAAGAGAAATTAATTGAATGAATTTCATTTACATATTTTTTTAAATACCATTAGAAATAATATAATGTGTTCCAAATTTTTAACATTTGAATAATAGTTGTAGAAAGGATCATTATTGGGAAATGTAATCACAAGAAAGGGAATATTGGTAGACCCATCAAAGATGTAAGTTAATTTCTAATGGCCTATAATAATCACTATAACTATGGTCCATAGTTTTCTTAGGTTGTAATGATATTACTCACTACTTTTGAGAAATTTATCATGGATGTAAAATAAAATAACCATGTTAACAATGAAGTGAGTGAATTTCCTTTTGGATGGGGGAATGTAATGGATATTTCATGTAATAAAAAAGGAGGTTGTTTTCAACTTTAGTGCATATATTACTCTAGTCTAGGGAAGGGTATGTAATATATAGTGGTTATTTACAATTTTCCTTGAGATTAATTCTCATGTATAATGTTAATGTAATTACTCAGTGCTCTAGATAATTAAATACTCATAAGTAATATTACATGATTCATGATTTAAATCATGAAGTAGTGATATTTTCATTAAAAAATTTTAGAATTTATCTCTATAAATAACATATTGATACATATATTGATAATAATATTTCATGTATATATTTTAGAGTATTTTAATGTAGTGATTTTTGTATTCAAATGAATTATCCTTCCAATTTTGAATCATTTTAATCCATTTATTTTATTGTGAGAACCGGGTCACCGTGTGCTCCTTGAACTACTTAATAAACTCCGTTCAAGTTACACACCTCAACCCTCACTTGTTTTGAAGCTTGAGTCTCCAGGGGTAGTCTGAGAATTGATTCCTTGTTTCGTTCTAGTTCGTTTTAGATTAAGGGATGACAATGGATACAAGATGTTGTTACATCGTGATTTCACATGGATTAGTGAACCATGTGGAGTCAGAGTACATGGTTTAAGTTCCTCCTAGATGTTAATGCTTACTTGGGGCGTGGCCTACTATCATGTCGCCAGGTTAATCATGACTACTAGTCCCTCACTATGGTAGTTTAATGCAAGTTAAGTGTCATCTTGGTTCAGATTGGTGTAAGTTCACTTTTGAAAATGAAAAAGGGATTTGAAATGAGAATGATTTATTTTAAATGGCTTTAAATTTTTGAAATTTATTTTTAAAACTGAAAGCTCTTAGTCTAAAAATTTTGTGTTTGCTTGGAACTGGTAGAGATATGGTTTGGGTGCAACCTCGGGAACTCTTTATGAATATTGCACATATGAGGGAATGCATGGGAAGTGTGTGTTGGTGCATATGGATGAAAGAGGATGAATACATGTGCAATGGTTAATGGGATTACTAGAGTGTGTACTTGGAATTAAAGGTCTAACCTTGTTTTTCTAAAGTGATTTTAAAAAGGGAAATTGAATTTTGGAAAAAATAAATTTGGTTTGAAAAGTGTGTTTGGTATCTGGGAAGTGGCCTTGAAGAAAGTAGGTTTTGAAATCTAAAATGAAAATTAATTATTGGGTTGTATTTTTATTTGTCTGGTTTTTGAGCTGGCTATTTTTTGATGAAAGCGTTTTCATTGATATTGCTTCATCTTGATATTGGTTTTGGATTTGTGTTTTTTATGTTTTTCAGAAAATTCCACCCAAAAAGGTTGTCGAGGTTTCTGATAAGTTATTCCCAGTTTTTGGTCCTTCTTGGAAATTTCATATCCTTCAAGGTGAACGAGGTCCATTAGAAGTAGCAGATTTATTGAAGAGGTTGAACATGTCTTCGAGGTATTGGGAACTCCTGAAGCTATCATAGTGCGTGCTGTTTTGGGTTTGTTGAAGATCCATATTTGGATGAATGGGAGTTGGTTTCCCCACCATAAATGAAATTTGGGATGACGTGGGAAGTCTTTAAATCTATATTAATCTGATGGTTTATACCTGAAGTGGTTAAGACAAAGATAATGGAAGAGCTAGTGTGCATTCAATAAGAACAACAGATGGTGGAGACTTATATTGGCCATTTTAGGGAGCTTGTGTCCTTTTATCCAGAGGTGGTGTCATAGGATCTAATGAATACTTCTATCTTCATCAGGTGTCTTCATCTGGAGATTAATGATAGGGTCCTCCCTTCTAAGGACCATCGTTTCGAGAAGCTAGTGGATGAGGCATTCGTAGCTGAGTTGGTCTCTGGAGCGCAGATAGTTGAAAAAATGATGTATCCAATTGCTCAAGAAGGTTCCCTATCTAGTGACCAAGGTGTTACAGAGGGACCTATTTCTAAAGAGTCATCTATAGTGGTTTTATCTTCTAGTTCATTAGACTTTTCAGTGGTGTTCCACCAGTTTGGCCGGTTCGGGCATGTGAAGCCATCATGTCGCATCCCTCCGAAGACATGACATCGTTGTGGATGTCTGGGTCATCTAGAGAAGTTCTACAGGAAGCGTCACTTGAAGAAGACATTATGACTGAATGATTCTAGTGCCTGACTATGAGGTAGGATATGCTTCAGCCATTAGATCCCTATCCATAGGCCTTGGGGTGAAGCTCGCGCGTAGTTAGGAGTTTTCTGGGGTGTGAACCCTGGATTTGGATTTTGTGTTCTGTGTTGGCTATGAAACATTTAAAGTATTTTTGTCCTTGCTTTTTCTTCTCTTAAAGTTTTTATTTCATTTTAATTTCATTGTTTCATCATGGATTTATAATAGTCATGTTCTATTGTAATCCAAAAGTTTTGTTTTTCTTATTATGGATTTCTGAATCATGCATTTTTTTTAAGTGTGTTTGGCCCTTGTCTGGGTTGATCTTGGTTTAGCTGTGTTCGTTTGGAGATGTAAGTGCCTATGAAAGAGATGATTTTTGTGGTTATGGTCAGGTTATCTCCTTGGGGTAAGTTCTTCTCAAAGTTTTTTCCCTAGTGTCGGGATTGTTGGGTCTGGGTCGAGAGTTCCAGGTTTTAGTGGAGGTCTTGTTCGCTCGTGTTATAGAACTTAGTTTGGACTGGTTGGGAGTTACCACATCCCCCAACCCCTCCCAGGGTGCTAGGGTTAGGTGTTAAATTTTTATATTAGTTGAGATCTTATGGTGGAGATAACCCTCTTGTGTTCTCCCACTCTCTAGTATTGTGGTATTTTTCGGTTTCAAACCGGCATTGATTGTTGTTTTGTCCATAGTACAGCTGAGTGACTTTATGGGGGCAGAAAGTGTTTGTGGTGGGTAGAATTGTCACACCCCTAATTTTTTATTTATTTTTATTTTACTATTTCATGGATCTAGGTCCTCACGCCAAGGTCTGGGCAGGGTCCCGAATTAAATAAAATTGTCAATTAATATTTTAGTAGGTTACGGATCCGTGCGCGGTCACCGCACGGTGGGCGGTAGTCGCGCGATCACCCTAGGTGTTTGTGTAGATGCTTAAGTGGTCTGGGTTGAGGTGTGTAACCTTCGTGAAATTTATTAAGTCGTGCGATGAGTGCACGGTGACCCAGTTCTTAGAATAAAATAAATAGATTAAAATTTAAAAGAATAGAATGTTAGATAATAATGATAATATTATGTTGTTATTTTTATTATTATTATGATTAATATTAAGAAACTTAAAATTCTCAATGATATTATTATTCTTCATATATAATAATAATAATTATTATTATTATTATTATTAATATTATTATTATTATTATTATTATTTCATTATTGTCTATGTTATTTATATTATTGTTGTTATAATTATTATTTTTTTATTATTGTTATTGGTTTTTTTTTTATTATTTCTATTTTTATTATTTTTATTTCTGGTTTTATTATTATTATTATTATTATTATTATTATGATAAATGAAAAAAAACTAAACTAACCCTAAACCTAGCGATACCCCCAAGCCCCCCCCCCCCTCCCCGTAGTGCTCCCTTTCCCCTCACCCGAAGCTGGCACTGCCTCTCCCTCGCCTCTACAGCAGCGTCCCGACCTCACCCTCACCAGATTTGGCCGCCCCCCTCCTGCCTCCTCCCACGTCTAGCCTGCTCCGGCGGTGATGTCCTCACTAAACCCCGGCCCTGCTCGCCCCGCCTAGCCATGTTCTGGCTCCCACCTCCCTGCCCTCTGTGCTCGCCCGGGACCCCGCACGCCCCATGTCGTCCCCACCTGACCGCACCCCACCATTCCAGCTCTTCCCTTGTGCGCTGACCGCACCCCGCCATCCCAGTCATTCCCTCTAATTATTTTCACCCCCTTCCGCATCTCAACCTCACCCTTTGGCCTCCCTGGCGTTCCACATTTCTGTCCAGCCTACTCCGTAGCTCACCGACACGAGTTCTCGAGTCTGGAAACCTTACCGTCGGTATATTTCTAATCATATTTGGTGTTTTTATCTATTTTGTATAAGCCTTAACTCATTGGGGTCATGATTTGCTCGTTTTTTTGTTGTTTAGTGTGCGTGGTTAGTCTTCAGGACATTGTTCTTCATTCTGCTGAAGCAGCGTCACGTTTGCACACTATTGACATAGTCGAATCCACATTTTTCCTTTCTTAATAAATCCATTTAATTCTTTCATGTTTTAATTGATTCTTTTACTTGATTTTCACCTTTTCAAAATAATTTATTTTTTTATGAAATCATTTATATTATGTTTGGACTTTTTATGAAAATTGTTAGAAATTGGTTACTTGTTAATAAAAGTGTTTGTAAACTAGTTGAGTTGTTTGTATAATTGTTTATAAATTATTCGGTCTGTTAATTAAATTTTTTATGAATTTTTTTGACTGTTCATGAATATTTTTAATTAATTGGTTGGTTCATTATAAATTTTCAAAATGTGAGTTTAACTGTTTTCCTTGATGTCTAGGTCCTTTGGTCTTGAAAAGTGCTTTTTGTTGTGTGCATGGTGTGGGTTAAGTTTTAAAAAGGTGCAAGAGTAGTTTTTAAAAGGTTTTGGTTATGTAATGATTTATAAAATGAGCTCCGCTTGTGAATGGTGAAATTGAGATTCAAGCCTCTATTTAGTCCTTTAAAAGTTTTTACCAAATGAATAACTGATTTATTTAATGATGCTTTAAATTCAAATCATCGGTGAAAAGTGTTTTGGTGTGTGTTTGGTTTTTTAAGAGGGTTTGAGGTGTGTGTCAACATTGAATAGTTAAGTGTTACTTAGAGTGGTTTTGTAAAGTATTTAATGGTTTTTATAAACTATATGATGGGTGCAAAACAGGTTTGATGGATGTTTTTGGGTGCGTAGGGTTTTAAATGTGGTTTTTTATGTGTCGTGCACTTTTGTTGGGTTTTACACACCAAAATTTGGGTGAGTTGCCCGGTTGGATCTTGATTATGATTTAGGATCTTTAGAACTATGTTTTGATTTTATTGAGTGAAATTCCCATGCAAGAAAAAAAATGATGGTGGTGTTTTCAAATATTTTTTCATGCTAAGTTCTCTATGTGATACCTCTTTGACTGTTGTGAATTTTTTTTTGAAAATTTGAGCATTTTTTGAAATGGTTTAAATGTTAAATGGTATGTCTTCCCAATTGGCACATTCGTGTGATGTGAAATGTATGTATATCAATGTTTGGCACCTTTATAGGAGGTATATCCCATAGGGGTTATCATATATTAGTGTCCATATTTGGGGTAGGCAAGTGTGGTGAGATGAGTCACGCATGTGAGTGCCTCCTACTTACACAGTGTTATTGTAACTACCATGGGTTCCTAGGCATCTTTTAGAGATCGAATGATGGTTGCTGACCAACCCCGATTAGACAGGTTGGTACCCCTCTAGTTTGGTTGTTAGGCCAGTCAGGCTTCTCCACTGGATTGATCAGTTATAGGGCATCCAGTTGGTTATAGACTTAGGAACTTCACCATATGTCAGGAGGTGATTCTAAAATCGAGTACGTTCAAGGGACTTCTAGGAATTTTTAGGATCACCCATGGTTTGTATTTGATTTTCTTTTTTTGTTTCTAGCTTATACTGTCACCTGTTTCTTTTAGCACTACCTTGTTTTCCTTATTTGGATTTTTTTTGAAAAATTGTAATTTGTTTCAGAAAAGGCACATGGTGTGCGTTGGGTTTTTAAAATGGGTAAATGAAATTGTTTTATTAAAGTATGAAAAACCTAATTTTATAATTTTATTTCAAACTTTTGTTGGTGGATTGTTTCAGGAAAGGAGACATAGGATTCTGTGGTTTACCTTGGAAACCCTACTAAGCATCTCAGTTCTCACACCTATCATATTATTTTAGTTTTAGTTTTAGTTCTTGTTCAAGTTCCGGGTTCAGCTGCTCAGTGTTGGATTAGGCTTGGGTCTAAGTTGGGTGGTGACTTAGAAGGTCACAAGGAGGTATGTTCAGTTTTATTTTTCTTTTCCACTTCTAGAGTTAAGTTTTATTGTTCTGTTTATTATTGTTTATTTATTTATCTTTTATTGTCCAAATCATTCCCACTAATTAAAACTTGATGCCTGACACTATTTTTTATCCCACAGGGATAGGTAACGCTCTTTGGACCATGTCGCGGACCGGCTCGGGTGACCAATTAAGGGTCGACCTGGGTTGTTTCGTGACAGGCACCCTTTTCCGCCCATTTGAATCATTCTGAATGGAGATCAACACCAAACACCCATCAGATGAAGGTGTGCATACTTCACCGTGTTATTTAGGATTTCAATTTTTTTCAACACCCTCTTGTGGCTAGAACGAGTGGGTGATTTATTTGTGCCAGTGCGTACATGATGAAGAGAAATTGAATGTATGAGGTATTTTATATTTTAATTCAATTCATGTTTGTATTTCATATTTTTTCTTCAATTCTATCCTTCCTATAATTTCTTCTCGTATGTCTATTTTTATTAGGATTAGGGACTGGATTTAGTTTCTTTTATTCATTGAGCATGACCATTGTTTGATATTATTGAATTAAATTTTTTAATGTGCAATCTAGGGGGTAGGCATACACCATAACAATTGGGTTTGTCTCTATCCTATTTTAAAATAAGGTTTGCGCTTCCCATCATTTATAACATGAAGTACCTAGGCATGATAAAAGGAGAGTTTGGTAAGGAGTGTGTTTATCATGACCATTTAATTCTCTAGGACTTGATTTTGATGACTGTATGATTTTTGATTAATTATTTTATACCTCTCCATTTATGAACCTTGAATCATTGCTGCCCGACATCTATTTTATATTTTATTCTCCCAAATTCATAAAAAATACAATTCTCTCTAGCTTATATTCATTTATTCAAATTCATAATTAGTTTATATTTATTTTGTTTTAATAATATTTTCTCCAACCTTATCTTTGTGGTTTTAAATTCGATCTTGCATATCCTTTTCTACCTTATAGTTTAGCAGTTTAATTCATTCCTATTTTAAATTTCTATATTCATTAACCTAGAAGGAATTAATGATTCAAGTGAGGATATAATATACTAATAACAATAGAATGAAATATATATTCACACATAAGGAATTGATTTGTTAACAAAGTATATAGTTTTAATTGATAAAATATTATGACTATTTAATACATTTCTACCTAGGGATGGAAAATAAGGTGGCTAATTCTATGGGTTAGAAAAACCATGATACTATCTCCATGATTATGATTGAAAATGAATCAATACTCATGAATATTCATATAATTAATCATTATGTTAAAATGATAGGATAAAATTCCTTTATATCCCCTAATTAATACTCAAACTTCTTTCCATATGAATATCAAATAATCCTAGAAAAATGATGTTGAGAAATATAAAAATGTTCTAAATATTATGGAGTTAAACATTCATAAAGAACCGGTTATAATGTTTTGAACAAAGTTATATTTCCCATAAAAAACAGAATTTAATAACTAACATATGGATTATGCACATAGATTATCCTTCTCAATTTATCGAGTAAGTATGAAGATGTATATAGATATAAAACAAAACTTCTTGTCTAGTAGTTCGAAGAGTTATTTTATGGAATATTTATCTCAATTCCTATTATTCTAGTATGTTATTGTTGAATGAATAAATCTATGTTTTTGTGGTAACCATTTCATATACCAATATGATAATGGGAAACAAACACCACAGATTTCATCCTAGGACTCCAAAAAACATCTAAATCCCATAATTTTATTTGGTTTGTAGTTGACCACCTTATTGTTCATCACATTTTATTTATATCAAAAAATATTTATCTATTTTAAAACATTTGATGTTGTACATAAGATTAGTGTTAATACTACATAGTTTACTACTTTAAATTATATCTTATCAGAATTTGAGATTTACCTCAATATTCTAGAAAATTATTCAAAAATAATTAGATTTAGAGTAGAGTTACAACACATCCTTCCATCATCAGATAAATGGTCAGTTGGAGAGGATCATTTAAACACTATAGAATATGATAATATATTTTACAATGGATATACAAGGATTTTGGTATAAAAAACTCCCACTATTAATGATGTCATATAATAAATGTTTAATATTTATAATCTGATTGTCTTAATGTGAGGCTATTTAGGGAAATCTATGTGGGAGTCCTGCATTCTATGGAAATGTTAAATATAAAATGTTTATATGATGTGACCATGATAAAGAACTGACAGAGATGGTTTAATCCATTCAGTGGTATATGTATGTATCACCAATTGTAATGGAGAATGGATGAGAAGTTATTTCATAAAAACTGATCACTTGTAAAACTAGTTGACTACTAGAATCTTGATTGAAAGATCCACTGAATGTTCACAAGAAATTCAGTGTAGAAGAAATATGAACCTCTAGAACATAACATGCCACTTGACTGAGTGTACTCAAATTAGTAATTCACTACACTCTACAAATATGAAAAATTAACCTCTTACATACCATACCAAAAAAATATATGAAATACATGAAATGGTAAAACATGCATCTGTTGTATATAAATAAGTTAATGAAGTCATTAAATTTAACATGATTCAAACTTTTTCCTACATAAATGGGATGAACCAAAATGGCGTCATTTTATTATTATAATTAAAAAAAATTATTATAATCAAATTATAAATACATCTATAATAATTCATTATATGGTTATTAAAACTCTATAGCCCTTTGATGTACTATTCATGTTCCAGATTCACTATACATGTTCATTTTAAAAAAATCCCACATTGTTCATGGCTGGTAACATTTTTATTTTATTAGAAACATTCACCATTTTCTAGGTCACACTATTTTTATATATTCATATAGAATCCTCCAAATGTAAAGTCACTGTTGATTTACTGTAACACTGTTCAACTCATCCATTTATCACAGTAAACACTTCATACTTATTCAATCTAGAGTTTTCTTTCTAATTGGTTCTCTAACATTTTAGAACACCCTTTATTTCATAAGAATATATGAAATTTCAATGAATCAACTATAGCTAAAGAGATGAACTAATGTTTTGAACAAAATGATTCCAAACAACTTATCACGCTCAAATTTCTGATGAATTTAATTATGATGCTATAAATTATGATACTTTAAACATATGATCAATGAAATTCATATTATTAAACATTAAATTATAATACTAGGATCAAAATCATATCAATACCCCACATGAATAATTATACTCGGTAATACCTCAAAGATGCTCCTTATAAAACATACTTTCTTACTTATGTTGTTGTAGTATTGTTTATGAAAAAATTTCTTCTTCTGTTCAACCATACATTAATGAGGCATGATGCTACCTTATATATTCCTGAACTAAAGTCTTGGTGAATATTTCCGACGGGTTTTGGCTACTAGTGAACTTCCATAGATCTAACACTTTCTCATCAAACATATTTCTGATAAAGTATAAATTTTTGTCATTGTGATTTTTTCTTTCATGGAATACATAATTTTTAGCCAAGTGGAATTCATTTTATCTATCATAGAAATAAATACCTCATTTCTAACTTCTTCCTAGTTCCTCTAGAAATGTACTTCAATAAAACCATCTCCTTCCCAACATTCATTTATAATTAATATTGTAATTTAGTTGTACTTAATACAATAATATTTTGTAGCCACGATATCCATCTTATTGTTATTCTTCTATAGTTAAATAAAAAACTAGTTGTGATATTTTTATTTTATGGTTCTCTATAAAATTTAGTATCAACAAATCCTTGCAACAAATATGTCTCTCCAAAATACTTATCTTTCTCTTCTGATCCTTTTAAATACTAAGGGTACCTCTTGAAAAATGAATAATTTTAATTTCTTGTTTGGACATAAATATTCATAAACACCAACTAAAAATGAAATATCTAGTTAAGAATAAATAATTTCATACCTCAAACTTCCAACTATTGATGTATAAGGAACATTCTCTATATATTGATTCTCATCCTTAGTTGTGGTTTCTTGTTCCATGGATAGTTATAATTTTTTAGTAAGAGGGTTTGAATGTGGTTTACATTCATCTATGATAGAACATTAAAGGATTTTTAAGATATACTCCTTTTGATATAGAACCAATGATATTTTATTTATATCACTTTTTATCCACAACACCAATATCATCATTGATTTTATGGAATGTTTCATCTTAAAAATCATAGAAAACTTATTTTTAAAATTCCCAATATTTTTTACATTTGGTTCAAAAGTATAATATCATCAATATAAAAGTACAAAATGATGAAATTTACATCATCCCAACACTTCTTATAACAATAGTTATTATTGTTACAATTTTCAAATCATGTTTCTTCAATCAACCCATTAAATTTATAATTCCACTATCATGGGTCTTGATTCAACCCATAAAATATGTTCTTATGTTTATATACCAAATTATAATGTCCAACATTGGGTGTGCCTATTGGTTGATCCATTAAAATCTACTCATATAACTCACAATAAATGAATATTGTCTTGACATCCAACTTGTCTGAATATATATTATTTGATCCCATCATAAACAGTATTTTTATGATGATAGAATGTATAACAACTAAGGAGACAATTTATAAAAAATCTACTTATTATATTAAAACTCCTTCTATAGTAGCCATACTTTTTATCATTTCTCTCTATCGGTATATTCATTTATCAATTAAATCCATTAATCCTCTATATATTTTTAACCGTATGGTAGTTCAACCATATAAAAATATTGGATAAATATCAATGATTTCATATCCTGATTAAATTTTCAATCCCAGTTTTTTGAGTCTCTATGAGAAGATTGCTACTTTATATTTTTACTTTCTCTTATATATGTTAGGAGTAGAGAGTTTAAATCATGCCCAAAACTATGCACTGGTCTATATATTATCATTGATATCACCAAATAAATTAGTTAACCTAAACTTCATATCTCTCCTCATGCTACTGTTAATTGAACATATGGTACACAAACATTCAGTTCATGTAATTATAGTGCTCTAAATCGATAGTTTCCTTCAATTAAAATTTTTGGTACTTTAAATGGTCATGCATCTATACTTTTAAAGCCTTTATCCCCTGAATGTGAGTTCTCCAGTTATTGAAAACTATAGGTACTCCTATCTACCAAGATTTCAATAGATTATTATACTTACTCACCTATGTTTTGATCCATACACATAATATATTCATTGAATACAACATCTCTAATTCTAATTATATATTTTCTTACTATCCCCAAAATTATATCCAAATTTTTCAACTCCATTACCAAGAAATAAACATATTTTGGATTTCGATTCAAATTTATCATGGTCTTTGTCATTTACATGTAAAAATTTTAACTAATAAAATATCCAAGATATTTAACTTCCCATTATTTTCCATACCATAGTTCCTTATAATGTTACTTACCAACTATATATGTTATACTTATGTTAGTATGATAAGAATATTCATTGAGATCCTCTACCAAAATCACCATAATAATTACCAAAGGTAACCTTATTATCTTAAATTTATCAATCAAAGTCATGTTCATTATATTAGACACTGCATTTGGTTGTGGAGTTTTGGGAACCTTATTCTAATTCCTTAATTCCTCATCCTTATAGATATCATATAAGTTTCCTCCTCTAAGCTCACCCCTATTGTCTTTTTATATTCACTATAACTTCCAGTTGCATTCCCTTTATGTTGATGCTTTCCATTGAGTGAAAACCTGAAGTACATAATTTTCATGATGTTGTAAGTAAATACAAAATTCTAATGTAACATAATAAATAATGGTATGGAAGTAAAAGAACCCATGTTGGACTAAATGAGTCGAGACCCTAATCATCTAAGTGTACATGCTCTAAATATTTACTCTTGGGCTTCTGACCATCTATGTTAAAGGAAACTCATTTTTGATTTCCCAGTGCACAACATTTACACATTCCAATTTCTATGTGATTACAATTTATTATTCACATAGCCTACATAACATTCAATATCTTTTCAATAAAGTGATATAACTTGTAGTGTCGTACTTATGGATCATTGGATGTTTTAATTTCAATGATTGTGCTCCCATCAAAATTTTCAGTCATTTAAAGGGTCCAATACATTACTCATCATTCAAATATGATTGATCATATGGTAAATTTGCATACTTCATTAGAAAAGAATGTTCCATAAGCTTAATCACCATATTTTTTAATAGAAATTAGATTTATCTTATGGTTAGAGATGGGTTAGACATCCAATTATTTCAAGAATCCCCCATTTGTTATTAATATATTGATTCTTCTTTTTAAAGTACATCTATGGTCCCACTATTGTTTATATGGAGCTTCCAAAATTTTATTGATATATAATTTTAAATTCATATTTGATCCCCAATTGAATGAAATGATTCTCTAAATTCAACCAACCATTCTTATACTATAGTATTTGTACTCACTATATGACCTTGTATTTCATCCATTGAGTATATATAATCTTAACTAATAGATGTTGATTACTTTTTATAATTTACCCTTATACTCTAACAGTCGATATTTATATTCTATTTCTTCCCACATTTCAAGTAGGTTATACCGGTAATAACTTAATTTCCTAATCTCTTCTAATGTTACCTTTATTGAGAATTATATATTGATGGATTCTTCTAATAATAATTCTTCTGGTAGGGCAATCTACCCTATCTATTGATACTAGTAGAACTATCATTTAGTATTCAAACTTAACTCCTACCTATTTATTCGTTCATGAATATGGTTTAGATATCATTAAATACCATATCATGTTTTCTAATTGATTTATTAACTACAGTATTCATTACATTCAAGCACTCTAGATGAAAAGATAACAATATTAATCTCCATACATCATCTATAAAAGTTTCCTTCATTGATTCAATCCACCCATGAATCATATTAATGTCATTTATAGAATCTGTTAATGGTCATCCATTAGAAAGACATCATCTAAAAAACATCGCAACCACAAAACCATATTCCTTGTCATTATTTTTCCAATCAGGGCATCTAATGCCTTCCAATCATCCAATGTAGTATTATTCTTCTAGAATTTGAACATTAAATTTATTTAAAGGGAAATTCTTACCATAAATAATAATTTCCTATCCCCAAATTACCATTCATATATATCATTTTGAACTGAATTTTACCTAGAAAATGGAACATTCAATTCCTCCTAAATCAAATGGTTTTCAATATTAATTCTCTAGAATCCAAAATCTTTTCCATTAAATTTTAGAATTCATATCTTCAATTTATATGATTCCATGTATAAACTAAGACATGGTTGATGAACCATGATCTTTAGAACCAACCCTTAAATACCACATATTTGGGTAAGGAAATGAAATTGTCTCATGAAAAACAAAATACTTGTACTACAATAGGACATCGGAAGTACTATAGATATATCCACAAAAGGTTCATGAACATGTCAACATAGTGAAGAACCAAACCTTAAGAACTTATCTTCCCCCTAATCTATGCATACCAGAAATAAGAAGTAATTACACTCTACCCATCACAAATATTTGACCTCACACGCACCTTATCAGAAACAATAAACACAAATAAATTAAAAGAAAAGGTAAAACATCCAACTAAGGTGAATAAATAATTCAATGAACCCACGATATTTTATGTGTTTTATGTTTTTTCCAATAATCATGAGGGGATCCAATATTAATTTTTCTTAACCAAAAGTAAAAAATATTTACAATAAACTAAAAAACCAATTATTAATAATTCATTATAGGGTGATTAACACTCTATAATTATATGATGTACTGTACACAAATCTGATTCTCTATACACATGATATTAAATTATTTATGAACAATATTTATGGTTGGACACCAATTACTTTTATAGAAAAACATTCTATGTTTTCCATGTCATAAATCTTTTCCATATTAATATAGAAACATCTATATACAATGTAGTTGTAGATATAATGTAACAAAATTTTCTTCAACCACCTATCCTGATAAACAATTCAGGATTATTCATTCCAATAATTTCTTATAAAATGTTCTTAGACATTTTGGAACGCCCATGATGTCATCAGAAGACATAAACTTAAAATGACCCAACTGGAACTCAATAGGTGAAATTTAATTTCCAGCACACTGATCTCATCCATCTACTAATTCTCAAACATTCTATAAAAATATATATGATGCCCAAACATTTGATGATAAAACATATGATTCTCAAACTATCGAGGATTGAACTTTGATTCAAATCCCAAAATATTCACTAGAAGTGTTATGGAGATAATCATCAATGGAATGTAGTGTTCAAATTTGGTGATACGTTTTCCATTTGAATATCTCCTTGGAAGATGATTATGGGATTTATGTAGAAAGGGAAGTTCATCCCAAGATACATTGACCCCTTTGAAATCATTGAATGTGTCAACATCATACTATGTCTCCTAGAACTCCCTTAATACCTCTCTTGGGTGAATTTTGTTTTAAATGTATCAATTTTAAAGAAGTGAAAACCATATATATAAGGACCTATTAATAAGCATTACATATTTTAATTATTTGAACTAGAATTCACTTTATTAGAATTCCAATGATATTTTTAATTTAGATTTTTATAGATTTAGGAAAAACACTTACATTATAAACCCATACATTACAAGTGGACACATATATTCTATATCCATTTTCATTATAAAAACTCTTTTAAATAAAATACAGTTTATTTTCATGATAAATATTCACAATTTTCATCTTGACCACATCCTTTTACATACTCTCCTTAAAACCAGTTGAATGCCATTTTAAAATGTTGGATGAGAATAAAAATCTCAATAATGGGAATTAAATAATGAAATCTATTATTCTAGTGAAAAACCTAAAAATATATAGTATACATACCTTTATCACATTATTCTTGGAAATTGCGGGATAAATATTTTTAAAATGAGAAACAAAATCTTTTTTCTCAAAGAGAACTTTTTAAACCCATAGAAAACATAGATAAAACATGTTGGAATCATAGGGAATATTTAGAGTAACCATCATAGCTACTCATGGATTAACCATCATATTTAATCTTGTAAAAACCATCAAAATATATATCCACTATATCTTAGGAGTAACATAAGTAGCTAAATATGTCTTATATATGAATTAACCATATGGTTGACTTCCATACCAAATTCATAGGAGGTTATAATGTAACCACCCATCCTTGTCTAATCATGGAACTAACCATCACTGGTTTATAAAAAAACCATCTATCATTGGTTAATAATGTAACCACCCATCCTTGGTTTATAATATAACAAACCCTTACCATAATATTTCCCAATAACTATAACAAAATCATAAATCATAAAACATGCATTATAAATACATTCCTATGAAAAAAACATTTTCATTTAGACATCATTTATTTTTAGAAAAAGTGAAAAAATACAAAGGAAAACATATTCCTTGAAAATAACCATGAAAATATGTAAAGGAAACCTAAATGGAAAAATTATTCATGATGGAGGTAAAAGTATCTCATTTTTTATATGTTAAAAACATTCCTCTTATAATTTTGTCAAAAAATTCAAAAATATCCTCGTTTGGAAAGTGAAAAAATATTCGTTTCAAAAAAAATCTATAAAGTCAACATGGATAAAAATTACATTAAAAAATTCATTTGATAATATAAAAAAATTAGTTAAAACATTTTATAGAAAATATTTATATGGAAGAAAAATTTTGTTTTATGGGAATATTTATAAAGATAATTATTAAAAGAATGTCCATTAACTTGAGTATGAATCATCACATACATTACTTATATTTATAAATAATAGAATTATGTTGAATTTATACTTTATTAAGAACTTTTTTCTTTTTTATCTTTCCTTTTATAACACATATTTACATATTACATACAATTGCATAATCACTTATGTTCACATAAGATGTTTTGATGATATTTGGTACTTAAGTCCAAAATGACTTATGTTAGTTAACGGTGGTCAAAGTAGTCATTATTCCCGCATATGTGAAAAAAATCATGAAATATATATATTTTTTATAAATAAAATATAATTTTAATTTAATATATTAAATATGGTTATGAAAAATCAGTTATGTTACAATCATGGGGCTGATAGGCCATACTTACGCATGAGTAGCGTTTCCATTTTTAAAAATCATTGTAGAAAGAAGGTGATTATTTTATTATCTTTATTTAATGATAAAAATATGATAGATATCATATTAATTATTGAAATTTAATTATATATATCATCCATGTTATGTGGTGATGAAAAACAAAACACATCCCTTCGTAGAGGTTGTAATCCAAACATATGCTCAAACGACATTATCATTTTTCTACATATGGAAATATAATATTTTAAATTATATATTATAATTTAATAATTTTAAATATATCATGATTATAATATATAGATATTAATTTCATCATTGTAACTAGTCCGAAGAGAAGGTGATGGAAAATGAATTACATCGGTTCGTGAGGTGGTAGTCAACCTTACACACATATAATTAATTCATCTCTCATTTAATGGAATGTCAGAATGATAATGTCATGAAAATAACATGATAATATCACATTATATATATGATAAGTTTTTTATTATATTATATTTTTTGAGGATGTTTTGAGAGATGTTTAAGAATAAACTAAACTAAACCACATAGGTAAAAACTATACATATTCTTTGGAAAAATCATTTTATTAAATACTTAAGTCCTCTATGATTCATATTATGCCTAAAAAAGACCTATATAATCATATGAGTGATTATATTAATAGATATATGTAGGTATTGGTTGATCCAAAATGGATGTTATGTGTGAAGAATTTAAAAGAAGAGGTTCCCTATTGTAAGAGACTCATGGAATTTCATAAAACATTATATTAATATAAATTAATTTTCAAATAAAAATGGATAAAAAGTATGTTATTTATAAGATAACATTATAATTGGTGTAAATTACCACATAAAATAAAAATATTATATTTTTTTAGTATATTGTTACCCTTATTCTTTGGTTTTACCCCTTATTTAAAACATATAACTATTAACATGACAAAATGAAATTTTTTTCTTTGGGGGTCAATATAGTTACATTAAATTAATAAAAACCACATAAATAGACCATTATAGATATTTTAAATGTTATTATTATAAATTTTCAAAATTTAGGATTTTTATCAATTTCATATCAATTAATAAAAGTTTATTTACTATAAAACATCCATAATGTAAATTTTAGAACTATTCACTACATTGATATTAACAATATCATAAAACTATTATATTTTAAAAAAAAAAATATTATATACCTATCATTTCAAATTCAACTATAAAATACATTTATCACATTATTTAGCTCATTATATATTTATTTAAATATATTAAATATTATTTATTTGGTTTTTCATATAATTAATTAATTATTGTATCATTGTTATGAAAGCATTTAAGGTAATTTTTATCACTAAAAATTACAAATAAATTACCAAAATTAATATTATTATTTTATATTACAAAATAAAATTTATATTCAAATATATATTATGGATAATACCATTTAAAAATATTGCACTAATTAAAACCAGCGTTACATGATTGACATTTTTTAAAATAAAATACTATAAAGGTTATAATTTCAAAAATGTGGACCTAGAAGGTAATATATTATACCCTTAGATTATTATGGTCAAGATATACTACTAAAATAATATTTATAAAAAATATGGTCACTTAATGGTTCTTATGATTTTTTTTCTATCCAAAATTAGTCATTTTACACATTATAGTGGTGATAAAATTAATAAGTTAACTATTCATATTGACAAAAAATGAAAAGGGATTATTATTAAATTTTAACACATTGATTATAAATATGGATTTTTCATTTAAATATTCCTAACCCATAAGATTCGGGATTTTATTTAAAATTAATCCAAAATAATGCGATGAAAACAGGTTTTCAGAAAAATGCCCTCTTTAAAATATAAAATGTTATTATACTAAATTAAAGTATAAAATCCATTTTCAAAAAAAATTGAATTTTTTTAATTAAAAATTAAGTAATTATTTTTTAAAAACTAATAAACAACTTATTTTGAATTTATAAATAATTTAAATTTTTAATTTTGAATAAAAACAGAACATTTAAATATTCTTTAAAAATTCAAAATTATCAGAATATCATCAAATTTTCACCATAGGATAATTTTAATATGATGAATTAAAAAAATTAGAGCCTTTTATAAAATATTTTTTCAATAATTTCCATAAAATTTCCATATTATTTTTACATTAAAATAAATGAAAATGGTTTATAAAGAAAATATAATTTTTAATAATGAAATAATTTTATTGAAATTAAGTGATTATTTTATAAATATTTTTTAATAAATTTATATTGAGAAATAAATTTAAAATTATTTCATAAATTAGTTAATCTTATCCGTACATTCCATTTTAATGGATCTTTTATAATGGTCACATTTAAATAATAATATTTAGTTGTTTGTTTAAGGTCGATGTGACATATCTTATAAAATATTGAACATAGTATTTCTTTTTAAAATATTTCATTACATACCCTCCCCCATTTTATAAATTTCATCCTCCCAATTTATACTCGGTTTAGGTAACCAAATATTGAACATTCAAAATACCTTTTTTCGAAGTTCCCATTGTAATAATGATTAATAAAACATCCAATTAAAAATAGAGAAAGGTAAATATAAAGGTAATTTTTAATAAAACATATTGGGTTTCAATGTAGAATAACATGGATATAAAAGAGAATATATTACACCTGAGGATTGATAAAGATTAATAGAGAATATGTTCATGAAAAAGTTAACAACCAAAAACATGAAAATCTAAGATGGGTTATAAGGCCATTGGTTTCTTCGTAATAAAAGTAAATGAATAACGTTTTTGTTTCAATATACTTATCATACATTTATGGAATTATTATACTGTCTAAAATATTCTCATAAAGAAATATACTAACATAAAAATTTTAATTTCATCCTTTAATAAATTTTCTCCAAATTCTTATATTTTTCACCAAATGATGAGTATTGATGATGAATTTTTTAATTCTTGAAAATTTTAATCAACTTATACAGATCATAAAATCCAACACACAAATTACTATATCTTCCATTTATATTTATGAATTAACCAAACCAAAAAAATTAGAACAGGATAATATAATTCTCAAAAATGAGTAAACATTAATACTAAGAAAAACTAATTAAACCATCTAATTTTAAAATTAATACTCAAATTTAAACATATATTATTCAAAAAATAAATATCCTTAAAATTTATAACAAATATACTGGTCTATGATTGAAACCTAAGACATATGAATGATTTGATTACATAGTATTCCATGATAAATTTAATATTTTTATCCCGAAATAACATCAATCATTTCTAATGCCACCCAAAAAAAATTATGTTCCAAAATCATATAATCTACTAAATATGTTAATCATTTCCGTAAATAAAAATAAAGAAAAAATAAAGTCATATATTCTTCCAAAATAAAATACAAATAGTATCGTTCAAAACAAGTACCATTGCATTCTATTAACCTTAATCCAAAAATAGTCTCCAAAATAGTGAACTTATTCCAAAAAAATATCAATTACATATCAGTAAATGAATTTCCAATCCCATAGTTATTTATATGATAGAATTTATTTTCTAAACATGTATTAAACATAAGATCCAAAAAATATATATTATATAAAACATAAAGGACAATAATACCTTTAAACTTATATCCTCAAAAATAAAATGAAATCTTCCTCAAATTACCTTTTCCATATGTAATGTTAAGGTTTAATATACTTATAAATTTTACCAAAACGTATTAAATGTCTCCCAAAAATCATCACCTTTTTGTTACACCACTTTTCAAAAGTTTCGATTCCATCTAACAAATGTCTCAAAATTTTGAACAAAACCTACTATAGAATATTCTATAGAAATATCATGATTGTAATAATATTGACGAAATTCCACTATATCATATTTATAAAAATTATATATACAAAAAATAATTTCCTTATTCTATAATAATTTAATCATATAAATTAAGATATGAAATATGTCTTATGATTTGTCAATATATCTCAATCATGATTCATACATAGGACATAATAAAATAATTCAAAATTTTAATCAAGACACCAGGGTCTTCATTTAGGCTATTTATATCCCCTTTATCTTCCAGCATGTGGACCATATCTATAGAAAATAAATAGTTAATTCCTTTCAGGTATTCCAATTATTGAAAGAGTTATATGATTTGAGTCATTTAAATAAAATAAGGGAGATACCATGATCCATAGATATTTTGGAGAAATAAAAATGTGTTGGTTCGATCAAATTGTTTCATTTAGGAGATATGGATGCTGAAAATTAATTAAAGACCATATAAACAATATTTTTCCATTCTAATGATGATTAAATTATCAGGAACGGATAAAAAGGTTTTGTGAAGAAAAATCTTTCCATCACGATAAAATATTGTTAATCTGTAGAGAAGAACATTATTAAAAAATGAAATTCATGTTAAAATGAATATTGTTCCAATGAAGATAGTACCCATAAAATTTATATAATACAATAACCATAAATAATCTATACCTAATTTAATTAACCTTATAAATTCAATAACCAAAATTATCATTAATCACCTCATAATCCATCACTTAAAACCTCAAAAGGGGTTTCTAATAAATTGGACTTGTAATCAAAATTAAAATTTTTAAGCCATGATGATATCTATAACTATTAAAAAACATAAAATGAAAGTATCCTATTATTAAAAAATTTCTAAACCCTCTTCTGATTCCAACTATTAGAAACCTACCTTAAGCATTACATATTCTAGTGTTTCAGAACTAGAATTTAATTTCTTACAATTAAGATTATCTTTTCAGTTTATATTTTGAGAGGATTATTAAAAACTCCTACATAGTAAACCCATACATTACAAGTTGAAACTAATACTAAATATTTAATTTTTCACAAAACAAAACTCTTTAAAATAAAACATGGGTTATTTTCATGATAAATTTACCCAATTTTATTGTTGACCTTATATTTTTCCCTACTCTTCCTTAATACCCTAAAAATTTAAAATATGGGATTATCATGAAAATCTCAGTGATAGATACAAAATAAATAAATCTACTAGTCTAATGAAAGGAATAAAAACTCATAATATACTTACTATTATCACGTTATTCATTGAGCTTATAGAATAAGTCATTTTCCAATGAAAAACTCAATTTTTTCTCAAATAAAACTTTTAAAACCCATTGAAATCATAAATAAAACATATTGAAAACATGGGGTGTCATTAGAGTAACCATCATAGCTACTCTTTGATTAACTATAACAACTAATATGTGAGTAACCAATGCAATATATTACTATAATATCTTAGGGGAAACCTAATATGTTAACTTTATCTCATATATGGAATAACAATATAGTTATCTTCTATACCCAATGCATTGTAGGATATAACATAACCACCCATATTTGGTTTATAATAGAACCAATCATCATTGTATTATCACAAACCACCCCTAATTTGTTAATAAATTTACCACCCTTATTTGTATAATAATAGAACCACCCATCATACTTAAAATTCATAATAACTATAACATAATCATTAATCATGAATTCTTGCATCATAAAAACATTCTTAAGAAAATTAATCTTTTCATTTTGAAATCAATTCTAGTTTGAAAAACATCACACATACAATAGATACAATTTCCATTTAAAAAAACCATGTAAACATGTAAAGGAAAATTTAAATAAAAATTCAATCATGATGGTGGGAAAATATACTTATATTGTATTAGTTTTAAAAATTCCATTTATAATTTGTTCCGAAAAGTTAAAAAGTACCTTCTTTAAAAATAAAAAAAAATCATTCAATTTGTTTTTTAAAAAATCAACATTGGTACAAATAACTTTCAATAAATATTATAATAATTTTAAAAACATTATTTAATTTTTTAATAAAATATGGATATAAAATAAATAGTGATTTTTAGGGAATCTCCAGAAATATAATTTTTAAAAGAATGTCCTTTACCATTATTCTGTCTCATCACTTTCATTCTTTATCATCTTTAATAATAGAATTATTTTAATTTTATACTTTTTTAAGAACCTTTTTCATTTTTATTTTTCATTTTTTTATAAATTATTTCCATGTAACATTTAATTATGTTAATCACTTAATTTTACATCGTATGTTATGACAATATAAGTCCAAAATGACGTCGGTCCACTGACTATGGTCGAATAAATCATTATCCCATCATATATATAATAATAATAATTTCATAAATATATCTTTTATAAAAAAAATAATACTTTAAAATTTATCTATTAAATATTTTTATGAAAAATTAACTATGTTACTGTCATGTGGATAGTTAGTCATATGTATGAATGAGTAACTTTTTAATTTTTCAATTATAATTATAGAAAGAAGGGGACTACTATTTTGCCTCAAATAATTATCATAATATAATAAATAAAAAAATATTTTTTCTAATATACTTATATATAACATCTATTTAATGTTGTGATAAAAAATGAATTGCATCTTTTCGTGGAAGTGATAGTCCACACATATGCATAGACAATGTTGTCATTTTTATCTGCATGGAAAGATAAGAATATAAATGACATATATTCATTTAATAATTATAAATATTTAAAAAATATCTTTTATAATCAATTATTACAATATTTTAATGTGTATTGAGAGTTAGTGATGGAAAATAAATTACATAAGTTCATGATGTTGTAGCCATATGTCCACATGATTAATGAATTATTTTCCCATTTAATGGAATTAGATATAGATATAGGTCATTAAATTAACATAATAAAATATAATTATATTTAGGATAATTTATTTATTATTTTATAATGGTTTAAGATGTTTTTAGGTCTGTGTAATATGAATCAAAACTAAAACATAAAGAAAAAACTATAACACTTCTTTGGAAAACCACTTTTGTTAACACCTTAAAACCCCTAAGAGTTGTATTATTACTATAAAATAACTATATAATGATTAGAGGGTTTCTAGGAATTTATTTTTATAGTTATTGGCTGAAAACTGGTTCTCAAGTGTGAATAAATGAAATCAAGAGGTCTCCTCTTATAATAGAGGGGGGTGACACTCATGGAATCTCTTAAAATTTTAAATTAATAAAAATTATTTTTCCATTATAAATGGATAAATATAGTTTTATTACAAATATAAGATTAGTATGGGTACAAATACCCTCATTAAATAAAAATTATAATTTTTTACTATATTTCAACTCTTATCATTAAATTTTACATCTATTTAACCCCTTTAACTCCCACCATGACAACATAGATTTCTATTATTTGAGGGTCAATATAGATACTATAAAATAAAAAAAACTAATAAAATGATATTTTTTATATTTTAAATTCAATCCTAATCACTTGGTCAAATTTTATATTTTTATTAATTTTATTTCATTTAATAAAATATTATTTACTATAGAATATTCATAATGTTGATTTTTAAAACTATTCATTACATCAGCATTTATAATATCAAGAAAACATATACAAATTGAACCAAAATTTTTTATTATGTCCGTAAAATGTTTTTTTAATCTTTAAAATTTGTAAATAACATTATTTATCTTAATTTATATTAATTTTAATATTTTTATATCATTTATATTATTTTTCCATAAATTAATTAATTACTTCATCAATGTTGTGAAAGCATTTAAGGTAAATTTTTTCACTAAAATTTAAAAATAAATTTTAATAATTAATATAAATATTGTATATTTTCAAATACTAATTAAATTATTATATATACTCTAGATATCACCATATCAAAAAAAAATTACTTATTAAAAATAGTATTGTGAAATGTTTGACATTTCATTAAATAAAATACTATAGATGTGACAATGTTATGCATGTGGCCCCAAAAGGTCACAAATTATAGTGTTGTATTATTTTCATCGAGATATACTCATAAAATAATATTTATGAAAATGTTTGTAGCATTTAATTTTTCTTGTAAAATTATTTTTGATTTAAAATTACCCAATTTACCCTCCACCATGCAAATAAATTTAACAAGTTTATTCAAATTTTCCAAAATTAAAAGTAGTATATTTACTAAATTTAGACCCACTAATTCTAAATATTTAATCTATTTTAGAATATTAGAAAATCATAAATTAACTTATAAGACACTAATTTAATTATTTCAAATAAAATTAGATAATTAAATTTTAAAAGTAATCAAAAATTGAATATGAATATTTAAATACTTTAAAATCATAAATTTCAATAAAAATTTGAATTTTTAACTATTCACTGAAAAATAAATATTTTCATAAAATTATCAAATTCCAAACATATGTTAATTTTGAAATGATTATTTCAAAAATTATATTAATTTTACTAAGTAAATTTATTAAATTTCCCAAAGTTTATTATATTACTTGTAGATAAAAATTAACAAAATTAATATTTAATGAAAATATGCTTATAAATAATAAAATGTCTTCAATAAAAATTAAGAGATTATTATATAAAACAAATTCAATAAATTTATATAAATTAATCACTTTATATTTATTTCATTAATTAGTTAATCATATTTATAACCACTAATTTAATATCAAGGTTATCACGTCCACGTTAAAATAATAATAGTTATTTTATTTAATATTGATGTGGCTTATATTGTACGATGTCTAACATATAGATTATTTTTTAAAATATATGAATTTTATAAGATCCATCATGTGTATTGAGCTCAAATATTTTCTAGTTGGAACTAAAACATTCATATGATGAACAACCTATTGAAATCTTGGATTGAAGAGGCGAGGTTCTAAGAAACAAGGCCACCCATTTTTCCAATGTTCTAAGGATAGATAATAAGTTAGAGAATAAATTATAGGAATATCATGATTAAATGAGAGTAAATTTTGATCACTTTTATTCCTCTTTGAAACAATATTTTGAGGGAAAATTCTTTTTAAGGAGGTCGAATGTAATGGCCTGTGATTTTAGTAAATTCCTTTCCATAATAAATACCATGTGAGTATCTTTTCTTACACACAACAATAAACTAAGATGATCCAAGACATATTTTGTAAGAATAGTATAATAATAATAATAATACCTAAATTAGTTCTAAATATAGTAATCAATTTAATATCCATAAAAAATATGATTAAGAATAATTAAATATTAAGAAGTTCATTGATATTCAATTAAAGATGTTTTCTTTATGTGTTTTTTTCATTTGGAAACTAAATCAATAAATTTTATAATTTTAATTAGACAATAATATGAAATTTTTTTAATTCACAATCATATCATTGTATTAATGTGAATTTTTGGAATATTTTTTATATAGTTTATATTTTGGAAAATAGTAAAAAATAAGCTTTTAGCAAAAATTAAAATTATAGGAACATATACTCTATAAGAAATATAAATAAGTTTATAAAACTAATTAATTTTTTAAATATGTATTTAAGGAGTAAAATTATATTTTTAACTAATAAAACCCTTTTTTGAAATTTTATAATCATATGTTATATTTTCCAAAAAAACTATTTTTGGTTATTACATTTACTTAATATTATTGACATAAAATCTATTTTTTGATTTATTTAAATGAAAAACACAATTTATTAGTTTTTTAATAAAACAATTCATATTATTAAAATAAAATGCATTTATAATTTTAAGCCAAAACTAAAGTTTAAGCATATAATATATCTTATCAAATAATGGGTTTTTACCCGTTATATGTTGTAATGTAAAAACTAATTTCCAAAAAATTAATAAATATTAAATTATAAAATTGTGATAATACTTAGAATAAATATGTAAAAAATATTTAATAAATGGTATTTTATTTTTATTCATTAAAATGAAGTTATTTAGCTAAATATGAGTAACCACAGTAAAACCAAAAATGGTAAAGGTAAAAATTCAATGATTAACGAAGTTAAAAACATGTTTAAAACATTTGGGTAAATGTATGTTTAAGGTAATATAGAACTTATCTTCTAAAAAATACATTATAATCTATTGTGGATAATTCTAGAAAAGTAAAACATGGGATATCTCTATATTTAGTTGAAAATTTTACGGAAATGTCATCATAATAACTTCTAAAAGGGACCTCTCAGTATCCCTTCAAGGCTACTCAATGAATTAATTTTCCACATGAATATATACCTATTATCAAAATATTTATAATACAATTCATTTTACTTTATTATATTTTCATAATCTATTGCCTTAAGACCTCCATTTTCAAGGAATCGTCCAAGGAAAACACATATATTTTGACCTAAGTTCTCTTTTTTCTCAAAATTAATTTCCATTCAATCATACTTTCCAAAAAAATAATTTTTAATTTTAAATATAATGAAATTATTATTTATTTAATATTAAAATTTTTTTCTATATTAATTAATTTATCCACATTTCCTCTTTTCTGTTAAGATAAATGAAATTGTTAATCATGTGATGTTTGAACTTCAACCTCTATAAAGAAAGGACATCCATTTTTATAATTTCCTTTCATCTTTTTTTAAGAAAGTTAAATTTCAGAATAAATGTGACACATATAATATTATTTTTATTATTATGTGAAAAATTATAATCCTCATTTCCCTCTCATTATTTGGTAAATTAAAATAATAACCATGTGTTATGCAGACTAAAGCATGCATGAAGTAACATATCTGATTTTTCGTATTATTTATTGGTTATTTATTAACCATATTAAAATATTAATAATAACTTGAAAAGTATCTAAATTATATAAAAATTCATATTTAATAATAATATTATTCCTAAATAAACAACTTTCATAATCATAATCAACAAATAATTTTCATATGTTTATGTTTGGGTCCGTCTAACCACATAGATGAAAAATGATATAAAATAATATCATGGATGACTATGAGAATGTAATTACTATTTATAAATGATTTAAATTAGTAATTAATGTTTTTATTTCTTTTTTTAATGTTATAATTAATATTAAACTCATTATTTAAGATACCTATGTCTCTTTGTTAAAAATCATTGGAACATTCTCATTTTCAAATTCATATTTAAGGATCTTAACCAACACTATGATAGAATAAAATAATATAATTATAAATAATTATAAAGAATTAATTCATTTAACTTATATTATATAGTAATTGGGAACTTTTTTAATAGAATGGAGAACAACATCTCTTTTATGAAACTAATTCAAAATGATAAATATTACTCCTCCTGATATTGAAAATATATAATAACTAAAAAAATTACATAAATATAATTATTATAAATGAATTATAAAATATGTTATTGATATGAATAAGGTAATAAAATAGTTGATTATTATAGTTATTTTTGTTACATAAGATGTTAGAGTGTGATCAACTATGCATGAATTAAACATATGATTTTATTTTCTGAAATATCACCTGTTGAGACATAATATTTTTAAAATCTAGTTTTAATTGAAATGTTGTATATACAAAAATTATTAAAAAAAATTATCATTATAATCTAATTTTTTATTTTGTTTAATTTTTTATTACAATAAATATCCTTCAATGTGTTTTTATTCAAATGTTTCAAACATAATAAGTGTTTCTTTTTCTCATTTTCAACTCCATGGGACATATTTGATATTGTACACCCTTATTTCATTTATATGGTGTAATCAATACCCAATTAAATTAAAATATGAAAATATATTCCATTTTATTATATTTGAATGTCCATTTAATGATGTTCCTTCAAATATCCATTGATTACTATGTTAGCAATACCATAAGTGTTTAATCAACTTGATTTATAATATATTTGGTTATAGTAATTCTTAAGTGAATATAATTTTCAAGACATAATTAATCCTTCCATTTCTCTATTTTATATAATAATTCCTATTAATCTTAGGGTAAATTACTTCTAATCATAAATACCCAACTGATTGATGGAATGTTTCAAAAATTAAATAACAACATTGGTAGGAATAACTCCAATTATTATAATTGAATCTTATATTTTATGTCCATGATTAAATGATTGAATGTATATTATTTGATTAAATAAAATTATTTTATGTATTTTATATTATTAAAATTTGGATTTATAGATTTTATGAAATTAAAGTATTTCAACATTTCATTAATGTGGTTTCTTCTTTAAAATGGGAATAAAATATTAATAATGGTATTTATTTTTAATATTTAAAACCTTATATTCATTAACATGAATTTTTTTTCCTTTCAGGGATTATTTATTTTGAACTATTAATAATAATATTTTAAAAAATATTCACTTTTACTTCTCAAGAATATTATGAAAAATAATTTTTAATTTATTTATTAAAAAAATTAATATGTTTTGTGAAAGCTTTTATATTTTCACTTCTATTTATACTGAGAGGTTTATCTCTCATGGAGTGATGTTTTGAAAGTATTAAATATATTATTGAAATATTTTTTCTTTTTAAATATTATATTTTTTATATTCTATGATTTATTAGGTTTTTTTATGTGATGTTTTGTTTTTAGTTTTTGAAACCCATCCTTTATCCAGTGGTTCTTTATTAAATTATGATTATTTATTTTTAATGAAACACAAATGTATAGGTGGTGATTGTTAGGGTACTATATCACCCTTAAATAAATTGTTTTATATTTACATATCATAATATGTTAAGGCATTTCCATAATGATTTTTTTCATACATGTGTGTTTATAATGAGTTTTCAATCATTTTCAGGTGTGGATATAACAATTTATTCACATATGTGTGGGAATAATGAGATTTCTCAAAATGAAAATCATATTATTATGAGTTTTCAAAATTTTAAATTTTTTTATCATCATAATCATCATTTTAATGATGCATTTCATTTTCGGGATATTCTAGGTCTATGTTAAACCATATTTTTAATTTATTCCATGGTCTTATATCATGGTCAACTATTTTATAATCATTGAGGTGTTTTTTAAGAGCATCCTAAATTTTATGCTTCTATAATTATTTTTTTATGATCTTATGTTTCTCTATTGTGTTTTCCAATTATCATATATGGTCTTATGATCTTTTACTAAGATATTTATCCTTATTCTCACATTCTACATCATTTTTAGGATCCTATATGTTAAGATATATTATCCCTTTACTGAGAATTAGTGATTATCCATTTATTATGTTTCCACCTCATAAGTTATGAATATGATTATACCATGTGAGGATCTATGAAAAAAATTAGAGGATTTTTATTATTGAATAATTTTTAAAGATATGTACAATAAGATATTTATATAACTAATCTAAATGATAGTAAAATATTCACCCCCTTTTATGTCCAACTATCTTTGAGATATTTTACCGAAATCATGAAATTAATGAATTTTTTATATTGTGATTATCATTGTTTTATTTATGAATACCATAAGGGGGGATACCATATACAATGTCATCATACTATAAAAATATACAAAATAAATTTGGAGGAGGCTTGAGAGGCATGGTAGTATAAAATTTCATACATTATAGAGTATATTGTTTGTGTATTGGTGACTATAATTTCAATCAATGTATTCATATTTTTGCATAAAGGTGTATGTTATTATGAAATGGATCACAAACACATGACAATTCTATTCATCAAGTAAGTTGAATAAAAACCACATACTTAGTAAATGACTTCATATAGGGTAAATAAAAGAGGGATAAATCCATTATTTTTTGGGATCCCCCATATACTGATTAATTGAAAGGGAAAAAATAAAAAAAAAATAAGGAAATTTTACCAAGAAAATGAAAAGATACAAATATTTTTTAACTAAAATAAATATTAATTAAAATGAGGTGTTGTTTGAAGAATTTTAAAAAAAATTGAAATTATATATTGGTAGTAATTTATTTCATTTGTCTAACTTAGTATTTTAGATTTATTATTGATATTTTAAACATAAAATTGGGGTAAAATAATTATATCTCCCAACATTCTCAAATTCAATCATGATAATTACTTTGATATAAATTACACACTTATGATCATCAAACCCAACACTACAAATCATTATATTGTTCTTAAACATGTTTCCAAATTTTTTTTAAAATGTGATGTAATAAGTATCAAATATATTACTTATTCTTCAATTTTATCATATATCTATTTGAGGTATTTTCATTGTTCATAACATTTCAGTGTGATTATTTTTTGTTTCATTTGGAAAAGTTCAATTTTTTGAGATTTCATCACACAATTTTTTATAAATTCCTCTTATAATAAGACCAAGATTATTATCCAAGTAATTATAAATATTTGTTTTTATAAAAATTTGTGCAAGAATCAAAACACAAAATATTAAAATGATGGGTCAAATGGAATTTATCATGCCAAATTTTTTGCAATCATGGAAACAGAATAGTACTGAGAAGAGTAGCTATAGACCCATAATTAGTTAAAATTGATGAAAATAACTCCTCCATAAAGTTTAATAAAAAAAGGGTATTGATGACACTAAAAATATATATTAAAATTTAATTCCTAGATCAATAAAATAATGTTGTTCATGTACATAAAAATAAAAATTATTAGGAGAAAGAATATATTTGACACATTTCACAAAAAGTAGTGATTAATTTATATTAAATATTTTGGATATTACTAACCTTATAGGTTATTAAAATTTTCATAAGCTTAATTATATTTAGTAATAGGTAACTAAGATAAGATTATTCTTAAAATGTAATAATTATATATTCTACAAAACATCCCTTTAATGGTGTCACCTTTGGTCAGAATAAAATTTCCATTGAATTAATTATGGATTCTAATTAGAATGGTATCAAAAATTGAAAAAATTAATTTTTAACATTTGTGATTGATTCAAATAAATAATTAATCCTTTTAATATTTAATAATTGATTTTTTATTAAATTTAATCAATTGTTTAAAAAATGAAATTTAATTTTGTTGAGAAATTTCATAAAGCAGTTATAGTGTGTACGTATAAAGATAAACAATATGGTGAAAATTAAAAAAAATTACTGATAATAGAATGGTATTTAAAATTACATGGAAGTAATATATTTAGAAAATTTTGATATTCCCTATATCATATTTTCATCATTCTCTGCCCTAAAAAAATACAAGATAAAAATTATGAAAGTGAACAATAAGGAATATATAATATAAAAACCATCCCAAAAACTTAGTAACATAAAATAATAATAACACCTAACATACATAAAAGTAAATAATTGAACATACATATGAATAAATATAACATTTTTTACACTGAATTATGCATTTAATTAGAGTGATTGGGGAATTAATGTCTAGTTTGAAGTGAATTTGAAATAAAATGGCCCAAAAATCTACTTAAGGGGTTGGATTCCTGATGTTCTACCCCTTCACAAGAAAAAAATTACCACATAAGTACCTGGATACATGGAGAATTGATTTTAAACACCACATAACATATGTCCTATTCACGAATATCTAGTTTAATGAAGTCATTGTGGCATGAAGTTTCATATAGTGTAACTACGGTTTGTGGAACTATGTCTGTTCGCAAAGCATATAAATTTTTGTGAAAGTCTCCACCTTTCATGAAACTGATCCCCCTACCCCCACTATGCCTATAAATACCCCTTATTTCTGAAATTCAAGGGATAATGACCTTTTGTCTTTCAATAAAAACTCTAAATTCATGATACTCTGGTAATTTATGAGAAAAAGAAGTGTTAAACCTCAAAAGGTAAGTATATTTAATAAAACACCCTCCCATTGGTTTTTGAGAACCTCAACCCATGGTGTATATTCCTTTGGTGAATATCAGTGGCCTTCATGTTAGAAGAAATACCTTTGAGGATCTTGGGGTTTCATATGATAACTATCCTTTCGGATAAAAACCCTATGGGAAACAATAATTTACTTTGAGGAAGGCTCACCCAATTTTTTCAAACATACACATTAGGGAGAACCATGAACTCTATGAGACCCCCAGACATCGTGTAACCCTAAAATTTTAGGAAACCCTATCTTTAGAAAAATGCATCCTCCAGTCATTTACATGGTTCCTCCTTTCATCAAATTCCCTTTCATGAGTGTTTTGTTTTGAAGTCCCTTATTATCATCCAAAAGTGGTTTAACCAAACCCCAAATATCCATGGGAACAGTACCACAAAACCTAATTTTTTATCCTAAACCCAGGTTCTATAATTCCTTTTTCTCTAATTCATAGGTACCATATGATCGAGAGATTCTTGATTTCCACTCTTCCATGGTAGTGTCTACACCATGATTCACCTAGAGTTACATGAACATTAGACACATAATACCTAATAGTGTCCTCATTAAGAGAAATGGATTAATAGACATGGCATATTACTTATGATGGATCTTTCTCTCACCTTGACATGGTCACCCTTAGGGTATGATCCCTATTCTGGCCCTGTATTCGTGATATAAAACTGACTAGTTTCATGTCATAGTCATACGATATTAAAATTCATGAAAAAGTATTTGTCACATGGCTCTAAAATGTATACATAACCTATGTTATTATTACAGGATTCCCCATGCATGATCATCATTATATTCTACACCCTTACCCACCATGGGATGAAACTCCAGCAATGGTAAGAATCCAATTGTAACCCCCACACTGTCCTTCCCTTCAAAGATATGAAACTCTTACTCCGGTAAGATTCTAGGCCTAATATCCACACCATCATGCATTGATTCTCTATCTGTGACATGAGAATCCTTATTGCTTGATTCTATACTACATTGATTGGTCATGTCACATGACATTAAATTGTGACATTGAACTATGTAGGTTTTTATCCCTATTTACAAATAGGGTATATAGGACACCTCTAGGAGGTTCAATCCTAAAAACCATCCATGATTTAAATCCACCCCTCAGGGTCGTAATCCATCATTCAAGTGTGAAATCTTTCCCATTGGGGGATACACTCTAGTATTCAAGTATGAAATATTCCACCTTGGGGGGACACACTCTTTTATTCATGTATAGAATATTCCACCATGGGAGGACACACTCCCTAAATTACAAGTGTGAAATATTCCTCCTTGGTGGTACACACTCCATAATTCAATTTTAAAATATTTCCCCATTGTGAGGATACACTCCATCATCCAAGTGCGAAATAATATCGCTTTTGGGGACACATTCCATCACCCATGTGTGAAATCATCCCTATTAGGGGATAAACTACATCATTAAATAGTGAAATATTCCCCCTTGGGGGGGACACACTCTACTATCCATGTGTGAATTATTCCCCAAGAGGGGACACACATATCACCATGGTGTGAAATATTACCTCTTGTGGGGACACACTCTTCCATATTTCCTCAAAAGATGTTAAATATATGACCATCTCCAAATGATGTTAATCATGTGACCAAATCCAAAATCCCAACCCCATGAAATAATTTTGTGTTTACTAATGTAAAAAACCTTAGAAGACTTATACCCTTAGTGTCAAATACTTCATGATCGACACATGATGCCTTAGGTTCTATGCCTAAGTTTCCTCGCACATGATATTCCCTCTATAAGAGGTATATTTTAAAGGTGTCCATTCTACCCAAAATATAGAAATACTGAACACTCCCAATGATACCAAAACCTCTAATATAAGGTTTTCTCCCTATCAAAAAAAATAAGAAATATTAATTGAGATCCACCTTGAGATAGAAATAGGAATGAGTTTCAAATACATGACTTAAATCTATAATGAAGATGTAGAATAGTTAATGATCACCAAGTATGATTCCATGGGAGTTGGATCTAGAATCACATCATTCAGCTTTTATCAGTAATAATACACCATAGATTAATGTGTTGGAATCTAGGCCTATGGAATGTTGTAATATTAGGATATTTGAAACACACGAGATGTGATGGCCTCGATGAAAGTGTCAAAAAAATAGTGAAACTAACATGAAACACTTATCTATCAAGTATGGGGACTAGAAGAATGGTGGAATCATATTATTCTCATTCCAAAAGATCCATACATTCATCACTAGGCCCCACTAAGAAAACAGAAAATGAAACATGAAACACTGATGGGAATTGGGTAAGATAATGTTGGTAATTCATGGCGTGTGACATCATTAGCATGTATTACTCATATGGTTTATGAAGAATATATTATGTTGGGGAATTGGATATTGTTTTCAATATTCATGTAGTGATGTGTGAATCTATATTAGTTATAAGTTTAGATCTATAGGAAATTGGCAACCTAGATCCAACATACATATGGGAAGGGGAAGATTTGGTGTGGAAATCTTGCATGACAATATTCTTACCATGATAGGCATTGTGCCTTAAGCTTATAGGAACCCACTCCATGTCGCACCCTTTGATATCATTAAATGGAGGGTTATCAACACCATTATTTTCTGATATGAGCATGAATGGTTCATTCGCACATGGGATATGTCTCACTAAGATCTCATGTCATTGGTGCCTCCTTGACATCACCACCCCTAAGGGACTCACATTGGAAAACCACCTTTTTTCAAACAAAGTACCCCTTAAAGATCCTCTCCCTAGAATGTTGTGATAGGACACTAACCTATACTGAGGAGGTACGCAATGTTTGAGTCGTGATTGTAGTGACCATTTCTGGGGATCTGTCTAGGAGGACACGCACCATGTATCTTTAGTAAAAACAATAGTTATTTCCATTGGTCAATGAATGGGTTAATTTTATCCCTATTACACCGTCCCCATTCTATAAAAACAAACTCTTCTCTAGGAGGTTGACCCATAATATTTCACAAAATATAGAATATTTTGCAACACCTATTGACCCTTCCACTACTGGTGTATCCCACCAGATCCCTTGAATAGTTAAATGATAATTTTTCTTTTTCTTCTTGGGATTGAGACCCAACCATCCTCTTAGGTTGGACATTTTAAATTTCTCAATCACTAGCACCAACATGAGTTGTTACATGTCATCTCAGAATGAGCAATAATAGTGTATATTTCCTCCCCACAACACCATCAACAAGTGAGTAGGTACCCCCTGCACAACTATTAGCCAGTGTATAGGTCTACCTCACACCACCATTAACCAATGTGGATGGCCTCCCAGCACCACCACTAACCATTATGGAGGTCCTCCCGGTATAGAATTTGTTTCCTACATTGAAGAACCATCCCATGTTTAGAGGGAGAACACCCTTAATAGGGTTCATATCCATGGAATATGTCACAACCAACAATTGGAAACCCCAAGAAACCCTTAATAATAATTCCTTGGAGAAGTATCATTCTGTTATAGGTGGAAAAATGGGAAGATTCATGTCATAATTGACCTCTCAAACTTTTAAGTGATAAAAAATTAATGAGGGAACATTCATCCCCAATTCCATAGTATGGGGAAAAAAGATAGTAAATTGTGGCTCACAATCTCAAAATCTAAGGCCCACAAGATCCCCATATCCCTCCACCAACACCACTAGGTGGAGGAAGTTTTGGACTCATTACAAGGACTCACTGTTCAACTATCCCCATAACCATCAATTTACCTCCTCTATAACTCTACACAAGAAAATGTAGAGATGTTATGGTCTTTATAGACACCCCTAGGTGATGGTGGGAAATATATTGAGCCCCATAGGGTTTATTCTCCCCTCATATATGAGGATGTGGCAAGCACTCCTTCCTACATGAACGTGATCATGAAGCTGGATTTACTCTTAAGAGACATCCTATAATGTATCAGATATATGACTTGTGTGACACCCCTCGCCTAGTATAGTAGCTTCACAGAAGGACTACATCAGTACATCCACCCTTCTCTCCACCCTTAGAAATTGGGGCTTTGTCTAACCAAGAGCATGACTATTCTATGCGAAGTGAGTGAGAGGACCCATGGGAGTCTGTAGTTTCTGAGTAGATATTAGTTGTAATCTGGCCACATGAAACCCCAAATTTTGTCTTCTAGGATTCCCTCTTCAAGGAACATGCAGTTTTATTTCACTATATTGCCTGGGTAACATTCCAACACCTTTGATACAAATATCTGACTTGCCTAGGAAGCCATATAAATCTTGATGACCTTCACCAATAGTGAAAGAGGGTTGAGAATGTAGTGATCATAGTAACTCAGTGTATGGAGTCCTATAGACACCACGAAACTAACAATAAATCCTTATTTAATAGCCTCACTATGATATGATGGGTTATAGAAGAGGCATATACACATGTGTATATCAGAGGATTGGGATAGTATGCTTCCCCCCAGTTCAGGATTATCTTACAGTGGTGAAACGACCACAAATCTGGCCAATTAGATGATAGTGAAGGTTCCCCTCTGAATACCATATTAGTGAATGTGGTCATTTTCAACATTCTAATGTATCAGAGGAATATGGACACAAACACAAGGCATTATCAGGAATGTCCACTTCAAGGGGAAACACGGTACTAGGTAGATGCCTCACCAGTCATCCTCACTCATCCACAGATAAATGAAATGGCCTTAGGAGCCCCCAAAATGAGATGTTACCTCCTACCTATCAGTTTATTGAAAATGGTATGAGGTATTTTGAACCCTCTAACCCATCCAAGGTTGTGCTGGTAGCAGAATCATACCCCAAGGTAGTCGGGTTTCTTTATGAGCTCAAGGAGTATAAATGGATCACTTTTGAGTTCATTTCTGAGTAGCGCCTAGTCCCTAAAATTTTTATAATGGACCCCATATCTCCTCTAGTGGGGAACTGGTCCTCCTTGGTTAGACAACCAATATTGAACTTGGTGGCCATGTTCAACCGATCAAGGTAGAAGCCCCAGATATAGAAAATATCAAAGATATGAGTCTCCCACTCTGACTGAGTAGTGGAATTATCAACCTTGGGATCACTACCATGCAACCCCTAATTCAATGATCCTATCAGCAAAATGGTGTCTAAAAACCCTCACCAAGATGATGTCTCAACTTCTCATATTCCACAACTTGAGGCTCTCAAAACACAGTAGGTGTAAATCCTACCTAATAGAACTTCATACCCCAAATTATAGACCATGTTTGAGAGAAAATTCTATTTTTTAATCCCAATATCACCCCTTTTAATGTGATGGGTTACCCACAATAGAATTTGTTTAACTTTTCCTAAAGGTGTGGCCCAATGTAGGGGACTCCAAATTAGAAGGAGGTCACAAGCTCTTTTGCTTTGTCCAAACATTGGAAGTATTTGTCTTCATCTAGTATAGTCAAATTACCATAGGGTCTACTGTCGATTTTGAAATACTATGTAGATAGTTCCCCTACATGTCCAGTTACACGTCATGCAATATGAGCATCAACAACCTCTTCAAATGAAAGGAGATCCCCAATGAGTGTGTTTCCATCTTTTTCACCCGATGAAAGGGACTTGCATTCTCACATGACATGCCATTGTCCTACGAAATGTATCTCATGACGTGTATAGAAAATTCTAGGATTGAGATTCTACCTACTCTCATATCACTAATCTACCAAGTGGATATTGTGAGTTCACCCAAAAGGATTAGTGCCTGATGGAATCCTTACAATAGACTAAACAACAGTTGCGCCCATTTCCCCTTTCAGATCACTTGAGAATACCCACAAAAGCATATACAGCCATTGTTGTGCATGTAGAGCTTCCTGATCTAGTACACCTATTATCTCATCTTCCAAATGATCCTCGACAGGTGTTGCCACACCCAGTAGAGCCACTACAGGCCTAAACTCTCCAAGTGCAGCTTCCCTGATGAGATAATGTGGCCCCAACCCCCACTACGGGAAAAATATCCTTTTGCGACGGGTTATTTGCGACGGGATCTATTCCCATCACAAATAGGTCGTCGAAGAGATTACTTGCGACGGACCCCTAATCCCATCGCAAATAATCAGTTTTTTGCGACGAGATTTGGGGTCCCATCGCAAAAGGTTTGGCGCGGTTTGCGTGCCAAATCACGGAAAGGGTATTTGCGAGGGGGCTCCCCGTTGCAAATACTCGACAACGATAAATACTATTTGCGATGAGGAGGCACCCACCCGTCGCAAATACCCGGCGGCGATAAATACTTTTTTCGAAGTGATATACCCCCGTCGCAAATAGTGTGTCGGCAGGTCACTATTTGCAGTGGGTCCCGTCGCAAATATCCTTTTAACTGCCAATAGTAATTAATGCGGCCAAAGGTATTCGCGACGGGTCACGTCGCAAAAAATCTAACATATATATACCCCTCATCCATTTTTTTCATTCTTCCTCTCAATTCCTACTTTCTCTCTCTCTAAACTCTAATTTTAGAGTTAAAATTTTTGTGAGTTGAAGTTTTTTTTCCTGAACAAGTTTTGAAGTCATCTACACATATAAAAGATCAAGTTTAAAGGTATTTATGTATTACTTAATTTAATATTTTTTTCATTTTTTTATATTATTTTTAATTATTGTTAATTAGTTGTAATTAAATTAGATTTAGATTGTTTTTTTCATGAGTAGTTATTTGTAATAATAAATTGAAATTATTAGTACTAATTAATAATAATTAGTAGTAATTAGGAATTATTAACGATAATTAGTAATGAATATAAATAATTAGCGGTAATTAGTAATTAGTAGCGTTAATTTGCGGTAATTTGCATTAATTAATAGTCATTAACGCTAATTAGTAATAATTATGAATAATTAGTAATAATTAGTAAAAATAGTAATAAATACTAATAATTAGTAATAAATACTAATAAATACTAATAATTAGTAAAAAATAATAATAAATACTAATAACTAGTAATAAATACTAATAAATACCAATAAATACTAATAATTACTAATAATTACTAATAATTACTAATAATTACTATTAATTACTATTAATTAGTAATAATTAGTAATAATTAGTAATAATTAGTAATAATTAGTAATAATTAGTATTAATTAGTATTAATTAGTATTAATTAGAAAATAGTTAGAAATAAATACTAATAAATACTAATTAATTCTAATAAATCCTAATAAATCCTAATAAATGCTAATAAATACTAATAATTACTAATAATTACTAATAATTAGTAATAATTAGTAATAATTAGTAATAATTAGTAATAACTAGTATTAATTGGTATTAATTAGTATTAATTGGTATTAATAAGTATTAATTCATATTAATTAGTATTAGTTATTATTAATTAGTATTAATTTTGGAATAATTGGTATTAATTAGGAATAATTAGTATTAATTAGGAATAATTAGTATTAATTAGGAATAATTATGAATAAATAGCAATAATTAGCAATAATTAGAAATAATTAGCAATAATTAGCAATAAATACGAATAATTATCAATAAATACGAATAATTAGCAATAAATACTAATAATTAGCAATAAATACTAATAATTTTTAATAAATAATAATAATTAGCAATAATTAGTAATAATTAACAATAATTTACAATAATTTACAATAATTAGTAATAATTATTAATAATTAGTATTAATTAATAATAATTAGTATTAATTAGCAATAATTAGCAATAATTAGCTATAATTAGCTATAATTAGAAATAATTAGCAATAATTAACAATAATTAGCAATAATAAGTAATAATTAGCAATAATTAGAAATAATTACTAATCATTAGCATTAAATACTATTAATTATCAATAATTAGTAATAATTAGCAGTAATTATTAATAATTAGCAATAATTAGTAATAATTAGCAATAATTAGTAATAATTAGAAATAATTAGTAATAATTAGTAATAATTAGAAATAATTAGTAATAATTAGCAATAATTAGTAATAATTAGCAATAAATAGTAATAATTAGCAATAATTAGTAATAATTAGCAATAATTAATAATAATTAGTAATAATTAGTATTAATTCGAAATAATCAGTATTAATTAGTAATAATTAGTAATAATTAGTTATAATTAGTAATAATTAGTAATAATTAGTAATAATTTGTAATAATTTGTAATAATTTGTAATAAGTAATATTAATTAGTAATTGATTAGAATTAATTAGTATTAATTAGTATTAATTAGTAATAATTAGTATTGATTAGAAATAATTCATATTAATTAGAAATAATTACCAATAATTAGCAATAATTACGAATAATTATAAATAATTACAAATAATTAGCAATAATTACAAATAATTTGAAATATTTAGAAATATTTAGCAATAATTAGCAATAATTAGCAATAATTATGAATAATTATCAATAAATACTAATAATTAACAATAATTAGTAATAATTCGCAATAATTAGTAATAATTATTAATAATTGGTAATAATTAATAATAATTAGTACTAATTTGTAATTAATAGGGATAAATATGGATAATTGTAATAAATTTTAAGAACTCGGCACAATTTCCAATGGATTGGAAGCACTCATTCTGTTTGATGACTCTTCTCCTTTCAACTCTCACCGACTCAAAACATTATGAAAAATCTTCTTTTATTTATTCATATCCAATCTCGTATGCACAAGATTGGATATTCATTTGTAGGAAAACATTTTTTATAATGTTTTCAGGTGGTAACAGTTACAAGAAGATGAATCATCGGCGAAAAGGGGGCTCTTTTATCTAATGACACATTTACTTGCACCTTTCTCACAATGAAGAATCTGGTCGAAGGTATGCTTATGCATTCTCGGATGCACGAGAATGTATATGCGTACCTCCAAGAAGATTATTCATTGTGATTTCAGTGTGAGAAATTTGCAAGTAAATGAGTCATCGGACAAAAGATCAGCCAGCAATCCACTGGAAATTGTGTTTCCTGTAATTAGTGGTAATTAGTAAGAAGTAGATGTAATTATTTTTCTTCTATTTTTTGGATATTGTTTTTCTTATTTAAAATTATTCAAAAATAGTAATGATTTTATATTTTTTAGAAAAATATGGAATAAGAAATTCAACAACATTCATTGTTAAATGATCGTTCTTGGATAAATCAGTACAGAAATCCAAGTGTTCTGGTTTAAATCATGTATATATTGAGTGGGTTGAATCTTTCTTATCATTTACATCATCAAAACTAGAATTTGTTTCAAAATTCACAATTAAGTGTCCTTGTAAAAAATGTGCTCTAACAATGTTTGACACATTTGACAACATTGGGGGACATCTATTGAGTTTTGGTTTTCAACCAGATTATGTTTGTTGGTATCAACATGGTGAATGCAGTTCTAGAGAAGATACCAATAATTTGATTATGAATCCATCACGATTTCAGAATTTAGTACATGATGTTGTAGGTCCATCTATTCAAAAAACTGAAACTTGGGATGATATTGATTTAACTCTTGAGTTGGCACCATATGAATTTTATAAGTTGTTGAGGTCCGCTAAGGATGTATTATATCCTGGTTGCAATATAAGAAAATTAGAAGCAATTGTAAAATTTATGGCTATTAAATTAGATAATGGAATTTCAAACAACTATTTTAATTAGATATTTTCTTTGGTTAAAACATTGATACCTAAAGGAAATGTGTTTCCTACAAATTACTATGAGATCAAGAGGATGGTTCATAATCTGGGCCTTAGTTATTAGAAGATTCATGCATGTGAAAATTATTGCATCTTATATTCTGGTAAAAATGAGTCGTTGGAATGTTGTCCCACATGTGGACAATAGAGGTATAAAGAATCTCAATTGAGGAAGTATGGATTGATTCCTGTAAAAAAGTTGAGATATTTCCCGCTTACACCCAGGTTTTTCTATTTATTTATGTCTCAAAACACAATGATAATGATGTCATGGAACAAAACCATGATTCAACCAGTAAAAACTTGAATCATCCATCTGATGGTGATTCATGGAAAAATTTGACCAAGTGCATCCGCCTTTTGATTTAAAATCCCAGAACGTGTGATTGGGTCTTTTTAGTGATTATTTTTGTTTGTTTGGTTCTTATGGTAGTTATTATTCATGTTGGAATGTCTTTATAACTCTATAAAATTTACCTCCATGGATGTTGATGAAGGAGAATTATGTCTTCTTGAAATTATTAATCCCTATACATTTGAAAAATAATATTGGTGTTTATTTTAAACCATTGATTGATGAGTTAAATTCATTGTGGAGTAATTTTGTTAGTACATATGATGTTGTTGAGAAACAAAATTTCCAACTAAAAGATGCATTGATGTGGACAATTAGTGACTTACCAGCATATGGCATGTTATTTGGATAGAGTAAACATGGTCTAAAATTATTTCCTTACTATATGAGAAACAAAAAAGCATTTCTTCTCGTTAATGGAAAAAAATTGTTATTTTGACTATCATTTCATATTTCTTCCAACTGATCATCCTTTTAAGAGGAAAAAATCTCATTTTAGAAAAGGCATAATTGAAAGGGATAGACCTCCAAAAATGATATCAGGTACTGAGTTAAAATTAGTTATATTTTAATTTCCTCACGTCACATTTAGACCAATAATCACTACTAGAAATTTATTATATACCCACAGTTTAAAACTATTGGTAAAGGTTGTATAACCATTGGTAAAATGTATAGCAACGGTTTAGCTAACCTTTGGAAAGAAAGTCATGGGGATAGTATTATACCAATGGTTTTGAAATAATTGTTGGGATAAGACACCAGAAGTAATATTATACCTCCCAATAGTAACTGTTGCAATAGATCTTTACCAATGGTTTGTGAAAACCTTTGTTAAAGATTGAGAATAATAGGAATTTACCAATGGTTTCTGAAACCATTGGTAAATATTGAGATTAACAGGCCTTTACCAACGGTTTCTAAAAACTATTGGTAAATATTGAGAATAACAGGCATTTACCAAAGGTTGTAAATTGTTGGTAAAGAGTGGGTTTTTCAATTATGGAAACTATTGGTATAGATCCTGCAATTCACCCTATTCAGAAGCAAGCACCTTCCCTATGTGCATTTACCTTCATAATAACAAAAAATTCAGAATCCAGAATACCTATCATTTAATACCACTGGTCTATAAATGTACTTCAGGTTTATAATGGTCCCCCCCATTCAAAACCCTAAAATATCATATTATTCCTTATGCTTCAATTTTATGATCTGTGTGTTGAGTTGATTGTAGACTATATCTTTAAAAGATATCTATTATACAACCCCTAATTTGATTTATTTTACAATGGTATCACATGTTGAGTTTATTAATATACAGCCTTTATGTCTTGGTTAATTCTCTCTTATTTTCTATACTGAGTTGTCTCATATAGACATAAAGTAGATTAACCAAATTCTCTTAGGTAAGTTGTCAGTGAAACTTCTATTCTCTCAAAAGGTGATTCAGGATGTAATTATGAGTAAAATAGGGATAAGATGGTATCTTTTAGAGAAGTTAAATTAAATGAGAATATCCTAATATATACTTTGTATTTATTATCAATAATGTGAAAAAATATACAAACATATTAGAATAAGATTTGTTTGTTGGTATTGTAAAACAAAATAGGGAAATTGATGTTCCTATTGATTGGATTGTATTTTTTATCAATTATTTTGGAATGATATATTGTTGAGGAGTGAAATAAGATATTGATATCAAGGGGGGTGAGGGATGTTTAGTGGGTGGGGGATTTCCATGGGGGTGGGGGTGTCTAGGTGGTGGGGTGATGTCCAAGGGGTGGGGGGCTTTCCAGGGGGTTTGGGGTTGTCCAAGGGGGTGGGCTGGTGTTCAGGGGGTGTGGGGTTGTCCAGGGGGTTGGGTGGGATGTCTAAGGGGGTGGGTGTGTCTAGGGGGTGGGGGTTGTCCATGGGGGTGGGGGTGTCCACAGGGGTGTCCAGGTTATGGGGTGGTGTTTGGGGGGGAGGGGGATATCCAAGGGGTTGGGGTCTATCAAATGGGGTGGGGTGGTGTCCAGGGAGTGGGGGTTGTCCATGGGGGTGGGGTTTCTAGGGGGTGGGGGTTTCCAGGGGTGGGGGATGTCCAGGGGTTGGGGGTGTTGTCCAAGGGGGTGGGGGTGTCTAGGGGGTTGGGGTGTCCAGGTGGTGGGGTGGTGTCCAAGGGGTGGGGGGCTTTCCAGGGGGTTGAGGGGTTGTCCAAGTGGTAGGGGTGTCCAGGGGGTGGGGTGGTGTCCATGGGGTGGGGGTTTTTCAGGGGGGTGGGGGCTATCCAAGGGGGTTGGGGTGTCTAAGGGGTGGGGGTGTCCAGGGTGGTGGGGGTTGTCCAAGGGGGTGGGGGATATCCATGGGGTATGGGTTGTCCAGGGGGTGGGGGTGTACAAGGGTGGGGTTGTACAAGGGGGTGGGGGCTTTCCATGGGGGTGGGGGTGTCCAAGGGGGTTGTCCATAGGGTTGGGGGATGTCCAAGGGGGTACGGGTGTCCAGCGGTGTGGGGGTGTCTGGAGGGCTAGGGGTGTCTAGGGGTGGGGGCTGTCTAGGGGGTTGGGGGTTGTCCAAGGGGGTATGGGGTGTCCAGGGGTGGGGGTGTCTAGGGGGTGAGGGATATCCAGGGGTTGGGGTGGTTGTCTAAGGGGGGTGTCCAGGGGGTGGGGGTTTCTAGGGGTGGGGGTTGTCCAGGGTGGGGGTCCGGGGGGGGGGGGGGGGGGGTTGTCCCGGGGGTGGGGCTATCCAAGGAGTTTGGGTGGTTGTCCAAGGGGGTAGGGGGTGTCCAGGGGGTTGGGGTGTTCAGGGGGTTGGGGGTGTTTTCCAAGGGGGTATGGGGTGTCCAGGGGGTGGGGGTGTCCAGGTGGTGTTGTGGTGTCCAGGGGGTGGGGGTTGTCTAGGGGGTTGGGGGATGTCCAAGGGGTTAGGGGTGTCCAGGGGGTGGGGGCTGTCCAAGGGGATGGGGGATGTCCATGGGGGTGGGGTGGGGGATGTCCATGGGGGTGGGGTGGGGGATGTCCAAGGGGTTGGGGACTGTCTAAGGGGGTAGGGATGTCCATTGGGGTGGGGGTGTCTAGGAGTGGGGGTGTTAAGGTGGTGGGGGTCTGTCCAGGGGGTTAGGGGGATGTCCAAGGGGGGTAGGGGTGTCCAGGGGTGGGTATGTCCAAGGGTGGGGAGCTATTCAGGAGGTTGGGGTGGCTGTCCAAGGGGGTAGGGGGTGTCCAGGGGGTGGGGGTGTCCAGGGGGTGGGGGTTGTCCTAGGTGGGGGTGTCCAGGGGTGGGGGGCTCTCCATGGGGGTGGGGGCTATCCAGTGGGTTGGGGTGGCTGTCCAAGGGGGTAGGCGGTGTCCAAGGGTTGGGGTATCCAGGGGTGGGGGATGTCTAGTGTTGGGTGTCCAGGGGGTTGGGGGTGCTTTACAAGGGGGTAGGGAGTGTCTAGGGAGGTGGGGGTGTCCAGCTGGTGGGGTGGTGTCCAGGGGGTGGGGGTTGTCCAGGGGTTGAGGGTTATCCATGGGGTAGGGGTGTCCAGGGGGTGGGGGTTGTCCAGGGGGTTGGGGTTGTCTAAGGGGGTATGGGTGTCCAATGGGGTGGGGGTGTCCGATGGGCTTGGGGGGAATCCGGGGGGGTGGGGGCATGTACAAGGGGTTGGGGGATATCCAAGGGGGTAGTGGGTGTCTAGGGGGTGTGGTGTTCAGGGGCTGGGGGTTGTCCAGGGTGTTGGGGTGGCTGTCCAAGTGGGTAGGGGTGTCCATTGGGGTGGTGGTGTCCAGGGGGTGGGGGGATGTCCAGGGTGGGGGTGTCCAGGGGGTGGGGGTGTCCAAGTGCCAAAACCAAAAATTAAAATATCAAATCAACACATCCTACATGATTAAATATCTCAATTATAACATTGATAATCAAGAAGTGCAATTTCATAACCCTATTAACCTATAATTACCACTGGAGATGGGTTCATAACTCACCTGTCCAACACAAACCTGTCACCATATAATTATCCACAAATATTAAGAAAAATAAAACACTATAATATTTATTCCTAATCCCCATAATAAAAGATAAATAATATAATCCAATAAAGTTCACAAAAACACCTCAGGTGCACCTCCACAGACTTAAAATACTATCAACTAGAAGTGAATAATTACGTGCACATGACCATGCTATTTTGTTTCGTGATATATATATTCGAGATTAAATAATGTGTAGGCATGAATATCATTAGTGAGATCTATGTTGGTTATAATCCTTTATTATGGGTGCCTTACTAGGATAGAAACTCAAATAGATACCTTAATAATGATTTATAACTACCTAAGAAAATTATAACATGAATTCCTAACACTCATTTTGAATTATAAAAAATATTACAAGTGTATGACTGAACCACTTGATGGAGAAGGATTAAATGATCATGTAATAGTGTAAATTTTGGTTCTATCACCATTAACACATGAAAATAACCGCAAACCCACTCTGGTGGTTTAGGTGGAAGCGCCACTTCATTGAATGAATTATAGTTAGGCTATCATCATCTTAAAGTTAGAGTGTGACATTTCAAAGACAACATTTAGGGGTACATTCATAATGCATGAGTATCTTATCATTACTCTTAGGATAAAAATTCTATAACTATATTTATGGATAACCAACTAAATCATATCAATAGACCTTAAATTTAAAATAAACCAAGGATAAAATAACTTAGGATCATATTGACTTCTTCAATATCAATCAAAATTATTCTATACAGATAAATCACAACAAAACTGCAAGCTAAAATGATATATTTCTTGTGTTCATAAGTGGATCATAATACACAGTACATTGCAGATTATACACTATCCAAAGAGAGACTCTTATTATTTTGTCAGCGGATTGCGGATTTGAGACTTCCAGATGGTTATGCTTCCAATTTGGGCAGATGTGTTAGGAATGGTCATATTACCGGATTAAAAATCTATGATTGTCATGTTATAATGGAAACACTTATGCCAATTGGATTAAGAGGTTTGTTGAATTATATTATTTGGGATTCGAAAACAAACATATCATATTTTTTTGAGACATTTGTGTGGAAACAACATACTACGATGCACTAAGAAAATTAGAAGAATATGTCGTTGTAACTATATGTAAACTGGAAAAAATATTTCCACTGGATTTCTTTAACTCAATGGAAAATTTGATATTACATTTTCCACATAAAGAAAAATGTGGAGGTACAGTGCAGTTTCGATGGATGTACCCATTTAAGAGTTGCATGTAGAAGTTGAAGAAAAAATTACGTAACAAAGCAACAGTTGAAGGCTCAATTGTTGAAGCTTATTTACAAGATGAAATTTCTTTTTTCTGATCTCATTATTTTGAATCTGAATATCCCTCAAAACAAAACCTCTTTATGATGGAATGAGGGGAATGTTTATGATGAAATGTCCAATCAATTACCATTTTTTAATCAGCCAGATCTTGGCTTTGGTGGAGTTCATGAACGATGGATTTCAGATGATGAACATCACAGAGCTCATACATATGTTCTACTAAACTGTGAAGAAATGATATCATTTGAATTTTGAGTGCTTCTATCACTTATTCTATAATTTATGTTATAGTAAGTAAACTTATTTTTTTTGTAGGTAATATGATAATCATATCAAGAAATAACTTCCACAAATTACAGCAGTTTCTCTTGAAGAATGTCGGCAAAGAAAATTTCTCAATGGTTTCAAAAACTGGTAATATAAATTATTGATGGTTTAACATATCAATTTAGTTTATTGTTTATTACATTGATAATTTTTTTAGAAATTTTTAGGTGTCTCTATATGCTGATAAAATTGATAAGAGACTGTGTATATTGAGTAACCCACCATCCAAAATGGTTAAATCTTATAATTCATATGTGGTGAATTTTTTTTGATTTCATAAATGTGCATATAAGGAATCAAAAAACAATGAATAGTGGAGTTTTCTTGAGAGGATATAATCATAGAGATACTAAAGTTTACTTTTACGGCATGTTGGATTAAATTATTGAAATTTTTTATCTAGGAAAAAATTACATAACGATGTTTAAATGTTGGTGGTTAGATTTTAAGAGAGGCTTGTGTGTTCATCCGACTCATGGAATAATTGATATTAAATATAAATGTTTTCTTGCAATAAATGAACCATTTTTTCTGGCTCAATAAGTACATAAAATTTATTACTCAAAGTAATGTTCTACTTCAAGAGACATGAGTGATTAGTGGAGCATAATAAAAAATAAATCTTTGGAAAATCAATTTACTCAAAGTGAATGTGGTTCCGCTGAAGTTCAAGGAATTGAAATTTTTAAAGAGGCTACTCAAAATCCATATTTTTCACAAAGAGACATGAATATCAATGATGACTCCCCACAATTAAGGGTCGATGATGAAGATGATGTTAATGATGTTACAAATGAATTTGAAATGGTAAGAGATGATGAAACTGAAACTCATATAGATATTGATGATGATGAGGAGGAATATAAAGACATTAACATCGTCAGATATAAAGATGATGATATAGGTGAACATTGACACATTTAAATGTTGTTTATAATCATAACTAATATATATCTATATATAATAGATATTTTTAACTATTTTCTAACAAAAATCATTTTGTGTTTCATATGGATGATGATTTATTTCTTCAGTTGTAGTAGGGTGAGCTACCTTTGGATGAGGAGAATTTGTGATCATCTGACCCTCAACCTACAGGTGGTTCAGAGGGTACGTAGAGGAGGCGTGTTCTTACGCAACTGATGATTCCTGACCCTATCCCCAAGAGACTTCAGCATCATGGCTTCAATCCACGCATGCAGAGGAATGGTAACAAGTGTATTTTATTTATCTTTCGTTAATTTATTTATATACTAATTGTTTTATTATTTTTTATTTTTTCATAGTTTTGCACATATAGCTGTTTAAAAGGGAATTGCTATCTTGTGCAATTATTTTTCTCAACCATGGATCACATGGGAGTAGATTTCCATTGATGTGCAGCTCAGCATGTTTGATCATTGGTTGGTACGTAAATAAATAATATTTATTTCATAATTTATTTCTTTAATAACTTGATATTATAAATTATTTGTAGGGTTTATGGTATCTCATCGATGATATCATGTGTAATGCTATCCACGTGGCATGGGAGGTGTTTATGCATTACTATTTCCATCATTTTTTGCAAAATTTTAGAAGGATGGCCATGAATAAAGCAGGAGTGGCAGTATTTGATGAGTCATATAGAGCCCACCAACCAGAGTACATTTCATCTCATTTTTGGGATTGATTATGTTCACACTGGTTAGGTGGTGGATTTTAGAGTAAATCTCCATTAGACTGACAGAACTGAGGGAGATAGGAGGTAACGCATCGAGCTGGTATCCATACATTTAGTACGCATATAGAGCATCTAGTAAGTACTTTTTTTAAAATTTTATATAAATTTAAATATAAACAGTTTATTTTATATTCATATAGGAAGTTGAGCAACTCGATATTATGAAGTTTGACGTTTATTGGAGAATGTATAGTGATCCAATCACTGGAGAGATTAGAGGTGATTTCCAGCATCAGATTGTGGCCAGTATTATTTCTTTTTTAGTTAGAAAATTAACTATATATAATATTTTTACTATTTTAATTTCAAATTGGAACTCAAGGAGTCATATGAGGCTACAACCTCTCAAATATAGGTTGAGAGTCAGGATGAGATGGCTAATCAGACTAGTGCCGACCATATCGATGAGGTAACATGGATGCGGGTGACCTGGTATGGCTTTGAGAAGGGCCGAGTAGTTTTTATCAGCTCTCATTTGACTCTTGGGACTTATTATGGTATTGATGTGATATTGGCATCCAGCTCGAGAGGAGCTTGTGGAGAGACATCATCTTCTAGACCACAGTATCAGGAGCAGCTACAAGCTCAAAATAAACTTATGGAGAGTTTGCATAAGTAGTAGGAAGAGATGCATCAACAGTAGTAGCAGCAGCATTATGAGGAGGAGACGCATTGATTGCAGCAGCACCATCACAATCAGATTGAGTATATGCGTCGTCTGACTCATATTTTAGTGATAGATTTTCCTCCGCCATCTCCTCTAGCTCCTCCACCTTCTCTAGAAGACTATCCCCCTAGTGAATTTTTTTTAATGGTAAAAACATTTGAATTCAAAGTTTGTTGTAATATTAACTATTTACAGTCTATGTCTTTTATATTGGTGTGAATATTGCATAATTTAATTTTTTTTATTTTTTTATTATTTTTAATATTTTATTGTTTTATTGTTTATTATTAGTATTATTTTTTTTAATGAATGTTTCTTTTACTAATACTAATAATAATATTTTTTTATATTTTTATATTTTTTGAGAATATTGAGAATTTTAATATTTTATTATTTTTTATTATTTTAATCATATTAATATGATTTTTTCATAAATATTAATAATAATAATAACATTATTATATTATTAGTATTATTTTATTATTAATATTATAATAATATAATTTTTTTATATCATTAATATTAGTATTATTATTATATTATATTATATTGTTTATATTAATAGTATTAATATTAATATTAATTTATCATAATTTTATTGAATATTTTTTTTATTAAGTATTTGTAATGGGAACTTTTTCTATGGGAACCCGTCGCAAATAGTCTGCATATTTTTTAAATAATTATTTGTTATGGGAAAATCGGGCCCGTCGCAAATATGTTTTTGCAGCGGGGTCATCACAATAGGTTGTTATATATATAATATATATAATCGGATAAATATTTGCGACGGAAAATCCTCCCATTGTAAATACTAATTTTTCATGACAATCCCTTTGCAAAAAAAACTATTTACGATGTTGTTTTCTACAACAGGATATTTGTGATGGGTCCCCATCTCAAATAGCCCATCACAAATACCTCAAATTCCATTAGTACCCCTATCAAGGCCTAGCTCCAAATATTCCTTTTATTGAAAGAAGTAACATGACCAACTCCATTATGGATTCATAGGTCTCAGGTTATTTCATCTCCACCCTAGAAAAATGGAATTTTTGAAGTTATAGAATGAAAGGGACCATATGAGGCTGGACTCACTAGTTGCATCAATAATTTCCTATATCACTGGATCCTCACACACAACATCATAGAATGATTTGTATTCAAATATTGGTTTCACAAACTTTTAGTTCACGACATAGTCAAATTGGGGGGGGGGGGATTCTAGAGTAGGTGACACAGGTCCCCACTTATTCCAACAGTTATAGTGAGTACTCTAGTGAATGGAAATAAATTCCCCTACATGAAATATAGAATTATGATTACTGTTTTTCTCATAAGATAGTTGCTCACACCCATGAAATTATATATTCCCTCTTGAGATAGTAAGAACCTTTTCTTCTTATCGTGCTTCCTCTAATTATTGCCTCCAAATCCGCATTAATGCCTTCTATGTATCAAAATAATAGGAATCAATAGTGGATAGGAAACTAGGGTCCTCTATCAGTGACATATCCTACTCACACCATTGGAGAATTCATTCCTCCTGAGTTGGGAGATGCGCCCAGGTTCCACCCAGCCCTAGACTATTACACATATGAGAAGGAATACACCTCTATGAATGTCATAGAGCTGTTGAACCACTTTATAATTCATGATGGTGAGGAATTCCATGAAAATTCCTCAAGTGCCTCCAGTAAATTCTATTGAAGGAAATATAGAGGATTATATAGTATACTAAATGCTCATGTAAGTTCTCAAAACTAGGATTTTCATGTTAATGAGATCAGGAAATAATCTCGGCACAATGCTCATCAATCCCAATTCTCCAGTTTTACTCTGTTAGTTATGCCTCCATAGCTGACTATGTTAGTTGACCATGAAAATCAACCATGAGAGATTTGGGATTAGTTGCATCCAACTAGGTCCTGAACTTAGTCGATCGATACTTAGAAGCCAACTGTTCATATAATACCGGTTAGTTAGTTACAAAAAGTCACAAGTACTAGCCATAACCTATCTATTTATCCAATAAAATATTTTGCACCATATTCCCAAGAACGAACCTCTATAGGAAATAATATACCCCTATAATGGGAATATGATGTGATAAAGCACCTTTCCAGTATACTCATGAGGAATTCGATCATCAGGTATCCCTGATTACCAAAGAAAATGTGAGATTCCCTTACTAAATATTCAAAAATTCACATTCAATTTGAGGATGAGGTCGCTTCCAATGAGGCACACTATGCAGAGGAGGATCAACAAGAGGATTATAGATCCATTATATCATTTTCTAGAGAATATTACCATGACTCCATTTTGGGGAAAATACTCCCACTTTATATCAAAAGTCGTTTCAATGGCGTATAAATCCACCACTACCTAGTGGATATTGGATCCAAGATAAACATCATCCTAAAATATTGGATCTAAATGTTGGGGAATACAGATGTAGATATGAATCACTTTAACCTAAAAATTCAGGTTTATGATAAGAGGGATTAGAAACCACATGAAAAAATCCAGCTAAAGATATAATTCACTGGTCTAATATCATACTATGAATTTATCATAGTGTCATTGGATGCTACTAACAATGCCTTATTGGGAAGGAACTGACCTCAATTACAAGATTAAATACCCTCTTCCTACCACCAGTTCTTCAAATACTCCCTTGATGTCTGAGTAGGGTTACTTTAGAGCGATTTTTTCCCCTTTGACTCTTATGAGGCCTGTTATCTAGATGCTGGATACAAAAAAAGGTAGGTAAAGTAGGTTCAGACTTAATAAGTTGAGTTAATTAATTCACCCTATGATAAATGACCGATATAGTTGTCCCATGGGTAGACTTAAAGGAAACATTTATTCTCCCAATTCATTGGTTAGATTCCACAATAGAATAGTTGGGGGATTATTACATCATCTCTATGAAAGTGGAGTATTCATATTTTACCTAGAACTCCTACATTGAACATTTCCACCTGATATTGGAATCCCCTACTCTAAATAATTACTAAGAAGTTTTCCCCGTGTCTACTAATTCATGACATTGCTACATGTTCCAAAAACATGGGTGGACTCGACGAAGGTCAACTCATCACCATTTCATCAATATCAAGTGTGGAACTTACAACCAGAAATTGGGTGGAATTTTCTCAATAGCTTCTATCACTACAGTATCAATAGAACAAGAACACCTCTTTGAGAATTATATAACTGCCATATTAGACACCATTGCTTCCCCTAAGTTGATTATCTTGGAATATCCATCTCCTCCCTCTGATCCTATGGTTTCAAACAATGAAAAGGATTTTTAATATGCCCCTCATGCATTTTAACAGGGTGTACCCACTAATAATGATGAGTTAAAAAAGGCTAATCAGAATACAGAGGATGATTTGAGGCAGTCATTGATTAGTGTATCCATGTATTTAGAGGAATAGCAGTAGTATGTGGACCCTCCAAAACAATACTATTATGTATTGACCTATTGTTATAAGGTGATTTTGTGGATAGAATATCATGTCACAGTTCATCATATTTTCCTCCCAGTGGGTGTTCATGGGTTAAAACAACCTCTTAGAAATATTAACCCCTCATATGATGTTATATTTCATGACTAATTTGAAAATATTATTAAGGATAACTATGTCGGGGGTCTATAACCTCAGGTGGATAGCCAAGATTTTTCCAATATGGAAGAAGAATGGGAAGATCAAAGTTGGCATAAATATCTAGGACCTCATTATCCATTGTTCACAAGATGATTTTACACTTCTAGTGATGGAGTTATTTATTGATTATATAGATGGGTTCAAGGAACTATCTATTATTTATTGATACTCTAGATATAATTAGATTTAGACTACCCTTGAGGATGAGAAGTCTACCACCTCCAAGGCACCTCAAATGACTTTATACTATCAGGTAATAAATTTTTTCTTGACGAATGATTGATCAACATACCAGTGGTCCATGCACCACATATTAAATCCAATTCTTAGTATATTGGTGAAATGGTTTATAGAAGATTTAGTAGTCAAATATATCCTACTTTAGGTTCATATCAAGGACCTTGGGGAAGTGTTCGACTTCCTTGGATCCCAAAACATAAAGATGAACCCATATAAGATTATGTTTAGGGTTACCATTTGAAAATTAATCACCTTTTTCATAAGATACAAAGGAATCGTGATTGAACGATAGAAGATCATGTCCATTAATCAAAATCCTTCCCCAAGAAATCATTGGGATTTGCAGGTCCTATAAGTTCACAAAGCATGTATACAATGATTTTTTGAAAATCTGGTTGACAAGTGTAAGCACTAAACGAGGATGATGAAAAAGGGAACTATTTACTTTTGGGATTTATAGAGAAAATATTTCTATAAATATGTTATAAATTATATTATACAGCCTATGATTTTGATTCCACCTATCCCAAATTATTTTTTCAACAGCCATGCATTGGAATAAATTTTGTACACACATCCAACACTCTAAGAACTTGCCCTTAAATTTGATTTCCCAAATGAAGATATTCTTTTAATGGATCTGGTTATACCATGTTGGTAAATTGAATTTAATGGTGCCTTCTAGAGTCTAACCAGTAAAATACTCAATGACCCCATGCTCAAAGGGTAAACTTGGGGTTCATATTTTTCACCTAGCACAAGTTGTCTTTCCTTACATGCTAATGTTGTTAGATGTATTCATGAACAATGAAGAAGAGTATTAGTCTCTCATTACTAGTCTTGAGATGGCCCAAAATATTAATATAACTTTCTTACATGTGAAGGGAGACTTCAAGTTAGTCATCACACAAATCAAGATTGACTAATCCATCAAAAAGTAAGAGCTATTTCCACTACTATAATGTAACCATCATTTTATGGCCTAGTACCCTTCCTAGATGAAGGAGAGTCGTGTTCCACTATCATAGAATGGTCTAGCTAATTCCTTGGAATACTAATCCACATATCTTATATGGGAAGACCATAATGATGTGGTGATTCATGTTTCACTCTGAAGGGTCATCTCCCCTTCCACATCAAATGATAGAAACTAAAAGGTGTATCTTCTACCTACCAGTGATTCTATTTAAGGATCATCCGGCTCCAACAGTCTAGAAAGTGCTCAATTGGATGATTCTATTTCTAAATTATATCCAGCCTGACATTCTTTAGAATGTCCAAGCTATGCCTAAGAGAATCCACGGATGTGGAGTAGATTTTAGCCTCCAAAGTGGGCCTAACATCTAGAAAAACCTCTACATGATTGGGTTCGATGGGATTATCCTCTATCTCATCCAAGGATAAGAATTCCTCTGGTTATGTAGTAGGTTCATGGTAGATCCTATTGCACCCATCATGTTTGATTGAATCTCTCCTACCATGATCAGAGGTTACATTACTTCTAGCCTACCATGGTTCATGAAAACATTATGTTATCCTATAGGTTTCATAACTATTAGATCCTTGTTAACATTTTGTATCAACTATGGGAGCTTCACCACATTGAAAAATATTATTTTCTATTTTTAATATGGGGATTCGATGTTTTGGGATCATACCCACCAGCGATAACCCGATAGTACTGGTTCATTTTGATCACAGCAATTTTTTTCCTAGTAGATAGAAGCAGTTACCCTCAATGAAGTTGTAAACAAATATATGACCATGTTCATGAGCTCCCACATCATCAATTGATTTGTAATTCCACACACTATTCTCATATAAAACAAAACAATATTCTAGTCTATTGATTTAAAAAAATTGTACACAATTTAAAAAATCTTTTCCTACCAATATTCTCACTACATTGGATTGGAAAATGAATAGATTGAGGTGTTTATAAATACCATATCTAACAAAATGCAGAAAATGGTAGTTCAAAAAAACAATGTTTTTTCTGAAAAATCTTTACAATGACCTCTAACCCTATTGGATGACAACCCAAAATTCCACCTATGTGACTCTATATTTTCTAGTATATATAACAAAGGCAGTATTTCTTATCAAATTTTTTCTTCCATCACTCTGAACAATTATTTTTTACTAGAATATTCATGAAATAATAGAGGAAGTCCATCTAGATAATTTATAATACCTCAAGTAAAATAGGATTTAAGTATTTCACAACCTAGAGAGGCACCATAAAATTATAGTGACGATGCTTAACAATAATTTTCACATATTCTCCCTAATCCAGGGCGATATGGTACCATCTCTCAAAACACTAATGACACTAGAAAAAAATCCACCAAAGATAGTTATCAAGTGGGAATGTCTTTAAATTATACATAAGGTATATTCTAACAGATCATACTCTTTTATCAAAGTGTCTAGAGAGTGTATTACACATATAACCAATGTTATGTTTCTCAAGAAGTACTTTGTGTGGAGGCACATTGTACAAATTCAATGACTTTAAACTATGAGTTATAAGACTGGTATTATTACCTTAAATAGTTTAGATCCCCTCTAGTATATACTACAAAACATTAAACTAGAATAATTAATAGTCTATTTTGTATGAAATTATATTACAAATCCCAACATCCCTAGTGCATGATGATAAACTATAGTCTAACCCTGTGTAATATAAATGGGTTTCCTCATATACTAAATATTGGGTGACAAAAAAATAAACATCGTCTGCACATGATCATAAACTATACCTTTCCCTATGTTATAAACAAGGGTTTACCCATGGTAAATATGGGATTCCTCAATGTCCTCAGTAGAGAGGAAAAAACCCTAACGATGTTAGTCTTCAAACACATTGCTTTATAGAACTATGTGTGGATTTATCTCATTTCACATGGGATACATAGTTACATAAAAACCCAGTTTTTTTAGGTACATCCACCAATTCATCAAAAATACTTCCCATAGGGGGGAGAAATAACATCCATTAACATTTTAATAATTTACCCCACTTTCGGTCCATGCATTATGACTCATATCTATGTCCATTTTTTCATGGTAACTATTTGGTACGTGGGTATACATCACCCTCTTTTCACGCCAGGTTTTACCTATTTCATTCCACATAGATAACCTTAAAAAATATTCCCCAATTCAAATAATAATTACAATAAACTATTTTACAAATTCCTCTTATCTATACCTTATGGCCTTAAACTATGTGAACCTAGCTTTGGGACCAATTCATGTGGCATAGAGCCTTGTTATATCATTTCACATTGGGTTTCAACTTTTTCACACCACACTAACATCCTCGATTTCATTACCTTGGTTCAAGCTCTAAAACAATAAACTATAAATTTGGTTCCATGATGTATGATTTTAAACTATGCCCATACAAACTCCATGACCCCTCATCCACATGGTTTTATTCATCCCCAGTGATTTAGTAAGATAATGACCCCACCAATTTCTACAACTATGTATGGATTGATTCCAATTCTCATGGGATATGTAGTGACACTTATACCTCTTGACTTGGTTCCTAGCCTCAAAAACACCTCAAAAACACCAATTACCAATCACACTATTTCCTCAAAATTTGTTTATAGGCCTCCAATTTAGCTATAATCTCCAATAATATTCCTTTACCCATTGGTGGGTTGAGATTACCTAACAAATAAACATTGGAAGAATAGAATGGGAAGATCAACATGTATGCCCTACCAACTTCCTCATCATAATATGTTAAACATAATCCTCACCCTATATAAATTAGTGATGCCTCATATCATAATATGAGACGATTCGGTAAACTCACTCGAGAGTAAAGCTGATGTCGACATCAATCCTCTACCTGGCCGCATTACATAATTGCATGTGGTTTGATTCACACCCCATGGGATATGTAATGATGATTTAATTTCTTATCATGGGTCCAACCACCATCTTCGAATCATTATGGGTTATTTTATTCCACATCATCATGATGTCGACTTGGGTATATATTTTTGGGTTTTTTTCTAGAGGGTCTCTTTGACCCTCCTTTCACATTGGGTTATCAATATTTTATGCCACATAATTCTATTTAAGAAGACTATTCCCATTTGGGTCCATGACTTATGAATTTCAACTCGGAATGACCTCTCTAGTCCATTTTCTATATTAGTGGAAATTGACTGTGTTTTACGACTCTAAACATTGATTCCTAAAGTCCCCAAAACATGATGTTAAACTATAGCATTCCCCATTTGGAACTGTGATGCGTCCTAAGATAAGTATGGGATGACCATAAAATCCAAACACTATATGAAACCAGGATTACATTTTTGATTAATATGAGATGATATGATACCAACATCCTCTATAAATTATTCTAAAATGTATCCTTACATTGTATGAAATATAGATACCTCATAAAATTAGTATGGGATGAGAAACAAATACTTACCCTATATGAAACATGAATGCCTAAAATTATAAATATAGGATGACCAAAAACCATCATCCCCATTGCATGATGTTAAAATATAGACATACCCCATATAAAATCGGTATTCCTCCTAACATGAGATGATTCAATATCATCGCCAAAGAAAATGTCACCCTTTTGATGTTCATCTCCTTACACAACACCTTCCTAAACTATATTTTTATTGATTCCCATTATCATGGGATGTGTAGTGATTCCTATATATCACATCCTAGGTCCGTCCCTATCATCAACCCATTTGGGGTCTTTCACCTTCAGGAAAGGCCTGATTCTCACATTCTTGCATGTTCACCCAGTGCATTTGATTATATGGAAGAATATTTCCCGGAGAACTAAATATTTCCTCTAAGACATTCACTTAATCAAATTTAATGATTCATTATTTTTTCAATTTGGATAAAAATTATCCTACCTATTTGAATAGGATCTATAAAAGAAATGGTTCATGTCCACACTAGATCTCATACCATCCTAGGTTCACTCATTGAAAGACCCTTGGTAACAGTTAGAGTCTCCCATATTTCCATCTAGTTCAATGTTCTATCTTGTATTTTTTCACCCTTTATTTAACGGGAGTGGGTGTGGAACCTATGTTTCAAACTTGTTCAATAGTAGTTCACTACCCATCAGGTGTTCCCCTTTTTTCTATATAGGTCTTGAAATTCACAGTCAACCCTCATGAGATTTTTCGGTCACATTTCACCGTGACGTATTCTTCCCTACAAACAATATGGACTCTGTATCACTCCTTTACTCTCGCATATATAAATTCTCACATGGGATAAGGATCTTGGAAGGGAGTTTTTCATCATGCAACATTGAGATGCATGGGTTCTCACCTAATGGTCTGAACTCTGTGACCTTAAACAAGGAGACCATGTCCAAGCATCACAAATTTGAACTATGTGTAAGTCATACTGCGCATATTCTATATGGTTCTAGACTACTTTATCCCTCAATTCACATTGGGTCACCTTCCTTTTATATAATTAAAACTCCTTTGATATATCCCCCGATGAGATAGTCATTATGACCTTAAATTACTTGGTATCGGTCTGAACTCTATGACCATATACTGGGAGCCAAATTCTAAGCATCATGACTTTAAACTGTGTTCATGCCACCCAAAGAATGTGTTTTGTGGTGTTGGGCCTCTTTGGACCTCATGTCATATCGATTTATCAGTATTAAATGCTACACATGTACTTTTGGGATGGTCACCTGATGGTCTGAACTCTGTGAACTTAAATTAGGAGGCTATGTCAAAGAATCATGACCTTAATTTTTGAACAATATTTCTCTGTGGTATTCTCTATGGTAGGCCCTCATTGTATCCTTAATCATGACAAGTTACCTATCCCATGTACCAGACAAATCCCTTTTAAGGCCCCCAGTAATATCATGACCTTAAATTGTGTGTGAGTCACCTTGGATACTTTTTTATAGTTCAATACCTTCTAATAATACCATTTCCATCTGTTATGAGGCCTATGGAATCATGGGAACCTTTCTTGGAGGAAATATCCATTTGGTCCAAGAATTATGCTCTAAAATTAATTTTATCACCATGGTGTAAGATTTATGACCATAATATAGGAGTCATTGTCTGAGAATTATGGCACTAAACAATTTGAATATTCTTGGTCTGAAAGGTATGTCCTTAAACTACCAAAGGAAAGAGTCACAAACGTTTTCCAAGTTGAAAACCCATAGAGTAAACTAGATTAAGGGTTAGAATTCCCCTTCCAGGTCACTCCCGTGACTTGGGAAAAATAATGGGATAAAAATAAATAGGATCAAAGCCATCAGGGACACACTTTGGTTCCATAAAAACCTTTGTTTCACTCTCTGAATGCATTGGTATATGAAATATTTAGAGTGAAATAATAAGATCCATTTTCCTCAAGATACCCTCTAGGGATTACCCCCCCCCCTTGTTTTTTCCTCTCACTCCCCTATCCACATTGGTTGGGTGGGCCTTCTTCACAGTGGTTCACATTTCCTAGTCATGTGAAGCTAAATTATGCTATGACCATCCCAATCACATGACAATAAATTGTTCAATGAATCTTCCTCATAGTTTGAAGATAAAATTTGTGTGAATCATCCTAATATTATGATGAAAGAATGTGTATCCATCATATGCTTTACATGATTTAAAACTTCGAATATTCATAGGATCATTCTTAGGAATCCTATTTCCCTATTTGATGATAGTCACCTACCAAATTGTTTATGTTCCTCGACCATCACTCATCATATAAGATGATTCTCCCCTTGGAAGATGATTATAACATTTGTTCAGACCTATAATCCCACTTAATGTTCTTGAAGTCATAGCGTCATAATTTTGAGACTTTTTAACTTTATTTAAACATTTCATCAATTCAAACCCATGATCTATGTATCCAATGACATGGATCCCTAACATCTTCCATGTGGGAATGCCCCCCCCCCAAGAGAATGGTGTTTAGCCATAATGGCCCACATACCATTCGGGACACATGCCTCGAAATAATTATGATGATATTTTTATATATATCTCGCATATCAAAATTGTTCAGCGGTCAACCCACATTTTTTTATCCCCATACTCAAAAAATGATAATGGAATGTTTGATTAGAATATGTTTAGTAGTTATCCTCCATCATTATGCCACCCCATTTGTCTTTCAAATCATGGGTGTCTGTATTAATGATCCCCATCACCCCTTTGTTTGGGTGAAATTAAACATCCCTGGTGTTACACCTTTTGTTAACTAGAGTATGTTAATAAATAATGTTCATTGTTTATAGAGTCTCACAATCTAGACAGAACATTCTCTTCCAGAACACTCTCAGTGGTTGATAAACAAGTTCAGATCCCGAGTGTTTGAAACATGTCAGTTACTCTCTTATAAATGAAAAATATTCTATTTGTAACTTGTTTCCCACACTAATCATGACTCATTTCGTCTTAGAGATTCACTATTTTATATCTTGTAAATTTGATCAAGACAATGAAAAATTAATGATGTTTAATATATGTAGGGAGTTTAAAATTGGATCTTCATAGTTCAGTAGGGTCATCCACATATTGTAGCCCCTCCTTTATTTCATGATAATGTAAAATTTCCATATTGTTCAACCACAAAAACCATGTTTCTGGGTTCATTCATTCATTAATGAGTAGCCTATAGAGCCTGTTGAAACTATAAAATATCAACTACCTGATCCTTAGTTATAAGACGATCTTCATCAACCCATATTCTCATGTGATCCTACATAGCTCATCATTCATCCACCATATATTCCACCTACACTCCCTTATCCCCAACCTCCACCAATTGATCCCCCATTTGGACAATGATCACTATATGAGCTTTAATTATGTCCACATTCTCATGTACTAACCCTCATAGTCAAAAGATGTCCTCTTAAACATCCTAGAAATCCTGAGTGCCCTCAGCCTTCTTCTTGTTCCAGACGACATCAGAATCCTACAACACTGCACATTCCCGATCAATGAAAAAGTCCCTTTCTAGTGCATGGTGGTATCTATAGTCCACCCCAATATTCCCTAGTCTAACTAGACAATTTTGAAGAGATCCCACTTAGTTTTTCATATCAAACAGTGAGGTGCAAGTGATGAAATTATGCATGCTCCGTTATGGATTATGTCATATAACAAAATTCTCCTCAAAGAAATCCAAGATTGAATTATTGAATTGATCTTGTAGAGTAATATTATATGGGGGAATAATTCCAAATCATCATTGGTTAGGTCATCCATAGGAATTTTATCAGGTAGGATGAACCCTAGGTATAGGGGAATTGCATCCTCACCTAACCTCTCATCCAAAATGGGAGCGTCAACTACCTTATGTGTCACCTATGAGGTAGGATCATCAATCAAAACCTCATTGAACACCCAAATTGGGGGAATTATCTCAAACACCATAATTTATTCCTCAGTTCCAATAGTACTTTTGAGATAGGTGCACACATAGTAGCCTCCCCGATTACTTTGTTTTCCTACAAGATTTATGCCTCCTCCATCAAGGATTTGGATCCAACATGCACGTCATGTGGAACCTATATATAATTTTCATCCACTAAATCATCCTCAACCACCTTATTTTAAGGGATATAATCATCCACCACTATATTCCTAGGATCATACTTCACCTTAGGTGGTTAACCTCTAAATACATTTTGAACTTCCATTGAAATCACCGGGTTATCTGAGTGTGACTTATGAGAGTTAAACATGAAATTCAAGGTGAAAAGGTGAAAGGGATTACAAGAATAATACAAACCAGTGATAATATTAGAGAGAACCTTGGAAAAAACTCTTATAAAGGGAATTCCCTCAGTGTTTTTCACTACATTTTCTAGCACCACATCATTTATTGGTTTTCCACCAATGGATACAACATTAGGAAGATGACTCATGCTCATCCCCATAGGGGTCATGGGACCCTTTTCTACTATCATAGGTTCTTCATGAATCACCCCCTCTTATATGCTTAAAAATTGGTCCAAAAGTGAAAATTAATTTGTTAATATATTATAAAAGATGGGTTATAGTAAAGGTACACATGATAAGTGGACACACCATATCGATGAAATGATCTACATCCTTGGGAGAGTCTTGATATGAATAACATTCCCATGAATCCTCCTCCAAAACCTATGGAAGATTCATGCATTTGGTTGTATCACCTTCTGAGATATCTGGAGGGGAGTTCATTCCCAATAACACCTTTAATTAGTAGGTTGGGGGGCATGCAGTGCATCAAGAGTACATGAAGTCCAGCAGCTCATCCATGTATTGCATCTCTTCGGGGTGGGAAACATGGAATCCTAACCTCGTGTGGCCTATCCCTAGTAGGATTATCCCATTATTGTGAATACATTTCATTATCCCATTAAGGGATCTGATCGATTTGCGAATTCCTAAAATATCTATGGAATTAGGAAAAAACATCAATATCGACATTTGGGAATAAATATCACTTATTACTTAGACATGCACCCTTAGGATTACCCTATAGGGTCTTCCTTCCTCCTATAGTTGCATTCCTAGTAGTTTCAAACCTTTTGAATCTCCCCTACCAGATGCATCATCCTATTTAGGGCTTGGAATTTTCAACTCTGTAGCCAACAAACTACCCACCGAACTAACCTTGCATCCATGGAGAGCACCACTTACCACACATCATCATCCCCAGGGATGTGTCCCACTCTTAATCAGCCCAAAAAAATTTCCACCCAAATTTTTTTATTCATTATCAATGGAAGTAAATAAATAAAAGTAACATCATCACGAAGGTCTAAAATATTGTAGATCCATTGTGTGTGCTCTAACCAGATTAACCCCCTCCGAAGGAAGGGATCACATTGAGTTACCTTTTATGAAAATAAGTCTGCAACAACATTACCATCATGCCACATTTTAAGGATCTCTATTCGATCACTCACTAGTTCGATGTATAGTCAGATAATATATTTGTAAGAACTTAGATCTTCATTTCAGGCACATACTTCCTTTTTCTAGAGTTTTTGAGAAAAATGAAGTTTCTGGAAATTTTTGAAGTACACGTTGTGTACTTTATGAGTACATGTCATGTACTCTTTTACCTCTCAAAGCCATGTTCTGGCCGTGTCTAGGCCACACACACGGTGTGTACGAGTGACGTGGAGGCCGATTTTGGCGAAGTACGGAAAGACCTTGTACACGCCGTATACTCTAAAATTACACACTGTGTAATTTATTTTTTTCATTAAACGGGTCGGGGTCGCGCCTAATCGGGGAAAATGTCTTCTTCTCCAGCTTCTTCATCCGAGAGCGACCCGTACGGCCGCAGATATTCTCTGATCCACCGTTCCTCTGTCTGTTCTCCGTTTCGATCGTCGTCGATTGCGTTGGAAGTGCAGCAGTGGGTCCTCCCTTCTCCTAGAGCCTTGTTTACCAATTTATCTTCTTTCTCAAGTTATCGTCGGTTGAACTTTTTGTGTGTTTTCATAGATCTTCTCTGTTCTAAGGAGAATCAATCTGTGTTGCTCAAGTATTTTTATCTCCTAGCATCCAGGTAGGTGGTTTGTGCCTTTACATAGGAATTCTATTAATATTTTGTGCAAATTCCACCAATTCCCATGAACAGGGAATTGTGGGTTTCCTATTTTTTCCCTGTTGTTTGTCTGCTTTTCTTGATTTCTTGAGTACAGATCATTTTTTGTAAATTTGGATAATTTATATTGTGTTTTTGTGCTTAGCCTTGCATGTTTTTCTTATTAGGCATTTTGCCATTTGACATGCCAAGTTGTAGGATAGTGGGGCTGTTATACTATTATGTTGTTATGCATTAGAATGATATCCAAGTAGTTCTTGATGTTTACTTGGGATGATACGTGGGCGCTGAGCATGTTTATTTCATATAGGATTGTGAGAACCTAGTGTAGTAGACCATAGGGAGAATGGATGTAAGGGCTTCTCCGGAGTGTCTTTTAATACGATGCGAGACCACAGGTGGAATTGACGATGAGTGCTTCCTCAGAGAGTCTGTAGTTCCTTGATGTGGGCCACAGGGGGAATGAGACATTGAGTGCTTCCCCAGAGATCCTTTAGTATGATACGAGACTATAGGGGGAATTGACGATGAGTGCTTCCTCAGAAAGTCTACTCTTATCTGAACCAGAGGGGTGAGACTGAGTGTTCCTCCTAGAGGGTTGATAGTACTTATAGGTTGAACCATAGGGGTTACTCTATGAGAGCTACCCATAGGGTTACCTGTTTTCTACTTGTTGTTGGTTGTTCACTTGTGTACTTTATATGCTAGAATCGTGTATTGTAGCTGTTATGTGCTTTTCTGTTTACTGGTTCCTGCACTTTTACTTGCCTTGTATTCATTGATTATTAGGAATAGATATTTGGGTGATTTCCTACTGGGATTGTATCTCACACCCTGTTTGGGCCATGCTTTTGGGCCTAAGCAGATTATATTGTTGCAGGTATAGATAAGGGCAAGCGCCCTTCTACTTCAGGTTATTGATTGTTGTGGAGAGGGAGAGCATGGGACCAAGCTGAGGCTTGCGATGCTGAGGAGTCGCTCATCTATTTTTCTTTTATACTTTGGCTTAGTACTGTATTCAGCATTGTGACTTGTTTGGCTGTTTTCCTAGACATATATGTATCATGCATCATTTACATATATTCCTGCTCCAGTTGTTTATTTGTTAGTCTTCTGTTGTTTATCGTTTACTCGTGTATGTATGTCTATTGCTTCTTCTATTGTTGTTTTTTTCTTTTCCGCTGTGTACTCTGCCAATGAGGTCATAGTTTCCCCACTATCACACCCAAGGCCCTCACTACTAGTCAGCAGCCTCTGGAGTTTGGGGAAATGCGCTTGAGGCCATGTAACCAACCAGGTATAGGGCGCCTCTGGGTGGCTTCTAGAACTGGGACGTTACAAAGTGGTATCATAGGGTGTTCTTTTCTATTAACTTACTATTTGGAGCCTTTAGCCAGGGATAGGATGGATTTGGTACTTGGTGTTAAGTTGTGCCCAGGAGTAGCTAACCCATGTACAGGGAAAATCCAAACTACCTCGTTTATTGCAGTTTTTTGGTTTTGAGATTTACGATTGATATGATTTTATCTAGAGTGATTCAGATGTCCTGTGTTGTTGTTGTTTTTCTATTGCGGTTCTATTTCTGTCGCAACCTGATGAGATGAGGATATGACATCTCATGAATTATATATACACTTGTTAGAAATCACATGCCATGCATTCTTTCCATTCCATCTAGGGTGAATTAGCGGTTGCATGTTGTTGTGATAGACTTGTGTAGATTTTTCATGCTATTGTGATAGATGCTTTGGTAGGATCTCTGCTACTGATAGAGGACTATTTGTATTGTACCTTGCATGAATGAATTCCAAATTTCGGTTCTTAAGGTGTTATAGGCCCTCTTGAATCGGAAATTGCTGGATCATTGACCTATTTTTATTTGTATATGACTATATTGGATGCCAAACTTTGATTCTCAGGGAGTATGGGCCCTCACGGATCAGAATTTGGCACCATCATGCCTTATTTTCAGTGTTTTCTGGGCTTTGGTGCAATTTCAGAGATACTGCCCGGAAAAACCCAGAATACATAGCGTGTACTTTATATATACAGGTCGTGTAATTTTAAACCGTGTCCTTGACTGTGTGAGCAGAAATACGGGTTGTGAAAATCACCAGGAACACTCCGTGTACGGTAGGTACATGCCGTGTAGTAGTGAGCATGTACCCGGCCGTGTAAATAACAACACGGGTTGGGGAAGCTCAAGTAGAACATGCCGTGTTGGATAGCAACATGTCGTGTAGTCTTGTTCCAGGTACCCAGCCGTGTCACGAGCAACACAGGTCGGTGTTATATTCTTCCACACACGCCGTGTTTGTTCGGAACACGCCGTGTAAGGGTCAGCCGTGTACTTGGTCATGTCGCCAACAACACGTGTTGGGAAAAGACTTCAAGTACACGCCGTGTTTGTTCGGAACACACCGTGTAGTCTCGGCCGTGTAGCTAGCAACACGGATCATTGAAACCATGTCTATTGTATGCCGTTTCCACCAGGAACACGCCGTGTAGTCTCATTTTAAGAAGACCATGTGGGTTATCCATGCGAGGAGACACAGGAAGGGAAATAGAGTTCAGTACACGCCGTGTAGATTTTATACATGTCATGTAGTCTTGTTTTCTAAATCTTGTGTTTTTCCTTCTCCTGTTTTCATTTTGTACTCCTTAGTTCTATGTTGCTATCGTGGAGAGCCTTGGTCTCTGTATCTTTTCTTCTGCTGACTCCTTGAAACTAGAAACACCTTTGGGGACAAGGACATCTAGTGTACGTCAGTGTAGAGATTTCCCTCTCGAGGTTGCAGGGTATCATTTCTTATGGGATCTCTACGTCCTAGAGATGATAGTCTATGATGTCATTCTCAGGATGGACTGGTTGGTTCCCTTCCAGGCAGTCGTTGACTGTTATCACTGCAAGGTGAGTTTCATCGCACCAGAGGGTGAATCTTTTCTTCATAGAGGCAAATGGGATGTCCAGGCGAGTCGGGCAGGACTCAAGCATCATGGGCTAGGAAGGGTGACGGCCCAGATTGCTAGTCTTTATTTGGATGACCAGGGGACTTCCCAGTTGGACTTTCCTCCAGTGGTGGATCGTTTCAGGGATATCTTTCCAGAGGACTTTTCAGGTTTTTGTAGAGACCCGTAACTTAACGTATATGGACATTACATTACTTTTTCGGAATACTTAATACATAACAAAAACAGACACACAAGGTCTGTAATAGTTTAGTGTCTTTGGAAACTTGGAACGTAATCTTCTAATCGTGGTGAAATATCTTCAACATCTCCCATAAAGATCTTCCCCTTTTTTCTTACCTAAAACCTTTCTTTATATCCTGGGGAAAAGAAAACATAAAAGGGTGAGCTCAAATGCTCAGTAAGGGTAAGCATGGATAAAATAAAACATACCATATACATTTGAACTTAAAAACATGAACATAATGTTTAAACATCAAAATCTTGAGAAATGACATAAAACATGGAAGTACGTAAGGCATAGATCATAAAGAAACATTAATAATGATAAAATATCATGGGAATAAAACATGTAATTGTGGAAACCATTAAGCACATGATATGATTTCCATATTAGCCAAGTCATTGCTGCCAAGACCATCTTAGGGGGAAAATTCCCTTTCTGAATCGAGTTCACTCCTCATTCCAGTCCTGTATTACTGAACCGGTTTAACTTGTCGTTCCAGCCATGTCTATCTCATGAGATATAAATCTTTACCCAATGCATTGGAGGGAGATATAGGTCCCACCCATCTCATAATGATGTCATTCTTATGTGTGCCACAAAATCATAAATCATACATCATTTCATAACCCATGTAATAAAAATGGGATTCTTAAACAACATGACATCATAAAACAATTCATATAAGATAAAGGAATTCATAAAAATAATTTCATCACAACATAATCAAATAAATGTAATAATAGGGATATAAACAGAACCCTATATTATCTTAGATGTAAAATAATTTTGATAAAACACTTGAACTCCATTCTTGAGGAAAATATCCTTTCTACTTCAAAAACATTTTCCTTTCATAACATGTCATACAATTTTAAACTAAAAGAAGTTGATTAAAAATAAACATGAAAACTTGTAAAGGAAGCTTCTTGGAAATAATGTTTTAAAAATCCATTCATGCCGTATAAGTTAAAAAAAGCATTCTTCTCGTACTTTTGTCGGAAAAGTCAAAAAGTACCTCGTACGAAAAATGACAAAAGATTCCTTTCATATCTTTTACTAAAAACTCACCGAAGGGTAAAATTGGATTTTAAAAATTGTAGGTGGATGGAAATAATATTAAATATTTAGGAAACATGGATGTGGATGATAAAATACAACACAGTAAATACCAAATTATAAACAATCTCGGATAAAAATGAGATTGTGATATTTCCCTTACCTTAGGTCCGATATGCTTCGTACGTATCCGAACCTCCTTTATAATGATTTAAATAATTTCATTGACTTATTAAAGAATCATATTGATTGTTATGATATCATATATGGTTCACTTATGACTTTATATTACCCGTTCTTTTGTAAATTTCATGTTAAAGAGCGTTTTGGGTAAAATTGTTTCATTTGTCGTCCGTGTTTTGACTTGTAATTATTCATATGATTACTTAGATCATGATTACTTAATTCCAGAATATAAAACATGATTTATATATAATATATATTCAGAATATACATATATATAATAGATCGATAAATGGAAAGAAATACACCGTTCATGGAGACGGTAGGTCGTACATACGCATGAACGTTGTTTTCGTTTCCTCGTTGAATTGAATGGAATTAATTGGATGACATACATATATATATACATAAATATAGAATCATTATTATGTCATATATTTCATTATTACTTATTATATATACTTTATAATTATTTATGAATGGTTAATCATTGAGAATGAATCTCATCGCATCGTGGAGACGGTATTCCGTACGTACGCACGAGCGATGATATCGTTCCCATGATCGTGGAATTTTATTGGAGTGTATGTATACTGTTACAGAATCAATATCACTTTACAATAATCATATATAGTTATTATTTACACCATTATACCCATCCAAGTGAGGTGGTGGTGTAAAATAGATTACACCACGGCGTGGAGACGGTATTTTGTACGTACGCACGCGCGGTGATTTCGTTTTCCGTAGGATGGATAAATGGTGAAATAGGGTTGTTTCATACTTATAATAACATATAAGTATATGAGTGATACTGATGTTATTACTTCATAATGAAACAACCTAATAAGAATAAGTGGAAGAAGAAATAAAGGTGAAAGAATCGGTAACGGAAATTACCTCTTCTTTGAAGCACCTCTTTGAGACCTCCACTTAGGGCACTAAAATTGGTCTTTGAAGAAGACCAGGACCTATAGGATGTTTCTAGGGAAGTGTAGAAGATAATTGGGCAGGTTTTTTCCGAGCATGAAGGCTCAAAGTGGTGTGTGGAAGAGAGGGAGGAGGTTCCCTTTTATAAGGGAGGAGAGGGGCACCTTTGGAATTCTTAAAAATATTAATTTATAATAAATCTAACCCCACTTAAAAACCTCCAAAAATGACTCATATTAGAAGATTAGATGAGATAGGGTTGTAATCTAATCAACCAATCAAATTTATACATGTTTGGATCTTATTTTAAACATTATCAACTTGATTTATCCTTATTTAATCAATTTAATTTTATTTATGGTAATAACATTCTAAATTTTAAATTATAACAAAAAATTACTTATTTGTTGTGAATTGTCCATAATTGGATATTTTATAACATTTTATACCATATAAATTTAAATTTATAATTTTTAAATAATTTTGTGATTTTTAAACAATTTTATAATATGTTATTTTTATAAAATAACAATAGTGTCAATTTTGACACTATTAATTTATTTGAATTTAAATAAAATATATACAGAAGATATGTTCGAACTAACAGCTTTAATAGATTCATAAAAAGTCATATGTATCTTGAAAATTAGTGGAGAACATTAAATAGTTCATATAATAGTTATTTTATTATTTTTAAAAATCATTTATTTGGTTTATCTCTTTATAAAATAATTACTACAACATTTTTGTATAATTATTTAATATACTTATTTGTTGCATAAAAATTAAAAATAAAATCCTATGATGAATATAAATCTATTACCTTACAAAATAATACTTTTAATCGAATTTATCATCTTAAAATCACAATATTTAAATTGTTATATTTATTAAATTATGATGGTGACAACTTTGGCATCATTTAAAATAAAATAATATAAGTGTCATAATTGCCTTAATAAAGATCCAAATGGTCAAAAATTAGGCCAGTGGATGATTAGAGTTTATATATACACTAATAATAAGCATTGTGCAGATTTTTGGTCCTTTTGATATGTATTACTATTTCAATGAAAACTATATTATTGATTTTTCACTAAATAAATAATTTCTGCATCATTAATGTATCACTATAAATGACAATTATTTAATCCCAAAAAAAAATCTAAATAAATTCTCATGATTTAGATAATTTTATTATCTTTCTAGAGAATATTCATGTTCGAAGTTATATGATGTTTATCACTAAATTAAAATTATTATACCTATAAGATTTAAGAGAGTGACATGTTGTCACTTTCTTTGGTTTTAATAATAATTAAATTATTTTCATGGTCAAAAGTCCATAAAATGAATATAATCCGACCCTTAGGTTATATGGGTCTACTTTTAGCAATCCAATAGAATTTTGGCATGTGTTAGGGTAATTTTATAATATTATATTTACCCTTAATTACCCGATTTACCTTTAACTATGGTAAATAAAATTTACCGTAGTTACTATTCATAATTCCCAAAAATAAAAAGTAGCTTATTAACATAATTTGGACCCACTGATTCCAAATATGGAATCCATTTTTCCAAATTCAATACACAAAAGTTTCAGAAATTAAATTAAAATTAATCCCGTTGTCGAAAGAAAATGGGTTTTTCTTTAAAACATTGCAAAAGATTGAATTGATTTAACCTACGAATTTAATGTAAAATCAATGCTAATGACATACATTATATTAAATTGTAAAAATATATTCTATTTATACTTTAAAACCATTCAATATTATAATTTAACCATATAAATTATTGCGATGAAAAAAGTTGTTTTTAATTAAAATATAGCGTGTTTTTACTATTCATCAAAATATGAAAGTTACCAGAATAATATGAAAAATTTATCCAAAGTAAATTTTAATTTCTTAATTCCAAATAATAATTTAATTTTTTTCAAATTGATCTTATAAACATGTCAAAAACTATATTTAAAGTGGGTGCGCCATTAAAAGGCGGCAAAACTGCATTTTTTGAAAAATACTTATTTTACCCGAAAAATTTATTTTGTTCTTATACCATGTTCTATAAAATGTGTAAGATGAATAATAATGTTATAAAATTAAAAATTTAGTTAATACTATTCATAACGGCTAGTTCATAATAATATTATAATAATATATCGTTGTTTAGTAAAACCCGGTATTGCGTACAACACACGCTATCGAGGAAGGTCGCGATTGCATGTAATGCAAGACAAGTCAGGGTTGCGTGTTGTGAAAGAATCCTTCGTTGTTTCGTATAACATAATCCAACCATATTTCATTTATACATTGAATATATATATATATATATACTCAATGTTGCGTAGAATAACTATTATCAAAATTGTGTGTAACGCGATCCAAGAAAGTGTTGCGTATACTGCAAGCTAATACGGTGTTGCGTATAGCGCAAGGTAATCTTGGTGTAGCATACAACACAAGACATTAATGAAATTAAAAGAATATTTTTTATAAAATCTCTGGGTGTTACATTCTACCCCCCTTAAAATGAATTTCTCCCTCGAAATTCGTCGGGGTTATAAATGGTTTACTACTCGAAAGTTTGTTTAATAGAAACTCACATCGTAAAAAGGAATACCAAAACATGTCTTTAAAAACTAAAGTATGAAATGTAACGGTTACCCAAATTAACTCATCAATGGGTTTCCACGTAGGATAACATAGGTGAAAATATGGATATGGAAGAAAAATCCAACCATCAAGTTCTGATGGAGAGTGGTAGAGAACATGGCTATGAAAAATCCAACAATCACAAAGCTATTGATTTGTGATGATCTAAGGTGCCATCTGATTCATCGGATATAAGGGAACTAGGACAAAATTTTTGGTTTTCAAGATAATTTCCCTAAAGTTGATGAATTAAAAGAAATACTTGCATGATTTTGGTACAATCTCACTATTGTTCGTGAATTGAAAAATTTCCACTTCATCCCTTAAAGAAATGAAGTTGAATTTGTTATTCGTGATGTGTTAGTAGATCATGTGATAGAATGATGGGTCATTCCATCTCATTCAAACAAAAGGTTAGCAAAAGTTATAAGTCCATCTTATGGTTAGATTAATCATATATGGTTCCAAAAATGAACTTATACTTCATATATCATACCGCTTAATAAAATAAAACTAGTTTCTACTAACCAGGGACTTCCTGTAGGCCAGTGGTAGGTGATAAAGGCCAGTCGCACTTCGGTTGTGGGTTCGATTCCCACATCCTTGTCCAACACGATGGGTTGTCACCCGTCCTGCAGGTTGTCCTTTTTCTAAAACTACATTACTATATCATCCCATCAATAATATCAAAAAAAGGGTCTATCCTTAAACAATACTAACTTATGTCCAACATAATCCATTCCAATCTTTAGGCTTATCCATAATATTGTTGTCCATTGTCATATTATAGTGAAAACGATTACCAGAGATTTTATATAAGAAGCATGTTAATACCATCGTTGATCCTCATATATCATAAGATATGTCTTGTTGGTCACATTACAAACGTTCTAAGGCCTTAATCATGTATTCTTTTGAAAAATGAATACCCATTGAACCTTAGTGAAAACACAAATGCTGTTAAAAGTTAACACTTTCCACATACCAAAATCCTCAAAATTCTATATACTCAAACCATGATATCACTTAGTCCTTATATCAATCATGAGCTCATGAATACAATAAAACATCTCAATATCTTCTTATTCCTTCATTATGCGAATATCATCTACTTTACAAAAATATCTGAATAACATTCCATGGTTACTAGTACCATTCAACATATACTTTCAAATACTTTTAGGAAAAACAATAGTGTAACAATCCTTAGATGATTCTTTATTCCATAGTATCATTAACTATACAACATAACTCTCGATAAACATACAATCATTCCACTACCTTCTAAAACAACCGACTGAGATTCAACACTTCTTTCAGCTCATATATCATTTGTAGTCTCCTCATCATCATCCACATAAATAATACCCATATGACCATGCTGATTCTCTTCATGAGATTTTCCAATAGGGAATTGGTTTGCATAATACCCGTACATTCCACATTTAAAACATCTAATCATTGTTGATGTCGTAGAAATACCATTATCCTTGTCCATGGTGTTAACTGAACCTTTTCCTTTGCACTTACTGGCTTTGTGTCCTTCTTTTCCACACCCAAAGCATCTTCCAGTTCCTTTGAAAGAATCTCCCTGATTCCTCTTCCCACATGATTTACATGAGGGAAATTGAACTTTCTTTCCTCTATGATCATCATGAAACTCCATCTTTCTCTTATTATCTGAGTTGGGAAACTTACCAAAGTTGAGATTATTGATCATATTATGAGATTGCTGATTAGGCATAATAACGATGTTTGGACTTCCAGATCCTGTTTCATTTGGTTTCTCATGAAGAAAATCATTCCATTGTCTGTCATATCCTCTATTATCATGAATCTTACAGTTTCCAGCCATTTTCTAAAACCCAAAAAGAATAGTGTGAGAGGAAAAAATCATGCTAGGGAAAACAACATAGTAAAGGGGGAGCACCCTCAATATCTAAAATCTTAGGTTAAATTCTAATATCATTACCGTAGTTCTAGGACTATATCCTATACGTATTCTTATCCTTAGGTACATCCCTAGACATACCTTAGAAATATCTCTAGGGATCTCACTAACGTTTTCGCATCCTAGTTTCCAAAGGTTGACTAACCCTTTCCTCTGATACCAACTATAGAGACTCGTAGCTTGACGTACATGGACATTACATTACTTTTGCGGAATACTTAATACATAACAAAAACAGACACATAAGGACCGTAATAGTTTAGTGTATTTGGAAACATGGAACGTAATCTTCTAATCGTGATGAAAGATCTTCAACATCTCCCATAAAGATCTTCCCCTTTTTTTCTTACCTAAAACCTTTATTTATATCCTGGGGAAAAGAAAACATAAAAAGGGTGAGCTCAAATGCTCAGTAAGGGTAAGCATGGATAAAATAAAACATACCATATACATTTTAACTTAAAAACATGAACATAATGTTTAAACATCAAAAGCTTGACAAATGACATAAAACATGGAAGTACGTAAGGCATAGATCATAAAGAAACATTAATAATGATAAAATAGCATGGGAATAAAACATTTAATTATGGAAACCATTAAGCACATGATATGATTTCCATATTAGCCAAGGCATTGCTTCCAAGACCATCTTAGTGGACAAAGTCCCTTTCTGAATCGAGTTCACTCCTCGTTCCAGCCCTGTATTACTGAACCGGTTTAACTTGTCTTTCCAGCCATGTCTATCTCATGAGATATAAATCTTTACCCAATGCATTGGAGGGAGATATAGGTCCCACCCATCTCATAATGATTTCATTCTTATGTGTGCCACAAAATCATAAATCATACATCATTTCATAACCCATGTAATAAAAATGGGATTCTTAAACAACATGACATCATAAAACAATTCATATAAGATAAAGGAATTCATAAAATAATTCCATCACAACATAATCAAATCAATGTAATAATAGGGATATAAACAGAACCCTATATTATCTTAGATGGAAAATAATTTTGATAAAACACTCGAACTCCATTCTTGAGGAAAATATCCTTTCTACTTCAAAAACATTTTCCTTTCATAACATGTCATACAATTTTAAACTAAAAGAAGTTGATTAAAAATAAACTTGAAAACTTGTAAAGGAATATTCTTGGAAATAATGTTTTAAAAATCCATTCATGTCGTATAAGTTAAAAAAAAGCATTCTTCTCGTACTTTTGTCAGAAAAGTCAAAAAGTACCTCGTACGAAAAACGACAAAAGATTCATTTCATGTCTTTTACTAAAAACTCACCGAAGGGTAAAATTGGATTTTAAAAATTGTAGGTGGATGGAAATAATATTAAATATTTAGGAAACATGGATGTGGATGATAAAATACACCCCAGTAAATACCAAAGTATAAACAATCTCAGATAAAAATGAGATTGTGATATTTCCCTTACCTTAGGTCTGATATGCTTCGTACGTATATGAACCTCCTGTATAATGATTTAAATAATGTCATTGACTTATTAAAGAATCATATTCATTGTTATGATATCATATATGGTTCACTTATGACTTTATATTACCCGTTCTTTTGTAAATTCCATGTTAAAGAGCGTTTTGGGTAAAATCGTTTCATTTGTCGTCCGTGTTTTGACTTGTAATTATTCATATGATTACTTAGATCATGATTACTTAATTCCAGAATATAAAACATGATTTATATATAATATATATTCAGAATATACATATATATAATAGATCGATAAATGGAAAGAAATACACTGTTCATGGAGACGGTAGGTCGTACGTACGCATGAACGTTGTTTTCGTTTCCTCGTTGAATTGAATGGAATTAATTGGATGACATAAATATATATATACATAAATCCAGTATCATTATTATGTCATATATTTCATGATTACTTATTATATATACTTTATAATCATTTATGAATGGTTAATCATTGAGAATGAATCTCATCGCGTCATGGATACGGTATTCCGTACGTACGCACGAGCGATGATATCGTTCCCATGATAGTGGAATTTTATTGGAGTCTATGTATACTATTACAGAATCAATATCACTTTACAATAATCATATATAGTTATTATTTACACCATTATACCCATCCAAGTAAGGTGGTGGTGGAAAATAGATTACACCACGGCGTGGAGACGGTATTCCGTACGTACGCACGCGTGGTGATTTCGTTTTCCGTAGGATGGATAGATGATGAAATAGGGTTGTTTCATACTTATAATAACATATCAGTATATGATTGATACTGATGTTATTACTTCATAATGAAACAACCTAAGAATAAGAAGTAGAAGAATAAATAAAGGTGAAAGAATCGGTAACGGAAATTACCTCTTCTTTGAAGCGCCTCTTTGAGACCTACTCTTAGGGCACTAAAGTTGGTCTTTGAAGAAGACCAGGACCTATAGGATGTTTCTAGGGAAGTGGAGACGATAATTGGGTAGGGTTTGGCCGAGCTTTAAGGCTCAATGTGGTGTGTGTAAGAGAGGGAGGAGGTGCCCTTTTATACGGGAGGAGAGGGGCACCTTTGGAATTCTTAAAAATATTAATTTATAATAAATCTAACCCCACTTAAAAACCTCAAAAAATTAATCATATACAAATATTAGATGAGATAGTGTTGTAATATCATCAACCAATCAAATTTAGACATGTTTGGATCTTATTTTAAACATTATCAACTTGACTTATCCTTATTTAATCAATTTTATTTTATTTATGGTAATAACATTCTAAATTTTAAATTATAACAAACAATTACTTATTTGTTGTGAATTGTCCATAATTTGATACTTTATAACATTTTCTACCATATAAATTTAAATTTATAATTTTTAAATAATTTTGTGATTTTTAAACAATTTTATAATATGTTATTTTTATAAAATAACAATAGTGTCAATTTTGACACTATTCATTTATTTGAATTTAAATAAAATATATACAGAAGATATGTTTGAACTAATAGTTTTAATAGATTCATAAAAAGTCATATGTATCTTGAAAATTAGTGGAGCACATTAAATAGTTCATATAATAGTTATTTTATTATTTTTAAAAACCATTTATTTGGTTTATCTCTTTATAAAATAATTACTACAACATTTTTGTATAATTATTTAATATACTTATTTGTTGCATAAAAATTAAAAATAAAATCCTATGATGAATATAAATCTATTAACTTTCAAAATAATACTTTTACTCGAATTTATCATCTTAAAATCACAATATTTAAATTGTTATATTTATTAAATTATGAAGGTGACAACTTTGGCGTCATTTAAAATAAAATAATATAAGTGTCATAATTGCCTTAATAAGGATCCAAATGGTCAAAAATTCGGCCAGTGGAAGCTTATAGTTTATATATACACTAATAATAAGTTTTGTGCAGATTTTTGGTCCTTTTGATATGTATTACTATTTCAATAAAAACTATATTATTGATTTTTCACTAAATAAATAATTTCTGCATCATTAATGTATCACTATAAATTACAATTATTTAATCCCAAAAAAAATCTAAATAAATTCTCATGATGTATATAATTTTATTAGATTTCTAGAGACTATTCATGTTCGAAGTTATATGTTGTTTATCACTAAATTAAAATTATTATACTTATAATATTTAAGAGAGTGACATGTAGTCACTTTCTTTGGTTTTAATAATAATTAAATTATTTTCATGGTCAAAAGTTCATAAAATGAATCTAATCCGACCCTTAGGTTATATGGGTCTACTTTTAGCAATCCAATAGAATTTTGGCATGTGTTGGGGTAATTTTTTAATATTATATTTACCCTTAATTACCCGATTTACCTTTAACTATGGTAAATAAAATTTACCGTAGTTACTATTCATAATTCCCAAAAATAAAAAGTATCTTATTAACATAATTTGGACCCACTGATTCCAAATATGGAATCCATTTTTTCAAATTCAATACACAAAAGTTGCAGAAATTAAATTAAAATTAATCCCGTTGTCGAAAGAAAACGGGTTTTTCTTTAAAACATTGCAAAAGATTGAATTGATTTAACCTACGAATTTAATGTAAAATCAATGCTAATGACATACATTATATTAAATGGTAAAAATATATTCTATTTATACTTTAAAACCATTCAATATTATAATTTAACAATATAAATTATTGCGATGAAAAAAGTTGTTTTTAATTAAAATATAGCGTGTTTTTACTATTCATCAAAATATGAAAGTTACCAGAATAATATGAAAAATTTATCCAAAGTAAATTTTTATTTCTTAATTCCAAATAAGAATTTAATTTTGTCAAATTGATCTTATAAACATGTCAAAAACTAGATTTAAAGTGGGTGCGCTATTAAAAGGCGGCAAAACTGCATTTTTTGAAAAATACTTATTTTACCCAAAAAATTTATTTTGTTCTTATACCATGATCTAGAAAATGTGTAAGATGAATAATAATGTTATAAAATTAAAAATTTAGTTAATACTATCCATAACGTCTAGTTCATAATAATATTATAATAATATATCGTTGTTTAGTAAAACTCGGTATTTCGTACAACACACGCTATCGAGGAAGGTCGTGATTGCGTGTAATGCATGCCAAGTCAGGGTTGCGTGTTGTGAAAGAATCCTTCGTTGTTTCGTATAACAGAATCCAACCATATTTCATTTATACATTGAATATATATATATATATATATACTCAATGTTACGTAGAATAACTATTATCAAAATTGTGTGTAACACGATCCAAGAATAGTGTTGCGTATACTGAAAGATAATATGATGTTGTGTATAGCGCAAGGTAATCTTGGTGTAGCATACAACACAATACATTAATGAAATTAAAAGAATATTTTTCATAAAATCTCGGGGTGTTACAGTTTTCCTCTAGAGTGTGATGTAGACATCTCAATTGAGCTCGTTCCAGGAGCGACACCAGTGTCCATTACTCCTTATAGGATGGATACACCTGAGTTTCAGAAGCTCAAGAAGCAGTTGGTGGATTTGCAGGCAAAGGGTTTCATCCGACCCAGCACTTCTCCTTGGGGTTCTCCTGTCCTATTTTCAAACAAGGCAGACGGTACCTTTAGGCTCTGTGTGGATTATCGGAAGTTGAACTAGTTGAAGGTCAAGAACCGGTATCCCTTGCCTAGGATTGATGACCTTTTCGATCAGCTTCCAGGAGTCCTGGTGTTCTCGAAGATCGATTTGAGGTCCGGTTATCATCATTTGTGCATTAGACCATCAGATATACCTCTGACAGCCTTCATAAGCAGGTATGGTCTCTACGAGTATACGGTCATGCCATTCGGTCTCACGAAAGTGCCAGAAGTTTTCATGGCACTGATGAACCGAGTGTTCCATCCTTACTTGGACTCCTTTGTTGTGGTCTTCATGGATGATATCTTGGTGGACTCTCGCACTCGGCACGACCATGATACCCATATTGAGATCATTCTGAGTACACTGAGAGAGCATCGGCTTTATGTTATACTCTCAAATTGCCACTTTTGGATGGATCAGATTCACTTCTTGGGTCACGTCATCTCAGAGGCAGGAGTATCTGTGGACCCAGAGAAAGTGAGAGCTGTAGTTTCCTAGGAGCAGCCGAAGAACGTTTTTGAGGTATGGAGTTTCCTTGGGCTGGTTGGATACTATAGACGCTTTATTCAGAACTTGTCACACCTAGCAGCACCTTTGACAGGTCTGACCAAGAAAGGGGTGAAGTTATCATGGTCAGATTCTTGCGAATCATCCTTTCAGGAGCTGAAGGGGAGGTTGACGTCAGTACTGATACTAGTCTTTCCCGATCCATGCAAGATATACACTATTTATTGTGATGCTTCAAGTATCGAGCTGGGCATTGTGCTTATGCTGGGAGATAGATTCGTTGCGTACGGGTCTCGGCAGTTGAGGCCACATGAGAAGAACTACCCGACGCACAATCTGGAGTTGGCAGTTGTTGTTCATGCATTACGTTGTTGGAGACATTACCTTATGGAAGAGCACTTTGTGGTTTTCATCAACCACAAGAGTCTCAAGTACATCTTCACTCAGCATGATCTGAATCTGAGACAGTGCAGGTGGGTCGAGTATCTTCAGTCTTTTTATTTCGAGCTTGCCTATATGTCGGGAAAGGGCAACGCAGTGGCAGATGCATTGAGCAGGAGAACTCAGTTTCAAGCAGTTCAGGAGGCTAGTAGTGAGTGGCATCTTATGGCTCTGTTCTCTGAGATGCATATGGAGGTGCACAACAGACAGGTAAAGACTTTTCTATCTTCTATAGCTATTACCTATACATTACTTGATCGGTTATGGATGAGGTAGCTATCAGACTCAGAAGGCTTAGTCATGCGGGAGAGTGTGTCAGGAGAGGACCCTCTTTTTGGATGGACAGTGGATGAGGATGAGATCTTGCATTTCCAGGGAGGTGTATGGGTTCCAGCAGACATACACGAGGAGCTGATGTGGGATTTTCATTCCTCAATTTGGGCAGTTCATCTTGGCGTCACCAAGATGTATTGGGATCTACACCGCCAGTACTGGTGGCCAGGTATGAAGAAATATGTTTCTGGTTTTTTCATGAGATGTTCTACCTGTTAGCAGGTGAAGGCAGAGCATCAGCGAACAGCAAGGCTTTTATAGCAGTTACCCATTCCTGAGTGGAAGTGGAATGATGTCGTGATGGACTTCGTGATCGGGTTGTCGAGGTCACCTTGGGGGAATGATGTTGTTTGGGTTGTCGTCGACAGACTCACGAAGGTCGCACACTTCTTGCCGATCAAAGAGACCATTAGTGTTGATGATCTGGGACGGTTGTACATCCGAGAGATTGTACGTCTGCATGGAGTTCCACACTCCATTGTTTCAGACAGGGATGCGAGCTTTACTTCTCAGTTCTGGCAGGGACTTCAGAAGGCTTTGGGTACACAGGTACTTTTCAGTACAGTGTACCATCCCCAGACTGATGTCCAGTCCGAGCGCACGATCCAGGTGCTTAAGGATATGCTTTGATATTTCATTCTAGACTTCGGCAGTTCCTGGGAGAAGCATATACCTCTTGTGGAGTTCGCCTATAACAACATCTTTCAGGTTACCATTCAGATAGCACCATACGAGGATCTGTACGGTAGGCCATGCCGATCACCCTTATGCTGGCTGGAGGCAAGAGAGGCAGCTTTATTGGGACCTCGTCTTGTTCAGGAGACCTCTAAGAAGATAGAGTTGATTTAGAAGAGGATGGCTATAGCACAGTCTCGAAAAAATTCTTATGATGATCATCGGAGACGAACTTTGGAGTTTGAGGTTAGGGATCAGGTTTTCCTACGTGTCGCACCGAGGTTGGGACACAAGAGGATTCAAAGATAGGGTAATCTTTCACCGTGGTACGTCGGGCCGTTTGAGGTTTTGGAGAGAGTTGGGCTAGTTGCCTATCGGTTGCAGCTACCTCAGAGGTATCGGGCCATGCACGACGTCTTCCACGTCTCTCAGCTTTGACGTTACTTTTCAGACCTGTCCCATGTCTTTCATCCCAATGAGGTTGATCTTTAAGAGGATGCGTCATTTGAGGAGTATTCTATCTATATTGTCGATCATAGTACAAAGGTTCTCTATGGGCGGTCTGTTCCTTTAGTACGGGTGCTTTGGTAGCATGGACGAGTACAGGACAAGGCCTGGGAGAGGGAGGCCGATGTACAATCGCAGTGGCCGGAACTGTTCGGGCTTTCTTCTTCTACGCCTCTCTAGGGAAATTCGGGGACAAATTTCTTTAAGGGGGAAGGTTGTAAGAACTCGGATCTTCATTTCAGGTATGTCCTTCCTTTTTATGGAGTTTTTGAAAAAAATGAAGTTTCTGGAAATTTTTGAAGTACACGTCGTGTACTTTCTGAGTACACGCCATGTACTCTTTTCCCGCTCAAAGTTGTGTTCTGGCCGTGTTTGGGCCACACACATGGTGTGTAAGGGTGACATGGAGGCCGATTTTGGCAGAGTACGGAAAGACCTAGTACACGTTGTGTACTCTAAAATTACACATCGTTTAATTTCTTTTTTTTCATTAAACGGACCGGGGTAGCGCCTAATCGGGGAAAATTTCTTCTTCTCCAGCTTCTTCATCCGAGAGCGACCCTTATGGCCACAGATCTTCTCTGAGCCACCGTTACTCCGTCCGTTATCCATTTCGATTGTCATCGATTATGTTGGAACTGCATCGGTGAGTCCTCCCTTCTCCTAGAGCCTTGTTTACCAATTTCTCTTCTTTATCAAGTTATCATCGGTTAAACTTTTTGTGCGTTTTCATAGATCTTATTCGTTCTAAGGAGAATCAATCTGTGTGGCTCAAGTATTTTGATCTCCTAGTTTGTGACTTTCTGTATGAAGTCTATGAATATTTTGTGTAAATTCCACCAATTTCCTTGAATGGGGAATTATGGGTTTCATGTTTTGTCCCTGTTGTTTGTTTTCTTTGCTTGATTACTTGAGTAGAGATCATTCTTTGTAAATTTGGATAATTTATATTGTGTTCTTGTGCTTCACCTTGCATGTTTTTCTTATTAGGCGTTTTTTCCAGTTGCCATGCCTAGTTGTAGGATAGTGGGGCTATTATACTGTTATGTTGTTGTGCCTTAGAATGATAGCCAAGTAGTTCTTGAGGTTTACTTGGGATGATAGGCACGCTCTGAGCATATTTATTTCACACAGGACTATGAGAACCTAGTGTAGTAGACCATAGAGATAATGGACGTAAGGGATTCTCCAGAGTGTCTTTTAATATGATGCAAGACCACAGGGGTGATTGATGATGAGTGCTTCCTCAGAGAGTCTGTAGTTCCTCGACGTGGGCCACAGGGGGAATGAGACATTGAGTGCTTCCCCAGAGAGCCTTTAGTACGATACGAGACTATAGGGGGAATTGACGGTGAGTGCTTCCTCAAAAAATCTACTCTTAGCTGAACCAGAGGGGTGAGACTGAGTGTGCCTCCTATAGGGTTGCTAGTGCTTTTAGGTTGAACCATAGGGGTTAGGCTGTGAGAGCTACCCGGAGGGTTACCTGTTTTCTACTTTTTGTTGGTTGTTCACTTGTGTACTTTATATGCTAGAACTGTGGATTGTAGCTGCTGTGTGCTTTTCTGTTTACTACTTCCTTCACTTTTACTTGCCTTGTATTAATTGACTATTAGGCACAGATATTTGGGTGATTGCCTACTGGGATTGTATCTCACACCATGTTTGGTCCATGCTTTTAGGCCCAAGAAGATTATATTGTTGTAGGTATAGATAAGGGCAAGCGCCCTTCTACTTCAGGTTCTTGATTTTTGTGGAGCTGGAGAACATGGGACCAAGCCGAGGCTTGCGATGCTGAGGAGTGGCTCATCTATTTTCCTTGTGTACTTTGTCTTAGTACTGTATTTAGAATTGTGACTTGTTTGGATGTTTTCCTAGACATATATGTATCATGCATCATTTACATATATTCCTGCTCCAGTTGTTTATTTGTTAGTTTTCCGCTATTTATTGTTTACTCATGTATGCATGTCTATTGCTTCTTCTATTGTTGTTATTTGTTTTCTTTTCCGTTGTGTACTCTTCCAATGAGGGCATAGTTTCCCCAATATCACACCCAAGGCCCTCACTTCTAGTCGGTAGCCTCTGGAGTTTGGGTAAATGCACTTGAGGCCATGTAACCAACTGGGTACGGGGCGCCTCTGGGTGGCTTCCGGAACCGGGACATTACAATACTCAATTGACCAGGGAATGATTCCAATTCCATGGAGAGAATGATAGGTAATCATAGTGTTAGTTTTAGTTTCTTTAGGAAGAAAGGATCCTTTGATTTCAAATCTATAGACCTATGAGCATAGTCTAAGTCTCATCTTGAAGGAAGCTGCCACTTCCATAAGATCCATATAAGGCTAGAACAATTTAACCCTACTAATCATGGATCACTCAACCACCACAAATGACCCCCATGGAACACGAACCATTTGTGTTTATCTATAATCCATGGTAAGGAGGCTTAGACCTAACCCATTGACCCTACCCCAGACTATGATATGATATTGGGGAAGATTTAGAGACTAGAATGGGGCTTAGAGAAGGTGATGACTCCCATTGTTCACAAAATATGATTAAATCAACCAATAAATTCCTAGTATTGGAGAATAAACTTACACAGGTGAATATTTCATCATTAATCCTTGCCTCTTTACTCATTATCCATGTACTCCAATAGCTTGCAATGAGAATAATAGAACAAGCCATTGTTTCCAAGCCATGATTTCAAGCACCATGGTACCATTACTGGAGGAAATTCCTACTCGATGAATGATATGAAACCAACCCAGTAAACATCCCAAAGTCTATTCATACCAAACATTCCCAGTTTTTTTATAGAATTTATGGTCTATGGTTTTGATATTTGGGTTTTTACAAAAAAAAAAGGCATCTTGATTCAAGGATGATTCTCAGGTGATGAATATTTTCATCAGCTGATAATGCGTTGTTCCTAAAATTTCATAAGATAATGTTGAATTTGGTTGGAATATCCTAAAACCAATACATGATACCCCAGTAATATTGAATGCCATAGCCTCTTTTCAACTTAATAAACTCATTCACCAATAATATCCCAGAAGAAGATCCTGTGAAGACCCACCTGTCCAGTTTTGAGTTTAGAACTATATTCTCAAAGAGATTTAGTTTCTCCCTCTCAAGGATAGATTTAATAAATGTATTATATCCAATGGATTCTTGAAAAGTTATATTCAAAGTACGGAATCCTAGAAATCTATGCTTGATCCCCACCTAGTTTTTATGAAAGAATGTGATGTCTCCTCATCCAATGATCCAATGTGAGTGTAGATGAAGGCATAGAATGATAGGTTGAATTAACTATCGGATCGTTGAAGGCTTAATTCACAACATGTTTATGTTATTCTCATATTTTTACAGAATGTGCCTACTCCAAAGGGAAAACTCGTCAAGAGGGTCCCATGAACTCCTTGCATGAATCCCTTTCATACTCTCAGAGACACTTCTGACATTAATACCTCCCTTAGAAATAGTTCAAGCCATGCTACTCCATGAATCCCAATGGATATTTCCTTCCAGGGGACTATCCCATAGGATGGAGACCATCAATCTCTCCAATTTAGAGATTACTTTATTTGGAACATTATGAGTAGAGAGGAAATTTATTTGTATCAAAGTGAGTACACTATTGATGGGGGTGATTCAACCTCCAAATAAAATATTTTTGTTTTTTCAATTCAATATCCTCTATATAATTTTATCAATAACCTTATAGAAGTGATGAAGTATGAAGGGTTTTAGAAAAACCAAGGCTCCCAAGTACTCTAGTGGAATGTTCCCACAGAGAATGTCTTTCCAACTTTCCAATGTTTTTTAATCTCTTTTCGGAACTATAGTTATCCATATAGAAGTAACTCTTATCTCGATTGACCATTTTCACACTCCATTTTTTATATTCCTCAAAAACATCATTGATTACATCAATTGATCTACTTTTGACATTAAAAAAATAACGGTATCATATAAAAACATCAGGTGAGAAATACCTTTGGCTATATGTATATTACGATATGGAAGGATTCTACCCATTTCAATACATTGATTGATATACCAACTAATCACATCATGGCTGAGTATAAACAAATTTGGGGAGAGCGGGTATCCTTATCATATACCCCTAAGTACCTTAAAGATCTATACTATTTCCCCATGAAAGTGGTTATAATCCATGTACAGCTGAAACATCAATAATAGAGGTCGATCACCCATGATGGGAATCCCATACCAACAAGAAACCTCAGGATAAAATACTATTCAACACTTCCAAAGGCCTTACTCATGTCCAATTTGAAAATAGTGCTAGAGAAAAAGTTCTTTTCTTCAATATCAGCTGTATTTTCATGATCCAATCCAATCAAACCCTGAATGGACAGGCCTTTGATGAATCCATGTTTTTCTTAGGAGGCCAAATTTGGGAGATAGAACGCCATTATTTTGATAAGGATGCAGGCCAACACCTTATATAGAACATTACACATGAATATTGAGTGATATTGATTGAGGGAATTTTTATTTTGAACATTTTTAATGAGTACAATATTAATGGAAGACATAACATAAGGTATTTTTCCTCTATGGGAGTATTCCTAAACTAGTTACACCATGATCATCCTAACAATGTCCCATGTATCCCTATAGAAGGATCACGGGATGCCATCCATCCTAGGAGTGCTCTCCATATTGAGATTCCAAATGGATTCATAAATCCCCCTATCCCCTAAGAAAACCTCTAGGCTATCATTGTTCCTCTTAGAAACATTTTGTGTAATGACCTAAAAAATATCCATAGTGTTTCATGGATATACTCCTTTCATGTTTGGGGTAGGACCTGAATGGAGTCATTTGAATTTATCATCCGCCATCTCACCCATCGCATCACGATCATTCATGTATGATCCATATTTAAAATGAATGATGGGCCTTGTAAATATGTGTTTTTCTTTAATACATTCATGAAAGTAACTGGTGTCACATTTTCCTTTCGGAAGCTATCTAAAATTTTATATTCCTTTGGATGAACGTTCCTATTTAAATAGTGTTTTGGCTAGAACCTCCTTCTTAATCTCGAGATTTCTGAATACGGACTCATCCCATTCATTTTCCTAGCCAACCTCTATTTGTTTAATTAATATTATAATCACCTCCATGACATTCCCACACTAAGGGAAAATATTATACCATGTGGGAAGACCATATCTAATACACCTATTCTTTTTTTTTTGTAGTATAGACTGTGAGTTTTCCTAGAAGGTAATATTCCATGATTATCTTACAACAACATATAACCCCAGGTCTTCCACCCAAAAATGAGAAAAAAAGAAAGGATATCCACAACCAAATCTATGAGACAAATATATACGCAGTGGTGAGTGATCTGAAAAACTAAGAACAAGATGAGATACCTTAATATCTGGTATGAGGATAGAGCCTGACTGTTTACTAGTAACATATCCAGAAGACACCATCTCTAAAGTCCATTGCTCGAGTTATCGACCACGTAAATGGGTCTCTAAAATAAACTATGTTTGAAATCATTTTGTTGACTATGTATGATGTAAAATACATAGTGGATCTCCTAGGAAAGGAACTATTTCATTTCATCTCTTCTAGGATATCCACAATATTGAAATCACTACCAATCATAAAAGGAAGGCTTCACAGATCAAGGAAGCTTAAGTCATGCCATGTCTCTCTTAAACCTATACATAACATATGGAATATAGAAAAGATATTGTGAAGCATTGAGACCATACTATGATTTTAGTAGTCAAAAATGGATTTGTGGGCAATATTATAATGATAAATACATTGTATTTACAAAATAACCATATATGCATGTTAGTAGGATTATCATGAATAAATCTTTGTACTCTTAGCTTCAGTTCATACTCCCTGATTTTAGATGGAACTTGATTAGGATCCATAACGGACACCACTGAGGTAAAGTTGTTGTGAAGTTCATTTGATTGAAAATCATATTTAAATTGTGCTCTAATTTTATGGTAATTATATATGATGAGTGTAGACATTACAAGAAAATGCATCTGGTTTTTTCCCATAAGAAAAACCATAGGAAGATGGAGGAGACATTGAAACCATTTTACCTTTGGCCTTTGACCTAGTTTAAAATCCATGATGTTGAGGCTAGTAGTGCTCCACATGATATAAATCTGCGAGATTCCACTACTAAGGTGGATTTTGGAGACTAGATATGGGGGAATTGTAGGATATTATCGGGGGTATATTTTTACCACAAGTGAATAGGAAGAGGAAACTATATTTTGGGGGATAATGGTGAGAAATTCTGGTTGGATTTCATAGATGTGGATGCTTGAGAGAAAAGATGGGACATTAAAAGATTCACTGGTACACACAGTAAGAACCTGAGGTGGAGATCCTGAGGGGCCATCTCGGGAAATCCGTGAGGGGAGTCGAGGAGGAGACTCAAAGGGAAAGTTCTAGGAATTTCACAGGGGTGATGATATGGGGGGAGAATGACTCCAAATACAGACCTAGGGGACCTCACCCTTATGACATCTAGGATGAGAAGAGGATGAAGACATGACCACAAGAGAGGAGATGTCCACCTACCCACTAGGGATAATTCCCAAGCCGCACGAGTCAACAAGGCGAAACCAGGGGCAAGCAGGGAAAGATCTGAATCTTGCAACAAGAGCATCCACCCAAGGATCTATGTAGTGATAAACCCTGAAATTCAAAACATGTTAGACTCTAGTTTCACATTATATCCCCATAAAACTACTTTACCACCTCCAAAATTCACCAGTATGAGTGCTCATTGCCTCACTGAAATGCCCTAGGGAATTGGCATAGCTTCCCTGGTAGTCTTTTCACTAGTGCATTTGAGAAAACACTTATCAAATTCATGAATTGTTTGTCCTTAATCTTCCATTTGTGTTCTCTTACCCCATGTAACAAACACAAAAATCACCTTATTTTGGTAGGTAGCTACTCCTAGTCATCTCAAAAATTATTTTTGGGGAGAAATTCATTGTACATGGATCCTTGGAATGGAATATCATCAATTGGAAAAGATCCCCCAAGCTTATGTTGAACTTCCCTTAGTGAAGATGAAATGTGTTGTATCATAATGACCATATAATTAACTAATCTGGCATGATATCCCAGTGCCATAAGATGTGGAACTATGTGAACCGTGCTACCTTATAAATTCTAACTTGTTTTAGTTCCACCTTTACCTCATTGAATTATTGGTATGCCCATAAAGACTAGGACTATTCATCCATGCAATTTCCACATTGGAGTAGGTCATAGCCTCTTATCCACCCCTTAAGAAGGGTCCCTAATATCTCCTTGTGTATCCTATCAAACTAAGGGGGAGATGAATCCACCTACAATGACTCCCTATTGACATTGTTCATGTGGTTCCATATGGTTTTCCTAGTGAGGGACGAATGTTCTTTTGGGACATGGCCTTCAATGATGATGTTCCACTAGTATAGTCCAAAACTTCTTCTAAACTAGTAGGTTGGATCAACGCAGTTGGTGTTAGGAATGAAAACCACACCCCCCATCTTAAACCCATATTGAAGAAACATATTTCATAGTGAGTATTTAGGTTGAACCTCCTTCCACTGTGTAGTAAGAGTTTTGTAATTTGATTTACTTAATATTATCTCCCCAATTATAAGGTTTCTTACAATCTACTATAATCTATTTCCATTGTATTTTTCATCATAGTGGCTATTTTTCAAAAAGTTTAGATGTTTATTTATATTGGTTTGTAAAGTTTTTTTCCATGAAGGTATATTCACAATTTTTTTTGTTTTTGGAAGTTTAATTTTCATGGAATTATACTCATATAACATCAATTCTTAGAAATAGTTATTTTCATGAGTGATAAGGATTGAGATCATAAAACCCACATTAAGGTCGTTTGTTTCACAAAAATAGAGAACTAGACTATCTTTCATGAAAATGTCATCATCGACTAATGGATAACCACCCATATTTATAGACATATTGTTAGATTGTGTTTTGCAAATAGGGATTGACAATCACCATTTTTTGGAAATTATCCCATATAATCAGACCCTCTTATCCCATGTCTAATTCAATTCAGAGGGGTGGGGAAAACTTTTTTATTCCAAAATACATGTTTCACGGGTGTGTATGAGGAAGTCATTTCCTATCAAATGTTAATTCAAGCCAAAATGGGCCAAAAATATACTAAATAGATTGGATTCATGAATGTCTACACCTTCTTGAAAGATTATAGCTCTCATAATTACCCATAAACATGGATATTTTATGGTAACCTCCAGGAATTATAATTATTTTTCATGGAGCTCTAGTTCATGAAATTCAGCGATGGTGTAAATCATTTATAGTAACCTTCATGCATCGTAACTCTAGTTCATGGAACCCTACTTATTTGAAATGCTCATAAATATTTTAAAAGGCCTCCATTTTCATGAAACAAATTCCCTTACCTTTAAAGAGCCAATAAATATCCCATATACCTGACATTCATGGGGAAAACCCATTCATATAATGAGAAAACCATTGAATTATTGATAATCAGAAGCTTTGTGAGTAGAAGAAGAGATGGACCTTCAATGTTAGACATCATTTGTAAAACCTCCTCCCATGTGTTTTTGAGAACCTCAACCCATGGAAAAGATGAAATTCACAAAGTTCCATTGGATTCACATATTAGTAAAACACTTTGAGTCTCTTGGGGTTTCAAAAGAAAAATTCCTTTGTCAAAACCAATCCTAATGGAACCAATAATTTACCCTGAGGTAGGGTCACTCTGTTTCACTAAACATACTCTTTTGCGAGACCCATGACCTCTACGAGACACCCATACATCATAAAGACCAAAATATTTATGAATCCCTTACATTATTAAAACCCATACCCTAGGATTCTACATGATTCTTCCTTTCATCTAATTCCTTTTCATGAAATTTGAGTGACCATGTCCCCTATTTTCAACCAAAACTAGTTCAAACGTACATAAAATCTATGTGCTACTGGTACCACCATCCCTAAGCATTTATACTAAAAGTATGTATTCTAAGTCCATTTTATCCTAGGCATAGGTACCATAACATCAGGCCTCATAATTTTCACTCTTCCATGGTAGTGTTTACTCCATTCTCCACCCAGACTCAAATTAGAAGTGGACACATATTCCTTAAAGGTGGAATATATAAGGGTAAAACATACCTATCTAGATAGATATTCCTTATGAAAAATATTAATTTCACCTTGAAAATATCCCCCTTGGGGTATGATCCTCAACCATGTCTGGGTTTAATAATTTAAAACTACATAACTTTACATCCTAGTTGTATGATGTTAAAATTCCCAGTATATTCATTATAACAAGACATTAAACAATAGCCTTACCTTATACGATTAAAAAGGTTTCCACATATACGATTATCATATGATTCCACTCCCTTCCCCAACTATGGATGAAACACACATAACATGTATCTTCCATGAATAATCCACACACTAACCTCCCCTTCCATGGGATAAAGCTCCTACCTTGGGATGCTTCCACGTGTAAGCCCCACAAAATTTCTTATTGGATGTTCTTATGTGACATGAGCTTACTTATTGCATGACATTAAACTGAATAGACCATTACTATCACATTAAACTAAGATTTTTAATAGAACTACATTATTTTTTATCCATTTTTAATGAAAGGGTATATTGGATTCCTCCATGTGGTTCAATCCTAAAAACCAAACAACTATGAAATATTCTCCCATGGGTGGACATAATCCTTTATTATGTAGTGAAATATTCCCCCTTGGGGGGAAAATCTACCATTCATGTGTGAAATATTTTTCCTTTGGGGGAAACACTCCATTATTCAAGTTTATAATCTTCCCCATGATGGGAAAAAACACTGTCAAATCCATATGTGAAATGTTCCCCCATGGGGGGATATACTCCACCATTCAAGTGTGAAATCATTCCCCTTGGGGAGACACACTCATCCATCCTTGTGTGAATCCCCCCTTGGGGTACACACTCCACCACACATGTGTGAAATGTTCCCCCTTAGGGGGTACACACTATATCAGTTATTTGTGAAATATCCCCTAGTGGGGGGAAATACTCCATCATTCAAGTGTGAAATCTTCTCCTTTGGGGGACCCAATCCATCTCCCAAGTGTGAAATATTTACCATTTGGGGAACAAAATCACCCATATGTCCCCAAAATACATTAAAAATGTGGCCACATTCAAATGATGTTAAACTTGTGACCAAATATTGAATACCTACCCCATAAAAAAAATATGGATTCCAGAGATAAAAATAATCAGAATACGGATTCACATAGTGGAAACTAATTCATGATCGACATAGGATTCCTTTGGTTCAATGCTTAGGATTCCTCACACATGATATTTTTTCCAAAATAGAGGATTTTATAGGATCCCAACCTACCCAACATCCATAAATTCCTAATTATCCAAATGTTACTACATACTCTTATTAAATCTTTCGACCCTTTTGAGATAGAATCAATATAATTAATCTACATCAACCTTGATATGGAACCATAAACATTTTTCAGAAGAAAAAAACATACCACCATGAGGGATACTTGAAATAAGTGATGATCTCCAAGGAGGAATCCATGGAAGTTGGAACCAAAATCCCATCATCCTATATTGATAAAAAGATATGATATTTCCAATTAAAATAATGGACGATTCCTACATTTGGAAAGTGGTAATTTAGGGAAGGAATATGTGCACATGATGGATTGGTCCTAAAAAAGTGTCAAAAATGAAGGTGTTAGAAAAAAGTGTCCAAAGAAGTTCGTTTTTGAAATACATGATATCGTGTGATTCAAAATGAGAGACTCTGATAATTTTTAGATACATGAAATTGGATTGGATGACTAAGTCTATAAGAATAAAATTTTATCAATGAGTAAACTTGATTGTAAAATGGTGTGAGGAAATATTCAGAGAAATGATAACATGAACATAACCTTATATTTTATTTGTAATATTTTTTATGGTGTAATTTCTTCATTCAAGGAGTTATGTTGAAAGAAAAAAAATAACTATTTTGAATTTGATGGTGATATTTTTTAATATCCTAAATAATTGATTCCATAAGATATGATAAAATTTTACAATATCCCAATAATTTCCCAAATTATTAAATGTCTTTTTTAACAAACTCATCTAATAAACAAAACCCATAGGTCATGATATAAAGTTTTTTTGTATGACTAGTTACCATTATATAAAAAAGAAATAAAGTAAAATGTATATATTTTCATATCTTTAATTCACTATAAATTCCATTTATGCACATAAAACTACATAGTATAACCTTGGGAATACATAAAATAATTGGGTGAGCTATAAATTCCAATAAGGGAATAAACATAGTAATGAGGCATAAAATGTGATTCAAATGGAATAAAATGATATAATAATAGTTAAATATCATGAATAATCACATGGTAGTTTAATATAAGTAACATGGTATCATAATATCATTGAATCATATGAATGTGATAATAATATAGACCATATCACAGGCACAAGTCAAGGATAAACGTGAAGACAACATCACATACTGGATAGAGTCACTTCATCGATCATATTTACTTCCTAATAACATAAATAAGATATCCTAAGACAAAATAAATTACAAAATATATTGGATAACTATATTGGTTCACCCACAATACCATGTACATGCTTATGTTTTCCACAAAAATTGAAATCCATCATATGGTATAAACATAAGGAATCTTATAAATCAACTTAAGGAATATATTACCATATAAAATGAAGGAAGAATAATATATGTATATATGTATGAGACATATATATATAAATAAATTACATCATATAAAGAGATAAAGTGTGTTAGAGAGAGAAATTTAAAAACCTAAGAAAATGGTGGTTCAGAGATATCCCTTTCCTTATGTTCAAGAATCATTATTCACTTTCACTTAATGTCAGAAATAATCATATTAATTAATCAATTAATTAAGAAAATTATATATATATATATATATAACTTATTATAATCTTATTATGTTCATGTATAACCATTTTAATGAAGTATAAAATTTAATTTTATTGTTCAGAGAGAGTTTGTTACATGGTTCCAAGGTCGGATCACTTGTGGATAATTATTGATTTTCTTTTCACACATGAATATAAATCTATAATTGAAGAGATATGGTATTTGTGTCTTTATAGAAATTTCATTTATCCCGCATATCATTTTTGTTTTAATATAGGGATGATTCAATTAGAAAAATGATAACATTAAGCAGTCAGTTCATTTAGGTCGTTTTACTGGTCATCATTGTCTAGATTCATTTTATTTAATTTAATGATTATTATAAAATTTAAAAACATAAAATAAGTTACATAATAATTTTTTTATCTTATGTAACTATAATAATAATTTCATAACCATCCTTGATGGATGTGGTGAAAATGGATGTGTGTTGTTCATGGAGGTGGTGAACCAACCATATTGTGATCCAAATTTTTATTTAAGAAACAAAATAAATGTGGGTATAAGATGAATATTATTCTATAATAATATCATATTTGTATATTTATGATACTTATGTTACTATGTTTATGGTAATGGGGATCATATGGGTGTGAAAGAAGAAGAAAATAATGAGAGGGATTAGCCAAGAATCTTACATCTTCTTTTGGTTTTCTCATATTACGATACCCCTTATGGCTCCTTGAAATAGTCTTTTAGTGAGGCTATAAGAACTAGAAATGGTGGATAGGACTGGGAAGGTAATTGGTACAAAAAATTCATGATACAAATCTTATAACATGTGGGGAGAAGTGGTCATGAGGGGTGGTATTTATAATGGGAGGAGAGGTGTGCTTTTGAATATTATATTCATTATTTTATTATTATGGCTCAAGAATAAAAATAGTGATCAATATTGGGAATATATAAGTGTCTTATAAATAATGGGTTCTTACATATTTCGATAATCAAAAATTAATGTATTTAGCTTATTAAGTTGTATACTATATTTTACTCTATTTTACTATTCACAAAAAATTAAACTATTTTAGAAAAACACCAGAAACTCATCCTAACAATTTTTTCCATGTTGAGTGGGTAAAATTGAATCCATTTTATTGAAATAATTTTCTATATATGAGAAATTAAATTTTTAAACAAAATCATCTTTTATTTGAAAAATACCAATTTTCATATAGTGATCAATATTAATACCCCTTGAAAATTTACTTATGGTTTCATAAAATTATCATATCATTATAATAATTATTAATTTTAATTTATAAATACAATATATGAATGTAAAATTTCATTTAAATAATTACATTTATTATAAAATTCTTATTAAAAAATTTATGTTTACAAAAAATATAAACAACTAATTTACTATTTTGAAAACCATTATTTACTTTTTCCTTGGTATAAATATATCATATTATCATTTTATAAGATAAATAAATATGAATTTACATTTCCATAGGTTAGGTTACTATTCTAATGGTCAAGTCAATTTTCCTAACTATCAAATTACTATTCCAATGGTCAGATTAGTATTCAAACAGACATATTTTTAATGGTCATATAGGTTCCCTATATCCTATAAATAATGCATATTTATTTCATTATTCATAAATTAAATTTTATTTCTAGGTTTTATGTATTAATTTTCAAAATTTATATCATGTTACTAATATTCTATATCATTTTTTTAATTTTTTTCATGAGTGTGATTATTCTGGGTGTTTTAGTAGATCTTAATTATCATATTATTATTATCTAATTTTCTATTATTTTATCTTTTTTAAATACATTCAATTATTATGTCTATATTTATTCTATAAATTAAGATTTTATATTATTATAATAAAACGGTGTTGGTTATATCTAATAGTTATTTCACATTATATAACATTATATTACTAAATATTAAATAATTATATATTCAAAAGATAAATTCCATTGATGAAATTCTGGGTCATTATATTTCACCGCTGAAAAAAAATTTCCCAAAATTTTTTTTACACGCTAAGGTGAAAATAGGTGAGGGTACTTCTACTTCGTGGATTCCTCCTATTCCCATGTCAACTCCTCATACTTATGGGTTCACCATAATATTTTTACTATGTATATTGTCATACTTTGTATAATATTATCTCTATAGTCCAAGATCTTCACCAAATGATCCACATAAGAGAGATCATTTTCTATATATAACACCATTGAATTTAGTATATGTGATGAATCTAATATGTACATCCTCAAGAAGAATACATAAAACATGTCATAAACTTGAGACAAGGTTGGTTTCATTTCCAATCAATAATCCAAATCATTGATGTGATTAATAATCTGAAAGGAGGAAATGTACTTTGTAATTATCATACCATTATTCCAAAATATAAGATATCCCTTTCAAGAATATATGTAATGGAATAATTTAACTCTAACATAAAACTCTAGGTAGCACCAATGATTGATAGTATAGATATTCTATCAAATTTTTGTATCATGTATGTGATGTTGAATAGTATTTACATTTTCTACCACTTTCTCAACCATTTGAAGTCCATGTAGTATGAAATCACCAACTTCAAACTAGAACAAAGGTGTTATATATCACTTCTCATAATGGGATTCATATAGATCCATTTGGATGCATGAGTGGAAACTATTATTGTATGAGAACTCATCCAAATGGAGATTCTAACCTTATCCTCCATTTAAGTCCATTGAGAATAATTTTAATATGTCTTCATGTTTATAGGAAATCCGCTTGTATTGGATATCATTTTAGGGGTGATAAGTTGTAATAAAGTTAAATTTAGTGTTTAGATAATGTTTGGGACTCTTATAGAACATGGAGTTATGTCTTGTATCTTGGTCAGGTACAATTGACAGTGGTGTTCCAAGAATCCTCAAATCTCTTATGATGTATATACTTGTAAGTTGACCATTTCATATTTCCTCTATAATCACAATGATTTGAACTGTATTTGTAAGAGGATCCACCCAAACCCATATAACATTATTTTGTATGGATGACTTTAGAAGACTAATTAAAAAGTCTATGGTGATGTTTTCCAATTTATATATAGGTATTTGTAATGGGTGAATCATCCCATTATAAAATTTCCTTAGACCTATCACTTGTTGACATATGAGATGCTTTTATGTATATTTTATGAAATTCTTTTTCTTATTGTCCATATAATAGTTCTCTCAGAGAACTCAATATGTCTTCTTGCTGCATGGGTGGATGTATAATATTGAGCTGTGTGAATAATTAAATAAATCATTATTATCTTAGTATTTGATGGTATAAATTTTCATAAACCGAATCTACCAATTCATTATATATCAACTATGAACTTTTAGGATTACCCTTTTCTAATTGGTTATGTTTTACTCTGTATTTTCACATAATCTCTTAAAAGATCATTTTTATTATTGAGAAGGTATAGTTGAGAAATAATTTGAGAAAGTAATTATGATGTTCATCCCTTTATGAGTCAAACTATAATAATTTTCTTAACTGAGAATATTGGATCCTTATCAACTTTCATTATTAATAAGGTTTTAGTATATGTTTCATTTAGATAATTGTCCAATATATTTTCATTCCAAATATGGTAGTGGATTGAAAATTAATAGTCCTTAATTATCTATAACCTTCATTGTTAATGAATATTAGACTCATTGAATTAGAATATATATTTAAGTATCTTATGATCCCTACATATCTCACACTTATCCCCATATGGATAATACTACCAAATTTCCAACATGATGATTAATATATTAAGCTCTATTTCATGAGTTTGAAAGTTCTACTCTTAAAATTTAAATTTCCATCAGGAATATCCTCTCAATTATTCAGTTTTCATTACTACACATCTCAATCCCCTCTTTAATAATCACCACATACCATGAAAATCTCCCCACTTGTGGTTAGTGTAATGATTGTTTTAGTGATAAGACTCCTTTTTAATTCCATGAATCTCTCTATTTATTCATTTGTACAGTCATAATTTACACCCTTATGAGTCCTCATGGTTTGAGTTTTTGAAAATCATGATATGTTTCTAACTAATCATTGATAATACCCACCTATTAAAAGGAATCTATAGATCTCCATTACATAATTTGGTTTCAGAAACTACTAAATTGCAGTTTCCCTAAAAGGGTCCATAGATATCACATTACTGGTTATATAATGCCCCATGAATGATACTTCCTCCTTCTAGAAGTTTCTTTTATTTTACTTTTCATATATCTTCTCCTTCCAAAAATTATTTATCACATTGTTCGAATAATATTTATTCATCTTATTTCAACTATATTATATCATTATATCATTTATTAAGACTACCAATAAATTTTCAAGGTAAAAACTAGACTCTATTCATAATAAATATAAATATTTCTATAGTATTATTGATTCTTAAGGGAATACATATGAACACATAGTTACCATTCCATATTCAAAAGGTGATCTTGGGAATAACTTCCTTCTTCTCCTTTAATTTTTTATATCCCAACTGAAGGTCCACCATAGAGAAATAGTAGTCCCCATGTAGTTGATCAAATAATCCATTAATACATGGCATGGGATACATGATATTTATTATTATTTTTTAGATTATATGACAATAAATGAATAGGTTCTTTAATATATCCTGATTCTTGACAAATAGGATTATTAGACCCCATTGAAAGCACTAAGATGTATAAAACGCTTTTTGGTATTCTCTTGTAACTGCTTCTTTAGTTCTTCCATCCAATTATAGATATTTTCTATAGAGTCTATGATAATGATATATATCCAGGTATAATTTCAATTCAGAAATCAAACTCTCTATAATGAGGTAGACCAAACAACTATTTAGGTAATAAATCAGTATAATCCCACATAATAATCATGTCTTCAATAATGATTCTCTCAACTCTCTCAATCAATTGGGCTTGATATTATTTCTTATAAGTCCATAATATCCACACATTAGAAGAATATTCTAGATGATATTCATCCTCCTTTTTAACCTTGTAAAAAAATAAAAGGATTACTTGGGATGTGAAGAGTAATCTCTATCTCTAGATATTTGATGTTATATTTATGTAAGGATAACTAATCCATGGCCAATATAGCATAAAACTATGCTAAATAAATTTGGGAAATATTTTCTTGGAGGTTTAGTCCATATACATTGGCCAAGATCAAGTTATATACTTGTGAGGAAATGATTTCTCCATTAAATATTCTCATAGGTCACTCAACCCCCATGTTTTGAGGTGGTGTTTAAATAGTTCTACTAATTTTTTTTAAATATTTCAATTAATGTGTAGAACCATAATCTGAAATTAAAGTCACTATTACTAAATTAATAACAATTATACCTATCACTAAATCACTAACATGGTCCACCTTATATGTAGTGATATCATATTCCCTTCCTTTATCTCTAGTAATTAGATGTTGTTTTCATTGATTTTCTTTGAAACCCTCCATATTAGAGAATTGGTTGACATAATTCCACTATTCCTTGTAGTTGAAACATTATAAGATAGGCTGAGTTTTGATCATAATTTTCTTCTCATCTATTATACTAGTGGTATTATTTATTTACATTCTTCATTAATTATCTCAATTAACCTCTTTTCTAGACATGAATCATCTCCTAATCCCATTCATATAGTTTCTGATATGCTTCTTCTAACACATTTTACAAGTGGTAAGTTGGGTTTTCAATCCACCATGATATTTTTATATTGATCCTAATAGTGAAAACTCTATTTTATAATTTTTAACTCCATTCCATGAGATTAATGATAGTTACCATACTCTATGTTATACATTTAGGAAGAAAATAAAATATTTTCATATCTATCAATGGCTTAAATCACTATATTTTTTTAGAGACTCCAGTTTATCCCACTAATGAAATGTTCCACATTACAATCAATATTAGTGAAAAATTTAGAGGATTACTATAAAATAATTGGTAATTTTTATACATAAAACCTTATAGACTCATTTTTTCTTCAATTTAAGGAACTCCCTATTTATTTTATGATGGGTAGTTTAGGGAAAATATTTATTTAGAAAATTTTCATAAATGCCTCCCTTTATTTGGAATCGACTTCCCCTATTGAATTTGTGTTCTCGATTATTTTCCACCACTGATCATATTCCCCTTCATGATGACATATATAAAACATGAATTTATCTAATTATAATCATTTGGGGATTTACAATACATTCTTAACAGAGTTAATAATTTTTTCTTTGATGAGGGGATTATATAACCCACTAATGATAGGAGGCCTTTTCCACATAAATGACTTGATTGTAACTTTATCATTCCTAGAAGATAAAGGTAATTACACATTATTCTAGTTATTATTCATATCATGGGTCATCTATAAGAGTTATTCCATAAATTTCTCCACTTCATCTCTCCTAAATATAATCATATCATTAGGTTCATCATCACATTTCCCAACATGTTAGTTATTGGAATGGTTCCTCCTATTTCCTTAAATTATCTAAAATAAAGGAAAATGATGAGAATATTAAAAATAAACATTATGTAAAAATGTATGAATATGAACATAAAAGGATTACCTTATAAATTAAAAGTATATACTAACTTATGACTCTCCAAGTGTCAATATATATTTTCATTGGTAATTTATTTACAAGGTTTTGAAACCTTCCAATATATTAAATTCCTTCATAATCGTTCGTAAAGGGTTAGTGAATCTTCAATATCATATCCATTAGGAGTATCATAAATGGTGTGTAGAAAGGCCTCATTTTCTTGCACAAATTGATGATCGGGTTAATAGAAAATGTGTCCCTTTCAGAGTTATTATCCCTAGGTACAGTAGGGTCTGACCCATATCTAGTTTTATTATCTAGATAGGGCCAAAATTTCTTGTAAATCACTCACTATATACCCCAACAAGATTTTATGGTATTATTTTATACATAGATATATCCCTAGGATACTCACTAAATTATTCTAATCTGTATCCCCAAAAATAACTAGACCTTGTTTTTATGGAAACTATAGAGATTTAGGCCTTAATGAAAATATTATTACATGATTTATTGAAATAAACATCCAATAAATACAAACCATTTATCATGAACCCTAGTATCTTTGGAATATTTTGTTTATAATATATAAAAACCTCTAAAACAAAAATCTCTAATTTCATATCCATAATGAGGTCATAAATCACTTTTTTCTCCTAAAATTATATAAGATATCCTGGGGAATACACATAATAAAGGGGTTAACTATGAAGTCAAATGAGGTAATAAACATGTGAATGAGACATAACATGTGATTCAAACTACATAAAATGATATCATAAAATATTAGGCTCATGAATAATCCCATGTATTCATAACATAAAAAATATGATATCATAATATTTGGGAAACATACAAAAGTGGAATAAACATAATCCATGACATAAACATATGTCAAGGATAAATGCCATGACAACATCACGTGGTAGGGATAGTCCCACATAGATTTTTATTACTCTATATTCCTATATATAATATAAAATGAGAAAAAACATTACCCAATACATTAGATAATTATCTGGGTTCACCCATGTTAACATGTACATGATTATTTTTTCCTTAGAAGGGAATCAATATTAAGTCATATACATAAATAATTTCAAAAATTAACTTAAGGAATGTATTACACCATCAAAGGAGGGGAAAATAAGATTGATATATATATATATAAATTATACATACAAAAGGAATCAAGAATAATTTCACAAAATAAAATAAATATAGAAATATATTTTGATAGATAAATATCATAACCTAAAGAAAAAGGGTTGATCAATGATATCCCTTACCTTATGTTCCAGAATCATTCTTCACTTATATTTAATATCCTAAATAATCAAATAAAAATAATTAATTAATTAATTTAGAATAATTTTCCATATATATTCGATTTATTACACATCTTTTTTGTTCATTTATAAAAATTTCAATGAGATATAATGAGTAGTTTAATTTTTTAAGTGTGTATGTTTCATGGTTCCATGGTCGGATCACATTTTGGATAATTCATGATATTGTTTAAAAAATAGTAATAAAACTACTGAAGGGAAAATAAATGGTATTAATTTCATTCAAGAAATTGTATTGTTACCTAATATATTTTTATGTTTCTACATAGGGATGATTCACTTAGTAAAAATGTTAACATTATGAAGTTAGTTCATGTAGGCTGTTTTATAGACCGTCACAAAATATATTCATTATATTTAATTAAATGATTATTAATACATTAAATAGCTTGAAATAATTTATAAAATACTCGGTATAATCATTTATAACCATTAAAATAGTTTTGCAACCATCCTTGAAGGGTATTATGAAAAACGAATTGCATTGTTCATGAAGGCAGTGGATTAACCATAATGTGATCAATAATTTTTTCTAATAAAAAAATAATGGTGGGTTGAAAATGAATATTCAACCATAATAAAAATGTATAAATATATTTATTATATTGAATGTACTAAGTTTAGGTGGATGGATATCACTTTTGGCTGGTGAAAAATAAAAATATTGAAAGCGATTAGTCAGGAATCATACCCCTTCCTTGGGTTTTTTTCTTAGAGTCTACCCATTAAGGTTCCTTGAATTAGTGTTTTTGTGAGACATAAATCTCTAGGGTATGGGGGAGATTATTGGGAATGGAATTTAGCATAAATGTGGAAATCTACATGGCATATAAGGTGTGAGGGGATGTTTTTGTGAGGGGTGTTATATATAAGGGGGGATGGGTGTTTTTGCATATTATATTCATTTGTTTGTTATTTTAGCTCATAAATACCAATTTTTATGAATATTATGACTATATATATTAAATATTTTACTTTATTTCAAAATAATTGGATCATACATCATCCATTACTCAAAAATTCTAGTATTTATCTTATAATTTTATATAATTTTTTAAAGTATTTCACTATTCCCAAAATTTCAACTATTTTAGGAAAATAAAAAAATCATTACCATTTTTTGAGGTATAAATTCCAAAAATAAAATACATATCTACAAAATATTTTTCTATATATGAAAATAATATTTTTTTATTAAAATCCTCATTTATTTGAAAATATCAATTTTAGTATTATGATAAATCTTCTTAATCATTAAAAATTATTTATGGTCTCAAAAAATTATATTATAATTATAAAAAAATTAATGTTAACTTATAAATACTTTTTATTAAAATAAATTCCTTTTAAATAATAATATATGTTATACATGTGCAACTAAGACATTTAAGTATTACAAAAAAACAAATAATTAATTTATCATTTTCAAAACATTTATTTACTTATACGATTGTGTATATATATATCATCTTTTCATTTTATAAGTGACCTAAATATTGTTTTACATTTCCATAGGTGATGTTACTATTATAATGACCATGTTATTATTCATAATGTTCTGAATACCTTTCCAATTGTCAAATTATTATTCCAACAGTCAGAATACTATTCCAATGGATATATTTTTAGTTAAAATATGAGTTCCCTACTTCTTATAATTAAAAAATATAGAATTAATTATTCATTCAATTTAATTTTATATTAAGGTTATATATTTTAATTTTCAATATTGTTATTGCCTCACTAATATCCTACATCATTTAAACATTTTTCTTTATCAATGTGATTATTCTGGTTGATCAAACATATCTAAATTTTACTATTAATATTATTTTAATTTCTATTTTTTGTCCCACTGTAATACTTTCTATTTTTATGTCCATATTTAACCTCTAAATGTAATGTTTAAATTATGATAATAAAATCATATTTTCTTTATATTGTGGGGTTTTTTAATTATATAATATTATATTACAAAATATGAAACAATTATATATTTAGAATGGAATTTTGATTGATGAAATTCTAGGTTATTACATAATTAAATAATGGGTGAGAGGATTTACCTATGGAAAATAAATAATGAAGACCCAATAAATATGCTTCAATAATTTGACAAAGAAACGTTACTCTATTAAAATGGATGTAATTAAAATGAATAAAATTATAATTCATATATATATATATAATAAATTTTTTATGTATATAGATTCCACCATTTGGTTGTGTATATTGGTATCAATATAGACCTCTAAATAGTAGTGTCTCAATTCTACCTACCTCAATACCCATCATTTTATGTAACTATTTATTTTAATATATATTTAATGTTAAATATTATAACATGAAAAAAAAAAATTAATATGTTATTCTATATATTGTAAAAATTATTTTTATCTATAATTTTTAATCTATAAATATTTGTTTTTTTATTTTAAAAAAAACATAATATAAAATTTAAAATATATTTTTTTATATGAAAAAATTCTTACTTTCATAGATATATGAATTTATACTCTCTCTATATATATTATGTTTGGGTAGTTTTTTCTTTTATTTTTTACATCAACTCATGTAAGTCTAAACTAGTGAAATTCATGAGTATATCATGTTATTTTTGTGAAATATTAGTGGTAAACAAATAGAGTAACATTATTATATCACATGAATGAAAAATTTTATAAATATTTTCAATAAATAGATAATATAAAAGTAATAAAATTGTATTAAAGCAGGATAAAATTAGAAATAATTGTTTAAAATATATTTAATAGGAATTAATAAAATAAAAAAGTAAAAAAATAGAAAAATTATTAAATAGGATATAAAATATAGTGATTAAAAACTAGTAGTTTTATTTGGACTAAATGGTAATCTTATATGGTCATAGAATATTTGTATACATCATGAAGTTTTAGTTTCCAATCATGTTAGTGATTTTTATTTATCAAAGAGACCACCAAGTCGATGTTTATCTACTTCAAAATTAATAATATTTCTTATTATAGATTATATGACTAAAATTACATGTTATCAATATAGAAATGACATTTTATTTCAAAAGAGGTGTCAGATAATTAAAACTATGTAATAACACCTAGATTTTCATGAAACTTTTAGATAATTATTAATGATTTATTTTTAGTAATTGGAAACTAACCTCGCATAATTTTTATACTTGGTGAATATAGTATGACTAAAAGTGTATGTTTTTAATTTAAAATAATTATTTACTTTCAAAATACTCTTAAAAACTCAAAAACTAAGAAAACATGCTTGAGTTTTCATGGTACAGTTGGATAATGATCAATCATTCATTTATGACACATAGCAATTAAATTAATTTTATTCTGATATGCAGTGTTCCAAGTATGAATGAAAGTGATTATTTTCTGTTTCAAAGTTCAATTTTAGTTCAAATCCTGCAAAATATACTCAAATAAAATAAAATATGCTTATATTATCATGATATGTTAGTGAAATTAGAGTTTATCATTTTGTATATATATGAATTAACGGCACATAAATGCTACACATTGTGTGGGTGGTTTGATTGAAAGTGTATATTTATAATCTAAAAATGACATTTAATTTGAAAATGCATGTCACATTGTCCAAAATGATAAAACATTATTTAATTCAATTGATACATTAAAATAATGATCAATGGATCATATATAATTTTTTTGGAATTAACCAAAAATCATTTCGACTATTGGTGTGGTTGGGGTTATTGAAAGTATGAATTTTTATTCAAACATTAAAATTTTAGTTCAAAATTCATGTCACATAAAAAAACAAGATAAAAACTAAAAAGTTAATAATAATGTAGATAAATGAACAATTATTATTTGTTGACAAGTTAGAATTAAAAACACCATAATATGAGACAACATTTGTCTTACTTTACAAAAAAAGTGAATGTCTTTAATTTAAATGTGGCATTTTAGTTCAAAACAAACTATGTGTGTAAAAATCCAAAAACCAACATTGGATTGTCTAAATGCATTTGGACAATTATTGACAATTTATTTGTAGGAATTATCTTCATGTTAATCCAACATGTTTTTTTGGAAAATTTAAATGAAATTTCACGTTTTCTATAACATCCCAAGATTTTATGGTATGTCTCTTCTTAAATAAACATAATCTCTTCAATATCTTATAGTACACATATAAATGAGCTTAAACAAACTATTAAATGTTATTATTTGACTATGATAATTATCCCATGGCTATTGAAATATATGGAATGAATGAGATTAACAAAAATTATGAAAAATATAGCTTACACATGTTTATAAAATGAATTCATTGATTACCAATTAAGTATAAATGAAAATAAAATCCAATTGAACATAAAGGAAGTCTTTTTATATAAAAAAATTTTTATACCCATAATGAAATTTATCTTAAAAAATTAGATTAATCAAAAATAGTGGAATATATTAGTTCAATTTATATTTTATATACTCAATAAAATGTTTTTAAATTCATCCAATATTTTTTATAATAATATATAAGAATAAATCCAATTTTAATAATAAAATGTTATATTTTTCTAAAATGAAATTTTCCCACCTTTTAATGCCACATATATTTTAAATAGAAATTGAAACTATTATAAATTTTATTTCAAAATAATAAAATTCATTTTTAAATTTGGGACATAAAAAATTATAATAGGGTTAATTTTTTGTATTTTTTTGATAGGTTTCAATTTTTGATGAATTGTTAGAAATACTATATTTTATTTGAAAACATCTTTATAATATAATTTTTTTATATGGTTAAATTATATATTAAATTGGTTTTGAAGTATAATTAGTTCAATTATATACTAATTAAATTTATTTAGTTAATTTTAACCAATTTAATATTGAAATTTGATATAATAACATTGCAAACATTTGAACACTTCACTATAAAACTCATGTTTTTCTTTATGTCTGTGAAATTAATTTTAAATATAATTTTCCCAAATAATTGAATTTAATTTGGTAAAATAGATTCCATATTTGGAAAAATAATGTCCAATTTATGTTATATGTTCAATTTTATTTTTATTTATAAAAAATTTTATGTGGTGAAAGAATTGTTTACCAGAGTATAGGTAAAATAGTGATAGGGGTTAAAGTTAAATTGTAAAATCTTAAAATACCAAAAAATTACAAAATTTAAGGGTTTTTAGAGGTATTTATCAACCCTAAAAAACATTCATGACATTAATTAACAATATAATTGGTTGAAATTAAAGCCACCTCAATGTGGAAAGCATTAAATACAAAATAATTATTACTTTAATCACTTAAACCCACCTCTTCTAAAGTATAAATACCACCCCTCGCCACCCCCTTTAGTCCCAAAGTAATTACAGATCCAAAAATAACTTCCAAAAATTCTCCTTATCACTATAACCAGGTCAAAATTCTGTTATACCAACAAAAAGTCCAAATCCAAGGTCCTTAAGTGGTCCTCTAAGGAGGAGATATTCAAGAGGTTATTTTCTAAAATAACCTCTATTGATTTCTTTTATTCTTATACTTTGTCCTCATATAATTAATCTATAAAGAACTAATAATTATATAATCATGTAAATACTATAATTTTATGTCTCTCATGTAATATCTTATATACATACCTTTTGTTACCTCCACTTATTAATATAAATTAAATTATTTTCCAAACTATGACGCTTAATTGCCTCTATGAATAATGTTTTTGTTCCTTTTCCATTACCGCATTCACAGATTATCATAAAATTGTTGATATTGTTAAATAATATTTTAATAGGAATATTATAACCTATTTCATTTTATAAAACTAATATATACTCATAATATTAAATAAACCAAAAATAGTTTTTAATTTTTGAACAAACTGCTATAATAATCTAAAAAATTATCATTAATGTTTTATCTAACAAATCACAATCATGTAATAAATAAAAATGATATATTATACCATTAATACTATGGATTCTCATAAATAATATTTCATTCCACTTATCATATTGTAATCAAATTTTACAATAACATCCATAATTTTACACAAATGAACCAATCATGAAACCCTAAAATGGACGCAACCAAAACCATGAAAAAAATCATATATTATAACTGAATGGGTCATAAGGATTTATAAAATGAACATATGAGGTATTATAAATATGAATAAAGTATTTTAATAAGTTAATAACATTATTTAAAACAATATAAATGAGATTAATGTATGCACCAGCAAAGGGAAGCATGAGGTAAGGTTTTTCTCATCTCAATCTTTAATTCTGTGAGATATATAACTTATTCACCACTTAATCCTTATATAAGGTGTATGTACTAAAATTTGATATATCATATCATGAATACAATTAACTATTTCATATTAAATGTTTAATTTTATAATTATTACTTATATAGGGAATACGATTTGACTGATTACAAGTGGTAAGAGATTTAATAACTCAGTTTTCATTCATTGGGTTAAACCTCTATTTGATTGATTATGTATTCCTATGGTTATGTATGAAATTACTTTTGATAATATCTTTTTTTATTTCAAATTTTTGATGTGTATTTACATCTAATACAAATAGTCAACCCATTTTATTAATGAAATAATCTTTGTATGGTACTTCACCACAATATCAATTCATTGAGGAATATTTTGATGTTATACACTCACCTTATTTTATGAGGTGTATATAAAACACTTTTAAAATGTCATATTATGAACTTATTTATTATCATGTTATTTAATTTTTTGTTAATTTAAATTCTTTCATGGGTATTATGATTCAAATGATTCAATATAGTATGTGATACATTAATTAAATCATTTTTCAATATATAATAAATGATTTGGATATGTAGAAAATGGTAGGGCCAAGTTATAAATAAACCCGCGATTAATTGATAATATCTTAGGATGAGTAAAATGGTTTTTTACTTGTATATTAAAATATCTTGTGAAAGGTATTTATGGTAGTGGTTCATATGCTAGAAACATGACATCTAATAGTTCGGAATACCCTTCTTTCAGTATTCAGTTATCAATATCCATAGTAATTTTACTAAGAAAAAAATCAATGGATGGTTTTACTTATCAGTTTACTAATTAAATTGAATGTATTTTTAGTTATTTATTTGTTTATATTGATTACTCTTATTGATTAAAATTATCTTCTATTGTACTTCACATTTACTGAGTATTTGAGCTCACCACATTCTTATATTTTATATTTCCTCGGGTTTTTGATGAAATTTATCATGATTAATATTCATGGTTATCATAAATGGGATAATGGTGTTCTCAATAAAAATATTTTTTTTAAATGTAATTTGAATTTCATATATGTATCTAGTTTACTACTACTACTAAACTATTAGTTCTGTTGGGATGTAATTTCTTGTATATTATGCCAATATAATAATGTAATGAACTTTCTCTAGGATACTATGGTTTGGTTCATTTAAATTGGTATCAAAGAATATTATGTACAATTTTTTGGGAATTTGATTTAAGAAAAAATAGTTTAATAAATATAACCCAATTAATAACATTGAGAATATGTATAATTATAGAATATTATCTTATATATTTGGTAATGACCATGTATATCATAGTATAAACATGAAAACTCATCTATTGAGAAGACCATGTCATTATTTATACATAAATTTATTAATAATAGCTCACCCTTGTTATTGCAGTTTGATGAATACACATTGCTTTTTGGTTTTAGTCAGTTGTGGGAACTAGAATGAACTAGGGTAACATTGAATGTTATATAAAATGTGTATTTTAAAGCCCAAATGAGATTATGAGTAGAGTAAAGGATATCATGTTTATGCCTAATCAGTTATCCCAATATATGATTAAAAGCATGCACTATCACCAACTCTTGAACACACAAATGAAGAGAATAATAAAAGTTCACTAAGTGGTCGGGTGGTGAATATCATATAGAGAATAAGATCAATATTCCTATATGTTGAGAATGTGATCATGAAGATGTTTTGGGAGTGGAAAGAAGGATACAGAGAATGTTATTTCTAAGGAAAAGGAAAATTTTGGAATAATAGTCTTCTTATGGTATTATCGATGGTTGAATGTTTCAAATATTGAAAGTATAAGAATTATTAAAACAAATGTCTTAGAAGGAAAGCTCATGAATATAATTAGAAAGCTTATAGAAGTAATGAATATAATTCTAATGATGAAGATACTACAAATGAAAAATGAAAGGAATGAGTTATAAATGAATAAGATAATGAAGCATATTTAATGGTTTGTGAATGAAGTAGAATGATTATTGTTCTTGTGTATTTTTATTCAAGATGTATCTTATAAATAATTCTCTAGTTATAAGAATACTGAGATATATAAGAAAGGTACTACAATACTTATTTATGTATTTGGAATCATATGTGGAATGATACCAATAACCAAGATAAGTGATTAAATTTCAACATCTTCTTTTGGAAGATATATGATTGAGGGAATATAACTCTTATTATATGCTTCATGATAAAATAATAATGATAAAGAGATTTTTATGGGATAATATTAGGGTATAAGAAAGTGTTTAGTGATTTGTTGGTTTATTTTATCATTATTGTGTTAACTATATGATTTTATTTAAAGAATATATTCAATAAATTGGGATTTTTTTATGCATTCTTGTTTTCAATAAGTTTTTAAGGTGATCATGGAATGTATATATTTATTCTATAAAAAAAGTGGAAAATTATGTTTTTTGGGTAATATAATTTTGATTTTAGATATCTTTAAACCATCCTTCTAAATTTTTGGACTATGAATTTTGATTCATAAATTTTTGATGAGCCTTATAGTTACCTTCTTGTAGAATGGATTATGTTGAACCTTGGATATTATTATTTGCAGTTAATGTAAAATTTATCATATTTGATAATATGTTCTAACCATTTTGGTTTTATTAAATATTTAACATATGAGAGAATGTATTGTGGATATTAGGATTCATTAAAGTGATTCATGTATAAAAAAATTGAACATGAATATACATTTCATGGTGTAATAGATAAAATGAAAATAAATAAAAGCACAACCAATGGAAAAAATCATGGTTTTGACATGGAATTAAATTAGGTGTGTTTAATTTTTCTCAAGTGCTTATCTGGATAGTAAAAGAATGAATAAAATCTTAGAAAAGGATGTTGTAAAAAAACATTATCTATTTTCCATTTCTAATAATAAAACAATTATCTTTTAATCGATCAGTAGATTTATGGTTTTTTTATGGTTAACTTTCTAATGACCACGCCCTCTTTCATTCTCCATTAGAACATAACAGTTTTATTTATCTTCCATATCCTAGTTTTCAAATCCCACTAATGTTATCCTATTAAAATGCCTAATTTTTTAGTGACCTTAACATTTCCCATTACCTCTTATTAATAGGATGTTTTGTTAACATTATTTACGATGTGGGTTTCCCAAAAATGTTTTTCATGTATCAAATTTTAATTTTCAATGTGCAATTTCATACTGCGAGGATAGAATTTATTAAAGGAGGGGTGAAAGTCACACCCCATTATTTTATGGTATGAATATTCTCAAATAAATTTATTCTCTATATGTTAAATAAAACAATGAGCTAAAATGAACTACTAATATATAATTATTTAATTATGATAATTATCACCTAGCTGGTGGAATGGAAAGAATGAATGAGATTAACTAAATTATCAAAAATATAGTCTATGCATGTTTATAAAATTATTTCATTGATTAAAAATAAATTATAACTAAAAATAATATCCAATTGAACATAAAGGAAGTTTATTTATAAAAAAACTATTATTAGGCCCATAATGACATTTTATCTTAATAAATTAAATTAATAATTATTGGTGAAATATATTATTGAAATTTATATTTTATATATTCAATAATTTTTTTTAAAATTCATCCAATATATTTTATATTATTAATATAATAAATAATTTAATTTTAAGCATAAGTAGTTATATTTTAGTAAAATAAAATTTTACCGCTTATTAATAGCACACCTATTTTAAATCTAAATTTTGATACTTTAATAAATTTTTTTGAAAAAAATAATTTCATATTTATAATAATTATACAAAAATTATGTTAGGGTGAATATTTTGTATTTTTTTGATAAGTCTCAATTTCTAACCAATAGTGAAAAAACTACATTTTATTTGAAAACCGTTTCTTCATATAATTTATTTCTATATTAAAAAATATATTTCAATTTTTTTGAATTAAAATTATATAAATTATAAATAAATAAATCCATTTTAGTTCATTTTATTCAATTTCACATTTAAATTTGATTGCAGGGGAGGGGCAGTTCCTTGTAGATAGTCTGGTTGAATTCCCTAAGACCTTCGGGTCATGTAATCTCTTAAGCCTATGGGCCATGTAATCTCTGAGCCTACGGGCCTTGTAAGGGTTCCCCCTCATCCCTTGAAAGTGGGATTATCAAAAATAAATAAAAATAAAGGCCTTCGGGCCATTCGGATTGGACATTTAAATTTGATATAAAAACATTTCAATGTTTTGAACTTTTCACTATAAAAACAATTTTTTTCGTTGTGTATGTGTGATTAATTTTAAATATGATTTTTTAAATAATGTGAATTGAATTTAGTAAAATATATTCTATATTTGAAATGAAAATAACCATATTAATTTCTATGATCAATTTCATTTTTAGTTATAAAATATTTACCATGGTAATAGAATTATTTACCTGAGTATAGGTAAAATAGTGACAAGGGTTAATGTTAAAATATAAAAGAATAAGATACCTAAAAATTACAAAATTTAATGGTTTTTTAGGTATTCCTAGAATCTAAACAGCCTCAAAAAAATTAATTATCAATATAATTCAATAAAAATAAATCCTCCTTGTGGTAGTTGGCTTAAAATACAAAAAAATTATTATTATTTTAATCACATAAACCCACCTCTCCTCAAGTATAAATACCACCATCCCCAAACCATTTTGACCAAAAATGCTTTAAACTCCTCATATACTATCTAAAACTTCTCCTACTCACTCAAACCACGTACATGTTCTTATTTTCCCAACAAATTTTCAAATCCATGGTCATTAAGGGGTCCTCCAAGGATGTTATATTCAGGGAGTAATTTTCTCAAAACACCTCTCTTAATTTCATTACTTCTTCTACGTTATCCGCATCTATTTCACCTATAAAGTTATAACAATTAAATAATCAACTAAATATTGTAATTTTATGTTTCTATTATAATATAATTTATCCATAAAATTTATTACCTACACTTATTCAAATAAATGTAAATATTTTTTCAATTATGTCTCTTAATCGCTTTCATTAATAATGTTTTTGTTATTTTTCTATTATCGCATTCGCAGCTGGCAATAAAAAATTTTGTTAGGTAAAATAATATTTTTATATGTATATTATATCTTATTTAATGTTATATAAATAATATATACTCATAATAGTAAATTAAATTAAACTAGTTCATGATGTTCGGAAAACTACTAAAATAAAACAAACATTTACCATTTACGTTTTATCTAATGAATCATCTCCATATAAAAAATAAAAAATGATATATGGAAAAATTAATAATTATATATAATCATTAATAAAATTTAATTCCACTTTTGGAGTTGTAATCCCATTTTATGAGAACGTCCATAATTATACACAAATGAAACGATCTTTAATCCATGAAACGGGCTCACCTGAAACCATGAAAATAATGAAATATTATTAATGAGTGGGTAATAATATGTAATGAAAGGATAATATAAGGTGATATAGATATTAATATAGTTATATAATGATTAAATAATATTATTTAAACCTTTATATAGGATTTTAGTGTATGTACCTATAATGGGAAGCACGAGGTAAGGTTTCTCTCATCTCACTCTTTACTTTAGTGAGATATATTATATATTCACCACTTAATCATTCTATCTGATTTATGTAATAACCCTTGATATATAAAATAATTAATCATACTAAAACAATTTGATTCAATTTTTCATTTCATAATTATTACTTTTATGGTCCATACGATTTGACTGATTATAATTGGTAAGAGATTTATCAACTCAATATTCACTAATTGTGTTAAACATCTGTTACATTGTTTTTTTCATGCTAAGGTTATGTATAAAATTAATTTTCATTATATCCTATTTTATTTCAACTATTATTATGTGGATTTACAGTGAATACACATAATCAAACCATTTGGTTAAATAAATGAAATTTTATAGGAGTTGATCTCAATTTCACTTTATTGAGGCATATTTTGATGTTATGCACTGAAATTATTTTAGGTGGGGTATATACAGTCCCATTGAAATATTATATTATAAATTTATTTATTCTAATGTTATTTAATGTTTTTATAAATGGTATTCCTTCTTGAGTCTTATGATTCAATTATTTCAAAGTGTTATGGGAAACTTTGATTAAATCGTTTATTCATTATATAATGAATAATCTAGACATGAAGAAATGGGTGCGGCATGATTATAGATATCCCATAAATGCATTATTAGTCTCATGGGATGAATTATTTAATATATAATTAAATAGATCATTACCAATAGATTAAATAGTCGTATGAATTGTATTGATGGTAGTGTTTTATGTTCCAGATACATGATATCCAATAAATAATAATTCCCTTATTCCAATATTCAGTTATTAATATCTAGAGGATTTTAAATATGAAAAAAAAAATCTATAGATGCATTTCATTCTAAGTTTAATGATTAAATGGAAGGTGATTTCAGTTATATACCATTCACTATTAATTGTTATTGTAGATTCAAATTTGATTCCACTATGCTTAACCCTTCCCAAACATTTGAATTCACCCCTTTCATATGTTTTATTTTTTCCCATTATTCCAATAAATTTATCATAATTAATTTTTTGGGTTACACTAAGAGTGATAATAGTGTTATTGAAGAAAATACATTATTATTTTATGTTTAAAATTTAGGATAAGTTTCAAATATTTATCTTGTTTACCAACACTACTAAACTATTCAGTCATTTGGGATGTGCTTTCTTGATTATTATGACAATGTAATAATGTAAAGTAATAGATCTCAAATATTGGGTTTGGGTTCATTTTATATTCAATTTAGAAGATACATTTTACTTCAATACACTCAAAACATATATAAAACTGATAAAAAACTCATTTTTTTTGATAATTTAGGAAAATTATTTATCTATTATTATTTTCATGTTGAAATCATCCCCACATAACCCACCCACAACATTTATAATATTATTAAAAGGGTGTTTTTTCAGTTTAAAATAGTCATTTTTGTTCAAAATGATCATAATTATAAGGACACAGCCTTAAATATTACATAATAATGAATTAAATGAATAATTCACATTGAGGATCTTTTCAGGTTTATAGTTCTATAGAATTATGCTATAAATCATACATTTCATTTCAAAAAAAATACAAAGTAGACACTTCTGCTTAGTTTCCATTTTTTTTAAAAAACAATAACTCTTGAAAAAAAGAGTCATGTTTAGTTCCATGTTTAAGACAGCATGAATTTTCCTTGATCCCATCCTTGACCCTATTCCACATTATGTCCTATGAAAAACATTTCAAAAACTTGGGATGAGCATAAAAAGCTCAGTAAGGGATACAAAAAGAAGGAAAACTGTTAGTTTTTCAAAACAACAAGTAAACCATGAATACTTTAACATAAGTAATACTTTTCACCTTTATGAAGTTGTAAATAATCTTAACTAAATAAAAGATCACTACTTACCCTTTTGTAACCAAAATATTACCATAAAACTCATATAAAGAACACATAACATATAAAGGTAACTTGGGACATAAACATACTTAAATGGAATGATCATATGGTCAACTTCCACACATATCACTAAATGGAATAGCCATACAACTGACTTCCATACCCAATGAATTGGAGGTTATAACGTAACCACCCATCCTGGTTTATCACAGCACCACCCGTCATTTGGTTTATCATGTAACCACCCGTCAAATGTCCAAGTACCATTATAAAACCATAACACATAAAACAAATATAAAGGAAAAAAAATTTCCACACTTCAATCACAATATATCACTTAAATATATTGACATAACAAAACCATTATCAAAACCATTTTCAATACCAAAATACATAAAAGAGTATATGGTATTTATTTTTCTTGAAAAAAAACATTATGGCTTGTTAAGGAAGCCAAATAACAAATAATACTCGCGGTGGCGAAAAGGTCACTGTCACCGCTTACATTAAAAGAAACATTCCTTTTTGTAGTTTAGTAAAACCCTTCATAGAAAAATATTCCCTTTGAAAAGTCAAGGGTGTTCATACAGCTTATAAAAGAAATTCGTGTATTAAAACAAAATGTGCCTTAATGAAAGGAGATTGAGACGAAGTCCCTTACCTCAGGTCCGACTTGACCCGTTCGTTATTTAATATCCTGAATAATAAAATAAAGTTAATTTCTACTTGATTAAGAACCTTTTTCAAGTTTATTATTCATTTTATATCACTTATTACCTTGATATAAACATTATGTAATCATTCTAGTTAATAATGGTCGTTTTGTTGATATTTGGTACTTGAGTCAAAAATGAACACCTTATATTTACAAGTTATCCATGTTTTCAATAGTCCATTATATACAAAATGATATTCATTATTTATATATCATATATATCATATATATCCATTATATATATATATATATATAATAGTACATATCATTTGGAGGTAAGAAATAAAATGCACCGTTCATGGAGACGGTAAGTCGTACGTACGCATGAACACTACTTTCATTTCTATTTATGATTTTAATGGAAATAAAACATAATGATACATTGGTATATTATAATTCCAGTATAATATCATATATAATACCATTAACTCTATCCTTTATATGTCCCACATATGGCATGAACGATTCATATCATATTGAGGGGGCGGTAGTCTGCACTTCCTCAAATGAAATTATCATGTTTACTCATAATGGAAACCATAAAGGTATGATATAAAAGAAAAAATACATAAGAATAAAGAAAACATAAACATAATATATATCATATATAAATATATTGTCATCTTAATGGCCACCATGAGAGGCGGTAGGAGATAATCGAACAATCATCGTTTCCTGAGGTGTTAGTTTTCCATCCACAGAAATAGTATGTTCTTCACCCATTAGATAGAGGTGTGTGTAAGTGTAGTTATAATACTTCTCATAACAACATCCTAGTATATTTAGGATACTGGTTTTGTTGTAAAATAAGGTAATAAAAATATTTTAGGGGTAAGAGAAGTAAAATAAAAGAAAAGAAGTTAAGAGAAATTGTTACCTTTAATTTGGGTAACTCTCTTTGGTTTGAACCAAAATGGTTTGTTGAAGTGACTTATGCCTAATTCAAGGCTTATAGGTGGAAGATATTAATGTAGGGAGATTAATTGGTCATAGTTTTGACGAGCCAAAATGCTTGAGAGGTGTGAGGAATTGGTTATAAATGGTCTCCTTTTATAAGGGGAGGAGGGGCTCTTTAGGAAAGTATGAAAATATTCTTTTATTATATAATTATATTTGGTTTTTAAAGGTCCAAAAATAATTAAATTCTAATATAATATGACTCATAGTAGAAATAATATCATCCAATAGTAATTGGACAGGTTTTGGATGTTATTTTAATATTTATAATCTTATTTATTTAATTCATTTATTAATGAGGTAAACACTGTATCATTATTGTGTCATTAATAATTTAATTTATTAGATGTCTAAAAATTATAAAACAAATACCATGATGTATTAAATCTTTTTATCTTTCCAATGAATATTTTTATTCAAAATTATTACATATATAACACCATATAAAAATTAATTTACTAAAAGCTTTTTGTTTATGTCATTTTTGCCTTTACTTTAAATTAATTAATCTAAAGTGCCATTATCATTCATAAGTGGCTCCATGGGGTCCCAAAATTGACCCAATAATTCCCATGGTCGTACATTACTCATCCAATAATGTTAGGAAAAGTGTTAAGGTAATTTTGAATTATTATAATATTCTTTTCACCTTGAATTACCCTATTTACCTTTAACCGCGGTAAATAAAAGTCAAAAGTTATTATTCACCAAAAATTATTTTCATCTTATTGAACCATGTTTTACTTAATAATAACAACCATTTATATAGTATTTTTGAAATTCAATTCACAGAAGTTGTAAAATTTCATTTAAATGAAAAAGTGAGTTTTTTTTAACTACTGCTAAGTGGTTTCAATATTCATCAAAAATTGATGTTTCTCAGAAAAATTCCAAAAAATCATCCTAATCTATATTTGATATTCCAAATTTAAAAATTATGTCTATTTTACCAAATTCTAAACATATAAGTTTCAATAATTAATTTAAAATTAATTCCCTTTGTTAAAACAAATAGCGTGTTTTTAAGAAATAATAACTATCAAAAGATTGAGACTTGTTTATTTCCAAATTCAAAGTGAAATTAATTAAAATGATCAAAATTGGATTAAATGGTGAAAATATATTCTAATTAAACTTTAAAACCAATAAAAATGATAATCTAAACATATAAATAAACTATATTAAAATGTAGTTTTGAATTAAAATACAATATTTTTCACTATTCATTAAAAAATGAACTTTATCAGAAAAATTCCAAAAAATTATACAAAGTAAATTTTGATGTCCCCATTATAAAGAAGGATTTTATTTGGTCAAATATAATGTATTAAAGTGACCAAAACTAGATTTAAATAGGTTTTTCTATTAAAAGGTGGTAAATTGACCTTTTAATGTAAATTATGCTTAAAATTAGATTCATTCACATTTTAAGCCTCTAACTTTTATTGGATAAAAGTAAATACATTTAACAAACATGTATAATGATATTGTAGTTGGTTTTTTTTTCATTCCCGCCATTACAACAGCTATTAGGTAACTTCCATTTTAAATAATAATATTATATTATTAGTGTGCAACGTAAGATTTCAAAGAAACTCATTGTTGCATATCAGGTATGCTATCGAACATAGCAACCCTTTTAAAGTAAAATTAATATTTAATTCACAAATATTAATAAGTATAAAAATATCTTATTCTTCATTTACCTGGGATGTTACATCCTTCCTCCCTTTTAGAAATTGTGTCCTCGTAATTTTTATTCACTTATCAAAATAAGTGGGGTATTTATCCCTCATAGAATTTTCAGATTCCCACATTGCCTCTTAAACCATATGGTTTTTTCAAAAAACCTTTACCTAGTGAATTACCTTATTCTACAACACTTTCTCTTTTCAGTCAAGAATCTGGACTAGTTGTTCCTTATAAGATAAATTCTATTCCAACTGAACTACCTATGAGCTCAAAACATGAGATGGATTTGGTATATACTTTCTCAACATCGAAACATGAAAAAAATTGTGTACCTGGGATAAACTTGGAGGTAAAGCCACTCTGTGCGCAACTATTCCAATTTTCTCTAGGATTTCATAAGGTCCAATGAACCTCAGACTCAACTTTCCCTTCTTACCAAAACACATCACACTTTTCCATGGAGAAACTTTGAGAAATACATGATCACCTACCTCAAAAAAAATATCCTTCCTCCGGTTATCCACATAACTTTTCTATCTGATCTGAGTTGTTCTCATGTGCTTCTGAATCAACTGAACTTTCTCTACCATCTCTTCTACCAAATCTGGTTCCATCAGCTTCCTTTCACCTACTTCATCCCAAAAAACTGTAGTTTGACAATGCTTTCCATATAATGCCTCAAATGGAGCCATCTGTATACTAGAATGAAAACTGTTATTATAAGAAAATTCAACCAAAGAAAGATTTTGGTCCCAACTTCCCTGATAATCCCTCGAGAAAGCACGTAACGTATCCTCCAATGTCTGAATTGTTCGTTCTAATTTCCCATCTGATTGAGGATGAAAACATGTACTAAAATTTAATTCAATACCCAACGACTTCTGAAGTCCTTTCCAAAATTTAGAAGTAAACTTGGGATCACAATCAGATATAATGGAGAGGTTAACTCCATTCAACCTGACTATCTCTTTAACATACAATCGAGAAAGTTTATCTAGAGACAAAGTATCTCAAATAGGAAATAAATGAGTAGATTTAGTCAATCGGTCAACTATAACCCAGATTGCATTATTACCTCGAGATGTCTTCGGTAATCCCACAACAAAGTCCATGGATATATTTTCCCATTTCCACTCTGGAACCGATAAAGACTGAAGAATCCCTTTTGGTAACTACTGCCCTGCTTTAACCTGCTGAAAAGTCAAACACTTCACAGTAAAATTAGTAATATCTCTTTTTATTCCATCCCACCATTAATACTCTTGAATATCTCTGTACATCTAAGTACTGCCAGGATGAACTGAAAAAGGAGAACTATGAGCTTCACATAACAACTCATTCTTAAACTATGAATCACAAGTCACACATAATCTCTTTCCAAATCTCAAAACACAATCATTATCAAAAAATATAATCAGGTAACATACCCTTCTGAACCAACTCTACATTTTTCTACAACTTATTGTCTTCTTTCTACGCATGCTTTATTCTGTCTGATAGAGATGATTTCACTGACACCTGAAACAAAACAGAAAAATTTCCTTCACCAACCACTTCTATGCCAAAATTCATCAAATCAAAAACCAAATGATCTCTTTCCAAATGTATCATGGTTAATGAGACATTACTTTTTCAACTCAAAGCAATATCCACTTTGTTTTATTTTTTGGATGGTAATGGATCGTGTAATCATAATCCTTGATTAATTACAGCCACCTCCTCTATCTCATGTTCAATTCTCTTTTAGTGAATATATACTTTAAACTTTTGTGATCAGTATATATTTCACATTTTACTCCGTACAAATGATGCCTCTAAATTTTTAAAGAAAAAACAACAACAGATAATTCCAAATCATGTGTAGGGTAATTTAACTCATGTGGTTTCAACTTACTTGAAGCATAATCAATTACCTGATCATTCTACATTAGGACACAACCAAATCCTTTCAATGATGCATCACTGTATATAACAAACTCACCATTTCTAGATGGCAGTGCCAAAACTGGAGCATTCACAAATCTTCTTTTCAATTTCTGAAAATAATCATCACATTATTTTGTCCAAATTAAATTAACACCTTTTCCAGTTAACTTAGTCATTGGACTAGATAACCGTTAAAAATTCTCAACAAACCTCTGGTAATAAACTACCAGACCAAGAAAACTACGGATCTTAGTTATATTTGTGGGTATTGGTCATTCTTCAACAAATTTTATTTTAGAAGGATCAATAGTTATGAAATTTTTTGAAACAATGTGACCAAGGAAAGAAATTTGTTGTAACCAAAACTCACACTTGCTGAATTTTCCATAAAGTTTATTTTCTTTTAAGGTTTGAAATATGACCCTTAAATGACTTTAATGATCCTATTTACTTTTATAATAAATCAAAATATCATCAATGAACACAACCACAAACTTATACAAGAACTCACGGAAAATTCTATTCATAAGATCCATGAATATGGCAGGTGCATTGGTTGAACCAAAAGGCATAACTACAAATACATAATGGTCATATGTAGTACGATACGTGGTCTTCATAATGTTTGCTTCCTTTACTTTCAACTGACGGTACCCCGATCTCAAGTCAATCTTCGAAAAATACTAAGCTCCCTGGAGCTGATCAAACAAATCATTGATATGAGGAAAAAGAAACGTGTTCTTAATAGTGATGTTATTCAATGCTCTATAATCAATGGAAAGTCTCATTGAACTATATATTTTTTAACAAACAAGATAGTATCACCCCATGGTGATGTGCTAGGTCAAATGAAACCTTTATCTAATAACTCCTACAATTACTTCTTTAACTCTAAAAGTTCAATTTGAGCTATTCGATAAGGGGGTTTTTAAATTAGCTTAGCATCAGGAACTAATTCAATAGTAAATTCAACTTCCCAATCAGGTATAATACCAAGAAGATCATCAGAAAAAACATCAAGATACTCATTTACCACTAGCACATCATTAATCTAAATAGTTCCTTTATTTTCAATAATATGTGCAAGGTAACATTTATTTCCATCTTTTACTAGTTTCTCAGCTTCCTGATATGTTATCAAACGTAAGGGTTCATTATTGTACACAAACTATAAATCTTTCTGAAATAAAACCTATTTAGCTCTGCAGTCAATCTTAGCATGATAAACATGCAGCCAATCTATGCCCAAAATAACATCAAACTCTACTAGAGGTAAAACAATAAGGTTTGCAGGTAGATTCTTCCCACAGACAAGGACATGAAGGTTCTTATGTATTCTTTTTGTCACAACATTTCCTCCAGGTGTTTTTACCATAAGTTCTGTATTCATATCTTGAGATGGAATTCCTAATTTATTAGAAAACTTCTCAGAAATTAAAGACTGTGTAGACCCTGAATCAAACAACACATTGGAATTATCTGAACAAACAAAAAGTGTACCTGATACTACTTCGTTTGATGGCCCAACATCTTCTGAATTATTTGCAAAGGATTTAACCACCTCTTTCTACTTATATTCTGGTTACTTTCCCTCAGTTGAGTTCTTTTCTAGACACTCATTTTCATAATGACCCATTTCATTACACTTAAAACATCTTACCGAAGTCTTTTCGTTGCCTGCTTGATCATCTTCCTTATAGTTACGAGCAATATGACCAGACTTACAACACCGTAATCACTTTCTAGACTTTGATAAACATTCTCCAAGATGCTTTTTATCACACTTCTCACAAGTTGGACATTTAATTTTCTTACCTCCAGGCTTCTTTGATGAATTCTTTCCCTTTTCCTGCCAATTGGACCTCTTATTCTGTTTTTTGTCAACGAACACCTGATCATCGGAAAACTCAATTTCCACCTTCACCGCACATAGAACAAGTTTTTCATAACTTTTGAACTCACAAGAGGCTAATTCTCTTTGATATCGTGGCTCCATTCCAAACTAAAATTGATTTATCTTACTATTAAGATATTGGATGAAATTTGGAGCATACCTTGCCAGTGGAGTGAATTTTGCTTCATAAGCAGCCACTGAGTCATCCACCTACCTTAATTCCAGGAATTGTTTTTCTATTCTAATAATAACCACCTTAGGAAAATATTTCTCAAGAAACGTACCTTTTAAATCATCCAAATCAAGAGCATCAATCTCCTCACTATCCCAGATATTTTTCTCTATCGACCACCACTGATCAGCTTCACCTTCAAAACGGTAAATAGCGAGACTAACCTTTTGATGTTATGAACACCCCATGACATCAAAAATCTTCTCAAGTGCTTTAATCCACCCTTCAGCTAGCACAGGGTCAGATGATCCTCTGAATGATGGGGGATGTTTCCTCATGAAATGATCCACTACTAACATGTTCCTCTGTTGTTGATCTGGCTGATCTCGTGCATGGATACCACCACTATTTATAGCCTAAGTCAATTGCGTCATCTCTACAACAAACTATTCAGTTCCGATTCCGACCATCTCAAGTTGCTTATTTGGAAGGTTTTCTTCCTCTTGATGTCATCCCAATATAGCCACCTTGTTTCATCTATGAAAACCCATTATGAACATAGAAATATCTTAGGCGAAGAAATATGGTAATCTGTAAATGCTATATCATTTCAATATTACCATAAATTAATTTATGGAAATTTATTTAACAATACCCTAACTCCTAAAGTTTTCTAAACCGGCCTCCGATACCAACTATAAGGACCTATCCTTAAACATTGCATAATATTGAATTAAATAAATAATTCACATTGAGGATCTTTTCAGGTTTAGAGTTTTATAGAATTAGGCCATAACTATTACATTTCATTTCAAAAAAAATACAAAGTAGACACTTCTACTTAGTTTCTATTTTTTTCACAAAACAAGAACTCTTGAAAAAAAGAGTCATGTCTAGTTCCATGTTTAAGATAGCATGATTTTTCCTTGATCTCATCCTTGACCCTATTCTACATTATGTCATGTGAAAAACATTTCAAAAACATGGGATGAGTATAAAAATCTCATTAAGGGATACACAAAGAAGGAAAATTGTTAGTTTTTCAAAACAACAAGTAAACCCTGAATACTTTAACATAATTAATACTTTTCACCTTTATGAAGTATTAAATAATCTTCACTGAATAAAAGATCACTACTTACCATTTTGTAACCAAACGATTACCATAAAACCTATATAAATAACACATAACATATAAAGGTAACTTGGGACATAAACATACATAAATTGAATAACCATACGGACTACTTCCACACATATCACTAAATGGAATAGGCATACGGCCGACTTCCATACCCAATGTATTGGAGGTTATAACATAACCACCCGTCTTGGTTTATCACGAAACCACCCTTCATTTGGTTTATCATGTAACCACCCGTCAAATGTCTAAGTACCATTATAAAATCATAACACATAAAAAAATATAAAGGAAAGAAAACTTTTCCACATTTCAATAACAATATATCACTTAAATATATTGAAATAAAAAATCCATTATCAAAACCATTTTCAATACCAAAATACATAAAAGAGTATATGTTATTTATTTTTCTTGAAAAAAAACATTACGACTTGTTACAGAAGCCAAAGAACAAATAATACTCGCAGCGGCGGAAAGGTCATTGTCACCTCTTACGTTAAAAGAAAAATTCATTTTTTTTGTTTAGTAAAACGCTTTATAGAAAAAGATTCACTTTGAAAATTCAAGGGTGTTTATATATTGTATAAAATAAATTCATGTATTAAAATAAAATATGCCTCAATGAAAGGATAATGAGACGAAGTCCCTTACCTCGTGTCCGACTTGACCCGTTCATTATTTAATATCTAGAATAATAAACTAAAGTTAATTTCTACTTTCTTAAGAACCTTTTTCAAGTTCATTATTAATTTTATATCACTTATTAACATGTTATAAACATTATGTAATCATTCAAGTTAATAATGGTCGTTTTGTCGATATTTGGTACTTGAGTCAAAAATGAACACCTTATATTTACAAGTTGTCCATGTTGTTAATAGTACATTATATCCAAAATGATATTCACTATTTAGATATATATATATCATACATATCCAGTATATATATATTTATAATTGTACATATCATTTGGAGGTAAGAAATGAAATGCACCGTTCATGGAGACGGTAAGCCGTAAGTACGCATGAACGCTACTTTCATTTCTATTTATTATTTTAATGGAATTAAAACATAATGATATATTGGTATATTATAGTTCCAGTATAATATAATATATAATACCATTAACTCTATCCTTTATACATCCCACGTATGGCATGAATGAGTCATGTCACTTTGAGGGGGCGGTAGTTCGCACTTCCTCAAATGAAATTATCGTGTTTACTCATAATGGAAACCATAAAGGTATGGTATAAAATAAAAAATATGGAATCATAAAGAAAACATAAACATAATATATATCATATATAAATATAGTTTCATCTTAATGGACACCATGAGAGGCGGTAGGAGATAATCGAACAATCATCATTTTGTGAGGTGTTAGTTTTCCATCCACAGAAACAGTACGTTATTCACCCATTAGATGGAGGTGTGTGTAAGTGTAGTTTGAATAATTCTCATAAAAACATCCTAGTATATTGAGGATACTATTTTTGTTATAAAATAAGGGAATAAAAAGATTTTAGGGGTTGGATAAGTAAAATAAAAGAAAATAAGTTAAGAGAAATTGTTACCTTTAATTGGGGTAACTCCCTTTGGTTTGAACCAAAATGGTTTTTTGAAGTGCCTTCTACCTAAGGTAAGGCTTCTATGTGGAATAGAGGGATGTATTGGGATTAATTGGTCAGAGTTTGGACAAGCCTTGAGGTGTGAGGAATTGGTTATAAATGGTCTCCTTTTATAAGGGGGAGGAGGGGATCTTTAGGAAAGTGTGAAAATATTATTTTATTCTATAATGATATTCGGTTTCTAAAGGTCCAAAAATCATTAAAGTCGAAGATAAGATGACTCATAGTCTAAATAATATCGTCCAATAGGAATCGGACAGGTTTTGGATGTTATTTTAATATTTATAATCTTATTTATTTAAATCATTTATTAATGAGGTAAACACTGCATCATTATTGTGTCATAAATAATTTAATTTATTCGATGTCTAAAAATTATAAAAAAATACCATGATATAGGAAATCATTTTATCTTTCTAATTAATATTTATAGTCAAAAATATTACTTATATAACAATATATAAAAATTAATTTACTAAAATATTTTTGTTTATGTCATTTTTGCCTTTACTTTACATTAATTAATCTAAAGTGTCATTATCATTCATAAGTGGCTCCATGAGGTCCCAAAATCGACCTAAGGATGTCCATGGTCGGTCATTACTCATACAATAAGGTTAGGATAAGTGTTAAGGTAATTTGGAATTATTTTAATATTCGTTTTACCTTGAATTATCATATTTACCTTTAACCGTAGTAAATAAAAGTCAAAAGTTACTATTCACCAAAAATTATTTTCATCTTATTGAACCACATTTTACTTACGAATAACAACCATATATATCTAATTTTTGAAATTCAATTCACATAAGTGGTAAAATTTCATTTAAATGAAAAAGTCAGTTTTTTTTAACTACTACTAAGTGGTTTCACTATTCATCAAAAATTGAAGTTTTTCTGAAAAATACCAAAAAATCAGCCTAATCTATATTTGATATTCCGAATTAAAAAAATGAAGTCTATTTTACCAAATTATAAACATAGAAGTTGCATTAATTAATTTAAAATTAATTCCTATTGTTAAAACAAATAGCGTGTTTTTAAGAAACAATAACTATCAAAAGATTGACACTTGTTTATGTCCAAATTCGAAGTGAAATTAATTAAAATGACCAAAATTGGATTAAATGGTAAAAATATATTCTAATTACACTTTAAAACCAATTAAAAAGATTATCTAACCATATAAATAAATTATATTAAAACGCAGTTTTGAATTAAAATACAATATTTTTCACTATTCATTAAAAAAGGAACTTTATCGGAAAAATTCCAAAAATTTACACAAAGTAAATTTTGATGTCCCCATTATAAAGAAGGATTTTATTTGGTAAAATAGAATGTATTAAAGTGACCAAAACTATATTTAAATAGGGTTCGCCATTACAATGTGGTAAATCGACCTTTTAATGTAAATTATGCTTAAATTAGATTTATTCACATTTTAAGCCTCTAAATTTTATTGGATAAAAGTAAATACATTTAACAAACATGTATAATAATATTGTAGTTGGTTTTGTTCATTCTATCCAATAGAACAGCTATGAGTTAACTTCCATTTAAAATAATAATATTATATTATTAGTGTGCAACTTAAGATTTCAAAGAAACTCATTTTTGCGTATCGGGTACGCTATCGAACATAGAAACCCTTTTAAAGTAAAATTAATATTTAATTCACAAATATTAATAAGTATGAAAATCTCTTATTCTTCATTTACCTGGGATGTTACAATAACATACTCAAAACTGAGAGAGAAATTAGTATATCATCATTTTACATTCAAACAAAGATCAGTTGCTCATTTATGATATGTAACAAAAAAACATTGGTCAATATAACAGAAGGTTTGGATGATTTTTATGCAAGTAAGTGTTTATAATTTTAAAGTGATGTTTTATTTCAGAAGTTTCATCACATATTAAAAAAATCACACTTAGAATCTCATGATACATTAACAAGATGATTTATGACTAATTTATGATGTATTGAAATTAATTTCATAACATTACAATACATAGGGTAGTTTGTATTACTAAAAGTGTGTGTTTTTTGTTTTAAATTGACATTTTAAATCAAAACACATGTGACTTAATAAGTGCTGAGAAAAAACACTCAGATTATCATGATACACTGATAAAATGATCAACAATTCATTTCTATATTTTATAAATTACCAATAGATGAATTTGTAACATGTTATGAATGGTTTGATAGAAGGTTCATGTGTTAAATTTAAATGTAAAAATTCATTTCAAAATTTACACCATATAGTTAATGCAAAGAATATACCACTGTATTGTTGTGATACTTTAAGAAAATAACCGAACACTTGTTGGTGATGTGTAGGAATTAACCTCTTGTAAATTCTAGTTAGGGATGAATTCAATTTAAATGTCCTATTTTTGTTTAAAACACATGTCACAAACTCAAAAATGAGCATATGTTCTATTATTTCCATTAAACGTTAGGATAATGAATGATTTTTAATTTTTTAAATGTATGAATTAACTACACAACTATCCAATTCATGATGTTTCCATTGGGACTGAAATTGAATGTTTTTAATTTATAGGAGTCATTTTAGTTCAAAAAACACATTATATAATCAACATAAAATAAATGCACTCTCTATTTGTAATATATTTAAAAAAATCAATTATTCATTTAAGACATGTTGGAATTAGATACACTTAAATTCACCAAACATTTAATCCAGTTTTACTGATAGTGTGTGTTTTCAATTTAAAAGTGACATTTTGGTTCGAAACATGTTTCACCAAGTCAAAACCCAGAAAACATGATTAGATTTTTAATTTGATATTTAATTTATCTGATTTATTTATTTTTTTTCCTTTTTATTTACATAATACAGTTTATAGTTTCTTTTATGATTTTTTATTTATGTTTTATTTGTCCATTATAGAAAAGTGTATTTGTTTTATTTGTTTCATCATAATGTATTTATAAAAAAAATTATAGGAACACACTTATTTACTACATGGTTATGTTTTTCCATAGATAAGGTCTCTTTATATTTAAATTTATTTTTAGTTGGATAGAAATTTTTAATTTTTTTAATGAATTGTAAATATCTATAAAATTTTATTTCATTTAAATGTTCCAATATAAATTTATTTTTATTCAAATGGTTAAATGTAAATATATTGTTTAATGTATGAAAATATTTGAATTGATAATAAATATTTTTTTTTCTTCTGGACCAATGTTTTTAGTAGATTTTTTACCCTATAGAATAAAAAAATTCAATGTGAAGAACTTTTATTAGTGCTAGAGTGAGAAGTAATAAAATCATTATTCATTAGTGATAAAATTTAAGCTAATAATATATGGTATTTATCATCAATTTTTTAGTAGAGATATAACTTGATGACGACATTACTAAAGCTCATGTGATTATGAATGCTTCAAAATGTAATTATTAGTTATAAAAAGTTATGATAGGTTAAGCACTGATTGAGAGAAAATTCTAAGGGATTTCAGTATTTTAAAATTCTTACAGATTCTTAAGACAAAATTTTTTTGGCTGACATCACTGAAAAGTGTGATTTTTTATCATGGACACTTCCTTGATGACATGTGTTATACACCCCACTCGAATCATAGAGAAGTCGATTATAACCTGGAAAACTGATGTAAGAAACTCTTTTTAACTAATAAATAGAATGTGGATATTGTTTCTAAGAAAGTTGAAGATGCATTTTAGTTGCATCAAATTACCATTCTCTCCATCAGAATGATCATCTTTGTTCATAATTTAAATAACAGTTCTCCAATGAACACTTTGTAGAGTATATGGTTATTTTTTCAAGAGTGTTTTTATTATAGAAATCATAAGAAACTTCCTAATCATTTAATTCATTAAGGAGAGATATAAACATAAGGTTCTTAAGGGGAAACCATGGTAGTTTAATAACTATCTTATCATAATATATGATCTTGTAAATGAATAATAAATCTATAATTTTAATTTTTTCCAAATATCTATTTTGGATATATAATATTAGAATCCCCTTCTATAGAATATTTGAGCACATAATATGCGATATATGTTGAAAAATTAGAAATATCATCGAATTGGACCGCTCGGGTACCAATCACTAGATATGGTGGTGTAGAGCAGGTGAGGTGAATATTGGAAAACCTCTTATGCATGGTATGATCCATTATTTGGGGGAATATAATGCATGGGTATCCTTTGAGTATGATAAATTAAAGTTTCATTATTCTCTTGTGGATATTTTGGGAATGTGGAGAATGACTATATCTAAGCTAGTAGATGGTGTAAGAAATATTATTTTGTAGTATGTCCCATGGATGCCCATAAGAGATATGGGGTGTTATTTTTTCCCTAATGTTGACACGTAGAAGCATATAAATTGATTATATAAAGAGTTAAGTTAAAAATAAAATACACTCCTAAATAATATTATCATGTAGGGACTGCCTTTCATTCTAGATAAAAAAACGATATCATTCCCAATCAAAATATGATTGAAATTCAAGGACCCATTCCAACAAAAACTAATCCTGATAAAATACATGAATAAACTCATAGTCTATCAGGGGAGGTGTCAACCTATCCTTTTAAGAGGAATCCAAACAATGATGGTAAAACAAAAAACCCTATTAGACCAATGTTAATATAATCAGATCCCCTATATAAAGAACTACCCCTGCCCAATGATGACACCTTACCTATCTCAGCCATATGTGAGGAACCTAATATACCCTTAGTTTCCAAACAGAAAAATATAATCAATGTGGAGGAGGAAATAGAGAGGATATGATAGAATGGGCACGAATGGGATTGATACATGTGGACCTAAGATATTCTTGTAGGATCCACTAGATTTTGAAAAAAAAACTTCCAAAATATGATGAAGAACAGACGATGGCTATTTTGTTGAGTGTTTAGAGGCATATAATGGATTGAGATAGACTCACATATCATAAATATTATCCTTATCAGGAACTTTAGTAGTCTTGGAAACACATTATCAGTTTAGATGCTTCAGCTTCAATGTATATTAAGTCACCCCCATATGTTTTTTTAAACCATATTGGAATGAAAGTATAGGGGTGGTATCACAAGAAATATAGCATTCACATAATTTCTCATTCTCCCACCATGGCCACTTAGTTAGTATTTTTCATCTCTAGATGGAAGGCATGGATTTTAGGGTTACTTCTATCTCTTCAAACCACGTTTCCACCTCCAATAACCAGCATGAATCCCTAGTTTTGAATTTCTCTAGATTTAATAGATCTCCCTTTAATATTGATAAATAAAAATTGTGGAGTCATATTAAACCTTGTGTGAGAACATACCTTGAAAACTTATATTGTGGGGTATTTTAATGAGATTATGTTCTAGTTCGAGAAGAAATCAGTGGTTAATAGACCATTTTCTCAAATTATGGAATTCCAACCAGCAATAATGGTAAAAATTGTCACAGATTGGGATATACTAGTTATCCATTTACATGGTTTAAAGGGAACCATCAAAACACACTTAATGAATTCCTTGATATATTTTCATGATTGGTTGAAAAGAAAAACCTCTTTAGGTACTTCCATGTTTATCACATAGAACCTGAAATATCATACCATTGTCTGGTCCTAATTGATATCTCATATAGATATAAAAACTGGTTTATGTGATAGGTTTTAGGATTAAAAACTTTTGTGTGAGGGGTAAGGAATGTGAAGAGGTGGTTTTCTATTTCTAGAAGCTGGGAGATCCTAACATAATAAAATAATCTTCACCTGGTGGAGTCTAGTTTCAAAAAATAAGTGACTTAATATTTTTCCAATAATACACCCTTTGTGACACTATTGAAAGACATATGAACATTCACTACTCTCATCCCTCCTCGGATGCCATAATCTCCATAATCAAAATCCTTGAAACTAAAATTGATGAAACTGTTCATAACAAAGAATGTTTTTAGGACATGTACATAGGTGAATATCACATCAATGAAGGAAACCAAACTCCCCTTATTTCACTAGAAAGAATCCATGAGGAGATTAATGAATTCTATTAAGAGTCTTTATAACTCTAAATGCAGGAAGATTTAAAAATATATGGAGATACCATACATTATCACACACTTTTTATAGATTCTATACATGGTAGGATACTCTACCATTTCATGCGATATATAATCCTATATCAACCATGTGATCACTAAGTCTATGAACTATCGGCTAATACATGATTTCATGGATGAGGAAATACTTGTGGCACTGAATCAAATTCAGTCTACCAAAGCACCATGTCTATAATAATTTCATTCTATTTTATTAAAAAGTCATTGGAACATAATTACACATGATGCTTCCACCATTATGAAAGATATAACAGAAGGGTAATATAATCATTTCTCTCTGAATGAAACCATCCTCACCCTCATTCCCTAAATAAAAAAAACTATCATAGAACTAGAATTCAAGACCATTAGCCTTTTTAATGTGATTTATATGATATTTATAAGATTATGGTCATTAATATACATTATTTTATTCCCTATATCATCTTTGAAATGAAAATTGATTTAATTTTAAAAAGGATTATTATTAATAATTCCATTATCCCTTATGAGCGGTTTCACTCAACGGAAACTCATTCAGTAGTGAAGAGAGGTATTAAGGCTTAGAAAATGGACAAAAATGATTATGATATATTAGAATGTCATTTTATCTAGTTTTACATGAATTAAAAGGTTTTATACATTTAATAGACAAATATTACCATGCCTTATATCATATTAGTTTCCATTAGAATCAAAATTAATAGGGTTGTTTATCAGAGCATCAAAAACTCTTGGGAGATACACCAAGGGGAACCCCGCTTCACATTCATCTTTATTTTGGTTTATGATGTTTTCTATAACATTATTCTAGTGGAATCAAGGAATAATATTATTCACAAGTTGATGTTTTTCCAATGAATCCTTATTATCGCTTATATAATTTTCATTGATGATATCATTTGTTTTTTAAGAGCTACCCAGGAATAATTTATCTATATCTACCAACTTATCCATTACTATGATAGATGGTCTAGGAAATCAGTCAATCATTCAAAATATAAAATCTCATTTAGATATGGAGTCCATATATAAATGAAATATGATCTTAATAGGACCTTGTATATTCTAGTGGTTGAAAAATCATAACAAATACCTTAGGCTCCCCAAAATCATTGTTCAATTAAAAACATGTATTTTTTAGTATTCCTGATAGAGTGGGAAAACATTTTAAGGGATGGAAATAAAAGGGGATCTCTAAATATGGGAATTAAACTCTTATAAAGGTAGTTATCAATCGATCCCAAGAATTTTCATATCCCTTTTCAAACTCCCAGTATTGGTTATTCACCTAATTAACTACTGTATTGCCAAATTTTGGTGAAATAACAACAATGGGTTAAATAAATTCATTGGAATTATTTGGAAAAAAATTGTATCTCCAAATCATGTGGGGAAATTTTATTTCATTATATTTACCATTTTAACAATTCCATTTTGACCAAGAAAGTGTGGAGAATTATACATCTCCCAAAGACTCATTTTGTGTGGATCTTCAACGAAAATTATTTTACCCATTCGGATTTCCAAAGTTCAAACTTAGGTCTCCTTGATAGATTCTTATGGATAATCCTTTAGGTTTCTAAAACTCAATTATGTTGTGGGATCATATGGTTGATTTTAAAAAACTCCATGGTTATGATATGGAAAGACCCTTGTGTTTTTTATGGGGATGGTTCTATGGAAACATTCCCACTAGTCCCTAGTTTTGAGGATGATACTGTTTGTTCTATCTTCAATTCTACTAGTGATGGATGGTGCACTGAGAAACACAAAAAATAGTTCAATATTAGAGATAAAAATATTATCCATAATCTCCAATAATTAGAGGATAGGTAAAAATATTGATTTTTTAGGTGTAAAGAATGATCATGAATTTACTCTCAAAGGTTCGGCTATAAATTTATGCAAGGTATGTAGAACCTGAAGGGTGATTATCTCTAGATAATACTATTGTTCTTGGTGATCCCTCCAAGAATTCATTATTTTTAGTGGAATGTTTATAGCAGAATCCTTATATCTAAGAGATTCCTCATGCACAATTATGCTACTAAAGATCTTTTTTCCTCTCTGTAGATGAATACAATAGAATCCTCCTACTTATGATCATTAATTTTCCAGATGAAAGGGTTATATGAAGATCATATAGTTTAAATGTGTAAATTCATGTGGATTAATCCTCTAAACCCCCCCCCCCCCCACATTGATAATGATTTGGTTGACCTCTCTCTCGTATAAATGGTGGCATTACATTACACTATTTCATGGATTATTTGGGTTAGAATAAATGACTATATTTCCAATAAGATATTTAGACCTACCTCTTTCTAGGTTGAGTAATCGAGTTCATGGTTAGAAACATGGATGTGCCTATAAAATAATAAGGATTAATTTTGTTCCCACCCACTCATAAATACTTGGACTCCCCCAATTGGTTTCATGAAGATAAATATGGATGCATCCTTCTATGGGGATGGTATTATTGGTAAAAAAATCAAGGTCTATAACTCTTTTAGGATGATTGTCAAAGCCAACCATGATTTAGACAATTCATTTTGGAATCCACATATGGTTAAGCCAAAAAAATATCTCTAGATTGTTATTTGATATGGAGATGGGCTGGAAATCCATTATCATTGAGTTTGATGGTCTCGCCATGGCCAATGTTATTCACATGATGGAAAGTGGCTTATGATCGATTAACATACCAATTCTTAATATTTGGAAACTACACAATCAATTCTTGTCTTTCTATTTATATTTTATTAAAATATAGGGGAATATATTAGCATATTTGTTTTGTGACATAAGGTATCTCTAGTGAATCTCACTTTTGAATGGATGAATTTCCTTCTTGGATAATATAACATAAAATTCAATGTCTATGATATATTAATTAAATTATCCTCTTTTTTTCAAAAAAAAGTGATGATAGGCTAAGAGACCTTAAAAGACCAGAACCTTTAGCAATGTTAAAAAAACACTAATTAAGGGTGTCTTCATCAGTGGTAAAAAAAATTGTTGATAAATAGTATATTTATCATTTATTTTTTGACCATTGAAAAATACACCCTTTATTATAACTTTTAGTAATGTTGATAAATGTGAATTTTATCAACAGTGATAAAATTAGAGAAATATTTTTAGATTTTTTCTCTATATCATTCCCCTCTCCACTGTGTTAGTTCTTAACCCCCCTTCAACCACTATCAGATAGCTCCCGCTTCTCGTCACTTATTCTATTGGTTAGTACCCTCATTTTTTTGTACATGTGACCATGATTTTTCATCACTCTCTATTTTCCCCACTATATTCTCACCCACATAAGACCGAGATTTCACGCAGCACCTCTATGTACAATGTGAAACCTTTTACCACTTCCCTACATTGTTTTCTTCTATTTTATCTGAGATTACAATTTATATATATATATATATTTACATTCATGTTTTTTATTCATGTATTTATATAATTATATTTACAAACATTTAAAAAACTATTTGTGCGTTTTTATTTATACTTATGTGAATGTGTGTGTGTGTATATGCTATATATACTTATATTTATGCAAATATATTATATATTAATATTTATTAATATATATTAGCATATAAATATAAATATATATCAGGTTATTAATAAATACAAATATTTATATATAAAAATTATGTATGCATATATATGTATATATAAATTCATACATTTCTATTATTTTAAAAAACAAATTGATCCTTTAGTGAATAGTTTTCCTTGTTTCATCATTTGATATCATTATCCATGAAAATATTTGTTTTCCTTATTTTTTATGAAAATATATGTTGCGTGATAGATTTTTTTATTCTTATAATATTTGTTTATATTTGGGCCTCCCTATATAGGCATCTAATTTGAGATTCTCCCTGGATTGTGCTTAGATTATCATAACATTACTACATATTCTACCCTACAAACCATGTGTTCTATCATAGTGATAGTGGTGGTAGGTTGATGTGTTACTTCTCCCTTAGTAAAATTATTTATCATCATGTTTTCCTCAATAACCACTATCATTATTCCATATATCTAACTCATATTTTAGATATTTATCCCTCTATCATATTGAAAATCCTTCCTCTCTCATTTGGACATACATGTGTCTTGCCTCCTATAATTACATTAGCTCTGAATATCTTCGGTTGAGGTGTGATGATTTTTTATCCCTCGGTATGTTGAGGTGAACCACTTCATTGTATTTATATTCATTTTCTACTTTTTTGATTTAAGGGAATGTAGCCAGAACTATCGAGAGGAGAACTGATTCGAAGATATTTTGCTGATGTGGCTCACTCCTAATTTTATGGGATAATTATTTTTTTATGAGAGTGTGATCCTTCCAAGACCTAAGGATGAAAATGATAATTTTTTTGATGTATTCATCACTGATAATCCAAAAATATATATATTGCTTCGCATTCAGGTTCCTAGTGTAGGGTTTCTTTTGTTAGCTTGGTCTTTTATCTTGTTTTTGTTTTATTTTATAAGTCTCTCTCAATTAATGTATCATGTTTTCATTATTTAACCAACCATGATTCTTATATATGTGAAATCCTAATCTTTATTTCATCACAATTTCTAGACCTGTGTGAAGATGATATTTAAAAATTATCTCCAGTATTGTTTGTTTGTGTGTTTTAATTCTTGTCACTGTTTCTAAGCTTGTTGTTTATTTTAATATCATAATAATGATATTTAGAGGCGTCCTTATTAGTATTAAAATGATTATAACATTGAATATAACATGCCTTTTAAATCCTACAATATCCATTACTATTATAAGGCTTATTGTTTCTTATGTTTTCTTTAATTGGTTTCTATTTTCAGTTTCTTTTGATTTCATGAAGAATATTAAAAAAATGATCTCAATGATTCTCTATAGATTGGAGAACTATGATTCGTGGGAATCTTTCCCCTGAAAATAAAAACTATAATTTCTAATTAAAAAATAAAATTGTCCAACATTCAGGAACAAACTAGTCAGTGCATATAGCATGATTATCAACTACTTTCACATTAATTAATAATATATGACTTTGATTATATAATATATGAATATTAAAATATAATTAAAAAATAAAATTACTCGGTGTATTTAATATATATACCTAAATATTATTTCTTAAAAATCAGATTTAGATTGTAATCCCACTACAATAATGGTGAATCATATATGGTTGATACTATAGAAAACAAAAAATGATGGATGCATCAAAATATGGAATCATATTTTCAAAAAAATTGTGATTTCTAATTAAAATATCAACCAAAAATAGAATATATTTTTTTAAATGAACATAACTCACAAATATAAGGAATTTAATTATCAGATTTAATGACCAGATTCATCTATATCACCAATAAAACTATCACCACCACCACCATTGTTATCATCATGATTATCTTTTGCATCACCCTCATGCACAAGTTAAATGATAGAACCACCACCGCCACCATCATCATTAACATAATCATCATATTTACAATATGGTATAGTGAAAACATTAGAACTATGGGGAGAAAATGATTCTTATAAAAATCAATAAATCATTGAAATATAATGACTTAACCCCTAGATCTATTAATCATATAAATTAGAATAAAATTTCATTACCTTGATTTATATGATCCATTCATTTTTCTATTTTAACCATGTTCTACTCTATCATAGATGGAGTGGAGGAACCAATACTTCTCGATGATTTTCAATAAATTCTCATTATAATTTTCTTCCCTTGAATATAATAAACTCACTGTAAGTGTTCATGATTAAAATAATGGATGAAATGATCATTAGAACCAGAATAGTCATATCCCTATGTATTAAGAGCCACTAGAGAAACATATATTATTATATGGGGAATAAATTTTAATGTCATTATTTGTTAATTTTTTTATTGAAAATATATATAGTCCTATAATTTTTTCTAATGTGGAATCATTGAATTGATTTCAACCCCATATCATTCTACCCAACCAAAATAGTTTTCACTGTTACCCAAACCTAGATGTTAAATGTTTTATTTTATAAATTTCTTTTCAATAATATGATATCAAATTTTAATGTTATATATATATATAAGAAACAAACTAAATAAAAACCTACATTATTATTATCATGATCTATCATACTAGTTCCCCAAGAGTGTGAACATATTGCATAGTTGACTATAGTATATAAACTAAGAAAAGGTTGAAGAGATTAAAGTATGATGTTGTGTCACCATTCCCTAAAAAATATTAATCATGATATATATAGATATTTTTATTTAGGAATATAAAAATGTATACTCACAATCATGATCAATAAATGAATTCATACAACTCAAGTACATGCTTGTTCCATGAAATTAATGACATTTTAATCTCTTATTTTTCCAAAATAACGTGAGAATAAAATGGCATGCATAAAATTCAAAATATATTATAATAATATCAAATAATTTTTGAAAATAAAGTGAAATTACGGACAATATGTAGTTAAAAATATATATGTATATAAAAAGAATATAGTTAATAATATATTTAATTTATAAAGTATTAAAATCATATTGTATATATATATATATGTATTTATATAAGTATAAAATAATGTCTAATTTAATAAATCATACAAAAATTAAAAAGGTATATAATGTATTTACCCTAATTTCTTAATATTTATTAATATATAATGTTTTTGATCAATGTTTCTAATAATATTGACTATTAATTATTAATATTGACTAATTTTATAAATTTATAAATGCATTCAGTAATATTTATAATTTAGTGAAAGTATAAACTTATGCAATAAAAATCATAAGAAAAATATAATAATTAGAACATATTAAATTTTATAAAATAAAATTTCTTATAAAATATAGTCCATTCTCCTCTTTTCAATATATCACTAGTTTCTAATGATTTTTTAATTTTAAAATTCATATTTAACCAGCTCGATACCACCTGATGATTATTCGACCTTCCACCAACTTATGCAAATAAAAACTAATTCAAATGTAGTGTTCCTATAATTTCATGCCAAGTTGAGGTCATTTTCTATTATTTTAATAGTAACATGCATGTTTTATAGTTTTAGGACACGAAAAACTCATTTTCATCCATCTCAGAAAAATGAATTCTTAGATTGAGGCACCATCAATTCCTACATTTTATAAATAATTATATAGTTTTTGATCAATTATTTCAAGGAAATTAGATATTATTCTCTTCATATTGACCCTCTAATGTTTGTTTTTAAATATTTTCAACTCTTTAATAACTAAATATTTATTCAGTAAAATAAAAACATAGTTAATATTGATGTATCATATAAACATACTTTTATAATGTAATTTCAAGAGTTTTTACAATTATTTCATGTAAATATGACATCATTTCCTAGATTTTGACCATTACACACTCATTTTAGTGTTTAAAGGTACTAAAAATGTGTTTTGGGTCATCACAAGAAAATGATAACCATTATTGATTCTCCAGTAGTTCAAACATTATTCAAATCAATATAAATTTATTTTCCTATGATTTCATGGTAACAATAGGTCGTTAGGATTGTTTTGACCCCTTAACACACATTTTTTTAGACTGTTATTCTTAAAGAACCACTTATCCAGTTATTATTAACACACCACATGTTAGATTTATATTTCATATGGTCATGAAATAAAATAAAACAACAATATTTTTCTATGATTTTACATTTATCTAAGGTTTCCTCATATATTTTTGACCATTACAGAAACATTCTAGTGTTTTAAAACTCTAAAAAATGCATTTTTGGTCATCCAGGGAAAATGGAAAAATAGATTGATGCACTTTCAATTCATACATATTGAAAATAAGTATAATGTTTTTCCTATGATTTAAAAACAAGTGGAAGAAATTTTCATGGGTATGTCTCCTAGTTCCATGTTTTCAAAGATTGTTAATTCTTTAAAAAAATATTTAGTAAGATTGATGAAAATACATGTCATATTTAATCATCATTTACTTCTAAATATAAAAATAATTACAAGGAATTTATACTATGATTTTGAAGTACCAAAGAGGAGTGGAAACACTGAGAGGGGGTGGATATGTTGTGATTTTAAAAATTTATTTTATTGTTTGAAATTAACCTTTGTTGACCTATTAGGATCTGGTCCACTATTATGGTAACTCAATATCTTCTGAATTCCATAAAAATAAATATCTCATGAACATAATATTTTTTAAAATATTCAACCATAAAATTAGTATATCTATTTTTGTGATTATTTATACTCCACAATCACATATTCTCCACTATAATCATGGGAGGTTACAACTAACATTTGTTCCCTGTCTTAAAGTATTACTATGATTTCCAGAGTCCATATAAAACAAAATTTTCATAATTACTTGTTATAAAAATGATAACATAACAACAACAAAAAATACCAATACTTAATGTTGACTTGTTCTGCAATAATTGATGAAGATATTTATTTCAATCATTCATGATAAATAAAACAGAATATGCTCACGTAATGATGAATTACATTATACTGATTCTTCCACAAATATTATACCCTCTGATCTCTCTATTATATATTGTTCGTATACTATGATAAATTATCATAATGTGAATTAAATAATTGTAGGATATCATATATTTCTTTCCGAAAAATATTTGCATAAAAATTTACAACTTCATAAACTTATGTACGTATTTAGATATACTGCCACATGATGTCAGCAAATAAATTGAATTGATTTGTGACTAGCATCTCAACCATTGAGAGAAAAATAATTTTCTATGAAAATTATATGTGTTTGAACTTCAACACCACTAAAAAGTTCTCTATGTTTATCAAATTATATATCATGTCTGTGAAACATACACTTCTTCTAAGAATCAATCTGTTATTTATAGGTAATCAATGACCAGTTATTTTTTGTATTAATCACACAATAACTCAACAAAAAATCATAGTATTTTAATGTATTTATTTATACTCTTCATAGATTCTTGGAAGAAACTCACCTGCAAACTACTTTATTCATGAACCTCTATTTTCACATACTACACATATCTCTCTAATGCATGGAATTTTTGAATTCCTAGAAAAACTCATCTTTATACAGCGATTCACCATCCTCATAGCATCCACTACATGAATCTGTCTTCCAAACTCTTCATGTAAGTTAATTTATTGATGTATATTAACACATCTTTTTAGAACCTCATCCCTAAACTATATGTCTTGAAGCTTCATCCATGAATCATGGAAACCTATGAAAGACCTTCATTGTGAAGTAATATTATCCCTAAACCAATGTCCCTCATGACAACATCTACAAACTGCATGTATTTTTATCTTTTTATCATATTTTTAATCAATTTCTATTATTTCCAATATGGAATCCACTCCATTTACAAGGTGTTCATTTGTGAGGAAATCATATTAAAGAACAACCTTCTCAAGAATCACTCGTCATAAAAAATAAATTCATTGTTTTGAGGAAATTTTACTTTTTCAATTTTTTGACCTCCCATTGTCTCTTCAAATCATTCACATAGAAGCATATCTTATTGGTGTTTGGTCTGAAAACCCCTCATATGTGAGGTGTTTTCCCATAAAGAATTTTTTTGCGAGAGGAATAAGATATCTCCCCTGATATTGTATGGATCACATTTTGATGGAGATATTACATCGTAAGCCTCAATTTTTTAATGATTTTAATATACTAGTGAAAATTACCTTTATACTTTCATCCCACAAAAAATCCTCAACTCGATGGTCCTAGGTATATCATTAAATGGATTCCAGAATTGTCCAAAATTCCCCAATTCCCTATCGATGTACCTCCTAAATCATCGATGCCGCCTCCTTTATTTCATGGGCTACCTAGCCAAGCACATGTGTGTCTGTGGGTGTGGGTTATGCATTCCCTATACATGGGACCCCTCCCATGGGGCATATACATGGCCCTAATATCCATCATTTTTTCTCGAGCTAGATTCTCATGGGTGTTGTTGTCTTATGGGTTCTAAATATTCCTTGGTTGATAATAGATTGGACTATAAATGGGGTACCCATTATTTTTTAATAATTGTAATCTATAAAAATAAACTTATTAAATACTAATTATAGTGATAATTCCATTCAAATCCATATGAAATCTACTTCAAAAGCTAAGATTCAATCTCAAATCCTCAAATACACAATTGAAAATATTTTATATCTTATATACTTGTTTTAAACAATGTTTCATTAGTAACACATGTCTTTTAAATTTAATATTAGGACAATAATTGTCACAATTAATGCTACCATGAAGAAATATCCAAGTGTGACAATCAATTCTATATAAAGAAGAGTTTTACAATTTTGACATCCAATGAAATTATATGAATACATAATGATTTTACATGAATCACCACTACATTTATTACAATTTTATAGGCATCACCACATCACGCAAACTAACCAAGCACATATTGAAATGCTATGAAAATGAATGCATCACTATGGTTATGAAATCTCCACCTTTGTATTTTTATGTTAGTATCCCTGAAAATATATATTGTCACATAAAAGTCAATATGTTTGTATATTTACTCTCCCTTAATGAAAAACAAATGAAAAGGTTAATGGGGTATTAATAACTCATATATCTTCTAAAAAATATACTCTATCATTATTTTATTAAAAGGAATTATATCACATGATACTTGAATAAGAGACTTTAATTGATCACTTATAATCCAACATGGTCTAAATTGGTGTAGAAAAAAGATATATATAACCAAGGGTATCTAAGTGGTCTCTCAAACATCCAAGATTTTGATATCAATATCAAAAAATATTAAATAAATTAAAATATCATGCACACACTTATCAAACACATTAGAAAGTTCAGGTGCACAAGAATAATTGCATCCTTCTGTATAATTTATATCAACCAAGAAATATATTTAGATAAATATAATTCATAAAGAGTAAGTATTGTGACTATCTTAACTGGACATTATAAATACTCCCCCTTAAAAGATTCATCCACTTTCATCATGATGGAATTAAATAAAATCTATGATGAACAACACCTCTCCTTAAAATCCCTACTTTTGTAGCTAAAAATACATAAATGGATAGGGAATAAGGATGTACCTCTTGATATTCTTCAAGTGTGAGGATAATTTTGAACATAAAATTGTATCTTTAACTCAACAAACCTCACATTTGGGATTTTATTGTTGAAAATATATACAACCTGATCCATAGATGAAATGTATTTGAGATTCATATACCAACCTACCACCTTTTCATTGATAAAATGATATCTGATATCAATATATTTGGATCTTGAATTTTTTAATAGATTATTAGATAATATAACAGAACTTTTATTATCATGTGATATTGTTAGTGGTTTATAAAATTAAATTTTCAAATATTCCAACTGTACATGAATTTGTATCATTTGTGTACATGCATATGTAGCTATAAAATACTCATCCTTAGTTTTGATTAGATTTAATGAATTATGATTCATGTTATACTAACTGACACATTCTTCTCCCAAAAATAAGGTTCCACCTAAGGTTGATCTTTTTTCAATTCAATCATCTTCCCAATCATCATCTGTAAACACTAATAGTTTCAAATCATTATTATGTCTGTATAATAGCCTATAGTTGAAATTTCATTTTACATGTCTCATAATTATTTTAATTGACAAAAACTGAGGATATATACGATCAATCTGTAATTTTTCACATAGAGACACTACATAAGTTATATCTTACCTTGATACAATGATATAGATTTTACTTAAAATGATTCATTTGAATTATTTATGATTAAAATTGTTCCAAACTTCATCATTGTTGTTGGTACCAAATTCTTCTTGATGACATAGATTGGAATATTTGAGTGACCTAATGGAATATTTTGACTCAACGGATGATCTTGATAATACCAACGGTGTAGGGAAAAAGATTTGGTTCATGTGCACATGGTCAAAGGCTATAGGAAAGCCTCTTGTGCGCCCAATGTGATGTCAAATAGGATTCTTGCACTCAGACCTCTGAAACATAAAATTAAGATGTGTGGAAGAAACCGAGTCAGTGTGGAAGAGAGATAACCCGCATGTAAAATTCTTCCATGCCTAATGTGATGTAAAATTCCACTTTTTCACCATCCTCCTTGCATACTGCTGCTGATATTTTATCCTATAAATAGAGGGGTACCCCTCCCTTAAGGTAAATGTTCAGGAAGTCAAACTATTTCTCACATTCACATAAGATGACCACTTTCGTGACCACGAGAAATTAATGATATCAAGGTACTACATCTTACATGATAGGTCTCCCAGGGGACACCCCCCTTGGGTGGGCCCACTTGGGCTTGACCATCACCCATTTCCATTTTTCCAAAGTCAAGTGCACACAAACGACCCCTCTTTCATGCAAGACGTACCCCTATGTTGTACATATTATGTTCGAGACCCTTTCCTTTGTGTGTCTGATGCTAATCTTGTGCACAATTACTCAATATTTTACACACCCCTTCTTATGTACTCAATGTGTTTCCCATATTCAAAGGTAGAATGTTTGATCTTACCTTGTGTACAGCATCCTTATCTTGAATTCACCTCCTATGTATGGCCCTGTAGTCTAGTGAACAATGATTTCCTGGTCCCCAAGTGGTGCTCCATATTGTGTTTCCCTACCTCAAGCTTCATTCCATAGGTATGCTAACAGATATTTATTTTTCACATAGCCACGATAACGTGAACCCCTCGAGTGACCACTTCCCAACTTCACTCAATTTGAGCATTTCTTGTTCCTTCCCTCCCCCAAGTGTGGGTTGGTACAAGTTATGTAAGTCCAAGGGATAAGAAGAGAGTCATCATCATCAGAGTTGAATGACATTAAACTTCCAAGTACCCTTGTCCCCAACACGTGATGTTAAACTATGAGTTTTTACATGCGTGGAAAGCCTAGGTGTGCTCAAAGGATAATGATCACGAGAACTCTCTCACTTCTCTCTCCCATTACTATTTGTCACGATGTGCTCCTCGAGTAGACTTCACATAATCCCTGACACACTCGGATAGGGTGTTCCCTATATGACGTCCATATCCTCCTCATACATCTAGACACCCTCCTCAGGCTTCCCTTCCAAATTATGTCCCAATCTCCACCTCCCTCGGCCACTAACCCTACATAAGACCCACACTATCCTTTGTGAAGGCACATTTTGCAACATTCCCATCTAGTATAATGCCATATCTTGTTTCTCACACCAATCATGAATAGCGTGGACTTAGATATTAACAGTGACCATGAAATCCTATCTTCGGGATGCTAACCATGTGTAAGTCGCATTCCCCTTGTCCCATAATATGTTAAACTACATCCAAACTAACTACATGGACTTTGATACATGTCTTCTAGATAGGGTACGTAGGAAGAATCTCTGAGAATCAAGCCCCTTACTACCCTCAATCCAACCATTCATTGCATTTCATAGAAGTTCACCTTCATCCTGCATGACATAAACTATATTTTCTTTTGAAATATGTGTGATTTGATCCTTTTTGGGTACATAGGAAGCCTCTATGAGGTCCAACCCTAACTAATGGTAAACTCGGGTACTCCCTCATAATGGATGTACCCTCCTGATGTTATTCTTTCTCTTTTTTGGACACATCTCCCGGATGTACCTCTCTAAGGTCTTCTGATCCCCATGTATAGATAACCATGCATAATACCCTACACAACCCATACTCCTCCAACCAAGAGTTCCCCTCTTGCGATGGGATGCTCACCATGTGTATTCCCCTGTAATTTCTTTGGGTATTTATCCTATGTGTACACCATAATTATATTCCCTATTCTTGAACTGCGTGGGTTTTTATTCCTAACCACTTGGATATGTAGGAATCCTCATTGAAGGTTCAATCTCTTCATCCATTTCCCATCCTGGTCTTTCCTTCAAGCCTTTGTGTCTCAAGAAGATCATGCCCCAACTCGGAGGTTCCATTTCCTCGGGGTCCCTGTCCATTCACCCATTCTCACAAGCTACCTCCTCATGTGACTTATCACCCCACCATAAGTACATAGACATTGATTCCTACCTTCAACTTAGGGTACATAGGAAACCTCCTCGAGGATCATGCCCAACCCCATCATCATCATGTCAGTTCAATCCCATTCATCTAATACACTTCATAAAATAATCCATCATCCATTCTGATATTACATGGGCCACCACATCCTGATGAACTCATGCCATCACTACTACAAACACGGCATTTATCAGTGCTAAAAATGGACTTTATCAGCGCTAGAAAAGCGCTGATAAAGCCAGCGTAGATAAAGGGGGGGTCCCCTTTATCAGCGCTCCGAAAAGCGCTGATATAGTACCCCTTTATCAGCGCTTTTTTAGCGCTGATAAAGGGGTCCTATATCAGCGCTTCCTTTATCAGCGCTTTCGTTTTAGCGCTGATAAAGGGCCCTTTTATCAGCGCTTTTAAAAAACGCTGATAAAAGTTAAAAAAATTTAAAAAAAGTTAAAAAAATTTAAAAAAAGTTAAAAAAAATTAAAAAAAGTTAAAAATATTTAAAAATATTAAAAAATATTAAAAAATATTAAAAAATACTGCCAATCAGGGGGGGATTTTATAGCGCTTGAACCCCCCCTTTTACAGCGCTTTTCGGCCCCTATACAACACCCCACGCACACCACGCACCCCCCTCCACCCTTTAATAGCGCTTGCTCCAATATTCCCCATGCGCACGCACCCCTGCCTCCACCAGGATTTGAACTCGAGACCTCCCCCCTGCGCGCCTAAGCCCTTACCACTACTCTATTTTGATTTGCTTTCCAATTCATGATATCTCTATATATATATATTTATATATTTAGTTATATTTATTCGTATAGTAATATATATTTATATTAAGATATATATATAGTTATATTATAATATATAGTTATATAGTTATATTATAATATATATAGTAATATTAATATATATATAGTGGTATTAATATATATCTATATCTATATATATATATATATATATTTAGTTATATTTATTCATATAGTAATATATATTTATATTAATATATATATATAGTTATATTAACATATATATAGTTATATTAACATATATATAGTTATATTAACATATATATAGTTATATGAATATATATTTATATAGTTATATTAATATATATATAGTGATATTAATATATATATTTATGGTGATATTAATATATATATTTATAGTAATACTAATATATATATATATGTATACAGTTATATTAATATATATATAGTTATTAGATTAATATATATATAGTTAGATTAATATATATATATAGTTAGATTAATATATAGGTATATAAATATTCATATATTGGTATTTTTAATAAAATGGATGTTAGTTATTATTTAGATAAATCTAATATATTTTATATGTAAATATATTTTATTATTTATATTTATAATTAAATTTTTAGGTGTGAATATTTAAAAAATATGAATATATTGTTATATATTTGATTATAAATAGGAGTGCATTATAAAAAATGATGAAATTTCAAAGACATAATATCAATATGAATGCAATACCTTGGAATAAATTCATACCCCACCAAAAAAATCCAATAATACCCCCTTAAACGAGGGTGAAAATCCACAAAATGTTAAAAAATCGGGGTACCCCGACTAAAAACTCAGTTTTGGAGGCCTTATGGACCTCTTTTGGCCTCGAAAATTGCTTGACCAAGGTCCCCCCGAGTCACAGCGACGTATATCTCGTTGCAGGCTTTGATTTGATATGTGGTAGAGCTCAAACGGACACCCGGATCAAAAGTTATGGTCGTTTGAAGTTTGAGTTGCGTTTTCAACATATTTTGGATCTTTTTTTAATTTTTTTAATTTTTTTATTCCTCAAATTGTTATTAAATGACTATTACTCCATAATGATTATCAAAATATTAATTAAAAATATTTTTTTAATTTTTTAAGAAGTCATTTTCACTAAATATCTTAAATATTAAGTATAATAAGTGTAAATGTACATTTATACTTATCTAAAATATATTTAAAAATTATATATTATATTTATATAACAATATAACTATATTTATATATTAATATTTTTTTAATTTTTTTAATTTTTTTTTGAAGCCGACCCTTTATCAGCGCTAAAAAAAGCGCTGATAAAGGCCCCCATTTATCAGCGCTACTAAGCAAGCGCTGATAAAGGGGGGCACTGCGAAAAACTGTTTTTGTGGTAGTGCATCCACCCATGTATTTAACTATGTATAAGTCTCATCCATCCAATTTTTGTTTCTTACGGCACCTAGGCTACTAACCATGTGTAAGCCTTGATTCAACCCTTCGAACTACATGGGTTTTGATCTCAATCTTCTGCATAATGTATGTAGGAAATCTCTTTGAGGTTCAATCCCAGCCAATGATAAACCTTGGTGTCCCCATTTATGGGACCCGATTTCTTTGATCCTCCCTTTTTGGTGTTCTGATCAGCCTTCATGATGTGAAACCTTCCCTTTTTTGGACACACCGTCCAAGGTCTATCCTCATGGATGTTTTTACCCGTCCACCCAGTAAACCTTCCAGTTTCTCCCTCCAATGAGAATATCCATATGATCTAATCTTTTTAGTGTTTTGATCAGTCTGATCCACCTCCATTATATGTTAAACTTGCGGAATACCTCATGTTATACATGGGAAGTTGAGGAAAACCTCAGAGACATTCCTATAGCATAAGATTCCCCGTATTTTATGTAGTATGCCTCAGGCTTCCACACCCTTGAGAAGTCATCTCATAAGAGAGAATTTATGTGTACTAAGGTTCCAGTATCAAGACACGCCGGTGATTCCCAATGTGACTACTTACCTAACCAAAGGTTGCTACATGGACATGACCCATTTGGAATGCCCTAACTGAAGCATTGTAATTAACCAGCATCCACAAAGATATGGAACCAAGAAGGGTTTCATGAACAACGTCTTAGTCTATAAGGGAGACTCTGAATAGGTGAAGAGTTCCAAGGAGGAATCCATGGAAGCAGGAACCAACATCCCATCATCCTGTTTTGATCAAGCAGCATACATCGCCGATGAGGTGATGAATGTTTCCCACCTTTGGAAAGTGGGAATTTGTGGTATAATGCGCATCCAAGTGAATTTCAAACATGCACGGTAGGTGCACCCCAGAGGAAAGAATCAGAAATAGAAATGGTGAATCTGAAATGAAGTTATCATCCTTCAACCATGGATATAAGTGTCATCTAAGACATTAGAAGATAAGTGTGTCACCAAATCTATCCATCCTACACCAGTTCCCGCCAAGAATATAGTGGGTCTGGTGTGGAACTCACCCAAATTTGGGGCAGTTAATTGTTGGTAATTACAATCTGTAACATTCTCAGTTTGGATCTTTCTATCCAACCATTAAAGACTAAACTACATTGGGGCACTAGGTACTGATTTCCTACTATTTGTGATAAAATCAAAATCTTTCTTCTTTGTAGGACCCAAGCTACAATAGCCCAGTCACCTCCCACCCACAGACTCAGGGGTAGGGGCAATGCTAATGTGGAAATCCCACACACCTCCACCTCTACCATGAAATCATCCACAACCATTGTTACTGGGTGCCCATGCACCATATCACCTTTAGATTTTATCCATAGAAGGGTGATTGATACTCTTATTTGATAATACGAATAGTAAGGGGTCATCCAAACAAGGGATATGTCCTGTGAAGATATAAAGGCTTATATGCCTCACTATCACCACCACCCCCAAGGGTCGTTTAGGGAGCCACTACTACCCGCTCCAACATTCAACCATTTCAAGAGCCTCTCCCTAGAACACACCCATGATTCACTCCCCTGCGCCGATGAGTTAAGGGATGTTAGAGTCATTCTAGTGTCGACTGTCACCATAGAGCTTCCCAAAAGGGCTCCCACCTGGCCGTGTCAATGCCTCCAGTCATTCCCATAGGACTAGGAATAGGTGGTCTCTACCCCTGCATCGCTGACCCCAGTCCGACTAACTCGATGTCAACGTCGGGTGTAGGCTCAAGAAGATGTCTATCATGGGGTGTCATCTTCTACAGCTTTAGTGTACCATTCCACCACCAATTCATACTATCAACTCCATATCATTATATATGTTGGTCACCACTATGTACAATTAGAATTTCGACCCCAGCCACTCCATGGTCAGGCTAGTTTGAGTCTTCCAGTCACCTGCTTGAGCAGTATTCATCGCAGGCCAAACTGTGACGTCTAGATCTAGAATGGTGGTCCTCCCCATACCATCACCAGACATAGTGGAGGTCCTCCCTACTCTCACACTCAGCATGGAGGTCCTCCCCATTCTACCAGCACCAGTCCAAGTGGAGTTCCTCCACATTTGTTTTGATGTCCAACAAAAAGGTACTCCCCTTCCCATTATCCCAGGTATATAGATTTTCCCCATATTTCATGTTACCAACATGAAGGTCCTCCTCACCCATCCCCAATCAGCACTGATGTCCTTCTTATGTCTAGTTTGATTAGTTCATAGGTCCTACTCATACCACCACTTCCAACCAGTGGGAGGTCATGCACATGCTGCAGGTGGCCAAAGTGGAGGCCCTCCCCATGTTACTACCATCTTCGACGGAGGCCCTCCCCACTCTAGAACTAACAACCGCTGAGGTCCTCCTAGTGCGTATTTCCCACATGGAGTTCATCCTCGTGTCTCATTCGAAATCTTCTTAATTTATAATCACACCCTAGTTCAACCAAGATGAGGTCCTCCTCACTCTCTTACCCAACATGGAGGCCCTTCCCATGTTCTTATTAGCACTAAGGGTGTAGGTCCTTCCTGCTCTGACGACATCAGGAAAATAGGTCACACCACATGTTCTGACCATCTCCAGCAGAGGCCCTCCCTGCTCCAGCACCATCCCGCATGAAGTTCCTCCCTATGTTGAAGATTTACCCTACCTGGGGGAACCTCCCTAGGCAAGAATTGATAATTTTCGCTGCCGAATGAAAAACCCTTTCCAGTTATAGATTGTTGTCAATCCGGTCCACTTTTTTGATTATGAAGTAGAGTGTGATTTGATGATGGATCCTTCACCCTGATCCTCTATATCAAAGTCTACTATAGGAACCATGTGTCTCAGCTTCATCCTTCTGGAAAGTGAAATGCACCAGATCCTCAAGGCCCTCTGTAGGTACATATAGGAGGAAGATGATTTGGCTTATTTTTAGGTGCTTTATATGAAATCTTATCTATATTCACCAATATTATTCTATACCTAAACACGATATTACGAAGTGTTGTTATGGGGGGCCCATAGATGAGGATCGCCTTTCAGATCTATCACCAACAATTGTCTCTTTCTCTCATGAAGTGATGGTTAGAACTCCATCCTATAAGAACGTGATGATGTGATCAGTGTCACAATTGAAAGATAAACCACTATGTATAGGCTTTTCGGCATGTAAAACATTATCTCCACTGGTCATTCCTCCGCTATAGCGGTCCATCTCTATATAATTATCAGTTCTTCAACCTCCCCCAGTTGAAGAATGAGGAAACCAAGGATCAGATCCTGGTTCTGAACAAAGGAGTTCGTGGGAAATTTTCATAGAGGACCATCTTCCCATGATGTTTTTGGATGATATCTACTTCATACTTCGACATTCTGGATCCACTCACCCATGATGAAGTCATGTGTTTCCTATGAACCCTAGGGACGATGCACTTCCATCTCCTTCATCATCGATTGTCTTATCCAAAAATCTAGGAACATTATGATGAAATATGAAAACAATGACTCATAGTTGATTAGGTCATGCTTATTATGGATTAGCACCCTACATCACCTGGTTGTCACCAGAATCATCAGCAAAAATTCGTTCAGAGCTTTAATATACTCCACAGAATCACTGAAGAGGTTGTATCCACACATCCAGATTCATGGATGGGGGTAGCATGTTTCTCTTCACTTCGGTCCCATCCTACATCAACCCGACCTATTGGATGATATTAAGGATATTCCCCCAAGCACAGTCATAGTAAACATGGTTAACCTCATAGAGAAGTAAACTAAGGCAGGACACATTGAAGATAACCGACCCCTTGGGGTAGTGTCTTTCCTATTAGATCCCCCAGACATTGTCACCCACCATCAAAGACACTTATAAGGCCTTGCAGACCCAGCTGAGGCGCTGCCCCTCAGCTGGGACCCCAAAAATGGAAAAGAACACACTGGGATTGTTAATCCCTCTGATTCATCTAGATCGACGTGAAAGACAGAGGATGATCCCAAAAATTTCACATTGATCCAACAACTTGTGGAATAGAAGAAAGTTGTGGATGATCTTCTTACCAAGTATGTAGTAGAGAGACAGAAAGACTATGGTGATCCCCAGTACAATCCCAACCATCCTCCAATAGGGTAGAAGGGGGAAGGTATAGGTTCCTAGGGTGAGATTCCCCCTATTGATCTTAACAACACTGTATATCCTAACAGGATAGAGGATGAATATTATGGAAAATTTTCATGGCATTCATCACCAAATATGCCCAAGCTGTGTGAGAATATTTTCCAAGACTTGGCTATGAAGGTAGTTCCTCCAATAGCCCCTCAGGTTGCTCTGTAGGTCATCCCTCTAACAGCTCCTTGGGTCATTCCACTATCCTCTTCATGAGCCACTAAGCCCACTTATCAAGAACCCTTCCTATGATGATTTTATGGCCTATCTCATTGCACACCTTGAGTCCCCATAAACCAGATAGGTGGCAATATCAGCTGATGGCAAGCCATATCTGGCATGGTTGGATGATATTTCAGCACCCCTAGACTTTAGAAATCCTACTTTCTCCACCTTTGATGGGATGAGAGACCCCCTATAGTATCTATCCCACTATATTTCATGGTGTGGACACATGCTGGGAAATTTATCACAGTAAGAGGCTTCCAAGCTCTGATGCATTACACAATCATTGTGAAGGCCCATGTTCGTATGGTACAAATAGATACCCATCATGTTTGTCGCTTGTTTGGAGGATCTTTATAGTATGTTTCTATATCAGTTTGGCTTCACCACATATAATATTATCATCATTGGAATCTTCAAGTTCATGAAAAGGCTAGATGATCACATCATATACTTTGTCCCTAAGTGGAAGGGGCTTATGTATTCACTCATTATGATGCTGAATCAAGAGTAGTTATTGATAATGTTCATGAGGAATGCAAATAATATACTAGTCCCCTACCTTATCATTCAGTACATCCTAGGTGGATTTCAAGATATTTCTGACAAGGCTCTGTTCCTAGAGGAATCCTTATAGCAAGACACGTAGGCACGCTCATTACCTCCCACATCTCTTGTAAGAATTGAATCCAAGACTCAGACTATGGTTGTTTCACATGTAGAGTCCCCCATGACACTAGAGTAGTTACTGACAGAGCCTCCTCCATAGCCTCACCAAGGGCTCGAGCCTTAGGCCCGGCCTTAGGTTCAGCACCACCCACCTCAGAATTAGTCAGCTCCACCGCGTAATGCACCACCACCACCCAAGAAAGATAATATGGTTCCAACTCTTTGTAATGTTCTTTCCCCTCATCAGGGACAAGATCCTGGATTCCCCTTTCTAAATAAAAGAAAATGACACTACCACAAAAGTGGGAAAGGGAAGCAATGCCCTTTATCAGCACTAAACAGAAAGCGTTGATAAAGGTGTGTGCCTTTATTAGCACTATATAAAATCGCTGATAAAGCTAACCTTTATCAGTGCTAAAATAAATGCTGATAAAGGTGTACCCTTTATCAGCATTTTTTTTGCACTGATAAAGGGAACATTTATTAGCACTTTTATTAGCACTGATAAAAGTTTTTATTCTTAATTTATATAAAATTATAATATTTATAATCAAAAATAATGTTTTCTGTATAGATTAACAATTATATACCAATATTTATAAATATATACTCTTTATTGTTATAATTATTAATAAATATATATTTATTTATCTTATATGTCATTTTAAATAAATATATAAGAATATAAATAAATTATTAAATAAAAACCTATGGAAACTTTATCAGTGCTGATAAAGGTATGTTTTATCAGCGCTAAAATAAAAGCACTGATAAAACATACCTTTATCATTGCTTTTAATGAGCACTGATAAAGGTTCTCGTGGTTTTTATTTAAGAACCCTAACAGACCCCTCCTCTCTCGCATGCATTCAAGCTTTCGCAGAAACTAAACCAGACCCCTTTTCCACCACGACATCTCCTCCTCATCCTCATCCTCCTCCTCCTCCGCTACTGGGTTTTCCTCCTCTGTTGTGACTGTCATCCTCCTCTACCGCTGCTTCCTCCACCGCTGCTGCATCTGCCACCACTGCCTCTGTCGTCGCTATTGCCTCCTCTGTGGCTGCCTCCGCCATAGTTGCCTCCTCCGCCGCTGCCTCTAGTGTATGAACCCTTGGCCAGGTTCCTGGTTTTAGCAATGGGAATGAAATATCTAAAGTTTACTTATTTCAACCTTTTTTCCATTGTATGTTTTAAAAGTATGTTGAACTCGTTCTATCGAAGGTGGGTTCTATAATTTCTTGTTATCTTAAAGTGTTTTTAACCATGGTGTGGGTTGATTTTGGTTTCAGTGGGATCTTGGGGTTTGTGGGATATGGTAAATGGTGTACTCGGTTTTAGATAATTTTATTCTCATGGGTTTCCCCTATTTTATGTTTTCTTTTCAGTTGTAAATCTCCTCTATTGTGCGCCTCTCCTCTACTGCGAACGCACCTCTGTCGTGTACTGAACAACACCTTCACGGTGAGTTTTCTCCTGTTACTCACTGTTTTCATCTTGTTCTCATGTTATTACTATTTGATATTGATGGTTATAATGTGAAATGTACATGCTAAACTCCCTGCTGAAAATCGTGGTCATTAGTAGTCCTTGTTTGCACACTAAATGAATTGCATGTTGGTTGGTTCCTGTTGAACATTTGAATATAAAAATTGGTAATTTACGTATACTAGACTTATGAATGAATGCCCCAGGATGATAAAAATTATGTGATAACCCCTGAATTAACAAAAAAATTGAATAAGGGATGCTTTATAAAATCTAAAATTTTGATTGTTTGGTTTGTATGGTGTTGCAATTATGAGCACAATTGTGTTTTTTATGGTGTTGCGGTTGTTGTCATGATTGATATGACATTTTTTTCATGTTTTAGTTCTTACACCATTGACTATCAATCCAAACCTTGCCCATTTCAATGGCACCACCACTTTTCTACTAGTGCAATTCCACTAAATCCTAGAAAACAACTTCTAGAGGACTCTATGAGACACTTTATGGACACCCTAGTCAAAAATGGATTTCAACTAATTCCTTTTTGTGTGGGAAAAACTATTGGAGAATAAAAACTCACATGCCTCTCTATTTATAGAAAAAACAATTCTTTGCGTTGCTCATTTTCAATGCAATGGTGGAGACAAAAAAATTGATGAATGTGATGTGATCATCTAGATTTAGGGAAATTCCAATGAGATGTGATTTTATTATTTATGTGTTTGACTCATTCTCCAAAAACCTAGAATTAACTTCTTCTTCTTAAAAAAATTGTCAATGGTGACCATTTTTTATGATAAAATGATTATAGTGAGAAAATAATGAAAATGAATAATAATTAAATAAATTATTCTTCTTATCATATGGTGAAAAAAATTAAATACTTCATCTTTTCCCAAAAAAATATTGTTATGTGACTTTAATTATTTTAGTATTTGTATTTCATGTAAATAATGAGGTTTTTAAAGAAAATGAGATTAAATAATTGAATTATATTATTTTATAAACACATAAATAAAGTAATATGTTTACTTTGATTAAATTTCACCTATGTTCATGCTAGTTTAATTATTTTAATATTTTATTTCTAGCATGGGATGAACATGAGGATGAAGCTTTTATATGTTTTCTAAAATTTTATTTCATGGATTTTTCCTTGTATTTTTTTTATAATTTGGTTTTTTCATATTGATAATTATTTAAACTAAAAATTATCCTCAATAATATTTTTATTTGGTAATTTATTTCTTTTTGGAATAAATTTTAGTTCAAATAATTGAAATACATTAAGAAACTTCTCACCCATGAATAGAGAATTATAATATTGTCTAATACTAATGTTCTTTTATGACCCTAAACATGAGCTCACCCATGGGTGTTTGAGTATTTTTCCCACCACCACCGTCACAAATATTCAGATGTAATACACATTTGAGTTTGATGGTTATTTTTCAATGTCACAATAGAGTAAAATCGAAGAGTTCTTGGGTTTAGAAGCATGGTGATAATGATATGGTGAGTTCTATGTGTATTTTAAAGAATATTTGGATGATGATGGATAAGACAGTGATAGTTGGAAAGATATTAATCCAACAAGGTGCATTGGATGCTATGAGGTTGACAAATTTGGTCGGCAATGGAAACACAACTATGAAAGGAGGTGAAAGTGGTGTGTATGGTGTGAAGATGGTGTTTTTCAGATTCTGTATATTTTTAAAATACATGGTATGTAGTCTTGTTAAATGGAACATGCTTCACCATACATGGATTTAATATAGATTTTAATTCCACACAACATTTATCTCCAAAATTTACACCACATGACTCATCTTCTGACTCAAACTTGGAATAAGTTTCATTTTAAATGTTACATGTCATGTGAGCCTAGGTCACACACAATGTATCTCCAAGACATATACTTCATAATGAAACCATGTACATGCCATTAAATAATGGTAGAACCACATGATATGTGTTTTACTTCACTCACACCATGTATAGATATCATTGAAACTTTATGTGTATAAACTATACACCCCTAGTGGTCATGTAAGGACTACACACCATGTATTCCACAAAAATGTGATGCATAACTGGTGAGGTGACTCAGTATGTATCTAACGTACATGCCTTTAGCTCAAGTTGTTCTATATGTCATGTTTTTTTAGAGGCATCATGCAGTCTTTGTAAGATTAACTTGGAATTAATTTGATATATGTCAGATTAAATCTGGTAAATCTTATCCATACACGATGTTTACCCTACTGGACACACCATGTATATGGATTTCACATGAGTTTAGAAATGTTAGTATACAACCAACCTTGACTGAGAACCCTACACATTGTGTACCCATTGAACAAATTATGTTCTATGTTATTTTCATTATTATTATTTATTTTTTACTTAGATGATAGTATTTCATGTATGAGTAGCCCATTATAAATATCTTCTCATATATATCAAAATAGTATGATTCCCTCAATCATTGGAAATTACACACGATGTGGTTTGGATATTTTAATTATCTTCACTCTTCTTGAGGGTTGACAAGTGACAAGTGAGATGTTTGGAGAAAATATAGAGTATGGTACTCCCCCATGTTTCGGTGAAGATTCTTCCATGTATAGGTTTTAGGTACTCCATGGAGATATACAAAATACAGGGCACAGTCCCCCATATATAGATAGAGTTAAAGTAGTTTCACATGTTTTGGGGTAGTTTCCTCTATTTCATGTATGAGTAGCCCATTATATCCTTACATTTTTTTTGAGGGCATCCTACTGGTTATGTTTACAATCACACCTGTATGGCCTTTATAACCATATGTGATGTGTTTATTTTTATATTTTATAGTTTTTAGATGAAATTTGTGGACATAGAGTTAGTGAGGTTAGAGTAACAGTTAAATGGTATCTAATGATGGTTCATGGTAGAGGCATTTGTACCATGATTTTTTTTATAAAACCCAGACAATGATACTTGATTAATAAAAACATAATATTAGGAAAGTTTAAGATCTAACCCATAAAGATGATGAATATGAATAAAGAATAGATGAATGCCAATCGGTTGACAAAAAGAGTATGAAGATGGCGTGAAAGTTTTTATCAAGTTTGCAGAAGATCATGCATGTGACCCTTCTCAAATCCTTTATCCATGTTTACACTGTTGTTATTCAATATAAATTAGTCCAGAGGAGTTGTAAGAACACATGATCTATCATTGAATAGATTGAAGTTATACGTGTTGGAATAAACACGGGGGGGGCAAATGTAGGTATTGGCTTGGATAAAATGGTGTTTTATGGATCATCTGATATGATTACAAGCTTGAATAGTTAAGATGATTGTATGGAGGATGTGATTACAGATGTGAATTATGATGGAGATCGTATTGACGAAATGACAAGGAAATTTTAAGATGAACTTCATGATTGCCCAAAATTGTTTGAGAAGTTAAAGAGTTGTGCAAAAACTCCTTTGTATGTTGGTTGCACTAAATATATAGCATTTCAGCCGTAATGGAGCTGTATAATTTGAAATTAGGCAATGGGTGGAGTGGCACCATTTTTACGGAACTACTTTCTCTCTTGAATGACATGCTTCTAGATGATAATGAGCTCCCAAGACAAAAATACGATGCCAAACGAATACTACGATTGATGGGTATGAACTGTGAAAGAATATAAGTCTGCCCGAATGACTATATATTGTTTCTCAAGGACCAAAAATCACTTAAATAATTCCCAGAGTGTGGTGCTTCTCGATACAAGAAAGATGATTCTAGCCCTATGAAAGTTGTATGGTACTTTCCAATCATTCAAAGGTTTAGGCGCCTATATGGAAGTGAGGAGACTACAGGACAATTGACATGGCATGCAGATACAATAATTAAAGATGGGAAACTACATCACCCGACATACTCTCCTTAGTGGAAGAGAATTGATCGTGAGTATCCTAAATTTGGAAATGAGCCGAGAAACCCTCATCTGGCATTATCTACAGATGGGGTGAATCCTTTTGGTTTTCAAAGCAGCAGTTACAGTACATTTCCGGTTATATTGGTAAATTATAACTTACCATCGTGGTTATGCATGAAACGAAAATACATCATGTTATCTATGCTTATATCAGGATCAAAACAATCTGGTAATGATATTGATGTTTATTTGGCTCTATTGATTTAGGATTTGAAAATATTATGGGATTTAGGTGTTACGTTTTATGATGCTTACAAAAATGAAGATTTCACTTTGAAAGCCATGTTGTATGGGATGATAAATGACTTTCCTGCTTATAGAAATTTGTCAAGATATAGAATTAAAGGAACTCAAGGGTGTCCCATTTGCAAACATGGTACACAGTCAATTAGGTTGAAACATTCATCGAAAACTGTTTTTCTAGGACATCACAGATTTCTACCCCAACGGCATAAGTACCGATCTTGGATGACATCATTTGATGGAAGTTCAGAAGAATGTACAAAATTGTCTCCACTAATAGGTGATCAATTCTTTGAGAAAGTAAAATATTTTGACACTAATTTTGGTAAACCGTTTTCAAAAAACCTTATAAAAACCGGTTGGAAAAAGAGATAAGTTTTTTTTGAATTTCCATACTGGAATTGTCTGTATGTCAGACATTTTCTTGATGTTATTCATGTTGAAAAATTATATGTGATTGTGTCATCAGCACGTTGCTAAATGCACCTGAAAAAAAAGGATATAATTAAGGATAGATTGGACATGGTTGAGATGGTAATACGAGAAGAGTTGGAACCAGTGAAGGGTGAAAAACGAACATTTCTTTCTCCTGCTACTTACACTCATTCCAGGAAATAGAGATGTCAGTTTTGCAACTTCTTAAATGATGTAAAGGTTCCATAGGGGTATTCATCAAATATCAAGAACATCGTGTCAATGAGAGATTTAAAATTAAAGGGTCTGAAATCACATGAATGTCATGTTTTGATGAAAGATCTAATTCCTATAGCTTTACGTTGCATTTTTTCCAATAATTCCTGCCATACATTAACAAATATCTGTTTTTTCTTCAACACTATATACAACAAAGTTATAGACTCGGAGAAATTGTCAACTATAGAAAGAGAAATTATCCTCATATTATGTGAATTGTAAATGTTCTTCCTGCAAACATTTTTTAATATGATGGTTCATTTGATGGTTCATTTGGTGAGAGAGATTTGACTATGTGGTCCTGTACATTATAGATGGATGTACCCAATTGAACAGTATATGAAGATTTTGAAAGGGTATGTCAAAAATCGAAGTCGGATAGAGGGTTGTATTGTGGAGTAATATATTATTGAGGAAACCGTTGAATTTTGTACCGAATACCTGTCTGGTGTGGAAAAAGTTAGCCTACCGAAATCTCATCACACTGGGAAGCTTGAGGGTGAAGGAATTTCTGGATGAGAGGTTGTCACAATCAATATTACAGATCGGAAGTAGGCTCACCTTTACGTTTTTAATAACAGTTTCAACGTTGACCCATATTTTCAAACCCACAGAGAAATTATTAGGCATTTGAATCATTCTAGGTCTGAAAAATTGATATCAGATACACATAATCGACAGTTTATAGGATGGTTTTGGGGTCATATTTTTTAGCAGTTAGATAAAAATCCAGACTCAATTTCAGAACGACTTCGATGGCTATCCATAAGAGCAAGTTTGTATGTATTATTTTACAATGCTTATACAGTTAATGGTTATACATTCTATACTAATGAACATGATGAAGATAGTACCATGCATAATAGTGGGGTTAAACTTGTGGTTGAGGTGATGCATGTTTCTAGTTTTAAGGACATAAATCCAATATATGCGAATATTTCATACTTTGGCATCATTAAATAAATATGGGAGTTGTATTATATGAAATTCAAAGTTCCGATTTTTCAATTCAAGTGGGTTGATAATAAGAGTGTTGTTAAAATAGATTAATTGGGATTTGTGAAAGTTGATTTTAGTAAGGAAGGGGAGAAAGACAAACCATTTATAATGTCATCACAGGCAGTACAAGTATTTTATGTTCTAGACCCCACAAACCAAAATTGGTCAATTGTTCTACTATCAAAAAAAACAACTGAAGGGTCAGATGAAAGTTCAATAGAGCATGACCCTTTTATAGGGAATTCACAATCATTTCGTAGTGCTCCCAATGTAGACGAAATTTTGTATGTCATAAAATACTACAATGAAGGGATTTACATAGTCGATAGAGGGATCAAATCTCTTCATCCTTTAAAAAAAGAGTACAACAATCAGGTTATTTGTTTATTGTAATATACATTGTGTTACATTATGTTATTTTATGTTCGCTTCTGCTTTTATATAATCTAAATTAAATGTTAAAACACTTCGGAAGATAATGACTTCTACACATGCTGATGTGCCCAATCCCGAGGCACAAAAGGTCTCTCAACCAGCTGTTGGTGGTCCCAGTGCAGAGCAACAACAGGTTTCTCAACCTATTGTTGTTGGTCCCAGTGCTGAGGTATAATAGATTTCTCAACCTATTATTGTTGGTCCCAGTTTTGAGGTACAACAGGTTTCTCAACCTATTGCTGCTGGTCCCAGTGCCGATGCTAGTGCTCCAGAGGAACATAATGATGATACTTCTGAGGAAATGGTAGGAAATGAAACCCTAAAAGCGCAAAAAAACAAGAGTGATGTAGTTTGACAATGTTAGCCAAAATTCTTAAGGCAAAAGAAAAAGGCATAAAATTTGAGGTTGGATGGAATAAGCGAGGCCAACATGTTAACCCCAATAGATCCATCTTTAGTAGCTACATTGGAATCATCACTCATCAATGCGTGTTGATTGATGTACAGTCGTGGCACCATGTTATCACTGGGATTAAGACACTAATGTGAGAAGAGATTACGGTAACATTATGATATCATTTTCTTAATTTATTAAAATAAAATAAAATACAAAAACATTGAATTACTCTTCGTCATCCATTATAGAGTGCATTTATAGTATATGCATCGCACAAGGAATATGTATTAAGAGTTTCAAGAAGGATTCATAGAGGTTTCTGCACAATTTTAACAAAATATCATCTTAAAGATACTGAAGGTAAAATCAATCCGCACCCACCTCCTCTTTATGCACACTTGATATCCCAAGGAGCGTAGGATGTGTTTAGCAACCATCGTGAGGAGAAGACTTTTCAGGTACATTGTGTGGGGTAATACATTATTTGATGTTACTTGTATTCATCACTTTGATTGATATTTTTTTATTTAAGAAACAACAACTGAGTGATGAAAATAAAAAATGCACAATAGAACCAGTGTACCCTTACCGTAAAGCAAGGATCGGGAATGCTTCACTTGAGAAAAAATTGGTAAATATTTTAAATCTATCGTACTACTTGTATGTGACATAAAACAACACCGTAACCATGTTTCTCTGTTTATATGAAGATTGGTGAATCGAAATAGAAATCCATATACATCCCACACCATGTGTTATGGAAGGAGGCTCATGTAAATAAAAAGGGGATACTGATAGATGAAAACACACAAAAAGTGTATGAAACATGTGTAAGTATGACATAATATAAATTTGATTTGCTTTAAATCACTATTACATTACAATGACTACTTATTTTTCTATATTTTATATCTGACATAGTCATAGGAATCAACAACACCCACACCAGATGAAGACATACTTTAAGCGGACTTGAAGAATCCAGAACGGTATGGCCACATCAGAGGTGCGAGTTTTGGGGTGACACCCCAAACATATTTTCAAAAACAAAAACAAGTGGAGGATCAAAATGAAAAAATGGAAAAGCTGCAAAAAAAATTAGCTATTTTTCAAGAATAATTACAATACCATAGAGATATGATAGCAAGTTTGATGGGGGGAGGAAAAGAGAAGAAAAAACTCAACAACAACCCATGCGTACCGATCCCACCCCACCCCCCACCACCTTTGAGGTGAGCCATTCCCCTAAAAAACCTGACTTAGCTGAGGTAATCAATGTTTTAATAATTGTTTCTATGAAATGTGAATCACATATACATTGATACCTTTATTGTACTAATATTCTATAGGGTGAAAATGATTGTGATTTATATCTATCAACTCCCACCTATCGCCTTGTAATGAGGGCTACGGTGTTCAATACAAAGAACGACATGCTTCACAACAGACAACTTCCAACAGATCATTTTAGAGTGTCAACTAACATAGATAATGAGCTGAGTGCTGATATACCTATTCCAAATGATGATGAAGACACTCATACAGTTGAACAAGCTATTAGAACATTCATCGCATGGCCGGAAATTCTTGTAAAAAAACATGTCGACAAGGAGGTATCCATTTCCAATTTATTTTTCAAGCTAGACCTTTAACATTTAATGAAAAAAGGTTTGAACCGATGAATTTTATTACATAATGACAAAGAGAAGGGGGTGAAATGAAATATCAGCTCAAAACTATCTCAAGGATCAACCAACCGATTGAAACAGTCTACTGAGAGAACCTTCACCCCGCCCATTCTATATCTACAGTTAATATCATTGCAGGCTCATGTGGATACAAAGTTGATAGATAGCAATGCTCACACAGTTGATTTTGAAAAAAATATGTACGGAGAGGAAGCATCAGATTTCATTAGTGCTGAAAATGTAAATGAAATCTTCATGTATGAATAGTTAGGTGCCTCATTTGTAAATGTATACATGAGTTATGTTTTCATGATTTTATTTTACAAAATCTAATATACTCTGATAATTATGACTAAATACATTTCATATTTTTCGTAGCCGTATATATGAAAAATAATTGAAGGTGTTTCCCCATGAACAAAAATTTGGACTCGTTAGTCCTCACATCACCTCTTCAGAAGAGGAAATAGATTATGATAAAGAGGCTAAAATAATTTCATCCCTACTCAAATCGTTTGAAAACAAAATTACATATGACAGACTCTTTTTAATACCAATGATACAGGGGTAAAACTCTGCAATTTAATCATATCGGCTATATTTTCATTTCTTTCTTTACTTATTCATTTTTGTGTTTTTAGGAAAAAATGGATGTTGATTGCAGTCAATTTGGATACTCCAAAGATTTATTTTCTGGATTCAATGTATGGATATCCAACAAATCGACCACGCATGATGGAGTTTGTTAATTTGTAATACACTAGATCCAACATTTTAAAACTAAACATCTAGTTATATAATTTATATTATATTTTAATGATGATTATGTTATAATAGGGTGGTGCATCAATATCGTCTACTGCATGGAATGAATCTAGGGCCTAAGGATAAGAACGCCCACAAGATCTACAATTGGAAAAGTATCCTAGTATCTATAATAACAATGCACTATCCAAACACATATCAAAACAAATTACTTATTTTTGTCGATGTTTCTATAGTGTCCAAAACAAACAAATGGAAAGAACTATGGTTATTATGTTTGTAAATTTATGAAAGAGATCGTATTTCATCAAAAAACTAGAATCCCTGACAAGGTATTTTCGAAAATAATTATGAGTTAATTTAAAATATTTATTAATCCTTTATGTATTTATATTTTTTCAGTACTACCATGACTGTCACAAAAACTCATATTCAAAAGATGGTATAGATGTGTTTAGAAATGAATGGGAAGCATACCTAATAGAAGATTTTACACAAATAGGATGGAGGTGAATTCCTACTACTGATGTTATCCATATATGATCATTGATGTCTCCCTTTTTTACACTTATTGAGCATATATGATCACCCTTTATTATGTTTTATATCCTTAGTTTATGAATAATGGTTTTTGAAATGATTTTTCTTTCTATTAAATCATAACTCATTAGACTACACTGGTTGATAGTGTGGAAGTTGACCAATTCATAGTCATTCAGTCCACTCACGAGCATCTTGAAATCTTTATGGGAACCAATATCTTGGATTTCTAGTTTTCTAATTAGTTTCCCTTATATGTGTGTGGGGGTTTCAAGGAGATAGGGGGTGTCCATGAGTGGGGGGTGTCCAGGAGGGGTTGTGTCCAGGAGGTATGGGGTGTTCAGGTGTGATGGTGGGTGGGGGTGTCCAGGAGGGAGGGGGCTGTCTAGGGAGTGTCCAGGAGTGGGGGTGTCCAGGGGGGTGTCCATTAGTGGGGTGTACAAGAGGTGAGGGAGGGGGTGTGTCCATAAGGTAGGGGTGTCCAGACAAAGATACATTCAATTCCATTCAATAATGATAATATACAATGGGTAGATCACTTCTAGAGTAGCCTTAAGTGGGTCTGTAGTGAGACATTAAAAGTTCCAACCAACCAAACCAATTCCAAGCCCATATAAAGGCCCAAGAATTATATTCCAGTTCAATTTGAGGCCCAATATATCTTATTTAATGTCATAAAGACCCAACATATGCATCATTTACCTTTCTCACATTATATTTATGTGAAATTTCATTCCTATTCCTCCAATATATTTTTTGTTTGGTGTTTTTCCTTGATTTGTTGAACTGTATCTCTTCAAAATATATATGATTTTATAATTCATATTATTGAATGATGGTGTATGAATAATATTTATTCCATTATCAAATATATTATGAAAATATAGTTGGATAAATAAGTTTATTAATGGGTATACACTAAAGAACTCGGAGGGAGGGGGTGTCCAGGAGGGAGGGGGTGTCTACGTGAGAGGGTGGGTGGGGGTGTCTAGGAGTGGAGGGGGTGTCCAGGAGGGGAGGGGGTTGTCCAGGGGGTGGGAAGGAGGATGTATAGGTAAATGGAGGGGGATTAAAGGGGAGGGAGGGGGTTTTCCAAGAGGAGGGAGGGGGGCTAGAGGTGGAGTGGTTGGAGGGGGGGTTGTCCAGGGGTAGGTAGGGGCTGTCTAGGGAAGTTGTCTTGGGGAGGGGAGGGAGGGGCGTTGTCCAGGAAGGAGGGGGTTTCCAAGAGTGGAGGGGGTGTCCAGAAGGGGAGGGGGTTGTCCAGGAGGGGAGGGGTTGTCCAAGGGGTGGGAAGGGGGTTTTACAGGGAAAGGGTCTGCAAGGGAAGGGAGGGGGTTTTCCAGGAGAAGGGAGGGGGCTGTAGGTGGAGTGGTGGGAGGGGAGTGCTGTCCAGGGGTAGGGAGGCGGCAATGATGTTAACTAAAGCGTCGAGGTAGATCAAAAAACATGATAAAATATTGTTTTGAGCCTTTAACAAGATCACTATGTTGCCTTTAAATAGACTTTAATATCTTCATTTAGTCCATCAAATACATGACTAAAAGCCCAAAAGATAAGACTAAAATTCACTCAAATGTAGGCTATATAAGCCATGCATTCTGTGCCAGGTTTTTTCCAAAAGTTCCACCCAGGTGCTTAAAATAAGAATTTGTTGTAGTTCACTATCTCAATATTGATGGTGTGGTTCCATCAATGGGGTTTTTTCTCCGAACAAGAACGTCAAACGGTACCACTGGATTAAACAGCACTGATTCATAATCATTCATGGTCTAAATGGGAGTGAAAACATCTTTTATGGCTAAGTTCTCGCATGTTTCCACTCATGTGTCACATCTCCTCAGTTCTATTCCATTGAAAAAAGGTTTTTTAGTTCCTTGGGCAACTTGGTTCCCATCGCATGTGACTGTGATCACGTTCTCCATGTTGTTCTCACCTCTGTGCTATATCATCCATGATCACTATTGACCGAGCATTGTATGTCATAGTTTCTTTGAGTCTAGACGCGTGCTTTTCCAGTTTCACCATACTTTCTGACTGTTTCACGTGGTCTCATGGAAAACAAAGTGTATATGGCTCCTCTTTCTCAGTTTCAGTTGCATTTGCTTCTAAAGATGCGACCAGCATCCCGATCTCATCTCTCCCATTTGTCTCCCTGTTTCCACCTCCATCAGAACGTGTCAGTATCCTCCTTAGCCAACATCAACCGATCGTCTTCCTTTACCTGCGTCTCAGTCATTCTCATCGCCAATGTAAGTCACTGCCCCTCTTGTTGCGGCAGTTTCTCCATGCTGCGCAGCATGTTAGTGGTGTGTTTTCAGTATTTATCTTGCTCTGTCAACTCATGTTCCCACCTTCGCTACTCTTGATCCCATCGATGTTGGTGCAACGTGAGAGATTCCATTTTGGATAAAATGTCTTAATTCTGAAAAATTCAAGGGTTTATTTCTCTTTTTGTAATATAAAATTTTTTTATGACAATATGTTCATTTGGCCATACCCACTAAAATCTATTATTATTATTGTTACTATTGTCATTGATAGATTTGCAGATGATTTTCTTTCATCGTCCAAAGATATCATTTGGTTTTTTCTGGTTCAAGTTCACTATAGATTTGAAAAATAATATTTTTTTGTTCTGTCTAGGGGGATGTCTTGGGGAGGGGAGGGAGGGGGTTGTCCAGGAAGGAGGGGGTGTTCGGGAGTTGAGGGGGTGTCCAGGAGGGGAGGGGGCTATCTAGGAGGGGAGGGGGATGTCCAGGGGGTGGGAAGGGGGTTGTCCAGGGAAAGGGAGGGGGATGTAAGGGAAGGGAGGGGGGTTGTCCAAGAGGAGGGAGGGGGGATGTAGGTGGAGTGGTGGGAAAGGGGTGTTGTCCAAGGGTAGAGAGGGGCCTGACTAGGGGGGTTGTCTTGGGAGGGGAGGGGTTGTCTAGGAGGGGAGGGGCTGTATAGGGGGTGGGGAGGGGGTTTTATAGGGAAAGGGAGGGGGTTGTCTAGGAGGAGGGAGGGGGCTGCATGTGGAGTGGTGGGAGGGGGTCTATTCAGGGGTAGAGAGGGGTTGTCTAGGGGGTGTCTTGGGGAGGGGAGGGAGGGGGTTGTCCAGGAGGGGAGGGGGTGTCCAGGAGGGGAGGGGGTTGTCTAAGAGAGAAGCGGGTTGTCCACGAAGTGGGAAGGGGGGTGTCTAGGGAAAGGGAGGGGGTTGCAAGGATAGGTAGGGGTTGTCTAGGAGAAGGGAGGGGGGCTGCAGGTGGAGTGGTGGGAGGGAGGGGGTTGCAAGGGGAGGGGGTTGTCCAGGGATAGAGAGGGGGATGTCTAGGGGGTTTGTCTCGGGGAGGGGAGGGAGGGGGTTTTCCAGGAAGGAGGGGGTGTCCAGGAGGGGAGGGGGTTGTCCATGAGATAAGGGGGGCTTTCTAGGAGGTGGGAAGGGGGCTATCCGGGGAAAGAGAGGGGTTGTAAGGGTAGGGAGTGGGTTGTTCAGGAGGAGGGAGGGGGGTTGTAGGTGGAGTGGTGGGAGGAAGGGGGCTACAAGGGGAGGGGTGGTTGTCCAGGGTAGAGAGGGGGTTGTCTAGGGGGGTTGTCTCAGGGAGGGGAGGTAGGGGTTGTCCAAGAAAGAGGGAGTGTCCAAGAGGGGAGGGGGATGTCTAGGAGAAGAGGGGTGGTTGTCTAGGAGGTTGGAAGGGGGGTGTCCAGGGAAAGGGAGGGGGCTGCAAGGGGAGGGAGGGGGTTGTCCAGGAGGAGGGAGGGGGCTTCAGGTGGAGTGGTGGGAGGGGGTCTATCCAGGGGTAGGGAGGGGGTAACAAGGGGAGGGGGCTACAAGGGGAGGGGGTTGTCCAGGAGGAGGGAGGGGGCTACAGGTAGAGTGGTGGGAGGGGGGGCTATCCAGGGGTAGGGAGGGGGCTGTCAAGGGGGGCTGTCTCAGGGAGGGGAGGGAGGGGGGTTTGGCTAATCACACTAAAGAACTGGGAGATCAGAATAAAATTGAACCGGTATGATCATGGCCAATTTAATTATGTAGGTTCTCATCAGGACCTCTATAAAACTGAGAAATACCTTCCTTTCATACCTTCTATGGGACTTTGTATATTGTATGGGGTCCTTGAAGAGGCATAAGTGGTCAGGGTCCAAGCAAGGTTGGACCCAATGTCTAATACGGACACGCTAGTACTCATTCCCTTTGACCTGGAATGGGAGAGTACACTCTTAGAGTCTCCTAATATATGTATCTATTAGGTTTATAACCTATCTAGGATGGTGGTATCACTAGAAAAAAATTATAATTTATTCTAAAATTGAATACTCTTATGAAATTGAATACACCATCATGTATATATCATATTGTATAACCTGTGGAGATTCCTCCCTTTTTTATTGTCAATGAATGAAACCTTTTGGATTCCATGTTGTTGTGGACATTTATTCCTCTTCTTTTCTCATCCATTTAATCTTAACAAAACAATATTTATAAATCAATGAACCATGTTGAGCCTCTTATAAAATATTAATTCAATCCAAGGAAATATGGACATGTAAAGGTTGTAACAGGTAACAATTGACATTTTATTAATGTATTCTTTCATATTAATGTTTAATTTATTTCATTTTTGTATTAATAATATAATATTTTTTTTCTTATATAGGTGAAATATTTTTCCTGAGTTTGAATACTTTGTTCAGCAACTAATACAATGGATGACAATTTTTTAGAGTGGATCATGGATGAAAAAAGGATGAAACATCAATGTTTTTTACTGTTTTTTGGATAATTGTAATTGTAACCAAATTAAACATTGTTTGAAATGTATATAGCAGTGTGTTGTTTTGTATTCATGATTTCAAGTAAATGTATATAGCATTTTTGTTCTTCTGTGCTTTGTGTGTAGGTGTTGTTTGTGCTGTGTGTGAAAGTGTTGTCTCATGTGTGTAGGTGTTCTGCAGGTGCTAGGTTTTCATAGGAAATTTGGCCTTTATCAGTGCTAATTAAGCGTTGATAAATGTCTAATATGTCAGAACTCAAAATAGTGCTGATAAAGGTAGTATTTATCAGTGCTATTTTTAGCACTGATATATTATCCATTTATCAGCGCTAAAAATAGCACTGATAAAGGTCCCTATTTATCAGTTATTTTTTTAGTTCTCATAAATGTCCTCATTTATCAGCTCTATTTTTATCACTGATAAAGGGGACCCCCCCCCCTTATCTTCACCGTGATTAACAGCGCTTTTTTAGTGCTATTAAAGGTGGTTTTAGTGCTATTAAAATCCCTATTTGTAGTAGTGAGGGTCTACTCATTTGATGAGGATCATGTCCTTGGTTATTTATTAAGTGCCTTGGATCACATAATCATTTAGTTTCTAGAATGCAGGAGAACTCAAGAGGCTGATCTCAATGATCGCCCCAATTACTACCTCTCTCACTGGTTCCTTAGACATGATCTCAATAAGTGCTATGAGTTCAAGGATTGGCTCCAATAACATATTAAAAACAATATAGTCAGGTTGGGCCCTACCCCAGCATAGGTGGCATGTGTCTCTATGAGGCCTGACAGTGATATTGAGGGTGAATGACAACAGGTCTCCAGTCGTGGGTCTCAGAAGTACAATGACTAGATGGCTCGCAAGGTAGTCACTCATGCTCACGGTATCATTCGTACCAATCTGAATTATCCTAGGGCTACTGAATCCACCACACTTCCTCCTACTGCTGCTTCTGTATCCCTACCTCAGCCAACTACCGGCTGGATGGGTCAGCACTGACAGCGCAAGGGAAAAGAATTCCCCCATCGGTGTTGAATCCACCCCGCACACTTTCCGACTTCATACCCCTAGATATGGGAGTCACCCCCAAGATCCACCAAGCGTTGGGAAGTTCTTCAAGTGATGATCAATCGTATGCCTCAGTGAATACCATCAAGTTGGTGGACCCTTACATGGTCCTCGATGATGAGGAGCACCAAGAAAATCATTCTAATGTCCCCAATTGATGCCATCATCAACAACGTCTTGGATACATGAATCATTAGAATGCACCTACCAGTGATTTCTTCTAAGTCATGCATGCCACCGAGACTAGAAAGTAGGCTCAGCGCAGATATCATTATGAACAATCCTCTCATCCTGTCTCATCATATTCACAACAGATGTCATTTGTGCTACTTGATCAGGTAAAGCCACTGTGACAACACTATGATCAGCCACACATAGTTGTGGTAATACCTCATCTATCTGGTAATCTTCTAGTAGTCATTTTGTGTGGTTTAGATAATGAGAAATGATATATTCCTAGATATATCCACAACTAGCCGGTTCGAAAAGCAGCATCTATCATGCCACCTCCCACAAAGAAACTTCCAATTGGTAGAATTGTGCACCTAGTACAGAAGTATGATATTCTTAAGAACCTTTACAGCATTCCTATAATATCTTGATTCTTGAGGATCTACACCTGTCTAAATATATGCATGAATCCCATAGATATTCATTAAGAATCCCCCCCCCAGTTTGAAATAGATATAGCGGCCACAGATGCTTTCCATGTCGGGGAAGACGAGCATATCGAATGCCAGGCCATAATATTATTCTCTAGAGAATATTATGGTTCCCCCATACAGGAGAGAATATTACCATTATACATTACTATACAATTTAATGTCATGGAATTCCACATTTTCTTATTTACATGGGTTTTGGGATAATTTTCATCTCAAACCAGATGCTCTGCAAATTGGGGCTATCTAAAGTAGATCAGGATCCCTATTGCTTGAGGATTCAAGGTTATGATCATCTATCCAAAGTTTATTTTTTATTATAAAAAGGAAACAAGAACCCCAAGCCAACAACCAACAACCAACAACTGAAACAAAAGACCTGGGGAGGCCTAAAATGATGAAGGCCGAGGGTATCCCCTCTGATCAGATTAACCCCCTCGGCCTTCAGAGAAGAGATATCGTGCAACCAAACTGGAGCATTTCCAAGAACCTCAATCGAATACAAATAGTCTTCCACTTGATTCCCCTCACGCCAGGAATGCAAGATATTGATGACATCTTTGATCATGCCCTTTCACTTTCTGATAGTGTAGTTAATTAGCCAAGGAGGGGGAGATAGTCATTTAAAACATCATGAAGGATCTTCAAGTCCATTTCAACCTATGATAAAGAAAGACCCCTCTGATGGTAGAGGTTGATACCCATGAACATAGCCTTAGCTTCAGGCTGCATAGAGGAACCATATCCCATGCTGTAAGAGAAGGTCATGAGGACCGACCCCTGAGGGTCTTGAACCACCCCTCCCCCATGAAGAGCCCCCATCCTGCAAGACCCATCAGTATTGATATTAAGGCCTCTAGAGGGGGGATTCCACCTCACCCAGTGGTCATAGTTGCTACTGTCAACCTACTGGACACCATGACTATGGGTAAGCATCCACCTAAAGGAGGGAGCATTCCTCTAGACACCAATGAGATGAGCCAAGTCAAGGAGACAACTCTTGGTCCTGATGATAATGGCCATAATATCTGAATGAATCCCCTCATGCATCCACTTATTTCTAGCCTGCCAAATTTCCCAACACCCCACTAGAAGGATCATCAGGCATGCCCTCTTTTCAGATCCTCTATCACCCGATCCGTTGAACCATCTATTCAAGAATGGAAGATCCTCTAGGTTTTTGGCATGGAGGCCCGTGAACTCCCCGAAGAATCTACACACGCCACATGCCCATTCTCCCTTGAAGAATAGGTGGTTGGCACTTTCTTCCTGGTGATCTTTACAACAGGGGCACCAGGAAGCAAAGGGGATACCGCAGCATTTGATGTTATCATCTGTGGGGATGGATCGGTGTATGATCCTCCATAACAAAAAATTGAGTTTTTAAGGGGTCTCTTTGGACCACAAAGGATCACTCCAAATATCATGTTCCTCCATGATATCCCGGGAAAGGCGATAGTCCCGCGAGGTGAAGGAACCTGAGGAAGAAGGGGTGAAAACACAACGGTCTAGTTCCTGCATCAAGACAATGAGTTTGAAAAAAAATTATCGTCATCCAGCATAGCCTTGATGAAGGTTGGGTGCTGGCTTGCCTCCTTGAAAGAAATTTTGGGCACTGGGCACCCCGAAAAACCGAGAGCATTCCCCACCCAGTTGAGATGCCAAAAAGATAGGTCACCCCTAATGATGATCCATTTGGATTTCTCTTGAAACTCCGAGAATAGGAGGGAAAGAGTAGGTAATAAAGAGGAGGGTTGCCCCTCGGCCAAGGAGTTATCGCAGAATAGATGATGCATTGCTTTCCCCCACAGTGTGCTATGTTCCAGCACTTCCCAAGCTATCCTTGCATGCATGCATCCGAGAGTGTTGTCCAAGATTCACACATTAATGACACCATCCCTAACTAGCCTCACCACCTTATACCATGATGCCCAGTGCCTTTTCCCCTCTACGAGGGGGTCCCAGATGAAATCATCCAGTAACTTATCAATACTGGAGATGACACCTTTCGGTATCTTGATGGCAGAGAGGTCATGGATGGGATTTTCCAACAGCACACTATTAATTAGAGCGATGCGGCCCCCAAAGGAAAGTAACTTGTTCTTCCAGTTATGGATGCGATCCACAATTTTGGTGGAGAGAAAATCAAAATCATGGATCCAGAGCCTTCTAGGGGAGATGGGAGCCCCAAGGTAGAGCATGGGAAAACACCCTCTTTTCATATTAAGGGTGGCCTGAACATCATCGATTCTTCTAGGGGAGTAGGAGTTTGGGATGAAGAATAGACTCTTTTCTTTGTTTATAAGATGGCCACTCTGGTGGCAGTAAATTTCCAAAATTTGGTTCAAGCCACGAATGGATTTTTCCCCCATTGATAAAAATAACAGTGTCATCCAAAAACATTAAGTGGAAAATGGCCATAGATCTCATGCCACTTCGGTAATCTAGAATATCGACATTATTAATGATAATTTGAATGATCCAGCTAAGGACCTCTTAGGTTAAGATGAAGATGCTGAGGGAAAATGGGTCACTTTGTCTAAGGCCACAAATGGCTTTGAAGAAACCAGAGGACTTCTCCAGGAAAGAGACTGCCATCCATGGTGAACTAAAACATCTGAAAACAAGTTCAATATTCCAGGAATAAAAAACCATAACATACATAACCTTGATGATAAATCCCCACTCCACTTGGTCATAGTATTTATTCATGTCGATTTTGATAGCCATGTTAGACCCTCGAGTTTTGAGGTTAATATCTTTAATCATTTCTTGTGATAGGGCAATAACACCTTGAATTGATCTACCCCTCACAAATCCATGCTATTCCAGGGTGATTCACTTTGGAAGATGCGTGGAGCCAGGCATTAATAACACCTACAAGGACTTTTTAAGGAAATTTACACATGGTCACTGGCCTATAATGCATTATAAAAGAGGGGTTTCTGTTTTTGGGAATGAGAATCATAGTGGTGGTGAAAGCAATTCATGGAAAACTACCTCCCCTAAGGAAATCCTGAATGGATGATATAAGATCCATTTTCACCACATCCCACGATGCTCTATAGAAAGATCCTGGGAACCCATCCAATATCGAGGTGCTGTCTGGGTAAAGGTTTAGCATAACTTTGTAAAACTAATTTTCATCTGGGAGAGAACTTAGTCCCTTAATATCATTGTTTGAGACACATTTGGAGATCACCTCAAAAATCCTAGTATCATGTTCTATATAACCATTGGGAATACGGCTATTGGGACCAGACATAAAATCTATGAAATAGGATAGGCCATACCTCCCACAATATCCCTATCATCCATGTAGGAACCATCATTCAAAAGGATGTTCGGTTTGATAGGTCTCTTCCTCTATTTTATACAGGCATGAAAAAAGCTTGTATTTCGGTCACCCTCTTGGAACCATTTGATCCTCAAAGCCTCACTGGACGATCGCTCCTGAGAAAGGATCAAAGCAGACAGAGCTTTCTTTCTGTTAGAAAGCTGTTCAAAAATTTGATCATCCCACCCCTCTTCTAGACGTGCTTCGAGACACTCCACCTCCTGCATGGCATCGTTAATATTGCTATAAACCATTGGGAGATCTTTCTCCCATGTCTAGAGACTAGATTTAAGGCAGTAAAGCTTATCATGGATAGAGATACATGGATCACCCTGTCCTGTAGAATTCCAAATGCCACTCACTAAGTCTTGGTATCCCGGTTTGCTGACCCACTGGTGGAGGAAGTGAAATCTTCCTCGAAGCTCCTACCCAGAGGAAATTGACACCAATAGGGGGGAATGATCTGAGATGCCACGAACTAGGTGACTCACATTTGTGTTAGAGAACTTGGCGACCACCTCCATGTTTTCTATACATTGATCCAACCTACTCCATGATCGATGATGGCCCCTCCGATTGTTGCACCATGTAAAGCAATCGCCTAAGAAACCCAGATCAATGAGACCCCTCCCAACCATGAACTGAGAAAATTCTCTACTGTACATCCATTGAAATGGTCCTCGGCCCTTCTTTTCCTCTGGATTGGCAATGATATTAAAGTCCCCTCTGACAAACCATGGGTGATTACCAAGAGAAAAACCATTAAGGTCACTCTAGAGATTTTTTCATTGAAGATAATCACAGCTCCCATACATGAAGGTCCTGAAGTAGAAGACATCACCTTTACTCACTTTTGTAGTGATGAATTTGTCACCTGCTTGGACAATCTCCACAACAATATTATTTTTCCAAAAGATCCAGATATGGAGATTGATCGAGTCAGCATGCAAATCTTCATGCATCTTAATCTTCCACATGAAATATTGAATTCTTCCTAAGTTATTCTTGGGTTTGATGATAGCCACCACATTAGCCTTTTGTTTCCTAATAAATGAGGAAAGGAAGTCGGACTTAACCCAGGATCTAAGTCCGCGGGTGTTCTAGATAAGTGTAGGATTCATAGGAAGGACCGAGCTCTGGCGTTGGTCCCAAAGCTAGTAGCCAGCTTGAAGAGAGAGAATGATCCCTCCTTGCATTTCCTTGCTTGGGAGCGAGTGCGCACTCCCTCTTGAGAGATCATCTCACTATCGGTTGAATAACCGGGGTCTACACATCCGTTGATGGATGACTCCTTGATGATCGTCGGAGTTGATACCTCTGACTTCATATGGAATGAGGTCTGGAGAACAAGTTGAAACTCCTGGAAGGTCCCTATGAGTGCTAGCACAGGCTTCTAAATGTAGTTGGAACTATCTATTTCCAAGGAGGTTCCCAAGACATTAAGTTTTTCCTCTGTTTCAACATAAGACGAAGATGACAGATCCATAGTATAACTGGAGAATGGGGCCTAAACCCAGACAAGCATGCCTACCTAGCCGCATCCCTCAAAAGCAGAGAAAGAATATGGGGCAAGGACATACCAATCTAGATAGGTGAAAACCCTTTAGGAATGTAAGGAAAAACCACCTAGAACATTTCCAAGCTTCCATTGTGAGACTTCCCAGAAGGCAGAGTTGGGCCCAAAGTCTGGGAGAGGAGATCCTGCTTTGAAAACTCAACAGCATCTAGGCCTTCCCGCGCCCCAACCTCGGTATAGGGTTATTAGGATAGGACAGATATCTACCTCTGGAGTAAGCATCCTTGGGAGTATAGCTCCCATCTCCTTTCTTACATCTATGACATACCTAGAGGGAGTTCCCCTGCAAGAGACAGTGAGAGAAAAACTGGGAAAAAACTGGGAAAAGAACCTCCTGGTTCTATATGAGATAATTCTGCACATGAAGGAGAATATTGGAAGGAGGGGGGAGAGAGGTGTCTAGTTCCACACAGATACGAGCCACCGCGATGTCCCCCCTGCTTGAAGTCCTAACATCATAGCACAAAAATACACCAAGAGAATCTCTTATCGCCTTAAGGAACCCTTCATTCTAGAAGGGGAGAGGAAGCCCCAGGAGGTGGACCCAAACCACCACAAGGGGATCCTATTTTCCCCTGTGATATTCCATAGACTATCGAGATAGGCTGAAGGGCCATATCCAAAAATCTCTAGGAGCCTTACACCAAACCTGCAGGAATTCCTCTTCTGAGGATAAGATAAGGTAAAAATAACTCTTGTGAAAATCTAAGATTTGAACTGGATAAAGGAGACCCCAAGAGTGAAAAAGATGACGAAACACCACTAGGGAGGGTCTCGAAGCGCCGAAACGATTCACAAGAGTCCATTTCAGGCACGCCTTCACCTCTGAAAAGGCTGACATCATAAAATCTAGGGAGAGGCCACCGTCTTCCTGTGAGACCTTCAAAGGTACCGCACACACCTCTAGGAAGAAAGGGAATTGAGGATCGCAGAGCGAGCTACAAAGAGCATCCCTAAATGAACCTTTCCATGAATCCATAGGAGAGACGGAACCAGCCTGATCCACGGGATCGGGGACTGGCCAGACAATGGGGGCGTCTGGTAGGCGAGCTGACAGAGACCCAACGGTCTGAAAATTTGAAAATGTCGACGGCGCGTGAGGCGTGTTCTCACAGGCAGAATCCATTTCCTCTTTTGTATTCAAGGTTCTGATCAGACTGAGTAGAGTCCATGTAGAAATATCTATCTAAAGACCCATTTCGGTGGCCTAAATGTCAGCACTAAATTCATGGTCATCTCACAGGACACTACCCACAACACACTAAAGGGTAGAACTTGTCTCCATCTACATTCATTAGTTCCTTCCTTATATAATCAATGCCTCATATACTACCTTGGTGGTCGAGTGGGTGTGATCCAAGATGATGTGTCTCCCTTTTCCTCTTGTGTATCCCGCTACCTAGCTGTTGAATACTACATGAGAAATTACATGTGAGTTAAAACTAATGAGGTGGAGCACACTACCCATTTAGCTGACCCATGGAAGATCTGGATGATGCCTTCATCCACCCCATTCACCAGTTGGAGACCATGACCCTGGAATTGGGACTCTACTTTGTTATTTATGAGGTAATGGGAGGACACATTCCAAGATATAAGAAGCACTATAATATCACCTCATACTCCTACATGAATCAAGGTCAAGTCAAACCAGATCCCCTTACCCCTGTAAGGTATCAAGACATTTGCCTCATGGAAGCAGCAATATGCCATGCTTGTTTCACTAGGCTGGGTTTAACTAAATCAAGACAATGTGCCACTAATACTTTGATATTATCATGTCTGGACCCTAGGTTGAAGGCCTGATGGAATCAGATTGATTGATTTTGTCACCATGGTGTCCGTAGTGCAGGAGTATCCCAAAGAAGATTCCACTACTACTCAGGCTGACACCAGTATTCTATTGGGGTTATCTGACTCAGAAAAGTTTCCAATTACCAGTAATCCTCTCATAGTGGATGATGAAGAGGATGTGAAAGATTCTTCTCCTTAATTTGAAGAAGGTATTTCTACCATCATCGATGAGTTGGTACAAGTTAATCTCAGTAATGAGGATGATCTAAGACCAACACTGATCAGCACAGCTATTCCTATAGAAGAGATGAAATAGTATGTGGATTTATGGAATGAACATCGGGGTGTATTTTACTAGAGCTATGATAAAATTCCATGACTAGATCCTTAGGTCACTGTCCACTATATCGTCTCCCAAAAATTCATCACGGCTTCAAATAGCCTCCTAGAAAGATGAACCCCTCTCACGGTGCCATGGTTGAAGAAAATGTTGATAAGATCATCAAATCCAAGTTCATCAAGGATTTCCTATACCCTAGATGGTTATCTAAAATTAATCCCATCAGGAAGAAGAATGTATAGATTAGAGTCTTTATTGACTTCTGGGATCCCAACTTCCACTGTCTGAAAGGTGATTTTCCCCTTCCTGTGATAGAGTTATTGATCGACGCCACTCCAGGATTCCAAGATCTCTCCTTCATGGATGGGTATTGTGGATATAATCAGATTTTAATGGACCCCGATGATGATGATTCCACCACCTTAAGAGCAGTGTGAGGTACCTTCTATTACTAGGTAATTCCTTTCGTTCTAAATAATGTAGGATCTACTTATCATCATGGCATGCACTGCATATTCAAACTGATCTTCATGACATTTGTGTAATTCTACATGGATTATTTGGTGGTCAAATCCTTCCAGCATCCAAACCATCTCAGAAAACTTGATAAAGTGTTCAAATTCCTCCCCTCCCACCATATGATGATGAACCCCTTGAATTGTGTCTTTGGGGTTACCTTTGAAATGTTACTAGGCTTTGTTATTAGATACAAATACATTGATATTGATCTAGAGAAGATCAAGTCCATCTATCAGATGACTCCCCCGAGAAACCTTCAAGATCTCCAAGGATTTCAAGGCCACTTAGCATGCATATAATGATTCATTATAAATCTAGATAGAAATAGTAATCCTCTATCATAACTCATGAATAAAGGTTTTGTCTACCAATGAGATGAAGAATGTCAAACCAATTTTGAGGAGATCAAGAAGTACCTGATACAGCCTTCGATTCTGATGCCACCCATCTCTGGCAAGCCTATGGTATTCTATGTGACAACCCTAGAATGGTATCCTAGTGCTCTTCTCACCTAGAATAATAAAGGAGTGGAAGAATATGTTTTATACTATCTCAATCATATGCTCCTTGACATGTAGACCATATATTATTCTTTCGAGATGAGCTATCTCAGGCTATTTTTTGTGGTACAAAAGTTGCATAACTATATTAAACATCACAAGATACACCCGGTATACTATGTGGATCTTTTAAGGTATATTCTGAATTTCCCTATATTTATAGGATTTCTAGATCAGTGGGATGTGATCCTCCAGCAGTTCTTCATCAGGTTCATCCCGTAGAAGTTTGTTAAGGGTCAGGCACTGGAAGACTTCCTTCCTGCCCATCCAGCTCCCATAGAGTAGTCTCTGGATCTTAACATTCTATATGAGGCCATTTAATTAGTGGGACAGACCATGTTGTGTTAGTATATGTACCTCGATGGTGCTTCCCGAAGTCCCCCCAACATAAGGATCAATGATCCTAGACTTAACAGGTTTAGCATGGGCATTGTCGTTATCACACATACACATTCTATTTTTACCTACTCATTCTTGTTGTTAGAAGTCTACACCAACAATGAGTAATATTACTAGGATCCTGTCACTAGTATTGAGATAGACCTTGAGGTCCATTCTCCCCACTTAAATGTGAAGGGGTACTCTGATTTGGTTATCAATAAAATAAATGGTAACTATGTCTTCAGGAATCTGAAGCTCATTCCCCTCTTAGAGAACACTCACCAGCTGATGGTCTATTTCCCTTATCTACCAATGGTCACCCATGATGCTCATTCATAGAATGGTTGAGCCAATTCCTTGTCCAGTCTTGCCACTTCTCACTCAAATACTGACCTGGATAAATTGTTTATGCATATGGAGCATCGAAGGGTCATCACTCCTGTCACTTCGGATGATGATGATAGTAAGTATGTAAGTAACCATACCACTGATGCCTCCACACCAGGACTTCTGGGTCCCCCCATCACATCATAACAGACCCTTGGTAGTATGACTCCCTTTTTTATTACCTTCGACATGGAAATATTCTGACAAAAAAAGTCAAACGTGAGTGAATTCATCAGTGTGAAATGTAGTTTACCATCTAGAGTTGTCCTGGAATTGAGAATATTCTCTACAAACATGGATTCAAGTGAGTTATCCTCTGTTTCATTCAAGGAGATGATATTTCTCATGTCATGTAGGAAGTCCATGTAGGTTCTTGTGGAGCTCATCAGGTAGGGTAGAATCTCTACCACCATATTCAAATACTGGGATACTTTAGGCCCACCATGGTCCGTGATTGTATCAAGTTTTTAAAGAGGTTTCATGCATTCCAGATCCATTCCAAATTTGTGTATTAGCTTCCAAACCCCCTCTACACTACAAAGTACTCCTAGACCTTTTAAGTTTGAGGAATTGATGTCATGGGACCATATCCACCAATAACAACTCACAGGTGTAGGTTTATCTTGACTGCCACATATTTCTTTTCCAAGTTGGAATAAGAAATACTACTCAAGGAATTCAAGGACCATTCTATCATCGAGTTCATGATCTCCAACATCATTCACTAATTCGGAGTTTCTCACACCATTCACACTAATAACGACACCAGAATTCATTTATTTGTGTAAAAGAAACTATATTCTAATTATATCATATGTTATAACCACAACTCTTGCTATCATGCGCAATAAAATGAGAAGATAGAGGCATTTAACTAGACCCTATATAACATTTTTTAGAAGATAGATAGTCATAAAAAGAAGATTTGGTCAGAATAGATCCCCAATGCCCTCTAGGCCTACTGTACTATAACTCATAATCCTACCCAAGTGACCCTGTATTCCCCGGTATATGGGGTAGAAGAATTCATGCCCATAGAGATTCAATTACTATCACTATGTCTAGCTATTTATGATCATAAGAAATCATAAAGGATAGAATATGTACATTTGGATAAGCTAGAAGCTCTCAATGATAATAGTCTATTGGACTTACACAATCTATAGAGGCACCAGAACAATATAGCCAAAGATTTAACCAAAAAAAATTCCCTAGTTCCTTCCTCCAAGGTAACACGGTATTGTCCATGTTGACGCCAATGATATAGGCAGAAAGAAAAAAAAATTAGGACCCAAATGGGAGGGACCTTATATCATCAATAAGGTTTACCCCAATGGTGAATACTCTTTGGTCACTATGGATGGTGAGTGTAATACTCCTCCCACCAATTCCAAATTCCTCAAGCAGTACTTCACCTAAGGACCTACCTTTTATTCATTCAGGATCCATGATGTGAAACTACCCAACATCACCATACCAAATGAAATTAAACTATATCAATGTCCTTGCCACATTCCATTAAAATACATGTTTCATCAACAACTATGTGTGTCTTGATCTCTGTCCTCACAGGATACATAGGAACACCCATACATTTTCTCTTAGGGACTATCACATGTTCGATACCCCCATTCTTTTTGGGGGATACATGGTGTTGTATGAGATCTCCTTAGTCATGATCCATGTTATTTTCATTACCTTTACATGCTATGTATACCCATTATAAAATCCCCATTTTCCCTTGGTCATGTCCTGCATGACGTTAAACTGTGATCCTCTTTGTCCTGCATGACGTTAAACTACTACTAAGTCCTTATAAAATGATGTTAAACTATACAACATTACATAACTATATTTGGATTGATTACCATCTCTATGGGATACATTGGAATTCCCATACATTTTGTCTTCAGGTCTAGCCACAGGTTCTTCAATTCCTCTTCGGCCCCCTTGGCATTTGTCCTCTCCTAGGATTGTTAATGGTGTGGGGTGGACTCCTTAGGTCCTCATTCATGTAGGGTTATTTAACTATGACATCCACATCACCCTTTTGGGATACCTCTATCTCCTTCCTCATTATAGAATAACATTAAAATTCATGGAATTCAAGAACTACGTATGGATTGATTCCCTTTCTTATGGGATTTGTAAGAGCACCTAGACATCTCATCCTTGGCTCCAGCTCTAGGTACTGTAAATCCTATTATCTCTCTGACCTCTTTACTTAAGTATAGTACCATGGGATCACGTGGTGTGGTGTGGACTTCTATTGTCCTCATTCACATCTAGTTTTAAACTACCACATCATGTATCTCATTTAGGGGATTTTCCCTTCTCCTATATCCTTACCACTTGACGTTAAACTACATAACATTCAAGAAAAATGTATGGATTGATTACCATCCTTATGAGATACATAAGAATGCCAGGAAATTTATTTTTTAGGTCTAACCCTTGGTTCTTTGACCTTTCTATCCCTTTTTGTGCCTATATGGTCTAAGTTATATGACCATAAACTAAGATCCATTTCATCCCATGTGACGTTAAACTGTTGTTTCCTACCAGGAAATAATAAACTGCATAGCATTTATGGTCCTTTCCACATGACCATAAAAGGGTACATCCCCTTTATCCTGTATGATGTTAAATCGCTACTATGCCCTTACCGCATGACATTAAACATCACGGAATTCAAGAACTACATATATCTTGATTTTCCTCTTAAAGGGATATGTAGGAATGCCCAGTCATTTTGAATTTAGGTACAGCTCCATGTTCTTCCCTTTTTCCCCCTCATCCTATAGTTCCCTCTAGGAGCATGTGGAGTGGTTTGGTATTTTTTCCCTTATTCACACCAACTTTGTAATAGTCGCACCATGTTCTTCCTTTGAGAATAGTTCTCTTTTACCTACTTCTTTACAACATGACCTTAAAATGAATGGGACTTCAAGAACTACGTGTGTCTTGATTTCCACCCAAATGGGATACATATGAATTCCTATATATTTTTTCTTTGGGTCTAGCCCCAATTTTATCAATACAATCCCCCCCCCATCTTATTGAGTAATCTACCCCTATTTGAATCCCTAAACCTCTATCTTGACTCATTAATGTTCTTAGATGTGTCTTGGTATGAGATATAGAGTGTTGGATTAGTCATGGACATTCTATCATTCCACCACCATGATTTTCATGCCATTTATTTGGGTCTCCATCATCTTTAAAATCCAAAAGGGCCCCCAAATGGCATGGTTTATTGGCCTTAAGGCTTGGCTATCATTCTAGGAAAACATCCCAGAGGATCTTGAATGACATATTTAAATAGGTTCTACCCGCATTTTGAATATGGTCAATGGACACCCTGGATTGTTTGTTCCCATCCCAGGTCACATGATATGGACACTGTGTTTCGAATATGTTCAACAGTTATCCTCCATCATTACACCAATCCCATTTCCTCCCAATTGTTGGTTTCATGGTTCACATTCCATATCACATCCTTGTATCCATATAGAATTGAAATACTTATGTTTCCATCCCTTTGTGCACCTTTACACATTGGGTTGACGGATCAGTGTTACATGGTCATCCTAGACTCCAAACTTATGTTCCCCTATTGTGTGCTTCTATATGTTGTATGTTGTGTGGTTTCATATAATCCACGTATCCATTCCCCTATTGTGTGATATTGCATGTTGTAAATATCGTATCTGCCCCTTGTTTCCCACATTGATCACAGCTCACTTGGGCATAAGGGTTCTTGATCAGGTTTATACATGCATGGAAGACTCACACAACCTATGGTCCAAAATCTATGACCCCAAACTAGGAGTTATGGTCCCAAATTTAAAGAATAGTTACTTTAAACTATGTACATATTCTTTCGGGAATATTTGATGTGGTGCAGGCCTCTTTGGTCCTCATCCAAATCAGGTTGCTTTCTAGAACTACGTTATATATTTATACTTTAGATAGCTCATTATTATTGTATAAACTCCATGACCTTAAACTAAAAGGTCACATACTAGGAATGTGTGTTTTGTTGTGGAATTATTTTGTCCACATTTGTGCCGAGTTACTTTATGGTGCCACCACTATACATTTCCTCTTTGGGACGATCCAAGATCTATGACCATAAACTAAGATATTTAGTGTCCAAGTTTGCATTACATTAAACTACGTAATAACCTCTATTTTCCTAATTTTGGAGGATATATCTCCTTTTGCATTGGACATTTTCCATGTCTTCCTTCATAAAATACATGTGGCTTGATTTTTATCCTTATGAAATATGTAAAAATGCTCAGAATTTCATCTATGGTCCATCCACCATCCTATATATCTATCCAGACTCTTAGCTTGGTATCTTCTAGGATTACATGGCTATGATTGATCCTCTTTGGTTATCATTCATATCAGGATTACAATAGTCATGTCGTGTACCTCCCTTGAGATTAATCCTCCCAGCATTTGTCCTTACTGCGTGATGTTAAGTTGTATGGGTACCATCCACGCTTCACACATCCCCGATACATGGGTTTTCACTACCTTCCACATCCGATGGGACCCAAAAATGGTATGGATGATTGGACTTAAGGCTCACCTACCATTTTGGGATGACTTCATGGAGGATCTTGAATTAAAACTTAAGATAGGTTCCACCTATGTTTCGAATATGGTCAGCAACCAACCCTCAGTTTTTTTCCCATTCTAGGTCACACGACATGGATAATATGTTTTGAATATGGTAAATAGTTATCCTTAATTATTACTCCACCTCTATTTTGTCCCAAATATTGGGTATAGTGATTCATATTTTTTTGCCCCTTTGTTCTCCAACACCCATGATGTTATCCCTCTACACATCTATGTACGTTGAGTAGGAATGTTGACTTAGTCATGATTTTCACACCCTATAATCCACATTCATTGTTATACACTCTCATGTGATGGGTAAATCATAACACCAACCCTTGTTTCTCACCCCAAGCATGTCTCATGTGGGATTAAAAGTTTTGTTAGGGTAAAAACTACATGTTGGACGAAACTACTCTATGGTTCGAGCTCTATGATCGTAATCTAAGATCTATTCCATCCATGCCATATGACATTAAAATATGTCGACATGTACCAAATTACTTTAAACTATAGAATCCTTAACATAAAATGTTAAAATTCATGTATGTTTCCTATCATACGACCTTCAAATGTGACGCCATTGTCCTGGACACATGATGAAAAACGGCATCACATTATGATGTTCTCACTTCAGAGGGAATCACCTTGGGAACTAGTTATCCACTGTGTCATTTGTAAAATACTACACATGTATTGATTCCTATAGTGACACCCTAATGTTTCATACTAGGTTGTTCATTAAAAAAATAAACCAACAAGAGAATAAATAAGATATATCAAATACCTCTTTTTCTCTACGCATGTGTCAGCCCTTCACAATAGAATTACTTCAAGAACTATGTGTGGCTTGATTCCCATCATTATGGGATATGAAGTGACACCCAAATCATTCATCTTGGGTCTAGCCTCACCTTTATTTTCCCATTTTAGCTCTCTGGGCCTGGGTTCCCCATTGAGAATGTGTGTAGTGTGGAATTCTTCTATCCTCATTCACACCGGGTTATGTACCGCACCACGCATTTCTCCTTTAGGGTATACATGTCCTGGCCATATGAAAATAAACTATGTCAAAACTCTCGTTGTGTATGACATTAAACTACCTGAACCCTAAATAACTACGTGTGTCTTGATTTTCATTCTTATGAGATACATAGGGACTCCCATGCATTTTGCCTCGGGCCCAGCACCAAGTTCACTTTTCTTCCTAGAACATTGGCCCAAATTTAAGTATGAACACTATGACCGTAAACTAGGATCCCCTTGTCCATGTAACATGAATTTAAACTATTATCCATGGTCCATGAATTATGACCTTAAACTATGTGTGACATCCTATTAATATGAAATTAAACTATCCTATTTTTCTTCATCCATTCTGTACGATGCTAAATTACATGCTTACCATCTTCATTGGCAGGACATAAAACTTTAAGGAATTCTAAGACCTCACTAGAGTGGTCATGTCTAGAAGAAGGCTTGATCTTGATTTAAAAAGGTGCACTCGCCTAATGTGATTTAGTCTTGATGGTTTAATTTAGAGAGTACTTGAGTCCTTTCAAACATCCCATCACTGCACCCCATTCTTTGAGTTCTCTCTTATTTGGATCCCATCCCATTTCACATTCAAATGAACTTCCTAGAAGAATGGATACTTGGATGAAAGGCTCGCCTACCATCATAATAAAACATTCAGTGGGGCATCAGATTAACCTTTGAGTTTTGCCCTGTGTTTCTGAATACAGTCAGTGGTTAGACCTTGTTTGTTCATCCCCATTCTAGGATTACACGATATGAATTTTGTGTTTCAAAAATAGTAACCATTTATCCTCCATCATCATTCCTCTTTCATTTTTCTCCAAATATTGGGCATCATGATTCACACATCTCATTCCCCTTTGTTATGATTTATTCCAACACCCTATAATTACCCCACTTTTGTGATAGTTCACATCAAGAAAGGATATTTGGCTTCTCTGAGCTTCTTATTCTCAAATCACAACCCCTATCTCATCCAGAAAACTTTGGGTGGTCATTAAGAAATGACAAACCCTGGGTATTCGATTTTTACCTAGTACTCTCATATCCAAGTGTATAATTATGTGATCATAACTTGTTTCTCACACTGGGTATGATCGACATGATCTTATGGATTGATCATTAGTTGTTTCACAGTTATGATAAAGATATATTAAGATAAGAAAAAATTATATCCATGCATGCATTTAAGGTTAATAAAATAAGAGGAAATATATGTTTGATGAGTTTGGCCAAAACACAGCCCTTATAGATCAGCCCCTTGATGGTCTACTTCAGTTTCTACACCATCTGGAATGTAACTTATAGGATGTATAACCACTCCTGAAGATCCCTTTCCTCATCATCAACCATATAAAAAATCTCATCATCCCTAGAATTCACTTATTCCCACTCGGCTCAGAGTTCATCCATTTGACGGTTCACTTGCATTAGCTTCTCCTAGGATTCCACCATTTGGGATCTCAATCATTTAGTGATCCCAAACTAATTCATGAAAAATTTGGCACATTTCCCAATCTTATGATCAAGGCATCGTATTTCCTGCTCATCCTCATGGTGTTTCTGAATATTATTATATTTCTTCTTGTACTAGGCAATATATAAGTGTTGGATTCTCTCCAGCATCTTCTCTGCAAGATGGCCACAAATCGTCATATGGAGATGGTGGGCATCCACCCCTCCAGCAATGAGAAAATGCACCCAGGTGTGGAGTGACCCAATATGACTCATACATTATTCCTCTGTGTGATAGAAGTTCCATGGTAGGGTCTTTCTCTAGTGTTCTCTCTAAGGGACTAGGATCTATGATATGTGGGTGAAAACATTAATTCATCTCCTCCTCATCTAATTCTCCCTCACAAAATTTAAGTTCTTCCCTAGTAGTGGTGTTTCCTGTAATCACAACTTCTTTCTCACTGAGTCCTAAGGTTGGATCTTCTTGAGTGGCTTGTTCCTCATAGATATATACTGTCATCGGTGGATCTCCCATAGATGTCCTGAACTTTTCATTTTGTTAGTCTTCTAGTATTTTGATCAATTCATGGGAAATTCTTACCTAGGTTAGCTACTTTTTTAGATGACAGACATGATTTTCTAAGGGTATAGACCAACAAGATATATACATGGCTAGATTGAATTCTCATGTCATTATAGGAGCTTCTTCCACAAGATATCCCTCAGAACTAGTTAATTCAATAATTGGCGTTAGTTCCTTCTGAGCAGATTGAACGACCCAAGATTCTAAGGACTTCACTCCAGCCTCATTCACTTCTACATCCATGAATGGTTCTCCACCTTTCTCTTCCCGAGATACAGGTCTAGGGAGATTTCCTTCCATGAAAATTGGTACATTTCTTCCCCTTACAGCCGTAGATCCCTGGTCATCATTAACAATGAGTTCCTAGAAAACACAAAGTGTGGTCAGTGGATTAATTTTAAGGAATGAGAAGTGTCCAAAGAGATATAGGAGTTGAAACCTACCATGAGATGCTTGTCCAGTTCCTCATTAGAGCCTATGATTTCACTGCTCTTGCATGGGATCCTCTGTTGGGCTGATGTCCCCTAAGGTCCCTCACCTCCAGGACCCTATTACTCATCCCCCCTTTCTACCACTTCTAATTCTTCTTCTTCATCCTCTTCTTATTTTTCTTATTCTTATTATTCTTATTCATCATCTTCATCCTCCTTGAGTGTCATTTATTATCGGTCGTACACTTGACTGAGCATTACTTTAACCAAGAAATGAGGTTCTTCATACCACCCCTGTTGGCATGTATAATAATCCATGGCTATCTGGTGTGTGTTTCAGTGATGAAAGTTCATCCTATCCACCACCTGGATATGGCCTACGTCTAGCAGATCAATCCCAACATGCACCAGTCATCGACATAGTTCTTTAGTTGTCATGGATTGTCACAGCGATCTCCAAGCAGAACATAATGATGGGAATATGGCATCAGTAGTCGACTATAGGAGATATCTTAGTTGCTTCCAATCATAACTTATCCTATTCTCTCACTATATAGACTCTATGCTCTCCACCTTGATCTTCCGAATGCATTTATGAATAATTGCCTCCAGATACGCCACCACCCACTGGTAAGCATATTCTATTAATATAATAGAATCGACATCAGTGGGGGGGGAAAGTAATAACTTAACCAAAGGCATAAATTGTGAACATTAGCCACAATTGGTGAAGTATAAAGGGATTCCACTCTTCTCAAACCTATGTATACACCTTTTTCGGCATCCACTGCAAAACCTGAATTGTCTGGAAAATCGTGATGGCATGTAGGGTTCACAGAATATTTTCCCATTGATCTAGGACACTAGTACACCACCCCTAATACTATGAAAATACACCCTCTTCTCTAGAAATCCTTGCAATTCATCTACCATCTGACCAACCGAGGGTCTAAATCAGTGGAAATTGAAGTTTACATGATTGCGGATCCTGAGATTTATACCCTCCTCGTTAAGCGTCAGTGTTCAAACCCTAGAAATATTCAATATAGATGGCCACACACTATCACTCAGAGGAGTGATGTCATTTGGGAAATCGTACCTACCAAAGTGAGCTGCGACCTAGCCATGAAAAAATTTAAATGGTATAAAGATTCTCCTAGGCATACTCCCTCTTGAGATACACTATATAATTATATAGAACTTGATAACATAGGAACTTCTAGATTGATCTTGTGATGGGCTTCCATGATCCCATTCATCACCAACATCCCTAGAAGGACCCCCACACCTGTATCTCTTACAAACAGTAACCACCAGCAAAGGAAGAAAGTGATGAAATTAACATATCATAGATGTGGGTCATGACTTTCATTTACTCCAAAGCCCCATGATTGGTATTGGAATGCTTCTATGACCACCCAGTATGGAACGACCTTGCCCCACTACGATGTATTCTGGCACTGTTTCCCTCATCTTTTCATCTTCACCTTGTCATCCCTTCTGATAAATAAGACAAACCATGTCGGATAGGATATTTCCATTGGGATATACTTGATCTTCAGCCTATCCTTCACCAAATCCAGCAGATTCCATGTCAAAATGGATGTTCACATCCTATCCCCCCAAAAATTCTCCATCGGTAAGATTTCATCATATTGGAACCCTTCTAGAGGAATTCCTCTAATTTAGTGGATATCTCAGAGGCTGATTCTGACCTCCCCATGGTGGATATGGAATGTTTTTTTATCAGTAGGACTCTAAATGAACAAATCTAGCACCAGGTCCTACTGGTGGTAGAAATGGAATTATAATGTCCACACAACATCAAATAGACTGATGTATCAAAGCTCCTCCCCAAATTCCTCTCATTTATTACATTCCTAGTACACCCATGCCCACTCACTTGTGAAGTTTCCTCTAGACCTAAAGACTCAATATTGTTGCTAAAACTTAGTGTTATCAGTGATACTACTCCTGAACGTTCTTGCATAGTGGGATGGAAATTCTTCAGCAACTGGTTCTCTCCCCATGACTATCTCAGTCTTCAGGTTCAGGATGTAAACATTCATATCCCTAGTTTACCTTATGGGTGACCATTTTTTATGATGTTAAACCATGAAAGGATATCCTCGCATGTCAACCATGGCCACGGTGAGTTGGTATCGAAGCCTAAGATCTACACCTCCTCTAGAATGTTGAAGTTCCATATCAGTAGGCTATCACTCAAGACAAAATCCTTTTGATTGTGTTCCAGGATTCTTCGAAGCATCTAATTGTCAGATATCACCCTTCTCGCATGAAGAATATGAGGTTTCACAATCATCTCAACCCTTAGTGCAGCATAGGAAGCCTCCCTCTTTGAATCTGTCTGTTCACCATCCATCTCAGTTAGGCCTTTAATTCCCAAAGGGTTTGGAGCGAAAGATGATGGTTTGTCATGCAAATAACTTAACAACGCACAAAATCAATGACAACCACACATTAGAAATCTGACTAAGTCAGTAGTGCACAATATCTATTAGTTTATTAGATGACACCAACTGAATTTAAAATCTTTTGCATAGAATAAAGAAACTTTCATGCCTGAGAGAGGATTACCTATCGTGTGGAAATTTCAAGGTATAGCACCTTTTATCCCCTCATATTTATTGGATTGGATCTAGTTTTCTGTGCATGTTTTGGGTGCCTTATTCCCCTGATTAGTCATTTTGGGCATACTATAGGAAATGTATTGTGCATATCAGTGTTTCCCTCAAAACCTGAACTTTTGGTTCCCTCTCAGCTTAGATTCCTATAGGGAATTTATTGGTGTTGAACTCATCTTGAGGCCATAGATTGGTGTATTTGAGTGACCCAATGGTATATTCTTACTTAGAAGATGATCCCAAGAATCAAAAGGTTATTTCATGTAAGATTTAGTTCATGAAATCAAGGTTGAAGGCCACACAGAAGACTCTTGCATGCACAATATGACATAAATAGGATTCTTGTGCTTAGACCTCTAAAATAGAAAGGTGATATACACAGAAGAAACTTGGTCCACATAAAAGATATCTAACCCACACATAAAAGTCTTATATTTCCAATATGACATCAAATTCCACTTTTGTTTCGGCCTCCATATGTGTTGGCATCGTGATTTTTTCTTATAAATAGAGGGGTACCCCCTACCTTAAGGGAAATGATTCAGAAGTCGAACCATCACCCCCGTGTGCGTAAGATAGCCCCTTTTGTGGCCACACGAATATCATGATTTTAAGGTATTGGATCTTTCACAATAGGTTTCCCATGGGTCCTCCTTTGGGTGGGACCAAAATGTCTTGACCCTCACCCATTTTCATTTTTCCAAAGTCAACTTCATGCAATATACCCCTATTTCACACATGACATACCCTTGTGCAGTACATCTTGTGCTCAATCCCCCTCCCTTTGTGCATCTGACTCCAATATTTCAAAAAAGTCTTCAATATTTCATACAACCCTTCCTATGTACTCCATGCATTGTTCTTATTTTAAGATAGCATGTTTGAGGTTCTCTTGCATGCAGTGTCCTTATCTTATGATCACCTCCTCTATAAGGCCCTCTATGATTGTGTGTAGTGATTTCCTAGTCCCCCAGGTGGTGCTTCATATTGTTTTTACCTACCTCATACTTCTTCACATAGGTACTCTAATAAATATTCCTTCTTTTCATATCCATTCTAACATGATCCTCTCAAGTGACAACTTCCCCACTTCACTTCCACCAGGAAATAGTTGTGCCTTCCACACCCCTTATACAGAATGGTAAAAGTTATGTAAGTCCAAGGGATGAGGAGAGAGTCCTCATCATCCTATCATCACAACATTAAACTATCATGCACCCTCGTCCCCAACACAATACATTAAACTATGAGTTGCCACATGCTTGGAAAGCCTAGGTGGACTCGAAGGAGAATGAGAACAATTGCTCTCCCACTTCTCTCCTACTTTGAGTTTTTTCACCATGTGTGCCTCTGGAAATCTTCATGTAAGCCCCAACACACTCTGACATGGTATTCTTTGTATGATGGATATATCATCCCTATATATATATAGACACCCTCCTCGATCTTCCCTCCTATATTAAGTCCCAATCTCTATTTTTCTAGGCCGCTAACCATGCGTAATAACCACACCATCCTTTGTGGACACACCATTTGCATCACGCTCATCTATTCTACTTCTATATCTCTTTTCTCACACCAAGCATGAATCACATGGGAATAAAGATTAATAGTGACCATGAAGTCCCGTCTATGGACTGCTAACAATGTTTAAGTCACATGCCCCTTATCTCGTATTATGTTAAACTGCATTCACCTGAACTATGTGTACTATGATCCTAGTCTCATAGATAGGGTATGTAGGATGCCTCTCTAAGGTTCAATCCCCCCACTACACACAATCCAACCATTTCGTTCATTTCACATTGGTTCACCTTTATCCTGCATGAAGTTAAACTGTATTCCCTTATAAACTATGTGGTCTTTGATCCTTTTCAGTTACATAGAAAGGTTTTATGAGGTCCAACCCCAACCAATAGTGAAATATGGTAATCCCTCCTATGGGATGTACCCTCCTGATGTGATACTTTCCCTTTTTGGGATGCATCTCCTTGATCCTCCTCTTTGAGGTGTTCTAATCTCCATTGGAAGGTGGCCATTCTTAAGCCCCCACACAACCCATACTCCTCCAACCAAGGGTGCCCCTATTGTGATGGGTTTCTAACCATAAGTAATCCCCTGGCATGTCTTAGGGTTACTTTTATTTATATACACCCTAATTATATGCCCCATTCTTGATCTACACTGATTTTGATTCCCCGCCACTTGGATATGTAGGAAGCCTCTTTGAAGGTTTGAGACCGTTATTTATTTCCCATCCTGGTCTTTCCTTTTAGTCTTTGTGAATCAGGAAGATCATGACCCAATCTAGAGATTCCATTTACTTGGGGTCCCAATCCATGCACCCATTCACACGAGACCCCTCCTCAGGTGACTCATCACCCCACCAAAAACACATGGAAATTGATCCCTAACTTCAACATAGGGTACGTAGAAAACCTCCTCAAGGTTCAAGCCCAAAATAATCATCTTCATGTCATTTATATCCAATTCATCTCATCCACTTCATCAAATTATCCATCATCCATCCTGATTTTATCTGGTCTACCACATATCAATGAACTCATTCCATCCACCCAAGAAGATAGCCATGCATATGCCCCTTCCGTCCAATTATTGCTTCTTGCAGCACCCGAGCTGCTAACCATGTATAATCCCTGAGTCACGCCTTCTAACTACATGGGTTTTGATCGCTTTATTCCACATAGGGTACTTATAAGCCTCTCTAAGGTTAAATCCTAGCCAATGGTAAACCTTGGTGTCCCCTATGTAGGGACCCACCCTCTCTGATCCCCCCTTTATAGTGTTGTAGTAAGCCTTCATGGTGTGAACCCTTCCTTTTTTGGGACACATCATCCCTGGTCCATCCTTATATATTTTTTGACCCATCCACTCGATAAACCTTCTTGGTGCTCCCTCCTATGGGCATATCTATCTGATTCACTCTTTCTAGTGTTTTAATCAGTCCCATTTATCACCTCTAGATGATAAATTTGAAACATACCCCATGTTAAACATGGGAATATGAGAAAACCCTCAAAGAAAAACCTCTAGAATAATATTCCTCGCATTCGATGTGAGATTATTTCTTCTTTCGAACCCTCTAGTATCCCTCTAATAAGGGATATTTCAGGTTTACCAAGGTTCTAGTGTCTAGACATGCCAGCAATACCCAATGTGACTACTTCCCTGACCAAATTTGCTTCCCTGACTTGACCCCTTTGGAAAGTCTTTAGAGACGTTGTGTAATTAATCGGAGTCCACAAAGATATGACACTAAGAAGGGTTCTAGGAACAACATATTAATCTATAAGGGATACTCAAACTAGGCGACGAGTTTCGAGGAGGAATCCAAGGAAGGAGTGACCGACATCCCATCATCCTATTTTGGTCAAGTAGAAGACATTGTTGAAGAGGTGATGAATGCCTCCCACCTTTGGAAAGTGGGAACGTGATGTAGAATGTTCAAACAAGTGAATGTCAAACATGCTCGGGTAGTGCGTCCTATCGAAATTCATCAGAAACAATTGTATAAATTAGTTCAAACTTAAAAGGGTGCTAAAACTTATTTATCATTTTCCATTCCAAAATTTTTCACCAATTCCCAGTAATACTATTCCTATGATAAAAATATGGAATTTGGTTTCTTCTCAACCTAAAATCCCATAAAACTTATCATCCAACTAAGATTGGACATATCAATTTTTTTCATTTTCTCAAAAAATATTTACATAGTATTTCTATGTCACTAGAAAATATGATTTCATCCACATATAAAATTACTATAAGAGTGAAATTATTCATTTCCTCATGTAAAGTTTACTATCAAGTTTACCTTTTACAAATATTATATCCCTCAAAGAATCATTTAATTTGTAATACTAGGATCTAGGGTCCTGTTTCAAACCAAACAATGTTTTACTTAACCTCAATACCATGATTCCATAAATCTCTAGAATAAAACCATCAGGCAGTTCAATATATACTTCTACTTCAATAACACCATATATAAAGGTAGATTTCACATCCATTTTATAAACTATATAATGTTTTGTGATAAAACTACTAAAAAAATTATAAGGGTTTCTAGTATTTCTATTGGTGAAAAATTTTCATCAAATTCAATTCTTTTTATTCGAAAGTATCCTTTGTAAAACTTCCTGGATTTGTTTCTTGACACTTCATCATCATCATCAATAATTTTTTATTAAAAGGGACCAAAACTAAAATAAAACAGCCCCACCCTTCACCGTACTCCAAGAAATCAAGGAGGCCTGAAGTGGTGAATCCCAAGGGCATATCCTTTAATGAGATTGACCCCCTCTGCCTTCAAACTACCCATAGTATGCAGACAAAAATCCAATGAGTCATTGAACTCCAACGAAGCCAAGTGGTCCTCCACCGTGTTCCCCTCCCTCCAGGTGTAAAGGACCTATGTTCTGTAGCTCATAAAACTATTTCATTTTCTAATTACATAGCTGATGGACCAAGGAGAATCACCCTCCCCTTTTAAGGCATTGTGGAAAATCAGCGAGTCTATTTCCACTTCCAAAATATCTAACCCATTTTTCTCACACAATCTGAGACCAGTGAGAATTTCCAAAGCCTCTGCTTGAATGGAGGAGCCCTGACCTAGCTGAACCGAGAAATCCAAAAGGACTGACCCCTTTCCATAACGCACCACCCCTCCTCCCCACATCGCTCCCATGACACAAGACCCATCCGTATTCAATTTCAACCCATACAAGGGGGGTTTACAGTAGACCCAATTTCCTATATTTTGAGTGGTTGAATTAGTGGAATAGGATTTTTCTTTGAAGCGGAGTAGAGTAGGGGCCTCCTTCCAGTTTCTCACCACCTTAGCCAAGTCAATAAGCAAATTCCGATCCCACACAATAATGACCCGAGCTGAAATGGACGTACCTTCAAACCTCACTCTGTTCCTCACCTTCCAAAGAACCCAACACCCTACATGAAGAACCACAGATCAAGCCAACCATTCAGGGCCTTCCACCCTTGATCCGAGATACCATATTTCAAGAAAATGAAGGTTGGATTCAATAGAGGAGGATACCGTTGTGAATTCCCCAAGAATACTCCACACTTCACATGCCCATTCGCTATCAAATAAAAGATGATTTGTGGACTACACACATGAAGACTTATAGCACATGAACTTAGAAGCATAGGAAATACCACACCGTTGAATATTATCGTCCGTCGGGACCTCCTTGTGTCTGATCCTCCAGGTGAGAAAGTTAAACTTGGTGGGTACACTCCACACCCAAATAGTCTCATCCCACCCATGATAATTTCCTTGCTCAAAAAAGATGCACCTAAAATCCTTCGATGAGAATAAACTGGAGGAGACGGGGGTGAAAACACATTTATCAGGCTCAGAATTCATCTCTATTAGATTGAAGAAGTTTTGTTTCTCCCTATCCAGAGTTTCCTTAATAAAGGAAGGTAAAATGCATGCTTCCCTGAAGGAAATATCCATGATAGGGAACCCTAGAAAGCCGAGAACAACTCCACACCAGTTCTGATTTCAGAAGGAGACATCACCCCTCCTAATGATCCAGTGGGAGTACAGACGAATGGCAGAGATGAGAGGTCCGATGATCGACCAAAGAGATGAAGGGTGACCCTCCATATTATCGCGAAGCCCCGAGGAAGAGTTTTTCATGGTGTTCTCCCAAAGCGAATGTCATTCCAAAACACTCCATGAAAGCTTAGCATGTATAAAGGAAAGAGTCTCCTCCAAACTATGCATGTTAATACCACCCTCACGCACCGGCTTCGCCATCCTGCTCCAAGAGACCCAGTGTCTCTTACCCTCAGCCCATGGGTCCCAAATGAACTGGGCAAGGATTTTATCAATATTCTTGACGACACATTTAGGGATCTTGATTGAGGAAATTCCATGCATCGGAGAATCTGTGAGAACACTGTTAACAAGAGAGGTCCGACCATTGAAAGAGAGGAGTTTATTTTTCACATTTATCTTATTTATGAAATCTCACTTGGTACTGATAATATCTTTTTAGTTCTCGATAAATGATCCCAAATGGAGTTCTTCTCAATTTGATCAAGCTCCTCATGCATAGATTTTATCCATTACACATGCTCAAATGCTTTTTCCACTATATGGGGATCAACATGAGAAATAAGTATAGATTGATCATTAATTCTCAATATCCTTCTCATTTGATTTAGACACTATTGGATTCCAATGATATTTTCAGTCTCAACATGTTTATTTAATTTATTGTTCCATTTTCTCTTTTTTATCAACGTTTTCCTCATCCCTGGTATATTCATAATTAATATAAATACTATTTGGATCTATCTCAGTAGATTCATCATTCTTATGTTCCATTTTGAAACAATTTTATTTTGAACCTTATGAATCAGAATTAACTACGATATCTGATTTGAGGTGGTTTTCAAAAAAATCTGGCATCACTATAGTTAACCAGCTTGTTCACCCATATATTATTATACATAGATCCTTTACCATTAGACTTTTATCCCATGAAAATTAATTCTAATACATTTTCATTAAATTATCTCATATTGATGTTCTTGGTATTTATAATGTAGGGGATTCCAAAAACATTAATTTATTAAACAGTTGGCTATTTATTCTACCAAAATTCATGTTTGTCTTTTGTGTTTCTATTTTTAGTATTAATCTATTATTTATATGAATGATAGTTCATATAGATTCCATCTAGAAATAAATATAATTTTGTTCTCATCTAACACATTCATTCTAATCTCAACTATGCTTTTTTTATTTCTTTCAGATAACCCATTTTTCTATGGTGTTTATGGTGGGTTGTACTGATTCTTAATTCGATGATTGGAAAGATAACATTCAAAATCAACACATGTAAACTCCATTAAATTGTCTGATCTCGTCTTCTTGAAATATATACCCTTCTCATATTTAGTATTCCATCTTAACTTTTTGAAAATTTTAGTTTTATCATACTTTTAAGTGATAAACTAGACATTAATCATCCAACTATAATCATCAATACATTTGATGAAATGAAGATCACCTCTTATAAAATTATATCTCATTGGGCCACATAATTTGGTATGAAAATGTTCAAGGGTCTATATGATACAATATCCACCTCTTTGTGTGAACTTTGGTTCAATTTCCATTTTAGACATGTTTCCTAGAATTCAACACAGTCTACCTTTATCTTCACAAAATCACTTAGCATATCATGCAATGTGATTTTTCTAATAATTATTTGACCAATGTGGATAAGACTTATATACTAGAGGTTGTTTTAGTATTATGAACTCAAATAGTTGTTATTAATAGAATCAAAATTTTGAAATAGATTACAATTGGTTAATTTTTCTTGAGTTATGTTTCTTTAATCATTTGTGATTTTGATGATACATGAATCCATTTTCAATACCACATTATGTACATCATCACAATGTTGGATAACACTTAGAAAATTTTACTTCATACCTTCAACATATAACACATTAATGGACTTTATATTTTGGGCTTCAATATTTTCTTTCCCAATACCCTTAATTTTCGGTGAATATTCATATCCAATGGTCACTACTCCTCCTTCATGATTCTCAATGCTGATAATAATTTTTTTATGACCAGTCATGTGTGATGAACATCCACTATTAGGAATCTAATACTTTGTGTTTCTACTATCATTCAATGAAACTTCATCAAAACATGACTTTTATTCATTCTATTTTTGAACTCACTTGGATTTCATATTTTTTTATGTTTTTTCTGTGATAATACTCATTCAATTTTCATAAATATGACTATGTTGATCACATATTCCACATACTTATTAAAAATAGTAAAAATAATTCTATGTTGGTAGATTGGATGGATTTATCATAACTTCTTGTATATTTTTGAAAAAAAATTCCCCAATTCTCATAATATCTCCCCTTTGGATCTTGTCTTTTCTATAGTAGGGACATGTTATACCAACATAAGTATTATTTTTCCCAAAATAATTTTCAACACCAACAATTCCCTTTGAATCATGATTTTTTCAACTGGTAATAGCTATGTATTGATGATTGATGTTGTTCTCATTCTGTATAATGGGATTGTCTCTTTTCTGAAGAAAAAAATCTTCTTACAAAATAATATGATAATACCTCACTTTTATTCATGTTACATGCTTGTATTGAATTTACATTTGGACCTTCATTGTTAGAGATAATTTTCTTATATTGATATTTGTAATGTTCTGAATTAACCTACTACTTTTAACCAGTTTATGGTGATTATTCATCGACCTCAACAACCTTGATGAAATCATCTCTAATATTTTTCCTAAAATTATGTACTTCATGAAATTTGGACATAGTATTTGACTATTCTTCTTCATTGATAATAAGTTTTATTTTAAGTTACTTTACCATATTTTCAATTTCATCCACATTCATTTAATGCCTTTAAATCTCATCAGTTTAATGAATAATTTCTTTAAAAATTAATCATTTTCCTCTATTATATTTTTTTTAATAAAAGGTACTTCCCTTTCTTTATCTTTCCATTTTTTTCAAGATAATATTATAATTCATTTCTCAGGATGTGATTAATCTACATTTGTTCACTTTAACCATCTTCACATTCTAAATTGTTAAAAACCTTTTCAACATGAACCATAAATTTTGTTTCAAAATTCTAATGGATACTTTTAGTGGTGTTATCATCATATTATTTGAACTCTAATAATATTCTTATATTTTTAAGGAATTTATTCTTGCACCTATCAATCGTGTTTTTTACTTTTACTCTCTTCCCCCATTTATTTTTATGTGGTTTTTCATCATTTGTCTTGGGTTTTGCTGACTTCTTTTTAGGAAAATTTACACAAAAATGCACAATTTCATTACAATATTATCACCTTGGAGGTATTTTACATTTACCGCTAAATTTTTTATTCATGATTAATTTTGATACTAGAGAAAAAATTTTGTTGTAATATTAATCATCATTTTCATCACAAAATTCACTTGATTCTAACATTTCATCATCTCTGATTTTGATCTTTTTCATGGATCAAAAATCAATCTCATCTTTGATATTTTTATTAAAGACTTGGATCATTCACATTTCATATGAAATAACATTGTTATGTAATTCATTAGAATTATGATCATATCTATCTTAAAAAGATGATACTTTTGGATAAAGCCTATTAAGAAAAATTCTCTTTAATTTTTTGAAAATAGTTCTGTTGTATAGATTTTCACCAACACCCCAAATGTTACTAAAAACTCCATTTACTCTTGTGAAATAGTAATAAATATTTTATTATTAACCTATCTTGATATATTTTGGTTTTCTTTGAAAAATATGAAATTTTACATCCATAAATTTCACACTTCCTCTATAACTACGTAGCAATTTATCCCAAATTTCATTATCATTTTTCAGTACTATAACCACTGTGTAAAAATCTCTGAAAGAGATATCAAAATTGAATATTGATCATTGAAATCAACTTAAATATTCCTATTTTATGTAAAATTAATAAGATCTTAATTAGCAATAGGTGGAAATCAAACAGTAACTGCATATTTAACTTCAGTGCCCAAAGATATAAGATAGGGAAATATCATAATCTTACAAGTATGATAGTTCATTATATATAATTTAGGAACACATTTACTATTAATAAAATTCATATTATCCATATCCAATAAATATTTGATGCTGATAGAGAGAACATATCCCTCTAATGTTGATTGATGTTCTCAGGAAGAGTTCCACCACTGAGAAGGGGGGTTCAATCAATGGTGATTTTTCTATATTTTTTATTTATTTTAAAAGTGATCTATGATGACCTATTAGGATCTGATCAACTCTAATGATAACTCAACCTCTCCCGAATGCAGTATGAATAAATAGCATAGGAAAAAGTATTTTTACATCATTCATACTTTAAATGTGCATACTTCTTATTGTGATTGGTTTGACTTCCCAATCACAGATTTTGTACTATAATCACAAGATGATACAAAATACATTTCTTTACTATCATATAATCACACTATGCTTTCCAGAGTCCCACTAAAATAATAGTTTCACACTACCTTGTTACAAAAATGAATTGACAACAACACAATAAATACCACTTTGGAATATTGAGTGGTTCTGTAATAACTGATCAAGATATTTATTTAGAGCCATTATGATAAATAAAAAAACCATATTCTTAGATACTATTGAATTCCAATGAACTAATTCATACTCAAATATTCTTCCCCTTAATTCATTAGTTATATTTTTTCACATATTATTCTAAATTATCCTTTTGTGCATTAAATAATTTTTCCAAAGCATATGTTTCTTTTGGTGAGATTGTTTCACAAAAATTCACTACATCATGAACTGATGTTTTCAATGAAATATATTATCACATAATTTCGGAAAATAATGTTCATTTCGTTATGATTATCATATCAACTAGTGATAAAAAAAATAATTTTCTCATAAAATTTTTTGTGTTTGAGATTTAGTGCCACTATACACTACACTGTGTTTCAAAAAATATTTCTCACCTATGTTGTAACACCCCGAGATTTTATGAGAAATATTTTTTTAATTTAATTGATTTCTTGTGTTGTATGCTACACCAAGATTAGCTTGCGCTATACTCAACACTATATTAGCTTGCAGTATACGCAAACACTATTCTAGGCTTGTGTTACATGCCAGAGCAACCTTCTTCGATAGCGTGTGTTGTACGCAATACTGAGTTTCACTAAACGGGGTATTATTATAATATTATTATGAACTAGCCGTTATGAATAGTAATACCCACTTTTTGAATTTTATAAATTTTATCTTTCAAAATGGACTTCATTTTTGTATTCGGAATATCGAAGTTAGCTTAGGGTGAATTTTTTGTATTTTTCTAAAAACTTTCAATTTTCGATGAATAGTGAAAAACACTGAGTTATAGTCTAAAACCGAATTTTTATTTAAATAATTATTTATTTTATTTAAATTTATTTTAGGTCAAAATAGATACATAATACCTATATAAGTTAAATGTAATTCATTGGAGCCATTTTATAATAATTTTAGATATATAAAATTTTATTGAACTTTTCACCGTCTTTTACCCACCTCCTAGGAGAATTTAAAAATTTACATAAAACTTAATTTTACCGCTTCTGTGACTGGAATTTCAAAAATCCGAGAGACATGGTTAATATCAAGGAGTAAAATTTGGTTCAATAAGATAAAAATAATTTTTGTGAATAGTAACTTTTTACTTTTATTTACCACGGTTAAAAGTAAATAGGGTAATTAAGGGTAAAAATGAGATTATTATTATCCTAACACATGTCCTAATTCTATTGGATAAGTGTAATTCGACCAAAAACAACCTTAGGAATAAAATATTACCCTTTATGTCCACTTGGATTAGATTAGGACATTTATTATTATTTTATTTAAAGAAGAGTTAAAATAGTTAAAATCAAAGTTTAATAACTAAAACATTTTTAATATTGGGTTATACATAAGATAAATTTGACTATAAATATTCATTATAAAGATAAAAAAATTTCTTACATAATTATATTTTATTTATAATTTTTAAACATTAAATAATTTAATTTATTTATGACACAATGATGATGTAGTAATTACCTTATTAATGAAATATTAACATAATTGATGTTATAAATACCCAAATAAATTTAATTTGAGCCTTTTTATAAATTAAACTAATTTTTTAGGTTAATATAACATGTTAGTATTTATTCAATTAACATTTTTAGAACTAATCATTCTTTTATGATTTTAACAAAAATCAATTACCAAATAGTGTCAAAATTGACATAAAATAGTTTTTAAAAAAATATTATATTATTAATTGTTATTATATTCCTAAAAATATAAGTTTAGTCCAAATGACTTATATAAGGTTATATATATTAATAATGAACCACTTTGGGTTCTTTTGGCTTGTTTTTGTAAGTTTATTAACCATATAGTGTAAGAAAACAAGAAGACACGGTAAAAGTTAAATTATTTAACTTAGAGTTAAATCTAAATGATAAGGTTAAAATAGTAACCTAAACTTGTCTAAAACATATTGGTTGAGAGGATTTCTACCCATACCCACTTTATCTTCAAAATAAGTCACTTTGGAGCCATTATAAACCGAATATGACTTTATTATAAATTAATATTTTAAGTTTTTTCTAAAGTGACCCTCTCCTCCCTTATAAAAGGGCACCTCCTCCCTCTTCTCTTTACACAATTTTGAGCCTTCAAGATCGGCCAAAACCTGCCCATTTCCCTTCTCAGATTCCCTATAAAAATTATAGAGGTTATGGTCTCCTCAAAAGACCAACTCTAGTGCCTTAAGAGGAAGCTTAAAAGAGGTGCGTCGAAGAAGAGGTAATCTCTTCAACTGATTATTTCAAGTTTCTTTATTCTTCAACTTCTTCTTATTTAGTTGTTTCATTATAAAGTAATAACATAAGTATCACTAATATACTTATATGTTAATATAAATATTAAACAACCCCATTTCACCTTCTATCCATCCTACGGAAAACAAAATCACCGCGTGTGCGTACATACGGAATACCGTCTCCACGCCGTGGTGTAATCTATTTTTCCACCACCACCATAATTGGATGGGTATAATGGTGTAAAGAATAACTATATATAGTTATTGTAACATCATACTTACTCTGATATATTATATCATCAACTCCAATTCAATTCAATAATTATGGGAATGATATCATCGCTCGTACGTACGTACAGATTACCGTCTCCACAACGCGATGAGATTCATTCTCCATATTAATCATTCAAGAATGATTATAAAGTATATATAATGAATAAATATATGAAATGATAAAGCTACTGGATTTATGTATATATATATGTGTGTTTTATCTACTTACTTCCATTAAAGTCAATAAGGAAAGGAAAACAACGTTCATGCGTACGTACGACCTACCGTCTCCATGAACGGTGTATTTCATTTCATTTGTCTATCTATTATATATATATATATATATACTAAATATATATGATATATAAATCATGATTTACATTCTAGAAGTAATTAAATCAAGATATAAGTAATAATAATATCAATAACAACATGTCCAAACACATACGATAAATAAAACGATTTTACCCAAAATGCTGCTTTAATATGGAATTTACAAAAGAATGGGTAATATAAAGTCATAAGTGAACCATATATGATATCATAAAAATGAATAGTATTATTTAATAAGTCAATAAAATTATTTAAATCATTATACAGGGGGTTCGGATACATGCGAAGCATATCGTACATAAGGTAATGGATAATTTTGCAAATCTCATTTTTATCCGAGATTGCTTATACGTAAGTATTTACTGGGGTTATATTTTTCATCTATGTCCATAAAAATGTTTTTTAATATTATTAAATGTATGTTTAAAGTAATGTTTACCCCCATTTGACTTTTACATTGTTTTATGGAAGAAATATTTCTTTTGTTTACCATACGAGGAACTTTTTGACTTTTCCAGAAAAAGTATGAGAAGAATGTTTTTTTAACTTATACAGCATGAACAGATTTTTACAGTTTCATAACGCCTAATTTTCATGAAGCTTCCACTACAATTTTTCTAGGTTATTTTCAATAAAATCTTTTTCTTTTAAAATTGTGTGGCATTTTTTGAAAAGAAAATGATTTTGAAGAAGAAATGATATTTTCCTCAAGAATTCATTTCAAGTGTTTTATCAAAACTATTTTCCATCTAAGATGACATTATTTAGCATATTTATGTTTCAAGTATAAAGTATCTATTATTTACATGGTGTGATTTTTATTATGATTAAATGATATCCATTTTTTTATATGGATTATGTGATGATGAGATGATGTTTATGAAACCCATTTTATTCTTCGGGTTATGATGAATGATTTATGTTTATTTTGTGGCACAAGTAAGAATTATTTCATTATGAGATGGGTGGGACCTCTATCTCCCTCCAATTCATTGGGTAAAGATTTATATCTCATGAGATATACATGTCTAGAACGACCAGTTAATCTGGTTCAGTGATACAGGACTGGAACGAGGAGTGAACTCGATTCAGAAAGGGACTTTGTCCACTAAGATGGTCTTAGAAGCAATGTCTTGGATACTATGGAAATAATATCATGTGCTTAATGGTTTTCCACAATTAAATGTTTTATTCCCATGCTATTTTATCATGATTTATGTTCCATTATGATCTATGCCTTACGTACTTCCATGTTTTATGTCATTGCTCAATATTTTGATGTTTAAATATTATGTTCATGTTTTTAAGTTCAAATGCATATGGTTTGCTTTATTTTCTCCGTGCATACCCTTATTGAGCATTTGAGCTCACCCTTTATCTTTTTTCTTTTCCCCAAGATATAAAGACAGGTTTTAGGTAAAAAAACAAAAGGGGAAGATCTTTATGGGAGATGTTGAAGATCTTTCACCATGATTAGAAGATTATGTTCCGAGTTTCCAAAGACACTAAACTATTATGGTCCTTGTGTGTTGGTTTTTGTTATGTATTAAGTATTCCACAAAAGTAATATAATGTCAATGTACATCAATCTTGGGTCTCTATAGTTGTTATCAGAGGAAAGGTTTAGTTAACCTTTGTAAAATAGGATGCAAAAACTTTAGTGAGATCCCTAGAGATATTTCTAAGGTATGTATAGGGATGTCCCTAAGGTTAAGTATAAGTATAGGTTATAGTCCTAGAATTATGGTAACAATATTAGAATTAAACCTATGATGTTAGATATTGAAGGTAATTCCCCTTTATTATGTTGTTTTTTGAGCATGTTTTTGCCTCTCACACTATTATTTTTGGGTTTTAGACGATGGCTGGAACCCGAAGGAACCGTGTTGATCAATGTAATAGACGATGTAATGATTTTCCTCATGAACAAACCAACGTTATGGTAGATATAGTGAAAAATATTATTGCTATACTTACACAAGCTATGAATCATTCTGTACTTCCAAATGAGCAGAGAAGGGAACAATATTCTATTGAGTCCTTCATGAGGCAACGTCCACCTTCTTTCAGTGGGTCTTCTGATCCACTTTTTGTTGAACAGTGGATCAATACCATTGAAAAGATATTTTCCATAATTCTCTGTTCAGAACATGGAAAATTCATTTTAGTTGTTTACCGTTTAGAAGGTAAAGCAGACCAGTGGTGGACTCTAATTAAGAATACAAGGCCCCAAGATGAAATTGAATCCATGGAATGGAACGAGTTCAAGAACTTGTTTTTCAATAAGTACTTCCCTTGTATTCTTTGAACAAAGATGGAGAAGGAGTTCCTTGTGATTAAGAAAAAGGATGATGAATCTGTTGGTATATACGAAGCAAATTTTACAAGGTTTGCAAGGTATGCATCTGGATTTATCATCCAACCTGAAAGTAAAGTTTAACGATTATTCAGTGGCTTCAAACCAAGTCTTCGAAGGGCATTATAAATAAGAGACTTCAGTAGCTATAAAGAAATTGTGTGTTTTTCTATCAAGGTAGAACTGGAAGTTGGTGTTACATATCCACCTCATGGTTTTGACAAGAAACGAAAGATGGAGTTCAAGGATAAATCTCAGAAAAATGGTGAAAAGAAGATGAATGTTTATTTATGCTTAAGGTGTGAAAATAAGCATGGTGTAGATTGTCTAAAAGGTACTAGAAAATGTTTTAAGTGTGGAAAAGAAGTTCATAGAGTAGTTTATTGTCAAAGTAATGGGAAAAAGGTAGCTAATGATGTGAATAGAGAAAAGACTACAGAGAATGCACCACCAACACTTCAATGCTACAATTGCAAGGAAATGGGACATTATGCTAACCAATTCCCTAATACAAGGGTTAATGATGATCGACATCAACAACCTCTTAAGGAAAAGGACAAAGGGAAGTCACATGCGATCACTATTTGTGATGATGAGTATGCCAATGATGTGGTGGAATGATTAAGTGTTTATGTAATGGGATTTTAAAATAGTGTTGTGGAATCTCATTTATAGTATCATGGAATTTTGTAATATCTATGTATTGGTTTACTGTTGTTTTCAATAATTATATGGTACCGGTAACCATGAAAAGTGATTGAAATATTTTTGGAAAGAAGATGATATGCGTATAATGAAGGGATAAGGATAAAATAATATGCTTGATGGTATTCATGAGATCATGATTGATATATGGACAAAGTGATATCATGGTTTGAGTATATAGAATTTTTGGAATTTTGGTATGTGGAAAGAGTTAAGTTTTGACAGCATTCATGTTTTCACTAAAGTTCAATGGGTATTCATTTTTTTTTCAAGAGAATACATGATTAAGGAATTCACATGTTTGGAATGTGACCAACAAGATATATCTTATGATATACAGGCGATAAATGATTGTATTCAATGCTTGGTAGACGACATTTATAGTAATCTTTTTATTTATACTAAGAGATTGGACAGAAGTATTTTGGATAAGCCTAAAGATTTTAATGGATTATGTTAGAAATCATATAGTATTGTTTAAGTATAGAACTTGTTTTTCGATATTATTTCTAGAATGTTCCCACAACCGAAGTGCGACAGGCCTTTTTCGCCTACCACTGTCCTATAGGAAGTCCCTGATTTGAATAAATTAGTTTTAATTTATGAATTATAAGTCCATTTTAGCAACCATATATGATTAATCTCAGCATAGATGGACTTATGTATATTTAATAAAGTGTGTTAATCTTTTTGTGATAGAGACAGATGGAATGACCTATCATTCTATAGCGTGATCTGCTAACACTTCACGAATGACAAATTCAACTTTATTTCTTTAAGAGATGAAGTAGAAATTGTTCAAGGCACAAACAACAGTGAGATTTTACCAAAATCAAGTAAGTATTTCTTTTAATTCAACAATTCTTCAACATTAGGGAAATGATCTTAAAAACTAAAAATGTTGTCCTAGTACCCTCATACCCGATAAATCAGATGGTACCTTAGATCATCATAAATTTATGGCTTTGTGATTGATGGATTTTTCATAGCCATGTTATCTACCACTCTCCATCAGAACTTGATGGTTATATTTCTCTTCCATATCAATATTTTCACCTATTTTCTCCTATGTGGATACCCAATGATGAGTTAATTTGGGCAACCGTTACGTTTCATACTTTAGTTTTTAAAATTAAGTTCTGGTATTCCTTTTTACGATGTGGGTTTCTATGAAAGAAACTTACAAGTAGTAAATGATTTATAACCCTGATGAATTTCGAGGGCGAAATTCATTTTAAGGGGGGTAGAATGTAACACCCCGATATTTTATGGGAAATATTTTTTTAATTTAATTGATGTCTTGTGTTGTACGCTACACCAAGATTATCTTGCACTATACGCAACACCGTATTAGCTTTCAGTATACACAAACACTATTCTAGGCTTGTATTGCATGCCAGAGCAACCTTCCTCGATAGCGTGTGTTGTACGCAATACCGAGTTTCACTAAACGAGATATTATTATAATATTATTATGAACTAGCCATTATGAATAGTAATACCCACTTTTTAAAATTTCATAAATTTTATCTTTCAAAATGAACTTCATTTTTGGATTCAGAATATCGAAGTTATCTTAGGGTGAATTTTTCGTATTTTTCTGAAAACTTTCAATTTTTGATGAATAGTAAAAAACATTGAGTTATAGTTTAAAACCGAATTTTTATTTAAATAATTATTTATTTTATTTAAATTTATTTTAGTTTAAAATAGATACATAATACCTATATAAGTTCAATGTAATTCATTGGAGTAATTTTATATTAATTTTAGATATATAAAATTTTATTGAACTTTTCACCGTCTTTTACCCACCTCCTAGGAGAATTTAAAAATTTACATAAAACTTAATTTTACCTCTTCTGTGAGTGGAATTTATAAAATATGAGAGACACAGTTAATATGAAGTAGTAAAATGTGGTTCAATAAGATAAAAATAATTTTTGATGAATAGTAACTTTTTACTTTTATTTACCACGGTTAAAAGTAAATAGGGTAATTAAGGGTAAAAATGACATTATTATTACCCTAACACATGTTCTAATTCTATTGGATAAGTGTAATTAGACCAAAAGCAACCTTAGGAATAAAATATTACCCTTTAGTTCCACTTGGATTAGATTAGGACATTTATTATTATTTTATTTAAAGAAGAGTTAAAATAGTTAAAATCAAAGTTTAATAACTAAAATATTTTTAATATAGGGTTATACATAAGATAAATTCGACTATAAATATTCATTAGAAAGATAAAAATATTTCCAACATAATGGTATTTTATTTATAATTTTTAGACGTTAAATATTTTAATTTATTTATGACACAATGATGATGTAGTAATTACCTTATTAATGAAATATTAACATAATTGATGTTATAAATACCCAAATAAATGTAATTTGAGACTTTTTATAAATTAAACTATTTTTTTTGGTTAATATGAGATTTTATTATTGATTAAATTAACTTTTTTATAACTAATAATGCTGTTATGATTTTCACAAAAATCAATTACCAAATAGTGTCAAAATTGACATAAAATAGTTTTTTAAAAAAATATTATATTATTAATTTTTATTCTATTACTAAAAATATAATATTCGGTAAAATGACTTGGATAAGGTTATATATATTAATAATTAACAAATTGAGGTTCGTTTTTCTTTTTATTGAAAGTTTATTAACCATATAGTGTAAGAAAACAAGAAGACGCGGTAAAAGTTAAATTATTTAACTTAGAGTTAAATCTAAATGATAAGGTTAAAATAGTAACCTAAACTCGTCTAAAACCTATTGTTTGAGAGGATTTTCATACATACCCACTTTATCTCCGAAATAAGTCACTTTGGAGCCATTATAAACTGAATATGACTTTATTATAAAATAATATTTTAAGTTTTTTCTAAAGTGCCCCTCTCCTCCCTTATAAAAGGAACCTCCTCCCTCTTCTCTTTACACAATTTTGAGCCTTAAAGCTCGGCCAAACCCTACCCATTTCCCTTATAAACTTCCCTAGAAACATTATATAGGTTCTGGTCTCCTCAAAAGACTAACTCTAGTGCCTTAAGAGGAAGCTTAAAAGAGGTGTGTCGAAGAAGAGGTAATCTCTTCAATCGATTATTTCAAGTTTCTTTCTTCTTCAAATTCTTATTCTTCAGTTGTTTCATTATAAAGTAATAACATCAGTATCACTAATATACTGATATGTTATTATAAATACTAAACAACCCCATTTAACCTTCTATCCATCCTACGGAAAATGAAATCACCGCGCGTGCGTACGTACGGAATACCGTCTCCACGTCATGGTGTAATCTGTTTTTCCACCACCACCTTACTTGGATGGGTATAATGGTGTAAAAAATAACTATATATAGTTATTATAACATAATACTGATTCTGAGATATTATATCATCCACTCCAATTCAATTCAATAATTATGGGAACGATATCATCGCTCGTACGTACGAACGCATTACCGTCTCCACGACGCGATGAGATTCATTCTCCATGTTAACCATTAAAGAATGGTTATAAAGTATATATAATGAATAAATATATGAAATGATAAAGATTCTGGATTTATGTATATATATATTTCATCTACTTACTTCCATTCAAGTCAATAAAGAAAGGAAAACAGCGTTCATGCGTACGTACGGACTACCGTCTCCATGAACGGTGTATTTCATTTCATTTATCTATCTATTATATATATATATACTGAATATATATGATATATATATCATTATTTACATTCTAGAAGTAATTAAATCATGATATAAGTAATAATAATATCAAGAACAACATTTCCAAACACGTACGATAAATAAAACGATTTTACCCAAAACGTTGCTTTAACATGGAATTTACAAAAGAACGAGTAATATAAAGTCATAAGTGAACCATATATGATATCATAACAATGAATATTATTCTGTAATAATTCAATGACATTATTTAAATCATTAAACAGGAGGTTCGGATACATACGAAGCATATCGGACATAAGGTAAGGGATAATTTTGCAAATCTCATTTTTATCCGAGATTGCTTATACGTAAGTATTTACTGGGATTATATTTTTCATATATGTCCATAAAATTTTTTTTAAAAATTATTCAATGTATTTTTAAAGTAATTTTTACCCCTCTTTGACTTTTACATTGTTTTATGGAAGGAATATTTCTTTTTTTTACCATACGAGGAACTTTTTGACTTTTCTGGCAAAAGTACGAGGAGAATGTTTTTTTTAACTTATATGGCATGAATGGATTTTTACAGTTTCATAACGCATAATTTTCATGAATATTACTCTACAAATTTTCATGGTTATTTTCAATAAAATCCTTTTCTTTTAAAATTGTGTGGCATTTTGTGAAAAGAAAATGATTTTGAAGAAGAAAGGATATTTTCCTCAAGAATTCATTTCAAGTGTTTTATCAAAACTATTTTCCATCTAAGATGAAATTATTTAGCATATTTATGTTTCAAGTATAATGTATCTATTATTTACATGGTTTGATTTTTAATATGATTAAATGATATCCATTTGTTTTATATGGATTATATGATGATGGGATGATGTTTATGAAACCCATTTTATTCTTTGGGTTATGAGGAATGATTTATGTTTATTTTGTGGCACAAGTAATAATGATTTCATTATGAGATGTGTGGGACCTATATCTCCCTCCAATGCATTGGGTAAAGATTTATATCTCATGAGATAGACATGGCTGGAACGGAAAGTTAATCTGGTTCAGTGATACATGACTGGAACGAGGAATGAACTCGATTCAGAAAGGGACTTTTTCCACTAAGATGGTCTTGGAAGCAATCCCTTGGATACTATGGAAATAATATCATGTGATTAATGGTTTTCCACAATTAAATGTTTTATTCCCATGCTATTTTATCATGATTGATGTTCCATTATGATCTATGTCTTACGTACTGCCATGTTTTATGTCATTGCTCAAGATTTTGATGTTTAAATATTATGTTCATGTTTTTAAGTTCAAATGTATATGGTTTATTTTATTTTCTCTATGCACACCCTTAATGGGAATTTGAGCTCACCCTTTTTATGTGTTTTCTTTTCCCCAGGATATAAAGAAAGGTTTTAGGTAAAAAAACAAAAGGGGAAGATCTTTATGGGAGATGTTGAAGATCTTTCACCATGATTAGATGATTATGTTACGAGTTTCCAAAGACACTAAACTATTACGGTCCTTGTGTATTGGTTTTTGTTATGCATTAAGTATTCTGAAAAAGTAATGTAATTTCCATGTACATCAAGCCTGGGTCTCTATAGTTGGTATCAAAGGAAGGGTTTAGTTAACCTTTGGAAACTAGGATGCAAAAACTTTAGTGAGATCCCTAGAGATATTTCTAAGGTATGTCTAGCGATGTCCCTAAGGTTATGTATAAGTATATGTTATAGTCCTAGAATTATGGTAACAATATTAGAATTAAACCTATGATGTTATATATTAAATGTACGCCCCCTTTATTATGTTGTTTTCCTAGCATGTTTTTTCCTCTCACACTATTCTTTTTGGGTTTTAGACAATGGTTGGAAGCTGAAGGAACCGTGTTGATCAATGTAATGGATGATGCAATGATTTTCCTCCTGAACAAACCAACGTTATGGTAGATGGAGTGAAAAATATTATTACTATACTTACACAAGCTATGAATCATTCTAGACTTCCAAATGAGCATAGAAGGGAACAATATTCTATTGAGTCCTTCATGAGGCAACGTCCACCTTCTTTCAATGGGTCTTCTGATCCACTTGTTGATTAACAATGGATCAATACCATTGAAAAGATATTTTCCATACTTTGCTGTTCAGAACATGAAAAATTCATTTTAGCTATTTACCATTTAGAAGGTGAAGCAGACCAGTGGTGGACTCTAATTAAGAATACAAGTCCCCAAGATGAAATTTAATCCATGGAATGGAACGAGTTCAAGAACTTGTTTTTCAATAAGTACTTCCCTCGTATTCTTTGAACAAATATGGAGAAGGAGTTCCTTGAGCTTAAGCAAAAGGATTATGTATCTATTGGTATATATGAAGAAAATTTAACAAGGCTTGCAAGTTTTGCATCTGGATTTATCATCCAGCCTGAAAGTAAAGTTGATCGATTCTTCAGTAGCTTAAAACCAAGTCTATGAAGGGCATTAGCAATAAGAGACTTCAGTAGCTATGAAGAAATTGTGCGTTGTGCTATCCAGGTAGAACTGAAAGTTGGTTTTACATATCCATCTCATGGTTTTGACAAGAAATGAAATATGGAGTTCAAGGAGAAATATCAGAACAATGGTGAAAAGAATATGAATGTTTCTTTATGCATAAAGTGCGGAAAGAAGCATGGTGGAGATTGTCTAAAAGGTACTAGAAAATGGTTTAAGTGTGGAAATGAAGGTCATATAGTAGTTGAGTGTCGAAGTAATGGGAAAAAGGTATCTAATGATGTGAATATAGAAAAGACTACAGAGAATGAACCACCAACACTTCAATGCTACAATTTCAAGAAAATGGGGCATTATACTAACCAATTCCCTAATCCAAGGGTTAATGATGATTGACATAAACAACCTATTAAGGAAAAGGACAAAGGGAAGTCACATGAGATCACTATTTGTGATGTTGAGTATGCCAATGATGTGGTGGAATGATTAAGTGTTTATGTAATGGGATTTCAAAATAGTGTTGTGGAATCTCATTTATAGTATCGTGGAATTTTGGAATATCTGTGTATTGGTTTACTGTTGTTTTCAATAATTATATGGTACCGGTAACCATGAAAAGTGATTGAAATATTTTTGGAAAGAAGATGATATGCGTATAATGAAGGGATAAGGAGAAAATAATATGTTTGATGGTATTCATGATATCATGATTGATATAAGGACAAAGTGATATCATGGTTTGAGTATATAGAATTTTTGGAATTTTGGTATGTGGAAAGAGTTAAATTTTGACAGAATTCATGTTTTCACTAAAGTTCAATGGGTATTCATTTTTTTTTCAAGAGAATACATGATTAAGGAATTCACATGTTTGGAATGTGACCAACAAGATATATCTTATGATATACGGGCGATAAATGATTGTATTCAATGCTTGGTAGACGACCTTTCTAGTAATAGTTTTATTTATACTCAGAGATTGGACAGAAGTATTTTGGATTAGCCTAAAGATTTTAATGGATTATGTTAGACATCAGATAGTATTGTTTAAGGATAGAACTTGTTTTTCAATATTATTTCTAGCATGTTCCCACAACCGAAGTGCGACAGGCCTTTATCGCCTACCACCGTCCTACAGGAAGTCCCTGATTTGTATAAATTAGTTTTAATTTATGAATTATAAGTCCATTTTAGCAACCATATATGATTAATCTCAGCATAGATGGACTTATGTATATTTAATAAAGTGTGTTAATCTTTTTGGGACAGATACAGATGGAATGACCTATCATTCTATCGTGTGATCTGCTAACACTTCACAAATGACAAATTCAACTTCATTTCTTTAAGAGATGAAGTGAAAATTGTTCAAGACACAAACAACAGTGAGATTTTACTAAAATCAAGTCAGTATTTCTTTTAATTCAATAATTCTTTAACATTAGGGAAATGATCTTAAAAACTAAAAACGTTGTCCTAGTACCCTCATACCCAATAAATCAGATGGTACCTTAGATCATCATAAATTTATGGCTTTGTGATTGATGGATTTTTCATATCCATTTTATCTACCACTCTCCATCAGAACTTGATGGTTAGATTTCTCTTCCATATCAATATTTTCACCTATGTTCTCCTACGTGGATACCCAATGATGAGTTAATTTGGGTAACCGTTACGTTTCGTACTTTAGTTTTTAAAATTAAGTTTTGGTATTCCTTTTTACGATGTGGTTTTCTATAAAAGAAACTTACAAGTAGTAAACGATATATAACCCTGATGAATTTTGAGGGCGAAATTCATTTTAAGGGGGGTAGAATGTAACACCCTGAGATTTTATAAGAAATATTTTTTTAATTTAATTGATGTCTTGTGTTGTAAGTTACACCAAGATTAGTTTGCGCTATACGCAACACCGTATTAGCTTTTGATATACGCAAACACTATTATAGGATTGTGTTGCATGCTAGAGCATCCTTCCTCGATAGCGTGTGTTGTACGCAATACGGAGTTTCACTAAACAAGATATTATTATAATATTATTATGAACTAGCCATTATGAATAGTAATACCCAATTTTTGAAATTTTATAAATTTTATCTTTTAAAATAAACTTCATTTTTGGATTCAGAATATCTAAGATAGCTTAGGGTGAATTTTTCGTATTTTTCTGAAAAATTTCAATTTTTGATGAATAGTGAAAAACACTGAGTTATAGTTTAAAACCGAATTTTTATTTAAATAATTATTTATTTTATTTAAATTTATTTTAGGTCAAAATAGATACATAATACCTATATAAGTTCAATTTAATTCATTTGAGTCATTTTATAATAATTTTAGATATATAAAATTTTATTGAACTTTTCACCGTCTTTTACCCACCTCCTAGGAGAATTTAAAATTTTACATTAAACTTAATTTTACTGCTTTTGTGAGTGGAATTTCTAAAATCCAAGAGACACAGTTAATATCAAGGAGTAAAATGTGGTTCAATAAGATAAAAATAATTTTTGGTGAATAGTAATGTTTTACTTTTATTTACCACGGTTAAATGTAAATAGATTAATTAAGGGTAAAAATGACATTATTATTTCCCTAACACATATACTAATTCTATTGGATAAGTGTAATTCAACCAAAAACAACCTTAGGAATAAAATATTACCCTTTAGGACCACTTGGATTAGATTAGGACATTTATTATTATTTTATTTAAAGAAGAGTTAAAATAGCTAAAATAATAGTTTAATAACTAAAACATTTTTAATATAGAGTTATACATAAGATAAATTCAACTATAAATATTAATTAGAAATATAAAAATATTTACTACATAATTTTATTTTATTTATAATTTTTATACATTAAATAATTTAATTTATTTATGACACAATGATGATATAGTAATTACCTTATTAATGAAATATTAACATAATTGATGTTATAAATACCCAAATAAATGTAATTTGAGACTTTTTATAAATTAAACTAATTTTTTAGGTTAATATTACATGTTATTATTTATTCAATTAACTTTTTTAGAACTAATCGTGCTCTTATGATTTTCACAAAAATCAATTACCAAATAGTGTCAAAATTAACATAAAATAGTTTTTTTTAAATATTATCTTATTAATTGTTATTCTATTCCTAAAAATATAATGTTCTGAAAATGACTTAGATAAGGTTATATATATTAATAATTAACCACTTGGGGTTATTTTTTCTTGTTATTGTGTGTTTATTAACCATATAGTGTAAGAAAACAAGAAGACACGGTAAAAGTTATATTATTTAACTTAGAGTTAAATATAAATGATAAGGTTAAAATAGTAACCTAAACTTGTCTAAAACATATTTTTTGAGAGTATTTAGACCCATACCCACTTTATCTTCTAAATAATTCACTTCGGAGCCATTATAAACCGAATATGACTTTATTATAAAATGATATTTTAAGTTTTTCCTAAAGTGCCCCTCTCCTCCCTTATAAAATGGCACCTCCTCCCTCTTCTCTTTACACAATTTTTAGCCTTCAAGCTCAACCAAAACCTGCCCAATTTCCTTCTCAACTTCCATAGAAACATTATAGAGGTTCTTTTCTCCTCAAAATACCAACTCTAGTTCCATAAGAAGAATCTTAAAAGAGGTGCATTGAAGAAGAGGTAATCTCTTCAACTGATTTTTTCAAGTTTCTTTCTTCTTCAACTTCTTATTCTTTAGTTGTTTCGTTATAAAGTAATAACATAAGTATCACTAATATAATGATATGTTATTATAAATACTAAACAACCCTATTTCACCTTCTATCCATCCTACGGAAAACGAAATCACCGCGCGTGCGTACGTACAGAATATCGTCTTCACGCCGTGGTGTAATCAGTTTTTCCACCACCACCTTACTTGGATGGGTATAATGGTGTAAAGAATAACTATATATAGTTATTATAACATCATACTGATTCTGAGATATTATATCATCCACTCCAATTCAATTCAATAATTATGGGAACGATATCATCGCTCGTGCGTACGTACGGATTACCGTCTCCACGACGCGATGAGATTCATTCTCCATGTTAACCATTCAAGAATGATTATAAAGTATATATAATGAATAAATATATGACATGATAAAGATACTGGATTTATTTATATATATGTGTGTGTGTCATCTATTTACTTCCATTCAAGTCAATAAGGAAAGGAAAACATCATTCATGCGTACGTACGGCCTACCGTCTCCATGAACGGTGTATTTCATTTCATTTGTCTATCTATTATATATATATATATACTGAATATATATGATATATAAATAATTATTTACATTCTGGAAGTAAGTAAATCATGATATAAGTAATAATAATATCAAGAACAACATGTCTAAACACGTATGATAAATAAAACGATTTTACCCAAAACGTTGCTTTAACATGGAATTTACAAAAGAACGGGTAATATAAAGTCATAAGTGAACCATATATGATATCATAACAATGAATATTATTCTGTAATAAGTCAATTACATTATTTAAATCATTATACAGTAGGTTCAGATACATACGAAGCATATCAGACATAAGGTAAGGGATAATTTTGCAAATCTCATTTTTATCCGAGATTACTTATACGTAAGTATTTACTAGGGTTATATTTTTCATATATGTTCATAAAAATGTTTTTTTAATATTCTTCAATGTATTTTTAAAGTCATGTTTACCCCCTTTGACTTTTACATTGTGTTATAGAAGGAATATTTCTTTTGTTTACCATATGAGGAACTTTTTGACTTTTCCGGCAAAAGTACAAGGAGAATGTTTTTTTTAACTTATACGGCATGAATAGATTTTTACGGTTTCATAACGCCTAATTTTCATGAAGATTCCTCTACAAGTTTTCATGGTTATTTTCAATAAAATTATTTTCTTTTAAAATTGTGTGGCATTTTGTGAAAAGAAAATGATTTTGAAGAAGAAATGATATTTTCCTCAAGAATTCATTTCAAGTGTTTTATCAAAACTATTTTCCATCTAAGATGACATTATTTAGCATATTTATGTTTCAATTATAATGTATCTATTATTTAAATGGTGTGATTTTTATTATGATGAAATGATATCCATTTGTTTTATATGTATTATGTGATGATGGGATGATGTTTATGAAACCCATTTTATTCTTTGGGTTATGAGGAATGATTTATGTTTATTTTGTGGCACAAGTAAGAATGATTTCATTATGAGATAGTTGGGACCTATATCTCCCTCCAATGCATTGGGTAAAGATTTATATCTCATGAGATAGACATGGCTGGAGGGGAAAATTAATCTGGTTCAGTGATATAGGACTGGAACGAGGAGTGAACTCGATTCAGAAAGGGACTTTGTCCACTAAGATGGTCTTGGCAGCAATGCCTTGGATACTATGGAAATCATATCATGTGATTAATGGTTTTCCAAAATTAAATGTTTTATTCTCATGATATTTTATCATGATTGATGTTCCATTATGATATATGCCTTACGTACTTCCGTGTTTTATGTCATTGCTCAAGATTTTGATGTTTAAATATTATGTTCATGTTTTTAAGTTCAAATGTATATAGTTTGTTTTATTTTCTCCATGCATACCCTTACTGAGCATTTGAGCTCACCTTTTATATCTTTTCTTTTCCCTAGGATATAAAGAACGGTTTTAGGTAAAAAAACAAGGGGAAGATCTTTATGGGAGATGTTGAAGATCTTTCACCGTGATTAGAAGATTATGTTCTGAGTTTCCAAAGACAATAGACTATTACGGTCCTTGTGTGTTGGTTTTTGTTATGTATTAAGTATTCCTCAGAAGTAATGTAATGTCCATGTATGTCAATATTGGGTCTCTACATATGTGAAACACACACTTCATCCAAGAATTAATATTATATTTATAAGAAATAAATCAATGGTTATTTTTTGAAGTTATTGAGTAATAACTCTGTGAATGTGAGTAATAGTTTAAAGAAGTTATTTAGCATCCTCATAACTACTTGGAAACACCACATCTTTAAACTAATTCATTAGTGGACCACTATCATCATATACTGCACACAACACATCATCGCATGATATTTTTGAATACATACTAAAATGCATCTTCATATAGAAATTCAAAATCCACAATACATCCACTACATGCATCTATCGTCCTCACTCTAAATATCAAATAAATCATCTCTACATATTAAATCAACTAAAAAATACCTAATCTCAGGACTACATGGATTATGGCTTCATCCATGAATCATATATTCCCTTGGAGGACCTTCACCATGAAGTGATCTTATCCATGAACCACAATCCCACATGGAATAATCTGTAAGATGCATATGTGTTTTGGCTTGATCATGGGATTGTAATCCCCCATTAATCTTTCCCACATGGAACTATCTACATCCCTGATGTGTTCATCCATGAAAAAATAATCTCCATGAATATCCTTCCCACTAAGAACTCGTCATGTTAAAACATTTCATTTCTTAGAATAAATTGTTCTTTTTCAATTTTTTGACCTCCCAAAGAGGCCTAGGATTTCCGCGTGGCCACCAAGCTTCCAAGTGATCTGTATGAAAAAACCTCATACGCGAGGTGTTTGTCCATTAATAATTTGTTTGTTGGAGGAATAAGAGATCTCTTGTGAGATCAGATATCTAATGTTTGAATGAAAAAAATAGATCAGGAATCTCAAATTTTATCTATATTTATAATGGAATGGTGAATCGTACCATCTTATTGGTGTACCACATGAAAAAATCAACATGAAGGGGATACATTATATAATTCAATGGCCATGGGAAACATTGAAAATTCCATGAAACCCTTGTATTGTGCTACCTCACATAGTAGTTCCACATATTCAATTCTGTGGGCTAACTATCCCCGCCCATGCCTACATGCGGGCGTGCACTCTATAGTCCCTATACAATGGCCTACTCCCTTGAGGCCAATACACGGACCCAACCACCTACATGCTAGTTCGAGATGGCTTCTCATTGGAATGGTTAACATCTAGGTCCCATAAATTCTTGGTTGATACTTTTTTGGGCTACAAGTGGGTGGCCCTTAATTTTTTAATTTGGGGATTCAATAAAAATAACCTTAGTAAATAAAAAGAAAAATTATAATTCTACTCAAATCCATATGAACACATCATTAAAATACAAGATCTCATCTAAAATCCTAAAATACATAATTAATCTTCCTTCATATCTTTAATATTTTTTTGAAAAATGTGCCCTTAGTTACACATGTCTTTGACATTTAAGATTAGAAAAAAAATCATCATGATTAATGCTACCATGAAGAATTTTCCATTTGTGACATCTAATTAATATAAAGAATAATTTTACAAGAGTAGAATCCAATTCTATTATATTAATCCATAATATTTTTATAGGCCTCACCACTTAATTCATACTGATTATAAAGGTATTACAACTTCATACATCATCACTAAACACATACTGACACCAGGTGACTAAAAATGAAACACTATGGTTAAATAGATTTAATGTCAATCTGATATTTTCTATTATGGTTTTCACTATTACACTAAAATTTCAGTAATTTAAAACACCAAAATAGAATTTTCGGTCATCGTATATATAAGAAAATATTTAATGATTTTCATCAATTTGAAAATTTCAAAAATCATTCTATTATAACTTTCCTATGATTTTATGGAAATTTAAGGTTGTTTTATTAGTTTGGACCCCTGATGGATGTTTGAAAATAGTATCAATTCTTTAACAAATAACTATTATATCCTTCCATGAAAACCACACATATGATTGACATGTTTTATATTCATAAAGAATAAAATAATTCAAATATAATATTCCTATGATAGATAAGAAATATGATTTTTTTTCCATTGTTTTTATTGTTAAAAACATGAATACATGTATCAAATCACTAAAATAGATGTTTCAGTCCTCCTAGGAAAAGGAAAACCCTAATCAATGTGTTTTATGTTCCTACATTTCAAAAATAAATGTATAATTTTTTTATAAATATTCATAAAAATCGATGATTGTTTTCTTTATTTTTACCCCCTGAAGAAAATTTTAAATTACTCTTAATTATTTAAGAATTAATAATTAAGTTTATATAAGAACACTGCACACCAGATTGATTTGATGTATTATTTTTCATGTAAAAAATAAATCTATTACAATTTTCATATAATTTCACATCAATGTGATGTCATTTTCTATGTTTTGACCATTACACTCATTTTAAGTGTTTTAAACACTATAAATCCATTTTTATTCACCCAGGTAGATTGAAAGCATATATTTATTCATTTATAGTTCCTATATTTAAAAATAATTCTAAGGTTTTTTTCATGTTATTTTTCAATAATTGGAAGTTATTTTCATGTTTTTGATGCCTTGATGAACACTTTTAAAGATAGGAAAATTTTTAAGAACTATTTATCCTATCAGTCTGAGTACACCATAAGATGGATTGATGATTCATCTACTTGTAGACATCCCAAATATATTGAGTATTGTTTTTTTATTTCATATATATCAAAGGAATTTTAAATTATTATTTTTTTGATTGTTAAGCACATAGTTTAGTGTTTTAAATAGTAAAAAAGGTTTTTAGTCATCCTATGACAATGAAAACATATATTATTGAGACGTAAGTTACTCTATTTCAAAAAATAATAATCTATGGCTGCTCTCCAACGATTTCACAATAATATAATTTTTTTAATGGTTTCAACCACCTAATACAAGTTTTTAAATACTGTCAGTTTTTTATGAACTGGTTACTATGTTAGTCCGAGAACACCATAAGTTGTATTGATGTTTCTACTTCTAATAGAGGGAATAGTTAATTTCTATATAATTTTATATGATTTAACATCAATATGAGTTTGTTTTATATAGGTTTTACCATTACATTCAAATTTTAGGGTTTAAGAAACCTAAAAATATGTCCTCGATAATCTCATAAAAACAAAAACTTTGTTTTATGTGTGGTTAGTTGTAATATTATATCAATCATTCAATAGTTGTTATTTAATGATTTCATATAAATCCAATACTATCTTAGTTTTTACCACCTAATGTGTCTTTTTATATATTTTCTATTCATTAATTACTTCTTATTTAGTCATTCAAAGAACACCAAAAATCAGATTTATGTGTCCTATACTCATACATGTTATGAAAAATTAAAAGTTAGTTTTAAAATTATTTCACATTAATTTAAAAATGAGTTATAAGTTGTTAACATTACATGCACATTTAACATTTTTTATGTAATTAATTGCTATTTCGGTTATCTTGGAAAAATGATAACTCATATTTATGTGCCTTTAGTTCATAAATTTCAAAAATGATTCTACAGTTTGTGTCCTATCATTTCACAAAAATCAATATATTTTTCATATGATAATTTCTTACAATATATTTTTAGATTGAATAATTTCATACTATAAAAATATAATTTCTCATTTAATTTCACTTACTGAATTGTATACATACATGTGTAAAAATATTCATATTGTTTTTGTTTTACTAATTGATTAATATGCATATAGTTGAAAAATATGCATATTGGTTTATGCATATAGGGGTAATTACATATTGTAATTTCACTGACTAACGATTAACTTATTAGTACATATTAAAAGTCAAAAAAATTGTACAATAATCACTAACTGAGGTTTTATGCATATTATAATTAATGTATTTTTTAACTATTGACATGTTAGAAATATTATAATTTCATTGAAACTACTGACGATTTTAATAAATACTTTTCCATAATTAAATACCATGTGAGTAGTATTTTATTCATGAAATGATGAACTAATACGACATGTGACATGTTAGATAAGAAAATTATTACAAGAATGAATCCTTTAGAATCTAAAACAACAAGATTCCATTAAAAATACTTAAAAATTGGATTACAAACACTTAAATCCAAAACATGCCAATTTTTTCAAAAACATGTTATTTTTTATATATTTTATTTTCATTTAGAAGATAATTTTATAAATATTATAATTTTAAATAGATAAAATAAATTCCATTTTTTAATTTATAATGTCAAAATTATCTTAGTAATTTTTTTAGAAATTTTCTATAATATGTGATTTTTAGGTAAATATTGAAGAATACAATTTTTAGCAAAACTGTAAATTTTATAACATTATCATTATTTAAGAAATACATAGAAGGTAATGAAAACTTTTAATCAATCAAATAGTTATACAAGTAGTAAAACTATATATATTAAATTTATAAAAAATATGTTTCTCATTTTATAAAAATAAGTAATAATTTACAATAAAAGAAACTATTTTTGGTCTTTCCTTTTAATTAAATATAATTCTGGTGAAATTAAGTTTTTTATTAATTTAAAATACACATAAAATTAATTTGTCTTATAATAAAATAATTCATACCATGATAAAAAATTTCATTAAAAATTTTATTCAACACATAAATTTTAATATTAAAAATAGTATTTTTCTAAAAATGTGTTTTTACATGATAAAAGTGATAATGTTAATATTAATATTTCCTATACATATAAATTTTATATGATTAAATAGAATTATTAATTTGAATTATTAGGTCCAAATCATATAATAAAGTCCATTTTAGGCATTAAAGGTAAATAAATTATTTAAAAACTATTCACAATAGTAAAACCAAAAAAGGTAAAAGAGAACACTATAAGATTAAAGGACTTAAAAACGTGATTAAAACATATGTTAAAATGGTTTGTTGAGATATTATCAACCCTATATAGATCCAAAAATAATAATCCATTTTGGAGTAATATTGAAATGTGAAAAATGTTCTCTCGTTATATTAAGTTTAAATATTAACAAAAATTCCATCCTCGCCAGTTATAAAAGGGTTCTCTCACCACCACTTCAATGTTGCTCAATGAATTCCGTTTCCACCTAAACATATGATAATTATCATTATTTTATAATAGCCTTCCTTTTTCATTGAGCCTCAATTCATAAGTGATTTTCTTAAGACCCTCATTTCTAAGGAATCCTCGAAGGAAAATGCTACTATTTCAATGTGAGTACTCTTTTTCCATAACTTAATTTCCTTTAAATTTTACTTTCCCAAAAATAATTTTTATAATTCATATATAATGGAATTACTATTTTTGGTGTATTTATTTTTATTATTTAAGGGTTATTAATATTAACCACCTTTCCCCTTTTCTATTAAGAAAAATGAAATCGATCTTCATGCATTGTGCACACTACCTCTTGTATGAAGTGACGACTTCCATTTTTTCATCATTGCATCTCTTCACTAAATATTAAAGTTAAATTAAGGAATTAATGTGACACATATAATATAATTATGAGTAAAAAGATAAAAATTACAATCCACCTTCTTTCCCTATAAATATTTGAGAAATAATAACATTAGCGGTGCATTGGGTTGATTATGGAATTCATTATTAATGTATCTATTTTTTCATCTAGATTTCTTATTATTTATTAAATATAGTTCCTTAATATCAAACACTCTGAATATGGTATTCATAAACATCTTTTTGATATACATAAATTATATTAAATTGATGTGAACAAATTTTAACCTTCAATAATTTTGATATCACCAAAAAATATTGAGTCACTTATATTCAAAGAGCCATTAATTTTTAGAGTTCTGGAGTGTTAAGAAGAATATTAAAATAAAAAATCGTAGGAATATATCATCAACAAGAAATATTCTGAGTATATAAGAAACTATTTAATCAATAATAAGTCATAAACATCTACTATAAAAGTCACCCGAAAAGTTATTCTATTAGACATATCATGTGTAATACATTTCATCATTACTTATGGAAATTAAAACATAATAAGGGGTGAGATCAAACAATATTTATGTTTAAATGTAATATATATCAATCAAATATTATAAGTGACAATAAGATGGTCATAAATAATTTATATGGTCTATATATTCAAAATAATATCATAATCAAAATAAATAATGACCATGACCAATCCATGGATTAAATATAAAGAAATAAAGTCATATATTAAAAAAAAATATTACTTAATTTTTAAATGAATAATGTAAGAAAACTGATTCCATTGATACTGCATCTTAAGTATTAGTGGAAATCGGCGCTCCCGAGAGCTTTGCTCTTGGGAGCGCCCTAGGGTTTTGCCTTCGGCACGGATGGCAGGTGGGGATGGCACTGGGTCTTGGTGAGGCAGCTTCATCACACGGTGGTCAGATTCGGAGGTTCGGCGTTCATCAACGGTGCTCTCTTCTTCCGATCGTGGCAGGTCCAAGGCGGCGGCTTCTTCAGGTTCTGGCTTCGGCGGCTTTGGTCTTCGGTATGGTTCTCTTTTCTGCTCAGAGGCTTCGTTTCTCGACCCAGATAGGCCCTTCAGGCGACGTCGTCACTCAGCAGCCATGGGGGTTTCTTGGCTCGGCTGTCGGTTTTCAACGGAGGCGGTGATGGGTTCTCGGCTTCCAGCCTTTAGCGCGGCGTGGGAGGAGTTTTCGGGTCAGAAGATGGGGGAGAAACCGGAAGTTCTAGAGTCCGTGTTGCAGGATGTTGTTGATTTGGATTTCATTCCTATTGAGGAAGTTTTTATGATTTTGTGATGCAACAGAGAGGGTCTAATGGCCGATACTACACAGGAGAGCCTACCATTTTTAGGCACAAGCTGGAGGGCACATCTCTTCTTCATCTTCACGGTTGGTTTTGATCTCATATATTCTTCATCCTCGCTATTGGTTCAGATATGGTTCTCTGTAATTTGGTTCTGGTTTGTTTTGATGTGGATTTGGTCATGGATTTCTCTACTGCGAGTGTTACGGTTTTGTGATGATAGCCGGTATCAGATTCTCATCGGCAGTGTTTCGTTCAAATTGATGTTTTCTGGTCTTCACGGCCTCCTTTGGTTCACAAAACTGGTTTTTGGTTTTGCCTGCATTGTTTTTTTTATCCTCCTGATTCAACTGGTGAAGTTCGTGTCTTCGGGATGCGTGTGATTTGCTCCGTTGATTGGCATTCAGGCCATCTCATCGCCAACATTTATTCCTGTCTTTGTTTTCTTGGTTCTCTTCCCTGTTTCCATGATTCCTCTATTCTCTTCGAGGCGGGGCAGCATGGTGGTTTTATTGGTCCTTTGGGATGTGAGTTCAATTGACCAGTTTAGGAAAATCGACGGCGATGATCAGTACGATAGATTTTTGGTACTTTTTGAATTTTCAACCAGCAGTCTACAAGGATAAGTCCTAGATGAGGTTATAGAGTAGGAACCTTCCATCTCTGCATGATCATTCAGATTTAGATGAATGAGAGGGTATGACTTTTCCATCGATACTAGGCCCGTGCTACCCTGCATGGGACAACTTACTGAGTGGTCTTGTGAGGTGGAGACTTAACATAACGTTGTAGTTGCTGGGGAGGGACAATTCCTTGTAGTCTTGATCTGGATAATTTCTTGTATTGGGTTTCCAACTTTTTTTCTCATAAGTGCTTTTGAAATAAAAATTTAATTTTCAGTCGGTCAATGTGAGACAACTAATTCCATTCCTTATTCTAGGACATCATAATGTTAGACCTTGTGGTCAAATCTTCAATGTTATATGCTTTGTTAAGATTATTCTCCAGAAAGGTATACACAAAAATACTCAAGATAGTTTATCTCATCAAACCTATTGATGCATCGAGGTGCTATATAATACTGAGCCTTGAAATTCAATTTTTTAAGTCGAATACATTCATTGTATTAATTGCATGAATAATAATACAAGTCATAATAAATGTTCTTCTATAAACATCTATACCGGAATGACAACATAATGATTATCAAAAAATTTAACATGTTAATAAAAGTAATACCATGATCATAAAACATCTAGAAAAATAAGGTTAATGGTTAAACAATACATAATCAACATTCCTTAGTAGTTAATTAAAATAAATATTTGAACATAAAATATATTATTTTTCAATATATTCACAACAAATAAATGGAATATCATTTTATGTAATAATCCCTAAAACTAACACCATATATAAAAAGGGGTATATGTTAATGTTAATAATTTACCCAATCAATCAACACATGAAATCTAGGCGAACACCCATAAATGAAAAAATGAAATATACAGTGTTTACAGAGGAAATTAATTGGAATGAAAATCATTCCTATAGTAGTGGATGCTTTAGAAAGATAAAGGAAAAAATGGATCATTTCATTTGTTATAAAATAAAATTAAATAAAACATTCATGGAAAAAAGGTGGATTTTATCATTTGAATAATATCCTTAATTAAGAATTATATATATCAAAGGAAATTACCTTATATGAAAAACACTTATTTGGAGTTTTAGAAAAAATCACTTGGAAAATAAGAAATTATTGATCAGATATTATGGATAGAGTGGGGAGGTGAATTTTACTTTTAAAAATTTTATTCATAATTATTTATTAAATTAAAAAATAAATTATTTTGAAATAATAAATCGAGAAATTGAATATTAAATAGTAGATAAATTTAATTTGGGTTTATAAAGAGAAAATAAATTAAATTAAAGCATAAAATTGATCATACCAAATTTATGCAAGTATGTGAATTGATGTTTTAATTATGTTGTGAAAAAAAAATTAAATAGAAGAAAAATAGAATTGTCAGGGAGTTCAATTAAATCTATATATGAGCCCCTACTTCTCAACCCCTCAACTCAATAGGTCTATTTTATAGATACCTTGACCTTAATAGTGATACAAAATCACGTCCCTCACAATTGATACTTTTCAAAGGACTTCTGAACATCTTGATTATCTGAGTAACCCATCCCACACTAATGTGGATTATCAAAAAAAAGATAATGTAGGTTGAGTAATGTGATTTTTTTCATTAGGTAAACATGTTATAATTATCTTGAAAATCTCTTTCATAGTTGAATTCCAATGAATTATCTATGATTTGATAATATGGGTGGAGGTCCTATGAGAATTAGATATTTGAAATGAACATTTATATAATTGTGAAATCTAGATGTTATTTATTAATTTGATATTTGAGATAACTCTATTTAGAGGAAGGATAATAATGTCAGTCATCAAGGAGCCTTGGGGGGGGGGGTATAGCCTTCAAAAGTACTGTGATCCTTATATAAACTATAAAGTATCATGAATCTATTGAAGACCATATTTATGATATTTTCTATAATAAATTATTCTTTTTTGTATCTTATCTAACACGACCATGAAACTAGTAGCCACTTCCAGGTACCCAATGGTCTACCTGGTTCCAAGAGTTATGGGAGAACTTCTACTAGTAAACCACTACTAGCCAGTAGCTAGCCGGTGGCCTTCGGGCAGAATACACCTTCCCTGGATGATAAATTGGCTAACTAGCGATCCTCCACCATGTATAATGTGGTGTTTTTTCACACCATGCATACTTCCATCATGCAACTGGGTAGCTGGTACATAATACCGAGTAGCTAGTGCAATCTTATGCTACTTTACATCAAGCAATGCCTCCTCCACTTTATTCAAAGCCCTTCAATGGATATGATAAGATAATTCAATGAAAATTAATTATAAATATATATATTTCCACTCCTTTATCAATTATTTAATGTTTATTTATGATTCCACAAAATTATATCTCAGTGAATGTAATAAAAATGTTGAAACTCAATTAATTGAAAATAATAGAAACATTCAATAGTGTTTGTGATCATGAAAACACAACAAGGTATAAAGGAAAAAATTATCCCCCTTTTTTATGATAATATCTTATTAACACAAAAGAATAAATTTATATTAAATTAAAAATAAAATAGATTCATAGTATCAATAAAACAAATCTAGGTTTTGAATAAAATGAATATAATGATATCAAGAGTAAACATTTCAAACATGTTGTCAACAACAACAAAATATATTTTTTTAAAACCCCTTATAAAACTATTAGGAACAAGAGTAGAGTAAAAATTATTAATAAAATTTTAAAAACAACTCCCACTTCATGATTTTTTTTTAGGATATTCCTGACCATTGTGATTATCAAAAAGAGATAAAAATAAAAAAGATAAGGGATAATCTTATAATTATTTTGAAAAAAAATCAATGGAAATTTGAGGAAAAAATAATTTTTAGAAAAACAAAAAAGGATTTTACAAACCAATTTAATTTCCAAAACATCCAAAATAATATAATCATCATAGATAGAGAGAGATGAAAGTAAAATAGAGGGTAGAAATAATATAATTGAAATAAAATTCTAAAAATATCTATTATCTTCAAAACTCTCAAAATAATTTAGTCATTAGAGAGAGATATTGTAATTTTAAATATTATATTAGAAGATAAAATAAATAAAGGAAAGAATATAATAGATGATGAAATTAATAATAAATAGAATGATAAAGAGAAATGATTATATACAATGTTGAAAAAGAAAATGACACTTTTCATGTCTTTATCATGACATCATGTTTCCTCAAGTATTTATTTGACATCCATTGATTGATTTCTCAATTGAAATATTTTAAGGAAGTAATATCCTTTTATAAAGTGAAGGACTACATTGGAAATATCCTTCAATTTCCATTTCATTAAGGGAAACTAATGATTACGTAAGAGATACAAGTATATGAAATATTTTCTACTCGTCGTTAATAAATTTTAAGAAATATATTTTTTTTAAAGATAGATTGATAGATAAATACTTTTATAATTTTTGAAATTTAATTTATAAAATCAATAGTAAAAGCTGTGAATTTAGAAACATTAATAATATTATAAAAATTACATTTATTTTGGAAAAATTCCTTTGAATGTTTTAAAATAATAGAAAACATTTATGTAATAATTATCTAATTAATTTTGAAAATGAAAAATAAATCATAAATAAAATATAAGAATTAATGACATAGGGTTCCCCCTAAAACTATAACACACGATGGATAAATATATCATGCCTAATAAAATAATACATGAATAAAAAAAGGAATTTCAAGAATTTGAAAAAAAAATTAAACAAAAAATCATAAAAAATAACTCATGATAGTTATAGGTCAGTAGAATAATGTAAAAAATAAACCATTAATAATTCTCCTCCAATTTATTCAAAATGGTTAATGGATCAATGTTTTGTAAAAATATAAACATGTTTATATTCTATTTAGACAATATCCAATAAGATATCACCTTTATGAAAGTGATATCTTAGGAAATAGAAGTGAAGGTCAATGTGTTTGGTGTGATATTGATGGATAGGTTTTCCAAATATGTCAATAGAACTTGTATGATCACAGTTTATAGGGATATGATGAAATGTTATCCTAAAGTCCAAAATAGTGAGTTGAATCCATTGAAATTTATCATGAAATGTCCCCAAGGAAATATATTCATTGTCGACTATATAAATTGAAATGTAATTCAGATACTTAATACTCTATGAGACAATGGATTTTCCTATTGGATGGAAATTTCCACTAGTACTTTTCCTAGGTCGTTGGAATCCTCCAAAATCAGCATTGGAAAAAAAAGTCAATTTAAACATGGTTCCTTTTGTGTAAAAAACTATGATTTTTGTATCATTTTAAATAAAAAATCATTTTTACATATTTTAAATGATATTCTTTGACATTTGATTATAAAAATTAGAAATACAAACATTGAACATGATATAAGGCTAGGTTGCAGTATGGTAATGTAGACTACCAATCATAATTCAATAATGTTTGTTGTCAAATATTTTACATGATTCATCAAATATTAACCTATAAATTATACTCGTGGAAATGATAATCTCAATAGCATGATCTATTATGAATCATTTTATGAGTACATTGGTTTATTTTACTTTTCTAAAATTATTCCACCATTACCTTGTAGAATTTGAAAAGTGAGTATGAATTTATTCTCACCCATAAAGAGCATGTAAAATTCATATTTCATTATATAATAAAATTCAAAAGAGTTTTTTTCAATGGTACAATAAAAAATCAATTTTTATGGTCATAGGGGGAGTAGAGTGAGACCTGAGAGAGCTTATCTCAATGAACCGTAGATTCCCAAGTTGGTGATAGTCACCATCATGGTCCCTTCCCTATCGGGGGGGGGGGGGGGGGTCAACCATTATATTCCTTAATGTATTTCCATGCTACCTTTCTACCTTTAATAAATCCAGATTTACTCCCTCATTTACCCAATTTAACTCTTCCCAAAAGTCAATGATTTGTTCTGTGTATTTCTTCATCTCACACTATTGACCTCATAGTTCATGACCTCTTCTCTCTACTTAACCTAACCTTGGTGTCTCGATTCATCTCTTACCTTCCATTGGATGATGCATTAGATCGATTTATGTTTGGTTCATGGGGCTTATAGGATCAGGTGACTCTCATCCTTCTTGATAGGTGGCATATTATGGTTCGGTTTTCATAGATTGGGGATTTGATTGTGACTTAGTCCAGATCACCTTGTTCTTGCAGCAAGTCTCATTTCTACCTCCTTCGATGGTCCCATAATTTTCATTTTAATTGAGATGCTCCGACAATGGAAAAATGGGTAAGATTCCCTAAACTCCCTCTCTCATTTTAGGAATCTTCGATTATCTGAATTCTTGGATTTTTTTGGGAGTTTTTTTGCTTGAATAATAAAAAAATACAGTCTATCACCCTATTTCTCCTCATATCTATTTCAAGGTGGATATTTTTAAACCTCAAGTAGAATGGGTGTGGATCAAGTTTGGGGAATATTTGTGATAAAAATAGGTAGTGATATTCGAGTCTTAGATTGACTTTTTTTCTTTTTGTAATCTTATAGGTCATATAATTTCTGTATGTAGATGCGGTCTCATGGAGATTTTTGGGGGGGTCATCCATAATCATCAATTGAATGGGGATAGATCTCCCGTATCCCCCCAATTGATCTTTTGGAATTTATATAATCAACCAAATTTGTTTCTCTTTAGAAGGATTCAGGTCTCGTGCATCCCAATCCAAAGGCAGATGACATATTCTCCATACTAAGACATGAGTTGGGGGATCATGTGCCTTATATGTTGGACCCAAGGGTTATTGGTCCACCACCACTGATGGTTACCTCCTTCTTTGTTGAATCTTATAAGGATGAATATAAGGGAAATGGGCAGGAGGATCCCTGTTAACTAGATTACTTTAAGGCCATATGTAGTAAATCACTTAATTATTTGATTCTTCTCTCTCCAATTCAGGATTTTCTAGGAAAAAATGGAACAAATTCTCTGAGGAGGAGTACTTCAGTTAACGTGTTTATACAATCTCATTACATCTCTAGAACAACTTATCACTATTAAATGTTAATGAAAAGTTGAATATAGTCCCAGAAGGATGGATAACATACATTGTAAGATGGAAAATGAAGTCATGTTCTCTTGAGAGGCAAGAACCAAGAGACATGGAAACTAACTCCCAACTAATAGTGGATTATGAACATTATCCCCACACAAATAGGAGTGTTGGGTCTGATTGGAGAAATGGTAAGCAAGGAAATCTCACTTCTGGAAACATCCCAGTCAACAAGGGGAAGAAAAAAAGACCCTGATAGGACTACTCTCGCTTATCTAAAACCATGGTCACCAGATCCTCATGTAATGAAAATAAATCTAATAAAGATCCTCAGTTAGGTGAATCAACACATAAATAATATGGTACATAATATTGTGGGAAGTCCAGACAACAATTTTCCAATTACATAAATAAGGATAAAAAATAAAAAATTTATTAGTGGTATGGATATGGAACCTTTGGTAGAATCTAGACATGTCAATGATTTCCTCTTAAACCCCAATATGGAATCAAAAGGTAGAGATTTGAATGGGGAAGATAAGTCATAAGTGGAAAGTACAACAGTCCAGGATCTTATCCTTCACTTAAAAGAAGAGATGTTGGAGGATTCCTTCTTAATAAAAATATCAAATGAGGAAATCCATATAATGTTTTAAAGGCCTATAATAGTTGACATTACTAAAGAACATGCTTGATAGATTGATAAAGAGAATCAGGTTTTGATTTGTTTCTTCAAAGAGGGGTAAACGAGCTTGGAATAACACATGAAAACCAGGACCAAGATGGCCTTCCATTTTGAGGAGCTCTTCAATGATAATCTATAGATGGAGGCAATTTCCATTGAATGACAGATTTATTGGTTAAATCGCCCTAATTCTCTTAAATATATTTAGAATTACCCGATTATCTTGATTGAGGTTTGATTCTTTATATCCATGAACTTTTGGTTTCCCATATTTCCTTAAAAGTTATTTTTAAAATAAAAATACTTATTAGTAGTTTTATTTTAAAATCACATCATAAATGTAAATTTTAATGATTAAAATATCATATAATATTTGTTTTAAAATTATTTTTGAATCATATTTTCACATTTCAAAACCATATGGAATAATAAAATTTAAAAAACATTAATACCAAGCTTGAATGTTTTTTTAATCATAAATATATTTCAATGGATTGGAAATAGAATTTTAAAAATAGGATTTTAAAAAGCATGTCATTTCTTCAAAAAAACATTTTTTAAAATAAAACCATTGAGAAAATAATTTTTGAAATCCATTTTAATTAGTTTATAATTCAAATTAAATGAAAATGATAAAAATATACTTATAGATACCAACTTTGTGATAGGTGGAAATGATTCAAAATAATTAATTCCTTATTCTTATTTTTCAAATTTTGAATCTAAATATTCTTTAGTTTTAGTAATATTACAAGATTAATCTATTTTATTTCAGAAAACCTATTTAGAACCATTAAATGAAAGATCCGTTGGTTTTTCCATGAGATTCCACACATCATTTTGAGTGAATTTATTATGTTCTTCTTGGATAGAATGTGCCTAATATTCATCACTAAGTTAATTGTTATGGTTATAGGATTCAATGTGATAAAAATGGAAAGGTGTTCAAGATCATTTAAAACTAATCAAAAAGTAAGAGTTCACTCTTATAAATCACCCATGAAATTTTCATACAGATTATATTTATATTTTTTGAATGAGATTATTTTTTCTTCTTTAACTTATTGAGTTCGAAAATTTTTCATTCAAATCAATATTTTCAAAAACATTTTGAGAGGAATATTTGGTAAAACTCAAAAAATTACATGGATTGCTTCATCCATTATTTTAGTTCATTTTTATAAAAAAATAGTTTTATTTTATGGATTTGGAGTACCCATGAAATATTCCTCCATCGCATTTATAATTCAATACTCCATGCTTATTTTTAGTGTTTAAAATAGAACATTTTCACACAAAAACATTTAAAAATAAGGAAGAATATTTTTTGGTAACCTAGTTTCTATAAGGGGTTTCTTGAGAAATGTCTTAATGATAATGAAATTAATTATATATCATGATGTATTCACAAACTCATCCCACGAATATTTTTGAAGATAAAATTAATTTAAAAGAGTTTGAGTGATTTATTGGATTATTTGTTTTAACATCTATAATTCCCCATTTTGTAGAGTTTCTTGAAGAGAATATAAAGAATAAGTATGTCCTTTATAAGAAAATAAATTATTGAATTCCATATTATAAAATTAATCTCTATGAACAATATGAATTGAAATAATTTTAATATTATTTTCACTTTCACCCCTTTTGGAAAACTTGATGAAGTATTTTTAAGCATTGTTTTTATGCGAGAAGAAATATGTCCATATACATCTTGTAATGTCATAAACAATTTCATGAGTAAAATATTTTCCTCCTAGACATGAAATTAGATTAGTATCAGTAAGGTTATTTTATGTTAGATCCAGATATTTTGAAGAGGAAAATTCCTATTTAGATTTAAAATAGGATTTATGTTGTTTACCATGCTGTTATGCTTCACAAACGATTCCATCATTAAAATGAAATTTGGGTTGACCACATATTAGTTGATAGTGGTTTAGTTTGAAACTAGATTTTGGGATGTAATTATTGAGATGTTTATGCCAAATACATGACTTAATCACTCTTTTACTCATGAATTTTATGTTTTAGGTAGTAATGTATTTTAAATTTTTAGTGTGAACATGTTTAAATATTGAAGTTGTAAATAAAAGTTTTACTAATGAATTAAAAACAATACAAAAATAATTATCAAAAGTTTTTTTAAAACCTATATAAATAAAATAACTAATAATTAATGAATGGTGTTTCAAGACTTCTATAGATAATGTTTTTTAATAAAGTTTATGTTATAAAAATCGATGGCACCTTCGCCAATTATCATGCCCTTATAATTATCTCTAACTGTTACATGGCCTCCTTAAAGTTTATATATTTGATTTTATTTGGAATTGTCAATACCCATGTGTCTTGAGAAACTAGAATCATTATACCACATTAATTATTAGGTTTTTATGAGAAAACACTTTTCCTCTAAAATTAAATAATTGATTATTTTGGTACCCACACAAACAAGTGTCCACTTATTTTATCCAATAATTATTTTGGAGTCCAAATTTTTTATCTAGTTTTCTTTTAGAAAAATTGAAAAATATATTAATTGTTATTAGTCCTCTATATTGTCTTTTTTATAAATAACATTCATAAATTAAATTACCAATTCTTTTGATTTAATAAAAAAATCATGAAAGAAACCTTTTTCAAAAGTATTTTTGGATTTATTTTTATAGGTTCTTTCAGGATTAGAGAAACTAAAGCCTACTCATTCTTATACAGATTTTTTAGAACCCATGATTTTATTTAATTTGTTTTACCTTAGGTGAATTTAAAAAACAAATAATTGTGTTATTTAATGTTGAATTCAATATTATATATATATCCATTTGTTTTTTGATTTTCATTTGTTGATCTTCTTTTTCATTGAAGAAAATATCCATTTATTTTTTTTGGATTTTATTTTCATTGAACCACATGATTTAATTTATTTTTGAAGTTATTCATATATTGTAGAAAGTTGAAAAATTCCATTTCCATGTTATTTGATAGTATACTTAAGATCTTAATAATTTAACTAACTAAATGAGTAAGATAAAAAAGAATGAGGGGAAGAATTAGGATAAGAAAATAAATAAGTTGAAATAGGAAAAGGGGTACTACCCATGATTTCTTCATCATCATTTTCCATAAGAAATACTAGGCTTGGGTCACGTGAAGTAGTTGATTTTGTTGAATACATGGAGTCATAGATTTCACTTTATATCATAACAATGAAGTCCTTTACCTTTTTCCTTTTTCAATTATCTTATTATTCTTAATAGAGAACATTGGTTTTATGTGAACTTTATTTTGTTACATTCATAGAATGTTACTTTTGGTTTGACCTTTTGATTTGAAACATTAGATTTATTTTTGAATTTTTTCTTTTGGTATAATTTGTTTGTGGTCCTGGTGAAAACCGTAGGGCCAATAAACTCACATCCAGATTTGTGATCATTTTTTTCTTTGAAGGTGATGGTTTTCTTTACTTCTTAAGATTCAGTAGAATATACCTTATGTTATCATTTTATCATGAATTTATATCTCATTAGGGATCTAATTAGTTCCTTTACTACCATTTATTTCACACATTTACATTCTTGAATGTATATTACATTGGGATCCCTTGATCTAAAAAATATTTAAATGATTTTCATTATGAGAATATATATAGACAACTCATTACTATAGGACATTCTACGATTGAAGATTCTAGTAAATCACATAAACATTTTTATAATATAATCATTAGAGCGTATCTTAAAACATCAGAAATATTAATGATTCATATATAATCTAGTATCCATAAATTTATTTGTGACATATTGTATGAATTTTAATTAAACATATAATAAGTATTTTTCAAGAAGAAACATGATTAAATTCATTTCTATTAGGTCTAAAATTTAATTAATTAATAGCTTTCTAATTCAATTAAAAATTCATCTTATATTTGAGAGTAATTTTTTTGTCAGATTCATTTATGGGAACATATTCATACATTACAATTTTCCAAAAAGGATTTGAAATACAACCAAGAAAATGATGAATTTTGATTCTTCTTATTGGAATAGTTGGTGCCATAAAAAAATAGGAGCATAAATATTAGAACTAGATTCCATCGTAAAATATTTATTTTAAATTGATTGGGATTTGAAAAAAAAATTGAATGAAAATAAGTGTTTTGGGGGAAAATGAAAACACACCTTTGATAAAAAAAATTGGTTAGGGATAATATAAATAGTGGGTGAATTTTATATTCAAAAATATTAATTTAGAATGAAATATTATGTTCAAAATTAAAATATTTTAGAATTATAAAGTAAGAAATTTAATACGTGATAGCTCATAAATTAGATTTGATTTTATAAATACAAAATCATCTAAATCAAATCATAAAAAAATTAAAACTTAATTTATGAATGTATGTGAATTGATGTTTTAATGGTGTGTTCTCGTACATCTCTAACCATTGACTCAAGAGGTCAATTGTAAATATCCCTTGATCTGAAAGGTGATCAAGAAACCAATCCCTCCCAATTTTGAATTTTGAATGCACTCTTAAGTTTTTCAGTATCCAAGTAACATGTCCTAGACTTTTGTAAACTATGAATCATTGGAGATTAAAGGATGAGAAAATACAGATCTTCATTAGAAAATACCATTAAAATACCCTCATAAATCTCTCTGATGAATAATTTATAATGATAAATGAGTGATTTGAATGGATGGGTGGATATCCTTTTAGAATTCAATCTTTGACCATATATTTTAGATAATTTTCAAATATAGAGCTTCTCCATTGATTTTATAATTGTGAAAATTTAATTGGGATAATGGATCACAAGGTTAATCCTTATGGAATTAATAGGGTCCTTTTATATCCTCTAAAATGATCGTGATTCTTCTAAAAACCCTTGGATTTTATGAATCTATCATTGAAAACATTTATGTTATTTAAAAATTATAAATAAACCATATTGCAACATGTATGATGATACTAAGACTGTAATAGACACCATCAGGTAGCCAATGGTGTACCTAGAGTTAAGGTCTATTAGAGAACTTACACTAACTTTATATTATTTTATATAAGTTTGATGGTGGACTTTAGGTGCCAACCAAGTTCACTGGATGATCAGTTGGATAGCTAGTACTCCTCAACTGTGTATCGATTGATTTTACTGCACAACTAGGATGTTTCCATAATAGAACTAGGAATATTATACACTGAACCAGATAATTGGTGTATCTTGCTACTTCCTAACTTCTATCAATTCCACCACTTCATTCATAACCCATATATGGATCTTCTATGATTGTTCAAAGTAATTGTAGCATCAAGATTCAAATTTCTAATCAATTATAGTGGAATCAAATATATATTATTATATTATGATATTTTATCTCTTTGAATTAAATAAACATTCTAAAAATCACTTAAATTAAAAATTAATAAACTTTGTAGGGTTTCTATGATCATGAAAACACCATGAGAGAGAGAGAGGTGAAACCAAAATATACTTGCTCTTATGAATTTATTTTAATAGAAATATTTTATGAAATTGGGATAAAATACATTATTTCATAAACCATGAATTAATAAAGATAATTTTTCATATAAAATTAAAATGGTGGTGGATTGATATTTTCACATATAAAATCATAAAAAAGATATGATATTCACACTTTCATGGGAAAAGATCAAATAAAAAATATTAATAATTTATTTCATTATTTTAATGATGTTAATATTTCATAGAATGAATTGAATCAAATATTGAGTTATAGAAAACTAAATTAACACAATAATACATTGAATATGGATATAGAAAAAGGGTGGTTCTCTCTCGAATAGAAAAGGTGGTGTTAGTTTCAATGATAAATTTATTTTAAAAGAAATATTTTATAAAACTAGGATAAAATAAATTCTTTCAAAAACTAGGCATTCATAAAGATAATTTTTCATATAAAATGAAAATGGTGGTGGAATGATATGTTCACATAGAAAATCATAAAAATAGATGATATTCACACTTTCATGGGAAAAAATCAAATAAATTTTTTTAATGATTTATTTTATAGTTTTAATGATGTTAAAATTTCATATAATGAATTGAATCAATTATTGAGTTATAGAAAATGAAAGTAACACAATAATCCATTGAATATGGATATAGAAAAAGTGTGGTTCTCTCTCGAATAGAAAAGTTAGTGTCAGTTTCCTTGAGAAAGTTGAATGTTGATCTAAGAGAGAAAATGAAATATAGATATGAAAATAACTCATTGAATGAACAATGGTGAATAAAATTTTAGTGTTATAGTGATAAAGTTTTACAAATTCATATATGGATTGTCTTTTAAAATAAATCTCTATTTTGAAAATGAGATTAGCAACGAAGCACTCATTGTATTGATAATGTACGAGTTAAAGGAGATTGATAAGAAGATCAATAAATAGAAAATAAAATACTATTAAATGGATTATGTTCCAAAAATTAAAGCAATAGGTTAGTTAATACCCCACATAAATGAAATAATAATTCCCAATATGAATCATGTTTCATGAAATTATATTTGAGACAAATACCACGTTATAACCTTAGAAAATTTGGATCCAAAACCACAACAAGGATACAATTTCAAATAAATCATTAAAAACATGTAATAATGATAGGTTCATGATGAAAATTATTAATGTGGTATTAAAAACCCATTAAAAATAAAACATGGTTGATAATAACAAAATATTTATAAGTGTGTGAAAATTTGATAAAATAAAACATTATATGTTACATAATAATTGAAGTAAGAATCATTTGTTAACATGGGTATAAGAAATAATTTTAGACCTAGAACACAAGGAGGAAATTAAAAACAATGTATTCATTAGGTATAATGAATCATGGTTGAAATAATATAGTTTTTATAATAAGTTTTTTAAATAAATTTAAGAAATTTGTGTTAGAGGAAGCTCTTACTTTAATTCATACTAAGTCAAAAGTAAATCAATCCCCATGTAAAAAATAACTATATCAATTAGACATTTCATAAAATTTTTCATATTTATATCCTTTTATAAAATTCATTTATAATTATTCATTATAAGTATATTAGTTGTCTATTATATATTTTTGATATTGGGTGTGAGTAATCTTGATCGTTTTGATCTATTTTCATAATAATAGTGTGTTTATTCATTATTATACAAAATTTCATCATACGCAGAAAAAATAAGTTATTGAAATTAATGTTTTATTCTTTTTTTAATTATATATTTTTATTATATGGGTGTTTAGGTCATGATCCCAAAATATAAAATTTTTGATGAGCATGTTTCATTGATTATGCACGAATGTACGTTGGTATCACAAATAATGAGATTAATATAATTATTACCATTAAGGAAATAAAATAAAATAATTAATCAGTTATTTATATAATATATTTCTGTAAAATAAATTTTCATAGTAATTCATGATATAAATTTATAGTACGGTTCCATTAGGTGTTTAAACCATACAAGACAAGAGAATAACACAATTAATAGATGATTATGAAGAAATTTTACTGTAATATCATTATACCAAAAGCAAAATAAAATTATTTATTATTTAATATTGTTATATAATTTAACTATAATGAAATATAATAATAATATATCCTATAAAAATTTATTATATTGTATAATGAAATCTTTTTTCCTTATTGAATAATCCTTTGGACGGTTGAATTTACAATGGTTGTTTATTGTTCATACTACGAATAAGTGATCCAATTTTTCTTACTATTACCCTAATAATTAGATAAAACTAATCTTAATCTATTAAAATAACTATCATGATCATTTATGAATAGAGTTAATGAAAATAAAAAACTAAAAATCAATTTTCTCATAGCGGTAGTAATTTGAACGTACGTAAGGATGATGATTTCATTTTCCATAGAACATGGTAAATTTATAATATATTTTATCATTTTAGAATATAAAAATGTATAAATTTCATTATTATTTAATAAATTAAATGTTATAACCATTTTTAAGCTTTTTAATGAAGGTGAAACATGACACTTCATGGAGAATATAGTCCACACATATTCATGAATTATGTATTGTTTTTCCTTAAGGGAAAAGGGGAATGGTGGTTAATAGTTATTTTAAAATATTTGTAATGTTAATCATATAAAAATATATTTTTTTCATTTAATAGTAATTATAATAATATATTTGGAAAATTAATATATAAATTCAATTAAAGTAAGGAAAATGTGTACTCAAGTTGAGGATTTGGGCTTGCCCTTGGAGGACTCCTTGAATAGGGGGAGACTAGGCTAATCTCTTGTGACTAGAAGAATTAGAGGGTGAAAATAGATTATAGGGGATAGAATAAGGGTTTATATTAATTAGAAAACATAATATTTATGTTGTGTTCAATGGGTGGTGAGAGGCCCCCTTTATAAGTGTTAAGAATGGCTTTTTTTTAAATATTTCAACTTATTATAAAGATATAACATGTTTCACATGTCAAATTACTCCAAAAAATGGAAAAATAATTTATTGTGGGTATGATATAAGGTCGATAATACATCATCCATTAACATGAACACATGTTATAACTTTTATTTTATGTTCTTTACCCCTGGAATTTTCACTTTCACCATTTTTGGTTTTACGGTGTAAACTAGTTTTTACCCAGATTATTTACATTTAATTAATAATGAATGGATCTTATAAAATAATTTTCATATTATGATTTAGAATATGACATTAATTTTTTCAGATAAATTTTATAGGTGTGAGAAAAATAAATTTTAACATTGTCTCGTGTGAAGAGTAAAACCCCATTTTGAGAAATAGTGTATTTTTTGGGATATATTTTATGAATAGAATAAAAGTATCGATGTATTGTATTTTCATGAAAAAAAATTATTCTATTATAAAAAATTAAAATTACTACGTCGCTAGTAGTAGGCCAAAAATATAACCAAAATAATAATTAATTTAAAGAAAATACTCAAAAATTTATTATTGGAAAATATTAATTTTTTTTCATATATTGTTGAAAATAAGATTCTTAAATTTATAATGGTATTTAAAAAATATATTATAACTCCATAAAAAAAATTTAATCAATTAAAATGTTTTATAAACTTACAGGTCTTTCTTATATAATCATATTGTCACAAAATTTCCAGTTTTGGTAAAAACAATATTTTCCACTATTAATCTAAAAACCAAATATTTCAAAAAAAAATCCCAAAAACTCATATAAAACTAATATTGAAAATATTAATTTATAAAATGAAATTAATTTTTAAAACTAAAATTCTAAAATTTGATAATTTTACATTTAAATAAAAACATAAAATTATAATGAAATTTTTTTTCAAAAGAAAATAATATTTTTTAAATTATTTACAATCCTTATTATTATTTATTATAAATTAAAAATAATATTGATTTTAATATATTATTAGTATGAAAAATAATTTTATAATAATATATTAATTTTCACATAAAAGGACAATTTTAAAAAGTTACAATTTAAAATCATAAATCAGTTATACGAGTTATTTTACTAAAATACTTTAATTTATCAATTATTAATCATTGATAATGAAAATAATTTTAATTTATACATATATTTAAGAATTAGATTACATATATGTTAACATTTCAATTATATTACTATATTTTAATTCTAATATATAAGCTACTTGTTCGTTGTGGTTAGGTGTTGCATGTATCACATGCTATAAATCATATTAGTTATTAGAGGAATATAGATTTTAAAATATATTGGTATTGCATTAAAACCCCTTAAAATAATATTAACCACCTTAAAATTATCTATTTAATATCATCATGTTTCTATTAAAATGATATTATACCACTATTAACCAACTTCATAATCATAATCATTCATTGATTATGGTATGTTCATGTTTGGGTTAGTCTAACTACCTATATGAATAATGATATAATATAGTATTATGAATGAATATGATAAATTACTTACTAATTATATATCACATAAATAATTAAATAATGATTTTATTTTCATTCAGGATTGGAAACATTAATATTTAACTAATTAATTAAGACACTAATGCTTGTTACTTAAAAATCGTTACAACATGCTCATCATCAAATTCATCATTAAAGAGAATGACCCAAAATACTAAAACATGAAATTATAAAAGTATAAATAATTATAAATAATATATTTTAGAACCCTATATTCTATTGGAATCATGAACTATGAGATAATAAGGAAGAAAAACACCACCTTTATGAAACTAGTTTAAAACTATCAATATTACTCACTTGATATATTAAAAATAGATAATAGCCAACTAATATAATCAAAGATAATTTAATAAATTATGATTATAAAATTATTTGGATATTAATAAGTTTTTGAAATAGGTGATTTATATTTTTATGTTTTTCATACAGGATGATTGAGTGTGAGAAACTAATTTTGAATTCAAGGTAAGTGTTGCTTGTCTCGAATTTCACTACTTGAGACTTAATTTTTTTATACACATTTTTTTCTTAATAATGGTTTATCTAATACCCATTTAAAAGTTTTTATATAGATTCTATAATAAATAATGGATTTTAATTTTAATTTTTAAATCATATCCTTCAAGGGTTTTTGATTCGATTGTATCTAACATCGTAAGGGTTTCATTGTCTCATTTTCAACTCCACGGGACATGTTTGATATTTTTCACCTCTGTTTCATTTGCATGGTGTATTTTCTAACATATTTTCTTCATATATGAAAATATATTCCATTTAATGATATGTAAATGTCCATTTCATGATCTTACTATCAAGCCCATTGGAATTTTTTGTTATTGATACCACAATGGTTTGATCGGATCAATTTCTAATTCCTTGGGTTATAGTCTTCCTTACTTGAATATACTTTTAAATAATTATTTTATACATCCATTTATTTATTTTATATGTTATTGGCTCTTTTTACTTCTGGAAATTACTTCTCGCCATCAAAACAACTTTTTTGATATTTTTTTTCAAAATAAAGGTATAATGTTGGTTAGAATAACTCTTATTCGTAAAAATGAATCTTTTCATCCATGTTCATATATTTCCTATAAATAGTGATTTACTTAATGAAATGCAATTATTTTATCCCTTTTATATTATAATTATTTTTCATTATATCTTTCATTAAATAATTTTTTTTAAATGTCTCTCTGATGTGGTTCTTCTTTAAAATGACATAAAAATTTTAATGAAGGCATTTCATTTTATAATTTTCCACTCTTGATTAATTAAGTTGATTTTTTCTCTTTTCACAAATTAATTATTTTTAACAATTAAAAATAATGTTTTAAAAAGTTTTCTATTCCCATTTTAAAAAATTATTTGTAATTTAATTTCCAATTTATCATTTATAATAATGTTTAGAGGGTTTTGTAACAATGTTTAAAATTACAATTCTATTTTCCCTCCATTGTTTATCTATCATGAAATAAGGTTTTGAACAACCTATATATTTTATTATCAAATTATTCGTTTAAAAAAATAATATTATTGATATCATATGATTTTATAATTTCATATTATGTGATGTTTTTTAAAATTTTATTACACCCATCCTTATTCCAAGGTTTCTTTATGATATGATGATGATTGAATTTAAGTCACACACACATGTATGGGTGATGGTGGGTGGGGTCCTATATCACTCTCCAATTAATTGGTTTATATTTATATATAATTATATGTTTATGTGTGTAAATAATGATTTTTCTCATAGAGGTGTGGACATAATGACTTTTTTATCATTTTCAGGCATGGAAAAAATGAGTTTGTTCCCATGGGCATGGGAATAATAAGTTTTTTCCCAAAGGTTTCCCTATGATTATAGATTTTAAAAATTTACATTGTATTTATCATGTTATTACACATTTACAATATGCATATAATTTTGATGATATTTCATATTTTAATGTTACTCCTTATTTTTAAAGTATTATACACTATTATACCATGCCTGTATGTTTTATTATTAATTAGATGTTTTTTAGACATGACATAACTTTTATACATTCCTAATTATATTTTTATGATATTTTGTTTCTTTATTATGTTTTATGATTATTATATATCATTTTATGATATGCTAATATGAAATTTATTTTCTTCCTTATGTTCTCTTTCGTGTTTATGGTCTAATAAAAAATGATAAGGTTTGTACCTTACTATGTATCAGAGAATAGACTTTTCTTATGCTTTCATATTGACTTTTTTTATGATTATTATATCATGTGAGATGTTTATAAAGGTTTTATAGTATAATTATTTTTGTGGTAATGTTTTAAATGTTGTAAATTGATATGTTTATAATGATAATATTCACAACACAAACACTTTTGATCCTCGGTTTATTTGAATTTCTATGAGATCCATTATATAAATCATGATACAAATGTATTATTTTTGTTTTTTTAGTTTGGTTCGAATTATTTGGTATGAGAGGAGGGTTTTTTTATTTTGGGAATTATTTTATTAAACATTATTGAAACCCCTTGGGATAAGTCCAATTGATATGTCTAATTACTAGATAACTTCTATAATTTTTAATAAAGTAGAGATTGGTTTGTCTTCAAGGAAATAACATCATTGTCTAGATACTGTAAGTGGATTGATTCTTCGGCACATATGTTTCTATGGATAATAACACTAAAAATTGAGGATTTATTATTAACTAAATCATCACATAGTCCATGAAAAATTGAAATAACTAGAAAACTATTTTGATACTTTTAGGGGATATTGTTTACATAATTCTCATTCTATTCATAAACCATCTTAATGGATTTTAATATAAAACTAGTTTAATAATTAAAAATCCATGTATAACCAAGATTAAAACCCAATGATTCACAGGTAAACATAAATACATTAGTTATGGAATCCTTCCCCTAATATTATAGTTAAATTATATGTACATTAATTAATTTTGGTATAATCATTACCAATTTTACTTTAGTGAATGTAATTGTGGGAACCTAACAGAGATGAGTTAACAATGGGTGAAATGGAAAATGTAGAGATTTTCTTAATGGGAAACCTAGTAAGATTTAGTTTGGGATGAGAAATATCATCCCAATGATCACCCAACTATCTGATTTTGTGAAAAAAAATGTAATTCATGATGAGCTCCCAAACACACTAAGGAAGGTTCCAAACTTTATTTTTTCATTTTTGAATAATCATAAACTATGTTTTAGTGTGTGTCATAATAAACTAGTTTCAATATAGTCCATAAATTAAATTGGAAATATTTTTTTCATTTTTAGTTCTCAGACCATAAGAATGACGTTTTGGTCATCTATCATTTAGAAGAAGATGATGACCAGTAGTGGGATGTCATTAAGAATACCATTTAAATGGAGGAAGTATACTATCTATATTTTTAATAGTTTAATAAGACACAATCCAATAATTATTTTCCTTTAATTATTTTCCATTAAGTATTTTCACAAAAAAATTGAGTGGAAATTATTGGAACTAAGGAAAATAGAGGATGAGCCTATTGGAAGATAAGAGGAAATTTTCACAAGACTCATGAGGTATGAATTCAGCTTCATCATTTATAATGAGAATAAAATAAATAACTTTTTAATAGGATTATAGCATATTATTCAAAGCATGTTATTCGAAAGAGTTTTCAGTATATATTAATATATTATTCAGAATTCTCTTAGAGTAGATATATAAATTGGATCCTCTCATTATTTTGGGGATAAGAAAATGAAAATGATATATCATGAAATCTATAATTATAAAAAACTTGGTCAAAATAAATTCCAATTTTCTACATGAAATAATTGTTGGAGGAAGAAATCTGATAATTTATTTAGGGATGAGAAAAAAAATTATGTTTTGTCATATAGGAAACCTATCCCATAACTATTGAAGTAAGATTAAGGGTCAATAATAGCAACAAAGGAGAATAGAGTTAAAAATAATTATCCTCCCACACTAAAATGATTCAAGAACAAGGATTTTGGGAATTATTTGATTTAATTTAACAACCCTCAAACCAATGAATATAATAGGCCACAAAAACCTCATGAATTAAGGGAATAATGAATGGAATTCATGATAACAAACTCTAATGTAAATACTAACAATGAAGTGATATGAGGAACGTAATATATATTTTTAGATATGTTTAAAAATTATTTGATTTATGTTCATCTCATTATTTTATATCACACTTGTTTTTTATGAAAGTGGATTATTCACCTCATATAATGGATATTAAACTATATGTGAAAATCCATGGTGGCACAATGATTGTGTATATGATATATAAATATACTAAGATTGAGAATTATGGGAGGATACTTCTAAGAAATATAATCTTTCTTTCCTTATATGAATTTGATTTAATTTTGGGTATGGATTAGATTTCATTACATAAATCACATATCAACTATCAGGGAAAGAATATCTCATTTTATAGTCTGATTCATCTTGTTATCAAGTATAATAAAAAAACATTAAGTCCACTTGGAATAAAATTCTATAAAATGGTTTATGATACCAAAAAATGAGTGATGGTTGGATCAACTGATCATAGTGGAAATCGAAATCAATTTCATTCCTATTAAATGGGAGTATTCTGATGTATTTCAAAATAAGCTTCCTGGTCTTCCCCAAGGAATGAGTTTGAGTTTAAAAAATTACACAATATAATATCTATAGAAACATTAAAAATCATTATATAAAATATATTTGATTAAATTAGAGGAATAATAGACGCACCAATAAGATAATATAGAATACAGTTTTATATTCCCTAGTGTTTTACAATGGGGTGCACCCATCCTATTTTTCAAAAAAATTAGGATGGATAGATGCGTAGTTTCTTTGATTATTTTGGGCTTAATAAAATCAAGATAAATAACAAGTATTCTCTAACCCGTATTGATGATTAGTTTGATTAGCATAGGGGAGCTTCACACTTATCAAAGATTTACCTTAAATTCTAGATACCATTATTTGAGGTTATAAAGATAGGATATTTTCGTGATCACTTTTATATATGAGGTATAACCACTATGAATATATTATTATTCTCTTTGGACATATGTATTCTTATGAAATATTGATCGCGTTGTCGAGCGCGTCAAATTAGTTGTTTAATTTTGACTAGAATTTCTGCAGTATAGCAGCAACCCTAGGTCATCTCTCGATGGAGCTTTAGATCATTAATTTAAAAAGAGGGTTTTGATTATGAAATTATAAGGTAAATGAGTTTTTTTAAAACTTGGGGTTTTTATGTTTAAATATTAAAATAGAAAATGAAAGCGATAAAACAATGTAGAGATTAACAGAATTAATTAAGCGTGATCTACCTGGGGTACTCTCATGATGTTTATCCTTCATCGCTTCATGATATAGGGTTATGATCTTTTAATACCCGGCTTGTAACACCTAGAACTAGAATATTATTGAGTTTATACTAGGATACCTCCTAGGGTTCAGTCGAAAACACACAATGATTCACTGGACACCGCCGATGATTGGGTGAATTGTGTTTGACTTCATAACCAAAACTCACCAAGGCAACACACAAAAAACTCGATGCGTTGTCCAGGTTTGTATGTTATTTCTTTATGATTTCATGAAATAAATGTACATGGCCTTGACAGTGCCTGTGTGAGTTCTATTGACCAATATGAACCACACAAGCACCGTAATTGAAAGGGGGAAAAGAAAGTGGTGAATAGTGTGTGAAACATCACATGAATGAGTACCCCCAAACATGATCATATGAGTTGAGAATGAGATACCAGTACATAACTCAATAAAATAAGAATATAGGATGATGAAAAACAACACAACAACCTATAATTAAAAAGATCATTCAAATATTACAAACATGAAGCTTGGGGTTTACATCACGTTCCTCCCCGGGTGATCACAAGGGGTTTAGAAACCCATGATGGAGGAAGAAGAGAATGATGTTGGGTTAGAACTTTCCATAGCCTCCAGAACTGCTAGGGATGTTGAGAAGACTCTTTGGGGACTCCAAAATGGCATCACCTTGCCTCCTGTCCGAACTTGCAAATGGGGAGCCCAAGGTGTCATTTTATAGGAAAATTGGAAGGTGGTTTTAGGCACACAGATTTCATCAATCCACTTATACCAAGCGTTTCGGCCTTCAGACAGCCTTATCTCTCTTTGTAGAAAATAGAAAAGTTGTATACCTACCTCTTGAATATCTCCACCAAAAGTTTTGCACCATTTGGACAACTAAAGCTCATGATATTGATAAAATACAGAACACCGCATTTGACTTGGTCCAAATTCGGTGTCTTGGACAGATCAGTTCGAATGGGCCCCATAGAAGCCGAATCAGGATTGGGTTCCTTAATATGAAATGTAGCCTATTAAATTTTGGACAGTTCCACAAAATATCCTCCCATTTGGATGAAAATATTTTGTGTAATATGTAAAACAGTGGACAGATATCCATGGATCCATGCAATTTTGGCCCATTTTTCTTCCACTTCATCAAGGGCCCTCCAAATCACCTCCACCTACATTGAAATAATAAAAACAAGTAACATTTCCCATTATAATGTTTATTAAAATTAATCAAATGATTCAAAAATAAATTGAAATTTATTATTATATTTGGAATATTCATTACAAAACTAGTTTAAAATAGCGGTGTAAGGGTGGAATAAAACAGTGAATCGTGGTACGATCAAACCCCCACACCTAAAAATTTGCACTTCTGGGAAAAGTCACATATCTGAATAAAATGATGCATATATATATATTTCCAACATCATGAAGATTTAACATTTTAGGATATTTTAATTCACTAAATTAATGTGATCAATGCACGAACCACACCAAGGAGTTCTTCCCAGTGAAAATGGAAAAAGATGACTCATAAATCATATCATAATAAAATTCAAAGCAATTTATGACACCAATATGAGCAAGGAATTCAAAATTCAACCATTACACTAACTCTCCATGTGTGTGTGTGAAAACCATTCCATGCTATTCTTTCCACTTTCTATCAAATAAATATAGGTTATTTTAACATTATTCAGCTTTAAATGATTTTTCACCGAACCTGTCCTGCATCCTTTGCAATCATATTTCAAGACCCACTCATTTAAGCATTCCCAGAAGTCAAACCATAAGCTCCCGACCTAGATATCCCCATATGTTTCACATTTCATCACTCCCCTCATTTATTATATTTTTTTGAAGTTTCATTTGGAACAAATCTCACACTCATCTCTCAACCCTTGTTTGATATTCTCACGACACTAATTACAATAGTTATAACAAGATCAAAGGTTGAGGAGGAGTGGTTTTTGACCTACCCAAGACACAATCAATTTTTTTGTTTTTGTTTTTTTTAGGGCGTACAATAGTCGGACATTAGGTACACATGCATAGGTCAATCTGGTACAGTAATGAAACAGATCAGATAAGGAACGAACGTATGGAAATATCATTTAAAGCTAAAAAATATTAACCCGACATATATTTACCTTATATTAAGTAAGAAATATTCACACTTTTTGGTTTGGTTCAAAAATTTGTGGAGATATTAGTGACACAGTTTTTCCAAAAACTACTCACACAAGGAGCATCAATCATCTCAAAGGATTCACATAGATACGACCATTTATATCATTGACATAAAATCAATTCACTAAAAAAATCACTCCTTGATGGTAAATTCATACACAAATTCTTTTTAGCCTTCGTTATGGTATTTTTACTTTCCCCCCTTTATGGTCGCCAAATCATGGAACTTCGAAATTGTTGATGGGGAAAAATGAAAATACCATAAAGAAGGCCAAAAAGAGAAAACAAAAGGATAAAACGATGAAAATTCCTAACTAACCCAGGAATGTATCCACCCCCCCACACATAGAATGTGCAGTGTCCTCACTGAAATAATTGAGAATGTGAGAAGGAAGGATAAAACCTGGTGTGTTTTATTGGTATGATGCGTCGAGAAGGTGGATTTCCTCCATTGAATTCTTTGTAAAATCCTCATAGAAGTGTTTAAGTCGCTGACCATTGATAGTAAGACTTCGTCCACTCTGCTCATGAAAAACCTATATTGCACCAAAAGGGTAAACATTAGTAATAGTATAAGGACCGAGCCATTGGGAACAAAGCTTACCTGGGTAGAGCTTAAGCCTAGAATTGTACATGAGGACCTTCTCACCAATATAGAACTTTCGTTGGTGAATCATGATACCATTAATAGCCTTTGTCTTCTCTTTATATATCTGAAAGTTCTTATATGCATCGCGTCGAATTTCTTCCAACTCTTGAATCTGTAGCTTTCTTTGCTCACCTGCATCTGAAAGGTTCATATTACATTGTTTAACAGCCCAATATGCACGGTGTTCTACCTCCACTGGGAGGTGACAATCCTTTCCAAACACAATTCTGTATGGTGACATTCTGACTGGGGTTTTAAAAGCAGTATGATACGCCCAAAGTGCATCATCCAAGTTCAAACTCCAATCTTTCCTATTGGGTTGTACCATTTTTTCCAAGATTCTTTTAACTTCCCGATTTGATATTTCTGCTTGTCCATTAGTTTGGGGGTGATATGCAGTGGAGACTTTATGATCAACCTCATACTTACAAAGCAAATTTTTCATGTTGCGATTGAAAAAATGTGAACCCTGATCACTAATGATGAATCTTGGTAAACCAAACCTACTAAAAATTTGGGACCTCACAAAATCAATAACCACTCGAGAGTCATCGGTCCTGGTAGATTTTGCTTCCACCCATTTAGATACATAGTCAACATCCAATAATATGTACATAAAGCCAAATGAATTTGGAAAAGGCCCCATGAAGTCAATTCCCCATGCATCGAAGATCTCACAAAATAACATGGGCTGTTGGGGCATTTCATTCCTCTTAGAGATATTCCCTGTGAATTGACAATGACTACATGACTTGAAAAATCTATGAGAATCCCTATACAATGTTGGCCAATAAAGTCCTGAGTCAAGGACCTTTCGAGATGTACGTTGAGAGCCAAAGTGGACCCCACAGGCCAAAGTGTGGCAGAAGGTCAAAACAGAGGTGAACTCATGGTCAGGGACACACCGACGAACTACTTGGTCACTACAAATTCTCCACAAGTATGGGTCATCCCAAATGTACCAACGAGAGTCATGCTTAAGTCTCTGGGATCATGAAATGATTAAATCGGTGGGGACCCTAGATGTTGCTAGAAAATTCACAATGTCCGCATACCAAGGGGTAAGGTCCACAACATCACAAAGGTTCTCATGAGGGAAGAATTCTCCAATGGGTAGGGGTGAGTCAACATGATGGTCCAATGGTGGGGAAATCCTACTAATGTGGTCAGCTACCACATTCTCCACCCTCTCTTATCTCTAATCTCAAGGTCAAACTCCTGGAGGAGGAGCATCCATCAAATGAGGCGGGGTTTGGATTCAGGTTTCTTTAGGAGGAAACAAAGGGCAACATGATCAGAGAAGACGATGATTTTTGACCCGAGAAGATATGAATAGAATTTTTCCAAGGAAACACAATAGAAAGAAGTTCTTTTTTAGTGTTTGTATAGTTTACCTGGGCAGGGTCAAGGGTACGTGAGGCATACACAATGACATGAGAGGACTTCTCAACCCTTTGTGATAAAACTTCCCCAGCTGCAAAGTTAGAGGCATCACACATAAGTTCGAAGGGAATATCCCACCTTGGTGGATGGATTATGGGAGGTGATGTGAGTCTCATTTTTAGTGAATTGAAAGCATCCTCACAATTTTTATCAAAAAAAAATTCAGAATCCTTTTGTAATAACCGAGATAAGGGAAGTGCGATCTTACTAAAGTCTTTAATGAATCGGTGGTAAAAACCAGCATGACCCAAGAAAGACCACACCCCACGAACACATTTTGGATATGGAAGGGATGAAATTAATTCAATTTTAGATTTATCAACCTAAATTCCCTTATTTGAAATGATATGCCCAAGAACTATCCCCCGCTCAACCATGAAATGACATTTTTCATAATTTAAAACAAGATCTTTTTCAATGCAGCGGTGGAGGATAGAACCTAGGTTTTCCAAACAATCATCAAAAGAAGAACCATAAACCATGAAATCATCCATAAATACTTCCATACAACTCTCAAGGTACTCAGAAAAAATACTCAACATACATCTCTGAAAAGTATCAGGAGCATTACATAGGACAAAAGGCATTCTTCTGTATGAAAATGTGCCGAATGGACAGGTAAATGCGGTCTTTTCTTGATACTCATGGTCTATATGGATTTGGAAATAACCTGAATAGCCATCAAGGAAACAATAATGGGACTTACCAGCCAATCATTCTGACATTTGGTCAATTAAAGGTAATGGAAAGTGGTCCTTCCGCGTGGCTTGATTCAGTCGACGGTAGTCAATACAGACTCGCCAACTATTTTGCACATGTATTGGAACCAATTCATTCCTTTAATTTGACATAACTGTTATTCCTGTTTTTTTAGGCACAATTTGCACTGGGCTAACCAATTTACTATTAGATATAGGATAAATGATCCCTGCAGCAAGTAATTTACTGACTTCCAATTTTACCACTTCAAGGAGAGTGGGATTCAACCGATGTTGAGATTTTCTTACGGGTTTAGCCTCATCATCCAAAAGTATATGGTGCATACAAATAGATGGGATAATCCCGGGAATAACAACCAATGTCCATCCTATAGCCTTTTTACACTCTCTCAGAAGTATGAGCAGTTTTGATTCTTGTTGTGGAGAGAGGTTATTGGAAATAATGATGGGAAATTGGTCAATACCCTCAAGATATTCATATTTTAAATTAGAAGGAAGTTGTTTAGTTCCAACACCAGTTGTTTTTGGATTGAGGGAGTGGATTTTGAGGGAGTGAGGTCCATGAAACTATCTATCTACTCATGTTTATTCTCAAAGGAAAGAGAATCTATTGAAATGAGATTTGCAGAATCATCGATAGTCATGGGTACCTCATAATAAACACACTCATCAATTAAATCACAAAATTTACATTTTTCTAAACCCACACAACATTCAAAAGAAGAACAAAAACTCAAATCATCCATGGGTGAATAAGAGGAAAATAAATCAGAGGATGGGTTGAGGATAGAATTTTGTGTGTGTTTTTCGTTAGAGAGCACTTCCATTGAATAGATAGGAAGAGTTGAGTGCTCTTCAATGGGGTGTTTCATAGCCTCAAGGATGTTAAAACTTACCTTTTCTCCACCAAATTCCATGGACAACGTACCATTGTGAGCGTTGATGGTCGTCTTTGCTGTTTTGAGGAATGTCCTCCCAAGTATGAGAGGGGCATGTCCTTGGGTTCGGGTATCTTCCATCTCAAGAATGCAAAAGTCTGCAGGGAAGATGAGATTCTTCACTCGTACAAGGACATCCTCAATCACTCCTTTTGGATGCGTTGTACTCCGGTTGGCAAGTTGCACGACAATTCCGGTTGGTTGAAGCTCCCCAACCTGCAGAGAAGTATACACATAGTGAGGCATTACATTAATGGAAGCACCTAAATCTAGCATAGCATCAGAAAAGAAAGTCTCCCCTATGGTACATGGTATCGTGAATGTGCCTGGATCCTTGCATTTGGTTGGTATTGCTGGTTGAATCAAGGCTGAGACATTCCTCCCCAGGTTGAATCTCTCATTCCCCTTCAACCTCCTTATATGGGTGCAAATCTCTTTAAGAAATTTGGCATAACGGGGAATTTGCTTGACTGCATCCAACAATGGAATATTAACTTGAACTTTTTTAAATGTATCCATTATCTCATTATCAATATCATTATCAAAAAATTTCTTAGATTTAGAGAGTCTTTGTGGGAAAGGAAGAGGAATGGATTGTTCATTTGAATCATCAATGATAATTTGATTGCCCTTTTTATTTCATTTTTCATTACTTGAAATTTTTGAGGGTTGGGAAGGAGTGTTTTCAAGAGGGGGACATACCTGTTTCATAGAATTAGTAGAAGGATAAGCTTATTTACCACTACGAAGTGTAATTTCACATACATTACCTTTATCCTTCGAATTGGCAATGGGTTGGGATGGTAGTTATCCAGACCCTTACATCTTAAGCTCACCGATGGTGTTCGCCAATTGTCCCACTCAAGTTTGTAGGTCTTGAATTGCCGATTGTGTGGTCTGTTGGAACTAAAGGTTATGGGTTGCCATTTTCTTCACTATATCCTCGAGGCTTGGTTCAGATTTGGGAGGAGGATGATTGTTTTGAGAAGTTGAAGGATAATAAGGTTGCATACCTTGTCCTTGTTGATACCAATTCTACTTTGGGTAGCTTGAGTTTCCTCTTTGTCGGTACTGGGTTTGTGCTTGCCACCCTGGATTTGGATTTGGCCTGAATTGTTCTTGCTTGAAGGGAGGTGCTTGTTGGAATGGATGCCCTGGGAACACAACTGCACAAGACTCGGATGAATCTTGAAGTTGTGGGCACTAGTCAGAAAAATGAGTGTTATCAGAACAAATACCACAATACAATGGAATAGAAGTAGAGTGTGAGTTACCTTGTGCTTGAGCTAATTGCCTTATAAGGGTATGCATCTCATCAAGTTTAGTATCTAACTTTTTTTCTAGGGCTGAATGACTTACCTCATGAACTCCTTGGGTTGGTGTAATTGCTCATGTACTAAATTGGTGTGCATTTTGAGCCATGTTGGCTATTAAGTCACGAGCGACGGAAGGAGTTTTATCAACTAGGGCACCACCAGCTGCAGCATCAATCATTCCATAATCCATGGGGATAAGTCCCTCATAGAAGTATTGAATTAAAATTTGTTCACTAATCTGGTGGTGGGGGAAACTTGAACAAAGTCTTTTGAATCTCTCCCAGTATTCATGAAGGGTCTCTCCTTGTAACTGCCTAATGCCACAAATTTCTTTCCTAATTGATGCAGTTCGGGAGGCAGGGAAAAACTTCTCTAGAAAGAGTCATTTAAGGTCATTCCAGCCCCCAATTGTGGTAGGCAGATAGTATGGCCAATCTTTTACTACACCATCAAGGGAGAAAGGGAATACCCTAAACTTTATGAGGTCCTCAGACACATTTTGGGGTTTCATGGTGGAGCACACTATGTGAAACTCCTTTAGATGTTTGTGAGGCTCCTCATCGGGAAGACCATGGAATTTTGGAAGGAGGTGGATGATGCCTGATATTAGCTAAAAATTGTCCGCTTTCTCAGGATATTGGATGTACGCAAGTTGGTACTCCACATCCGGGGTGGTCAGTTCTTTTAATGTTCTGTTATTTGCAGTCGTGATCTCTGGGGTTTGATTTGGTTCAATTTTTGATTGGTTTTGGAACACTTGAGGTTCCATAAGGGGTTCCTCAATGTTACTTGATTGACCTTCTCTAGATGCCTTGATTTGTTTGTGAACTGACTTTTCAATTTCAGGATCAAATTCAAGTAGTGTTTCTTTACCAGATCTTGTCATGCAACAATGATGTCCAGTTTGATTAATTGATTTTGTTGTTGTGTTTTTTTTGATTTGAGATGGATAAAAAAACTTAATAAGGGTTAAAGAAGAATATAATTTTATACTATAGAATTAGAGAGGGAGATGGATAAGAAGAGAGAGAGAGAGAGAGAGAGAGAGAAAGAACACACCAAAAACAACAAAAAATAAAGACAAAACCCAAAAAAAACACACAATCAAATGGGGGTGGGGTATTTAAAGGAGTACTAATTAATAAGTAAAATAACTAAATAAAAGTAAATAAAGAAAAAAATGATCTTGTCTCCCTGAAAACGGCGCCAAAATTTGATCGTGTTGTCGAGCGCGTCAAATTAGTTGTTTAATTTTGATAAGAATTTCTACAGTATAGCAGCAACCCTAGGTCGTCTCTCGATGGAGCTTTAGATCATTAATTTAAAAAGAGGGTTTTGATTATGAAATTAGAAGGTAAACGAGGTTTTGTAAAACTTGGGGGTTTTATGTTTAAATATGAAAATAGAAAATGAAAGTGATAAAACAATGTAGAGATTAATAGAATTAATTAAGCGTGATCTACCCAGGGTACTCTCATGACGTTTATCCTTCACCGCTTCATGATATAGGGTTATGATCTTTTAATACCTGGTTTTTAACACCTAGAACTATAATTTTACTGATTTTATACTAGGATACCTCCTAGGGTTCAGTCGAAAACACACAATGATTCACCAGACACCGCCGATGATTGGGTGAATTGTGTTTGACTTCATAACCAAAACTCACCAAGGCAACACACGAAAAACTTGATGCATTATCTAGGTTTGTATGTTATTTCTTTGTGATTCCATGAAATAAATGTACATGTCCTTGACAGTGCTTGTGTGAGTTCTATTGACCAATATGAACCACACAAGCACCGCAATTGAAAGGGGGAAAAGAAAGTGGTGAACGGTGTGTGAAACATCACATGAATGGGTACCCCCAAACATGATCATATGAGTTGATCATGACATACCAGTACATAACTCAATAAAATAAGAATAGAGGATGGTGAAAAACAACACAACAACCTGTAATTCAAAAGATCATTCAAATATTACAAACATGAAGCTTGGGGTTTACATCACGTTCCTCCCCGGGTGATCACAAGGGGTTTAGAAACTCATGATGGAGGAAGAAGAGAAAGATGTTGGAATAAAACTTATCATAGCCTCCAGAACTGCTAGGGATGTTGAGAAGACTCCTTAGGGACTCCAAAATGGCAGCACCTTGCCTCCTGGACGAACTTGCAAATGGGGAGCCCAAGGTGTCATTTTATAGGAAAATTGGAAGGTGGTTTTAGGCACACAGATTTCATCAATCTACTTGTACCACACGTTTCGGCCTTAATAAAGCCTTATCTCGCTTTGTATAAAATAGAAAAGTTGTATCCCTACCTCTTGAATGTCTCCACCGAAAGTTTGGAACCATTTGGATAACTACAACTCATGATATTGATAAAATACAGAACACCACATTTGACTTGGTCCAAATTCGGTGGCTTAGACAGATCAGTTCGGATGGGCCCCATAGAAGCTGAATCAGGATTGGGTTCCTTAATATTAAATGTATACTATTAAATTTTTGACAGGACCACAAAATATCTTCCCATTTGGATGCACAGATTTTGTTTACTATGCAAAACAGTGGACAAATATCCATGGATCCATGCAATTTTGGCCCATTTTTCTTCCACTTCATCAAGAGCCCTCCAAATCACCTCCGCCTACATTGAAATAATAAAAACAAGTAACATTTACCATTATAATGTTGATTAAAATTAATTAAATGATTCAAACATAAAGTGAAATTTATTATTATATTTGTAATATTCATTACAAAACTAGTTTAAAACAACGGTGTAAGGGTGGAATAAAACATTGAATCGTGGTACGATCAAATATTCATGGATATTAATAATTGATTATTTAGAGACTACCTTGATAAATATGTCTTTTCTTTATAGATTATATTATAATATATTAAAAGAGAAAGGGAGATCATTATGATTATTTGAATATTGTTTTAATGATCTAGTAAAAGGTGTTGTTGTATGAAAAATTTAGCAATTATGAATTCTAGAGTTGGATGTAGTGATGTTTGCAATAAATATTTGGAGACATTGTATCTATAGTGAAGAGTTTGATATATATATATATTGATAAAAAGATCATGAAATATTTATAACCATTGAATCAATTTAATATTAACAAAAGTATATGGTTTGAATTGATAAAATATCACCCATGGTCAATACATTACCACCTAGGGTTAGGTAAGGAAAATAACATAGTTGATTCTTTGGGTAGGAAATACCATGAGACTCTATCCATGATAAGGATTGAAAAGGATGTAATACTCATGTATTTTTAGATGATGAATGTTGAAGTCCTGAGGTGAGGAGATAAATACAATCTCTCCTAAATGAATACTCAACTTCCATCCACAGGAAGATTAAAGAAGCCCATAAATATGATCTAGAGCTATAAAAAATTTGATGAATATTATGGAGTAAAAATTTCATAAAGAAGTATTTATAAGGTTTGGAACCCAAATGTGTGTCCCATCAAGACTATAATTATTGAAGAAACTTATGGATGATTCACATAGCTCACCATTCTCCATATCCAAGATGTATGAAGTTCTATAGGGATCTAAAACAAATTTTATGGTGGTATAGGTTGAAGAGTGAAATTACAGAATACATATCATGATACATGGTATGCCAGTAATTTAAGGCTAATTGAAAAAAGTCTAAGGGTATGTTGAAACCATTTCTGATATCATTATTTAAATGGGATAACATCCCCATGAATTTTTTTATAGGAATCCACAAAACATCTAAAATCCATAATGTAATTTCGGTTTTATTATATCATACTATGAAGTTAGGGAATGTTATTTACATAAAATAAGATTTATCACATGGACAACACACAATGATATAGATAAGGGAAGTGACAAGACTATATAAGTACCAATACCCATTTTATCTAATTAGTATTTGAGGTTTAAGTTGATGTTCTATAGAAGTATTTAGAAAGAACATGAGACAATGTTGAGTTTCAACACTACAGATCATCCTAAAATAGATGGTCCATCTGAGAGGAACATTCAAACTTGATATTATACGTAGAGAACTTGTTGAATTGATTTTAATGGATTTTATGATAAAAACTCCCCAATGTAGAGTATTTATATGAAAATAGTTTACATTTTAGTATTCAGAAGCCACCATATGATGTTCTTTATGGGAAGAGATGTAGGACTCCAACATGAAGGGATGAAATTAGAGAGAGGAACTTTATAGGTCCTGAACTTATATAATAAATGATTGAGAAGGTTTAAACCTTTAAAAGGAATATGAATGAAGAACAAATTCTATTAGGGAAAGGAGGAGAAATGGTCACTTAAAAAACTTATTAGAATTACTACAGATATACCATAAGATTAATGATAAAAATATCCACTATATGTTAAAATGAAACTCAATGCAGTTGAAAATCGAACCTCCAGATACTCACATCCCACTCAACTGAGTATACCCGAAGTATGAAGTCCCTACACCCTAAATACTTATAAATTTGACCTCATTCACATCATAGTAGACATTGAAAATGCAAAAAAGATCTAAGATATATTAAAAGAAGTAACTAAAATACATAACAAATTAAATGATCATAAAAGAATTAATGTTCTCTATGATTTTGTCTTATGTGAATATAAGGAAACAAGATAACTTCATTGTATTAATTTAAGTACATAATAATTATAAACATCCTATAAAACCATCTATAATAATCTATCATATCAAAATTAACACATTGAAAATATCTAATGTACTTTGAATGAGTCAAATTCAATTTATACATGCTACTTTGCTATTTTTAAACATTGTTCATTGTTGGTCCCCGCTTCCATTAGTGTGAAATTTTACTAGTATTCCAGGTCAAACCATGTTTCCATATTCATGGAGAAACCACTAAATAAATGTCATTGTTGTTTTCCTGTAAAATTGTTTACCTCAAACACATGTACCTATAAACACATTAAGATTCTTCATTCCATTGAATTCATTTTATAAGGTTCTCAATATTGTAGACCACCATAGATTTCATGTTAAGATACAAACTTACAATGACCCTATTATATTTTAGGATATGAACTACTATTTCCAACACACTAACCCAATCCATTTACCACAGATCAAATTTATGATAAATGTTAATCATGTTATTGAACATATGATGATCTAAAATTTTGATTCTTGAACAGAATGTGCTAAAACATTCTATGGTAAAACTAGTATTCATATCCTAAAAATCTATCACTTAAAGATTTTTCATAGGGAAAATCTTTCCAACCCTTTTTAGAGAACTTCATTCCTTCCTTCCATTACAGTAGAAATGTTCATGTAACTTTTTCTTCTTCCATTCACCCAATCCTCACTAAGGAATGATACTGCCTCAGCCTTCTCGAACTAACTTCATGGAGAACATATTAAATATATTTTATCTACAAGTTATATTACTTAGATCAAATAATTTCTCCTCTATCATATTTTTGATAGAGTTTTAATTCAAGTATTTTTTTTCTTTTCTTGGAAAACTAGTTTTTTAGCCAAGTAGATTTTTCTTTGGATGTCACATAAATGAATCCATCCTTCTTGAATTTTTTCAAGATCTTTTAGCAACATCTTCAACTAAACAATCTCCTACCCAAATTCTATTATAGCTACATATTGTACATTAGTTGTACGTAGTGTAATAATCTACTACAACTATGACAACCAACTAAATTTTCCCATCATATATAAATAAAAAATCTATTATAGTCTTTCAGTTATCTAAATTTATAGGAAATACAATATCAAAAAATCCTTATAATAGATATCCCTATTCCAGCATATTTATCAGTATTATAGTTATATAATTTTGAACTATCAGTTGGAAAATTACCAAAAAATCTACTCATTTTTCTATTCAAACACCCCACCTCCAGTCATCCTTTATATCTTTTCTTTCCATCAGCCTCTTCCATGATCAGGTAAACCCACTTATTCTGAAGTTCATTTTTACCCTATGGTAGTTCATCTATATCCAATGATCCATTGCAAATCAATGATTTCATCCTCTCATTCATGGATGAATATCACTTCTAAACGTACATATGAAAAGATTCATCCTAAATATTTTTAGTTTATCCAAAATCTGTGAAGAGTATATATTTCAAATCATACATAAAACTCTATAGTAGAATCATGATCCTCATTGATATCCTAAACTAAATTGTCTTAGTTGAACTATATATGGATTCTATTACTAATAGTAAATGAATTTCTAGTACATAGGCTTTGAGTGAACAAACATTTGGTGGATGCACTTTAGTGTCAACTACCCTCCAAAATTATGGTACTTATGATGGTCTTACATATGGAAATATGATTCCTTGATATCCTATATATGAGTTCTCTAGTTTTATTTAAATATGATTACACTGATCAAACATGATTTCAATAGTTTATTGTCCTTCAACAAATGAAATATCCCTTCTTTTGATGATAATTTTCCTTTCACCATCCCACAACTGATATCCAATATTCTCATATCCATAACCAAGGAAAAAATATTTTGGAATTTAATTCATATTTATCATTGTCGTTAACCTTTACATGTATATATATTCTAAACAATAAAAAACTAAAAGATATTGAAATTTTGGAAAAATTTTAGAACATTGTTCCTATGGAAGTTCCTACCTAATTAAAAATTCTATACTTATATTGGTGATATAAGATTTCATGTTGAGTTCCCCTACCTAAATCCCCTTAAGCAGTCCAAATTGCAACCACGTACTTCTATGTTTCTATATCAATGTTTTTTTTTCATTATTTCATTCACTATATTCTTCTATGGAGTTTGGAGAACCATTATCTCAAGCCTTATCTATTAATTTTTATATAAATTCTATAAGTTTTATCTGTTTTACTCACCACTGTTTTCTTTCTTTATACACTTTACATTTCTTCTTCATTCCCTTTCATTCATTTCTCTCCATTGAGTAAAAACATAAATTGAATTAAATTTTTTATTTATAAACTAAATACACACTTTCCTTGTAGCAACATCATTAATGTTTAAGAAGTAAAGGAAATCATCATAGTATTGAATAGGCCTAGTGCCCAAAATATCTGAGTGTTCAAGCACCAAATTTAGATTCCCGAGATTCTATCCATCTATATTGTAGGAAACTCTATTATTTCATAAAACACAAAATTCACACATTTCAATTTCTATGTGATGAATTTTTTAGTACTACCTTCACCTATAAACCATTTATTTTCACTTACATTAGGTGAATGGACCTTTAGTAACATACATATGGATTATTAGAAGTTGTACATATGAATATTTTACTCCTTCTGATCATGTAATCGGTCCAATCCTTTACTCCTCATGAAATAATCATTGAACCTTGGGTAACATTTCATACCCAATCATAAAATATAGACCAATATCTTGTATTATCATGTTTCCCAGTAGATATTATATTTCTCCAAAGGCTAGATACTTGTTTAACTTCCAATTGTTTTTTTAATCCTCTACTCTTCATTTGTATTTTGAAATATCCTTTTCAATGAACATTCATGGATTCACCATCCACCAAATGGAATTTCCCAAGATTCTCATATACATAGTTTTACATGCACCATTGATTTATAATCGAATGAATGGATACTCTAAAAGAAATCACCAAATAGTTTTCCTATGTTTTCCAAATCAGTATATGAACTTGGATTTATTCTATTGAGTTCATAGTATATAAACTACCAGATGCTGATGGAATTTTCATGTTATCTATCAGTCTCTTACTATTCATATTTATATATCATTTTCCCCACAATTCCAATAGGTTAGACTATGAACTTTTAAAATTCCATGAATCACCTACCATTTCCTTTCATAATACTTATCTACCAATGTATTCTTTTGATAATATTACTTCTAATGGGGTGAATGGCCACTTAAATCAATAATAATGGTGTTACCAATCATAATCTGAACTTCCCTCTGTGTTATTTCTTAATTACAGGGTATGTTTTAGATATCATGAATAACATATCATTTTTTTCACTTGTGTTACCAATTGAAGTAACCAGTAAATCTAATCTCTCCATAAGTAATGATAATAATATAAACACCCAGAAATCATCAAAAAATTACCTTTACTAGATTGATATTCCCATTAATGTTTAATACATTTATATGATCCCTTGATGGTATTATTTATGAAATCCATGACCAATACAACCCTCACAATATGAAAACCTTATTTAGGTCCATCCATTTTTAATACATGTCAGCTAACACCTTCAAATAATCTGTTATATTCTTATGGTCCAAAATGTTGAATGCAATATTCTGTATAATATACATCAGTACAAGTTCTAATTCATTCTTATCCAATTGATCCCATTCATATTTATCTATTGTCACTAACCTTAACATGAATAGTGGAACATCAATGTCCATGTAAATCAAATGGTCTTCAATCTTCATTCTCCAGAAGCCAAAATCTATTCCATAGAATTTCATAATTCATACATTCCCTTTATCTGATGTCGTGATTAAACTATAACTAGAGAACTAATCCCTAAACATCAAAACCAACCTGTTATTACAACTTATTGGGGAAAAGTATGAGAAATAGTAATAGAAAAAATTGATTTCATATACTACCGAATGACCATAGGATGTAGGATTGATATATCCATCATAAGTTTAAGTGTAATTCAAGGAAATCAAAAAAGCTTTGGAACATCATATCCACCTTGATTGAGTGTACTATAAGAAGGAAATCAATTCACCCTACCCATTATAATAATTCAACCTCCAGCACACCATAATGGAAACAACAATCAAAATTAAGATACAATCAATGGTTAGACATGAAACTAATGTAGATAAAGCATTAAAAGAATGTATGAGATTTGACTAGCTTTTGAATTTTGTCATACATGCATGGGGTAACAATTCAGACTTCCCTATATTACATGAAGTACAAAATAATTACAATCAGATGAGAAACCCATTAGTAATAATTCATTATAGTGTGATTATTACTATATGATCCTACGATTTATTGTGTACGTGTTAGATTTACTGTACACATTCTCTTCCACTATATTCCCACAATTTTCAATGTTGGTCCCCAATTCCTTCTATAGGAAATGTTCCCTATTTTCTAGTTAACTTAATTTTATAATATTTATGGAGAAGCCTCCAAAAGCAATGTCACATTTATTACATGTAGCACTGTTGACCTCACCCGCCTATCCCAGTAAACACTTCTTTATTATTCAATCTAGATTATTCCTTGTAGAAGCTTCTCTAAAATTATAAACCACCCTTGGTGTCATTTGAAGATTCAAACTGCCGATGACCAAACTATGGCTAAAGAGATATATTATCATTCCAAACACACTAATCCGAGTTATCTTCCACTTATCAAATTTTAATAAATTTAATCATGATGCTCAAACATATGATTCAGGAAGATCTGATGCTCAAACATCTAATGCCCAAACTAGGCTTCACATCCCAATTGGATTCAATGTGATATTTAGGCTAGAAATCAATAATGATATCTAGATTTTGAATCTGGTGATTATGTATTCCTTTGAATATCTCCTTGGAACTAGGTTACGGGATTTGAGAAGAAATGGAAGATGAGCCCAATATACATATGTCCCTTTGTTATTAGTGACATTGTACGGTCTTATCCTATAACATAGCTCTCCCTTGAAACATATCATGAGTGCACGATGTATTCCAAGGATCTCTTTAGATTATGCAAATTTCAGTTCCATCACATGCACAAATCTTGGAAGCTATACAACTGAAACATGACATTGAATATGAGGAATAACCTATCAAAATCTTGGATCGAAGAGACAGGGTTCTAAGAAACAAGAACACCCATGTAGTCCTTGTTATATGGCGAGACATAAGTTTGAGAAGTATATATGGCAACCACCCAATGTGATGAGATAAACATACCATCACATTTTTTCCTTCATATAATAATTTTTTTTGGTTTAAGTACTTTTTTTTCTCGGGTAGAATGTAATGATCCCCAATTTTAGTGTATAAGTTTCCTTACAAAATTTTGTGTCAGTAGATTGACTTTTATCTATATTTGATAAATAGATAATAATCAATTAGAAATGAATACAAAATGTGATTAGTAACAAATAAATCTTAAACAGTTCATTATTTTTCAATAAAAAAAGATTTGGTTACATGTTTCAAATTCAATTTAAAACTAAATTCACATATTTTATAATTTATATTAGATATAAATATTATCTTTTCTAAATTTAAATTTTAAAAATTATCTTAGTATGATTTTTTGGATTCGTTATGAAATAGTAGATTATTAGGTAAATAGTAAAAAATACGATTATTACCAAAACCGTAAATCTTATGACCTTACCATTATATAATAAATACATATATGTTTATAATACCTTTAAATTTATCAAATATTTATATAATGAGTATCACTATATATTTTTAATTTATAAATAAAATGCTTAACATTTAAAAAAAAGAAGTATTTTTTTATAAAAGAAAATGTTTTTGGCATTTCCTTTTAATTAAATATTGATTTGGATTGGATAAGCCCCTCTTCATGTTTTTCATCGCTTTGTCAACTCGGGGTGGTTATCGACTCCGGCTAGGGTTTCGGTGTTGGACCATAAATCTTTCTACATCATAATGGCCTCGAGAGAAGATTTCATTTCGGCTTGGTGCTACATCCCTCGTTTCTTTGTTCGTTGGAGGTTCTCTCCCTTTCGGTGGCCGATGAATGTTTATCTAGGGAAAGATTATTTTTCAGCTATGGTGTGGATTACTCTTCCTGGCCTGCCTCTGCCATTCTTGAGATCAGGTTTGTTAAATGGTATTGGAAATTCCCTAGGTTCTTTTCTTTGTTCTGACGAGAGATCCATCTGCTTGGAGGAGACAACGACAGCTCAGATTTGTGTGGAGATGGATTTGGTGTGCCCTTTGCCGTCCAAATTTATAATCAGGGTTGAAGGCATGGATGTGTTATCTTAATCTCTAATCTACCCTTCTCCTCCTCGCTTCTGTCATATTTTCTATCTTCTAGGTAATCCCTCTTTGGATTGCCGAAAGTCCCGCCGGTCTAAGAATGATCTTGTTCATTCTAAGAGTCCTAGTAGCTTCAAGGGGGCCTCTGAGTCCACGCAGGCTGGGGTTATGGTGGATCCTCATGGAAAAGGAAAGGGTGTGCTGCTTTCTGATTCTATGATCCCGGAGGCGTCTTCTTCTATTGAGAACTATCATTTGGAGGAGACTCTTCCCTGTCGGGTTTTGGTTCCTTGCAGAGGCCAGAGTTCGGTGGCTATTCATGATGTTGTTCTACTAAGGTCGGAGCCTCCTCTCCCAACGTTTCCTAATGATATTAGGGTGCCTCCTCATATTTCTATGCGACGTCTCACTATTTCTGAATTGGATCTGGAGGTAATTCCACATCTGGTGTATAGGTTTCGTCTCATGTTATTATCTCCCCTCCTCATTCTGTTGTGGGCTATTCAGACCCTCTTCAGGTCAGTCTCCATGCTTATCCGAAAGGGTCGCTGGTGAAGCCCTGTTCTCCAGGTGCTCGCTTCAGTTTTTCTCCAGGGGGTGTTCGGACCAGATCCTAGTTGATGTCACAGTCCAAGAACAGATCTTCAAATCATTATCATTCCCATGAGTCTGGGGCCAGTGCTAGACGTCTCTTCCACCGATGTTAAATCTCCTCATTTGGAACGCTCATGGTTTTTGTTCTCAGGTTAAGTCGGATTTCATCTCCAAAAAGTTTCATTCTATTCTGTCTCAATCTTTGAAGTGCTGGAACATAAACAGGTCCCTCATAAATTCATGGACTTCGCTTGCTGACCGAGAGTCCAAGGATTTCTTAGTGGGTATCCTATTAATTCTCATATTCGGTTGTTTTGGAAGGCTGGTATTTCGGTGGACATACATTCCTCTTCGGACCAATTCATAAGTATCAGAGTTTCCATGGGATCAAGAGAATTATTTTTGTCAGTGGTTTATTCCATGTGTGAAGTCCTTGCTAGAGATATTTATGGAATGACTTGAGCTCTATTAATCCAGGTGATGTTCCGTGGATTATCGGGGGTGACTTCAACATTGTGGTCAGTCCTAAGGATAAGCGAGGATATGCTCCCTTTCCTTGGAGGGATAGTCAAGCGTTTGTTGAGTTTATGGCTTTGAATGGGCTTTCGGATGCGGGTTTCTCTGGAGACCTGTTCACCTGGTGCAATAACCAGCGAGGATCCCGTCGTTCTTGGAGTCGCATTGATTGATGTCTTGTGAATGAGGCAGCTCTATCTTTATTTCCTAACATCAAATTTCTACATCTGGCTAGAGGACTCTCGGATCACTCTCCTCTTCGAATACAATTAAAGTCTGGAAGTGGTTGTGATGACTCCTTTCACTTCTCCTCCCTGTGGGCTGAAAACTCAGATTATATGGACATTGTGAGGGCCTCCTGGGTCAGCTATGCTATAGGTAATCCGTGGATTTCCATCCATAATAATTTATGGATACGCAGGGAAAACTGCTAGCCTGTGCTAAGAACATTCCCTATGAGAATCATGATCTGGAGAGGGTGAGCAGGGACATTCAACTTTTTGAAGTGATGTTAGAGGATGTCTGCTATGATAATTCCATTGAATATTTGAGAATCAAGAAGGATTTGTTAACTGATTTGTTATTGAAGCAGGAATGTATTGCTTGTGAATATTCTAGAGTGAAATGGCTGCATGGGGGGGATAGAAATAACAGGTTTTTCAAGCGTGTATAGCAGAAAAACGCAGACTCTTATCACCCAATATTCTATTGGAAGACATAACTTATTCAAATGATAGGGAGGTGGTTGGAAAAATGGCAGATAGTTTCTTCAAGTCTCTTCTTGTAGCTGTTAATCCGAACCTAATAGGGGGTAGTCTTAGTGGCTCAAGAATTTAATGATTTAATGAAGGCTGTTTCTAGATAAGAGTATATCAAGGAGGTAGTTTGGCCTATAAATCCAGCCAGTGCACCTGGGCCGAATGCCTCTCCGGCTTCTTTTTACAGGTCTTCTTGGGATACTATTAGTTCCGAAGATTAAAGTCCCTCTTTCTCTAAATCATTACTGACCCATTAGCTTGTGTAATGTTCCATACTGGGGTCTTGCTGGAGTCCTCAATAGAAGGATTTCCCACTTCAGGAGCAACATGGGTTTGTGAAGGGATGTTCCATCCAAGGGGAATCAGTTTGGCAGAAGAATTGATTAGTGATACCAACCTGAAATCTTTTGGAAGTAATGTGGCCATTAAAATGGATATGAACAAAGCCTATGATAGAGTGGAATGTATCTTCATCAACAGGGTCCTCTCTTGTATGAGATTTTCTACGTGGGTCACTAATATTCTCTTTAGTTTTTTTAGCTCACCTTGGTTGTCAGTTTCGTTTATGGGAAAACAGTTTGGGATTTTTAAAGTAGTAAGGGGGCTGAGACAGGGAGATCCCCTCTCCCCCTCTTTGTTTTTCATTACTCATGATGTCTTCAGTCAGTTCTTTTCTCATTGTATTGATGTGGTCAAGGTCATCCCCTTCCGAAAAAAAAAAAAAAAAGGTTGGTGTAATCTCTCATCTTATGTTCGCTGGCATTATGGTACTCTTTGTCAATGTCAGCAGACAGTCTATTCAGGGGGTGAACAGGGCTTTAGATGTGTATTGTACTTGGAGTGGGCAATTTTTCAACTGAGAGAAGTGTAGTTTTTTTGTTCCCCACAAATTCTCCAAGAGGAGGATTAAGGTTTTGGTTTATAACCTTGGTATGAAGAAAGGATATTTCCCTATGACCTGCTTTGGTGCTCCTGTGTCACCTAATTCTCTCCTCGTTATACACTTTGACTTGCTTACCAAGAGAATTATGAGCTATATTGTTAATTAGAAAAATAGGTTTTTGTCCATTGGAGGTAGAATTACTTTGATAAATTCTTTTCCTTCCTCCATTCCCATGAACATCCTGTCCAATGTGAAGGTCTCAAAGAAAGTGAATTCCAATATTTAGAGATCTCTAATATCCTTTTTGTGGGATGGCCATTCAGAAAGGAAATTTCATTGGGCTTCTTTGAATTGGCTGGCTCGCCCTTATCTGCTGGGGGGTATCAACTTAAAAAGCTTATCTGGAACTATGAACGGTCTCCATGCTAGGCCAGCCTGGGAAATCTTAGAGGGGAACTCTCTGTGGGGTAAGTATATACAGAGTACATACGGAAGTGAAGGCAGTCTGTCAAGAGTGAAACCCTCCCAAATACAGAAGTTGGTTCAGCCTTATCTCTCGATTCATCAGCAGCACTCTAGATGGCTTATAGGTATAGGGGGATGTTAGTTTCTGGAATCACTATTGGTCCGGGGATATCTTGGGTTTTCCGAACAGCCCCATTTTAGATATCAGTATCAGAGAAGCCAGTGAGTTTACCATCTTTATTGGCGCCACCTTGAATGATAACCATAAGAGTATTTTTGATTCCATTATGTTGAATACTGAACCGGACAGCTGAGCTTCACACTCAGAGATTTTCACAAGACCCAAGCAGTGAATTCTCATAAGGATCAATTGGGAGAGGTTCTATGGTTCATGGAGGCTCCTTCAAAGATTTTTTTTCTTACTAGGTATGTACGGAACAAGGCCCTACCTATCGAGGAGTGTATTCAACGGAGTGGTATTAGTTTAGCATCCATGTGTTTCTGTTGTAGGGAGTCGGGAATTGAATCCACAGATCACCTATTTTTTCGGAGCGAATGGGCGAAGGTGGTCTGGGGGTTTCTGGGCAGTTAACTGGTTGGATTGATCTGTCTTCTTCGGTGGGACTCTTCTTCCAGTGCTGGTTTTATGGAGCGGACAGACCCGGAGCTGAGAGGAAGGTCAGGGCGCTGATTTTTACAGCATGGTGTTGGGTTCTTTGGTCTTCCAGGAATGAGGGGAGGCTGCAGTCCTTTTCGGTGTCCAATAAAACACCTAAATTCATGAGCATAATCCTACGTTTGGATTTATGCAGGTTGTGCAGCAACTTAGGGAGCGCCCCTTCCATTATGGCTTTGGCTCCTCGGGACTTATCCAACAACAATTTCACTGGACAGGGGAAATGGATTAAATGGTTTCGTCCATCAATAGCATTCAAACTGAACACCGTCGGTTCTTTCTGTTCGGGTTCTATGTGAGGTGGTGGGGTGGTCAGAGGCTTGGTTGTGGCTACTTTCTCAGACTTCTTTTGGAATGGTGATTCACTCCAAGAAGAACCTCATGCAATGATTTCAGGTCTACCTATTTATAACTATAGAGGTATTCATATTATAGAGGTTGAGACTGATTCGATGGCAGTTTACAATGCTTTATCCGGTAAGAATTTTGTTCCTTGTTCTATTGAATATACGATTAGAAGATTCAAGTAGCTTGTAAACAATTACATGAGTTTTCTAAACAGTTGGCACAAGGGCTATTCTGTGGCGGACATTCTTGCATCGAAAGTGGCTTCGAATCTCAGGGTTGTGATCTTTTCCATCCTAGAACCTTTTCCTCTAGAGGGCATTGAGTTTGTTCGGGCTGATGCCTTGGGGTTGCATTTTTTCTGACCTACTTATAGTCACTTTTGCTTTGCTTTTTATAATAAAATAAGTCTTGTGTTGATCGATAATGCTTTTTTACAAATAAAATTTAATCATAAGAAAACCTTGTTCTAAAATAGGTTTCTAGGCATTACAAACACTAATATTCAAACACAATTCACAAAATATTGTCCTAAGATCTCCGACACTATGGATCCTCTTAAGGAAATTACAATGAATTCAATGTGATGACTATTTTTTTCTAATTTCAATTATGTTATATCTTAAATTACAAAATATAATACTTATATTCCAATATAATGAAATTGCTTTTCCTCAGATACTTAATTTTATTTTTCTAAGTTAATAATTTTTAAATATTTTTTCATTTTTCTATTAACATGAAATTTTAATTCGTGTGTCGTGTGGACTACAATCTTCATGAACCGACGACTTCCATTTTTTCAACTCCATTCTTCATTGATTATAAAAGTGAAATTTAGGAATAAAATGTGAAAACATAATAAGATAATTATTAATAATATAGTAATTTTAAACGTCATTTTTCCTCCCAATCATTGTGAAATTAAAATGTTAATCATGTGTTGTACAAACTACACTCCACACAAAGTAATGTATCTCATTTTTATACAGTTTATTATTTATTAAAACCTATTAAAATATGATTTGAAACCTTAAAAGTATCTAAATATAATCATTATCATTATTTAATAATGATATTATTCCATAATATACCACTTTCAAAGTCATAATCTTCCATTAAATACGGCATGTTCATGTTTGGGTAAGTCTACCCCCTACTTTAATAGTGATATAAAATAATATCATGGTTGACTAGAAATTATTTACTATTGATATACAATAATTATAATTAAATATTTATTTTACCTTTGTTCTGTAATGGCAACAATAATATTAAATTCTTTAATTAAGATTCCGATGTCCATTTCTTAAAAAATGACAAAACATGTTAATTGCTTAATTCATCTTGGAGGTTCATAACCAAAAAAATTATAGAATCAAATTATAAAACTAAATAATTATAAATAATAAAGTACAATACCTTATATTATATAGTAATTATTAATTTTGGGAGAATGATGAACAACATCGCTTTTATGAAACTAGTTTAAAACGATCAATATTACTCCCACCCAATATTGAAAATAGATAATAACTAACTAGCATACATATAAACAATAACTATAAATTATTGTTATAAAATAATATGGTTATTAAATATATTTTTATGAATATAATTATTTTTATATAGGAGTTTAGTGTGAGATCAACTAAGCAGGATTTTAGGTAAGGGTTTCTTGTCTCAAAATTTAAGCCCTTGTGGTATACAATTTTTTATACACCATGATTTCATTAGAATAGTGTATCTACTGCAATTTTAATGTTTATTATCATATAACACTCATCATTAATGATGTTTAATTTTTCATTTGAAACCATACCCTTCAAGGGGTTTTGATTCTAATGATTCTAACATCGTAAGGGGTTTTTTATGTCATTTTCAACTCGAGGGGACATGTTTGATATATTGAAAAATAATTTATTTTATATGGTGTATTCAATTAAATATTTATATCACATATTAACATATATTTTATTTCATGATACTTTATTTTCCATTTTGTGATCTTCCTCTCAAGCTCCTTTGATTCTTATGCTACAAACACCATAAGGGTTTGCTCGAATTTTTTTTTGATTAATTACGTAATAGTCTTTAATACATGAATATAATTTCAAGATTTATTTTATTATTAAATTTCCTTATTTTTAACTTTACATTCTCTAATTTCTTATTAAAAATAATTCTCATTATAAATAAAAAATTATTTGTCAATTTTTTTTCTTCAAAATAAATGTCTAACATTAGAAGAAATAACACCCATTCTTACCAATGAATCTTCTCAGACTTGTCTTTTATTTTTCTATCAACATTTTTTTCTTTAATTAAATCCATGTATAATTTTTTATGTTTTATTATTCATATTTAATGTACATATTTTATAAAAATATTGTCTTTCAATATTCCTATGATGTGTTTTTTCTTAAAAAATATCTAAAAGTCTTAATAAAGTAATTTTTTATTATTATTTACCACACAATATTTAATGAAATGGTTTTGTTATTATTATTAAGTATTATTTATTGGGAACCCTTTATAATATGTTTTTTTTAAAAAAAACCCCCTTCTTAAAATTTTGTTGTTGTAATTTTTACTTCCTCTTTAATAACAACGTTTAAAAGGTTTTTCAAAAACTTTTATATTTTATCTTTTATTTTTCTACAAGGCTTATCTATCTTGAAGTGATGTTTTGATCACCCTAATTATTTTATTTTAATATGATTCTGTTTGTAAAATGATATTTTTTATAAGCTATGATTTCATATGTTCATGTTATGTTTTTTTAAATTCTTAATAAACTGATAATTTTCCCATGTATTCTTTAAGATATAATGATGATTTCTTTTATATGGTAAAGACATGTATGGATGATGACATGTGGGATCTTGTATCACACACCATGGAATTGGATTATATATATCTTATGTGATAGTATGGCATGGATATAATGATTTTGTTCACACTGGGTTGGGAATAATGAGTTTTCCCACATCTTCTGGGGAGGACATAATGAGTTTGTACACATATACATGGTCATAATGAGTTTTCTCAAAAACTTTTTAATATTATTAATATTGTTCAACATTTCAATGTTGTTTATCATGTTGTTCCTCATTTCCATGGAGAAATTATATTTCATGATATACAATGTCTTTATGTTACACCTTATTTTGAATATATTATGTACTTTTATGCTGTGTTTAAATTGTTTATGATTATTGAGATTTTTTTATCCATGTTTGGAAAACAATGATTCCATAGTGTTATTTTATGATTTAGTATTTATTTTTTATGTTTTATGATTATCTGTTTTGCTTTTATGATTTTCAAAAAGTGATATTTATCTTAATCCTCATGCTCTACATTATGCTTATGATCTGATACATTATATTATGAAGATGATTATATCCTATGAGTTGTCTAGAAAATAGTTTAGAGGAGTGCAATTATAGATTAATATTTTCAATTTTCATAAAATATGAATTTCTTATATATAAAATGCATGATAATAAAACATTTGGTCCTTGGATTGTGTGACTGTTTGTGAGATTCATTACCAAAATTATGAAATTAGTGAATTATTTAAGTTATGTTTAGATTCGATCTCATTATGAATAATATATGATATATACTATAAGAAATGTAGTAATACTATAAAAGAATACTATATGAATTTGGAAAATGCTTCGGAGGCATGAGAGTATGCAATCTCATACTTTATACATTATATTGTATGTGTACAAGTGTACATAATTTCGAAAAATATTTTCATGGTATATGAAAATAGGTGTATGTTATTTTCAAATGAATCAAACATACAAAACAAATCAATTAATCAAGATAGATGAATGAAAACAATGTACCTGGTGAACATATTCATATAGAGTGGTGAAGAGGAATGGAAAACCAATATTATTTTTTATCTCCCATGTACTAATCACCTAAAAGGAAAAAAAGTAACAATTAATTTGTAATACTAGATTCCCATGAATGTTAATAGGTAAAAATAATTTTTTACATCAAATAAATATTTTTTAAAATCAAGTGTTATTGGAAGGAAATTTTGAAAATGAAAAAATGTTGAAAAAATATTTTTTTTAAATTGTCATTAATTTTTATAACAACTTATATTGGAATCATTATTGATATATTCACCCTCTAATTTTATTCCAATAGCGATTTATACCAACCTTCTAAAATTCAATCATGTTAATTACAATGTCATAAATTACACATTTGTGCTCATAAAACACAACACTATAAATTAGTATACAATTTTAACACCCGTATCTATATTGTATGGAAATGTATGATGTAACATGTATCAAATACATACCATATTATTCAATTTTATTATATAAATATATATGAGGGATTTATTTCATTCACATACATTCAAAGATATTCTTTTTTGTTTCATTGGTGAAAAATATATATTTTCAATCTGTTGTCACACAATTTTTATTAACATTCATCTTTTCTAAAAAATCCATATATCTAATCCTACTAATTAGCAACATTTGTTGTCTGGACAAGTACGGAGGAATAAAAAAAGATTATATAGAAATGATTGGATAAAAGAATTGTTTCTCAATTGATTCTATGCACTCATATATACAATCAACTATTGGTAAGTGTAACTATCGACTCATCATTAGATGAAATTGATGGAAATAAACCTCATATCACCAATAATAAAAATAAATTGAGATTACTTATGGACCTAAAACTATATCATCAATATTAATTCATGATTTGGAACATAATGTTGATCATATAATTCAAAGTGAAAATACATAGAGAAAGACTATGTTGGGAGCATTTCTTGAATAGTAATGATCATATTAGTTTTAATAATTACGATACTACTAAGCTCATAGGTTACCAAATATTTATCAAGTCAAATTATTAGTGATAGGTAATATAGATAATATTATTCTAAATATATAATAAGAGTATGTTATAAAAAACTTCCCTTAAATGGTGTCACTATTGTTGATAATAAAATTTAACTTGAATCGGTTTCAACTTTTGAGTGGAATGGTATCCAAAACAATGAAAATGTGGGTTTTTACTTCAGTGATTGATTTAGGTTAAGAATTAATCATTTTATTATTTAAGATATTAATTATTTTATTAACATTACTCAGTAGTTTGAAACTTGAAATTTAATTTGGTAGATAAATTTAATACCGATGTTTGAGAGTCTGCGTGTAATTAAAAACAATACGGTGATTTTTTTTAAAAGAAACTAATGTTATCATTCAATAAAAAAGATATGAAATATTACTAAAAAAAAATATATTTCATAAAATTATTTTATACCATGAATCATAATTCACCATTATCCACACTAAAAAAACAGAAAAAACACAAGATATATATTATGAGAGAGATACATAGTAAATATATAACACAAAAAACATTGAAAAATATGTAACAAAAAAAAAACATAACAGACATATTAAAAAACAATTTAACCTAAATATAAGTACAACATAGTTACAACCATGTTCTATAGTTATAAATAGGGTTTCCCATAAATGTATTTCCTAATATGTTCATAAGTGTAACACATAAGATCGTAACATGTAATATGAGAGACCCTGATAATTTGTACATATGTAAAATAGGAGTTGATGACTAAGGTTGGAAGAAAAAATGTTATCAATGAGTATACCCCTGTAAAACATTTTGTGGAATTATTCAAGGAATTAGTAAGATGATCATAACCTAACCTTCTATATGATATATTTGTGAAAATATTACCTCATTGGTGTCATGGCCACTATCACTAGGTCAATATTGAGGAAATAAATAACATCACCATTCTAAATTAATGTGTGAACTTTTTTGATATCCTCATGAAGTTATTATATCATAGCTAAAGACACTTAAACAATATGTGAGAAGACACACCTATAGTAGATAAAAAAAAACTACAATTCACATTATTCATTCGATCTCACAGTGAAACATTACTCTATCATAAATGGAAAAAATTAAATTGAATAAAAGAATAATTCACACATATATATAATGATCATAGTGTATTTAAAATATTTATTATATATAGATATTTTTTTAAAAATTCCATAAATAAATATTTTTTTTAATTTAAGTAATATGTTTAAAAAATATAAAATAGGTTATTCAAAATAATTTATACAATAAATAGTAAAACAATTAGAAAAGTAAAGTTATAAAATTATAATTTCTAATAAATATATTAATTGGGGAAGTTAGAAAATTATAAATCAATCATGTTTTCAAAACAGTGAAAGCATAATTACATAAAAAATATTCATTGAATTAAGATATTTGAATTAAGTGATACACTATTAGAATATTAGAATAAATCATAAATCCAAAAAATCCATGGAATCCTTATTACCAATAAATTAAAAAATCAGCAAAAAATTAATAAAGAGAATAATTTTATAATAGTATTTCATCGAATACCATAGGGTCAGAATCCTAGAAAATTATCAGAATAGTGGTCAAAATGTGGGGAAATAGTCATTGGACAAAGAGGAGTTACAAGAGGGTGTGGGGTGCTTCCAAATAAATCACCAACTATATGAGGTTTCACTAGTTGAAAATCCAGCACAAGATGAGATTTCGACAATGATAAAGGTTTAATAAGGGGGGGCCAAGAGATGGATTCCACGACATGGGGGGACTCAAGGTGAAGGGGCCTAGTTTTTAGGGGATGTGCTATAATCAGGGTGTTGGTTTTCAGTTTCACAACTACAATTAGGGGTAAAAGGGGATGAACATGAGATTAATTGTTTAATGGGTTTGGGGATAACAACCTGGAAATCATTATTTGCATAAAAAGACCGCAAAATAGTGGTCACACAATTCTACAAGTCACAAAAAGTAAACAATCAGGTAGAGTAATATATCATGAGTCTAAAATCCAATAGAGGAAGTGATACTTAGAACTGCAATGGATATTTATAAATAGAATGTGATTATAATACTATATGGAAAAGAATTGATAATTGAGGGGCCATGAATGAATAATGGTGGGATGAAAGTCATAGAATGGAGGGGTTATGGTGTAGGAATAGATCAAATGGGTGACATATTCAGGTCAACATGAAAGGAGTGGATGAAAAAATGAGTGGGGGGTGGTATTTTACTAGGTAAATATTTTTTGAATTATATTATTTCAATTTAAGAAACTAAATAAATAGTAAATTTACCATAATGATTAAAATAAAATTGTAACTATGAATTCCATGTTTTTAATGTTTAAAAAACTTTAAAAATTTCCCAAAAAGTGTCACAATTTCTTGAAACTAATATCATAATGACTTATTCTTGTGACCACCTAAATTTTTTTCAATATGATATTAGATATATGATTTAAATGAAGCAATGGATGGAAAATAAAGTTGAATCACAATAATGACCTAGACATAAATAATACATAAAATTTATTATTTATATAATAATTAATTTTCATTCATTATTAGTGATATTTTTAGGTTTTTATTTTTTTAGAAATTTTCCATCACCCTTATAAATTAAAAATCACTTCACAATGTGGACACATCAACTATGTATCCATTTTACGCACATTAAAAATCATTTATTTTATAACAAGTTTTCTTTTCATGGAATATTTTAAAAATTATCATATTTACCTCATCATTATACCTATTTATCCATAAAACCCTATGAAAAAAATTTGAAAATATAAAATAAGCACAAAACATCGGTAAGTGGCAAAAAAGGATGAAAGAAAATCGTTAGTCCATGAATACTCCTAAAACCATTCCTTTATAAAAATAATCATTCACTTAAAAATAAACATTTTCATAAAAAATAAATCAACTTCTCTTACCAAATTATTTTATAAAAAAATTCTTAAGGAATTATAAAGGTAAAATTATAGCTATAAATAGTTCTTCTCAATGAAGAAAATGTTCAAAAAAACTTTTTCAAAAAGTTCAATTTTTTTTTCAAAAAATTATACATTTTAGTCAAAAGAATTAGCACAAACATCCCATTAAAATTAATCTCATTATATTTCCTTGTGAAATAATATTATTCCCTTAAAACCAATAGAAATTATATATAAATCATATAGTTTATATGGGACATCATTTCTATATTACTCTTACAATCACTCTTAAAAATGCAATAACCTAACCAGTAAATTACAACAATATATTAGGAGAAACCTATCCAATTTACTTTAACCCTTTACCCATTGAATTATAGAGCAATATCACGACCACCATTCATCATGAGGTATTTATGGCTCCCCCGTATTTATGAGATATATTGGGCTCACCCTTCATCATGAACTATTCCCATGAATCACAACACAATCTAACACATGAAAGATTGCATTTCCATTATCATACATACAAAAATATTATTTCCACCCATAAGGGAAAAATTCCTTGATAATGAAACATGTATTCCATTTTAAAAACTTTTTTAAAAGACCCAAAAAAGGAATGATGGGTCTTCATAAATAAATCATATAAGCTTATAACAGAATCAAAATTTAAATAACTTTTATGAAGGCAGAAAAAACTATTTACGATGTATATGTTAAAATAGTAAATTCATTTTCCATACAAAATATATAAAAATATTCCTTTTGAAAACAACTCAAATAATGTCAAAATATTTAAATAATTTCCTTTATTATCAAATTAAGTCAATATAAATACGTCCATAAAATAATTTTTATAATATAGACTTAAAAGTAAAAGAGAACGAGGGAAATAAGGTGAGTATAATAATATATTCCAAAATGATGATTATATCATAAATATAATATTTTAAATTTAAATATACTAATATTTACCAATTATATGATGTTGTGATGAAAAATGAATCACATCACTTCGTGGGGGTGGTAATCTACAGGTACACATGAATGACATTATCATTTTTGAACGGAAAGTATGGTACGAAAATAGATGATATATTATCATTAATTGATTATAAATATTTTATGAATATTAAATATATTAAATCTATAATTATAACCATTTATTATAATTAGTAATGGAAAATGAATTACTTAGGTTCGTGTGGCTGTAGTCCACTATAGGCATGGACGATGGTTCTGTTCCTGATTTGATGGAATAAGATATGGGTATATGATTTAAAATTTAAAAAATATCATCTAATTATATGTAGGATATTTATTTTATTATTATTTAATCATGGTTGAAAATATGTATAAAATTAAATAAAACAAATACTCTTAGTTAAGAAATATACCACTTCATCGGGCAACAACTAGGTTTACACCTAAATCCTTCCAAGGTTTATTTTCTAATCAGTCATCAGGTTCTAGGACATGGGTTGTGATGTTATGAATGTATTTTTTAGTATATTGTATGAACCAAATAGTTTTTGAAGTGTTTATAGGATATGATAAGGGGTTTCCTTTTACAAGTGGGGGAGAGGACATAGTTGGATAATATTCCACTTCTTATCCATTCCTTTACCAATCTAGTCCCAAAAAATTACATTCACATACTTCATCCCAACAAGTAGGAGTCCAAAACAAAATTCTATATAATGTGCCAAAAGGTACCATTAGTATAGTGGAAAGAAATATTTTATTATATGAAAAATAAAAATAAAAATCAATAATTGATCCCAAATACCATATTAATCCATTGGAAAGCCTCATAAAATATCAAAAAAAGTCTGACCCATTCTCTTGGGTTGTCCATTAGATTGAGGATTGAAATTTGTGCAAAAATTTAATTCAGCACCCAACATATCCTATAGATTTTTTATAAAATTAGAGGTAAAAATGGGATCATATTCATATATAATAGATAGAGGGTATATGTGTAATGTAATTATCTCTTTAATATAAATCTGATAATGTTTATCCAAATACATAGTATCTTGAATAAATATTTAATGGGCATATTTAGTTAAATGATCAACAAACCGCATACCGCATTATTACATCATGATGTATTTTTCAATCTAACATTCAGGTCCATATATATATTCCTCAATTTATATTATATCCCTAGGAAATGATAAAGAGAACCCTTTTGTAATTATCATTCATCTTTAACTTACTTATAAGTAAAAAATTTAATAGTAAAATCAGCAATATATTTCTTTATTCCTTCCAAAAAGAAATGATCCAAAAGGTCTTTATAATTTTTTGACTGTCGGGATGAATAAAAAATGGAATGATATAAGAATTACTAAATAGTTTATTATTCATATTGGGGTCACATTAAATATATATCCTTGTAATAAATCTTAAATTTTTTTCTTTGTTAGCATTTAAATCTAGAAACCTACCCATATGGAATGATTCTATATTTTCCTATAAAACATCGTTTTCCTTTTGAGCTTTCTTAATCTTTTCAAGAAAAAAAATTGTACTAAAACAATAATAAAAAAGTTTATGTTATTTCAAGTGCAGTTTCTAAGACAAAATTTATTAAATCATTAATGAACAGATTGTATACCATATGATGAATAGTTAATATAGCATTATTTTTCCACCTCAACACATCGAATATTCTATTTTCATCACCATGATGGTAATGAATTTTGTTGTCATGGTCTGATATAAATTAAAAATATCTCCTTGGTCTCATGTTTAACTCATTATGAGTGAAAATATACATCAATATTTTATGATCATTATATACTTTACACATTACTCTATACAAATGATGTGCCAATTTTTTTAAATAAAACACTATAAATTCCAGTTCAATATCACATAGAGGTTAATTTATATCATGAGGTTTTAATTGACACGAACCATAATAAATTACACACTCATTATATATTGAAACACAACCTATTACCTTTAATGAAGTATTATTAAATATGAAAAAGTAACATTTCTGAATTGTAGGGCCAAAACTACATAATTCACTGATTTTATTTTCATTTTATATAAAAATTCATCACATTCCATTTTCTAGATGAACCTAAATCTATTTATTTTTACCTTGGTTATTAGGAAAGATGATTTTTTTGACAAATATTTGTTAATATCCTTTTATACCAAAAACACTTCATATCTCATTATCATTTTTTGGTCTTGACTATTTATCAACTACATTAGTTTTACTAGGATCAATGATTTGTCTACATTTATACAAAATATGTCTAATGAATTAAATCATTTTTAACCAAAATTATTTTTCATGAAATTTACCATATATTTTGTTTCATTTAGTGTTTGTAGAATAATCCGTAGATGTTTTTCATTATGCTCTTAATTTTAGAAATAAACCAAAATATCATCAATAAAAACAATAATAAAATTATCCAAATATTATTTAAAAAATATATTCATAAAATAAATGAATCTAATTAGACAATTTGTTAACATAAATGGAATGTCCAAAAACTCATAATTCCCATAAATAATAAGAAACATTTTCCATGGGATGTTATCCTCCTTCATCATCAACTGATAGTACTCGGTCCTGATATTAACCTTTTAAAAGTACAAAGCTCACTAGAACTAATAAAAAAAGTCATCAATATGAGTAAAAAAATAATTATTATTAATAATATTTCATGTTAATTTATCTATAATCAACATAATTCTAGATGGAACCATTTATATTAAAAAACAAAATATGAGCACCCCATTGTGAAGGGATATGAGAAATAAAACTTTTACCAAGAAATAATTGCTTAATTATTTTAAATTATAGAATTTATACATGAGACATTCGATAAGGAGGTTTTGAAATTGACTTATAATAAGGCACTACTTAAATAAAAACTTAACTTCCTAATCAAGTGTTACACTAGGAAACTCAATGGGAAAATCATCCATATATTCTCTTAATTCCATTACATTATTAATTTTAATAGTTCCATTATATTCAATAATATGAGAAAGATAAAATTCAATTTAATTTTTAATATTTTTTAGATTCTTTACATATAATCATAGGTATGAATTAATTCTTATACACAATAAATAATAATTTCATAAAATAACTACATTATCTCTACAATATATCGTCATAGATAAAAAAATCAATTCCATACCCATAATAATATCAAATTATACAATGGGAAAGATAATAGGGTTTTCAAGGAATACCCTTCCATTTATGATAAAATGATTTTATTTTTAAATTCATATTTCATTAATACAACATCTAAATGTTTTTAACATAATTCTTATCATTCTTTCTCAAGGTGAAATTTTAATTTGACTAGTCCATTTTCCGATATTAGAGAAGGTGTAGACCCCAAATCAAATATAAAATTATCATAATGTGGATAAATATTTAAGGTACATGTTATCACATTATTCAGTAGATCAACATTTTCAAATGTTGTTGTATTTTTTTTTAAGAAAACCTTTTACTTTTATTCTTGTAGCTTCCAATAATACATACTCTTCTTCAGACATGTATCTATATAATGACCCATCTTGTTACATTTAAAACACCTTTGTGCCTACTTATCAAAATTGGTATTACTACTACCAAGATCCTTTTATTTGTAATCATGATCCATATTCCCAAACATACCACAACTTAATAACTTCCCCTAATTCATGTGGCATTCCTAATGGTACTTTATACAACTATCATATTATGGAAAAATTGTTTAACTACATTTATACTTCATCAATGGATTCCTACCAATTGTCTACCACCTAAACCACTTTTTTTTAATTATTATCATAAAACACATGATCATTGAAATACTTGATTTCCATATTCTCAACACATAGAAAATGTTTATCAAAACACTTAAATTAACAAGGGGAAAATTATCTTTGATATCATGGATTTACAACTGTGTAAAACTAATTTATTTTACTGTCAAGATCCTAAATAAATTTTGGTTTTTATCTTTTCAATCTAGTGATGTTTTCTTAAAATGTATCCACTAAATCTACTTACTTATAAATAAATTAAATTAATTTAATTTCCATCATATGTTGAAAAAATTAGTAATATACTTATCAAGGGAAATATTATTAAATATATCTTAATCCATGGATTCAATCTCTTCTATTTCTCTTGTATTATTAACCATGGAAGACCATTGACCGGCTTAACCTTCATAAAATTAAATAGAAAGTGTTTCCTTTTGATGAAATTAGTATCCCATTACATTGAATATAATTTCAAAATCTTTAATCCATCCATAATATATCATCGAGTCAGAAGATCCACTGAATGCTATAGGTTTCTATCTCCCAAAATGCTTCACTATAGACATGTTCTTATATGGTAGATCTTGATTCTCTATAGAAAGGATTACACCACCAGTTATAGAATATATTATTAATGTTATCTATGAAAAAACAATATAGTTCCAATTTCATCCATTATAGATTGTTGATTTGTAAGAATATTGTCACGTTTGTTCCTTCCTATCGTATCCTCTATGTATCCTATGTATAAAACAATTCTGAATAAAAATAATTTTATTTAATACTGATTACAAGGACTAGATATTAAATAGTAGTTAAAATTGATCCCATAGGAAATAATTCATTTTTGTTCATTCTTGAAGATCTTTTAGGTTTACACTATTAAAGAATTGGGTCATCACCCAACTAAAAGAAATATTAAATCATAGGGTGGACACTTTAGATCAGTATCAATTTTTTCCAGAATACAAAAAATTTATTATATAACATGTTTCCTTTTCATGAAATATCTTCAAAATTTTCATATTGACCTTATCTTCCTCCCTATCCATCCTTGAAACAAATTTATTTTTTAAAAAAACAAGATGAGCACAAGAATATCAGTAACATACTTGTAAATAGAAAGGATTAAACTTGTATTCCATCAATACTTATAAAATTATCATTCTTCAATATAAAATTTTATCTAAGAATAAATATTTTTTTAAAAAATAAATCAACTTCTCTGACAAAATATTTTTCATAAAACATTTAATAATAAATATTAATAGTAAAATAAAAACCATAATGGTGTATTTACAATAATAAAAAATGAAAACCTTTTCAAATTATTATACATCCCCCCCTCAAGAAGTTGTGTGAAATCCCCTTTAATATTTAGATCATTATCATACCCTATAAAATCATAATATTTCCATAATAACCCATATAAATAATATATAAATCATTTAGGTAGAATGAGGGATCATTTTAACATCACTCTTATAAACACTCTTACAAATGGAATAATATATCTTGTAAATTCTAATAATATCTTAGGAGAAAACTAACTTGTTAAATGTAAACCAGATTCTTAACCTTATGATGCTCCAAATGTCTTATGATTGAACATATAGTTCTAAAATGTTATATTATTGAACTACGATTTGCATCCCTATAGTCACCCACTTAAATAATTGTTATCGGGAAAGCCTCCATAACCCTCCTCAATAATATCCCTTCCTTCCTTAATTTTTAATAGTAGTGTTCCTACACGTTTTTCTTCTTCCATCCACACAAGCAACATTAAGGCACGATTCAACCTCAACCTTCTAGAACTAATTTACTAGTGAACATATCAACTAGAGTTTTTATAGCAATGATCTTCTAGATATCTAACACTTTCTCCTCCAGTATATTTATAATAAAGTTATTCTTTAACTTAATTTTATTTGACCATTAATGGAATACCATATTATTTAATAAGTGGATTTAAGTTTTTTATCACATAAATGAATACATACTTCATAAAATTTTCCACATTCCTTAATAAAATACTTCAAACAAACCATCTCCAACACAGTTTATATTACTGCTACATACTCATCTTCAGTTATACATTGTGTACTAATCTTCGACATCTATGTCATGCACCTGATTTTTTTTCCTTCATATGAAAAAAAAAATTCTATTTTAGCCTTCTGACTATTTGAGTCTCTATGAAATTCATTATCAACAAATACTTATAATAGATCTTCCTCTCCCAAATAAATTATTCTTATCTTATTATTCCACTATAATTCATAAAATTATAATGGTATAATGTTTAACTACCTATAAGAAAATGTCTGAAAAATATTATCCTTACTCTATTGATAAACCTCATCCACTATTCATCCTTTCTATCTTTTCATTTAATCATAATATTCCATGATTAGGTTAACCCACTTATTCTCATGTTCATTTTTTCCAAATGGTAGTTCATATATCTCCAATGACCCATTTAAATTAAATGATTTCATCCCATAATTCAGGGATGAATATCATAATTTATTTCCTCTATGAAAAGATAAATCCTATATATTTTTAGGTTATCCTACATATATTAGGAATATAGATTTAAAATCATGTCCAAACCTATCTAATGGTCTCCTGTTTCTCATTGATCTCCTAAAATAAATTTCCCAAAATAAACTACATAGATTTTATCATGGTGATGGTACATTAATTTCTAGTACACAAGATTCTAGTGCACATACTTTTTCTAAACCCACTCAAGCTTCAACTACCCTTAAACATTTTGGTACTCTTGATTTTTTGACAAATGTACATATTATTCCATTAGAACCTATGTATGAGTTTTGTTGTCTTTTTGAACTACTAATTATCTGATCAACCTAGATTTCTATAGTTGATTCTTATTTATTTTTCAACTTCAGTAAGTTCTAATACTTCAATAGTGTATCCACATCAAAGGAAATATCCCTTATTTTGATGATCATTTTTCTTTGACCATTCCTCAAATTATATCAAATATTATCATATCCATAAACAAAGAAGAACATATTTTTAATTTGGATTCATGTTTATCATTATCCTTAGAATTCACATGTATATATTCTAAACTACAGTAAAATATAAGATATTGAAATTCTGGTCATTTTCTAGACCACAAATCCTCTGTAATTTCTTACCCAATTATAGGTGATAGACTTCTATTGGTGACACAAGCAGTCATATTGAGTTCCACTCCAAAATCCCCTTAAGTAGTCATTACTGAAACCTTATAAACTATGATTTTTCCATCAATTTTTTTTGATTATTTCAGTGACTTTATTAATCTATGGAATTAGTAGAACCATATTCTAATTCCTTATACCTTCTTTCTTTCATAAATTCTATAGGGTTCATCTAGTGTACTCACCACTATTGCCATTTCCTATGACCATTATCATTAGATTGTATTCCCTTTCTATCATTTCTCTTCACTGATTCAGCAATTAATTTACATTATATTAGTGGTCTATTAATTAAATTCACAAATTCCAAGTATCATTATCAATGAATATGAAGTGGTAATGGAAATCACCATATGGTTAAATATTTCTGGGGCCCCAAACATCTCAGTGTACAAGCTCCAATTTACAATTCATAAGATTCTAACAATCCCTATTAATGGAATCTAATTTATTCTTTCCTATCATATAAAATTCATAATTTTCTATTTCTATGTGATAATTATTTAGTAGTAACTTATCATTTAAATATAATATCTTTTTTTCAATAAGGTGACTAAACCTGTAGTATAATCATTTTAGATAATCAAAAGTTTTACATTTGATGATTGTACTCCAACATGAATTTCTGATCATATAAGGGGATACATCCTTTAATCCTCATGAACTTTCATTGAACCTAGGGTAAATTTACATAACCCATTAGTAAATATAATTTCATAGATTTTATTATTAGGTTTCCCTCAAGAAATCAGATTCCTTATAAGTCTAGAGATGTACTAATCTTCCAATTGTTTTTTGAATCCTCTATTCTTCCTCAAAATTTTGATGTCTCATTTTCTAATAACTAGTAATGATTCAAAATCCACTATAGGGAATTTACAATTTATAAAATATACATAGTATTACATAAATATTTGATCTATAATTGAATGAATTTATACTCTATTGTCAACCACAAAAGATTTTATTGAAAATTTGAAACTCAGTAGATGACCTTAGATTTATTCCATTGAGTTTACATAATATGAACTACCATATGATAATGAATTTTTTGTGTTATCCATTAGAAAAATACCATTATTATTTATATATCATTTTCCTAAAATTATATTTGGTTAGACATGGAACTTTTAACTTCCCCTAACTCTTATCACATTTCCTTTCTTAAGAATTATATTCCAAAGGACTTTTATGATAATCTTACTACTTATGGGGTGATTAAACCCTTCCATTACTATTATGGGTGATACTTGTCATTATCTAAACCTCCCTACTACTTAGTTATTAATTCATGAAAAAGATTCAGATAATATAAAATACTATACCATTTTTCCTATGGAGTTAATAACTATAGTAACCATTACATCCCATCTCTCCAAAAGTTAAGATAATAGAAGATATACCCATAAATCATTTAAAATTTTACCTTTAACAATTGGTTCTACAAAAAAATCACATATAATACATTTAAATTATCTTCCAATGGTATTTATCCTAAAATAATTAACCCAAAATATTATCAAAACATGAAAACTTATTGAAGTACATAGAATTTTCATACAGTTCAACCAATTACTTCAGATCATATACTTAGTCTTGTGCACCATAAAGTGTATTGAATAATTATTTATAATAGACATTATTACTAGTGCTAAAAATTTCACATTCAATTCTTCCCATTCACAATTTTCTATTACCACTAGTTTTAATGTGAACAATGTAACATTGAAGTCCTTTTGAATCAAATGGTATTCAATATTCATCCTCCACAATCCAAAATCTATTCCAGGGAATTTCATAATTCATCTCTTCCCTTCATCTAATTCCATGCCTAAAAAATAATTGGTGTACAAATCCATGAACATAAAAAATATTACTTTAATAAAACTTATTGGTAAACGGATGAGTGAAAGTAATTGAAAAAATAGATTTCTTATAGTAAAAAATTAACATTGGATATAAGATTGATATATCCATAAGATGTTTATGCGGAATTTAGTGCCATGAAAACACTGGAAAATCAATTTCTCTATCAATTGAATGTATTATATGTAGGAAATAAATTCACCCATACCACCATACAATATAAACCTCATAAAAACCATTTAAGAAACAAAAAATGAATATAAAATAAAATAAATCGTAAAAACATGATATTTATTTACATTAAGTACTAAATGAATATGAAAGATTTAACATGATTCTGACTTTTTTCCGAGATAAATGGGTGTAACGATTTAGAATTATCTACATTACATGAATTAAAAAAATAATTACAATCATCTAATAAACCAATCAATAATAATTCATTATAGGATTATTAACAAAATTTAAACTATGATGTATTTTTCACGCATAAAAACAACTATAATCATGATAATCCACTATTTTCCCACACCGTTAAATGTTGTCACCCACTTCCTTTTATATGAAGCATTCACTATTTTTTGGTTCACACCTTTTTCCCGTATTCCTAGAGAAACCTCAAATGGAATGTCACTTTTTATTACATGTATCACTATTTTCCTCAACCACATATCTCGGTAAACACTGATTGATAATTCTTTTAGGATAATTCTTTATAGAAGGTTCCATAACATTACAGACCACCCTTAATAAAATTGTAATATTTTAACATTTTATGACCCAACTATTACTAAAGATATGAACTATCATTACCATCACAATAAGCCCTAATATCTTCCATTGATAAAATTTCATATGAATTTAAAAATGATTCTGAAACATCCAATTCATGAAAATTTGATTCTCAAACATCCAATTCTCAAAATGGGATTCACATCCCAAAATTTTATAATAATAGATAATTTGATCATCATTGATGAGATATTGAGTTTCAACATTTTGAAAAAGAATTCCTTTGAATATTCCCTTGCAAATAGGTTATGATATTTGGGAATATTGTGAAGTTGATCCCTAGATACATCTTTCCATTTGAGATAAATGATCATTTCGGGGTTGTATCCTATCAATTATCATTCCATTGAAACATATATTGTGTGAATGATGTATTCCAAGGATTAATTTTGAGGATGAACATACCAGATCCATCACATATACAAAGCTCAGATGTCATAAAATTAGAACATGGCCATTAATAAGTGGAACATCCTATGAAAATCCTGGATCAAAGAAACAATTTTCTAAGAAATAATACCACCCATCTATTCAAAGTAATATGGTGAAATCATAATATTGGGAAGGAATTATGGTAACATCATTATGTGATGGGAAAAATTTACCTTTAATTTTTTCCATTATGTAATGAAATATTGATGACTAAAAACTTATTTATAGTTGTATAATGTAATAACCCCCAATTTTAGTAAATAATTTACCTTAATAAATACTACGTGATTTTTTTCCTTTCATTAAAAATACAAATAGAAAAAATCAATGAAATATTAGAAAAGAATATTATAATAATAATAAATTCTATATTATATAAAAATATAGTAATAAATTATAAAATCACACAAAAGAGTATTATGAAAAATAAATCTTAAAAATTTCATAGTTAATCGATTAAAAAATTTAATTATATGTTCAATTTTCATTTTAAAACTATATTTATATATTATATATTTTAAATTAGATAAAAATATTATCATTTTTTATATTATGATGTCAAAATTATCTTATTATTACTTTTTGTAATCTTTATAAAATAGTTGATTTTTATGTAAATAGGGTAAAATACAGTTTTTACCCAAACATTTATTTTATGACATTAATATAATATAAGAAAGGCATATAATTTTATAAAACCATTAAACTGATAATACATGTTTATAATTCAAATAACTATATATTTTTACTTAATAAATCATATTTTTAACATTTTAAAAAGATAATAAATATTATCAAATAAAAGAAAATATTTTTGAGAATTCGTATTATTTAAATATTAATTTGGTAAAATATTGTTTATTATTTTCTTAAATTAAATATTTAATTTATTTTTTATAATAATCTAATTCATATCATGAAAATAAAATTCATTAATAATGTTATTCTACAAATAAAATTTAACCATAAAAATACATTTAATAAAAAAATGTTTTTTGCTCATTAATTGCACTAATATAAAAATTAAATATTTTACACTAGTGAATTTTAAATTAAAAATTGGATTTAATATTTGGAATCAAAAGGTATAAATTACTTATGAAGCATAATTTTATTTTTATGCATTAAAATAAAATGACTTAGGTAAAGATTAGTTAACATGTTAAAACAAAAAATGGTTGAAGTGAATATTATAAGTCTAATAGAGACAATAAATGTTTAAAATGTGTATGAAAATGATTTGATGAGTTATTATTGACCATTTATCTTCTTAAATATATTGTTATCCATTTTTTGGATTTAATTCATGTGAAACATGTGACCCTTTTATATTATGTTGAAATATTTACCAAAATCCACCATCACCACTTATAAAAGAGGCCTCTCACCACCCACTCAAAACCACTGAAATAATTTGGATTATACCTAAAAATAATCCCATTATCTTTAAATTATAATAATTTTCCTTTTACTTTACATTCTTTCCATAATACATATTCTTAATACCTCAACTTTCGAGGAATCCTGTAAAGAAAACACAATGACTTCAACATGACTACTCATTTTTGGTAATTTTTTTTCCTTTTCTTCTTACATTATTAAATATAATTTTTAAATTTCAATATAGTGAAATTATTTTTCCATTTATACTTGATTTTTTTGTTATAAGTTAATAAATAATAAATATTTTTTCACATATCTGGTAAGATATATGTAATTTTAATTCTCGAGTTTTACAGATTACTGCCTACATGAAGTGATGACTTTTGTTTTTTCACCCCCACATGTAATAACTAATTCAAAAAGTGACATTGAGGAATAAAAGTTAAAATTAAAATATTATAATGATTATAAATTGAAAAATTATAATCCTACTTATTTCACTATCATCCTATTATAAATTAAAGCGTCAATAATGCATTGTGCGGACTACAACCTCCACAAAGTAATGTATCTCCTTTTAATATATTTCCTTTTTTATTTATTAAAACACCGTAAAATATGATTTAAAACCTTTAAAGTAACTAAATACAATCATTATGGTCATTTAATAATTATATCATGCAAAAATAAACCACTTACATAGTCATAATCTTCCTTCAAATATGGTATTTTCATGTTTGGGTCGGTCTAACGACCTACTTGAACAATGATATAAAAAAATAAAATTATTGACCATAAGAAATTATTTACTATAGATATATGATATATAAAATTAAATAATTATTTCAACTTTTTTCTATAATGGTAACATTAATAATAAACTCATTAATTAAGATACTGATGTCCATTTCTTAAAAATCATCAAAACATGATCATTCCAAAATTCATCTTTAAGGATCATAAAAAATTGATATAATGAAATTATAAAACTATAAATAATTATAAATAATCAATTATAGTACCTTATATTATATATTAATGATGTTGTTTTAGAGAATAATTAAGTACAACATCTATTTTTAGAAACTAGTTCAAAACTATCAAGATTACTCACACCCAATATTGAAAATAGATAATAAATAACTAATATACATATATAGAGTAATTTTAAATGTAGTTTTTAAAATACTAAGGATTTGAATAAGTTTTTAAAATAGATATTTATGTTATATTTTTATAGAGTATTTTATAGTTTGCTCTATTATGCATCATTCAAGGTTAGGGTTTCTTGACTCAAAATTTCACCAATTGAGATATACTATTTTTTATACACAATGGTTTCATTAGAATAGTATATATATTAAAATTTTAATGTGACATATCATATTACTCTCATTATTCATGCAATTTAATGATTCATTTTAAACCACAAGCATTAAGGGGTTTTTATTATAATGTTTCTAACATCATAGGGGTTTCTTTATTTCATTTTCAACACCATGGGATATGTTTGATATTATTAACCATAATTTATTTTTATATTATGTATTTAATACTATATTACTATCACATATGAACATATATTATATTTCATGAGATTTTAACTTTGTTTCATGATTTCCTCTCAAGCTCTTTTTATTATTACATACCAATACCATAAGGGTGTCATTTATACAATTTCTAATTCATTAGGTCGTAGTATTTATTATATAAATATACATTAAACATTTACTTGATTCCACCTTTTCCTTAATTTAAATTTTACTTCCTATTATTCTCTATGAATTTTTTTCTCATCATAAATAACCAATTCTTTAAAAAGAATTATCCAAAATAAAAGTATATCATTGGTAGGAATAACTCCCATTCTTAACAATTGGTCTTATCTTTGATGTCATTAAAATTATAATAAAAAGTGTTTTCATTAATGATATCCAAGTATATTTTTCATTTAATATTATTTATATTTTAATTTACCTGTTTTAGGAAATTAAATTCATTAAATATTTCACCAATGTGGTTTTCTTTAAAATGACCTAAAAGGATTAATGAAGGATTTTTTATTTACCACATAGGATTTACTGACTTGATATTTTTGTTTTTAGTATTATTTATTATTAACTCTTTATAATAAGGTTTTTAAAATTATTATCTATCCCTTCTTAAAAAATATGGGGTTTTAATTTTTACTTCATCTCTTATAACAATGTTTAATTTCTTTTTGGGAAAACATTTATATTTTATACTGTATTTTTATTCCATGGTTTATCTCTCTTAAAGTGATGTATTGATCACCGTATATATATTTTATGATTATGTGTTTCCTTTTTAAAAAATATATTTTTTTCATCCTATGATTTCATATGTTCATGTTATGTCATGTTTTTTAAATATTCAATAAACCCATGATTTTTCAATGGATTCATTAATATATATTGATGATTCATTTTATGTCACTCGAATATTTATATATAATGATGGGAGGAATCGTATGTCACCCTATAATTCATCGTATTATGTATATAACATCTGACATGGTCATGTATGAACATATTGAGTTTGTTTACATAGGAATGGGAATAATGGGTTTTCTCACATCTTCAGGCATAGAAAAAATTAGTTTGTACACATAGGTGTTGGAATAATGAGATTTATCAAAAAGGATTCATATGGTTAAGATTTTCCACATTTCTAAGTTGATTATCATATTATGACTAATTTACACGATGGATTTCATTTTCATGATATATAATGTCTTTATGTTACACTTTATTTGTAATGTATTATCCACCCTTATGTCATGCTCACATGTTTTATTATTATTGAGACATTTATTGAGACATGTTAGGACTTTTATGATTCAATAGTGATATTTTTATAATCTAATGTTTCTTTATTTTGTTTCATGATTATCAGCTATGATCTTATGATCATTAAAAAATATATTTATATTATTTCTCATGTTTTATCTCATTCTTAGGATCTTATAAAATATGTTTTGAGATTATTATTTCATATGAGATGTCTAGAATTGGTTTTATAGGAGTGATATTATCATGTAATATTGGAAATTTTTATAAAATAAGAATTTTATGTAACTACTATCAATGATATTAAACCTTTTGGTACTTTGTTTTTGTGTCTATTTTTGATATGTATTATCTAAATCATAAAATTATTGAATATTTGAAGTAATATTTATATTTTTTATATTTATTCATAATGTAAGATACATTATATAGGAAATGTTTGTATACTATAAAAACATACAATATGAATATGGAAGATGTTTGGAAGGCATTGTAGTATGTAATTTTGTAAATTATAAATTATACTATATGTGTATGAATGTATATAATTTCAACCAATATTTGTGTATTATGTTAATATAGGTTTAAGTTATTTTAAAATAAATTACAAACACAAAAAAAATCAATTCGTCAATATATTTGAATAAAAACAATGTACATGGTGAACATATTCATACAAAGTGGTGAAAAGGGGGAGAAAACTAATATAATTTGTGATCTCCCATGTACTAATTACCTGATAGGGAAAAACTTTACAATTCCTTTCTAAGAGAATATTCCCATGAAAATTGATTATTAAAAATAATTTTTTAGTAATATTAATTATAATTAAAATGAATTGTTATTAAAAATAATGTTTGAAAATGAAATAAAAATTGACATAATATGTTTTTCATATATTATTTCCTTTTTTAACATTTTATAATGGATTCTTCCTTGATATATTCACCCTCTAGTTGGCTACCAATAGTAATCTCTATAATCATTATTTAATTCAATCATGATAATTACCATGTTTTGAATTTTACATTTGTGGTCATCAAACTCAACTCTAAAAATCACTATATTATTTTAAAACCCATATCCTTAATGTATAAGAAATTATGATATAACTTATATCCAATACATAATTAATTATATAATTTTATTATATATATATTTGAAGGATTTTTTCAACTCATTCACATACAAATATATTTCTTTTGGTTTCAACTAAAAATGATTGATTTTTACACTGTCATCACTCAATTTTTTTTAACATTCCTCTTTTCTAACAAATCTATGCAGTTAATCCAACTAATTAGAAAAATGTTGTTTTCTTAAAAAATATGGAAGAATCAAAATAGTGAACATAAAAATTATGGTACAAAATGAATGTTTCCCAACTGATTCTATATGAACTAACAACTACAATGAACTATTGATAAGTGTAGCTATAAAATCATCACTATATGGAATTGATGGAAATTAATATAACATAACATATAATGAAAAGAAGCTAAGAGTACTAACAAACCTAAAAATATATCACCAATATTTACTACATGAGTATAAACATAATGTTGATCATGTACTTCATAATGAAAATACCTAGATAAATATTGTGTTTGGAGTATTTCACCAATAGTAAGGACCATTATAGTGTAAAAAATTATGACACTACTAAACATATAGGTTAAAAAATATTTATCATGGTGATATATGTTAAGTTATAGGGAACTATAATAAGATTCTTCTATATATATAAGTAGATAATATGATGCACATTATCCCTTAAATGGTGTCACTCTTGGTTAGAATTAAATTTATAACGAATCAGTGTTGTATCTATCTTATAATTGTATCTAAAATAATGATAATGATGTTTAATCATCAATGATTGATTTAGGGAAATAAATAATCCTTTTATTTTTTAAGGCATGAATTATTTTATTAAAAATAAATAGTATTTTAAAATATAAAATATAATTTGGTAGATAAATTACATACAAAAGTTATAGAGTGTTTGTGTAAAGAAAAACAATATGGTGAAATTCTTAATTATAAACATAAAGTGTTCATTAAAGATAAAACACAAATATAAAATATTACATGAAACCTGTATATGTGAGAAAATTATTATATACTCTACATCATATTATCATCATGGTGCCCCATGAAAAAACCCAAAAAAAGGATATATATCATGAGAGAGATAAATAAGGAATAGATAAAATAAAATCATAAAAAACAATATGTAACATAAAAAACATGAAAGAGACATATAAATAAATAATTGAACATAAATTTTATTAAATATAAAATTTTTACTAATATGTTCTGTAGCTACATTAGGGTTTTCATACAAAGGGATTTTCGAATAAGTTCATTTGTGTAATACATGAGATCCTGACATGTAACACAAAAGACATTGATAATTTTTAGATATGTGAAATTGGATTTGATGTTTAAGGTAGTAATAATAAAATATTATCATTGAATATACCCACTATAAAATTATGCAAGTAATTATTCAACGATGTTTTAATATGAACATAACCTAACCTAGAATTTGTAATATTTGTGAAAATATTAACTCATTGGTGTTATGGACACATTCCCTAGGTCAACATTGAATAAATCAATAAAATCACCATTCTAAATTAATTTTTGTTGTGTTTTGATATCCATGTGATTTAATTACATCATGGAATATGAAATTTAAAAAATATTTGTGAAGAAACACATATAATAAACAAACAAATAAAAGGACAATGTAAATGATTCGGTAGCAGGTACTGTAGTGGGTACTATAGCAGGTAATGTTTGGTACTATAGTAGCTAAATTTTTTTACCTTGGGCCATCGGTTTGGGCTTGGAGTCCTTAAGGCTTTCAGGCCACCCAGACCTTTGAGTTAGTAGGGATTTCGGGCCACCTCAAGGCCTTCGGGCCACATGCAGTTTCCCCAGACACAATACAAAAAAAAGGAGTAGCCCCAGAAGAGGATTCAGAGTAGGTGCACTCACCAGAGTAGAGCCAAATGGATTTTTCAGAATGAGAGGGTATGACTATGCCATCGGGGCCAGCCTGTGCTTGCACGAGAAGCCTAGTTATACGACCATGGGAAGGTGGAGAGCTACTATCATGATGCAGATGCTGGGGAGGGGCAATTCCTTGTAGATAGTATGGTTAAATTCCCTAAGACCTTCGGGTCATGTAATCTCATAAGCCTACAGGCCATGTAATCTCTGAGCCTATGGGCCTTGTAAGGGTCCCCCCTAATCAGTTTAAAGGGGGGTTATCAAAAATCAATAAAAATGAAGGCCTTCAGGCCATTCAAGGGGGGGGGGTATATAGTTTTTTTTAAAAAAATTTCAAAAATAAAGGATTTTTCTCATTTTTATAATTTATGTTACATGTATAAACATAAATATAAAATATATTAGTCAAAAAAAAATTATACATTAAAATAGCACGATAATTAAAAAAGTAATATTATGAAATTATAAATTCAAATAAATATATTAATTTGGGATGTTAGAAAATTATAAATAAAAATTTATTTGAAAACTATGAAACCCCAATAAAACCAAAATTTTAATAAATAATTTTCATTGAATTTAGATATTTGAATTAAGTTATACACAACTGGAAAATTAAAAGAATTCATAAATCCCTAAAAAAAGTAATCCATAATATCAATAAATTAATCAATAATCTAAAAATTCTTAATGAGATTTATTTTATACCTATATTTCATTGAATACCTTAGGGTTTGAAACTAGAAAAATTATATGAATTGTGGTCGTTATGCGGGGCAACAATCGTTTGATGAATATGAGTTACATGAGGGTGCATGGTTTTTCTAAATAAATACCCACAAAATCTGGTTTAATTACTTGAATATAAAGAATACAAGGATCCGTTGATGGTGAAAAAGGTTAAATAATGGGATTAGATGTGTGGGGTGAGGATTCAAGGTGTAGGGGTTTAGTTTTTAGGGGTTGGGATATAATTTGGGGGTCTGTTTTTAGTTTTTTAACAGAAATTAGGGGGAATATGGGATGAAAATATGGTAAAATTTCTAATTAGTGTAGATACTACAACATAGAAATAGTTATATCCATCCATAGAGACTTCCAGATAGTAGCTACAAGATTCTATATATCCAAAAAACTAAAAATAGCGTTGGAGTTATATAACTTCAATATAAAATCCAATAGAGGAAGTGAAGCTTAAAAATGTAATGGGAATTTATAAAGAGAGGGGTTATGAATGAATAATAGAGAGCTAAATATCAGATAATGAAGGGATGATGGAATATGAATAGATCAAATTGGTGGTAGGTGTAGTTAAATAAGCAAGGAGTGGATGGAAAATTGTGGGGGACATGGATTTGACTAGGTATGTGATTTTGGAATTATATTATATCTGTTTTTGAAACTAAAACATTACTAAATTTACCCAAATGATTAAAATAAAATATTAATAATGAAATCTATGTTGTAATAGTTTTAAAAAACTATATAAATTTACCCAGAAGTGTCTTTGTATATTGAAACTAATTTAATAATGATTAATTTTCATGATTGTATAAATGTTTTCAACTGGTTTATAGATATAGGATGTAAATGAATTGGTGGTTTGTAAATCTATAAGAATAAATACAATGACTGAGCCTTAAATGATCAATAAAATTTATTTTTTATATGATAATTAATTTTCTTATATTCTCTTATATAAATTAGTTTTTTAGTTTTATAAAATTAGTTCATCACCTTTATTAATTAAATATTACATCACAACATTCACACATCCATCCAATATCCATTTTGAAAATGTGGGATGATAAAAAAAAGATCCTTAAGGGTAATGTAGAATGAAATAAAGAAACTGGTTAGTCCATGAATATTCATAAAAAGTTTCCCTTATAAAAATAAACATTTAGTTCAAAATAAACATTTTATTTCCAAAGAAATCAACATCCTTTCCCATAGATATTGACAAAAAATTTCAAAAAATTTATTAAATGTAAAATAATTCCCATAAATGTTACTTTTAATTAATTGAAAAATCATGATAATTTTTTTAAAAAAGGTATACATTTCACTCCTATGAATTAGCATAAACTCACTATTAAACAAAATCTCATTATATTACCTTGTTATATCATATGATTCTGTTAAAAAACCATAGAAAGAATAGATAAATCATATGGGTAACATGGGACATCAGTAATTTATCCCTCTTACAGTCACTCTTCCTAATGTAATAACCTACCAGGTAAATTATGATAATATTTAAGGAAAACCCTAACCGGATAACTCCATACCTTTACCTAATATATTAGAGATAAATATCATGATCACCCATAATCATGAGGTATATTAGGCTCAATAATCATCATGAGCTATATTGGGATCACCCTTCATCATAAACTACTCGCATGAATCATAACATAATCTAACACATCAAAGAATCCATTTCCATTATCATACATATAAAAATAATATGTTCACCCATTAGATAAACATTTATTTATATCAAAATATCCATTCCATTTAAATAATAGAAAATACATAAATAAGGTAGGATGCATATTCATAAAGAATATATTGAATCATATAATAGAATCCAAATTTAAATTTTTTTTGATGGTGGCAAAAACTATTGACTTCATATATGTTAAAATAGCTTATTCAATCTTCCATTTTTCAAAACATTCCAAATAAATTATATAATAATATTTTATTTGAAAAACATTTAAATAAAGTAAAAATTTTAAAAAATAATATTTATAACTATTTCATGCCAATATAAATACATCCATTAAATAATTTTTTGAATAGGGACATGGAAGAAAAATATTTAGAAAATAAATCATTAAAACATTTAAAATTAGGATATTAAAAGTAAAGTGTCCCTTACCTCAAGTATGACTCATCACAAACATTAATTATATTTGTTAATAATAAAAACATGTTAGTTATTTATATGATTAATAAATTTAACAATTTTTTTTAATTTATTTCCATGTTATGTATAATTACTTAGTCAACTATGTTGACATCGGATGTTTTGACGACAATCATATCACGTGTCCTGAATGAAATTGGTAGGTTGACTATGATAAAATAGGTAATTATTCCAAAAATTCTATAATAATAATAATGAATTATTTGTAATTTTTATTCATTAATTACAATTTTAATTCCAATCATGAAATATAGAAATTAAAAATGAATTATGTTACCATCATGGAGATGGTATATATTGTGTACACGTGAGTAACATTTTCTATTTTCAATGAGAATGATAGAAATAAGGTTAATATCAATTTACCATCCAAAATTAAGGATTATGTTACAAATATAATTTCATAAATTTAAATATAATTAAATTTAACCATGATTTTATGTGATGAGGAAAGAAAAATCACATCACTTTGTGAAAGTGGTAATCCACATGTACAAATGAAAGAAGTTATCATTTTTGAATGGAATGAATTTTATGCTAACAGATGATATATTTTTATTAAATAATTAAATATATGTCATGAATATCATGTATATATATATATGTATATATTATCTATAATTATGGCCATTTGTGAGAGGTAGTGATCGAAAATGAATTACATCAGTTTCACAAGCAGGTAGTTCTCCATATACACAAATGATGGTTTTGTTTCTCATTTGATGGAAGAGGATACATATATAGGTTATTAAATTAACTAAATAAAATCTAATTATATTTAAGATATTTATGTTATTATTATTTCAAAATGGTTGAATATGATTTTAAGGTGGTACAAAATTAAATAAAACAAAATGCACGATTAATAACTATACCTCTTCTTCAAACACCCTCTTTAGGTTTATTCCAAAATCATTATAATGTTGGTTTTCTTATAAATCATGGGGGATTATAAAATTGGTAATGATTCTAGTAAGTTATTTTTTATGGGATTAGATGAACCAAATGGTATTTATGTGTGTATAGTATAGGATAGGGTTTGTCTTTTTACAAGTGGGGGAGATGACATACATGGAGTTTTTAAAAAGATTAAAATATATCAATTTATTACTCTAGAAAAATGGCTCCAAAATTTACCATTTACAAATATTATATGATATCAGAAAAAAATATTTCAATAAAATTTAATTTAGTCAGGTTTTAGCTCATTTTAACCCTTACCACTAATGTTTAACTCTCGGTAAATCTATTTTAACCTTAACCAGTGTAACATATTTTTACTATTTTTACTATTCATTATGAAAAAAATTACATGGCCTATAATCTCCCCAACTGTGGTATCCCATAATTGATGGTTACTTTATTACATTGGAATAATATACAAGGAATCACATCCCAAATCACAAAAGAGTTTAGTAGCCATGGTAAGCTATATACGTACATGAATATCAGAATATAAATTCAGACATAAAATAAAAAAATATTTGAGAATGAAAATATTCCCCAAAGTATATACCTAAATATCATTCACAAAACACTTCATTGTTTACTAGGTAAATATTAAACATAATAAATATGTGAGCTGAAACTCTCATTAAGGGTAAAAATACAATGAAAGATATGAATATATAAGGAATAAACAAAATTTTAATGTAAATAACTGAAACAAAATCCATTTAAACAATAATTTGAGAATTATATAGAAGGAATAAAATATTATTAAACAATTACATATAAGTAATCATGTGATAATGAAACATAACCATGCATATTATACTAATGTATTAATCTCATGAAATTTAAATAAATGAATTGATAATGATGAAATGCATTATGTCAAACATATGAACTATCATTATCTATCTTGAGGATAGTTACTATCAAGATCTATCCTCAAGACAGTTACAACTATGATCTATCCTCCACACAGTTTAATTATTTTGGTGGAAACCCATTATGTTTGGGAAAATAGTTTGTCTCATGAGATATATTGATGCATCTAGGTGATATATAGGTACCATTATATAACATACTAAGTCCAATTAATTACTCATATGAATAAATAATACAATTAAATCAATATTCCTTAATAGAATCAATACTAATTGCATTGGAATAACTAGTCATATGTAATATCGATTCATTCCTTAGTAAAAATAATCAAAACCCATCCAAAGAAACATGATAAATGGTATCATTAGATTACTTCATCAATATAATATTTAACAATATATATTAACATATATTAAATTACATTAAATATATTATTGAAATACATTTTGAGGAAAATATCCTTTGATATTAAAAATAATTTTTAAAATAAAATATTGTTCACATAATAAATTAATCATTTTATTAGAAAATTACCAATAAATCATGTAATGGAATGTTCATACCCTTATGTTCACATTACAGTGTTAAAATAATTTCATGTCATATCAGATAAAAAACATTCCTTTCACATTTTGTAAGAAATGTCATAAAGTAACTTATTTCAAAAATTATTGAAATATTCCTTTCAAAACATTTTTATAAAAGTAAAAAAGTGATAAAAATAAAATTAAACAATAATTTTTGAATAATAAAATCATTTTTGAAATCATTTTTAGAAAACATTGACATGGAATAGAATATTCTCCAACATATACGTAAACATTAAAAATCCAGAACAATAATAAGATTGTGAATTAACCCTTACCACTTTGGTATCTTTTGAATCATAAACCTCATGAAATAATTAACATAAAATGAACCATTAGATACCATGAAGACACAAATATTCATGATAAATATATATCAAAGGGATATTATATACACAACCCAAAATAAATAAGTGGTAAATATGGAATATGTCTCACTGAAGTTGAAGTGAGACGATAAACCCTTACCTTATGTTTGAATTCCATAAAACATGTTCAAACCTCCTATATAATTTTATAAAAATGTTATTAATTTATAAAATAACCATATTAATATTTATATCATCTTATATGATCATTTTATGACATATTAAAACTCATCTATTAGTAATATTCCATTATTTTCACAGTTCTTGGTGTTAATTGCCTTGTTTTCTCATTCTTTTATTATATTGAAAGTCCTGATTATATTTCATATGATGTATATAAATATTCCCTATAATGTTATTAATAATATAAATATAATATCAAATCATTTAAATATTTTTTGGAACCATTCTTGAATGTTTCACATAGAAAATGAGTTGCATCACTTCCTGGAGACGGTAAGTTGTACGCATGCATGAGGGGTGATATCATTTAGAACTGGTTGAAAAGGCAGGGAAGTAGATGGTATATTAATATTAAAGAATCAATATCATGTCAAAATTATTATATATGTCAATTTTTTTCATCATTCAAACCATCATTTAATATTGGTGATGAAAAAAGAATTACCCCTCTATGTGGAGACTATAATCTATACATACGTACATTTGATTATTTCATTTTTCATAGGATGGATAAAAGGTATAATATTTTTTTTATATTCATAATAAAATATTATTATATATATTATATTGGTTTTATTATTTTATAATGAAAAAACACATTAAGAGGATGTAGAAGAAGAAAAGAATGAAAGAGTCGGTAAAGACGATTACCTCTTCTTTGGTGAACTTCCTTTAGATCTCTACTTAAAGACACTATGCTTGGTATTTTAAGAAGACAATAACCAAATGAACATGGTTAATAAAAAATTTAAGATAAATGTGTTAGTTTTTATTGAGATATATGGATCAATGTAGTGCAGAGAACTAAAGGAAGGGGTTCCTTTTCATTATTGAAGTGAGGGCCACTTTTGGGTTTCTCAAAATATTAAAATTTATTAAGACTTCTATCAATAAAACTGAATAAAAATGTCCTATAAATTAATAAATGATGAATTTTTAGACCATATATTATCCTATTTGTTATTATTTAATATTTTTATGATTTTTATATAATTTATTAAAATATTATATTCCAAAAATATCATTATATTCAATTTTGACCTTATTTATTACTCTGAATTTAATTAAATAAATAAAACAATATAAAATCACAAAAAATATTTTAATACATCCCTAATATGTCTATTTCATTAGTAAAATTCATTTTTGACAATACTTATCTCAAATTATTCTTATTTGAATAATTTAAATATTATTTTTTCAATTTTTTGATTAATTAAATAATTATTATAGCTGTGTTGTCCAGGCCTTTTAAATAATAATTTATTAAATAAAAATTAATAATAAATTACCATGATGATGAAAATTCATTTATATTACAAAATAATATTTATAATCAAAGATAACTTCAAGATAACACTATTTTAAAAATGATATGTTTATTAAAATCAGTAATGGTATATTTTGACTTTTATTTGAAAAAAGTATTCTAAGGGTCATAATCACATCCTAATAAAAAAATGGATATATATTTTAAACTTTATTACTAATGGATGTAACTAACTCATCTAATAAAATTTTGGCAAATATAAAGGTCATTTTCTAGTCCTTGTCATTTTATTTTTAACCTATATTACATGATTTACCCTTTACTATGGTAATGAAAATTACCATTGTTACTTTTCATATTGGAAAAAATAAAATGGCCCTATTTACTACATTTTTATCTCATGAATCAAAATATATAATATTTTTTATGGTTAAAAACAATTAAGTTCCGTAATTTAATTTGAAATTAATCCCGCAAGAAAAAACATTTTTCATAAAAAATACATTTTTACTCATAAAAATATAGTTATATCAATTTAAGGTATAAAAATGATTAAAATTTAATTTATTATATTATATAAAACTAAATATTAATTAATTTAATTTTATATAAAATTCATATAATATAGGAATATTTTAATACAAATAAAATGATAGGATTATAAAAAATCTGAATTTTTCACTATTCATTGGAAAATCAATCTTCTATGAAACTTCCCAAAAAATCAATATAAGATAATTTTAATAGGTTTAATTCAAAAATTATAGTATTTTTATAAAATAAAATTTATATAAGGTCAATAAATTTATTATAGTATTTACTCTAAAAAATAAAGAACACCATTTTTGAAGAAAACATATCTTTGATGAATTAAATGATTTTACTAAAAATTATGTACTTATCCCCAAATAATTAATTAATACATTTAAAATGAGTAGGAAAATTATATATTTCATAATATAGTTAATCATATCACCACCCTCCAATTTAACTACTTGTTTATAATGTTCGTGTTAAAATAGTAATATTTTGAAGTTAATTTACCCTCAATGTTCTGTGCAACACAATCTGTCAAAGAGATTAATTTTTTTAAAAAATAATTACATATGATAAAATATTATGGTGTTACAATATCACCAATTTCAATAAATTTAATCCTCTCAATTTGAAATAACACTTCAATAATAAAATGTTTATATTTAAAAAATAGTTTTTGGGAAACTGAGAGCATAAAAATGGTTAATAAAAAATTCCTCTTAAAGAGAGGGAATGCATAATTGTGATGGTTTTCACAAGGCTAGGACTCTAAATATGAGGTAATTAGTGGGAAGTGAAAATATTAACATTTAAGAAAAATTTAAGTATCATGTTCTGATAGAGAGTTATAGATTACATGATCACGATAATGTTGACCATCTCAAAATGGTAAATTTGTGATGAGTTAAAAGGCCACCAATTCCCTAGTAAGAAAAGTAAGCAATTTTTTTTCCAAAATAATTTTCCTAGAGTTGATGAATTATTTCACTATTTTGATAAATCAATCAATAGATAAACATACTTGTTTTATAAAAATAATCTCATCATTTGGTTATGATTTTATCTTTTTACACTTCATCTCTTATTCTAGGAAATGAATATTCAAGATGAATTTTTCATGCCTGAAGACTTATAAATGAATCAGAATAACCACAAGTGATTTCTTTATCCACTAAATATTTACTAAAACAAAAATGGTTATAAAAATTTATTCAATATGATAAATCATAGTATATATTCAAAAAATAATATCCAAATTTCAACTTAATCCACTTCATAAGTAGTTAATCTTAAGACTCATCTAATATATTAACCACAATATCCAAAAAAATATGAATATAGTCACTATATCAACGTATCATTAATTCCTTATAAATTAACTCCTAATGTCACATGTAAATACCTTTATCACATATTCTCTAAAAACATGGTAATAACATGAATCTCCATAAAACCATATTGAAAAAATGCAAACTTTCAAGAATTAGTTTTCTGCTTATTACATAAATAAAATATTATATAATCCAATGTATTTCATAAATAAAAAAAATATAGTAAACATCATCACTAATTACTTTGTCATCAAATCACATTTTATTTCCAAGGTATTTAATATTATAAAATAATAACTATTTATTATTATATCAACATCAGGAACATATTTTGGGTTATCTTCCCCAAATCAAGTGTTTTCCAAAAGATAAAATTTCCACTAAATAAATTCTCTTGGTAACTGATACTATTTATCAAATACACCTAAAAACATAAAGAATAAGTATTTTAGTACAATCCGTATATATCTCATTATTCTTATAACCATGATATCATTGATACTTTTATAACAAAATTCATGAATCCAAATACAAAATTAAGTTTGTCATTCAACTTTGTCTGTGGTAATATCATAATATTGGCCATGATTAATTAGTGTCTTTTGAGGTATATTTATTTGATGTTTGAGACATTGATTTTCATAGTTTTCCATATCCTTACAGTTGATGGTTATACATTGAGAGCTGTTTTCTTACCCTTTTAATCACATGCATGATGTACTTTCTCTCAAAACATGCAACTTACTCCCATTACTTTTAAGCAAGTACCTGGGTGTTTGTTTCAACAATTATCACATATGGTAAAATAATTCTTAACATTATTTCCTTCACCCAACAATTTCCATGTCATCCCTTTCTTCTCATTCTTCCTTCTAAATCTATAATACTTATTAAATCATTTCTCTATCATATTATAACATGATACTATTTATTCATATGGGGAGAATGATTTGGAGACTAGTTCCCTTAGAATAATTGTCTTAAACCCATCAAATAAATTATCATTATTACTATTTGGATTACGTGCATTGATGTGGTTCTATTCATTCTTCTTGAATACATTTCTATATGATGTCATAAAATAGATCATATTGTAACATTATGAAACATAATGAACAATATCAAAACTAGTGAAACACGTTACATAAATTTAAAATTTTGGTATAAAAAATATCTAAATCATAATATTATTTTTAAGTTATATTTCCATTTTCTGTCATAGGGTTTCATTCATTAATAGATATTGTCCTAAATCTAGTTTTGAAGGATCCTATTTAAATTTCTAGGATTTTGACTCTAATGAACATGAACCTAGTATCCCATATTTGATGGTTACTATAATTCATTGGCATAAGATACAACGAATACCATCCCAAATGATTGAATAGTTTAGTAGTCCTAGTTAACTAGATAAATAATTGAAACTAAAATTACTGTTTAAAACAGAATGTAAAAAAATTTATTATGGGAATTCTATTATTCCCCTTGGTGTATCCCTATATATCAAAAAAAAACTTCATTTGAATAATGTGAAAAAATAAATCATAAGAAATGGGTGATCTCAAATTCTTATTAAGGGTAATAATACAATGAAATATTTGAATAAATAAGGTATAAAAAATATATCATGATAAATAAAACATCTGCCTTTGTGTGGCGGGTTCTCCCCTTATTCGGTGCACCTAGGGTTTCTTCATGGGAGTCAGATCCCCCCTACCCTAGCATGGAGACAATGGCTCGACATTGGCCTCTCTGGATCTCATCTCGGAGGTGGTTTGGCTTAGAGATGACTTCTTTGGGATCTCCTCTCAAAGGTGGTGAATCGGTGGTGTCTTCATCATGGTTCTGGTGCGGCTCTAGAGGGATCCAGGTCTCTTGGATTGGCGAAGGAATGACCTAGCGATGACACCGGTGGTCATATCTCAGCATGGTGACAGTGTGTCTTGTAGGCTCTTGTGTTTTGGTATCAGCTTCGGCTTCCGATGGTTGTTTGGATTTGGTTTTGTGATGATGCGACTCAATGACTTATGGTGGTTGGTTTCAGATTCGTTGTGTCTTGGCATCAGCTTCTGGAATTGAGATCAAGTCTAGGCTTCCATCTAGATTTGGGCGTGTTCTAGTAGGTCTTGGAATCTGCTCCTAATAGACTAAGAGGGGGGAGGGTTTGGTTTTGGTTTTTCAAAATTTACTTCGATGCACTATTGGTGTACTTACAGTGGTGTCATCATTGGAGGTGTCCCTATTCTTCCCACTGATCCCTTCTTCCTTCTGTGATTTTTCTGATTTGGGATCTAGAGTGGGTTCTTCCGCAACTTTTATCTGATCAGCTCTAGCCCAGAGCAAAATTTCCATCTCATACCTGCTCAGTTCCCTACATTGGTGATGCTCTATCAATATGTTGTTGGATCTTCTAGTCCTGGGTGATGAATATTTGACTCCATTATCCTTGGTTTGTCCTTTTTTTCAGGTTGCTGTGGATGTTTTTGAAGGGTGCCTTATGGTCATGATAGGGTTCTTCTAGTTTTGGTCCCAGTGGTGATTGCTGTGGGAGAGTTTGACTTGGCTCTACCCTATATCTTGTTTTCCTAACTCTGTAGGTGATTTGGTTATCTTAAGTATTTTGATGTGTTCAGTGGAAGTTGTGTTTATTTGGTTTGATCGTGGAATTAGGGAGCTGTGCAGTTGAACTTGATCACTTAGAACAGACCCAGAGGAGGATTCAGAGTTGGTTCTTCAACTTTGCAGTGATTTTTGGATTCAGTTGTTTGAGTGGGTATGGCATCAACCATCGGATCAAGCTTGTGCTTTAACACAGGACTCTTGATAGCTGATTAACCTTGAATCATTGGTGTTCTTCATCTTGTTTTTATATTGGGAAGGGGTTTCTCTGGTTTTCAATATGGTTTTCACTCTTTTGTCTTTCGAGTATGATTATCCTATGTCCATAAAGTCCTTGGGTTTCGTCCTTCTTCACTTAAAAGGGGGACTTATCAAAAATGAAAATATTTGAAGGCCTTCGTGAAATTGGATGGATAAATAAAACATCCCCTTTAATCAATAACTTGAGAATAATATTACTGGAATAAATATGATGAAATAATTCCATATAAATAGTCACATGCTAATAAAACTGGACCATGAATATTCTAATAATAGAATAATCACATGAAATATGAATATCTTCACTCATAAAGACAAAATTCATAATTTTAGATGTCTGCATTATGAAGATCTATCCTCAGGATAGTTATTGTCATGATTTTTTCTTATGATAGTTACTACAAAGATCTATCCTCAAGATAGTTTAAATCTATGGGTAGAAACCCATGTGATTTGGATAACTAGTTTTTCTCATTATACCTGTCGATGCAAAGAGGGTACATATAAGGATTAACTCATCACTTGCTAAGTACAATGCATTCCTCATATGAATAAATAATACAACTAAATCAACATGCTTTACCAAAATCAATACTTCCCATATTGGAATAACTAGAAATATGTAATATTAGTTATTTCCCCAGTCAAAATGATTATAAACCATCCAAATAAATATGATGAATTTTATCATTAGAGTATTTTCTCAATATAATATTAATCAACGTATGGTTAAATAAATGAATAGTCCATAAAGAGATTACTAGAATAATTGTTGAGAAAATCCCCTTTTTTACTTTGAAAATAATTATTAAAATATAAAAAATGTTTACATAATAAAAAAATCATTTTTATTAACAATAACCATGTAAAATTTTAAAATATGATTCATATAATTAAGGACACATTATGATAGGGAATTCCTTTCATGGTGTATATGTTTTAATTTTTTTAATTTTTTTTTAATAATAGTCATAAAGTACATTGTTGAGAAAATGATAGATTTATTCCCTTTAATACATTTTGTAAATAGTCAAAGGTTGATGAAAATAAATTTAAAAATAATTTTGGAATAGTAAAATAATTCATTAAAAACAATTAAAAAACATGTACATTGAATAGAAATAATCATCAATGGAGACATCAACATAAACAAACATGAATAATGATGAGATTGAGAATTAACCCTTACCACTTGAGTATTATTAAAATCATAATCCACATGAAAAAAATAAATTAAAATGAGATGTTAGATACCATGGAGAAAAATATAATCATGATATAATATATCAAAGAGACAGTATATAAAACAAAATAAATAAATAAGTGATGAATATCGCATATGTGTGATAGAAGTAGAAGTGATACAAGAAACCCTTAACTCAGGTTCAAATTCATTAAAACATGATCAAAACTCATGTATATTTTTTAACATGTAATTAATATATATTAGAACCATATATATATTTATAATATCATATATTATACTTTTATACAACTTACCACCAGTCCTTTAGTTATATTTCATTATTTTTACTATTTCGGTTATTAATTGACTTATTTTGTAACATCCTGGGTAAATAAAGAATAATAAATTTTCATATTTATTAATATTTGTGAATTAAATGTTAATTTTAATTTAAAGGGGATGCTATGTTTTATGGCTTACCTGATACACAAAAACAGGTTTCTTTGAAATCTTACGTTGCACATTAATAATATAATATTATTATTTTAAATGGTACTTAATGTCGAGCCATTATATTGGTGGAAATTAATATAACTAACTAAAATATGATTATATATGTTTGTTAAATGTTTTTACATTTATCCAATAAAATTTATATATAGGCTTAAAATAATAAAGGAATTCGATTTTAAGCATAAATACTCTAATATACATTAAAGGGCCGATTTACCGCCTTTTGATGGCGAACCCTCTTTAAATATTGTTTTGGTCCTTTTTATATGTTATATTTGACAAAATAAAATTCTTATTTAGAATCAGGACATCAAAATTTACTTTGTGTAAAATTTTGGTATTTTTCTAATAAAATTCATTTTTTGATGAATAGTGAAAAATACTGTATTTTAATTCAAAACTGTGTATTAATACGATTTATTTATATTGTTAGATTATCTTTTTAATTTGTTTTAAAGTTTAATTAGAATATATTTTTACCATTTAATCCAATGTTGGTCATTGGAATTAATTTCACTTTGAAATTGGACATAAACAAGAGTCAATCTTTTGGTAGTTATTATTTCTTAAAAACACGCTATTTGTTTTAACAACGGGAATTAATTTTAAATTAATTAATTCCACTTTTATGTTTTTAATTTAGAAAAATAGACATCATTTTTGAATTCATAATATCAAATAAATCTTAGGCTGAATTTTTGGTATTTTTCTGAAAAATTTCAATTTTTGATGAATAGTGAAACCACTTAGTAGTAGTTAAAAAAGTGAATTTTACATTTAAATGAAATTTTACCGATTTTGTGAGTTGAATTTCAAAAATCCGAGCAACATGGTTAATATAAAGAAGTAAAATGTGGTTCAATAAGATGAAAATAATTTTTGGTGAATAGTAACTTTTGACTTTTATTTACCGCGGTCAAAGGTAAATAGGGTAATTCAAGGTAAAAAGTATATTATAATAATACAAAATTACCTTAACACTTGTCCTAACCTTATTGGAAGAGTCATGGCCGACCATGGGCATCCTTGGGTCGATTTTGGGACCCCATGGAGCCACTTGAGAGTGATAATGACTCTTTAGATTAATTAATTTAAAGTAAAGACAAAAATGACACAAACAAATATATTTTAGTAAATTAATTTTTATATGGGGTTATATAAGTTATATTTTTGACTATAAATATTAATTGAAAAGATAAAAATATTTCCTACATCATGGTATTTTTTTTATAATTTTTAGACATCAAATAAATTAAATTATTTATGACACAATAATGATGCATTGTTTACCTCAATAATAAATGATTTAAATAAATAAGATTATAAAGATTAAATTATTATCCAAAACATGTCGAATTCTGATTGGATGATTTTATTTCCAATATTAGTCATCTTATCTTCTACTTTAATGTGTTTTGGACCTTTTGAAACCGAATATAAGTTTATAATAAAATAATAGTTTCACACTTTCCTAAAGAGCCCCTCCTCTCCCTTATAAAAGGAGACCACTTCTAACCAATTATTCACACCTCTAAAGCCTTTTGTACCATCCAAACTCGGACCAATTAAGCTCCCTATATCCCTATCCTCCACCTAGAAGCCTTACCTTAGGCATAAGGCATTTCAAGAAGTACTTTTGGTTCAAACCAAAGGGAGTTACCCAAATTAAAGGTAACGATTTCTCTTAAATTCATTTCTTTTATTTTACTTCTACAACCCCATGAATTATTTTTATTCCTTTCTTTTGTAACAAAACTAGTATCATCAATATACTAATATGTTTTTATAATAGTTATTTGAGCTACACTTACACACACCCCCATCTAATGGGTGAAGAACATAATGTTTCTGTGGATGAAAAACTAACGCCTCACAGAACGATGATTGTTTGATTATCTCCTACCACCTCTTATGGTGGACATTATGATGGAACTTTATTTATATATTATGTATATTATGCTTATGTTTTCTCTATGATTCTGTAATTTTCATTTTAAAAACACTCCAATATTCTTTCCAATATATGTGACCACGATAATTTCATTTGAGGAAGTGCGGACTACCGCCCCCTCAAGGTGATATGATTTGTTCATGACATTCATGGAAAAAATAAAGGATAGAGTTAATTAAATTATGTAAAATATGATATTATACTTTAATTATAATATACCTATGTATCATTATGTTTTAATTCCATTAAAATAAAAAAATATAAATGAAAGTAGCGTTCATGCGTACGTACGTCTTACCGTCTCCATAAAAAGTGATTTTCATTTCTTATCTCCAAATGTTATGTACTGTTATAAATAAATATATATAATGTATATATATTATATATATGATATCTAAATCATTTATATCATTCTGGATATAATGGAATTTTGACCACATGGACAAATTGTAATTATAAAAAGTTCATTTTTGACTCAAGTTCCGAACATCAATAAAATATCTAATATGAACTCAAATAATTAACTAATTATTATAGAAAGGTAATAAGTAATATAAAAGGAATAATAAAATTGAATTTTTTTCTTAATAAATTAGAAATTAAATTAAGTTTATTATTCAGTAAGAACAAGGAACACACAAGACAATTCAGACTTGAGGTATGGGTTTCTTATCTCACTTTTAATTCCGTGAGATTTCCATTGTTCACCACTTATTTATTTCATGTGGTGTGTGTACTTCCCATGATTGTATTCATTGTGTAATATACTTTAATTTATGGATATTTAAATCATCATTGTATGATCCTTCTTTCATGGGTATATTTTTTGTAAATTACCAAATTGATAAGGGAATTTGAAATTTCAATTTCCACTCATTAGGCTTTACGCATACTTCAGTGATTATTTTACTCCAAGATTATGTGTGGAATAACTATTCATTTTATTATGTCATAATTTCCACTCCAATTTCTATGGGTATACTTTTGATACATATAATCACTCCATTGATAAATTCTCAAGTCATAGATATGAACTTGATAAGAGTAATTTTAACTCAATCTCCATTTGTTGAGTTAAATATCCAATTCATTGGTGTTGTTTTTACAAGAATATGTGTGAATTTCCTCTGATTGATTTACACTGAATATCCAATCATATTGAGTGTATTTATATTTGTCACACATAATTATTTCATTCATTTATCCTTAACCTAAGGATACAATATTTATAAGAGATTTTATCTCAATTTACATTCCATTGAGACTTCTTTGTTGTTACACACCAATTCACTTTTATATGGTGTATATAATGTACTTTGACATAGTATATCATGAATACCTTTATTATCATGATATTATAATGTTTTTATTACCTCAATTATTTTTATTCAAGTGTCTCTCTTTAGGTTAGGAACTCTAACTAAAATATCATTTTAAAATGTTTTAAAGATTTATTATTCTAAATCTTTCTCATTAATGTCCATGTTTTAAAAATGGGTTTAAGGATTTATTTATATGGAAATTAAAGTTGTAAAATTAAAAATTCCTTTTAAAAGTTTCCAAGTGGTATGGGACACTTTGATTCAAAAATCTATTTTAAATGGCTTCTTGACAAATAGTGTGACTTTTAATTGTTTTCAAGAAAAAGGGGGATATTTCTATCAAATAGTTTTGATGATTATTTTCATCTATGTCGATATCCTTCATTATTCTATATTGAGGTTAATCTATTACAATACAACCTTCCATATTTTATTTAATGAGTTATGTTTGATTATGGATGTGATATTTTTATACCATTCATGGTTTTTGGATAAAGTTTTGACATTTCGTATACTAGTTTTAATATGAATGTTTATGTTATGTTTCAAACTTTTCATATGAGGAATACATTGGACTTAGTATGTGATGGGTGGAGCCCGCTATAGCTCTTTGATGCATCGGTAGGTCTCATGAGACAAACTAGTGTCTTGGCACAAGGCCTTGACAAAATCTTATTTGTAGTCTTGGCACAAGGCCTTGACTATGTGGTTATGATAGTCTGGCATTATGCATTCTATTATTATGAAAGTGGTTATTGATATTGCATGTGATCGTTCGACTAGTAGAATATACATGTGAATAAGTAAATATCACTATTTGATTTTATCTTTTCCATATTATGCTGAAGTTCAAGTTTAAAAGACTTTTGTTCTAGTCTTATACACTACCTTAAATGTTTATGCTTATTTATGAAAGTTTCTTCTATAATGTTATCCTTACTGAGCATCTAAGCTCACCCCTTTCTATGTTTTATTTTCCCAGGATGGAAATAAGTATATTATGACTGACCTCCAGGGATAATCTATGGGATCTCAGTGTTATCTATGGAGAAAATGTTGTTGTAGTTTTCCATTTTATGATGTAATGTAAACCTTATGAATGTATCTAGTACTTCCAAGGCTACTAAACTAATCGGTCTTTCGAGACTTGATCTTTTATAATCATGAAAATGATACATAATAATGCATCGACTCTGGGCTTCTGGGGTTGGGGCATTAAAGTTGGTATCAGAGGAAGTTTAGTACAAACCTTGGAAACCAGATTTAGATAAACTCTGATTAGAGCACATAGACCTAAGATGGACTTTGAATATTAGTATAGAAGAACTTACTAGAATTTTGGTATTGTAGAGATTTTGTGAGTTTTCCGAGAAATACATCCCTGTTTGGATATGATCAGGTAGAGGTGGATCTGGCACAACTATACCTAGGGGTAAAACCCGAAAACACCGATTTAAGATAGACTCGAATGGGAACAGGTGCACGACAACGTGCCTTGCTGCACTCTTGGTTACGACACTCCTAGGGGACATTCTTAGGATAATTTACACTTTCTTTACAAACCGATTTGAAGTATTTTAATATAAGATGAGAATAAATAACCTTGGTTAATTCTAAGTTGTTTCAAATTGAGAATATGGTGTCATGATATTATCTAAATGATTTTATGACTGCTGTTACTCAAAAAATTCTTTATGGTTTTAGTTAATGGCTAGATTCCAAGGAAGTCATAGTAACATTGAAAATGAATTACAAGGTGGGAATGGTGGTGGAAATGAGCAACAAAATGGAATGTTGATAGGCGTAAAATATATCGTGTTCATTCCAAATCAGTTTTCCAAAAATATGATCAATAACATATATATTAACCAACTCTCAGACTCAAAAAAGTTGATAAAGGTGATGAATGATAAGAGCTCCAGAAGTGGAGACCATGGAGAAAAGAATCCTCAATTTACAGCATGCAAGAAATGTGGAAGAGACACCCAGGAAAGTGTCTCAATGGAACAAAGAAATGCTTTGCGTCTGGGAAAGAAGGAAATAAAGTGGAGAATTACCGAGGAAAAATGAAGAGTACTATGGAAGAAAATAAAAATGGTCCCAAGAATCCATTTATAGTCGTTTTCTAAAAATGTAGGGGACCTGGCCATTACCCAAGTGAATGCCCTATTCTATAGGATATTTTCTTGGTCAAAGAAGAAGCTATGTGGAAATAAATGTTTGGAGAAATTTTTAAAAGTATTAGTACTCCTTGTTGATGGGATTACTTTGGAATAATTTTCTATTGTATTTGTAACCCTGCAGTTTTTCATGTGAAAATGATATTTGAGGAAGAATTATCTTTTCTCTTGTGGATATAGTTATAAATAACCATTTGGTTTTATATGAACATTGGGTTTGAGGCAATTACAAGTTATTATATTTTGGGATGAAAATGAAATGTATGAGATAACATTTGTGGTTAAATTATGTTATGGTTATTTTGAGGAATTTATCTCATTTTGGTAATGTTATAAAATATAGTTTTTGAAAAAGGAAAACACACAGATCGCGTGACAACCCATCACGTCGGATAAAGCTGTGGGAATCGAACCCACAACCAAAGTGCGATTGGGATTTATCGCCTACCACTAGACTACGTGAAGTCCCTGGTTAGTGTGACTAATTATTTTTAGTTAAATGATTTTATTGATCAATAATAATTTGATTTGGGATCTTATGTCTTATCAAATGAATACCCTTAGTATAGGAAAATGATTCAGTGATTAAGTAATAAATGTTATTTTGGAAGATGTTCGCTTTTTTGGGAACACTATATGCACAAGGAAAATAAAATACTATGGGATTTCATTTGAGGAGTAATCACTACTACAAATATGACTTTTATCAGCGCTAAAAATGGCCATTAAGGGCGCTAGAAAAAGCGCTATTAATGCCGATGAAGATAGGGGGGTCCCCTTTATCAGCGCTCCAAAAAGCGCTGATAAAGACCCCTTTTATCAGCGCTAAAAAAAGCACTGATAAAAGGTGTATTTTATCACCACTAAAACGAAGCGCTGATAAAAGGGTCTTTTATCAGTGCTTTCTTTTTAGCACTGATAAAATACCACTTTTATCAGTGCTTGTTTTTAGCGCTGATAAAAAAAAAAAAATAAAAAAAAAAAATACTGTCAATCTCGGGGGGGGGGGGGGGGGCTTTTTACAGCCCTTGAGCCCCCCTTTATCAGCGCTTTCCCACACCTCCAGCGCCCGCCTACACTGCCTATACCCTTTATCAGTGCTATCCCTTTAAATCACCCTTGCGCGCGCACTCGTGCCTCCACCCGGATTTGATCTCGAGACCTCCCCCTACGCACCTAAAGCCTTTGCCACTACCCTATATTGATTTGTTCTCTTATTCATGATATATCTATTTATTTATATATCTATTTAGTTATATTTATTCATATAGTAATGTATATTTATATTAATATATATAGTTATATTAATATATATATATATATATTTATATTAATATATATATATATAGATATATTAATATATACATATAGTTATATTAATATATATATAGTTATATTAATATATGCATAGTTATATTAATATATAGTAGTTATATAAATATTCATATATTGGTATTTTAAATAAAATAGATATTATTTATTATTTAGATAAAGCTAATATATTTTATATGTAAATATGTTTAATTATTTATTTAAAAAATTTAATTTTTAGGTGTGAATATATAAAAAATATGTACATATAGTTATATATTTGATTATAAATAGCAGTGTGTTATAAAAAAGGATAAAATTTCAAAGACATAATATCAATATGAATGTAATACCTTGGAATAAATTCATTCCCCACCAAAAAAATCCAATAATACCTCTTTAAACGAGGCTGAAAATCCACAAAATGTTAAAAAATCTGGGTACCCTGACTAAAAACTTAGTTTTGGAGGCCTTATGGGCCTCTTTTGGACTTGAAAAACGCTTGAACAAGGTCCTCCTAGGTCATAGCGATGTATATCTCGTCGCAGGCTTCGATTTGATATGTGGTAGAGCTCAAACGGACACCCGGATCAAAAGTTATGGCCGTTTGAAGTTCGAGTTGCGTTTTCAACATATTTTGGATTTTTTTTATTTTTTTTTATTTTTTAGTCTTCAAATTGTTATTAAATGACTATTACTCCATAATAATTAGAAAATTATTAATTAAAAACATTTTTTTAAATTTTTTTATAAGCCATTTTCACTAAATATCTTATATATTAAGTATAATAAGTGTAAATGTACATTTATACTTATCTAAAATACATTTAAAAATTATATATTATATTTATATCAATATAACTATATAATTATATTTAAATATTAATATATTTTTTAATTTTTTTTGAAGTCGACCCTTTATCAGTGCTTTTAAAAAAAGCGCTGATAAAGCCCCCCCGTTATCAGTGCTACTAAACAAGCACTGATAAAGGGGGCCCCTTTATCAGAGCTAAAAAAAGCGCTGATAAAGGGGGGGCCTTTATCAGCGCTAAAAAAAGCACTGATAAAGGGGTACTTTTATCAGTGATTTTTTAGCGCTGATAAAGGCACCCTTTATCAGCGCTTTTTTGAGCGCTTATAAAGGTCCCCACCTTTATCAGTTCTTTTTCGTTAGCGCTGATAAAGGGGTGGCGCTGGCCTTGCCCAGTTTTGTGGTAGTGAATGGTGGATTTTTATCTATGTTTTTATTGTGGATTTATAGTGATTTGGGTTATTTATGGAAATTATTAACCAATAATAGGGAATATGTGATTCGGTTAATTACTTTTAAGTATGTGACTTTAATATTAGTTTATGTCATTTGGAGATACAATTTAACGTGGAAGACTACATAACCAAATTATTCTAAGTTTTGGGTTTCAATATTAGTTTGGATTATATTGAAGGATTTTAAGGACAATTGTTTATTGAATGGTATTTATTTAACTTTGGGGTATTGTTGGTTTAATTTTAGAAATTAAGATTAGTATTTCTTTCTCTAAAGGATTATCCTTTTTGGGGATCATCTGATCTTGTACTAACCATTTTGGTGGTGGTTAATCTCTAAAGACAAGGTAAACATATAGTTTATCTTTTGTAGATCATGTGATTCTCTAGAAGTTTATTCTAGCTCTTTTGGTGTGACCAAGTCTTCTTGAATACTCATCATTTAAAAAAAAATTAGTGGTAGAAATTTATTAAATAATGAAACTCTACTTAAAAAGTAAGTATATCTCTTTATGTTCTTAGTCAATCTTATAAATAAATTCATCATCTTTATGAAATGTAACTTAAAACAAAAAAAAATGTTGTCCGTTTACTTTTCCTACTGGTAAACTAATTACCATTTTTCCCATCACAAGTTTTTGGTTTTCTTGTTGTTAAATTTCTCCTGATCATGTTTTCTATCCCTCTCCATCAGAACTTGACACTTTATTTTCTCCTCCATATCCATGTTTTCATGGAATACTAGTATCTGTTGTCTCAGGTAACCTTTTTACTTCTCTTAATTTATTATAAAGTGATGGTTTTATTGACTCTTTTTCCGATGTGGGGCTTTCAATGAAGTTTCCGAGCCCAATTTTAAAATTGCGAGGACACAATTCCCAAAAGGGGGGAAGGATGTAACATCCTGGGTAAATAAAGAATAATAAATTTTCATATTTATTAATATTTGTGAATTAAATGTTAATTTTAATTTAAAGAGGATTCTATGTTTGATGGCTTACCCGATACACAACAACTGGTTTCTTTGAAATCTTACGTTGCACACTAATAATATAATATTATTATTTTAAATGGTACTTAATGTCGAGCCATTGTATTGGTGGAAATGAATAGAACTAACTAAAATATGATTATATATGTTTGTTAAATGTTTTTACATTTATCCAATAAAATTTAGAGGCTTAAAATAAGAAAGGAATTTGATTTTAATAATAAATACTCTAATATTCATTAAAGGGCCGATTTACCGCCTTTTGATGGCGAACCCTCTTTAAATATAGTTTTGGTCTTTTTTATATGTTATATTTGACAAAATAAAATTCTTCTTTAGAATCGGGACATCAAAATTTACTTTGGGTAAAATTTTGGTATTTTTCTGATAAAATTCATTTTTTTGATGAATAGTGAAAATTACTGTATTTTAATTCAAAACTGTGTTTTAATCTAATTTATTTATATGGTTAGATTATCTTTTTTAATTTGTTTTAAAGTGTAATTAGAATATATTTTTACCATTTAATCCAATGTTGGTCATTGGAATTAATTTCACTTTGAAATTGGACATAAAGAAATGTCAATCTTTTGATAATTATTATTTCTTAAAAACACGCTATATGTTTTAACAACGGGAATTAATTTTAAATTCATTAATGCCACTTTTATGTTTTGAATTTCGAAAAATAGACATAATTTTTGAATTATGAATATCAAATAAAGCTTAGGCTGATTTTTTGGTATTTTTCTGAAAAACTTAATTTTTTGATGAATAGTGAAACCACTTAGAAGTAGTTAAAAAAGTGACTTTTACATTTAAATGAAATTTTACCGCTTCTGTGAGTTGAATTTCAAAAATCTGAGAGACACGGTTAATATAAAGAAGTAAAATGTTCTTCAATAAGATGAAAATAATTTTTGGTGAATAGTAACTTTTGACTTTTATTGACCACGGTTAAAGGTAAATAGGGTAATTCATGGTAAAAAATATATTATAATAATACAAAATTACCTTAAAACTTGTCCTAACCTTATTGGATGAGTCATGGCCGAACATGGGCATCCTTGGGTCGATTTTGGGACCCCATGGAGCCACTTGAGAGTGATAATGACTCTTTAGATTAATTAATTTAAAGTAAAGACAAAAATGACACAAAAAAATATATTTTAGTAAATTAATTTTTAAATGGGGTTATATAAGTTATATTTTCGACTATAAATATTCATTGGAAAGATAAAAATATTTCCTACATCATGGTATTTTTTTTATAATTTTTAGACCTCAAATTAACTAAATTATTTATGACACAATAATGATGTAGTGTTTACCTCATTAATAAATGATTTAAATAAATAAGATTATAATGATTAAATTATTATCCAAAACATGTCCAATTCTGATTTGATGATTTTATTTCGAATATTAGTCATCTTATCTTCTACTTTAATGTGTTTTGGACCTTTTGAAACCGAATATAAGTTTATAATAAAATAATAGTTTCACACTTTCCTAAAGAGCCCCTCCTCTCCCTTATATAAAAGGAGACCACTTCTAACCAATTATTCACACCTATCAAGCCTTTTAGAATGTATAAACTCTACCCAATTAATCTCCCTACATCCCTATACTCCACCTAGAAGCCTTACCTTAGGCAGAAGGCACTTCAAGAAGTCCTTTTGGTTCAAACCAAAGGGGGTTACCCAAATTAAAGGTAACAGTTTCTCTCCATTTATTTTATTTTACATCTCAAACCCCATGAACTCTTTTTATTCCTTTATTTTATGACAAAACCAGTATCTTAAATATACTAGGATGTTTTTATAAGAATTATTTGAGCTACACTTACACACACCTCCGTATAATGGGTGAAGAACATAATGTTTCTGTGGATGGAAAACTAACGCCTCACGGAACGACGATTGTTCGATTATCTCCTACCGCCTCTTATGGTGGACATTATGATAGAACTGTATTTATATATTATTTATATTATGTTTATGTTTTATCTATACTTCTGTAATTTTCATTTAAAGACACACCAATATTCTTTCCAATATGTGTGACCACGATAATTTCATTTGAGGAAGTGCGGACTACCGCCCCCTCAAGGTGATATGATTCGTTCATGACATTCATAGAAAAAATAAAGGATAGAGTTAATTAAATTATTTAAAACATATATAATATGATATTATACTGGAATTATAATATACCTATGTATCATTATGTTTTAATTCCATTAAAATAAAAAAATAGAAATGAAAGTAGCGTTCATGCGTACGTACGGCTTACCGTCTCCATGAAAGGTGCTTTTCATTTCTTATCTCCAAATATTATGTACTGTTATAAATAAATATATATATACTGTATAGATATTATATATATGATATCTAAATAATTTATATCATTCTAGAGATAATGGACTTTTGACCACATGGACAAATTGTAATTATAACAAGTTCATTTTTGACTCAAGTTCTGAACATCAATAAAATATCCAATATGAACTCAAATAATTAACTAATTATTATAGAAAGGTAATAAGTGATATAAAAGGAATAATAAAATTGAAAAGTTTTCTTAATCAAGTAGAAATTAACTTAAGTTTATTATTCAGAAAGAACAAGGAACACACATGACAATTCGGACTTGAGGTAAGGGGTTTCTTATCTCACTTTTAATTCCATGAGATTTACATTGTTCACCACTTATTTATTGCATGTAGTGTGTGTACTTACCATGATTGTATTCATTGTGTAATATACTTTAATTTATGGATATTTAAATCATCATTATATGATCCTTATTTCATGGGTGTATGTTTCGTAAATTACCAAATTGATAAGGGAATTTGAAATTTCAATTTCTACTCATTCGACTTTATGCATACTTCAGTGATTATTTTACTCCAAGATTATGTGTGGAATCACTATTCATTTTCTTATGTCATAATTTACACTCCCCTTTCTGTGGGTATACTTTTGATGCACATAATCACTCCATTTATAAATTCTCAAGTCATCAATATTAACTTGATAAGAGTAATTTTAACTCAATATCCATTTGTTGAGTTAAATATCCAATTCATTGGTGTTGTTTTTACAAGAATATATGTGAATGTAATCTGATTTATTTACACTAAATATACAATCATATTGAGTGTATTTATATTTTTCACACATAATTATGTAGTTCATTTATCCTTAACCTAAGTATACGGTCTTTATAAGAGATTTCATCTCAATTTACATTCCATTGAGACTTCGTTGTTGTTATACACAAATTCACTTTTATATGGTGTATATAATGTACTTTGACATAGTATATCATGAATACCTTTATTCTCATGTTATTATAATTTTTATTACCTCAATTATTTGTATTCAAGTGTCTCTCTTTTGGTTAGGAACTCTAACTAAAATATCATTTTAAAATGTTTTAAAGATTTATTATTCTAAATCTTTCTCATTAATTTCCATGTTTTAAAAATGGTTTTAAGGATTTACTTATATGGACATTAAAGTTTTAAAATTAAAAATTCATTTTAAAAGTTTCAAAGTGGTATGGGACACTTTGATTCAAAAATCTATTTTAAACGGATTCTTGAAAAATAATGACTTTTAAATGTTTTCAAGAAAAAGGGAGATATTTCTCTCAAATAGTTTTGATGATTATTTTCAACTATGTTGATATCCTTCATTATTCTTGATTGAGGTTAATCTGTTACAATAAAACCTTCCATATTTTATTGAATGAGTTATGTTTGACTATGGATGTGCTATTTTTATACCATTCATGGTTTGTAGATAAAGTATTGACATTTCGTATGCTAGCAATCACTGTAGTAGTTACTGTAGCAGTTACTATTTTGTACTGTAGCAGCCAGAACTATTCACCCGATTTGGGCCTTCGGGTCACCGGTTTGTGCCTATGGGTCTCCAGGGCCTTCGGGTCATCAAAGACCTTCGGGCCACAGGGCCTTCGGGTCACGTAAACCATGGTGTAGCCTAGTTCACACAGAACAGGCCTCAGAAGAGGATTATAGCAACAAGAGTAGAAGCCAAAAGATGCAAAGCTAACCAGATTGGAAGAATGAGAGGGTATGGAAGCCGCCATCGGGACCAGGCACCATGCAGCTTTGTACAGGGCAATTCTAGTCGATCAGCAATTCAAGGTGGGGAGCTAGGTGATCAATGACACCGAAAGCTGGGGAGGGGCAGTTCAAGTGGGATGGGCCTAAGAGTCATGTATTGGGAATGGTATGCCTCTAGGCCTTCGGGTCATGTATTACGAGTTTGTCAGGCCTTGTGCCTTGGGCCTACGGGTCATGTACGGGTTCCCCTTAAACCCTTAAAAGGGGGATTATCCATAAAAAAAAATAAGGCCTTTAGGCCATTTGGGCATATGAGGAATGCATTGGATTTAGTAAGTGATGGGTGGAGCCTACTATAGCTCCTCGATGAATCAGTAGGTCTTATGAGAAAAAATAGTGTCTTGGCATAAGGCCTTGAAAAATCTTATTTGTAGTCTTGGAACAAGGCCTTGACTATGTGGTTATGATAGTCTGGCATTATGCATTCCATCCCTATGAAAGTGGTTATTGATATTTCATGTGATCATTTGACTAGTAGAATATCCATGTGAATATGTAAATGGCGTTATTTGATTTTATCTTTTCCATATTATGCTGAAGTTCAAGTTTAAAAGACTTTTGTTATAGTCTTATATACTGCCTTAAATGTTTATGCTTATTTATGAAAGTTTCTGCTATAATATTATCCTTACTGAGCATCTGAGCTCACCCCTTTCTATGTTTTATTTTCCCAGGATGCAAAGAAGTATATTATGACTGACCTCCATCGATACTCTATGGGATCTCAGTGTTGTCTATAGAGACAATGTTGTTGTAGTTTTCCATTTTATGATGTAATGTAAACCTTATGAATGTATCTAGTGCTTTCAAGACTACTAAACTAATCGGTATTTCGAGACTTGATCTTTTATGATCATGCCAATGATACGTAATAATGCACTGACTCTGGGCTTCTAGGGTCGGGGTGTTAAATATTTTCACTAGTTTTTTTCTTAAAATTCCTAGTTCTATTCCATGGGATATTGAAACATAATATATAGAATTATATTAATGTTATAAATATCAAATTTAATCATTAAATAAATTTTTAGAACCATTCTTTCATTTTGAAAATAGAAATTGAATCGCATCGCTTCATAGAGATGGTAAGCTGTACTTATGCACGATGATATAATTCATAAATTGTTGAATGGGTAAGGAACTGTATGGTATATTAATTTTAAAGAAAAAATATCATTACATATTTATAATATTTATAAATTATTTCAATCATTATATCCATACATGTAATATGATGGTTGAAATATAATTACACTGCTACATAAAGACAGTAAGTCAAACGTATGCATGTATGGTGCTTCCATTTTTCATAGGATAAATAAAAGAAATAATTTGGTTATTTTATAATCACAATAAAATCTAGTTCTATATATAATATTGGTGTTATTATTTATTTATGGGAAAAACACCTAAAGATAATGTATAAGAAGAAATAAACCTGGAAGAGTCGGTAAAGACAGTCACCACTTCTTTGAATAACATCCATTAGATCACTTCTTAATGACACTATGGTTGATCTTTTTAAATGAATAGATCCACTAGAACATGGATATATATATATTTTTAAGATAAAAATTTCAGGTTTAGTAAAGATAGATGGTTCAATGTGACCTATAGAACATATTGAAGGGTTTCCCATTGATAAATGAATTCAGAGTGAATTTTTGAATTTCTCAAAATATTAAAATATAATAAGACTATTATTTTGTGAAATGCATCTAAATTTCCTATAAATAGAAAAGTTATGATTTTTTCGACCATATATTATCTTATTTCAAATAATTTAATTTTATAATGATTATTTTGAAAATTAATAAAATGTTATATTTCTAAATTATCATTATTTTCAATTTTGACTATATTCATTATTTTGAAATTAATAAAATGAATAAAAAAGATAAATTCAAAACACTAATTTTAATACATCCCTAATATGTGAAGTTAATATAAAAAATTTATAGATGACATTAATTATCTAAAATTATATTTATTTTAACATTATTAATATCATTTATTTGATCATTCAATTTTGTGAAAGAATTTAATATAATTATTTTTAACTAATAACATAAAATAAATAACCATGAATATTATAACTAATTTTTATTTCAGAATACTTTTTTTTTGTCGAAGATATCATCTGGATATCACAATACTAAATATGTTTTGTTTAATAAAATAATTAATTTGACATCTTTGACTTTTATTTAAATAAAATATTATTATGGTCAAAATTACATCCTAATGGAAAAAATGGTCATATATTAGAACCTTGAATACATGTTTATGAAAATTACTCATCTAATAAAATCATGGCAAGTTTTAGGGTAAATTTATAGTCCATATAACTTTTATTTGTAACCTATATTACCCAATTTACACTTTACCATGATAATGAAAATTACCCATGTTAAAATTCATATTGACCAAAAATAAAAGAGTTTTATTTACTAAAATTTTAAATATTGAAACTAATTATGGAGTAAATTTTCCAAAATTAAAAAAAAATATGTTTCAGAATTTAATTTAAAATTAACCCTTCATTGAAAACTATTTTCATGAAAAATGCATTTTTATGCCAAGAAATATACATATACAAAATTAAGGTATAATGATGATTAAAATGTAATTAATTATATTATATCTAAATAAATATTTCATAATTTAAATTTATATCAAATTTAAAAAGTATATGAACCTTTTAATATAATGATAATTATAGTTCAATAAAATAATTGGTGTTTTCACTATTCATTAGAAAATTAATCTTCTCCGAAAATTCCATGAAAACTAACCATAATAAAATTATAAAATTATGATTTGTAAAATGATATTAGTTTCATAAAATCAAATTTTTATATTTTCTTGAAATTGATTATAATATTTATTCTTAAGACCATACAAAATCATTTTTGAAGATAACGTAATTTTAAGAATAAATTGATTTTACAAAAAATTAAGTTCTTATTAAAAAATAATTCATTAATCTATTAAAAATGAGTAAGAAAATTATATATTTAACAATATACTTAATCTTATTCACCCCAACCAATTTATCAGCTATTTTACAATGGTCGTGTTAAAATAATAATATTTTGAAGTTTATTTGGGATCGTTGTTCCATGTAATGTAAGACATTGAAGAGATTGAATTTATTTTAAAAAATAAATAATATTAAATTTTTTATTGTTATATGAACATATTAAAAAAATTAATTATTTTAATTCCAAATATTATGTATAAATATGTTTTTATACCAAGTTAGTGTATAATTTTGATTGAAATAAATTTTAATAGATTATTTTTCATCAAATGAAGTAAATGAAATTTAAAATCTCTTTATAATTATAATGTTTCTTTGTAGATACTTGAAAAGAAATGATAGATTTCTATAATTTTTTTACTTTTCACTATTTAGTAAAAAATCAATCATTCTAGAAAATTATAAAAATTTCACCGTAATATAATTTTGACATGAAGAATTCAAAATTACATATTTTTGAGATTTAAATTCTATAACTTGTAAGTAAATATTTTAAATAAACCCAATTAATTCATCAAAACCCAATTTGGTTAGAAATAAATCATTTCATATTTGATTGAAAAATTAACTAATATTCTTATAATGAATAAAAAGTATAATTATTGAATATTAATAAGATATGGAAAGTTTTTATCTTAACATTTCCTAGGATGTTACATTCTTCTATTTTTTGTAAATTTCACCACAAATATTTCATTCATTTCTTAAAACAATTGGGGATATTTTTCATTCATAATATTTTCTAATACCTGTGTTGCTTCTTCCATCATAGGATTTTTACACAAAAAAATAGCATGGTAAATGAATTTAATACAAATAAATTTCTATATACATTAAGTAATATGTATTAGTTGTTCCTTATAATAATGGTTTCCTTCCAACTAAACTACTTTAGGGATCAAAACATGAGAATCATCCAATATATATTCCCATAATAACAAAACATGAAATATGTCATATATTAGAGAAAAACTCAGAAGAAAAGAAATTTGATTGGAAAATGATCCATATTTCTGTAGGATTTATTATGTTCCAATGAAATATGGACATATATTTCCATTCTTATGAAAATTCACAACACTTTTCTATGGATGAACCATAAGAAAAAATGGTCTTCTACCCCAAAATAAAGATCTATCCTCTAGTTATCTACATATCTTTTATGCCTAAACTGAGTTATCCTCATGTGTTTTTTGAATCATATTCACCTTCATATCCAATTATTTTAATAGTTTTGGTTCCAAAAATATCATTTCACCTACTTAATCCCAACAAGTAGGTGGTAGAAACAACTTTTCATATAATTCCTCAAATGGTTCTATCAGTATACTAGAATAAAATAATTTATTATAAGAAAATCTATATAAATTAAATTACTAATCCCAAATACCATTATGATCCATTAGAAAATATCAAAACATACCAGCCAATGAATAAATCATTCTCTTGGATTTTCCATCAAATTGAAAATTAAAATCGCTACTAAAATTTAATTCAATACCTAATAAATTTTCTAGAATTGTGGAAAAAAATAGAGGTAAACCTAGGATCATGATCAAATAAAATGGAGAGGGAGAATATATATAATCTAATTATCACATTAACACCAAGTTGATAATGTTTATTTAAATACATATTATCTTTAAAAATAAGGAAATGTGAATATTTAGTTAATCGATCAACAATAATACATATTACATTATTAAATCAAGATATATTTTGAAATCCCACCATGAAATCCATAGATATATTATCCTATTTCCATTATAGAACTAATAATGGATAATTAAACCACATAAGTAATTTTTATTCACATTTAAATTATTTACAAGTCAAAAATTTTATAGTAAAATATAAAATATCATTATTCTTTCTGGGATACCAGAAATGCTCTAAAATGCATCTACACATTTTTATGATGATAGGATTAATCGAAAATTGAAATATATGAGCCTCACTAAATGAGATTTTCTTCAACTTGGTCTCAAATGAAACATATAACCATTTTATAAATATTAAAAAACCTTATTTTTCAAAATTTTACTCTGACAACTTACCCTTCTTGATTGATTCTACTATTTCCAATATTACATTGTGATCCTTATGAGCTTTCATAATCATATCCAAAAAATATGTTTGTATAGTCACTTGAAACAAAAAAAATGTGTGTGTTCCTACATTTCCACTTTATAAGAAAACATTTATCAAATCATTAACCAAAGGATTATATTCCATATGCATCATAGTTAATATATCATTATTTTTCTACCTTAAAGCACTAAAAAATCTATTTTATTTAGCAAGAAAGCAATGATTTGTGAGGATATGATCCTTTATAAATAACAAAACTCTCCCATGCCACATGTTCATATCTTTCAAATTTAATATATACATCCAGATTTTATGATTAATATATATTTTAAATATTAATACATTTAAATTATGTCTCTAAATTTTATAGGCTAACACTATTTCCTCTAATTAAAGATCATATATAAGATAATTTTTATCACGAGCAATTAATTTATGTGAATAATAATAAATTAATGATCAATATATAATAAAACACAACCAATTACCTTTAATTAAGTATCACTATAGATAAAAAAGTCATCATTTATGTATGGTGGAGTAAAAACATGAGAATTCAAAGATCATCATTTCAATTCCTAGAAACAGTCATTGCATTGCTTTGTCCAGATGAAACTAAATCCCTTTCTATTTGTCTTGGTATGTGGGATAGATAACTATGAATAGATTTAAAAAAATAATTCGAAATATCCTTCTAATCAAAACACACAATAAATCTCCTTAATTTTTTTTTTCTTAACCATTCATCAAAAACATTATTTTTAGTATGATCAATAGTTATTACATATTTATTTATAAAATTTTTAAGGAATGAAATCATCTATAATAAGAAATCACATTTACTAAATTTTCCATTTACATTTTTTTCTTTCAGGGTTTGTAGACTAATCCTTAGATGTTTCCTCTAATAATCATTACATTTTAAATATTTGTAGACCTAGTTTTTATCTTAAAAGGATTATAAATATTTTATCATATATATATTTCTAGATTTAGGTGCTGAGACAACGTGTGATTCTGGGGCCTGATGTGCCAGAAATTAATTTTATAAATATATTAAATATATTTTAAATTGCATGCACAATGCTTCTTAAAGAAATCCGGAAAAATATTAATTAAGTGAGTGGATCATAAATTTGGGGTGATGATTTACTCTAGAACATGGTGTTTACCCTAGGAGTGACCTAATATGGTTCGACATGGGGTGTTCAGACTCCTCGCTCCCTGGCGGTATGTTCAGTGAGTTAATTATTTGTTAAATTTATATATTAATTAATTTCAATGAAACTAAATTTCTATATCTATATCTCCATATAAAATTTTCTAGAGTTATCTGTATAAACCATGGGATAATTTTAGAAGTCCTCATTAATCTTCTATTGTAAAATCACCTTGAATGACGAAGAAGCACCAGATCAGAGTAAATTAGGATGCATCAAATGCAATGGACCCTCTCAATCATTGTTAGACACATTATTCGATGATAAACAATCCAATATCCAATTAATACTCTTAAATTGGTTATTTAGTCCCTCATATTTAATTTATTGAGTAGATTGATCCTCGTTCATGGATATGTGCTAATTGTTACCTAAAAATACATTTACGTACTAGATTAAATTTTATTATTTCATCATTTTCTATCCCTAGATTACTATTCTTGATCATTGTCCAGGAACACTTGGAAATGATAAAATAGACTTTATTTATTCCGATTTCCCCCTTGAATTATTCACATTCTTTACTGGTTGGACCTCGTGGTCCCAGTTCAACATTGACGGGCGGTACTGAGCCCGACCAGACACCTGGAATCATGACATAATTGCATTCAAGGAGTGGAATGATGAGTCAAGCACAGATTTGGGTTTTTTTTCAAGATTAGGATTGTAATTTTGAAGATCAATGAATTGATCACTATTGAATAATGTCTTGGAGATGTTAGAAATACATGATGGAAACTCACGTGGGTGAAAAATCCAATTTCCAATGAGTGAAATCTACAAAACATGATCCATGGATGGATCTAGGATTTTTAGGTAGATATGTGGTTGGAAATCAAATGGAATATTTAGAACTAAAGTATGGGAATTGAATCTACAGATCTAGAAATATTGGAGAAAACACAACTCTGCATCATGTATAGGGATGAACACATGGTGTGTAGCCCCCGAAATAAGGTGGCTAGGGTTCTGGGAAATCATAAGTATGACACAATATATAGCCCTCCTACATGTCGAGGACCCCTTACTAGGAGGAACAACACATGTGATGGATCAAATTAGGGGGATCTGATGTTGAAGTATTCAACCAGGTATATGTACCCAACTACATGGACATGAGGGTATGGTACATGAAGACATCCAAAAGGATATATCCTAGTTTAGGGTAGCTTGGAAATGCTATGTAGTGCACCTGCACGGCTTTCACTCATTCACGGTTAGGATCCATGTTCCATCTGGGGACACGACCAGGAGGTGGAGCAGGACTAGACACCATTTGGGTCCCTTCACATGTTGTTCACCCCTAGACTGATTTTGAGGATACTTAAATGTTCTGTATCTCCTTCATTGGAACACATATTTTCCCTATGAGTAGTCTATCCTGAGTTTTTTTTGAATAGAATGCAATGGTTACCTCAGTTGTCGATTTCAATATATGATATGTTATTATCCATCCATGATGCCTATTGAGGTGATACTCAATGACTATAGTGAGCATGCAGGATTGTAAAAGGCTTCGTCTGAGTGGAACCCCATATTGGATAGGTGTAAGTCCTCAATGATCAGAGTTGAACCCCATATCACACCAGGTCGTATAACCTTGATCACTAGAGTAAAACCCCCAATCAGCATGGGCGTAGGTCCTGTACAACTACCTCCATATTGGACCCCCACCCGACATACTAGGACACGGGTCCTCGTTTACTAGAGTACACCCCCTATGGCATCAGGTCATTAGTCCTCAATATCCGGGTGGAACCCCTAATCAAACAGGGTGAGGGTTCTCAATTATTAGAGTGGAACCCCCTTCCACACTATGGGGTGTATACTTAACCTATAAAGTTTAACCCCACACTGGTTTGGGAATGGGTCCCCTACTTACTGAGGGGACCCCCCCAATCAGCTTAGTTCATAGTTCTTTATGACACAAAATTCGAGCCCCCCATCAATATGGGTACAGGTTCTCTACCAATATTTATAGAGTGGAACCTCATAACTTAATAGGGAATGGGTCCTTTACTTAGAGTTTTTTCCCTCTATAATGTGTGGAATAATGACTAGAGGTGTCTTGATTTTCATGGTTACTTACGAGCAAACATGTGAGATTTTGGGCATCATTGATATAATTTTGCAACTATTAGTGAATCTTCTTCTTAGACTGAATTTTAAGATTGAAATCCTATTACTCTATAATTTGGGATTATTTTGAATTATTATATATATATATATATATATATATTATTTAATATCCACACCTTGGATTTTTTTACTCTCTTTCCATAAGAGGCGAAGACGCGTGGGGTAGGCCACGTGCTTTCCATGTTTAACTTCTCATTGTTAGATGAAATTAATTTCCTAATATAGGTGGTGAAGACTCTACGTGTTGTTCATATACTCATCATGTTATGAACCTTATTCTTGGAAGAGGTTACATTCACTCTTAGTTTGTGTTTATCTATTCTATTTAAAGGAATCTTTCATATAATATAATTCTCTTCCTTTTGTATATATTACCACCCACTTCATCTTACATGACATCAAACTGGGTATGTTTATACTCACCCATTTATGGGATTTTTCTACACATTTTGTGTCTTATTTATAACATAGACATGCCTAAGGTGACATCAGATGATCATAGGGATACTCTATTCATTGTACAACATATGATGTTCATTGCTTCAGATTCAGAAGATGGGATCTTATAGTAGGTTACTCTTCTATTTTTTAATTTGGTACATATTTCTAGATGGGATTTATAACTACCCTTTTTCTTTTTAGTTTTTACTATCATAATATTTTTCAACTTAGTGGTTTTTCATGCTTGGTTTACTTTACAGTTTCATCTAACCTTTTTCTCTTTCCCTCTATACTTATAAATTGATATGGTTTTGTGTGTGTGTATAAATGTAGTTATTCAATGGACTCTCTGAGTTAGTTATGCATTCATCACTTGTGACAATCTAATGAGTGATGAGGAATCAGTTCAGGGTCCTTCTAGAAACCCCTTACTCTATGTGGGTTGGTATAGGCACCTACCCTTGTCGAGTAGCATATCATTCCATAAGAGTATACTAAGTATCTGTGCAGGATTAGTGCTCTCTACGAGATCCATAATCAGAGACCACTGAGGTTTCACATTTAGCTAGATCCTCAAGAATAAGAGGATTGGATAGAGTCTATGGTTTATATCTTGAAGATTTTTCGGATCCTTATGGATCAAATGGTTGAACTATTATCTATCCTTTTCTATAGAGTAGTTGGGAATTAGTGGATCCTTGTTACATAGATGCATGATGAGTTGAAAATATCATATACTGAATTACAGTGGTCATTTTTTTATGAGTAAAACACCTCCTTCTTGCACTCAGTTTGGATCTAGGAGCATTTAGAGATGTAGATGGTAGGGATTATAGTGTCCGGGTATGAAACAAGGTTCACAGACCTTACACGACACTCTCTTGACATGATATAGTATGGATACTTCTGAGAATGAAATTTTGGGTAGGGAATCTATAAATAGGTATGTTCTTGCATAATTCCCTAGTGTTTCCTCACCTATATCGGGGTGTTGGAGTAGGAACTAGTGATAAATATATTTCTTTCATAGGGACACGAGGAAGGCAATGTTTGGAGTGGGCACCATAGAGTTTAGTCATCTGCAACTGCAAGCATATTCCATGTACTAGGATCTCAGCGCAGAAGAGCCTCTCATGATCAAGTTCAGGAATGTGATTAGAGGAAGCATAGAGTTCCATGGTAGTCCAGAGAGGGTTTGTACTTTGCATGTGATGGTAGAGGTCACATGCAACAATAATTCCTTACAATACATACAAAGCATCCCAAGAAGATAGATGAGGGATCTCCATGTCAATGGTAGTTACTTTATTAGGGTGGTACCCATGGAGGTGGAGCTATAAGAGGAGTATTACGAGCTATGGGAGGTGGACACTGTTATGATATCCTTCCACCAGTAGCACTAGGTGTCCCACATTAGACTCGGAGAGCTTGCGGCTGGGGATACAAACTACTGCAGGATTTGGATGTTTATGACCCTGTAGTGCCCGAGATGATCAGATTTGTGATACGTGTTTATTATACTATTTCTTCATTAATAGTAGACACATTTCCCAATCATTCCTATGTATCTCTACTCATGTAGGAGATGGATCTTCTGGTTGAGGCACTAGTGTAGAAACTTCATTTTGATGATCCCACAAGGAACACTTTGCCTGTATCTTTCATCTGACAGTAGTGAGAGCTATCACATAGAGGAAATGGGATCATGTGTGACCTTTTAATCATTACAATATAACCTTATGACATCATATTTTATTTGTAATGGATATCTATGGTAATATACAAGATCTATTTTCATCACAGACAAGTCAGATGCCTACACACTAATGAGAAAAAATTCTACTTTTCTGGTGAGAGAGATATCATGAAAGGGAATGTGGGTTCTTTGACTATGAGAATATAGACCATCACCCATATAGTCAGAATTTATATCCCTTGGTGTAGCTATATATTTAGGCATCTATGTTTCTTCATTTTGGGAGGAGTATTTGGATGTCTTCTCTTAAGACGTTTCCAGACTTCCTCTGAGGTAGGAGATGGAGTTTTTCTTCAAATTTTACCTTGGGACCACTTCAATATATTCTAAGTAATACATTGGAACCTACCGAGATCCAAGAGATATGGTTGTAGTTGGAGGACCATCATGAGAAAATTTTCATCAGACTCAGTGTGCCCCCCTGGGCAACACCAGTCATGTTCATAAAATAATCGAACTGGATCTTGGGGCTTTGCATGGATGATAATTGCATGAACCTGAACATGAGAAAGAACATGCACCCATTAAAAAAAATTTAAGACCTATTTGATGAGTAGTGAGGTGAAATATGGTTCTCATATAATATTCTTGGGTTGGGATACCACCAGTTGAGGGTTCAAGAGGCTGATATTCCAATGTTGTAATTTCAATGTATCTATAGAAACTATGAGTTCCTAGTAATTCCCTTTGGTGTGATGAATTCCCAATCCATTTTTATGGATTTGATGAACCCAGTTTTCCAGCCATATTTGGACCATTTTTTTGTTTTCTTAATCGATGAGATACTCTTCTACTCTATAATAGAGGAGGATCATGCGTAACACTTAGTGATGGTCCTATACTGTATTCAAGAGAACCATTATTATAGAAAGATATTTAAGTATAATTCTTGATTCATGAGGTTCAAATTATAGGGAAACCCATTATTGAAGATGGTTTAGTCACATATCTGATGAATATTTAAGCAATTATTTATTAGGATTCAATCATGGATGTGTCTGAGCTGCGGAGTTTTTTTTGGCTTGGAGGGGTAATATAGGAGGTTTGTGGAAAACTTCTCTATGATTTCAGCCCATTTGACCTCCCAGACATGGAATGAGAAGCTGTTTACCTTATCTAAATAGTGCTAGAGGACCTTTTATGAGTTGAGTATGAGGATAACTAGTGATAAAATATTGAGACTACTAGTGGAAGAAATAGATTTCATCATGTATTGCTATCCTCAAGAGCTGGGCTCAATTGTGAGTTGATGTGGGGGCATGTAGTTATCATATAGGAGTCTATGTAGTTGAGACCCCAGGAAAAGGACTATGAAACTAATGAACTTGACCTAGAAGTGGTATTCTTCTCCCAGAGGATGTGGAGGCACTACCTTATAGGAGAGTGCTTTGTGGTATATTCAGACCTCAAGAATCTCAGGTATGTATTTAATCAGAGAAACCTGAACCTGAGACCATGAAAATAATTGGAGCTCTTATAAGAATATGAATTTGAGATAGTCTATACTATAGGGAATGGAATAATTGTAGTATATTCCCTTAGTAGGAAGGCCCAAGATCTCTTAGTTTTGGATGATCTAAAGCAGTTATCTTCCCTGTAGCAGATCCTGGTAGTGTAGGAGGGTACAAATTTTCTTCAGTTGATGGTGTGGAATCATTCCCTTATCAAGTGTATGAGAGAGTCCCAGCTGGGAGACATCGAATTTGACATTTTTCATGACCAGATATCCATAAGATACCTTCCAGATCAATATTCTGAATGATGGATTCACATCATCATGTTCTAGGGTGAACAGTGGTTCAAGCCATGATGCATGATGAGGTGATGTGGGATTTCCACATTCTCCTATTGCAATAAATCCTAGTGCAGGGAAGATATATAGAGAACTTTAGTGGTAGTTTTGGTTGTCTGGCATAAGATGAAGCATAGCTGAGTTCATCTATTGATGCCTCATTTGTTAGTAGTTGAAAATAGAGAACCAAGTTCTGACAGGTTTGTTATAGACCATTGTTATCTTGAAGTGGAATTGGGATGACATATCTATGGAAATTTTCACTATCCATTCATGCATATAGAAGATCAGTGATGCTATCTTAGTGATTGTTGAATGAATTACGAAGTTAGAAGACTTCCTTTCATTAAGGCGAAGAGTTCACTAGAGAGTTTGGGGCAGTTTTATGTATGGTAGATCATTCGACTTCACAGGGTGTCATTGATGATTGTCTCTAATAATGATGCATTGTTTACATCATGATTGTGGAGAGGCCTGTAGGAGGCATTCATGACCCAATTGCTGATGAGTATATCATTTCACACCCAAAATGATGGGTAGGTTGAGTGCTCTATCTAGGTGTTAGAGGATATGTTGATATCTTACATGATTGGATTTGGCCAGAGCTTAGAGGATCGCCTTACCTTAGTGGATTTTTTGTACAATAATAGCTACCAATCCTACATCATCAAGGTAACTTTTTAGGACCTATATGGGTGACCCTACAGGCCACCCTTGTTCTTTTCAGAGATCAGAGAGATGTCTCTTGTGGGCCCTGAGATAGTGTAGGTGATAAAGAATAATTTCTAGGTTATCCATGAAAAGATGAGGAGAGCCCAAAGTAGAAAAAAAATAAACACATATCATTATCATAGGCCCTTTGAGGCCATTCATGGAGACTATGTTTTTTTAATATTATCTGCATGACATGGATTGAAGAGGTTTTACTAGGGAGGCAAGAAGTCCCCAAGGTTCATCGAGTCATTTGATATAGTGCATAGTGTTGGTGAGGTTTCCTATAGCCTCCACCTACCCCCATAGCTGGAGCAGGTGCATGATGTCTTCCACGTGTCTTAGTTGAGATGATACATGCATGACCCCACACACTTCATCAACTAAGGAGATATGGAAATAGAAAATAGCGCCACCTTTTTGGAGCATCTGGTGGCGATAAAGGATCAGTAGGAGATGACTCTATATGGATGGACCATCCCCTTGGTCCACAAGTTGTGGCAGCACAAAAACATGGAGAAGAGTTCCTGGGAGTGGGAGAGACAAGTACGAGATCATTATCATGAGTTATTTGTTTAGTTTTTCTTTTCTATGATGAAAATATTAATGGATTGAATGATGCAGAGAGAATTTTTTTCCCTTTTAAGTATTTGAAATATTTATATATTTATTTCTAGATGTAGGTGATGAGATGGTAGGAGATTTTGAGTCCCGTGTTCTCAAAATTAATTTTATAAAATTATTAATTATATTTTATATTGTACACAAATATCTTTGTAAATAAAATGGGACAAATCTAAAATAGTTGATCATATTAGAAATATTGGATGGAAGTTGAGTTTGGAACATGTTTTTTACCCTAGGCTCAATATAAGATTCATCACAGGACATTCATACCCCTCACTCATTGGCAGTATGATCAGTGAAATAATTAATTATTAAATTAATTATTAAATTAATTAATTAAATCACTTTGACCAAGATTAAAAATCTATAACTGTAAAATCATGGTTACTTTTATAGGGTTTACCTCATAATCCTAAAATATTTTGTGAGTGATCTCCTCCCCCTATCTATTAGAGGATCATGTCGGGAGACAACAAAACTACAAATCATAGAAGATCAAGGATGCAATGAACACAAAAAATCCTCAAAAATCATTAGTGAATGCATTCTTCTTCAGTGATCAATTCGTAATCAAGCTAAGACTCATATTTTAGAGTTTTTATTCCCGTTGATTAAATGATTGAGTATATTGATTTTTTTTCATCCATTTTCACCCTTGTTTGTAGACTTTTCATGTTCCCAAGTATAAAAATTACAATATTGTCAATTTTTTTCTAAATGTGGAATCCCGTTTTTTATCGATCAGAAAAGAAAATTTGGTCATGATAATTTATCCTTTTTATGGTTATGTTCCCCCAATATTCCTCACATTTATCACTATTTGGATACCCACCATACCGGTTCTACTTTAGTGGGAGGTACCGAGAATGATCAGACCCTCAGTTCGCGGAGAATCAACAAAATAGGTTTGGATCGAGGAAGAAACTATAGACCCGAGATGTTTTCATGGAGGGGAAGATTTTTTTGATGATTAGAGCTTTATAAATAAACCATGGAAGCATTGAGTATGTGATGGGGTAACTAAGAACCCCCAATGATTCACTGGAGTTAGGTTCCAACAAACAATTGAAAATATCCCAGATTCACAGCTAGATCTGCTCATTTGAGACAGATTCGAGGTGAGATCTACGATCATGTGAGAAGATTAAAGCTTGGAAGATAGATCTGGTATATATTTTTTTGAAATACTAAATACACTTTGTGTTCAAGGAGGAACACACGACATGTATCCCCTTATGCTATGGAGGATAGGGTTTGATAAATATTAAGGAGGACACAGAGTGTAGTTCTACTCACATGACATATACCTCCTTCTTAGGTGGACAACCCATGTGACGGGTCACATGGATGGGAACCCATGTAGAATTAAACTGGTTCTGTTACATGACCATGTACTCCGGTATACACACATAGTGATAAGAACACGACCCCTGTTACCGGTTAGCTAGGACACTCCGTGTAGTCCACCTACTCAGCGTGTGCTAATATATAGACTAGGAGCCATGTACCATCCAGGGACATGAATAGGTTGTGAAGAGGGACCACATACCATTTTGGTCCCCTAAAATTATGTGCACCCCTTTGTTACCTTTTATGAAACTTCAATATTTTGTATCACCTTCATTTAAACTCATGTTTTATCCTGAAAGTGTTATATACTGAGTGTTTTTTCATGTAGAATGTGATGGTTCCCTCATTTGTGGCTTTAGAGATATGATGTGAAAATTTATGGGAAATATTCTTACTTAGGTAATGCTTGACAATGGCAGTGATCTTTTATAGTCACCTTAGACATCTGTGTGTCACCCTCATGTGTAATTAGGGAATGGGTTCTCTATGACATATAGTGGCACCCTTTTGCTTGGATGTTATTTTGAGTGACACCCTCCTATAGTATCATGTCATATGTCTTTGATGTCCTAGACTGGTACCCTCCAATTGGGTTGGATGTGGTTCCTCAACCTTCTGAGTGGCACCCTACTGCAGGGTAGGGCAAGGGTCATCGATGAATTTGAGTGTCACCCTCCATCCAAACTGTGTATGGGTCCTCCACCACTAGAGTGGAACCCTCCTGTTGTACTCAAGCATGGTCCCTCTATGTAGATATTGTGGCCCCTCAACTATGCGGCACAAAGATAAGTCTTGGCTTGACATCAATGGATACTTTAGGGAAGACGCATGAGATACTGACAATCGTTGATGAAATATTGGAACTTTTGGTTACACTTCTTCTTAAGATGGGATCAGATATGAAAATCACCTTAATCTCTCATTTGGGATACTTTGACTGAGCATATATATATATATCATTTTTCCTTTAACGTAACCTTTTATTTGGTTACTCTCTTTCCATGGGAGGAGAAGATGTGAGGGGTGTTCCACTTGCTTTCCATGTCTAGTTTCCTATGGTTTGATGAATCTTCTATCCTACTATTGATGGAAAATACTTGATGGGTAGTTTATATACTCACATTGATTATACCCTTGAGTTTGGGAGAGATATCATTCACTCTTTCTTGGGTTGATTTGTACTCTTTCACTTTACCATGTGATGTGTACCATCTTTATCTTCCTATGATATCTCTTCCTAATCCCCCTTAGTTTTTATAGAATTATATTGGATATGTTTATTGTTACCTCTACATGGGATTTACCCACACATGTAGTGTCTTGTAAAAATTATAGGAAAGTTAACTATGACTACATAGGAGGTTAGGGATAATGGGTACATGGACTACGTTCGATGGCCATAGCTTTGGATTTAGGAGTTGGAATATCTTCCAGGTGTTTACCTTTATAGTTTGGTCAACTTGGTATATTTTTATGTTTGGGTCTGTATTTTCCTTCATTACTTTTGAGTTCACACTACCCTAATTTTGTATTGTCTAGTGGTCAATGTATCTTCGGTTTAAAATATATAAATGTTGGATCTCTTATCATTTCACCTCGGCACCTTTTCATCGAGATGTGTGTGTGTGTATGGATACAAGTTATTAGGAAAAGGCATACCTATGTTATTTATGCCTTCAACAGTTGTCACCACCCACAGGCCTTTGGAGGTGGTCTTGGGGCAGTTGTATCTCGAGCCTCATCTTGGGTCATTTCGTGAAAACAATAACCAGAAAAAAAATCTTGAAATTCTCATTTTATATGTGGTATAAAATATTTTAATTTATTTGTTAAATGAAAACATTATAAATTTAACCCATTTAAAAAATAGAAATTAATATTTAATATCAAGTTTTTATCATTATTATATATATATATATAATAATATATATTTTCTCTATATACATTCATCTGGATTTTTCATATTCATGGATGGATTGTATCAAAACCATGTTAAAAAAATTAGTAAAATTCACGACTATTTAAGGCTATTTTAATAATTAGTAAAATTCATTAATGATTTTTAAAATATAAATAATAAAAAACTAATAAAATTGATTAGAATTACATTATCATTTGGGAAGTTTAATTTTAAAATAATCACATGAAATCAATGTATTAAAAACATTAAAATTTGTAAAATAATAAAATAAAACCCCTATATTTAAAATGGAAAAAACCTCTAATTCGGAGGATAAAAAACCAAAGTATAAAATCTGCTAAAACAAATGATTATAAAAAATTTTATATGGGAACCTTATCTATATGATCAGAAAAACCATTATCATAAAAAGACCATAATCCATATAAAGTGAATAGGGGATGGTCTATTCGCATGCATCGTACCCATCAAAACATGTGTATGAAAATAATGTGTCATCGGTAGGAAAACATGTATAGTACTGGAGAAATAGTGAACACATAACACTTTCTGCAACAAAGGTTGTGTAACCTATCATCCATATCTCATTCTCAAACTAAAATGTTTCCAAATAAATTTATTAAGATACCAATATTCATTCCTAAAAAATCATCGAAACAAACTCATCATAAAATTCATAATTAAAGATATTAACCAAAAATACAATAGAATGAAAATATAAAATTATGAATAATTATAAAGAATAAGCTCTATAACCTTATATAATTAGTTAATGGTGATTTTTGGGAAAAATTGAATAATAACACCACATTTATGAAACTTTTTTAGAATGATCAATATTACTCACACCCGATAATGAAAATAGATAGCAACTAACTAATATACAAGCATAGAATAGTTAAAAATTAATTTTATAAAATATTATTAAAATAAATAACTTTATTAATTATGTGATTAAGATAGTTACATGTTTTATAAATAAGGTTTGAGTGGGATCAAGAAATTTTGAATTCAAGGTAATAGTTTCTTTTCTAAAATTTTAACCCATCGAGACATAATTTTTTCATACACCATGTTATATTTAGAATTGATTATCTAATATCCCATTTATATTTAGTATCATTATACTCTAAGTATTCATGGTATTTATGTTTTCATTTGAAACCATATCCTTAAATGGTTTTTGATTCAGAAGTTTATAACATCTTAAGGGTTTGATAGTCTTATTTTCAACTCCATGGTACATATTAGATATTATGCCCCATAATTTCAGTAATATGATGCATTCAATTCCCTATTCCATTTATATAGATAAATATTATCCATTTATTGATATTTTAACTTCCATTTCACGATTTTTCTCTTAGGATACATTGATTTTTACATTACCAATATGATTATGGATTCATCGACTCAATTTTTAATTCCATGGATCATAGAAATTTATACATTAATATAATTTACAAGTATTATTTTATCCTAAAATTTCTATTTTTATGTTATTTACACTTATTATATATGGAAAATACTTCTCATAATCATAAAAACATCTTTGATAAATATTTTTCCAAAATAAAGTTATAACATGGTTAAGAATAACTCCCAATCTTTCCAATGAATATTCTCTTCCTTTTCCATGTTTTTCATACCTAAACTGTATTTTTTAATGATATACTTATATGTTTTGTTTTTAATAATATTATTAATTTTCATTAAATCATTTTTAAAATGAAATAATTTCATTTTTTCTATAAATTAGGTTTTAATTAAAACATACAAAAAATGGTTAATAAAGGCTTTTTGTTTTATTATTTACCACACCATATTTATTTACATTTTTTTAATTTCAATGATTCTTTATTTTTAAATATTTATAATAAGTTTTTAAAATTAATTACATATATTTCCTTCCTCGATTTTTTTAATGTAATTTCCACTAATTTTTTTATACCAATGTTTATAATTTCTTGTGAAGAATTTTCTAATTTCAATTTAATTTTTCCTATCAGGATTTTCACTCATTAGGTGATATTTTGAAGTCCTTATATTTTTTTATCATATGATTCCTCATGGAAAATCATATTCTTGATATCCTATGATTTTAGAATTCATTTTTTGTGATGTATTTTCAATATTTATAAAACTATACTTTTCCCATGCCTTATTTAAGATATGATGATGATTGATTTTAAATGGAATTCATACATATGGATGATTATGTGTGGGGTAATATATTTACAACCAATTAATTGGTTTATCATTATATATCATGGTATATTTATATATTTACACAATTATTTTTCTATAACTTTCATGGAAATAATGAGTTTTCTAACCTTTTTTAGGTGTGAATATAAATATTTGGTTCACATAGGTATGGGATTAATGAGTTTTCTCACAAGGTTTTCCCAACACTTCTAGTTGTTCCACATCTCAAAGTAATTTATCATATAATTCCACATTTATATGATTCAATTAATTTTCTTGATATTTCATATCTTTATGTTATTCATTTTTTAAAGTATTCCCCATTATAATGGGGTGTTGTCTTGTTTAATGATTATTGTGATTTTTTTGATCCATTCAATAAATTTTATGTTAAATTAATGATCTTTTATTGATAATTTGTTCCTATATTTTATTTTTTAAATAAAATTTAGGATATTATGATCTTTTAATTTTATTTTTACCCACTTATTCATGTTCTACTTCATGTTTATACTCTGATACATTACGAGAAGTTTTTACATAACTAAGTGTCTGAGACCGCCCCTTTATGATGTTTCCATCCACTAGGTTTTAAAGATGACTATATATTGGGATATGTTTATAAAAGGGTTTATATGTATGTAATTACAGAGTAGGGTTAGAGTGTCTTGTATAATATATTGTTTATAATACCAATATCCTAGACGCTAACCCATTTTATTTTCTAGGTTCAAGACTGTTTGTCAAATGTATTATCTAATCACAAAATTATGTATTATTTATGTTCTTTTTATCTTGGTTCAATTTATTTAGTATTATATTAGGGTTTATTTATTTTCTATATTATTTTAGATAACTTTACTGAAAAAGGGGATAAGTCTCGGTGTAATATCCCATGTAAATAAAGAATATAACATTTTAATATTTATTAAAACTTGTAAATTAAATAATAATATTACTTTAAAGTTTATTATATGTTCGATGGAATAATCGATACGCAACAACAGGTTTCTTTGAAATCTTATGTTGCACACAATGCTGAGTCATACTAAAAAATAATAATATAATATTATTTTAAATGATAGTTAACGCCTAGCCGTTGTATTGGCGGGAATGGAAAAAACTAACTACAATATGAATATACATGTTTGTTAAATGTTTTTACATTTATCTAATAAATTTTAGAGTCTTAAAATAAGAAAAAATCCCATATTAAGCATAAATACTCTAATATTCATTAAAAGGTCAATTTACCACCTTTTGATGGAGAACCCTCTTTAAATATAGTTTTGGTCACTTTTATATGTTCTATTTGACAAAATAAAATTCTTATTTAGAATTGGGACATCAAAATTTACTTTGGGTAAATTTTTGGTATTTTTCTGATAAAATTTATTTTTTAATGAATAGTGAAAAATAATGTATTTTAATTCAAAGCTTCCTTTTAATCTAATTTATTTATATGGTTATATTATCCTTTTAATTGGTTTTAAAGTGAAATTATATTATTTTTTTACTATTTAATCCAATTTTGGTTATTGGAAGTAAATTCACTTTGAAATTGGACATAAATAAGTGTCAATCTTTTGATAGTTATTATTTATTAAAAACACACATTTTGTTTTGATAGCGAGAATTAATTTTAAATTAATTTATGCCACTTTTGTGTTTTTAATTTGGAAAAATGGATTCAATATTTGGAATTAGGAGGTCCAAATTGTGTAAATAGGTAACTTTTATTTTTAGACATTATGAATATTTATTTCAGTAAAAATTTTATTTACCATGGTTAAAGGGTAAATCTGGAAAATAAGGGTAAAAAAATATTATTATAATAATATAAAATTATCCTAACATCTGTAATAATACTATTTTTTGATAAATTTCCGACCATGGTAATCCTTGGGTCGATTTTGGGACCCCATGGAGCCACTTGGAAGTGATAATTACATTTTATATTAATTAATTTAAAGTAAAGACAAAAATGACTTAAACATATATCTTTTAGTAAATCAATTTTTTACATGGGGTTATATAATTTATCTCTTAGACTATAAATATTAATTTAAAATATAAAATTATTTCCTACATAATTATATATTTTTTTTATAATTTTTAGACATCAAATAAATAAAAATATTTATGACACAATAATGATGCGATGTTTACCTCATTAATGAATGATTTAAATAAATAAGATTATAAAGATTAAAAAAATATCCAAAACCTGTCCAATTCTTATTGTATGATTTTATTTAGAACACGAGTCATCTTATCTTATACTTTAGTGAGTTTTGGACATTTAGAAACAAAAAATCATTATATAATAAAATAATATTTTTAAACTCTCCTAAAGAGCCCCTCCCCCCTTATAAAAATCCCTCACTTATAACCCATTAATAAAACTTCTCAAGCACCTTGGCTCATCCAAACTCTAAACAATTAATCTCCCTACATACCTCTACTCCTCCTATAACCCTTCCCCTAGGAATAAGTCAATTAAAGTAAACCTTTTGGTTCAAACCAAAGAGAGATACCCGATTTAAAGGTAACGTTTTCTCTTAAGTTCTTTTGTTTTATTTTACTTCTCCAACCCCATAAACTATTTTTATTACTTTATTTTATAACAAAAATAGTATCCTCAATATACTAGGTTGTTGTTATGAAATTTATTCTAACTACACTTACACACATTTCCATCTAATGGGTAAAGAACATATTGTTTCTGTGGATGGCGAACTACTGCCTCACGAAACAATGATGGTTCAATATTCTCCTACCACCTATCATAGTGGACATTATGATGGAACTGTATTTATATATGATATATATTATGTTTATGTTTTCTCTATGTTTCTTTAATTTTTATTTACAAATATACCTTTATGCTTTCCAATATGTTTGATACAATAATTTCATTTGAGGAAATGCGGACTACGACCCCCTTAAGGTCATATAATTCATTCATGACATACATGGAACGTATAAAGAATGGAGTTAATGAAATTATATAACATATATATAATATTATATTATAATTATAATATAAATATATATCATTAAGTTTTCATTCCCTTAAATATTAAATAGAAATGAAAGTAGCGTTCATGCGTACGTATGACTTACCGTCTCTATGAACGATGCATTTCATTTTTTATCTCCAAATGTTATGTAATATTATAAATACATAAATATACTGGATATATATGATATATATGATATCTAAATCATGAATATAATTCTGGATATAATGGACTTTTGACCACATGAACAACTTGTAATTATAAGAAGTTCATTTTTGACTCAAGTACCAAATATCGACAAAATGACCATTATTAACTTAAAAGATTGAATAATGTTTATAACATGGTAATAAGTGATATAAAAGTAATAATAAACTTGAAAAAGGTTCTTAAGAAAGTATAAATTAACTTTATCTTATTATTCAGGAGATTAAATAACGAACAGGTCAAGTTAGACATGAGGTAAGGGGTTTCATATCTCACTTTTAGTTCTGTGAGATTTCCATTGTTCGCCATATATTTCTTGCATGTGGTGTATTTTGAACTACCATTTGATATATATTATCATGATTATATTTATATTCATGGTATTATATGATTTATTTTTTGGTTATTAACTTTTGGTTCTAAGACTTGATTGATTACAACGTGGTAAGGGGTTTTCATCTCACTTTTTATTCCCATGAGATTCATGCTATATTTGCCGCTATTTCCTTTTGTGTGGTGTATGTACTGCCCATTATTGTATTATTTTTATAATATAATATAATTTATGGGTATTTAGATCTTCATTTTATGATCCTTCTTTCATGTGGTGTATGTTTCGTAAGTTACCAAATCGGTAAGGGAATTTTTTAACCCAATTTCCATTCCTTGGGTTAATATTATAATTCTTAATTATGTCATGTTATGATTATCTGTGGAATCATTGTTTATTTATTTATGTTGTAATTTCCACTCCATTTTGTGTGGATATACTTTTTATACAAATAATCACACCATTGATAAATTCTCATGTCATCGATATGAACTTGATAAGAGTAATTTTAACTCAATTTCTATTCATTGAGTTAAACATACAAGTCATTGGTGTTGTTTTTACAAAAATATGTGTGAATTTTCTATGATTTATTTAAACTGAATATCCAATCATATTGAGTGTGTTTTTATTTTTCACATATAATTATGTCATTGATTTTTCCTTAATCTAAGGATATGATCTTTGTAAGGGACTTCGTATTAATATTCCTTCAATGAGGCATATTTTTTTTATACATGGATTTTTTTATATGGTGTATAAACACATTTGACTTTTAATTTCATTCAAATGGAATCTTTTTCTATGAATAATTTTACTAAATGAAAAAAAAGAATGTTTCTTTTTAACGTAAGCGGTGACAATGACCTTTTCCTCCGCCACTAGTATTGTTTGATCTTTGGATTCCTTAACAAGCTAAAATGTTTTAAAAAGAAAAATAAATACCATATACTCTTTTACGTATTTTGGTATTGAAAATGGTTTTGATAATGGATTGATTATTTCAAGATATTTAAATGATATTTTGTGATTGAAATGTGGAAGTGTTATCTTTCATTTATATTTTTTTATGTGTTGTGAATATGTTATTGTTTTTGGGCATTGTTTACGTATACAGGTGGTTCCTTGGTAAACCTAGGGTGGGTGAGCCCTAGATATCTCTCTAATTCTTTGGGTAATGTGATGGAGGTAAAAGTGAATATTTCTACTAATAGATTTAGGGAATATACTGTGATGGGTATTCCAACGTAACTCCCTATATAATTGTGATAGCTATAGTGTAAGTATGTTTTGTATGCCATAAATTACCTTTATGATTTATGATTTCTATGTGTTATTCATAAATCTTATAATTTCATGAGGTATGATATGATTGAAAAGTATGGTTACATTGTTTTGTATTTATTGATAGGCTGATGTTTTCATTCCTTATTTTATAACCCTTAATGAGATTTTTATGCTCATCCCATGTTTTGAAATGTTTTTCACAGGACTTAAAGATGAATAGGGTCAAGGATGGGATCAATGAAAAGTCATGCTGTCTAAAACATGGAAATAGACATGACTCTTTTTTTAAGAGTTTTTTTTATTTTATGAAAAAATGGAAACTGAGTAGAAGTGTCTACTTTGTAATTTTTGATATGTAATTAAATATTTAGGGATTAATTCTCAAAAACTCTAAACCTGAAAAGATCCTCAATGTAAATTATCCATTTAATTCAATATTATGTATTGTTTTAAGGCTGGGTCCTTATAGTTGGTATCAAAGGTCAGTTTAAACAACTTTAGGGATTATGAGTTTTCTTTAAACACATGGTTAGTCCCTATGTCTATTATTTCAGTTAAATCCTTATTCTTTAACTTTTTCAGATCAAGGAAAGTTGGTTACAAATGGAATGAGGATGATCTCAAATGACATTCCTATCTCTTCCTGATGACATGCTTGCAATAATTATTCCAAAGTCATGTTCAGATGATTTTGAAACCTTTTCTAGAATACAAATCACTTGTAAGAATTTGTTTTAGATATCAAACACCTCCACTATACCTTGATATCATTATGGATCATGGGTTGTATTTAATCAAATTCTATTTTCTAAATATTATCATATTTTCAAGAAAGGTAAATATTATAAAGGCATTTTTAAATATTTTACCTTATCATAGGATTTGGAAGCATATTATGATTTTGAAAAAGGCGATGAAGAAGGATACCCTTACACAACCTATATATATTTGAGTTTACAATATAATCTCTCAACACATACTTATGGTATTTTAAAATGACCATTGATTGCAAGTTTTAACTCAAAATCGGTCTGAATGTTTTATAAAAATCATGTTTTATCAAATGTTTTGAAATTATATGTCATGCATGATTATTTTCCAATTTTTTTTTTCTGCGAACACCCATATGACCCAAGTTGTACAAGGTGTATTTGGATGAAGGAAGAAAATGATTTTGAAGGATCTCTAAATCATTTTTGTAATTCATGGACCTTATACCTATGGTAACAAGATGATGATGAAACCATATGGACACCATGATCAAGGTATGATGTTCTTTCTATTGGGAATAGTTTTATTTTATCATATGAAGGTGAAAAAATTGACAATATATAATATGTTGAGGTCTTAATTTATTGGGATAAATATGAAAGTTATAAGAAAACCTTTGAGGTTAAAACATGTTAGGGATATTTTTGAGTTTTATAAAAAGGACAACCTGTAAGATGGTTGGCGACCCATCATGTCCAGAAAGGACACTGAAATAAAACCCACAACTGAAGGTCGACAAGGGAACATCACATACCACTATCCTATGTGTAGTCCCTAGTTAGTATGACTTATTATTTTAAGTTAAATGATTTTATGGATCAAGAATAAGTTGATTTTGGGAACTTATGTTTTATCAAATGGATATATTTAATATAGGAAAATGATTTGGTGATTAAGTGATAAATGTTATTTTAGAAGATGTTTTCTCTTTTGGAAACATTATATACTTAAGGGAAATAAAATACTATGGGATTTAATTTGGGGAGTAATGGTTGAAATATTATTTTTGTAGAATCTATGTTTTTATTGTGAATATAAGGTGATTTGGGTTATTTATGGAAATTATTAATCTATCATAGAGAATATGTGTTTTGGTTAATTACAGTTCAGAATAAAACTTTAAGAGTAGTCAATGTTTTTTGAGATAAATGTTATGATTTTTTTTGAAGACGATGTGATCAAATCCTTCTGAATTTTGGGTTCCAATATTAGTTTGGTTTATTTTGAAGATTTATAAGGACAATTGTTTACTGAATGGTATTTTTTGAAATTTGGGTATTGTTTATCGAATTTTGGGGATTAAGAGTAATATTTATTTTTATAAAGTATTATACTTTTTAGGGATTATCTGATATTGTAATAACCATTTTTATTTTGGTTAATGTCTAAAAATAGGGGAAATATATAGTTTATATTTTGTGGATTATGTGATTATCTAGAAGTTTATTACTATGATTTTAATGTGAACATGTCATCTTGAATACTCATAATTTGGAGAAAATATGAGTTTGTGGTATAAATATAATAAAGGATGAAAGTCTACATGAAAAATAAGTATGTTTCCTTATGTTCTTATTCAACCTATTAAACAAATTCCTTAACATTATGAAAAGGAACTTAAATAAAAAAAAAATTCTGTTTAATTTTCTTACTGGGAAAAAATATTGTTTAACCCATCACAAGTTTTTGATTTTCTTGTGGTTAACTTTCTCTTAATCATGTTTTCTATCACTCTCAATCAGAACTTGATGGTTTGTTTTCTCCTCCATATCTATGTTTTCATGGAATCCTAGTATCTGTTGTCTCAGGTGACATTTTTTCTTTTCTTTCTTTCTTTTAAAGTGATATTTTTATTGAATCTTTTTCGATGTGAGACTTTAAATGAAGTTTTCATGCCCAATTTTAAAATTGTGAGGACACAATTCCTAAAAGGGGGGAAGGATGTAACATCCCAGGTAAATAATGAATATATAATTTTCATATTTATTAAACCTTGTGAATTAAATATTAATTTTACTTTAAATGGAATGTTATGATCGATGGCGTACTCGATACGCAACAACATGTTTCTTTTAAATCTTATATTCCACACAATGCTGAGTCATACTGAAAAATAATAATATAATATTATTTTAAATGGTAGTTAATGCCTAGACATTGTATTGGCAGGAATGAATAGGACTAAATAAAATATTAATATACATGTTTTTAAATTTTTTTACATTTATCCAATCAATTTTAGAGGCTCAAAATAAGAAAGAATCCGATTTTAAGCATAAATAATCTAATATTCATTAAAAGGTCGATTTACCGCCTTTTGATGGAGAACCCTCTTTAAATCTAGTTTTGGTCACTTTTATATGTTCTATTTGAAAAAAATAAAGTTATTATTCAGAATTGGGACATAAAAATTTACTTTGGGTAAATTTTTGGTATTTTTCTGATAAAATTCATTTTTAATGAATAGTGAAAAATACTGTATTTTAATTCAAAACTGCCTTTTAATATAACTTCTTTATAAGGTTAGATTATCTTTCAATTGGTTTTAAAGTGTAATTATATTATGTTTTTATTATTTAATCCAATTTTGGTCATTTTAGGTAATTTCACTTTGAAATTGAATATAAATAAGTGTCAATCTTTTGATAGTTATTATTTCTTAAAAACACATTTTTTGTTTTGACAACGAGAATTAATATTAAATTAATTTATGCCACTTATATGTTTTGAATTTTGAAAAATGAATTCAATATTTTGAATCAGGAGGTCCAAATTGTGTAAATAGGTAACTTTTATTTTTAGACATAATGAATATTTACTTCAGTAAAATTTTTATTTTCCATGGTTAAATGGTAAATCTGGTAAATAAGGGTAAAAAAATATTGTTATAATAATATAAAATTACCCTAACATGTGTAATAATAATATTTTTGGATAACTTTGAGACCATGGGAATCCTTGGGTCGATTTTGGGACCCCATGGAGCCACTTGGAAGTGATAATGACACTTTATATTAATTAATTTAAAGTAAAGACAAAAACGACTTAAACATATATATTTTAGTAAATAAATTTTTACATGAGGTTATATAAGTTATATATATGAATATAAATATTCATTTGAAAGATAAAAATATTTCCTACATCATGATATTTTTTTTATAATTTTTAGACATCAAATAAATAAAAAAATTTATGACACAATAATGATGTAGTGTTTACCTCATTAATGAATGATTTAAATAAATTAAATTATAAAGATTAAAAAAATATCCAAAACCTTTAAAATTCTTATTGGATGATTTTATTTCTAAAATGAGTCATATTATATTATACTTTAATTAATTTTAGGCCATTATAAACTAAAAATCATTATATAATAAAATAGTATTTTTAAACTTTCCTAAAGATCCCCTCCCCCCTTAAAAAAATCCCTCACTTATAACCCATTCCTCAAACTTCTCAAGCCCCTTGTATCATCAAAATTATACCCAATTAATCTCTCTACATATCTTTACTCCTCCTATAAGCCTTCCTCTAGGAATAAATAAATTCAAGTAAATGTTTTGGTTCAAACCAATTAGAGATACCCGATTTCAAGATAACGTCTTCTCTTAAGTTCTTTTATTTTATTTTACTTCTACAACCCCATAAAATCTTTTTATTTATTTATTTTATAACAAAAAAATTATCCCTAATATAATAGGTTGTTTTTATTATAAGTATTCTAACTAAACTTACACACACCTCCATCTAATGGGTAAAGAAAATTCTATTTCGGTGGACGACAAACTACTGTCTCACGAAACGATGATTGTTCAATATTCTCCTACCACCTCTTATGGTGTCCATTATGATGACACTGTATTTATATATGATATATATTATTTTTATGTTTTCTATATGCTTCTATAATTTTTATTTACAAATATACCTTTATGCTTTCCAATATGTGTAATATGATAATTTCATTTGAGGAAGTGCGGACTACCACCCCCTCAAGGTGATATGATTTATTCATGACATACATGGAACGTATAAAGGATGGAGTTAATGAAATTATTTAAAATATATATAATATGATATTATATTGAAATTATAATATACCTATTTATCATTAAGTTTTCATTCCATTAAATATGAAATAGAAATGAAAGTAGTGTTCATGCGTACGTACGACTTACCGTCTCCATGAACTGTGCATTTCATTTCTTATCTACAAATGTTATGTAATATTATAAATACATAAATATAATGGATATATATGATATATATGATATCTAAATCGTGAATATAATTCTGTATATAATGGAATTTTGACCACATGAACAACTTGTAATTATAAGTTCATTTTTGACTCAAGTACCAAATATCGACAAAACGATCATTATTAAATTAAAATGATTTCATAATGTTTATAACATGGTAATAAGTGATATAAAAGGAATAATAAAATTGAAAAAGGTTTTTAAGAAATTATAAATTAACTTTAGCTTATTATTCAGGATATTAAAGAATGAACGGGTCAAGTCGAACACGAGGTAAGAGGTTTCTTATCTCACTTTTAATTCCATGAGATTTCCATTGTTTGACACTTATTTCTTGAATGTGGTGTATTTTTTAATGACATTTGATATATATTATCATTATTATATTTATATTCATGGTATTTTTTGATTAATTTTTTGGTTATTAACTTTTGGTCATACGACTCGATTGATTACAACGTGGTAAGGGGTTTTCATATCACTTTTTATTCCCGTGAGATTCATGCTATGTTTGACACTATTTTCTTTTTTATTGTGTATATATGACCCACGATTATATTATTTTCATAATATATTTTAATTTATGGGTATTTAAATCTTTATTGTATGATCCTTCTTTTATGTGGTGTATGTTTTGTAAGTTACTAAATCGGTAAGGGAACTTTTTAACCCAATTTCCATTCCTTGGGTTAATCTTCTATTTACTAATTATGTGATGCTATGATTATGTGTGGAATCACTATTTGTTTTTTTATGTTGTAATTTACACTCCCCTTTGTCTGGATATACTTTTGATACACATAATCACTCCATTGATAAATTCTCAAGTCGTCGATATGAACTTAATAAGAGTAATTTTAACTCGATTTCCATTCATTGAGTTAAACATCCAAGTCAACTCTGACCATGGGTCACCAGATGGCTTGTTTTTCGTGATAGTTTGTGGTGTGGATTCAACATTTTTGTTTCTTCGATGGTTTTTGGTGGTAAATTTTTATTTTCAATGGCGGAGAAGATGGATTCATGTGGATTGTCCCTCCAGTGAACTTTTATGGATGGTGGATATGAATGGTGTTTGGGTGCATGACGCAAGGAAGTTTTTTGAAGATGATAGTGGAAAGCGTATCAGTGGTACTATTCTATGGTGTTTTTTACTATGGTGTTTTCAGCAGTGTTGATTGATTCCGGAGGACGGTTCTTGCGGGCATGTTGGTGTTATGGCGGTTCGGCTGGTGTTAAACTTGAAATTTGAAATTTGAAATGAGGTGGTGAATTTTTTTGTAAGTTTCCCACTTTTCTTAAATGTGTCTCTTTTAATAAAATAATAAAAAAATTGGATTTCTAGTGAGTTAAACATCCAAGTAATTGGTGTTGTTTTTACAAAAATATGTGTAAATGTTCTATGATTGATTTACACTGAATATCTAATCACATTGAGTGTATTTTTATTTTTCACACATAATTATGTCATTGATTTTTCCTTAATCCGAGGACATGATCTTTGTAAGGGACTTCGTCTCAATCTCATTTCAATGAGGCATATTTTGTTTTATGCATGAATTTCTTTTATATGGTGTATAAAAACCTTTTAATTTTAATTTCATTCAAATGGAATCTTTTTCTACGAAGCAGTTTACTAAACGATAAAAAAGGAATGTTTCTTTTTAACGTAAGCGGTGACGATGACCTTTTCCACCACTGTAAGTATTATTTGATCTTTGGATTCCTTAACAATCCAAAATGTTTTAAAAAGGAAAATAAATACCATATAAGTTTTTTACATATTTTGGTATTGAAAATGGTTTTGATATTGATTGATTATGTCAATATATTCAAATGATATATTGTGATTGAAATGTGGATGTGTTATATTTACTTTATGTTTGTTTTATGTGTTGTGAATATGTTATGGTTCTTGGGAATTGTTTACATATACGGGTGGTTCCGTGGTAAACCTAGGGCATGTGAGCTTGATATAGCTCTCTAATGCATTGGGTAATGTGACAGAGGTAAACATGAATGTTTCTCCTAATAGATTTAGGGAATATACTGTGATGGGTATTCCAACATAACTCCCTATGTAACTATGATAGCTATAGTGTAAGTATGTTTTGTATTCCATAAGTTACCTTTATGATTTATGATTTCTTTGTGTTATTCATAAATCTTATAATTTTATGAGGTATGCTATGATTGAAAAGTATGGTCTCATTGTTCTGTATTTATTGATGGGATGATGTTTTCATTCCTTATTTTATAACCCTTACTGAGATTTTTATGCTCATCCTAAGTTTTGAAATGTTTTTTAAAGGACTTAAAGATGAATAGGTTCAAGGATGAGATCAAGGAAAAGTCATACTATCTAAAACATGGAACTAGACATGACTCTTTTTTAAGAGTTTATTTTATTTTATGAAAAAATGTAAACTGAGTAAAAGTGTCTACTTTTTAATTTTTGAGATGTAATGTAATAGTTATGGCCTAATTCTCTAAAACACTAAACCTGAAAAGATCCTCAATGTGAATTATCCATTTAATTAAAGATTATGTAATGTTTTAAGGTTGTTTTCATATACTAGGGGATAAGTCTATGTATTTGTTAACATCTAGAAATTTTAGTATAGTGGTATTATATAGTTTTCCATGAAATATTATCCCTCTATTGATACTATAAGTGTATATAAATTTTGGAACCAATTTACTTTGTGGTAGTAAACCTATAAAGGGACTGTTTTGTATAAACTCAATCATCACCTAGTTCATTGAAAATAATCCTAATCACACACTGGTTTTGGCACTCTCAAGGGATATCATTTTCATAATTTTCATTTCCTTTATGAACCATTTTGAAGGATTTGAATATATAACTAGTACATATTAAAAAATAACAATGGATAACCTAGATTAAAACATATAGATTCATATGTGAATGTATAAACATAATTTATGGAATCTGCCACCAAATATTATAGTTTTCTTATATTTATATTCATTAATCTAGGTATACTCATTCCCAATATTCCTTATTCAATGTGAAGGTGGGAACATATAATAGTAGAGTTAATAATGGGTGTAATATAAATCATAGGTATTTTACCAGTGATAAACATAATGAGATTTGGGTTGGGATGAAAAACATCATCTCAATTCTCCCCCAAAATTCTTAGGATATGAGATAAAAAAAATTATTTTTGAGCTCCTGAACCCAAAAATTAAGGAACTTTTATTTATCAACTCACCTGTGAGGGAACATCCACCCAATTTTATCTCATCTTCTTACCCAAATCATGTTAAGAAGTGATCCAATACAATGTATAATATATTTTTTGTTCTCCAATGATCAGAATATAAGGTCATTTTGAATGGATATCTTTAAGAAGGTGATTTATACCTGTTGTGGGCTCTCATTAAGAATACCATGTAAATGTAGGAAGAATAATTTTTGGGATAGAGTTCTGGATGATGATTTTCACTATGTATATTCATCAGAATTATCAATCAAAAATGGAGATGATTTTTTTAATTGAATCAAAATGTTTATGATTCTATTAGAACTTATGAGGAAAATTTTAAAATACATGATTTTACTCTAAAAGGGGATAATATTAATTATTTATATCTTAAAATTGACACGTTTCAATGTCCATAAACACTAATTTTAGTCCAATTCATAAATTGAACTCCATTTCACATTATTGTGCAAATCATGTTTAAAGTGTCAATTTGGCCCTAATTAATCATCTTATAGTGGAAATAATTATATTAATTATTTTAATTTGATAATTTTGGATATTATTGATCACTTTTTTTGGAAAATTTTATCATTTAGGATTTATGGATGAATACAAAGGGAAGATGGAGTGTTTTGTCAATGAACACAGAAATTTATGGGCAAAGCATAATGGTCCTAAGGCCCATAAAAAAAGTGGGGACCATAATAAAATCCCAATGAAGATCATATTTTAACTGTATAAAGAAAAAATTATGGGTATTATTTAATTAAACTATGGATAGAGCTAATTCTGATGTTTTCATTATGATCCAAGCGGTCAAAGATGAAGATTAAATATATGTCCAGATACGAATGGCCATAAAGCTAGCCTTCCATTTTGATGATAACTTCCAAAAGGTTAATACAACTGTCCTTAACATTTTACACCTATTAGAGGAAACTTGGACAATAATATTTCTCTTCTAACACTATCCATGATTCGATAGTATGATGTTTCAATGTTGACTAGTAAAAGCATCCAGATTCATTCCCCTTTTGTGGTGTGAATTTAAAATTCCATACAGCCGAATCATGGATGGTATTAGAATTTACATATCTTCATCAAGTTTTTCTATAATATATTTCAACATTTCAGGACAATTTGATTAGTATTTTTGAAATTATCCTCTAAATGGTGGGATGACTTTAAGGGCATTCAGATCTGGCCATATATTTAATCTTCATCTTTGAACACCTAGATCAAAATGAAAAATTCTGAATTATCTCTAGATGAATTTTAATTAAATTATCCCTATAATTTTCTATTAATATAGTTCAAATTTGAGCTTCATTAGGCTTGGATTGTGGGCCCCACTTTTGTTTGATGTGCTTTAGACCAATTATGATTTGTCCGTATATTTCTGCGGCCATTGGAAAAATTATCCATATTTCCATAAGATTAATCCATTGATCCTAATAGATATAATTTTCTAGGAAATGTGATAAATAATATCCCAAAATATAAAGTTAATATAATTAAAATAATTATTTCCACAAATAGATGTTTAATTTTTTTTCCAAATTGACACTTTGAACAAGAATTTCATAATGATGTGAAATCAAGTTCACTTTATCAATTAGAATAAAATTTGTGTTTATAGACATTGAAACACATAAATATTAAGATATAAAAAATTAATATTATATTATTTTAGTGGATAATCACACCCCGCAACTTAAGTTTTACTAGACTTGAGAAAAAAGTATCTCAAAAATATGAATTTGAATTCCCTTTTTTAAAAACATTTTATCATACAATACTCACCAAAAGAAATCATACCAAGAAATCTTGAAACATATAAAAATAATTTAACACAAGATATGTTCAGATACATATACCAATACCAAGATCATTCCTTTGTTCAAATCCATTTTCACATTTCATTCAATTTTAATTAAGCATGATGATGTGTTGTGCATCACAAAGAACACAGGGCCCATTTTATTATTCAAGGGAAAAAATGGAAGTGCTAGGTGGGAATAAAATTAATCCTTAGGATGAGTATCCCATTTTTTTTATTTTTCCTTCTATTTTTTTGTTTTTGTGTTTTTTTGGTTTTTTCCTGGTTTTTTTGAACCTCAATACAGATGAAGAAACTAACTCTGGGAAAGAAAACTATGGAGTCATAAAACCCATGTTCTGAATGCCACATATTTTTTCAATTCCATGCACTACAATAGAGATGTAAAACATTACTATGGTTAAGAAAACTATGGAGTCATGATCCCTATGTTCTGAATGCCACACATTTGGCCAAAACAATTATTTATGTGGTCAATGTTTTCATTTTTTTAGGATACTCAAATTAATCCAAAAGTTATGCCAAACACTATTTTATGATGAAAGGGATCCAAGAACTAAATCATACACACAAAATCTAATGGATTTGTATTGTGGAATTTTGATTAAGAGGATGAAAATTTGAGCATTGAAAAGTTATATCAGACAAACACACTTTCCAAAAATTATGATCATAAACAAAAAAAATCATTAAAATCATAATCAAGGAATAAAAAATATTTTACATTAAGTTTTAGTTTTTCACAATGTACATTAATGTATGAAAGGATAATGAATTTAATTTCTTTCAATAAATTGATTTTTTATCATAATGCCCAATTTTTTTTCAAATTTCTATATTTTTACTCCTATCATCATAGAATTAAACTAACTATGTTTTGAAAGATAAGAAAATATAGATATTATAATTTGAAATAAAGAGAGGGAGAAGTGATTTGAAATTAAATAATGGAACAAAACCACCATGTTTGAATTTTATGACCCTTAAAATTGAATAATTTGGCTTTAAGTCACATGTAAACTCCTTAGGGATAATTGATTATTGAAGTATGACCTCTGAAAGGAATGTGTTTTATTTGAAAATACTAGAATCCTTTGACCACTAAATCTCAAAAACAAAAAAATTTGATCGAAATGGATTACCAAAGGGGTTACCTTGACTAAAAAATACAAAAACACAATAAATAAAATAAAAAATTACAGAAATTGGGATGGCTCTCGGAAAGTGATTAATTTAATTTATTTAGCTCGACATGGACCCCCCAACTTATCCAAGACCAAAATTCAACATTTTTAGGATCCTATAATTATCCACTTAAACTTGACTGAGATATATTATTTTATTAAATGTTGTTTCATGTAGAATCATATTTTCTACAATGAGTAGGGAAATCCATGTAATATCAGAAATGTTTGATTCAGTTGCATTTTTTTGTGGCCTAACACATCAACAACCACTCTAGATTTATTGGTTTAAAGAGAAGAATGGATTAATACCGCAAGGTATTTATTATCTTAAATAATATGATACATTAATTGGAAAGTATGGAAAAAGATTTTGAGCTTGGATTAATGGAAATTTTCTAAAGAATATTGGAAATTTGAAACAAGATCAGTTTCTTCTCCATGAAATGTAGAAAAAGTTGGTTCCTTAGGAAAAGATGATTCATCCCTAATATTATCCATTTGAATTTCATGAATAGGAATGGACTCGATGTTTTGGATCTCTTCCATTTGTTTAGTTATTGGTTTTTTTAAAAGTTTATCAATGAAGTTATATTCTAGAAACTCAATCCATGATATCAAAATGTCCTCTTTTGAATCCAAAAAATCAAATTTCTCCTAATTTGAATACCCTTCATCATTTACTATATATTATTTAGTTATCCTATATCAAAAGGTTAGTTTGTTTATAAATTCATGAGAGTTTTTTTGGGATAAAATATTCTTCTATCAATGATGAGGAAAGGACATGCTTAGTGGGATTAGCTTCCATATTCATTTCGAAGCATTGTAGTTAAAATTTTATTGATGAAACATATGAATTAATTTTTCCATTTGTTAAAAAAATTCTTCAAGAATGTTTTGGGGATTTTTCTTGATAAGAGTTTGGACATCATGTACTTAATTAATTTTGATCTCATAAACCATCCTTGAAATGGTTGTAAATTAATTTTTTAAACATTCTTCATCCCATTAATTTTACATATCATTGTGTGTGGAGTAATCATTAAATGTTTATTTGAAGAAATTACCTAGTTGTGCGGTTTCCCAATTTTGACCTATCATTTGATTCCAATATGGGTTTATGATGGTATAATTTGGAAGATACTCCATTAGAGTTGATGAATATTTTGATTTGATATTTTGAGGAAACACACAAACAAAAAGGGGAAAAGATAAGAGAAGTTATGGCGTGAAAAGAGAAAAGGAGGAGAATAGAATGATATGATATAAGGTTACTTACTTGGGTCCCTAAAAATGGTGAAATTTTTTTTTTTCACCCAAATTTACCCATGTTATATGGAGTAAGCGGTCGTTTTTAGTACAACGTGGGTTATCGAATCCATAGGGACCAAAGAAGAAAACTTTAGACACTAAGATTTGATGGGGGTGATTTGGATATGAAGTGAAAAACATTGGCTAAAAATGATTGGATTATTAATTATTTTTAGATACTTAAGTGAATTTAATTTAAAAATAATGATTTAGTCTTCGTTATTTCTTAGGGTGGATTGGATGAATTTATTTTTAAATTATTTCAATACTTAAATTCAAGTTTTTCTATCAACGAAATACGAACATCCCAAATCACTCAGGGATTTTGGGTTTTCATTATTATAAGGCTATTAACCTATATAATTATAGGATAATATTGATGATCATTCCAATTTAGAGGATATTTTTAGCACTCGGGATTTGTATCCATAAAATTTTCGAGTTCAAAGGATAAGGTACACCATTGAATGAAAATTTTAAAATTAGAATTGATTAAGAATTATTAAAATGAGAAAAACATCCAATAAATCCACTTTCTAATCCATTGGATCAATAAATTATATTTTTATTCCTCCATTTATGTTATTCAATCAATGAAATCAGGTAAATAAACTAAAAATAATGGAATTCGAGAAGAAAAATAAATAAATAATGATCACTACACCATTATGTGCAGAGTTTCACAAAAGATGATGTGAATAGCCTAAATTCCTAAAGAAATGGTATCAAAATGATATGGAAAATAAAATAATGAATTAATAATAATAATAATAATATTAAATTTTATAAATAAAATTGAGGTGAATGAAAAACTTATATGTAAAAAATGAACGTGTGATTACAAAATGAAAGCACAAAATTACAATTGAAAGAAAAAACATTGGATCCTAATTATCTTCACCACCAAATAATTATATAAGAATATAAGGAGAATATTTTCAAGATAAAATCAATAAAATTATTCCACTTAATTTAGGAGGGTTAAAAGGAGTGTGATAAATTAATGGAAATTTGATTCTTTAATATTGACTAGAAAAAGCGTTCGGATTCATTCTCCTTTTTGAGGTGAGAATTTAAAACTCAAAAATGATGAATAATGAATGGTTATCAAATAGAAATATATTTTTCCTGATTTATTATAATAGGTGTCAAATTTTTAGGCCATTTGTATTAGCCATATGGATGTTATCCTCAAAATGGTGGGTTGACATTATGAGCATTCAGATCTGGCCATATATTCAATCTTCATCTTTGACCGCCTACATAACCATGAAAACTTCCAAATTAGCTCCAACCAAAGATGAATAAAATTATTCCCATAATTTTTTATTTTTGAAGTTAACATTTATGATTCATTGATCTTGTATTGTGGGCCCCACATTTTTAATGGTCCTTAGGCCCATTATTCTTTGTCTTGAAATTTATGAATTCATTGCAAAAAAATATCCATCTTACCTTTGGATACATCCATCTATAATTCTAGATAAAATTTTACAAATAGAGTAATCAATAATATCCAAAAATATCAAACTAATATTATTAATATAATGATTTACATTAGAAGATGATTAATTGGGCCCAAATTGACACTGTAAACATGAATTGCATAATGATGTGAAATGAAGTTCAATTTATGAATTGGACTAAAATTGGTTTTTATGGACATTGAAACGCAAAAAATATTAAGATATAAAAAATTAATATTAACCTATTTCAGTGGATAATCATGACACATGAAGTTTTCATCTGATTTTGTATCTAATATTTATAGTAAAATTGATTACTTCATTACTAGATTATACCCTAGTATTCATAGAGAATTATCTATTAAAGACACTGGTAACTATGAAGAGAGAGTTAAAAGTATTCCTAAATTAGGGATGTAAATTGGAACCTATAAATATTATAGAGACAAAAATTGGAGTTTCATGGAAGATATAATGATACAAAACATGGTGGGATGAAATTCTAATTTCCAATATGAAATAAATGTGAGAGAAAGCACCAGGGTAATTACCTTAAGGGGTCAGGGAGGTATATTAAGTCTTATAAAATAGGATATTATTCCCATAAATGTTTAATTATTTATTAGAGTATAATTTATCTAACTGATTTGAATAAGTTCCCAACTAATGATCCACACATGGAACAATTCTTCATCAAGAATGTGTTCAAACATTATTCGAATCAATGATACATCCCTTGTTCTAGTAAAGAAAATAAGCTGTATCAACCTCGTAAACTAATGAAAGATGGTGGGGATTAAAAATCACTACCATAGAGGTAGATCATTGTTATGATTTGACATGAGGTACAAACGATATGTTTTATAGACCTACTAATTCTTATTTGAATTTGGTTCATTACATTATATTATATAACTCATGATGTCTAGGAATATAGACTCACCAGCTCAACCAATGTAAATTGAGTTATTTTTTAATACCCCTATTGGAATAATGATCATGTACAAGATATATAAATATAATCCAATTTATATTTTTTGAATGATACTTCCTTCATATCTAACTCTTATTTCTTTTGTTGAATTTGAAAAAAATTGGGCATGGAGTGGATTTCACTATATATATCTCATATAATTTTTTTGGAAAATGATATCTCATAAAATATTTTGGATTATCATATTATCATGTGTCAATATAAGAATAATAATTAATTACACTTGGAATAAAATTCTAAAATATGGTTTATGATACCTAAAAAAGAGTGACTATTGACTAAAATGACTAGGGAGGCATTTAACATTGAAGGAACGCCTATTGTATGGGAGTATACTGATTGATGTTTAAATTAACTACTAAGTCTTAAACCAGATTATGGGGTTTAATTTTCAATCAAATTCAAACATGTATCTATTCTAGTCGCGAAAATTCCATATAGAATGGCTCCCATTAAATTGGAGGAATTAAAGAAGTGCCAACAAAGGAATATGTACAAGGGTATTATATTCTATTATCCATCATCATGGATGGAACCAATCATATTATTCAAAAAATAAGGATGGATCAATGATCCTTTTAATTTTTTATCCCAATATTAATAGAATAATTTTAAATAAAAAGTATAATGTACTCCGTATCATTGATTTGTTCGATAAAATTAGAGGAAATTGATACTTCACTAAGATTTTCCTTTTATTTGGATACCATTAGTCAAGGGTTAAAAGTGATGATATTTATAAGGTATATTTTTTTATGATTCATGAACAATATGAATTTACAATGATTTCCATTGGGATTACAAATAATATCACTATCATCATAGATCTACTTAATAGAAACCTCAAAGACTAGAAAGATAATTTTTTTTTCTTCATAGAAAATATACTTTTATACTAAAGAAGTAAAGAAGAACTTTATGATCAATTGATTATAGTGTTTAAGATCTCGATAAAGGAGACATTTTATTACAAATTTATAATGTTTGGATTCTTTTATATAAATTAATAATTTTGGGGCCATGTAATCATAAGTAAGAGAATATTAATAGATCCATCCATGATATAAGTTATCATGTAAGGCCATAGTCCAATGATTGTAATTGAGATCCATATTTTTCTTTGTTTAATAGGAGATTAAGGATTATTTGTGAGATTTTACTCATGGACATAAAATCTACTAACATGGTTTATATATAATATAGTGATTCTTCTTTTTATGGTGGAATGTTAATGATGATTCACGTAACTACAATTTTGGTTGTTCACCACTCTAGTAATTACATCACTCTATAGTTGGGAAGGGTTTGTATTATATAGTGAAACTTCAAATAAGGGATTGGTATATAGTCACATATAAAATTAAAATTTTATTTATTATGACTCACAAAAATTAAATACTCATTATAAATATTTCTTAATTCATGATTTAGAGATTTAATTAGCGAAATTTTCATCAATGATTCGGATAAATTTCCTTAATAGAGAAAATTTTGATATATGTACTGATCTTGTGTGAGTAAAATATATAATCACATAAAAAGAAATTAATATGTTACAAATGATATGGTTTCAATTGATAAAATATTATAACTTCTCAATACATTACCCCCTAGGTAAGGAAAACAAGGTGGACAATGCTCTAAGCATGAAATACCAAGCTACTCTATCAATGATGAGGATTTAAAAGCACCCAATACTCATATATTTGTAGTGTATGGATCTTTAATTCATAGTAGGATAAGATAAATACAATATTTTCCAAACAAAATATCACCATTCAATCCACATGATGATCAAACATGCCAAGAGAAATGATGTATCACTATTGATAATGTTATTGAATTTTCCACTTTTTAACTTTAATAAAGAGTGATTTATGTGTCTTATCAAAAAAGTAATTGATGAAGGAACTTTTGGATGATGAAAATAACTAATAACTCACTATTAATAAATTATTTAAGAATATCTATATATATCTAAAACATAACTTTTTGTATGATAAGCTAAATAGAGAAATTTTAGAATATATATCTCGATTCTTGGTATACCTGTAAGTTATGGAAAATCGAAAAAATATAATGGTATATTAATACCATTTCCCAACATGAATTGAAATAGGAAAAAAATTATAATATAATTATTCATTGTATTCCCAAAAATATCTAATTACTATAATTATAATTGGGTTATAGTCATTATCTATATGAAGATAACACTTTTTATTTCCATTATAAACCATTTTTTCATAAGAATACCCATGAGAGTTTTCTAAAACCCATGTTATCTACCATTTTTAAAAATTAAAAAAGGTATCCTCATTGAAATTTCAAAATATTTTCATATAAAACCCAATAAAAAGTTTAATACGGACTATTTATTCATGTTATATAATAGTAGAGATGGGAGACAATCCACCTACCAATCAATAGATACAGAAAATGAAGAACGACACTTAGAACTACTATATACAAGTTAAATACACCTTACATTCACTAGATCCAAAAAGATATCATCAATATTCATTTAAAAACACATTGATCTACCCATAACAAAATACATAAATGGTTTTGAGAGGGGATAAAAATTGACCTAAAAGAACCATTAATAAAGAGAGAGAATAAGGACTTACTGAAGATGCGAGATCTTAAAAACACTTTAATTAATTGAAAATTAACATCCAAATTGAATGAAATTACTTCTCAATCCTAATGAGGGTTCAGAGTAAGAGAACATAGAAGATTACTGGAGTAATGAGGATTCAATACCTAAATTTGATTTCAAACCACAAATTTTTGGGAATTAACTCAACATCGCATAATTTGTCAACCCATGCTTCAAATGGGAACATGATATTGGGAAAAAATATTTTCCAACTGTTCACATACATAGTGACTCCAAAAAACACGTTTCATGGTTTCTAGGAGGCGGTTTATAGTTTCTAGTAATAGTGAATATGCCTTTCAATTCTAGAAACACTTCTAAAATAGGTCAAAGCCTATTCAAACCTCTAAAAACATAAATCAATCATTATATAAAATCAAAATATAATAAATAAGTGAAATTGCATAAAACTGGGTGGGTTATATGAGACCCACTATTGGTTTATTTTTCTCAGAAATTAGAAAAAAATTGTTTTTTTAAGTTCTTAGGTTATTGTTTGAAAATATTATTCTCATGATCTCATATTTCTTCCTAAATATGTTCATGCTATCATAAAACTGGTATTATAAAAATTATTATCCTATGCATGATCTTATATTTCTTTTCCACTACCTGTATCAGCATAAGATTAAATGTAAAATCTTATCTGAGATAAAAACTATCCCATTTAAAGACATTTTTACATTCATGATGGTACTTTTTCAATTGAGAAACATGAAAAAACATTATATGTGAAGATGAACCTTGGTGTCAATGCCAAATAATAACCTAGATCACCCACTCACTCATGTATATAGAAAGGGATAATGTACCTTGGAGACAAAATTCCTTGCTTACCAAAATGATGAGGCCCTAAAAACTGAGATATACTAATGAAAATATGTTCATCCACCTCAATCAATAACATTTGTAAATGATTATCAGGATAATATTTCTGATGACATTGATCTATATTCATTCTCTTCTTTATCATCTGAATTTTCTCTATTGTGTCATGCATTAGTCTATGCCTGATGAGTGTTGTCTCACATGTTTCCACAAAAAAGTGGATAATGATAAGTACTATAATGAAATGTTTCAAATAGATACATATTTATGGATTATTTATAATAATTATTTTATAATAGCTCCACAAGTGGTATATTGTCTTGTCACGAGTCACCAAAATATATCACATGTTATTTAATCATATCTCAAAACATTTGGACTGTTCATCCAAATTTACCATCTATTTGAGGATGATATGTTATAATCATGGTCAGATGGTTTCAAAGGGTTTGTTGTAAGTATTTCTCAAATCGATATGTAAACATTGGGTCCTGATGAAACACAATTGAAATCAGGACACAATGTATCTTTATAACTTCCAGAATGTAGAGTATGGAAAAATCTTCCACTGCATTAGATTTAAAAATAGAGAAAAATTGATCCAACTTCATGAGTTGATAAATAATCACCCATATTTCATTGTGTGTACAAAAAATTCTTAGTAGACCTATCAAAAAATCAATGAAATTCATATTTAATTTCTATAAATAAAATTTTAAATTGTGCAACATACCAGTAGGTTGTTAGTAACCTGACTTGACCTACTGACTAGTGAGGCATCACAAGACAAAATCTAGCACTTTAATATTCATAATACAACACTAAAATGTTTCTCTCATCACCTTATACATCTTTTGGTTTCCCTGATGAACATCCCATATCAAATGGTTCAAGGTATACATAATTTGTTCTTGATAAGTTAGAGGAACCGCAATTCATTCTATAAACCGCAACGCATATCTCCCATAAAGATCGCATCCCTCAATCCCCCCCCACCACTGAGTTTTAACCTAATGGTTAAATATTCAATATTTTATTTCCGAGTCACTCAAACCATATCAATCAAATTAGAAACAAAAGAAACCAAAAAGAAAACTTTAACATCAACATGATTGGAAAAATCGATATTCTTATTAACTATGACCAACAATAACTTCTTTTGATCTAATTCCTCTTTATAAAACTAATTATATGACACCGTATTGAATGAAACATCTATATAATTTAATTTTCCTCATGTATACATAAAAAAAATGTGAAATATTTTTTGGTATTCTATCCTTATATGTTTCCTTATATTCAAATATTTTTGGGAGAAACTATATTTCAAGATATTTTGATCTGCGAACACTATAAATTTCACAGAAAAAATGATAACGAAAGAATTTTTTTAAGGCATGAAAATAGGTAACCAATTTAAAATGACAAATTTGGTAGTTTTTTCTATACACTCAAAACTATTTTGATCCATAAGAAAAAATATGATCCATCGACATGAGATCACAAACCCACCTTGATATCGATGCATCATAATAGAATACAGAACCCTATCCTAATTCTAGAAACCCAAGGATATGTGGTGATGTAATAAAAACCACAATATATTTTAAATATTTCATCCACTCATCATTAAATTAAAAATGACCACATTTCCTTGTCAACATTGTCATTGGAGAGGAACGAAAAATCAAGAATTAATCATCTATAGCATCTTTCAAATCCAAAAAAACTATGTATATAAAAAAAATCATTGATGGTATCAAAGAGATAATATCTTATATTATTTTAGGACCCGCTAAGGATCCTCCTTTATAAATTAAATGACTATGAATACATACTTCTTTCATCCAGAAATCACACTTTGAAATTTAAGCATAAAGATGATGCTTCAGCATGATACCAAATACTATATCCATGTTTTTTCTATGATGATCCATAGTCCTATAATACACAAAAACATCATCAATAAACACCACTAAAATGGAATCTATGTATTTATAAATGAACTTATTTAACAATTCAATAAATATCACTGATGAATTTATAATACCATAGGGAATAATGACATATTAATGATGTCCATTTTTGATCAAGGAAGCTATTTTTTGGATACCTCCTTCCGAAATTGTAATTGGTGATACAATGATCATAAATAAATTTTAGAGAACCACCAGGATCCCATTAATTGATCAAAAAAATCATAAATTCATTTAAGATGATATCAATTCTTTATAAAAAAATGGTTAATATTATAATAATCATAAAAAATCCTAATAATTATATCCACCTTCTTTATAAAATGCAATGGTGGTTTCAATGGGGATGTGGTTGCCAGAATGAAACTATTTTTTCCATAACTTAAGGTTGTAAATTAAATTCCATCAATTATTTTGGTTCCATCCAATTATACAGAAGTGAAATAGGATTCGTCTCTCATAGGGGGTCAATTGAAATTTACACTTCTCTTTCGGATAGAAACCTAGATAAATGTTTTGGAAAGACATCATATAACTGGTCAACGATAGATATAAAATATATATGTATGATCTCATCTATAGATTCAAAGTTAACTAATAAAAACTGTTAAGACATAAAATCAAACACATATATTTACCATTTTGTGTAGACTATAAGACACAGGAAAAATATCTTCGAATTTGTTTTTGATCGTAACCGACATTCAAAGTTTGTTTCTTTTAAGTAAAAAATAACATCAATTTTTTATTCGAAGTGGACTAAAATCATGAACATAAAATAATATTCTATAATGGAAAGATTCTCATATTTTAAACAAATTAAATCAATTGTTATTATTATTTTCAATGTGAAAGGATGGAATTTCTTAATGAGAAATTCATCAAAAAATACTGACATTTCATGCCTTATTAAACTTTATCTTAGTAACATAGTCCAACTATTGAGATTCATGATCCTTCAATCATATAAGATTCAATACTGACTATTAGCTCTGTCAGTGTTATAAATAATTTAAAAGATTCAATATATCTAATTCATCCACCCCTCAGACTTTTCATTCTCAAAGTAACACAAAAATATAGTTGGATTTTTATTTTGAAAATGGCCCGAGTGGTATACCTTTTGAGGTTCATCATTCCTATTTACTCTTTCTATAAAAAGAATTTGAATACTTCTTTAGGCCACATTGTATTTCCTCTATGGATTAGTTGAAACCCTTTTTTCAATAGCTCCCCCATACTGATTCTTATGATGTATACCTAGTTCCATTCTCTGTATCTAGGAGAAAAATAATTTATTCATCACATACTAGAAACTAATGGCCTAAAAATATAAAATATATCATTATGAAAAATAACTACAACAAAAATATTTAACAACTCAAAACATTTTCCCATTATATAGATCATTAAACTCAAGATGAACCATTTATTCCAAGTGGTTAATCTCACTATTAATGACTATTATGAAAAAATCATTAGTTAAATCCATAATAATGAGATTATAACACTCATATTAGAGTGTAATAAATCTTGTATATCTGGAAAACATGGTATCTTGAAGTTCGGTATAAAAAGGTCACCTACGCCGTGCAGATCTATACATTTCAAATTCCTACATTACCATAACCTTCCTATTATCCCAATAGAAATTCATATTGAACATGACTGATACCATTTGTAAAATACCACCACAACTAATTTGATTAAGAAGAGATGGAGGACCACTAATCTTAGGTGGCATCCTTAAGACACAAAAAGTTAGAAACAAATGCTAAGTGTAATAACCCTGACTCCAGTAATCTCGAGCCGATGTAAAATTTGTTACAATTTATTGGATACAAGGGATAAATTCACATAAGATCAATCAGTATAGTTGTTTTAGAGAATCAAATACATAAATGATTCCCATTTTAAATTGGTAATAGAAATACAACATAGTAATGGAAAACATTAAGCATACTTGAACTCATTGAATAAATTATTAGATATATACTAGGTAAAAAAAAGGGTGAACTCAAATACTTTTTAAGGGTTACATATAATGGATGCTATCATGAATCAAAAAATGAATAATCAGTATGGCATGGAAAATAATTGAACACGCATTCCATTTAATCATTAATATGAAGCCAAAATGGAAGCACTGAAAATATCAATGAAATAATGACATGCATAATAATAATAGAATTAATAGTTAAGGAAATTTATGAAATTTTATTTCAAGATCACAGACATCATGATATCTATAATATCAATACCATTCATAATACATTTTAAATACTGGGTTTAAACCCATTTAATTAGGACAACTGATTTGTCTCATCAGACCAATCGATGAATTGTGGGGTTATATAAATTTAGGCCCCAACCATCACTACATGTCAATAGAATTAATCATATATTGAATAATTTATTTAATTCATGAATAATATACCTTATCAAAAAATATCTGTATTGAATAAACAGTGAGTATTTATCAATATTTCTCCATTAAATAAAATAACATTAAATGTAAACACAATATCTATAAATTTTATACAGTTTATGAAATAATCATATCTACGATACAAATAATATTTATATTTAAGTTAAATTTAATATCCAATTAAAAAAACCACATGAAATTTATTGTCTCCAAAAAAGTTAATAACTGGAAAATTAATCAATAGATAATAGGTGACCATCAGTTCATCATGAAAATAGGTTTTTTCTATAAACTAATGTACTTAGGAAAGATAAAGTGAATTTATGTAAAATATTAAAATAAAATTTTATAAAAGAGTTCTCTTTTAAAAACAATTATGACATTCTAAATAAGTTACATTTCATAAAACAATTATAGTCGTGGGAAAGTCTGTTATCACCGTATACATTAAAAAATAACTTTCCTCTTAACCTTCTGTTGAAAATGTATAAATTCAAAAAAATTAGAAAGATTAATTTAAATATATATTTAAAATTCAAGGATAAAATATAATTTCCTTAAAAAATCACTATAGTAAATAAAGTTACTTTTTAATAAAATTTTCGATAACATGGTTATATAAGAAAAATATATATGATTTGATGAGAAATAAAATTGGTTTTTATTTATAAACTTTGATTATTTGACTCAAGTACCAATGAGAATAAAATTTTGAATAAAATATATAAAACACTTCAATATCCATTGGATATGAAAATTATAGGTTCTTATGAAGGATAAATTATATGATTCCTTTAATGACAATAAAACCAATTCCAAAAGAAAGTGAGACTGTAAAATAGATTCTTACCACATTAGTTACTTTCAAATTGTACCCCTAGAATGAATATAGATGAATTGAAACACTAAAAATCATAAAATAATACATATACATTTTAAATATATAAATTATGAAGTATAACACCACATAAAATTCAATAGGTTTATAACTAAAAATATGTCTCAATGGAATGGAAATTGAGTCAAAATAATTTACCTCATTATTCCCTTTTATTAAACATTATTTAAACTCCTATATAATGGTTTTATACAAGTTATTAACAATTATAGAACCATATTAATCTTTATAATTTCATATCTTATACTCTCATAACATCTTACTAGCTAATATTTAATAATAATTTATTATTATTATTGTTTTGGTTGTAAATTTCTAGTTTTTCTCATGCATGTTTTGGCATAAAATTTGAGGTTCTTGTTCATATGTTATAAATAAATCATATATAGAATTATATTAATGTTTTTAAAATCATAATTACCCATTATATATATATTTATAACATTTATCAAAAAACATACAAGTGAAATGAATCACATCACTTCTTGGAGATGATAGGTCATATATACAGATGAGCGAAAATACCATTCCCTTAATTTTTAAAGGGTAAAGAAGTGGATTATATATTAATTTTATTGAATATATATCATGAAATATTTATTATATATATTCTTTATATTGATCATTATGACTATCCAAGTGAGTCGGTTATGGAAAATAAATTACATCAGTTTGTGAGGCGGTAGTCCATCGTACACATGAGCAATGGATTTGTTCTCCATTTGTCAAGAAAGAGATAGATTTTTATTATTACATAAACATAATAATATATATGTATTTGTATTATATAAGATTTAATATATTTTAATTTTTTATTCATAATTGATAGTGACATAATAATAAATAAAATGTTAGAGCTTCGTTTAGACTATTACGTTCTCTTAGAGAACCACTATTGGATCTCTTCTTAAGGACCCTAGGGTTTGTATTTTCGGAATAATAGAACATTTAAAATGAATATAAGGTTTTTGGGGTGATATTTCTGAAAGTTTTTGGTTAAATTAGATATTTTTATTTGTTTGAAGAAGTTAGGGGCGGGAGTTCCCTTATTTAACTTTTAAGGAGACACATGGAATTTTGGAAAATAATATATCATTCCCATATTTTTTAAATTAAAAAAGGATTAAAAATGGCTCATTATCAAAAATATTATGTTATATGTTCTAAATATTTCTATAAAATTTTAATTAAAAAATTTTTTAGATCATTTTACGCTTATCTTCTTACATTAACCTCCCCAAAAACCTGTTTTAACCTTAACCATAATTACTAATTTTCACTATTTTTACTATTCATTATAACAAAAAATGTAGCTTACATTATTATATAATATGAATTATACTAATTAAAAATATTTAATACCTTTAAAAAATTTAATTTACATATTTTTAAACATTTAATTTAATGCTAAACTTGAAAAATGTGTTGTAAAACAGTTTTTCAAGAAATGTGTTTCTCAAGTATAAGATAGTATTATATTAACTATATGATTAGTAATAATCATTAGATGTTTTTAAATTAATATAGTTATATATATTTTATAAAAGTTTCAATTATATATTTATCAATGAAACATTAATATAATTAATTAAAATTGATAGACATTATGCATCTTTAAATAAAATTATTTCTATGAAAAACCCCAATTTTTACCTCCACATTTCTTTATACCCATTTAAAAAAAATTGATAATTAATAAATTATTAATTATATATACTACCATAAATTATTATAAATAAATCTATAAATATTTAAATAAATTTTTTTTTATTGTTCATGAATGATTATTTCTAATCGAAAATTTCGAAAATTCATTCTCAGTTTATCTTGAAAAAGTAAGTTCAAATTTGATATTTATTATATTAAATTATAATTTTTTTAACCATGATATATTAAAACGTGCATTTATTTATAGTCCTATCAAAATATAATGTTCACATACTATAAATGAGGCTCTGGGTTTCATGTATCACAATCTATTAAAGAGATTTAATTATTTAAAAAGAAATATATTATAAAGTATGGGGGTATTAAATTATTCCCTCCTATAAATATTTTAGCCATGAAATTTCATGAATATTACCTTCTAAAATATAAGGGTAGTTCTATTTTATAACATCATCTAGTTCACACATTTCTTCCTCTATTTTTATGGTTTCTCTAAAGTTCCTTTACGAATCGATTTGTCTGATTCCTTAATACTTTCTCTCTATTATCAAGAATCTGGACATGCTCTTTATGGTAAAAAAGTAAAAATTAAAATTATATTTCTTCAAAGGTGACCAGATATGATTTTTCTAGAATATACACCATTAAAAATGATATGGGGAACTCATATTATTATTAAACATTTTAGAACACTATGATCACAAAACAAATTCTTTAGTCTCATATCGCAACTATAATTTTCTTCTAAAAATTATCATCATAATATTGAGAACATTTTATCATTTCCAATAAAGGTTGTTTCATAATCATTTAAAAAACATGATATTTTTTTACTTCTTTAATAATTCCTATATCCATCATTAATAGATCAATGAACATAAGATCCTTCTCAATACTCATTTGGGTTTGAACAACATGACCTTTATATCTCAATTCATCCACTATCTTATTTTTCTTCCCCAGGTTTTAGTGGATTGAAAAATCGAAATCTTTGAGTAGATCAAGTCATTAACTTTTCCTCATATAGAGACCTTTTTGTGAAAATTCTATTACACAAAAAAATTTAACAGTCATATAATTGTTCTTTATCAGTTTAATAAGTTGCTGACAATCAGAGTTCCATTAAAAGACCTAGGATTTTATCGGTGCTAGAAAAGAGATGATAAAGTGAACCTTTATCACTACTAAAAAATCATTGATAAAGGAAAAATTTATGGGCCCTTCATTAAGCGTTGGTAAAGGTGAATCATTATAATTTCTTTTATTTAGTACTGATAATGGGGGTCCTTTATCCATGATTTTTTAGCACTGATAAAGGGTCATTTAATCAGTTATTTTCCTAGAACTGATAAAGGATCATAATGATTCAGGTTTCTATTAAAACTAAAACACACTACATTATTAAAAATATAGAAAAATAAAAAAATATAGGGATAGAATATAAAAAATTTAATTTAAATATAATTTACAACACAATTATAAGAACAAAACACTATATTATACAAAATAAAAAAATTGGTTTCTATAATTACACGAGTAAGTACAATTTTTCATAGACATTGAAAAACATTAATGTTCCTTTGAATTAATCCCATAATCCACGGTCATGTTTATAGTTCATGATAAAACCATCTCATCTTGGACAAAATAATGAACATGCTATAATGAAATAAATTAAACACAAAGTGTCAATTTTAAACATAAAACATATACTTCGAGCTATACCAGGAACACTATGTATTATATTTAGTTTTGGTTCCTTATTATACATCAAAACATTTCTTATTATTCCAAAATGATGGTGATATTGAATTGGCTCACATATGTAGCAATACAAAACTCATTATGTATGTGAGAGAATTTAAGAGAACATGATTTTTGGAACAAGCCTTCAACTGGAACAACATTTATTATTCATATTCAATCATTATATCTATAAAAATAACAAATAATTATCAGATAAACATCATAAAGAAATTAATTATGTAATATAATACAAAATGATGAGGAAAAAATATGATCTTAGTATGCTTAGTTTTTCCTCTATGATTATAATTTTAAACTAAAAGGGCACTTATATATTGGAAACATGCACTTCGAGTCATACCGACCACATCATGTGTCATATTTAAGTGTGCCTAATTTATTCATGTCACAAAATAATTATGGATATTTTTACAAATGATTTAAAAAATACATTCTCATTTTCTATTTTTTCTATTTGATGCGTATTTTAAACAAAATTTGACATTTTTTATTAAAAACACATACTTCAAGTTCTACCGACCACATCACATGTCAGATTGAAATGCACTCAATTATCTATGTGAAAATTGTATTATGTATTATTTTCATAATGTTTTAAAATAATTGGATCCTATTTTCTAAAATTTGGATATGTAACATGTGTTTTAAATTCAAATGTAACTTCTTTATCAAAAACAGAAACTTCAATTCATACCGACCTCATTAGGTGTCAGATTGATGCGATTGACTCAAACATTTCACAAATGAATTACAAATGATTTTAATATTTTTTGAAAAAATTAAGATCTTGTTATATCGACTTTGGATAGTGACATGTGTTTTAAACAAAAATAACACCATTATATTGAAAACACAAACTTCTTGTCATATCAGTGACATAATGCATCAGAGTGATAGTTGATTGATTCATACATACCAAAAATTAACTTTGAACTATTTTACTAGTGTTTAAAAATAACAAGATATTGTTTTCTCAGTTTCAGCTATATGATGTTTGTTTTAAACTAAAATGAAACTGTTATATTTAAAACACGTACTTCATGTTATACCTACCATATCATGTGCCATATTGGAATGTGGTAAGTTCTTAAACATGAAAAATGAAATATGGTTCATTTTACAAAATATTGAAAACAATATAAGCTCATTATATTTTTTTCCAATCCAACAGGTGTTTTAAACTAAAATGGAACTTCATCATTGAAAACACGCTCTTTGATCCATAATGACCACATCAGGTATTATATTGACATGTGGTTGATTCTTACATGTCAAAAATAAATTATCAAACTTTTTCAATATGTTTGAAAACAATTAGATTTATTTTTATTTGTTTTGACTTGTGAAATGAATTTGAAACTAAAATGACACATTTATATTGAAAAAAACCAGGTTATATTAGTCATTATGTGTCAAATTGATAATTGGTTAATTCAAACATGTCATAAATGAATTATAGACCATTTTCCAAATTTTTGAAGATAATGTGAGCTCACATTCTTAGTTTTGGCTTTTTGATGTTTTAAACTAAAATTACACTTTTATATTGAAAATATGACTATTGAGTAATAACAACGACATCGTGTGTTGTGTTATCATGTGCTCAATTTCTATATGTGAAAAATTAACTATGGATCATTTTCGTAATGTTGGAAAATAATCTGAGATCATTAGCTTTATTTTGGTGATGTCACATGGGTTTTAAACTAAAATGTCACTTTTTTCTAAAAGCATGCACTTCAAGTAATACCAACCATCTCATATTTCGAATTGATTTGTAGTCAATTCCTACACATAAAAAATTAATTATCAATATTTTTTTAATGTTTGAAAATAATCCAAGATCATTTTATTGATTTTTCCTAGAGACATTGATTTTAAACTATAATGAAACATTTATATTGAAAACACACTCTTCAAGTCATATCAATCACATCATGTGTCATATTGATGTGTGTTTAATTCATACACATAAAAAATAAATTATTGACAATTTTACTAAATTTTGAAGATAATATGATGTCATTATACCATTGTTGGCTATTTAATATATGTTTAATACTAAAATAACACTCTTAAATGGAAAATAGATACGCTATGTCCTACCATCTAGGTCATGTGTTTGATTATTTTGCAGTCAATTATTTCATGTAATAAATTATTTATGTATCATATTCCTAATTTTTAAAACAATCAGAGTAAGTTTCTATGGTTTTGGTGATGTTACATCCTTTTTAAACTAAAATGTAACTTCTTTATCAAAAAAAAAAATCTTCAAGTCATGTCAACCATATTTGGTGTCACGTTGGTGTGTGGTTGATTCCAACATGTAAAAAATTAATTAGCGACAATTTTTCAAAAGTTTGAAAACAATTTGAGATTATTTTATCAGTTTTGGTTATTTCATGAGTGTTTTAAAATAATAAAAAAAATTTGTATCGAAAAAACACACTTTGAGTCATATCGACCACATCAGGTGTCAGATATACCTGTGGTCGATTCCTACATGTCACAAATGAATTTTTAACATTTTCATATATTTGAATTTTTTTTGATCACATCTTATCTGTTTGCATTATATAATACATGTTTCAAACTAAAATGATATTTTTAATAAAAAACAATCATTTAAATTCATACCAAACAATTCATCTATTATTTTGACGTGTTATAAATTACAACACATAAAAAATTAATTATGAACCACTATACTAATGTATCAAAACAATATGTATTTTTCTCATGGTTTTGATCATGCGACACATTTTTTGAACTAATGTTTAAATTTAACAAAATAATTATTAGATAAAAATGATAGGGATATTTACTAAAAAATGCAGATAAAATGATGTGAAAGTTAACGGAATAAGTAGTAGGAATTCACATCTTCATGATATATATAAACATTCTGAAACCATGTATTATACCCATTCATTTCTAAACAAATTGATTTCCTCCATTAAAAATATTTTTGAGAAATAAATAAAAAACAATATATAAGAATTATGATATAAATTATTCAAATAACATATATATTTCTAATGTATTAAAATAAAATGGATCACAAACATACTAGGTAATCACCTAAAATTTATGCCGACAAACATTCCGACACCATTTACTATTCTGACTCATGTTTAAACAAACATTCATCTTCTTTTGAGTAATCTAGGTATTAAAGAGAAAATATATGAAAAAATGATTGTGAAATATTTTTAATGAAATTAGAATTACCTTTATAAATTGGATGTTCATGGATTCTTGTGCTTTAATGGTAAATGATATATTTTATAAATTTTCAATCGTAATATCAACAATCGTCATTGTTTTCTTACATCAGACATATCAGAAACATTGAAAAAACTATTAATTTTTTAAATATGTTTTTATAGGTAATCATTATATATATACCCTAATACCTTTAAATTTGATGAAATCCATTGTCTTATTATGTTCATTGAAAACCTCATACCATGATTTAGCATATATTTATAGATTACCCTATCATAAAAAAATTATCATTAAAAAAAACTAATACACATAATACATAGATCATCTAAAGAATATTGATTATATTTAATTAAAAATTCATAATACAGATCATGTGTGGTTTGTTTGATAGAAATACATGCATTGGATCTAAAAAATAAATATTCACAGTGTTTAAATTGATTGTGATCAACATTCAATGCTTCAAATAAAATTAAATAACTAATGAAAAAAAGAAAAATATATTTTATATAATTAGATTTTAGATTTTTACCCCTACATTATAGGAATCAACATGAAATTATGAACTATTATATTTTCTCAAATTCCATGGTTATGTCATCCTTTTTTTACCAATTTCTTCCAACCTGAAATAATTTTTTTTTAAAATAAATGATTTGGGGATTAATGAATCCAAATAATGAATCGTAGGTTTTTCCCATTATATTATAGTAATATAAGTGTATATATATAAAATATAAATATTTATTAACATTAATGAACATTTTAAATCATTTTTGGACATATGGATTATAGAAACACACCTTATGTCTGTATTCACTATAAAGACTCCCAACCATTCAAGCAAGAGAATCTAGATTTTACTCTTGAGACCAACCATGCCTATAAAGACATATCCAAATATTTATTCATTATATTTAATGTAGGAAACATCTCTATATTTTAATGTGTTTTCTGTATTTACTTGTAATGTTAGTATATTCTTTAGTGAAACTGGAAGGGATAATGTACTCAGAAAAGGTCCTTTTTTTTCTTGTTTGATTCCATGGATTGTCTTTAAGGGACCTTTCATTTTCCCAGAATTTTATCTATCTATAATACCATACCTCAATTCAAACATTTTTTTTTCAATTATTGCAGTTTTTTTATCTGAGAGAAATTTATTTAGGGAAGACATTATGTATCATTATAAGATTAGATGGCCATGATATGAAGGTTTCAATAGCATCATTGACCATTATAATATCCATATCATCAAGTTCAGCTAGAACCTAAGCACAAGGATCTTCATTTATTTCAATCACCACTCTCATGTGATATTTTGGGATTTATTTATTATGTAGCATGTCTCTAGGGATATTATACAATATACCAATATCAATGAGGAAATTAATAGGTGCTAACTGATATAAATCGCAAACAAAGTTACCCATATTCTTTTAGTAATATAAAGTTATTGAACATTGTATGATTCACTTTGAGGAGATTTATTAATGAAAAAATTTATTACCTCAGTTAAGTTATAAAGTTTATAATAATTAATAGACTCATTGGTATTGGGGACATTTGGTTGTTCATGTTATGATATTTTTTCCACTATCAGTTTAGTTTAATAATTTTTTATATTTTTATATACCAAACCAGACTGGAAAATAATATCTTAAAAAGAATCATTTTTATGCTATAATCCTTTAATAATATGATATGTATCTTCTTATAGTTTTATCTTATTTAAATTTATTCAAGGTGAAACTCCAAAATCTACACCTCTAAATCAACCATATTTTTCTGAGCACTTCAAAGATACTTAATGTAGTTTTTTATAAGGTATGGTCACTATTGATTCTTGTGTATAATCTATATAAAACCTTATAAACATGAATATATATTTTAATGTAATATTGTTATAAAGAATAAATAATTAATATTATGTTGTACATATACTTTTTTTCATACTATAGTTTTTTTCATCAACTATTTTACCCTCTTTATTTATTCAGTCCTCCTTTGATATCACATGATGAAGATATAAGTGGATATGGATTTTGATTTATCAATATGTATATAATAACTGAAACATTTTTTATCAGATAAATATACTATAGAAGATTTAAAATAAATAAAATTTTATTCTATATTGATTCCTTCCTCATTCTTATAGTGACCCTAGCATTTTATACACAACATTACATGATTTTAAGCATAATTATACATCAGAGTACAAGCCAAGGGTTGTGAAGTCTAGTTTCTTAGAAGAATAAGTACATAAAACTTAAGACATGGGATAAAGAAAAACACTTATTTATTTAATATTAATTGAGAGATCCTAACATCCTTTAATCCATTACATACATATAGGGTACCTTGTGGATCACACGAACAAAGGAATGAGCTCAAATCCCAGTAAGGAAATAAACATAAGAATAAGTCTTTATCACAAGGGTTAGAGATCACGACATAATGATTTAAAATGGAATATATAATATTAACATATAAACATGTGATAATATAAACATGAATTCATAGTATTATGGAAGTAACATAAATCATGAATTTAGCACGAGTCAAGGCTCATTGCATATAGAGGCTCACAAGTCAAGGTTAACCACCAAGACTGTTGCACATGGTAGAACGAGTCAAGGATAACCGCTAAGACCATTTCACATAACGTCTCATAAGACTAAACGTTACCCAATTCATTGGAATTATATATAAGAACACCCATAATAACCTATTCATGAATATGCTCACCACATAAATATTCATACATATTCAATCATACATAAACATAAGGTAACCCATGGAGAGAAATGGGCATCACATTCATGTCATAAATCATGGTGAATGGGTGTATCATAAAAGTGTCCATGAGAAAAAGGATTTAAAACATACATGTAAATTAATAAGATAAAATAGGAATATATCATGGTAATTGATTTCAAACATAAGTGACAACATGTTATAAGAGTAATTAAGATATTCTTTGCATTAAAAAATTTTAGTGCAGTTTTAAGGAAAATACTAAAGATAATTTAAAATAAAAAAGGGAATAATATTTTATATAAAACCATAAGTAGAACCAAAAGGTTTTCCTAATAAAATGATGATTTTATAAAATCAATGGTGGCTTAAAAAAATTATAGAGTGCACTTGAAATTGGGTAAAAATTTGGGAAGTTCCCTTAAAACAAGTTTGCTTATTGGGAAGTATTAAGGAGGGAATAAATTCAAAAAATGTATATCCATAAAAGATAATGAGGGATGGATCTTTAAAAATGAGTTTTGAGAATATAAATAGTATGTATAAGGTGTACATAAAATGAAATGAAAACATTATTTGGGTAAAAATAAAGATATAGTAACCTGAAGAAATAAAGGCGGTTCAGGCAGAATACCTTACAGAATATCAACATGGTATCAAGTGTACTTAGGAGGGCTTAATGTGAGAGAAATGGGTTTATCATATTTTATAAATGATGAGGGCAGTATGGAGGAGGTGATAAATCATACCCCTTCATTAGGAATTATACATTAAAGGGCATAACATAGAGAGATTCTTGAATAAATGTGAGAAAGAGATGATCCCTTACCTTAAGACTGATGGTGATATTTTATGGGACCTTTATTAATTTACCTCTTGAATTTATATCCTTTAAATATTATTAATTTAAATTTTAAATAAAACCATAATTTATTAGAAAAAGACAACATTAAAACTATAACTCGTTTTATAACATCATGAAAAATTAATCAAGGTCCCATAAAATTATCTTATAACCATAAGAAAATAAAATAAAAATTTATGATTACATTTTATGAAAATAAATTTCCATTTTAAATTATTAAATTAATCATAAAATTATAATTAAAATATTTATGACATACAAAAATACCAATACTTATACTACGATCATTTTTTCACTTATAAGATGTCTAAATTGTATTTGTACATTCATGGGGGATTTTTTTGGACAACTTAAAATTCATTAATATTCATAAGGGTGTGTTAATATTCCCAAGGGTATGTTACTATTCATAAAAAACTAAGTTGATTCTATCAGACTCTAAATATATTACATAATGTAACTCTGTATGTCATATTTTTGAAATTCAAAACAAAAAAGTGGAAATATTATGTTTAAAGGTCACATAGTACTTAGTAGTTCATTGTGTTGTGATTTCATGTGATTATGTGACATAATTATAATAAGGTATTTTACATTGATAAAACATTGGGTCATAACATTATTCCACCCTTATGAAATTTCTACCTTGAAATTTCTTTTTTTTACATTCTAAGCCATAAACAGGTGCAGGTACTTTTCCTTCATTACCACCTCCAGTTCCCATGTTTCCTCTTTGTATATATGGTTCCACCACAGTACATTGACTAGATAAGTAGTCTTGTTATGTGAAATTGTATCTCTATAATAAAATATCTTTACTGGATACTCCTCGTAAAAAAGATCATTCTCAAACTGTATCACCTCTAAATAGAGAACATGTGAAGGGTCTGGTATGTACTTTCTTAAGAGGGATACATGAAATATGTCGTGTACTTTAGACATGGTAGGTGGAAGTTCTAGTTGATAGGCCACATCCCCGACATGATCATGAATCTCAAAGGGGATGATGTACTTGGGACTTAACTTTACTTTCTTCCCAAACCTCATGACCTTCTTCTATAGAGATATGCAGAGAAATACCATATTTCCAACTTCGAACTCAAGGTCTCATTGATGATTGTCTTCCTAACTCTTTTGTCAACATTGTGCTGCCTTGATGTGATTCTGAATGGTTTTCACTTTCTTTAGCACTTCTTAGACCATTTCAGGTCCTAGAAGATTACGCTCACCGACTTCATCCCAACACGCCGGTGTTCTGTACCTTATCCTATAAAGGGATTTGTATGGTTCCATTCGAATTCTCAAGTGGAAACTGTTGTTGTAAGAGAATTCAACTAGTGGAAGATGTTGGTCCCATCCTTTTTTGAAGTCCATAGAACATTATATCAACATATCTTCTAGTATTTGAATAGTTTTCTCAGATTGGCCATTATTTTGAGGATGATAGGTCGTAATGAAGTTCAGTTCAATTCTTAGAGCATGTTGGAGACTTTTCCAAAAGTCCAAGGTGAATCTTAGATCTCAATTGGATACAATAGATAGTGGTAATCTATGAAGCCTTAACACCTCTTTGATATATATTCGTGCAAGTTGATCCAATGAGAAGTCCACTTGAATCACGATAAAGTGAGCTATCTTTGTAAAACGATCCATAATGACCTATATTGCATTGTTTTCTCTGGATTTCCTTGGAAGTCCAGTGACAAAGTTCATAGTGATATTATCCCACTTCCATGATAGTATGGGTAGTGGCTGAATCATCCCATTAGACTTTTGTCTTTCATCCTTCACTTGTTGACATACCAAGAACTTTGATGAATACATATAAATCTCCTTCTTCATATTATCCCACAAAAATTTCTCTCAGAGATCTCAATACATCTTTACAATCCATGGGTGGATAGAGAAGGTTGAGTTATTTACTTCCTTCAGAATCTCCTTATTTATCTTTGGATCATATGGTACACATAATCATGATACAAATCTTACAACTCCTTCCTCATAAATTATGAACTCTGAGGACTTCCCATTTCTAATATCTTCCACCCTTTTCATAATTTCCACATCTTTTCTTTGATAATATATTATTTTATTCATAAGGGATGGTTTAGTAATCATTTGAGAAAGGATGAATGATGTTACTCCCTTAATGATTCCCATGTCCATCCTATGAAAATATAAGAAGATCAGATCCTTTTCAATTCTCATCATTGATAAAGATGCAATATCCTTTATATTTAGAGCATCAACCACCTCATTTTCCTTACCGAGATGTTAGTGTATTGAGAAGTCATAATCCTTGATGAGATATATCCATATTTTCTCTCACATATTAATCTATTTTTGGGTGAAGGTATATTTGCGACTCTTACAATCAATATACATCTCACACTTCTCTCCATAGAGATAATGCCACCATATTCTTAACACAAAGATCACAACTGCTAACTCCAGATCATGTATAAGATAGTTTTTCTCATGGATTTTTAGCTTCCTTGAGGCATAGGCTATCACCTTTTAATTTTTCATCATCACACAGCCTAAGACCATATTTTAAGCATCATTATACACTAAAAAGAGTTATCCACTTATTATAAGTGTGAAAACTAGTGCAATGATTAGACTCTTTTTCAACTCCTCAGAGCATTCTTCACATTAATGAATCTAGATAAACATTACTCCCTTCTATGTCATCTTGGTCACTGGGTTTGAAAATTGTGAAATGTTCTTCACAGATTGTCATTGATACCCAGCGAGACCTAGAAAGATGCGAATATCCATTACAGATGTTGTCTTGGGACACTCTTCAATTGCGTTTGTCATGGATGAGTCCACAAATACCACTTTACTAGTGATAACATGCCACAAGAATTATACTTCCTCCATTCAGAACTCACATTTACTATACTTTTCATACATCTCCCTTTACAAAGTCTTTAACACAATATTCAAATGATCCTCATTTTCCTCCTTGCTCTTGGAGTATATCAGAATATCTTCAATAAAAATTGCCAAATTTTTTTCAAGGTAACATCTTAAGACTCTATTAATTAAATCCATGAAAATTTATAGAGAATTAGTGAGTCCTAATGGAATCAATATGAACTCATATTTTCCATACCTCATTTGAAATGAAGTCTTGAGAATGTATTCCTTCCTCAACTTTAGTTGGTGATATCCCAAATGAAGGTCCAACTTAGAGAGATAACTGGCCCCAAAAAGCTAATAAAACAAGTCATCTATCCATGGTAGGGGATACTTATTCTTTATATTGATTTTATTGAACTCATGATAATCAATGTAGAGGCACATTGATCCTTCTTTTTTCTTGACTAAGATGATTGGTGCCTCCATGGTGAAGCACTCAGGCATATAAAACCTTCTCTAGATTCTCATATAACTATTTCTTCAGATCTTCAAGCTCTATAGTGGCTATTCTATAAGGTGTCTTTGATATAGGCATAGATCTATGAATAAGTTCAATTGAGAACTCAAACTCTCATTTAGGAGGAAGACAAGACAACTATTTATGGAATACATTAGTGTAATCCCTCATAAGGGGCATGCCTTCAAGAATGATTTTATCCTTTGTCTAAATCATTTGAGTTATACATGCTTGGTCATAAGGAATTAATGTCTACACTTGAGACAATGATTCTAAAGGAGATTCATCTTCCTCCTTACACTTTTAAAGAATTGGAGGATGCTTTGGGATGTGAAGAGTGATCTCCCTTTCCTGAAAGTTGATGTTGGATTTTTATAAAGATAGCCAATCCATTCCTAATATATCGTCGAACTCCACTAAAGGAAGTATGATGAGATTTTCTGGAAGGTTCATTCAACAAACGTTAACTAGGGAGGAGTTATAAACCATGGAGACAATAATTTCCACATTTTATGTTAACACATATAACTTTTCATCTAAATTTTTAGGTGGTTTTTGAATAGTTATACTAAACATGCAAGATATGAAAGAATGCGTAGAACAAGAATTAAATAGTATGTTTTCTATTCTTTAATGAATAATTATCACACGTGTTAGCAAATCATTGTTCAAATCCACCTCAGAAGTAGTGAGAGCATACAACCTTCCTTATTACCTTGGAGGTTGTTGTTGATTACCTATGAAAACCCTTGGCTTAGGCAAAATTTTCGCATAATGCCCATGCTCCTTGCAGTTGTAACACTGTACCACTAGATGAGCATTTATTTGAACCTTCCTTTATTTTTCCACCTTAGTAGGATTATTCATATCCAATTGGTAGTTCTTAGCCAGATGTCCCAACTTTCCACATTTTAAGCAATTCATGGTTCCCTTTAGACAGTTCCCAGGATGCTTCTTCCCAAAAATTTTGCACATATGATGATCGAGCTTCTTTCCGTCATGGAATTTATTTGTGGGACTAACCAGATTAGATTCCATTTTCCTATTATTGTAACTAGGCCCATGATAGCACAAATAGTCTTCAATATCCATCTCAACCTTAAGGGCACAACAAACAATATCATCATAGATGTCGAAGTCTTGAATCTCCAGTTCATTTTGTAGACTCAGATTTATTCTGCTAATGAAGCGTTCTATCTTGATTTTGGTGTTCATGAAAAAGACAGGGGAGTACCTTGAATGCCTTGAAAAGTTTACTTCATATGAAATTATTGACTCATATTCCTTATGCTTGAGTCTTAGGAACTCTCTTTCCATTTTAAGATAGAAGGTTTGAGGAAAATATTTATTGAAAAACATTTTCTTGAATTCCTCCAAAACCATGGAATCAATTTCCTCCTATGGATTCGTATTCTTGATCAATGTCCACCATTTATCAACTTAACTATAAAAATGATAGACCGCCAATACTACTTTATCTTCTTCTGAGCACTGGATAACATAAAATATCTTTTTAGGGGAGTTAATCTACTATTCTATGAGGATGGGATCATATAATCCACTAAACATGGGATGCCTTTTCCAAATTAAGGATTCAATGAAAACATGCTCTTTCCTTGGAGGAGGAGGGTGTTCCACTTGATTCAAGTTATTATTAATAACTTGATCTAGCTGATGAAGTACTGTCATGAAGTTTTGACCACCTGTTCCCATCAAACCAAGCATATCATTAATGAAATATTCACATTCCCTATCACATTGATTATTGTGATGTTTTCTTTTATTTCCTAACATTAAATAAGAAAATGAATGTACAATTAGAAGGATTTAATACTTAGCTATTGTGTATAAAAAAAGGAAACTTTGAACATAATATGATAAACTTGTAAAGGATAAGTATATCCTAACTTGTGATTCCCTATGTTTCAATATAAGTTATCCTTGATCTATTTCTTAGATTATATTCTTATGGTCTCTTATTTTTTATTCCCATAATAATTTTTTTATACTAAGATCATGAATTTACCAAATCATATCCCTCAGGAGTTTCAAATTAAGACTGAAACAATTCCCATTGTCATGCACTAGTTCCCATTCATGTTTAGCTCTAAGTGGTGTTTTCGGGTTTTACCCCAAGATATATCTGTGCAAGAGCTACCTCTACTTGTTTGTATCCAGACAAGTATTTATTTCCTTGATAAACCACTTACTATATACTTACCAAAATTTAGGGGTGTTTTCTTATACTTAGTATGATCCTTAACATTATTATTAAAGTGATCTATTCCTAATATCCAAAAATAACTATACCATAATCTGATACCAACTATAACGACCCTAACCTTTTACACATAACATTAGATGATTTTAAGCATAATTATACATCAGAGTATAAGCCAAGGATCATGTAGTCTAGTGTCTTGTAAGATTAGGTACATAAAACATATAACACTAGATTAAAAAACATGTCTTTATTTAATATTTATAGAGAGCTCCAAACTTTCTTTGAGACCTTACATCTCCATAGGGTACCATGAGGATCACATTAATGAAGGTATGAACTCAAAGCCCATTATGGAAATTAACATAAAAATAAGTCTTTAGTACAAGGGTTAGAGATAATGACATAATGATTTAAAATGGCATATAGAATCATAACTTATAAACATGGGATAATATAAACATGAATTTATAGTATTTTGTAATCAACAAAAACCATGACTTTAGATTGATTAAATTCTCATTGCACATAGAAGAGTACAATTCAAGGTTACCCACCAAGACCGTTGCATATAGTAGCACGATTCAAGGCTAACCGCCAAGACCGTCACACATAACATATCATGAGACTAAAATTTACCCAATGCATTGGAGTTATATCTGGGTTCACCCATATTAACATGTTCATGAATATGCCCACCACATAAATATTCATACAAAATCAATCATACATAAAGATAAGGGAACCCATGGAGAGAATTGGGTATCACATTCATGTCATAAAGCATGATGAATGGGTGTATCATAAAAATGTGTATGATAGAAAGGATTTAAAATAGACATGGACATAAATAAGTTAAAATAGTCACATATCATGGTAATCGATGTCAAACATAACTGAAAATATGTACGAAGAGTATTTAGGAAATTCTTAGCATTAAAATATTTTAGTGCGGTTTTAAGGAAAATATAAAAGATCATTTTAAATCGGAAAAGGAATAATATTTTATATAAAACCAGAAGTGAAACAATAATGTTTTAATAATAAAAATACTGGTTTTATAAAAAAAATTATGGATTAAAACAAATGGTAAAATGCACTTGAAATTGGGTAAAAATTTGGGAAGTTCCCTTAAAACAAGTTTGCTTATCGAGAAGTATTGAGGATGGAATCTCATAAAAAAATGTATATCCCAAAAAGAGATTGATTGAAGAATCTTGAAACATGGGTTTGGAGAATATATATAGTATGCATAAGTTTTACATAAAAACAAATTACAACTTCATTTGGGTAAAAAAAATGATAGAGTAACCTGAAAGGAATAAAGGCAGTTCGGGTAGAATCTCTTATGGAATATCAGTATGGTATCTGGTGTAATTTCGAGGGATTAATGTGAGAGAAAGGGGTTTAAAATATTTTATACATTATTATAGAAGTATTAGGGAGGTGATAAATCATACCCCATTATTAGTAATTACACATAAAAGGGCATAACATAGAGAGATTCTTGAATAAATGTGAGAAAGAGAGGATCCCTTACCTTAAATATGATGTTGATCATTGTTTGAACTTAATGAATTGAATAATTGAATTATGTTCATTAATTAATAATTTCAGAACCTCTGTTACATGTAAATAATTTAGTACAACCTTTTTTAGTTCATTCATAACCTTTTATAATGGTTATGAGGTTCAATTTCATTTTTCGGGTCTGTTTGTTTCATGTTCGGTTTACTTATATACATGAATGGATAAACATGTATGGTGAGATTGGTTTTACAAAATTGATTTTATCTGAAATTAGTGAACATCCATATAATTACATGGTTGTAAATTTAATTTTCTTACTTGGAGTGAAGGTGAATCAGTATATAAAACATTAATGACAAACTCTTAGATTTAATGTGGTGATTTTGCACACAATTAACTTGTTTTGCATTATTATTTAACATCATTAATTTATAAGGATTAAAAAACCTTAAATAATATAATATACATATATTTTGATCTGGTTTAACCATTAAAATGGTTTCATTACTAGTCTATAATATGATAAAGAAAATTGAAAACCCGTCATCCCTGAATGTGATAAATCAACACATCTCAGATGATATTTTCATTGATATAATAACAATAGGGTAGGGGGATATTATGATAAAAAATACCATTATAATAATAGAGTTACATTAAATTTATATTAATATAGTTATCATACCATTTGGGAGAAGTTAGGTGAGGAAATAAACTAAAAAATAAAATAACTTGAAAGGAAATAAAAGAATCGGAAAGAGGAATTTACCTATTGATTTTATCTCCTTTGAGTGCCTCTTAAGGGGAGAAGATTTGGTCTTTTGAGGAGACTAAAATCTATTGGAAATGGGAAAGGAGCTTGGGGAGTGATTTGATCATAACTTAGGCAAGTCACAAGGATTGAGAGAGTGAAAAGAATAAGGGAGTGTGGTTGTTTTTATAGTGGAGGACATGAGTGTATTTTGAATATTTAATTCATTATTTAATTATTTTGCTCAAGAAATAAAATAGTGTTTGATGGTTGGGACCCAAAATAGTAGCAACTTCATGTGAGTTATAACCAATGATCATTTATATCATCCATGACTCAATCATTATTCAGAAATTCTGGTTTTGGCATTTATTGTGAATTATCGTATTTTACTATTCATAAAATTCATGTATATTAGAAAAATACCAAAAATTAACCCTAATCATTAATCGATGCGTAGAATAAAAAAATAAACTCCATTTTTCAGAAATAATTTTCTAAATATGATTAATTTAATTTTTAAATAAAATCATAATTTATTAGAAAAAAACAACATTAAAACTATAACTCATTTTATAACACCTGGAAAAATTAATCAAGATCCCATAAAATTATCTTATAACCATAAGAAAATAAAATACAAATTTATGATTACATTTTATTAAAATAAAATTCCATTTTAAATTATTATATTAATCATAAAATTGTAATTAAAATATTTATGATATTGAAAAATACCAATGCTTATACTATGATTGTTTTTTAACTTATAAGATGTCTAAATTTTATTTGTAAATTCATGGGTGAAATTATATTTTTTCGGCCAACTCACTATTCATTACTATATAGTAATATTCATAAGAGTATGTTATTATTCACAAGGGTATGTTACTATTCATCAAAAACCAAGTTGATTTTATCAGACTCTAAATATCTTACTTAAGGAAACTGTGTACGTTAGATTTTTAAAATTCAAAAAAAAAAAGTGACAATATTATTTTTAAAGGTCACATAGTACTTAATAGTTCATTGTGTTGTGATTTAATGTGATTATATGACATAATTATAAGAAGTTATTTTCCATTAATAAAACATTTGGTCGTTACAATTCTTGTTTTGTGATATGCATACATTGGTTTTGTTGCACATTGTATATTTTCAGCACTCCTTTGTTTTTTCAAGAATTGAATTTTTTTAATGAATATAGATAAAATAAATAGTGTAAAATAATATATTGTAGACTAAAATACACCCCAAATTATTTCTCATCATGATTAATGATGAAGGAATTCCATGATTACTGCTTTATAATGTATCCATAAGTAACTGATGGGTGGGGTTTATATTCCTCTGAGTATCCCAAAGATGAAACTTGGTAAGAAGTGTCAGAAATACTCTATGGATTTTTCTAAAAGCCCTTAATACATATTTATTTTGGAAATAATCTTAAATAAATGAACTATGAAAAGTATAACGAAAAGTAAATCAATTTTTATTTATATATATTTTTTAAAATAGAAAAAGTATATCGTAACATTACCTTAATATCATCCCAAAGAGTTTCCATCATTACAGACTGGTAATGGAGCCACAAATCTTTATCAATTTTCAAATTCATTCTTGTTGTAACCCTAACATAACTAATAAAAATTGACTTGTTAGGGCCAACAAGTTGGTTTCATTAATTCCTTCCAAAATTTAATTTTATACAATTTCATCTTTCCTTGATAATTTTAGTCAATAGAGTGATGCTATGTCATTATTTTGTTTTTAAAAACATGTTACTGATTGTTTAATAATTAATTAATTTCAACAACAACCATATGATCTTCCTGAATATTGGTAATATAATCATGTGTAGAATTCATTTTCTACATGAGTATTCAAAAATTTAATTTAGATTTTGTAAACATATTAGAGATCACATTATATAATGAGTAAAATCATAGTATGTTAAGAAAAACAAACATCCTCATTGAAATAGATTTGTTTTATTTAATGGTTAAAGGGAGTTGAATCCTGTATTGAGATTACAAATCCCATCTTTGTGCCCCCTATAATATATAATACATTGTCCACATTGGGGCTTCCATGAAATGATTAAGATTTCATAATGAAATCTTAATCCACAATTGAATTTTCATCTGATAATATAGTTATTTTAGTCTCCAACAGGGAAATTGAATAATTCTTGTTTGTTTTATTTGAGACAAAAAATACTTTCACTACTTGTGATGTTGTTTTGAAAGTATCTTCTTTATACCCTTATACACTAAAATTCACTTTCATGAAGCTTATTTCATCATCATTCAATTCAATCCATTGTCTAAAAATTTTTAATGTAAAATTTAAACATTAAATTTTTTAGAATACATCATGTGTATTTGATTGATGATTCCAAAATATGACATATGTTAATGAATTGGATTTCTCTCCTTATAATAGGACATGTGCATCACATCTATAATAGGCGTTAACTATTTTTCATTGTAATTTGTTTATCATTCCCTTTTGTATAGAACATAATACCATTAATTAAAAAACCAATATAAGATAAAACATTTTCATTTGGTCCCATAGATATATGTTGAATTAATTTAGAAATTGACTTCATATTTTTATATAAATTCTTATAAATATGATCTCATAACCATCCTTTAAATTTTTTATTACATGTATTTGAAATCCATCCTTCATCCCTTGATGGAATCAAATATCTAAGAAATTTTTTCTGGTATGAAATATATGGATCATCATCTTCACTATTATTTAAATTAAAAACATGATATTTCTCCCACTCTTTGATGGTAACTAAAAAAACAACTCTTCCAGAAATCCATTTTTTGAAAAGGTGTCTACTGTGATGATTCTTTTGGAGACCGATGCTATCAACATCTAATAGTTAATCAATAAAAAATTCATTATCATCTTCAACAATATTTATTTCTACAATAAAAAATTATAACTAACTTCGATTCATGACACACCCTTTCAAAATACCCATATATTCTTTAATGATGTATATCCATCAATAATGGACATGAACATATAGTTGAACCTCAATGACCAAGTGAACCATCAGTTGAACAATTATATTAGAGGGCAATGTTGGGAATAACTTCTCTTATTGACATAATATAATAGCAACCTAATTATTCATGATTAGAAAATTCTACAGGTCTATAATGTTACTGTATATGGATTTCAAAAATAACCAAAGACTAGTCAATGTATGTCATACATTTTTAGGTAGAATGAAATGTAAATAAACTTTTATCAAATCATGCATCAAAACATAAAAACCAAGTGATTTTTTTTCCATTAACTTCAAATTTGTCATTGACATGAAATTCATGATATTTTAAGAATAAAACCTCGAGAAATTTTACACCATTGAGTAAAATTAAATATTGTAATTCTTATGTCTATATTGTGTGTAAGCTACTGGAGGAAGAACATACTACATTTTACTATTCATCAACACAAAATGTTCCCTTATTCACATTTCAATCATGTATAACCTATCCTTTATGTCAACATTTTTCTTAAAAAAACATTTAGTAACATACTAATAAAACTATGAAATACATTTTCTATATGCATGAAATCCAGAATATGGTTGATGTATAAAAAATTATAGTTGGGTAGTTCAATGAAAATTGATCACATTTTTTGACATGTTTTCATATGGTTTTTCAATTTTTTTTTATTAAAATTGTTTCAATATCATTTAATTTATTGAATAGTTTATCACCCATTAGTAGAGATGGTATTGTACCTTTTTTTGTGTTCTAAATGAATACTATCATCGAGGATCAATATTTATGTCATAGTGGAATGAATTTATGATGTCCTAAAAACAAAGTATTGGATGAATGTTTCAACTGAACTATGTGTCTCTATTATTCCCAATTCAGACATCCCAACATTACTTTAATGTTATACCCTCACAAATTTTCTTTAGTAGTGAATACATCAATGGTATCCATCAACATGGCCCCCAATTTGAATTATTCAAATATATGAGAATCATACATTATGAAACTAGTATCCTAATCATTATCATTAATATGTTTTTTGGTCTAAAAATAAGTGGAAACAATATAATCTTTTTGATCTTAATAATTAAGAATGGAAGAAAGTTAAAATTTTTCAATATAAAGGGCCATTTACTATAAGTAATACTTGATAAAAAAGGATTTATTAAATTTGTATAAAATGTAAAACGAATATTTATCGACTCATTTCCAATTTTTGGATACTCATAAAAAATTTTCATCCATAGATTATAGTCTATTGAATGACATAATTTACAATATTTATTTATTGTATCTGCATTCCATGTAAATTGTATTACAGTTTCCTAGAATCTATATTGTCTTCTAAACCATGTAAGGTTAGAAAATTACCATAAATAATTGTATGTAAATGATTGATCTTTCATGTATTAATTTTTATAAATCATAGGGAACTTTATGAGTGATTCATTGTCCTAGTGAAACAATATGAAATTTTATGGGGGTTGTTGACACGCTGTTCTTGAGCCGTAGATTTTGAATTTCTGCTGATGGATTTAGAAGTTTTAACTCTTGGTCTTTGGTTATATGTTTTCAATGGTTCTGTTTATTTTGTATGATTTTGTTCTTGGTACGGATTTCCTACAATGTGTGGCTCGACGTTGTGTCATCGTCTGCTCAACTCTTCCCTGGCCTCAAGTTTCATCGCTCCCATCCGAGTTGGTCTGGTACGATGGCTCCGAAGTAGGTTTTGGGAGGTGTTGTTTGAGCAGCCAACAACATTCCAAGAGTCACACTGCTTTAATGGTGATGAATGGACTCCGATGGTTTTCCTCGCCAGTGACTGGTGAGATGACGGTTGATGACAGAATGTGAGATGATGCACGATAGGCGATGCGTTAATGATGTTTGAGGTTTAGAGTGACAATGTGATGGTTATGAAGACGATGTGTTGATGGAAACAACAACAGTGATGCGTTGATTGTAGGATTTGTGGGATGTTTACCCCATAATGTTTGCTGTTTCATTTTGAATTTTGAATTTCATGGCTGCCGAATTGAGTGATGTTTGGACTATCTGCGGGTTCCCACCTTTACCTTGAAGGTGGTTTTAGGAAAATAAAAAAATTATTTGGCTATATGGAATTATATTATTTTTCAGTCAAAGTAGTTTTTTAAAGCTTGTGTAACTCCATATCCTGCTAGCGTTAAAATTATATAACTTCAATACAGTTGACAATGTTGGGTATTTAGTTAAGCTGATATACAATGGCCTCTTATCACAACAATTTAACATCTCAAAAAATATTGGATCATCATGAAGGTAATCTATAATTCCTATTGTCATTACTTTCATATGATCTCCATCATCATTTACACTGGTATTTGTATCAAATGAACTATAAACCACAGTATCATCCCAATCATTGTGCACGTTTAGTTTTTCCCCTTGTTTAGTACAACTTTTATAGATCAGATATATTCCATGAAAAATAAATTTTTCTTCCAACTCTTCTCGACTAATATCCCTCTAATATCAAGAAGGTAAACATAGAAAAAGTATTTGAGAAGGTTGGAATTCATTCTCAATTTAAGTCATGATCATATCTTTAACCCCATCATTATAATATTTTGTCATATGATTTCCATGAATCCATTTTTAATTCAAATTCATCCAATTATAACCATAAGATATTCATTATTTTTAAAACAAATAAATACACATAATATATTCATAATAAAAAGATAAAGTTATATATAACTCTAATAAGGGGAACCCAACATTTGAATTTTATCAGTTATGATTACTGTCAAGTTATTATTTTACACATGGGTAACATTATAAGAAATGATTTGGGGTTAACATGTGGATGTTGGTCCAAGTTCATGATTTTATGTTTTTTAGGAAGAAAGGTGGTAATAAATAACTTTGAAATGAAAATTTATATATTATTGTAATGGAATATTTATCTTTGAAATTATTGGTCTTTAATATCATTTAATCATGACCTGATTTTCTAAATTTGTGTAAAAATATATTAATTTTGAAAATACAAGGTAATGTAATCACCATATTTTGATACAGGGCCAAGGAACATGGAATTTCATGAATTAAATGGACAAAACTATGAAGATTGTATTTCTTTGTAGCCAATCACAATAAACATTTTTTTCCAAATTCTTTAAAATTTAGAGAGGATGAATGTGATGAATCCAGAGAGCATCAACCCTTAAAATGAGATTAAAATGTTTAAGAAAAGATCCTATATTATGAAAAATAATGATTATATATTTGGAACCACACTCTGTTGATAAATTATCTATGGTGAAATCCTCGCTCCATGTATGAGAGATCTCTGTTGCACTGTATATAAAAAATCTTCAATTTCTAATATCATACACTGAATTCCGTGAGACATTAACTTATTCAAGAAGGAATCTAAGAATAAATTTGGAATCTCAGTTGAATATGGAAATTTGGATGTTAAAAAACCTACAAAGAGATAAACAACTAATCATGTCTCTCAATTCCTCCTCCATGGAATTACATGGACTGCAGAAAGCACTAAATCCAAACACCATTAACTGAATTCATGGAGCTTACTTATCATGTTTTTTTATATTATTAATTTTAATAAAATAAATTAATAAGGGGTTATTATATGATAGAAAATGAATATATCCTAATTTAACAAATTAATAATTCCTAAAAATAGAAGGAAATAAGTAACAGATTGAAAGGTGGAGAGAATTTAGAAAAGAATTGGTGGCCATCCCAAGTGACTTAACCGGTTCATCAATTCTGCATTGCTATATAAGAATTCATTACATAAATTACCTTGAAACAAAGTTTGAAATATCTAAATGGTTTGCCTCATTATTTTTGAGAATCCATGTTTGTAAAATAATATCTTAGTTTTAACCTTTTTATCTTAAGATCCGGTCAGTGTATTCAATGATCTTAAAAAACCTTAATAGATTCAAACTGTTGTGCTCACAATTCTTGATCGAGAATTGAGAAGCTTCAATAATATGAATCAAAAAATGAACTCCTAACTGAACTGACCTAACAATCCACACATGATATAAAATACACACTGATCATCTATGTTCTAGATAGAGAATAGAAGATAAAATGGAACAAAATTATGGAAAAAAATTATCAAACATAAATTGATTATCTAAAAACTTCAATTCTAGAGAAAATTAATGTTTTAAAGAAATAAAGTAAATCTCCAAATGAATTCAATAGTAAAAAACATGGTATGAACATAAGAAAAGTATCTAATCATGTCCATGAAAGGTGATTGACTTTCAATCTTTATATCTATGCTTAGAAACAGATCTTCTTCTAGCTCGCTAAAAGACATCTAGGATCCACTCACTATCACTATGCTCTGTTGTCTGGAATATGTGTTCTTCTAATTATCTGATTCCTTATATTTGAATGACTAGAATCATCTCTGAATGTAATGAGTTCCATCCCATTTATTTTCCCAGAATATAACCAACAAAACTAGTGCCTCCTTTGGTGATCGTCAAATGAGAGAACTTATTTTTTATATCATTCTTTCACTTCCCTATTAACTTTAGTAGAAAATCTCTCACAACATTTTTAGAACCTATGAAATTACATGCATTTACATTAATCATTAAATTAAAAACTTAAAATAATAAAAATTATTTTAGGTCAAAGTGGAACCACCAAATTTTCAACTAACATTTGATAAGTCATCTTCAAAAAACAATATTTGATTCAACAACCACGTCTCCATTGAATATAACTCTTTATTATACTTCAGTTGCAATGAAAACTTAAACTCATCAATCTATAACAATTAAACGAACTCAAATCAAAACTCAATAGAAATAGATCATCAAACATAAACAAGATCTTCCTCCAACATTGAACTCAACTGCACACACTATGAGAAAAAAGAATTTTTTGACATGTTATTTGTGACAGTTAATCCACCAATCGAAAATAACCTCTGAAATTGAGTTATTTTTCACAGCTCAATATTCTCCATAAAAAATAATTCCTAGAAAAATTATTTATGATAGAATATAGTCTCCCACCATAAATAATTTTAGGACGAATGGCCTCCAAAAACTGGAGAGAATATTTGTAATGGGATTGATCCCCAATTGAAAATATTTGTTCACATGTTATATATATTAAATAATCCTAAAGTATCAGTGACTGTTCCCAACACCATTGTAGCATATTAGTGACAGGAACCGATGCAATTTTCAAGATATTAGTGATGTTAACTGCCACAGTTTTTTTGTCAGATGTTTTTATTTGTGACGGTAACCATCAAAAACAACTATTTAACACCGCCATATGAATTTATATAGGGTACATTTTATGATGGATACCCATCGTAAATAAACTTATTTTTGATGAGAATCATGTCACAATAAATCCAATAACTAATAATCCAATAGATATATATCCCCCATTTGAATATTTACCCCACTCTGTCATCCTCTACTCTCCTTGGCTCTCCTACACTCTTCCTTGTTTATTCTGATAATAATTATAATTTTTACAGGGAAGTAACCTTTTGAGATTCAACTCTATATTTTGATTTCAATAAAGCCCAAACTTTGAGAGATTTTGTAAAAAAAATTTATTTTAAATTTATTTATTTTTTATATTAACTTTTTTAAGAATTACTTCTAATATATTGTAATTAGAAATAATTATTAATAATTAACTTTAACTAGTCCTAATTTGAAGTAATTAGTGACAATTAGCAGTAAATACTTATTATTGATAAATAATTATAACTAATTAACAGAACATAGTAAGAACTGACAGAAGATAGTAATAATTATTAATAATTTACTAGAATTGAAAATTGTTAATCATAATTATTAGTAGAAACATTTTTTTATTAATTAATGATTTGTAATAATAATTTAAATTAAATTAGTAATAATTAGTAATAATTAGAAATAATTAACTTTAATGAATAGAAATTAATTGAAATTAGTAAAAATAATCCATAATTATAAAAAATTACCATTAAGTAGTGCTAATTTATAAATAATAATGATTATTAATTGTACTTAGTAAAAAATATCTGTAATTACTAAAAATAGTGGTATTTACTAAAAATTAGCTGTAAGTAGTAAATAATAGCTCTAATTATTAAAAATTAGTGGGAATAAATAAAAAAATGTAGTAATCAGTAAAAAGTAAAAAAATAGCCGTAATCAGTGCTAAATAGTAAAATAATATCAATAATTAACTATAATTAGTAAAAACTAGGCGTAATTATAGGTACATGTTAAAAATTAGCATTTCTTAGAATAAATTAGTAAAAATTAGCGGTTATTAAATATATTTAATAAAAATAGAAGGAATTACTAAAAATGAGCAGTAATTAACTTTAGTTAACACTAATTAGAAGCAATAAGTAAAATAATATGTAGTTATTAGCATTTAGTAAAAATTAATGGTAATTCATAGTAATTAGTAAAAATAGATGGAGTTAGTTAAAAAGTAGTAGTAATAATTAAAAATTAATAAAAATTAGTAGTAATCAGTGATAATTAGTAAAAATAGTTATAATCAAATATAATTTTCAAAAATAGCGGTTAATTGTGATAATTAGTAATCATTATCGATAATTAGTGGTACTTAGTAAAAATTAGAAGTAAATAGAGGTGTTAAGTAAAAAATAGTAGTAATTAGCATTAGTTATGAAAAATTAACAGTGCTCAGCATAAATTAGTATAGATTAGCAGTAATTAAATATATTTAGTAAAAATTAGAAGTAATTAGAAGTAATTAATAAACACTAGCAGTAATTATAATTAATTAATGAACATTATCACTAATTAGTAAAAATTATTTTTAATTAGAAAAAATAACATTAAGTTGAGGTAAATAATAAGAAAATCAAAAATTAGTAAAAAAATAGTGGTGATCAGTATAAATTAGTTGTAATTAATAAAAATTAATGGTGATTATTAAGAATTAATGGAATGTGGTAAAAATTAATATTCAATAGAAGATATTAATAGTAATTAGTGTTAATTAATGATTAGTGGTTAAAAGTAATGGTAATTGATGGTATGTAGGGATAATTAGTAAAAATTAATTTTAATTAGAGTAAATTAATAAAATCTGTATATAATTAGTGGTAGTTATTAAAACATATCCATAATTAATAAAAATTAGTTTTATATAATGTTAATTAGTAAAAATTAACTATAATTATTTGAAATTTATTATAGTTACTAAAAATTATTGGTGATTAGTGAATATTAGTGGTAATTAGTAATTTTTTTGATAATTAATAAAAATTAATATTAATTAGTAATAATTATTCACATTAGTAATAATTAGTAGAGATTAGAAAAAATTCATGGTAATTACTAATAAATAGAAGTAATTATTAAAAATTATGGTTAATTACTATAATTTAGTGGTAATTAGTAAAAATTAATCTTAATTTGTAAATATTACCTTTAATTAGTAAATTTTTTCCATTAATTAGCTGTAGTTAACATTAATATCCAAAAATCAGCTCTAATTAGTAGAAATCAGATATGAATAGATAATATTTATAATATTCACATATAATTTATTATTATATAATTTTATTATTTTGGATATTATTTTTCATATATTAAATTAATCATAAAAAATATGTTTATTTTATATTTTTTAGAGAAATATGTAAAAATGAAGTTGATAATAGTCTTTATTACATGACCATAATTGGAAAAATTATCATAGGATTTCAAATGGTTTTGGTATAATTCTTGTATATTTTTACAGTGTGGAATATTTTTTATCATTCTCATCATTAAACCCAAATTTTTTTTTCAGAAGGGACAATTATGTTTCCATGTAATAACTGTGATCTAAGGAGGATTGGAACATTTGATAATATTAGGGGTCATCTATTATGTTTTGGTTTTGGAAAATATTATATTTTTTGGTATCAACATGGGGATTATAGTTCTAGGGAAGATAATAATAAATTTATTTAATATCTATTAGTGTTTCAATCAATAAAAAATGATATCGCAAGTCTGTCTTTTTAAAAAACTCAAACTCAAGATGATATTGAATTTTACTCTTAAGTCATAAGTATCTCGATTTTATGATTTGTTCATCTCTACTGAGTATTCCTTATATATAGGTTGTAATATAAGCATGTTTGAGTCAATTAAAATATTTATTGATATTAAATATGATAATGTAATGTAAAATTTCTATTTTAACTAGATATTCACTTTGGTTAAGTCACTATTACTTGAAGGAAATGTGATTCTTACAAATATATATGAGAAAAATAGGGAGATTCATAATTTGGGACTTGGTTATCAAAAGAATCACGAATGATCAAATAATTACATATTATATTATGGGGAAAATATTTCATTTGTTAGTTGTCCAACATGTGGAAAATTGAAGTAAAAAGAGGCTCAACATGGGAAGTATGGATTTATTTCTATTAAATAGTTGATGTATTTACCACTTAAACTATCATTTTAGAATTTATTTATGTCTGAAAACATATAGTCATTGATGTATTGGGAAAAAAATATATTTCAACTTTTAAATTAATAAATCAACGAGTGATTGTGTTTTATTGAATAATTTTGATCAGGTAAATCTATCATATTTTTCAGAAGATGGTAACATGCGATTTAGTCTTTATACTATCACTTTATATCAATTTAGTTCTTATAGTAGAAAATATCATTACTGTCTTTTTTTATAACTCCATACAACTTACCTACTTTGATTTTGATGAATGGTCCATATATCATTTAAACATCATTATTTCTAGGACATATGGAAAAGAGTATTGATGTTTATTTGAAGGAATTGATTAATGATTTAAATTTAATATGGTGTAATGGTGTCAGTACATATGATGTTGTAATGAAACAAAGTTTCCAAGTGATAGATGAATTAACATGAAAACCAGATACTTTCCATCATGTGACATGTAATCTTGTCATAGAAAAAATAGTCCAAAATCAGGTCTATATTTTATGATTGAAATCAAAGGGTTTATGCTCATCAATGGATGAAAATGATAATTTTTTAACTATCATGGTAGATTTCTTCTAATTGATCATCCTTTTTGAAGGGAAAAAATCATTTCAAATAAGGTACAATTGAAAGATATGGAACTCCAACAATGATCTTAGGTATTGATTTAAAATATATTATCTCATCCTTATCACCCATTACATTTTGACCAAATATAAACCAATGAAAAATAAATGGATTTGGGAAATAACACAATTGGATAAAATGTAGTATTTATTAGGATATTCTATATTGATCTGATTATTTGGTGTGTTAGATGATGAATGTCATGCATATTTGGAATAATTATTTTGATAATATATTTTTTTATAGTTTTGGACACACATGTAAAGACCAATGACAATGTGATGGAATGATTATATCTTTTTCGAATTTGTAGGTGACCAGAACATGAGTTTCTTGAAAATGACAGATCATAGAATATAACAAAACCAAACGAGTATTACACATTTTTCCTATAAAATAATTTATTATTTGGTCAGTGTATTATATATTTGAGGTTTCCATATTCTTTTGTTTCTAATTTGGAAAGATGTGTCAAAAAAAGTTATATTAATGAATTAAAAAACAAAAAATTCATGTTATAATGGAAGGAATTATACTGATTGTATTTATAGATTCATTTAAATATTTGATTTTGGATGTGTCAAAATAAATTTCATATTTTTTTATCTATTTTTTTAGTGAAAAGAGACTATGATGCACTTAGTAGACTATAATATTATGTTGTTTTAATTGTATGTGAACTGGAAAAAAGTTTCCCAATGGATTTATTTGATTTAATAAATCTTTTAATATTACATTTAGTTCCTGCTATAAAATTTTGGGGGTGGGTACAGTTGTAATGGATTTAACCTTATGATATATTCATGCAGAAACTAATGAAAAAGGTATATAATAATGCATCGGTTGAAGGATAAATTTCAGGCGATTTATTTATAGGAGGAAATCTCATTTTTATATGCTCGTTAGTTCCAATTTGAATATCCCTTAAAACATAACCGAATAGTATATAATGAGGTAAATGTTTAAAATACATTGAATAATCAATATTAAATTTTGTTTCAACCTGAACATGGATTTTGTGGAGTTCATGAATGATAGATTTAAGATGATGAAAATCACATGGAACATACATATGTTATGATCACTTGTGAAGAAATGAAACCATTTGTATATTAAGTGATACAATCACCTATTCTATATATTTTTAAAATAAATTATTATTACTATTTTAGACTATATGATGATCATATCAAGATTTTTTTTCATGAATTACAGTAGCCTATCTTCATGAATGTTGGAAAAATAATTTTTCCTACTGGTTTCAAATACTGGTTAAGTAATTTTTATGCATTAACATATGAAATATTTTTTTTATATTGATAAATTTTTCATATTTTTCAATTTTCCCAACATGATGATAAAATTGATAATCAATTATTTTTATTGAATTAACCATTATCTATATTGGGTAAATCTTATAATTCATATGTGGTGAATAGATTTTGATTCCATACACATGGATATAGGGAATAAAAAAATTGTTAATAGGGGTGTTTTGTTGAGAGGATCTCATCATAAATAAAGTGAAGTTGCCTTTTATGGAATGTATGATGAAATAATTGAGTTATTATATTTGGGATATAATTAAGTAACTATGTTTAAATGTCATTGGTTTGATATTGATAGCGGTTTGTGTGTTAATATATTCCATGGAATTGTATGTCTTATTACAAATAAATAAATTATTTTTTTATCTCATAAAGAACATCAAATTTATTATGAAAATTATTTTTCTTCATCAATAGAGTTAATTTATTATAGGAGCATTATAAAAATGTAATATCCTAAAAAATAGTTTATAAAATCTGAATACGGTTCTATTAAAGCGTACGAAAATTAATATTTTCAAGAGACAACTCCAAATATATCTTTTCCATGAATAGACATGAATAAAAATGATAAAACCCCATAGTTATGGGTCGATGGTGATGATGATATTGATGATGTAAAAAATGAATTTCAAATAAAATGATATTATGATGATGAATCTCCAATAGAAACTGATGACATTGAGGGGGGAATATGATGGTAATGACACATTCATATAAGTAGATGAGTTTTATGATGAAGAATGACCCAATTACATGATGGTTATAAACATAATTAATATAAATACACATATAATAATCATTTAAAATTATTTCTGAAAATAATCATTTTGTGTTTCAGATAGATGATGAACCTTTAGATGAGATGTTATGTTACTTCTATGAGGCTATGCTTCCTAGTGATGAGGCCTATTCTTCGCTATCTAATCCTCAGGTTTCTAGAAATCCATTGAAGACATGTAGGGGTCATGGTGTTTCAATACTGATGATTCCTAACTCTATTCCCATGTGATTTCCACATATTGATTTTGATCCATGCATGTAGAGGTATGTTCAGTTTTGTATTTTAGTTAATTTTCATTAATATTCAATAATTTTCATTAATTTATTTATGTACTAATTATTTGATTATTTGTTCTATTTTCTCATTGTGTTTAACATATTGTTTTTATATAGGGGAATTATATTCTACAAAATTTTTTTGATAGAGAATGGTTGATGTGGGATCAAATTCCAAATGACATTTGACATTGCATGTTTGATAATTAGATTCTACATAAATAATAAGAGTAATTTTTTTAATTTTTATATATATTAAATTTATATTCTTAAAAAGGGAATTCCCAGCAGTGTACTTTTCAAACCCCCCACACCCAGGAACCCCCCTCCCGACGAAGTGGTCATCCGGAGAAGCCTCATCCGGGAAGGAGTCGTTGCTAGCTGAGATGTCGAAGCGTCTCATGGGGTAACACCTCGCTCAATGATTGTTCAGTAAAACAATCCATTAGCTACATGAATCGCTCCCTTCTTTTCACCCAGTGAGACACTAGGTGACCCAGAAAGACGAGCGGTAAATGGGAGGTGGAAATTCTCCCAAGAGCGGGCTCCTAGGAATCGAACCCCATACCTCACCGAACACTGTTGTTATGGCCCTCGACCACCTACCACTACGCCACCACCGAAGAAGCTTTATTAAATTTATATTATTAATTATTTTTAGTTTTTGTAGAATCTCATCAAATATATACTGATTCAATATATCTGGGTGGAATGTATGCATGAACGTTGTCATTATTTTTTTCACAATCTGATGATGACAGTTGTAAGGAAACCCAAATTTACAGTTTCTTATCATTCATGATATGCACAAAACCCATTTTCAATATAATATCATAATATGGATGGATTGTGTTTATACTATATGGGATATTATTTTATAGGAGTGTATCAATAGGTTTACAGAACTGGGAGAGGAAGTATGTGATGCATCGAGATGTTATACATACATTCAGTTCTCAATGATTACATATGGAAAATACTTTTATTTAATAATTTATATAACATTAAATGTAATTTTTTTTATTTTATACTCATATTGGAAGTTTAAATTCCCCATATTATGGAGTTATATGTTTATAAGAGGTTATACATTGATCATGTCACTAGTGAGTTTATAGGAAGATGACAGTGCCTAATTGTGGTATGTATAATTTTTATTAGTTTTAAGGTCAACATAAAATAATATTTTAATTATTTTAATTTCAAATTGAAATTGAAGGATTCATATAAGGCCAAGAATTATTAGTAATGGGATGAGAGTTAATATGAGACTAAGGTTTAGAACACTAATACATAATGATTTAATAATGCTGCATGGATAGAGGAGACTCGGTATACTTTTGATAATGTCTGAGTTACTCGTATCAGTACTCGATTGAAGCCTTGATTTTATTATGGTATAGTTGCATGGGAAGAATCCAGTTCAAGGGGAGCTTAGATATATTTATCATCATTGGATACATAGTATGAGGAACATCCATGAGTTCTGAGAGAGGTTATGTATCCAATGCGTAGGGAACAAGAATGGCTTCATTGATAACAACTGCAAGAGGAGGAGGAGATGTGTCATTGATTAGAGCAGTGACATAAGAATATGATGAAGTAAACTAAATGGATGGATCAGGGTGTTGGAATAGAATTCCCTCCCCCTTCTCTTCTATATGACCATACCTTATTCCTCTAGTTGACCCACCCCATCCACTGTGATTGATATATTTTGTACAAATTTTTTATGGTTTTATTTGAATAAAAATATTTCATGTAATATTTTTATTATTTTATACGTTTACAATTATCTATATTACATTTTTATTTTATTTTTATATTTTTTATAATTTTAAATATATTTTTTAGTTTATATTTTTCATATTTCTTAGTATTTTTGTGATGGGATGACAACCCATCAGAAATACTTATTTGTGATAGGTATGACGACATGTTGAAAATAGTTGGGTAAATAATTATGATAACATAATATCTTATATGGTAGTTCATACCATCACAAAATCTTAGTTTTACGATGGAAATTTGCAAAAAAACAATTTGGTTATGCCTTTTTCGGCTATGTGCTATTTAAAATGTGTTGGAAATACACCATTTTCTAGTAGTGATAGTTCTTGGATACCCAATCAATCCAACTTCACATCAATATAAAATTGTTGAAAAAACATCATTGGGGAATTTCTCTGAGAACATACCATGAATATTAATGAAACTACTCGGCTGGATAATAGGAAGACCCTTGGACCTTGAGTAATTCACCAAAAAACAACAATAATAAAAAATTGATATTATAAACTCATCTCCATCAACTATGAATGAAACTAGAATCATCTTCAACATTATAAATCATAACCACACCCTTGAATAGAATTCAACACGATGATTTTTAATGAACCAGTGAAGGGAATCATCATGTAAGCATGTGCTCAAGATTAGATTGAAACAACTATGAAAATTGGGATCAAAGAATCACAAGAAAGCATCAAAACCTTAAACATCCTCTTCCTAGAATTGGGTATATCCATGGTGCCATTGTTTGGTCAGAAGACAGAGATATATAATCTTCCTCAATAATCCCTGCTATATCTCAATATTGGTTTAGCTTTGGTTTAGGTTTCAGATCCCAGTTCTTTTAAAAAACAGTGTTGTCCCAGATCATAATCAATTGGTGATGCATGATCTGAGATCAATTACATGGATTATCTTCAAAGCTTTTCATTTATTTCCGGAATAATGACCGAAGCTATTCCCTCAGTAGTACATGCTTGGTCAGAACAATGTCAATGATTCATCGATGGTGATGGTCAATGAAGACCGAAATCATCATAGATATGGATTTTTCATGGTCAGAGACTCCATATTCAATTAAAAAAGATATAGAATTAACAAAAATATCCTAAAATAGTGAAGGATTCATCAGAGATAACAGATCATCTTGGCAATCTCTAGCCATAGGACACAACAGATGCAAGTTGTTTTCATTATGAGATCATCGACATACCCTAAATATGAGCTCGAATTTCAATTAAATGGGAGAATGAAATTATATATTCAATAATATGGGTCCTCAATATTACCTCAAAATCATCATGTAATGGAATTTAATCCTTTACGACAATTCTAGTTTTAATCCAAATCTCAAGCCCTCTATCCATATATTTGAAAGTAGTGGTGTTTATTGGCTCATTGTTGATGGACTTGACTCATTCCCTTTTTATCTCACACACCAGATCAAGCCTTCAATGATGTTTCAAATCATTTTTTAGTATAAAATTTTGTATGATAATTATCCTATAAAGATTCATATAATAACCAAGGATTTTATATACTAGATGAATTTTATCTAATTAAACTCAAAGTATTTTCTTACTAGAAGCATATGAAATATCTCACTCCACATAAAAAAGATGTGTCCACTCCAAAATTAATCTAATTGACTAATTTTACAATACATATAATAGGAATAATCTTATGATGAGAAAGAAATTTCATTCCCAATAAATTCACTTATGCAGCACAAAAAATCATTTGTATTATGAAAATTCTGGGACGTATAATTCTTTTACACGAACAGGGAATCAAAATATATTATACTTGGGAAAATAAATTTTATCAAATGCCCTACAATGAAAATAGAAAACTAAGTAATTAAAATTAAATACAACAAATAAAAGCTAAAATAAAGTAAAAAATAATTTTTATTAAAAAAAATATTCAATTTTTTTTAAAAAAATAAATGATTAGAATTAAGGAAAACCCTGATGAAAATAATATATTTAAAAATTAAATATTAAAAATAATAAAAATTCTAAAAGAATTTAAATATAACTCAATGTATCTAATTATTAATTTATTAAAATAAATAAAATTATTATTTTAACTTCCATAAATTAATTAATTATTAAAACAATGAAAATATAAAATAAGAATTAAAAAAATAATAAATTAAAAAACCAATATATTGTTTTTAAAAAATTAATAAAAATTAAATAATTAATAAAAAATTAATCAAAATTTATTATCAAATATAGAAACATATATTAAACATATAATTATGGGATTTATTAATTTAACACCGAATTAACAATTATTATTAATTAATAAATTTAAAAAATATTATAAAATCTAAAATAAAATTAAATTAAACATATTATGTTGCAAATTAATACCAAAATAATGGCACATAAAATTCGTAAACAGTAGGATTTTTCTTGTCCTCAAGAAAACTATTTTTCAATTTTACTAAATTGAAATAAATCTTAAGTTTAAAATAATCAATTTCCCAAAAAAATGGTTTTCAAAATGATTTTATCTTTTATCATGTAGTGAAGAACTTTAACCACAAGGTATTAACTATTATATTTAAAAAATCAATTCATGTTTTTAAAAAATAATTGATCCTAAAAATTTCACTTCATATTAGATTCATTTCAATTTTCATTCAACTAATAATCAAAATTTTTGTTTATCTTTATAAGAATCGACTCACATAAATTAGAATCTAATAATTTATACACTCTATTCAGATGAGAGAACAAAATAAATTAACAAGAATATAAAACCCCTCACCCATCAGTATAAATAATAAAACAAAAAGTTCAGCTTGGATTAGTATTTTCATTTTGTAATTCATATAAATGTATATCTTGTGATTTTAAATGAAAATTAAAATATTTAAGAGAAATAATTAGTGTATAACATTAAAAAGACACCAAAATTATTTGGTTTTCAAGAGGGTCATATAATTTTTTTTCTTAAATACATCCAAGGGGCAATATAGAATTACCCTCTTTAAAGTGGCTAGATAGTACTTAAACATCAAAAAAAAAAATACTGGAAATGATTTATTACAACTTGAGAATAAAAAAATTAGGGCATGTGATGGGATAACATTGTGATACAATTTGGTACATTGAAATACCCTCTCCCCCACAATAAATATCAAACATTTCCTCAATGTTGAATCCATGGTGGATAAAACACGTAAATTCAATTTTATATTCAAAATAGATTTAATAGTTCAGTAAATTAAAATGTTTCCAAAAGGGTTCCAATAATTCTAAATTCTTTTCCCTTGCAAAAAATAAATAGAAATATACAACATTGTCAAAATTACACTAACAAATCACCACGTCATCGATTCATCAGAATGATATAATATGTATACTAGTTCATGTTTATGAATTGTGAAAAAACATTTAAAGAACAACATTATTCATAAAAAATACACAAGAAAAAAAATCCATTTAATAGAAATAACTAGTAAGTTTCAGCATAATATTTAGAATAGAAAAATTATTCCAGATTTTAACTTTTCTAAACAATTAATGTTCAAAGTTGTAGTAGTGGAAAAAATAAATTAAAATATTGTAAAAAATCCCATTTTATATCAAATAACATATATTAAAATAAACCCCATATTTCCTTTTAAAAATATCATATTATTAATTTGGAGGATCATAAAAATGAAATCATATTAACATTTGATCACAAAAAAGTCATATCTATTATAATAAAAATATATTTTATGAAGTTAGAGAGTTAATACAAGTTGATTTTAATTTTTCTCTTCATTTGATTATAAAAATTGTAAACCATATTCTCAAAATAATAGAGAGTAGCCCTCAGCTAATTCCACTAGTGAGAAAGAAAATACTATAGTTTATAGAAAGGCTTGTTGTCCATATTATTTTCTTAGAGTAAAATATGAAAATTTTAAATATTTATTGAAATTGAAAAAAACTAAAAGTAAATGGAATATAATGTAAATGGAAAATAAATTTTGGGTCAAAACCCCCTAAGTTGTGTTTTAGTTTATGTTTTCCATAGCTGGAAAACTTTTTGTTCATACCCAATTCATTGTTGAATGGGTTTAATGTTGTAAGAACCATGCCATACTTTATTTACCAAAGCTCATAACCTTTACTTTTATGTACTGTACCCGTGAAAAAAATACAGTGTATCCATGCCCAATATTATTATTATAAAAAATGGAGCCTATTGAAGAGTGTATTTTTTTGTAGTCATTATTTACCTTGTACTTAAAATATTTTTATCTCTTAACTGTTTTTATATAGAAGCAACCATGTTTTTCACCCAATTATATTTCATTTAAGGAGATTCCTTGTCACATTTTTTATTATTAATTTTAGTAATATAATTTTCTAAGGGGGTTTTCTATGAAAGGAAATTAATCTATTATAATTTTCAAAAATAAAAAATCATGAAAATAAAATAGAACCAGGAGTAGATTAAAAGGTGGAGTGAAGTCAGAAAAGAATTGGCTTCCTTCCCAATTTTCTCAACGGGTTCTTCCATTATTCATTTCATTGAAATAATTCATTCGATAATTTTTCTCTACATAGAGTCTGAAATCTATAAATTGTGTATCTCATTATCTTTGATAAGTCAAGGTTATCATCTAAGATCTCATTTGTAACCTTATTTTATTAACATCTAGTGAAAGTATTCAACGATATCCAAACACATTGAAAAATTTGATTCATTGTAATGAAAATTATCGATTTAGTATTGAGAAGATTCAATAATAAGATTTAAACAATGAACACCTTACTGGATTGACCTGACTTTCTGTACCCACTGAAAATCACACACTAATAAGAAAATTTCCAGACAAAAAATGGAATATAAAATGGAATAAAATGATGGAAAAATAATTATCTAACATCTATCAATTAACTAACAATAGTGAATATGGAGAAATTTTAGTATAAAAGAATGAAATAAATGCTTGTAATGAATTCAAAAAATAAAAACCACATTGTATGGACATAAGAAAAATTAGATGATCTTGTCTAGGAAATGTGACTGGCCTTCGGTCTTCATCTCTATGATCTGAAATAGATCTTCTTCATGCTCACTGAAATAAATCTTGGATCTACTCTCGGTTACTCTATTATGGTGTCTTGAAAATGTGTTCATATTACTGTCTAAATTCTCCTATATTAATGAATTTTATTCTCCGTTAATATCATGATTTTTTATATATTATTTTTCCAGAATATCTATAATAAAACCATCACCTCCTTTGGTAACCATCAACTAAGAGAAATTATTTTTTTGGCCTTCTGTCACTTCCCTAGTAACTTCAGTAGAACACATCTATAAACTTAGTCAAAATGCATAAAATTTAATTCCTCCATAGTAATTAATAAATTGTAAACTGAAAATTATTATTATTATTTAAGTCTTGGTGGAACAATCGAATTATTCCCTAAATGAACATTCCCTAAATGAACATAAATGAATATTCCCTATAAATGAACATTCCCTAAATGAACATTCCCTAAATGAAAAGTCTCTAAATGAACATTGTCTTTTATGGTATATCTTTACAACAAAATTTATCATCCCACTCAACAAAACCACTTCTAGTATGTACCATGTCCCGTAAAACCCTTATACTAAATTGACCCGATGTAGATTGAGTGAAAACACACCTGTCAGTTTCCTCATTCATGCATATACTATTAATAAAATCATGTTGTTATTCATTTAGGATTACCTTGATAAATCCTGGAAAAAATATGTATTCTTTAAACATCATATTAGGTATTGGAAAACTCATAAAATAAATACTCTCACCACACCAGTTGTTTTTCCATATATTGAACTCGCCCCGACCTACCACCCATCTTGCATTCTCATAGAGAGTCTCCATGTGATCCACCAAAATTTTTTATAGGCCAGTCTTTTTTTGTGAAGTGTAATCCCACTCCATCAAATCCTTATAATCCATGTTTAACATGAAAACAACACAAATAGTGTTTCCTTCAATGATCACCCATTTTAGTTTGGATTGTAAGGCATGCATGGTTTTAGTAACATTCTTAAGGTTGATCTCTCCCTCCTATATGGGCCTCTCCAATATCATCCAAGAATCCCAATGGAACCATCCATTATAATTCACATCCCATATAAAATTTTTCATGATCTTCTCCATTCTACCAATCACCCCCTTTGGATATTTAAGAACTGATAACACATGTTTTGGGATTGAAGTGGGTACACTATTGATCAAGGTAATATGGCCTCCAAAAGAAAGAAATGTGTTTTTTCAATTGAAAATATGCCCCGTAATCGTGTTAATGATTCCTTCAAATGATCCTTTTTTGATTCTACCATCTGAAATGGGAGATCCTAGGTACTCCCTAGGGAATAAGTGACTCTACATACCTAGTTTATTTAGGATTCTCCTACCGTGCCTTTATAATTTTTTTAATTAATAATTTTCTCTTCCCTTGACTGATTCTTCAGCCACTTTGGGAACTGCACTCTTCCAATATCTGTCTCAACCCATTTATTGATTTTAATATTCCATTTATAAATAGAAAGATGGTATCTATAAACATGATATACAAAATGATACTGTCACCCAATCGGTTTTAGAATGGAAGAATCACACCCTCATCAAGGCCGTTATATTTCCTCCTTGATAATGCATCCTAAACAAGAATAAAAAAACATAGGGATATAGAATCTCCTTGTCTTAGGCCCCTAAAATTATTAAAAAGGACAAAATATTCTCCGATGATAGATATAGTGATCCAAGGGGTGTAATGACATCAAAATAGTATAACACAATCTCCTTTATAGAATCCAAATTTCCTCATGAGTTTGATGATGAAACCCCACTCGATCTTGTCGTATGCCTTATCCATATCAATTTGGATGATAAAATTGGATCTAATCATATTCTTAGTAATATCTTTAACCATTCCCTTAGAAATCCCCATAGAACCCTGAATGATTCTACCCTTAATCAATCCTTGTTGTTCATTTGAAAAAATCTTTGGAATCACCCTTCCAACCCTTTTGTTTAAGATATTTGTTAGAATTTTTTAAATGTTTCTGGAATGACAAATGGGTTGAAATTGATTCATCGAATCAGGATGTTGAATATTGGGATCAGAACAATCCTAGATACACTAATTGGCTTATGATAATCCATACTAAAAATACTACATCTTCTTCCACAAACCAGTTCTCTATCAGACATAACTCTTTACTCTACTACAGTTTCAAACACAACTTAATCTCATCAAACCATCATGAATAACCCAGAACAAATCAACACTTGATAGAAATAGATTGTGGAACCAAAATAAGATCTTATATTGACCATGAAATAAATATTAGAGTTATTGGATACATGATCATTCATAAATCACCTCGACCTCACTTTTTTGGTGAAACCTTATTTTTCCATTTTTCTATGAAAAAAATTATAACTTGAAAAAATTACTCATACATAAAAATTAAAGAAAAGAGGCCCTCAAACACTTCACCAAAGAAACAACAATAAGGAAAAAACCTAATTTTAAACTCACCTCCATAAACTAAAATTGAAACATCCACCCTCTTCAACAAAACAAATCTGAGCCACATCCCCAAATAGATCTTCAACACAGTGGTATCATATGAACCGGTGAAGGGAAGCCTTGTGTAAGCATGGGATCAATCATAGATTGATGAAAATTAGGCTTCAAAATTCATTGCAATGATTCATCTACATAAAAATCATCAATACAATATTAGGTGAATACACGACAGTGTTAGTCGGTTCGATAGCGGGGAAACATAATCATCTTTAACATAAGCGGCCAGATATCGATGGTGGTTCATCTAAGCTTCAGGTTATAGATCTTTATTAATAAAAAACACTGTGATGTCTTGGATCACAATCAACCAGTGATGTGGGCTCCCAAATCAATGATGTGGCTTGGTATCAAGTATTCCTCTTCAATATTAGAATAATGGTAGTGGATATACTATTGGTAGTGAGAGCTTAGTTGGCATAGTTCTAACCATTAATCAATGATGGTGGTTTATTGGGAAATAAAAATTTTAATATACTGATTTTTTGGTCAGAGTCTTCAACTTCAATTCGAATAGATCTGGTATGAAAAAAACTCCTTGAATAGTAATAGATCCGTGAATGATGATATCTCAGCCTGATCATATCCATCCATCAAACACAACAACTACAAGAGGATTTCTTTGTAGAATCATTGGGATAACCCAATTCTAAGTTTTAATTTGGCTTCAATGGAAGTGGGAAATCTTATCTATAATGATCCAGATATTCAATTTGGTCTTAAAATCATCGATCAATGGATCATAAGAATCAACCGTAGCACTAGATTGAATTTGAATATCAATATCTTCAACCACATATTTAGAAGTAGTGGTGTTAATTAGTTAAATGTTAATGAACTCGACTCATTACCCTTCTATCTCAAATTCTATATCTAACCTCTTCTGAAGTTCCACTCTATATGGATGTATAAAATCACATATAGAAATTATCTAATGAAAAATATTATTACATGTTGGTATTTTGTTTACTAGATGAATATTATCCTACACACCTCAAGCATTTATCCTACTGAAAGCATCCAAAATATTTTAATCCACATCTAAAATATGGGACCAATCTTGAATTAATATCATAGACCAATTATATAAGTCCATAGCCTTAAACATTACATAATCTTGAGTTATTTCAAGAATTCACATTGATGATCTTTTCAGGTTTAGAGTTTTAGAGAATTAGCATGTAACTATTACATTACATATCAAAAATTACAAAGTAAACACTTATACTCTATTTCACAATAATAAAACTCCTTTTGTAAAAAAAGAATTATTTTCTTGATATAAATTTTCTTAAATTATTCCTCTCTCTTACTCTTCATTATACCCTATGAAAACCATTTCAAAAACATGGGATAAGCACAAAAATCTCAGTAAGGGTTATAAAATAAGGAAGGAAAACATTAGTCCATCAATACATATAAATCAATGAAACCATACTTTTCACTCATAAAAAATAAGCTCTTTAAGATACCTCATGAAATCATAAGATTTATAAATAACACACAAAAATCATAACTCATAAGGGTAACTTGTGGCATCCATAACATACTTACATTGTAGCTTTCACAACTATATAGGGAGTTATGTTTGGAATACCCATTATAGTATATTCCCTAAATATATTAAGAGAAACATTAAAGTTTACCTCTATCACGTTTTCCAATGCATTGGAGATCTATCTTGGGATCACCCACCCTAGGATTATTACAGAACCACCCATATACATAAACAATGCCCAAGAACCATAACATATTCATAACACATAAATCAAGCATAAAGGAAAGATAACATTTCTACACTGCAATAAAAATATATCATTTCACGATATAGATGTAATCAATGTTTTCTCAAAACCATTTTCAATACCAAAATACATGAAAAGTGTATATGGTATTTATTTTAGTTTTAAATACATTATAACTTGTTAAGGAATCCAAATATAAAATAATACCCATGGCAGCAGAAAGGTCATTGTCATCGCGTACGTTAAAAAGAAACATTACCTTTGTCGTTTATTAAAACAATTCATAAAACAAAAGATTCATTTTGAATAAAATTAAAATTCAAAGTGGGATATACACCATATAAAATAAAGTCATGTATAAATCAAAATATTCCTCAATGAAAGAAGATTGAGATGAAGTCCCTTACCTTGAGTCCGACTCATCACGTAAGTTCCTTGTTCTTCCTAAATAAAAAACTTAAGTTAATTTATACTTGATTCAAAACCATTTTCAAGTTTATTATTCCTTTTATATCAATTATTACCATGTTATAAAGATTACATAATTATTTAAGTTAATATCGGTCATTTTGTCGATATTCGGTACTTGAGTCAAAAATAAACTTGTTATAATTACAAATTGTCCATGTGGTCAAAAGTCCATTATCTCTGGAATGATATTCAAGATTTAAATATCATATATATATAGTATATATATATATTTATTTATAATATTACATAACATTTGTAGATAAGAAATGAAATGCACTGTTCATTGAGACAGTAAGCCGTACGTACGCATGGATGCCACTTTCATTTCTTTTTCATATTTAGAGGAATGAAAAATAAATGAAAAATAGGTATATTATAATTACAGTATAATATCATATTTATATACATTACATAAATTCATTAACTCCATCCTTTATACATTTGATATATGGAATGAACGAGTCATATCACTTTGAGGGGGCGGTAGTCCTCACTTCCTCAAATGAAATTTTCATATTTACACATTATGGAAAGAATAGAGGAATGTTTTGAATAAAAAAACATAATCATAGGGACAATATAAATATAATTTATATCATATATAAATATATTTCCATAATAATGACCACAATGAGAGGTAGTAGGGGAAAATTGAACAATCATCCTTTCGTGAGGCAGTAGTTCACCATCCACAGAAACAATATGTTCATATCCATTAGATAGAGGTGTGTATACTTGTAGTTTGAATCCATGTCATAAAAATATCCTAGTGTATTTAAGATACTGGTGTTGTTATGTAATCAAATATTAAGAATAGAATATGGAGTGAAGAAGTAAAATAATGGAAAGGATCTTTAGAGAAGACGCTACCTATTAAAACATGTAACTCTCTTTAATTTGATCCAAAAAACTTTTTTGAATTTCCTTCTACCTAAGGTAAGTATTATATAAGAAAGATATGTATGTTGGGAGCTTATTTGGGTAGAGTCTGGAAGAGACAAGGTGCTTGAGATGTGTGATTAAATGGGTAGGGGTGCTGCCCTTTTATAAGAGGGAGGAGGGCACTTTAGGAATGTTTTAAATTATTATTTTATTATAAAATTATTATCAGTTTTAAAAGATCCCAAAGTAATTTATTTAAAATATAAGATTCTATTGGGTTGAAAACATATCAACCAATAGGTTTTAGGTAAGTATAGGTCTCAAATTTAACCTTATCTTTTAGCTTTATCCCATAGTTAACTAATTTAACTATTACCATGTCTTCTTGTATATTCATACTATATAGTTAATATAGTTACTATAAAATTCCAATAGAACCTTAAGTGGTTCATTAATGATATGATCAATATTATCTAAGTAATTTGGAAAAATATTATATTTTTAGGACTATTATATAATTTAACAAAAATAGTATTTGTTTTAAAAACTCATTTATGTCAATTTTTTACTATTCATATCATGACATTCTTGAAAATACATAAATTGAATCCTTTTAAAAGACCCAATTAATTCAAAGATAACACATCATACTCATCCATAAAAATCGTGGATGGCATAAAAAGTTTTAAAATAAATTTATTTTAATATTTATAATCTCATTTATTTAAATCATTTATTAATAAGGTAATCACTACATCATAATTGTGTCATAAATATATTTATTTATATGATGTCTAAAAATTATAAATAAAATAACATGATGTAAGAAATGTTTTTATATTTCTAATTACTATTTATAGTCAAATATATCACTTATATAACCACATATAAATTTTTTTTAGTAAAAAAGACATGTTTGTGTTATATTTTTCTTTAATTTAAATTAATTCTTATAAAATGTCATTTTCACATCAAAGTGCCTCCATGGGGTCCCAAAATCGACCCAAGGATTCCCATGGTCGGAAATATCTCATAAAATAGTATTAGGACTCGTGTTAGGGTAGTTTAATATTATTATAATAATATTTGTTACCCTTATTTACCTAATTTACCCTTTAATAATGGTAAATAAAACAATGATTGAAATTATTATTCATAATTACTAAAAATAAGGGAAGATATTTACAAAATTTAGAAATCATGATTAAAAATAAGGAATATATTTTTACAAATTCAAAACAAATATGTTTCAGAAATTAATTTAAAATTAATTCCCATTGTCAAAATAAAAAAGCGTGTTTTTTAAGAAGTAAAAACTACCAAAAGATTGACATGTGTTTATGTTGAATTTCAAAGTGAAATTATTTCCAATGAAAATAATTGGATTAAATGATAAAAATATAATCCAATTACACTTTAAAACTAAATAAAATTATAATCTAACTATATAAATAAATTAGATGAAAAGGTAGTTTTTACTTAAAGTGCGGTATATTTTACTATTCATTAAAAAATGAACTTTATCATAAAGTTACCAGAAATTTATCCAAATTAATTTTTGATGTCCTGATTATATATAAGAAGTTTATTTTATCAAATAGAACATATAAATGTGATAAAAAATAGATTTAAAAAGGATTTTCCATCAAAAGATAGTAAAACGACCTTTTAAAAATATTAGAGTATTTCATGCTTAAAATCGGATTCATTCTTATTTAAAGCTTCCAAAATTTATTGGATAAATATGAAGAGATTTAAAAAACATGTATAATCATATTTTAGTTAGTTCTGTTCATTTATTCCAATACAATGGTTAGGTTTTAAATACCATTTAAAATAATAATAATAATATATAATTTTTGATATAACCCAAAGTTGTGTGCATCGTATGATTTCAAAGAAACCCATTGTCGTGTGTTGAGTACGATATCAGACAAAAAATAACCTTTAATTTAAAAATAATATCTTATTCATACATATTAAAAGAAATGAAAAAGTATTATTCTATAAATACATGGATTGTTACATCCTTCCCCACTTTTGGTAATTGCGTCCCGACAATTCTATTCAATTATAAAATAAGTTGGGGTATTTATCCCTCATAGAATTTTATGATTCCCATGTTCCTTATTAAACCATATGGTTTTTCCAAAAAACCTTTACCTGATGAATTTTCTTATTCCGCAACACTTTCTCTCTTTTTTCAAGAATCTAGACTGGTTGTTCCTCATAAGAAAGATTCTTTTCCAACTGAACTACCTATGGACTCAAAACATGAGATAGATCTGACATAAACTTTATCAACATTGAAACATGAAAAAAATTATGTACCTGGTATGAATTTGGAGGTAATTAAACACTACAGGAAACTCATATATCTTTTTCTAGTATTTCATTGGGTCAAATGAATCTCAGACCCAACTTTCCCTTCTTACCAAAACACATCACACTTTTCCATAGAGAAGCTTTGAGAGAGACATGATCACATACCTTAAAATAAAGATCTTTCCTCTAGTTATCTACATAACTTTTTGGCCTACTCTGATCTGTTCTTATGTGCTTCTAAATCAAATGAACTTTTTATGCCATATCTTCTACTAATTTTGGTCCCATCAACTTCTTTTCACCTACTTCATCCCAAAAATCTAGAGTTCAACACCGCTTTCCATATAATTCCTCAAATGGTGCCATCTGTATACTGGAATAAAAAATATTATTATAATAAAAATCAACCAAATAATGATGTTGGTACCAACATCCCTAGTAACCCATTTAAGAAGTATATAGCATATCTTACAATGTTTGAACTGTTTGTTTTGACTGCCCATCCGACTGCGGATGAAGAGAAGTACTAAATTTTAATTCAGTACCTAACAACTTCTAACACCCTTCCAAAACATAGAAGTGATCCTGTGATCATGATCAGATACAATGGATAGGGGAGCTCCATGTAACCTTACTATTTCTTTAATATACAATCGAGAAAGTCAACTTAGAGATAGAGTATCTCGAATAGGAATAAAATAAGGAGATTTAGTCAATCAATCAACAATAACCCATATTGCATTGTTACCTCAAGAAGTCTTTGGTAATCCCACTATGAAATCCATGGACACATTTTCCCATTTCCACTCTAGAATTGGTAAAGGATGAAAAATTCCTTTTAGTAACTGCCACTATACTTTAACCTATTGAAAAATCAAGCATCTCAAGGTAATGTCAGCAATATCTCTTTTCATTCCATCCCACTAGTAATACTCCCTAATATCTCTAAACATTTTAGTACTTTCATAATGAATTGAAAATGAAGAACTATGATCTTCCCATAACAACTCTTTCTTCAATTGTGAATCACATGACACACATAACCTTCAGAAAAACCTCTAAAAACAATATTTATCAAGGTTAAATTTAGGTAACTTACCCTTATGAACCAATTCTATCTTTTTCTACAACTCACTGTCTTCTTTATGCGCTTTATTTATTCTATTTTCTAGAGACAATTTCACTGCCACCTAAAATAAAATAGATTAATTCCCTACACCAACAACTTCCAATCCAAAATTTATCAAATAAAAAATCAAAGGTTATCATTACAAACGTATCATGGTTAATGTAGCATTACTCTTTCGACATAAATCATAGGCCACTTTATCTTCCTTTCCCAAATGTTAATTGATCGTGGAATCATAATCCTTGATTTATTCAAGCCATCTACCTTGTCACATGTTTAATTTTTTATGAGTGAATATATACTTCAAAAATTTGTGATCACTATATATTTCACACTTTATTCCATACAAATTATACATCCCAATTTTTAATGAAAAAACAACAGAAGTTAGTTCCAAATCATGTGTAGGGTAATTTAACTCATGAGGTTTTAAATGAAGTAATACATAAGAAATTACCTGATCATTCTGCATAAGGAAAAAACCAAGTCCTTTTAATGAAGAATCACTATAGATAAAAAATTCTCCATTTCTAGATGGTAGTTCCAAAACTAGAGCATTCAATAATATTCTTTTCAATTCATGAAAACATTCATCACATTATTTCTTCTAGATGAAATTAACTCCTTTTAGAGTTAACATAGTCAGTGGTCTAGATAAATATGATTTTTTTTTCAAAAATCCTCATGTAATAACCTACTAAATGAAGAAAAATACAAATCTTAGTTATATTTTTGGGTCTTTTCAATTCTTCAACAACTTTTGTTTTAGCAGTATCAACTGTTATTTCATCTTTAGAAACAATGTGACCATGGAATGAAATTTTTTGTAACCAGAACTCACACTTTTTGAATTTACCATACAGTTTCTTTTCTTGTAATGTTTGTAAGACAACTATTAAATGAATTTAATTCTCTTCTTTACTTTTAAAATATACCAAAATATAATCTATAAACCCAACCAAAAACTTATCCAAGAACTCACACAAAATTCTATTCATAAGATCCATGAATATAGTAGGTGAATTGGTTAACCCAAAAGGCATAACTACAAATTCATAATGTCCATATATAGTATGAAATATGATATTCATAATGTCTAATTCCTTTACGTTCAAATGATAGTACCCCAAACTCAAGTTAATCTTTGAAAAATACTGATCTCCCTGGAGCTGATCAAACAAATCATCATTATGAGGAAAATGGTACTTGTTCTTAATATTTATTATTTTGAAGCCTCTATAATCAATGAAAAGTCTCATTGAACCATATTGATCTTTAAAAAACAAGATAGGATCACCCCATGGTGATGTTCTTGGTCGAATGTAACCATTATCTAATAACTCCCGTAATTGATTCTTTAACACTAAAAGTTCAATTTGAGCTATTCAATAAGGGGGTTTTGAAATTGGATTAGCATCAGGAACTAAGTAAACTATAAATTCAACTTCCTGATTAGGTATTATACTTGGAAACTCATTACAAGAAACATCAAGATAATCATTTACCACTGGCGCATCATTAATCTGAACAGTTCCTTTATTTTCAACAATATGTGCAAGGTACCATTCATTTGCATCTTTTACATATTTCTTAGCTTCCTAATATGTTATCAAAAGTAAGGGTTTATTCTTGTACAAAAACCGAAATTCTATCTGAAAATAAACATCTATAGCTCTATATTCAATCCTAGCATGATAAATATAAATCCAATCCATATTCAAAATAACATCAAACTCTAATAGAGGAAAACTAATAAAGATTGCAGTTAGATTCTTTCCGCACAAAAGTATAGGAAGGTTCTTATAATTTCTTTTTGTCTTAACATTTCCTTTATGTATTTTTACTATAAGTTCAGGATTCATATCTTGAGATGGAATTACAAATTTAATAGAAAATATCTAAAAAATTAAAGAATTTGTAGTCCCTAAATCCACACATTGGAATAACCTGAATAGAAAAATAATGTACTTGATACCACTTCATTTAATTCCCCCCACATCTACTGAAGTAGTTGTAACTAATTTCACCACCCCCTTTTGCTTATAGTCTGACTACATTTTTTATTTGGTTTCTTCATTATACAGTCATTTTCATAATGACCCATTTCATTTCACTTGAAACATTTTACTGAATATAAATCTTATTTTTTCTTACCACTACCCTGATCTTTTTCAGCACAATTATGAGCCTTATATCCCATTTTACCAAATCATATGCATTTACCATAATTCAAAAAGGCATTCCCTAGTGTGCACTTTACCACAATTTTCATAAAATGTAAACATAAGGTTCGTACCATCAATTTTTTTTGAAGAGTTATTCCCTTTTATCTTCCACCTCAGCCTCTAATCCTGTTGTTTTTCAAAGAATACCTGATCATCAGCAAACTCCATTTCGACCTTTTCTGCACATCAAACAATTTTTTCATAACTTTTAAACTCATGATAAACTAAAGACCTTTTATATTTTGGGTTTAATCCTGAGTAAAAATTATTGATTTTACTATCAAGATCCTGTATGAAATTTGGAGCATACCTTTCCTATAAAGTAAATTTTTATTCATAAGAATCCACTGAGTCATAATCCTGCCTCAATTCTTACTGAAAATTACTTTTTTATTATAAAACACTTTTCAAGGGAAAAGTGAGAAACCACATACAACTAAAGAAAACTACCGGACCACCCCATCCCAGCAAGTGTACCATTCAACAAGCCTTCACCGCTATAGGACCCCTCGGCAAGCAGTCCCATGCAGAAGCACGGGCACGGAACTGATGGTGAAGACATACCCTCTCAAGCATCTAAGTCCAAGAGGCCTACAACAATGAAGACTTAATGCTCTAATCCCCTTCCGGAGCTGGTCCAAGAGCGTGCTGTAAACAAAAAAAGACTGAACTACAAAGTAAAGTAAAGGATGACCCGAAGGAACCATAGCTCACACCACCCATTCACTCACACCAGCCAACCAAAACTACCAGCTTAAACAGCATTGCTAACAAGAAACTTAATATTACCCAAGTCTGTTTCCCGAAAAAGTTCCCATGTTAAGGATTATAAGTTAAGGTCGGGTTCTTCTAATATCCACTTCTCAAAACCAGCCACTAGTTGGTCCCAAGTCTGAATGTACTCCTCGACACTGATCTTTCCATGGTTGAAGCCCCCTACTAAAATCGAGTTCTATTTGTCGATCCATGAATATTGCTCCTAATTAAAATACACCTCTAGAGATATCCCCATCATTCTAGCAGCATCCTCCTCGGAAGTGTTGAGTAATAGGACCTGTTCTGCCACTTCTACTTCAGAGCTTAAGAGTAGAACCAAAGATTGAAAATCCTACTCCCCTGCCCTCAAAAGGTTCAAAGACTCCAAAGCCGTTCTCTCATCACTCCTCCTCTTAGCCGAGCGAGTCTTCAGGGGAGGCGGTAGTGAAGAATAGTCCCTCCTCCCCTTCCTTCTCCGAGAACCCCTTGTGCTCTTCGGACTTAGCGCCTCATCAGCAGAATGCTGGTGTACACTCCCTTTGGAAGCCAACACCCCGAATCCATCTCGCTCGCCTAGAATAGCTAGATCATAAATCTCCTCCGAAAGGATTTCAAACCTATTTCTCAAGGCGAGTAGTCTCGGTCCCCCTTCCTTCCCATCTTTGTTTGGAACAACCTCATCCAAATCCGACCCCTGCCTTTCCTTTGTCATATCCACACTGTCAACCCATGTATTCTCAGCCACCGATCCAGAGAGGTCCACCTTCTCTTCATCCAATGTCCGGTCTAGAATTGTTTTACCCCCCTCCCTCTGAACTTCCACAAGTGTCTCATATAGCTAGAAATCTCCCCCTTCATCCTACGCACCATGGCTAGATGAACTGCCCAGATCACCTTTCAAACTTCTGAACACATCCGCCACCTTCGAGTTTACCTGGTGTGTTCCCACACTAGTACCCACTACCATGCTTCCCTCTGCCTCACTACCTATTCACACCTCCTCCACTGGACGCAAAAAGATCCCCTAGCTCTATCCTCTTCACCCATTGCCTCCTGACTCGAGCTCGTTGTCTCACAAACCAGTATAGCTTTTTCTTTGCCACTATCCATCATCTGAGGTGTGTCTTGCCTGTCCCTATGACCAACATCCATCAATTTTGAGCCAAAGCCCCTCCCCGCCAATGATGCGGGTCTCCATTGACAGAGCTCAGCAGCGTGCCCCAATTGATTACATGAGAAGCAGAAATCCATCAAACTTTCATAGATAACTCTCTGCTTGCACCGATAATCTTCTCCAATCGTAATCCAAACATAATCAAAAGGAGCCCTAGACTCATCCATCTCCACGCAAATCCTCAGGCATACCGGATGACAGACTGCTACCGTTCTACTATCCGAACAAAGATATCTACCGAGAAGATTGCCGAGCATTTGGATAATTGAGGGGTTCTGAAATGGCAACTGAAGGTTAGGGAAACTAACCCAAATCGCTGCAGACGGCGAGTTGCGATTCATGTGGAAATAGAACGACCACCAGAATAAGAAGAAGTGAAATCCATTGCATCACCGGGGAGCCTTTGACCAAGCGCAAATGAGGTCCTCCTCTGAATATAAACGGATCATAAAATGGTGATTATCAAGCAACCCCACCGTTGCGCACTCCTGGAGACCCCAGGTGTCGAAGATGAATCTATCAAAGGAGTCGACCGATGGACTTCAATGTTTGAATCTGGAGATCAGGGTAAACTTTAGAAGCGCAGAGGATTAAGTGAACTCCAAGGTTGAAATCTGTCGATTTGGGCAGCCATCGATGAGCTCCGGCACCTTCGGTCTAAACTCAGATTTTGGGAATGGCGGAAGATGGTCAGGGTTGGTAAATGGGTGAAATGGGGTCACCACATTCCTTAAGAGAGGTCCCTCCCCCACAGATGGGGGAGGAACCGGCGCAACCTCCACCGTTGTCACCATAGAAGATGGGACGTGCTAGGGTTCCCCCCGCCTCCAAATCCTGCCTCAATTCAAAAAATTGATTTTCCATCTTAAGTCGAACCACATTAGGGAAATATTTGTCAAGAAAAATACCTTTGAATTCATCAAAATCAAGAGAATCAATCTTCTCAATATCCATGATATTTTTAAACATCAACCACCACTGATTGGATTCATGTTCAAAACGGTAAACAACAAGACTAACCTTTTGATCTCCTGAACACCCCATGACATCGAAAATATTTTCTAGTGCTTTAATTCACCCTTTAGCTTGCACAGGGTCAAATGATACTCTAAATGATGGGGTATGTTGCCTCATTAAATGCTCCACAACTAACATATTCCTATGTGGTTGATCTGGCTGATATTGTGCATGGATACCACCACCATTTATAGCCACAATCAACTATGCAATCACTACAAAAAAAACTATTCATTTTTGATTCAAACCATCTCAGGTTGATGATTTGGAAGTTTGTTTTCCCATTGATGTCGTCCCATCATAGCTATCATTTTTACTCTGTGTAAAACCATTCTGAACATATAAATATCTTAAGATAAGAAACATGGTAATCTTGAAATGCTATATCATTTCAACTTTACCATAAATTAATTTATGGATAATAATTTAACAATATACTAACTCCTAATGTTGTCTACACTGACCTCTGATACCAACTATAATCCCCCAAACTTAAACATTACATAATATTGAGTTATGTCAAGAATTCACATTGAGGAATTTTTCGACTGAATGGCCCGAAGGACAAATTTTTTATTGATTTCAGATAATCCCCCTTTTAAGGGTAAAGGGGGAGAAAGACAAGACTTCAATGACATCAATACATTAACAAAATCAAGAAACAAGGGGGTTTCAACCTAGAACAAAATAATGAGACAGTGCTTCAACCCAACATCAACATCATTAAGGCACACCTCCACCAAAGCATGGATGATCCGCAAGCAGTCCCATGAAAGAGTGCACAACCACATTACCGATGGCTATGCCATACCCTCTCAATATTACAAATATGAAAAGTCATACAATATGAAGATGACTATCTCTATACTCATCTAAAGTAAAACCTTGAAGAATGTATGGGTTTTCCAATAGACCATCCAATTCACCTCCAGCAACTCAACCAAAGAGCAGCCAATACCACCAAATACATATACATTCAAACATAAACTCAGAATAACCAAATAAGAACATAGAAACAAATTACAGAAGCACCAAAATAAAAGTCTTCCCCCCTCCAATCCATTGGAACTGACCCCAAGAACACCAGAACATCGACATCGAGCATCGACGAAGCCGAGCAAGGAAACCAGAGCCAGATATACCATTGCAGAACACACCGACAATGAGCACACCACAACCACGATGGAATCTCAAACAAGTAGAGAAAGATGACATGAGCACTGGGTTGATGATGAGCTTTAGCCACAATGATATCCCAAAGCCTCGGGAGGATCAGTCACCGAGCCACTCGAAGATGTAGCTGTGAAGAGATCCCAAAGCCGGACCACTCAGAGTCACACGACAACGTCGAGCTGAGATCCCAAATCCAAGAGTTCCAAGACCGTTTTTGAACACACTAGAGATGAAGAAAAAACTAGAGCAAGGGAAATAACCCAAAACAGAAACGAATCCGTCGCCGAGCCCATAGCGAATCCAGAGCAAGAAGATCCATCACCCAACGATGATGAGCTGAGAGGAGACAACCGTTACTGAGGTTGGGCCATGTCGGAGGAGGGTAGGATATGACATGAAGGGGAAAATCTAGTCACGCAATGTAATAGGGGAATTAAGACATAACTATTACATTACATCTCAAAAAATACAAAGTAAACACGTCAACTCTATCAATTTGTTGACAATAATAAAAATCCTTAAGTAAAACAAGAATTATTTTCTTTATATAAATCATCGTTAATTATTCCTTTATTTTACCCTTCCATAGACCCTTTGATTTTTTTTAAAAACTTAGGATGAGCATAAAAAGCTCAGTAAGGGTTATAAAATAAGGAATGAAAACATTAGTCCATCAATACATATAAATCAATGAAACCATACTTTTAACTCATAAAACATAATCTCTTTAGCATACCTCATGAAATCATAAGATTTATGAATAACACACAGAAATCATAAATCATAAAGGTAACTTGTGGCATCTATAACATACTTACATTGTATCTTTCAAAGATATATAGGGAGTTACATTTTGAATACCCATCACAATATATTCCCCAAATCTCTTAGAAGAAATATTAACATTTACCTCTGCTACGTTACCTAATGAAATGGAGATATATCTTAGGCTCACCCACCATAATTTTATCACAAAAACACCCATATATGTAAAAAATTCCCAACCATAATATATTAATAACACATAAAATAAGCATAAAGGAAAGATAACATTTCTACGTTGAAATCACAATATATCATTTCAAGATATTGACATAATCAATGATTTATCAAAACCATTTTCAATACCAAAATACAAGAAAAGGGTATTGGGTATTTATTTTACTTTTAAAAACATTATAGCTTGTTAAAGATGCCAAATATCAAATAACACTCATGGTGGCAGAAAGGTCATTATCATTGCGTAAGTTAAAAAGAAACATTTCCCTTTGTCATTTAGTAAAACAATTTGTAAAACAAAATATTTATTTTGAACAAAATTAAAAATCAAAAGGGTTTATACACTATATAAAATAAAGTCATGTATAAATCAAAATATGCCTCAATGAAAGGAGATTGAGATGAAGTACCTTACCTTGAGTTTGACTCATCACATATGTTACTTGTTCTTCCTGTATAATAAACATAAGTTAATTTATACTTGATTCAGAACCTTTTTAAATTTTATTAATCCTTTTATATCACTTATTACCATGTCATAAACATTATATAATTATTTAAGTTAATATCAGTCATTTTGTCAATATTTGGTACTTGAGTCAAAAATGACCTTGTTATAATTACAAATTGTCAATGTGGTAAAAATTACATTATATATAGAATGATATTAATGATATAAATATCATATATATCCAATAAATATATATATATGTATGTATTTATAATAGTACATAACATTTGGATATAAGAAATGAAATGCACCGTTCCTGGAGACGGTAAGTCGTACGTACGCATGAACACTAATTTTATTTATTTTCCATATTTAATGGAATGAAAAATAAATGATAATTAGGTATATTATAATTCCAATATAGTATAAAATTTTATATATGTTACATAATTTCATTAAATCTATCCTTTATACGTTCCATGTATGGAATTAATGAGTCAGATCACTTTGAGGGGGTGGTAGTCCACATTTCCTCAGATGAAATTATCGTATTTACAAATTATGGAAAGAATAGAGGAATAATTAAAAAAAAGAATCATATAGAAAATATAAATATAATATATAAATATAGTTCCATCATAATTTCCACCATGAGGGTAGTAGGGTAAAATTAAACAATCATCGTTTTGTGAGAAAGTAGTTCGCCGTCAATAGAAACAATATGTTTATATCCATCAGATGGAGGTGTGTGTAAGAGTAGATCATATATATCTCATAATAACAACCTAGTATTACGAGGATACTAGTGTTGTTATATAATAAAATAATAATAATATAATAGGGAGTGAAGAAGTAAAATAATGTAAAAGAACTTTAGAGAAGACACTACATCTTAAAACGTGTAACACTCTTTGATTTGAGCCAAAAGGCTTTCTAGATTTTTCTTCTGCCAAAGGTAAGGATTATAGAAGGAATAAAGGGATTTTGGAAACTTATTTTGGAATAGGTGAGATGATAAAAGGGGCTTGGGAGGTGTGATTAAATTGGTAGGGGAGATGCCCTTTTATAAGAGAGAGGAGAGGCACTTTAGGAAAGTTTTGAAGTATTATTTTATTATAAAATTATTTTCAGTTTAAAAAGGTCCCAAAGTAATTTATTTCAAAGATAATATTTTTTTGGGTCTAAAACCTCTCATATAATAGGTTTTAGGCAAGTCTAGGTCACATATTTAACCATATATTTTAGATTTAACCCTTAGTTAACTAATTTAACTCTTACCATGTCTTCTGGTATATTCATAATATATGCTTAATATAGTTACTATAAAATGACAATAGAAACTCAAGTGGTTCATTAATGACTTGTTAAACATTATCTAAGTCATTTTTTTGAATCATGTATTTTTAGGAATATTATATAATTTAATAAAATAGTATTTGTTTTAAAAACTCATTTATGTCAATTTTTATACTATTCATATCATGAATTTTTTAAAAATCCACAACAACTTGATTCTTTCAAAAAAACTTCATTAATTCAATGATAACATGTCATAATAATCCATAAAATTATTGGATGGCATAAAAAGGTTTTGAATAAATTTATTTTAATATTTATAATCTCATTTATTTAAATCATTCACTAATAAGGTAATCACTACATCATAATTGTGTCATAAATATATTTATTTATTTGATGTATAAAAATTATAAATAAAATACCATGATGTAGGAACTATCTTTATCATTATAATTACTATTTATATTCGAAGTTATCACTTATATAACCCCATATAAATTTTTTTTGGTAAAAAATTCATGTTTATGTTATATTTATCTTTACTTTAAATTAATTCTTATAAAATGTCATTTTCACATCAAAGTGGCTCCATGTGGTCCCCAAATCGACCCAAGGATTACCATGGTCAAAAATATCTCATCCAATAGTATTATGACACGTGTTAGGGTTGTTTAATATTATTATAATAATAGTTTTTACCCTTATTTACCAGATTTACCTTTTAATCCTAGTAAATAAAATAATTACTGAAGTTACTATTCATAATGTCTAAAAATAAAAGGTACCTATTTACAAACTTTAGACATACTGATTCCAAATATGTAATCTAGTTTTCCAAATTCAAAACTCATAAATATCATAAATTAAGTTAAAATTAATTCTCGTTGTTAAAACCAAAAAATTGTGCTTTTTAAGAAGTAAAAACTACTAAAAGAATGACATGTGTTTATGTCCAATTTCAAAGTGAAATTACATAAAATGACCAAAATTGGATTGAACGATTATAATATAATCCAATTAAACTTTAAACTAAATTAAAAGTATAATCTATCTATATAAATAAATTAGATGAAAAGGCAATTTTAACTTAAAATGTGGTATTTTCACTATTCATTAAAAAATGAACTTTATCAGAAAATTACCAAAAAATTATCCAATGTAAATTTTGATTTCAAGATTCTATATAAGAAGGTTATTTCTTAAAATAAAAAATATAAATGTGAAAAAAAATATATTTAAAAAGGGTTTACCATCAAAAGGCGGTAAAATGCTCTTTTAAAAATATTAGAGTACTTCAAGCATAAAATCAAATTCATTCTTATTTTAAGCATATAAAATTTATTGGATAAATATAAAGACATTTAACAAACATGTATAATAATATTGTATTTATTTCTATTCATTATCGCTAATACAATGTCTAGGCGTTAACTACCATTTAAAATAATAATAATAATATATTATTTTTGGGTATAACTCAAAGTTGCGTGCAATGTAAGATTTCAAAGAAACCTGTTGTTGTGTGTTGAGTAATATATAGGAGAAAGAGTCTCCTTTAATTTAAAAATAATATCTTATTCATAAATATCAATAGAAATAAAAATTTATTATTCAATAAATACCTGGGTTGATGCAAATTATCCTACACAGGTATTGGCAATTGTCTTAAACTGAAAGAAAAATTTATTTTACAATAGATTATCATACCTAGTACAAAAAATAAGTTGTACTATGGAAATTCATCGATGAAAACTTGATTTAAACTAATAGTGAATCAAAATATCTTACGCCATAGAAAATAAAATTTCTTTCATGTCCTATAATGAAATTAATAACAATAATTAAGGAAATTAAAATAATTAAAAATATTGAAAACTAAAATTTACTAAGAAACTAATCCATTAATAAAAAGTAAACAAAATTTAACATTTTTTTTAAAATAATACGATATTAAAAATTAAGAATAAACTATTTAAATAAGTAATTGATAAATTAAATAATAAATATATTAATATTCTAAAACAATTGAAATTCAATTCAATTATTCTTGGTAATACATTATTTAAAGAGAAAAAATTAATTTTTTCACTTTAATAAACTAATTAATTACAAAAACAAGAAAAATATAAAAATAAAATAAATAGAAAAAAAATTAAACAAAACACTTAATTTATTATTTTAAAAATATTATTAAAAATTAAATAATATGAAATTTTTTTAAAAAATTAAATTACATATATAATTAAGTAATTAATTAATTTCACATAGAACTAACAACAATCATAAATTATTCAAAAAAAACATTGTTTTAACATATAAATTACTATTAAATTATACATATTATGTGGAAAATCTGTACCAAAATAAATCCACATCACACTATTATGGATGACTGAAGTGAATTTGAATTCCATGTTACCATCTTTTTCGATATATTTTTTTAGACCATGTATAATAGGAATACAAAAAAATATTTTTTAGTACAACCAACTAAAAAACCACTATTTCAAATATAGTAGAGTTATCAATCTTAGGATTTTTCACATATTTTATAATATCAATTTCCTTAAAAACCCAAAAAATAATTTCCATTAATAAAAATTACCAAAAAATCAGTTTTCATGGAATTATCATCAGTGGAGTCCCAATGTGTTCCTTTTATGACATGGAAATATTTCAATATATATTTATAGAGATAATGGCTAAAATAACATGCGATTCTAAGGACCAGTGTGCCTAGAATTATGTATATAAATTTATTAAATATATTTTATATTTTGTGTGCACAATTTCCTAATTAAATTGGGTTAACTATTGAATAGAAGATCAGATAAAAAATATGAGGCTGTGGTTGAGTTCGGAACACAATTTTTACCCTAATAATAACCTAAAATGTGTTATCATGGGGCATTTATACATCTCTCTTGTTTGCAGTATGTTCAGTGGATTAATTACTTAATAAATTAATTTATATGACCTAATTTTTTTTGCTATAAATACATTATCATGGTGGATTTCCTAGGGTTAGGCTCATCATACTTGAATTTCCAATGACACTCTCCTTCCTCTATCCATTAAAATAACAAATATGATGATGATGAAACTCTGGACCAGGGTATATCGAGACAAAATAGGTGAAATAACTTCCTTCAATCATTGGTGAGAACTTTATTTTATTAATAAATATCCAATATCCTAGTAGGTCTAATAAATTTGTTGATTATTCCCATTCTGATTAAATTAATTGATCAGATCGATTCCTTTAATAGATCTTTGCTAGTTGTGGATTGAGAATTTATATATGTATTGAAATATGAATTTATTATTCAATTTATTCTAAACCTAGCTTCCTTTTTGTGATTTTTACCAAAAAACTCTTGGAAAAGATTATTTTAAAAAAATATTATGCTTTCCCCCCTCTATTTATTCATGTACATCACTAATTGGACCCCATGAACCTGGTTTAACATTGTATAACGATACTGAGCATGATTGGATCTATGGAATCACAATAAATTCATGAATGAGGAATAGATCAGTGATAATGTGGAAGATATGGGATGTTTGTGGGTATTGCATGATTTTTTCCGTGAATTTAGTTCAAATATTCAATGGTGGAAGGATCTAAGGGGAGCATATCATGTGCTGCACCCTTACGAAGAATAAAATCTGATTTTTGGTGAACAGTAGAAGGAAACCAAAATCCACATCCAAATAAAACAATTTCAAGTGGAATCAAGTCTTGATCTATGACAGAACAGATTAATTCAAGGCATGGATATCAAACATGGATTTCTATAAAAATCCCGACTATACACCGTGTGTCAAGATGAACACATGGTGTGTTTCTCCATTGGTTGTGGTGGCTAGGTTTTTTGGATTTTATTAGGATGTAATTTCGTTTATTTTACCTAAAATACATGTAACACCTTCTCTATATGGCCGATCTTTGTGATAGAGCACACAGATTGGACCACACAATGTGCTAAGTATATAGGAACGACAGTGCTCACTGGTGGAACCCCGAGTGAAGCAACACACTATATACTATTTTATAAGTTCACAAATTGAAAACACATACATTTACATAAGTAAATGGCTGAGTCTTGGATATCTTGGACATGCCATATGGTCCACCTACACGATATGAACTTCTACATGGATTGGGAGTCGTGTTATGGCTAGAGACTATTCCAGACAGTTGAGTAGGACCACACATCATGTGGGTCCGCTCACATTCCATGTGGGTCCCCTCACATGTCATGTAACCCTTACTTCTATTTATAAAAATTCAAGGATCTATATCACCTTCATTTAGACATGGATTTCCCCAAAAAAATTTAGGCTATCTTTAGAATTTTTCCACGTAGAACATGATGGTGCCCTTGGTTTTAGATTTTGAGATACTATGTGGAATTTTATAGGAACAACGCTTATTGAGGAAATGCATGATGAAGGTATCGACCATGTGAGTTCCCCAGAGACATCATATATAGTGGAACCCCCCCACTAGCATGGGAATGAGGCATCCACATCTACCTTTTGAGTGGAACCCGTTATAAAATTGGGTGTGGATCTACAATGATCAAAGTGGAACCCCCATCAGCTTTGGTGCAGGTTCTCTACCTACCAAGTGAAACCCCCTATCAGATAGGGCGTGGGCCATTAGGAAACTAGACTTGACCCCCTCATTGGCATGTATGTTGGTCATTTATGGATACTTATAGAGTGGAATCCCCCTTACATACTAGGGAAGATTTCCTCTCTTTGGAGTTTGTGCCACATCATCTATGTGGCACAGTGACAAGATATGGGTTGAATTGTATGGTTATTTCTATGAGTCTATGTGTGATGTTGGGAATCACTGATGGAATTTTGGAACTATTGGTGATTTCTCTTCCTGGGCTAAGCTGTAATATGGAGATACCCTTACTATATCTCTCTTGGTATTTATTTAATGAGATTATATATATATATATATATATTCTACCGTATCCATACATTTGGATTAGTTTACTTTTCTTCTATGGGATTTGAAGCCACGTGGGGTATTCCAAGTGCTTTATGTGTTTAGATTCTCATGATTGGATGACTCTACACTATTTTTATAGGTTGAAAAGACTTGAAATTTAGTTCATCTACATACTATGTTGATCCCCTTATGTTTGGAGGATGTTACTCTCTCTTAGTTTGTGTAATTTCCCAGACCTATATGCCACTCAATAGGTGCCTTGAGCCTAGTGGGTCACATAGCCTCAAGAGCATCTCCCCAAATGATAAAGTCATCAAAATAGAAGTGAGGGACTAGATGTGTCTGTGGTGAGACTATTCCCTCATCACTAGAGTGTATCACAATAGAATATTAATAACATATAAGTACCATAAGTGGTAATAATAATAATAAAATTGATAACCATCAGGAATATATAATAATATATAAGGGAAATCATATAAAATGATGATGTTAAATGTCACATGTCTATAAAAAATAACCAAAATTGGTACACATTAGTACTTTTTAATACATGTAACAAAAGAACAAAAAGTAAAAAAACCACAAGTTAGCATAAGAATCCTCAGATTAGTCACATTCTCCCTGAACCCTAAGAAGAAATCAAGAATATATACCATGTTTCTTGACATAATCCATACCTATAATCATATACTTTGATTGGGTTCCTAGTGTGTCTTGAACCGTGTGTGAGATATAATCCCAGTAGGTAACCACCCAATGTATGTTCCCTATAGTAAATGAAGTATAGTAATAAAAAATTAAGTATAAAATGTGAACATACTAATAATTCAAGGTTATAATTTATAATCAATTCCATTTCATTAATTCCATTTAAATTCTAAGTTAATAAATTAACAGTCACACCGGTATCATTTTCACCATGTTAAATAAATGATACAATTTCATTTAATCAATAATTCTTGAAACCCATCATGTATCCCAATTACCCTCATATTGATAACATGATTAAAGTATACCAAAATAGGTTATCCATAAATTCTAAAAAAATACTGTATCCAGGCTTGTGCTTTGGGTTGGAAGACACGTCACGTATCTCGTTCCATTCTTAATTCAACTTAGAACCTGAGACCATCTTTGGGATTCCTAATTTTGAATATAGGTATTTCTCTAGGTATAATATAAAATAACACCCTATAATCCCATCCATAGAGAACCTCTCAAGAACCCAAGTACCTCTCTTGGTGTGGTATAACATCACTTCTATTCGAGTCCATCTTTTGCGGTCCACCAAGGGGGACCAAGTATAACCAATGTCATAAATGAAAAATTTCCATATGAGTCCATCCTTGTGAAACCATATAGAATCCATGTACTAGTTGGAATATAAAATCTAACCCCTATGATTTTTCCCCTAGAAAACCATGGCAGGAGTCCAAGTGTTAGTCGGGATTAAGCAAGGAACAAGCCAATTGTGTCCATCCATGGAATTCATCATTTGAATTCGTGTGTCACCTAAGGAATATAATTATTTAATAGATTAAATATATTTTAATGGAAATAAAATAAACATATCAAATTTAACACCAAGAACATTTCAATTAAACCTCAATAAAAATGGTGGTTGAAGTCTTTCTAATGCTTAGAAGGCGTAGTCTTTAGTTTACACACACAATCAATTTCTAATAACAAGTATCACATAATTGACCAACCAATTCATGGAAATGGTCTAGGATCATCGAATACATGTCCTATTCTTAATCAAATCAATTCACAATTGATTTTATAATTATTATGAAAATTCAATTAAAATTACCAAGTAGATATTCAGTATACCATGACAAGGGTTAAGGGGAACACCTCAAAGTTATCCAACTGTATTCAATCATGGTTTTCAATTTAATTAAACAACACCAAAAGGGGTGGTTCACATTTCAATGTCCTCAACCTATAAACATCCATTGATAGGAAACTTTAATTATATAGTCCAAACCTAACAATTCAATTCATGATTTAGAACACATTTGAAAGTGGTGATAGAGAATTGGATGCACAACTGAACAACATATATAAAAACATTGACTTTTAATAAATGTCACAAGACCACATACCACATGATCGTAGTTAATAGATCATCCATTATCATCTCTTGGTTTGACATAGATTGGGAGAAAATTGAAGAACAGATGAAGAACTTATATATATGGTAAATTATCCTACACATAAATATAAAAACTGATACCAAACCAAAGGAGGAATAACACAAATAGAATTGAGAACTCAGAGATGTACATCCAACATGATTGGAGATACTTCAATCCGATACTAGATGGAGTAGATTCTTGGATTCATAGGTTAGTCTCCAAAGAGGGATCAAAAATAGATATTCTATTGTGCGGGATGAGAAAATAAACATAGGATATAAATAAATTTAAATGAGGGAAAAGTTATAATTTCACAAAAAAATTATGGGGTCTTATGGGTTGGAAGCATGGTTTGGAAAAAAGGTGCACCAAACCTACATTCATAGCTTTAGGGAAGGGAACATCACATGGTTTCATCACATAGTTTGACTAACCATGTGGAAATCGTGGAAAAAACACGTTCAAAATTTCAGATATGGATGCATGGACGTTAACCCCAAATAACACGGTTTTTTTAACCATACATGAACCTTATTCATTTAACCAATTCCTTCTATGGTTAATCAGAATTTTTGGTCTCCTCTATATAGTTTTTACAAACCATGCACATGACCTTTTTTATACCCAAAAGTTGGGTTCTAGGCTTTAAAAATTCCATGTACACCACCATTACCCTTATGACATCCAATTTCATTCATAATAGGCAACAATTAAACATTTAAAATGATAATTAACTGATGGAAATGGATCAGTACCTCAAAAAAAGAACCATGTTCTTACAAACATCCTCCTTAATGAAATTCATCCCTGAATTTCCATATCAAGGGTGTTCAAGATTGTCTAAGAACAGCTCTAACCATTATGTTCATTCACCAACTTCCTTCTACCAGGTTTTGTCCTTTACACGGTCATTCTTCCATACCACAAGTAATAAAGTAATAGACCACCCTCGAAAACCTTTCGTGCTACAATCCCAAATGTGTATAGAATGGCCCTTGATTGATGCATCAACATTTAACTAAAACTCCTTGGGGTGAAATCCATGAGATGAGTCTAAATGATTGTAGAATAACTGAAAGACAATAAATATGTCGTTCATGGACCTGAACCTCTGAGGTAAATGGAATCGATAGGTTATTGGTCCAGATCTCTCATGAATCTCAACCTTCCTAACATAACATGGTGAAAGCATAACTTGTCTCCTTATCCAACTATGTCCTAGCCTCAGTGTGCCATGTAGAATTCCTAATCCACAAAAACCAAATCTTAAGGTAGTCTATGATGATCGACATATGATTTCTTTTGGGACTACATAGTAGAAATCAATTTTAGAATAATCTGATCCTACTGTGTGGTCTCCTGAACAAGATGAGGTCTAAGTACAACTGCCTCTCATGCTTCTAAACAACACATGGGTGATCATAATGTCTAACCATACAATGTATCTTATGGATCCATCTGAAGAGTATCTTGAAAGATATTTTTGTAGGAGAATTGAACTAGGGTTATATGATTCTCCCAAGAGCCCCAAAAATCTAGGATGCATGATTGTTGCTTATCCTCCTGTACCTAAGTTGTGCATTCTAACTGGACATCTGTCTATGGGTTCTATGATGTCCCCAGAATAACTTGTATACCTAACATATTCATACCCCTATAAAGAAATTATAAGTAAACTGAGTTTCCTTATTAGAAACAATAGTATGCGGGAACCCATGAAGTCAATCTATCTCTTGGATATACCACCTCCCAAGATTATCATTTGAAAATCTCACCTTTATTAGTTGGAAATGAGTATACTTTGTGATCCTATCAAAAAAACCCATACTGAATCATTACCTCAAGGTGACCTCTATAAACACATCTCAATATCCATCATGGCATCATTCCATTTACACATAAGAATGGGTAGATTATGTAAAAGTGTGGTAGGTCACTGGTGTTTAGCCTTCACCTGCTGACATGTGGAACACCTCATAAAAAAAACCAGCTACATATCTTTTTATACTTTACCATGATTATTTTATATGTAAATCCCAATAAATATTTGTGATGTTGGGGTAAACATCCTAATCTAATGAAATAATTCCTTGCATCATCTCCCCATGCATGTCTGCTTAAACCCATATGTGACCATGTATACATAGAATTTTATCCTCACCAATGGTCCAACCTAGAAGAGGGTCCCCAATTTCCAAACTCTCCCATATAACTAGGATCTCATAATTTGATAGATTCCTCATCCTTACTCTATCTAGTAGGGTAGAGGTAATAGATAGGGATGAAAGAAAATTCCACCCCTTGGAGTCATACACCTCTATGTGCATCTTAGAGAATAAATCCATGAGCTGTAATTCACTATTATCCTACTAAATTGCATGTATCTGAATCATCCTTCATAGTGAATCAGTCATTAAATTTTATTTATCAAGAATATAAGAAAATTGGAAGTCTAAATACTTTTATTATTCAACCAATATTCTATACCTCAGATTTAGTTCATGCTGTGTAAATATGTACTTGATACTTTTGTGGTTTGTGTACACCAAAAAATGTTCTTCTAGTAAGTAATGTCTCCAACATCGTAATGTGTGAACCACTTTAGCTAACTCAAGATATTTTGTTGGGTAATTCCTATCATGTGTACCCAAATATTGAGAACCATATGCCAAGACTATACCTCCCTACACAATGAATTCTCATATCCTAATAAAATATTCATCATAGTACATTCTGTAAATCCTTCATGGCTCTAGAAGAAACAATATCCACCCCAAAGTCAGTGTCCCTTTCAGTACCTATAAAGTTTAATAATAATAATCTAACCATACAAGCTTCACACCTTTCTTATTCATGACCATAAGCGGTGGTTCTTGGAATTATAAGTTCTGTGGGAAATTCCTATAGTATCCAGATTTCCCCAAGAAATGTTGTACCAAAAATAAAATCTTAGGCTTCTGCCCAGAAAGTACAGCTTTTTCCTTCTCTTTGTAAAATGTTTCTTATGTATCTAAGATAATGCATCCTAGGAAGTGATTATTATCCATCCAGAAGTTTCACTTTGTGAGCATAGAATATAAATTATTCTCTATAATTATTTTCAATTGATATTAAGATGTTTGGAATTTTTATGATGATTATGAGAATAAACCAAGATATCATCCATGAATACCACAAAAAATGAATCTAGATAAGGATTTAATAGTCAGTTCATCATGCCATGAATACCTATAGCATGTTTGTGAGACCGAACAACATAACATAATAATAATATAGACCATACATATTATTAAAGGTTTTGTAAGGTATATCTTATGGTCTAACACCCACATGATGATAAACATATCACACATAAATAATTAATATTACTTGATATCCTTAGAGCTGGTCACAGAGATCATCTATCTAAGATAGAGGATACTAGTTCATAACCATTCGATGGTTAAACTTCAAATAATCCAATCATATCCTAAAGGTACTGTCCTCACTTTTTAAAAAATTAGAGGTGAACCCCATAGAGAAGTATTGGTTCTAATAAAACCCTTTGCCTCTAAATCCTCTATCTTCCTATTCAAATATTGTATCTTATTATTATCCATATTGTATGGTGGAATGGATACTGGTGTATCTACATGCACTATCTCAATATAAAACTCTACCTCTCTCATTGGAGGTAATCCTAAAAATCCATCAGGGAAGTTGTCCAAGAAATGATCAACCACTAGAGGGAAATCAGCTTGATGTGTTCCCTGATAATCCATATATAAGTTCACAATATGGGTTGTCATTCCACCAAGCCCCTGATACATTGGTCCATCCTATCTCTCCTAGACATTTCATTCACCCTTGTGAATGAAATAACCACACTATGCTGATGTGAAGGTCACCCTTTGGAAATATAAATCAATGAATAAAGAAAGGTAACCAACCATACCATCCCAAGAATGATGCTAAAACCTCTCATCTTGAGAAAAAAGAGGCTCCATACAAAGTGACACCCACTAATATCAAGGGGAACTCCCTACACTAATATATATCCTCTAATCTAATTTACAAAATAGTGTTAAGTTTCACGAATCCATCATATGTATTAAAACTAATCCCAATGATATCTATAAGGAGCATCAATATAAAGCTATGCGAATCCCCTATATATAAAAGTTTAGAATCTAAATTAAAGGATATAAGAATAATACCTCAAACATAAGTAGGATTGGGATCCTACTGATCAAGGTTTTGTTGCAATGCATATATCTAGCCTAAACCGTATCCCTATGATACTTCTCGAATACCCAGAGCAGATCCAATCTGTTGTCATTGTAAAACAAGGGTCTTTATACAATGGTCACAACCACCACCTTACCCTGATCATCCACCCATACTCTAGTTTCTTTCTTGATAAGAATATATTGATCCCACTGCTGAATGTGGAGTCATTGAAAACCCTATCTCACTAGATAATGGAGGAAAAGTTCTATAGAAGAACTTTAGATGGCCCATCTTGCATCAATATCAACACTCAACTAGGTCCCTCATGCATTGTGGCCTTGTATGTCCCAACCTACCACACTAGTAGCACCCCACATGGATTCTTGAATATGTTATTTGACTAATAGCATCACCTCATGGAATCTATAGAGGATTCTTCCTACTACTAGTCGATACGGTACCCGATCTTAATGTTGAACTTCCATGACTAGTACCTCCAACCTCTATCATGTTATGATCTTTGATAACTAAATAATTTTCTATTACAAAAATGGTAGTCATCTAAAATAAATTCAGATATGATCATATGTCATACCTAATAACATCCTCAAATATCCTAGATTTTGACATGTCATCACCCATCAAAATAGTTGCAAAGAACCAACGATCAGTAAAGCGAGGTGAATATTCCATAATAGATAATGCACCTTGCTCAAGATTCCTAAAATACCATGATTGATTAGATGTATATGCGTCAGGGTAGAAATATTCATATAAGAACAAATAAAAAAACCTCATAAACTTATCCTAATAAAGATATTTCTAATTTATAACATCCCACCACCTTTGGGTGGAATCACACAACATATAGGTAATGATCAATAACTTCCTCTCAAGAATAGAATCATAATGCTTTATGATAGATAACATAGCCTGAGGACATGAATCCACATATTTAGGTTTTCCATCACCCTAAAAATTGGTTAGATACTGCTGTTGGAACTCATGCTTCAACTCTATAAAAATTGGGGTAGGTCTTAGTGATCCCTGAATGTTCTATAGGAACCACATAAATCCTTCCAATAAATATTCCTTTGAACCTATGTTTGGTACAAAAACTGGTGCCCCAACTAGCAATATAAGAGAATCTAATGGTATCCCAGGGGCCACCGCCACTGGAGTGTGGTCATCACCACCCTCCTGGCACATGACTAGAGTTCTTCATGGTGGCATACATCTAAAACTTCAAATGAACAACTCATATAACAACCTTATCAAATTTATAGTTCAAAACCAATTATACTAAAATAGGATAGGTACAAGCCTTACTATATAAGACGAAACCACTTTTCCTACTACATGAGTACGGTCTATGCGATGTATAGATCATGTAAAATGAAGAGACAAGGCCAACTTCCCACTACTAAGGTCAGGTCTGGTAAATGTTCTCTAATATAAGAAATTTTAGTTTCCTTTTCACTTCAAATTGAGTTATTTTTTCATTTCTATTTATATCTATACTAATTTCACATTTATATCATGATTATTTTTTGTAGTTTTAACCAAAGGTTAAAGAAATTTAAATCCATGAGGGTCAATACTTCCCAGGAACCAATTTATGGCATCTACATGATTCACACCATAAAAATTCCTAAATACCAATCAAAACATGAAGTATATCCATCACAACACCTATCACAATAGCATGAAACAAGTAATAAATACTAAATTGCATCAAATAATGCCTAGAATGTGATTAAAACATGTGAATAATAGGATGAATGATATTTCATACCCTCATCTCATCGTGTTTCAATGAAATATAACCCCCAATCAAATATATAGTAAATAAACAATACAAGTGAATCACCAAAAGGTGGAATCAAATCAACTGTGATAGTTATAATCTAGAAAATATCAATTTTAGTCATGGAAATTTGGATTTTTTTATAAAAGGGGTAGCTAATCCTAATAAAAAATAATTACCAAACTCATATTCCTTCCAATCACTTTATAGTGATATCAAATAGTATATAAAACTAGAAAATACAGCTTTGATTCCACTTTTTAAAATTCTAAACCGATATTTCACTCAAATGTGCCCCAATCTTGGTGGGTAAAATTTCCTCAAGAACATATAACCAAATTCCAAAGGCTACTGACTAGTAGTGATGGCCTAACTGTGTCCATGGGGAGAATATTCCCTCATCACTAGAGTGTAGCACAACAGAATATCAATAACATATAAGTAGCATAACTATTAATGAAAATTAAATAATAGATATCCAACAACAATATATAATAATATAAAAGGTAAGATCATATAAAATAATGATGATACATATCATATGTCTTTACAAAATAACCAAAATAGGTATACAATTGTATATTACAATACATGTAACAAAATTATAAAGTTGATAGAAATTATCCACTCACGCATCATGAGCCTCAGCTCAGTCCCATGATCCCCTGATCCTAAGCAGAAATCATGAACCTATAGTAAGTAACCTACCCTTATCATTACCTAGAATCATATAGTCTATTTGAGAACCTAATGTAGCCTGAAAATGGTGTGAGACAAAATCCCAGTAGGCAATCACCCAAGGTCTGTTCACTCTAGTCAGTCAGTATATAATAGTTACAGTGTACATGCAGTATAGTAACAAGTAAGGAAGTACTAAAATTAAACATTCTAATATGTCTATGTCCTCATTTAAAAGTTAGTTCATTTCATTAATTCCATTTAGAATATTAGTAATTGAATTAACAATAAAAAATGTATCATTTTTTAGTATGATCAATTAATGATTCAATTTTATTTTATCAAAGAGTCTTGAGACCTGAAACGCAACCCAAAATCCCTTATAGTTACAACATGATCAAAGGAGGACTTCAAAGGCCACCCATAAAGTAAAAAATTATTAATCCAATCTTATTCTTTGTCTTGGTGTTTGTTTCAAGTAACTCATTCCATTAATTATTCAATTTAGAACCCGAGCCCATCTATAACAACCCTAGTTTTATTACATTACTTTAACATCATTTTAATGATAAAAAACATAAATACATTACACAAAGAGAATTTAAAGGTTTAGTGTCTTTAGAAAACCAGGACCATATATAACATTTATAACATAAAACATAAACATTTATTTAATTCACTCTTCTACAGCTTCTTATTGTCCCTTGAAATATTTTTTGTACACATATCCACCTGAGGATATACATAGAAAAGGGTGATATAAAATCACAGTAAGAGGATAAATAAGAACATGAAAAAATATAAAATGAGATGGTAATAATAATTATCATCTTAACATAGGAATTTGATCATAATTGTTATAGGAAACATTATGAAAACAATTGGAATGTGACAATGCATAAAAATAAAACATCATGTCTTAGTGGTCTACTACAACACAAAGTTTTGAAAAAAAATAAGCAACATTTTCACACATAATTTCAATTTAACTAATGAGATTCATCACTTTACTGAATGTGTTAGAGTGATATATAATTTTGGGCACACTCATAAGATCATAACATTTTCATTGTGCTTTATAATACCAGGCAAACCCATCACATTAAAACATTTACATTACCATGCATGCCACATAGAAAAGGTTTTGGCCTTAAACATAAAATAACCCATGGAAAATAATGGGTTTAGATTTATAAATCATATATTTATAAAAATTGGATCCTCACCAGAAATAGGGAATAACATACTTCATATAAGAAACATCAACCTTGGGTGAGAAGTAAAAGGTGTGTTTTTGAAAGAAGAGTTCTTTTGTAAAACATTTTGTTTGACATAAAATCTACCAGAAAACATGTATATTACATAAAAGGTAAGATAATTAGTAAGAAATGATTTTTTAAGGAATAACCATACTGATATTGTAACACCCCAAGCTTCCACGGTATGCTTCCCTTTGAATAATACAGTAGCGTGTGTTGTACGCAACTTCGAATTCTAACACACACCACAACCAATCAAACTAGCCGTTATGAATAGTAATCCCCAATTTTTGAAATTTTATAAATTTTATCTTCCAAAATGGACTTCATTTTTGAATTTGGAATATCTAAATTATCTTAGGGTGAATTTTTGGTATTTTTCTGAAAACTTTCAATTTTTGATGAATAGTGAAAAAACACAGAGTTATAGTTTAAAACCGAATTTTTATTTAAATAATTATTTATTTTATTTAAATTTAATTAAGGTAAAAATATATAAATAATACATATATAAGTTCAATGTAATTAATTGAGTTCAAAATAATTTAAGATATATAAAAATTTTCTTGAACTTTTCGCCGTCTTTTACCCACCTCATAGGAGAATTTAGAAATTCACATAAAACATAATTTTACCGCTTCTATGAGTGGAATTTCAAAAATCCAAGAGACATGGTTAATATCAAGGAGAAAAATATGGTTCAATGAGATGAAAATAATTTTTGGTGAATAGTAATTTTTTACTTTTATTTACCACGGTTAAAAGTAAATAGGGTAACTAAGGGTAAAAGTGATATTAATAATACCCTAACACATGTCCTAATTCTTTTGGATAAGTGTATCTCGACTACAAACAACCTTAGGAATAAAATATTATCATTTAGATCCACTTGGATTAGATTAGGAAATTTATTATTATTTAATTCAAAGAAGAGTTAAAAGAGTTAAAATCAAGGTTTATTTACTAAAACATTTTTAATATAGGGTTATACATAAGATAAATTCGATTTTAAATATTAGTTAGAAAGATAAAATTATTTCCTAAAAAATGGTATTTTATTTTTAATTTTTAGACAATAAATAATTTAATTTATTTATGACACAATGGTGATGCAGTAATTACCTAATTAATGAAATATTAAAATAATTGATATTATAAATATCAAAATAAATGTAATTTGAGACTTTTTATGAATTAAAATAATTTTATAGGTTAATATGACATATTAGGATTGGTTATATAATTTTTTTTAAGTAATGATGCTGTTATGAAATTATCAAAAACAAAATACACAATAGTGTCAAAATTGACATAAAAGAGTTTCTAAAACAAATATTATATTATTAATTGATATTATATTCCTAAAAATCTAAGGTTCGAATAAAAGACTTATATAATGATAGGTGTATCATTAATGGACCACTTGGTGGTCTCTTGGATGTATATAGTAAGTTTATTAACTATATAATATAAAAATACAAAGTGACATGGTAAATGTCAAACTAATTAACTAAGAGTCAAAACCAAATGATAAGGTTAATATAATGACCCAAACCTGTCTAAAATATATTTTTTTGAAATTATTTCGACCCATACCCACCTTAAAATTTAAATAATCCACTTTTGAGCCATTAAAAACCGAATATGAATTTATTATAAAATAATATTTCTAGCTTTTCCAAAGGTTCCCCTCACCCTCTTATAAAAGGGTACTACCCCTTATCACTAATTCACACATTAAAAGCCTTTTGGTTCGGCCAAAACCTCCCCAAAAACTCTATAAACTTCCCTCACTTCAACCTAGAGGCATTAGTTTTATCAGAAATCCAACTTAAGGAGCCCTTTTGATCAAATCAAAAAGAAGAATCCGATTAAGAGGTAATGTTTTCACCACCCTCTTTCAAGTTCCTTTCTTCTTCAACTTCTTATTTCTTTGCTATTACCATTCTAAAATAATAACTCCAGTATCTTATATATACTGTGATGTTATTATAAATATGGTACAACCATATTCAGTATTCTATCCATCCTTTGAATGACATGTCACCATACATGCGTACGTACGGCTTACCGTCTCCACGTCGTGGTGTAATTGTTATTCAAAACATCATTATTTGGATGGGTATAATAATGATGTGTAATTCATGTAAATAATAAATATAACATGATAATGATTCTGTTTATATGATATACCATCCAATTATATATTATTTTAATATCGAAAGAATGATATTGTCGCTCGTGCGTACGTATGGACTACCGTCTCCACGAACGCAATGAGATTCATTCCCCATCGTATCCATTCGAGAATAATTATAATTTGATGATTAAAAGTAATGTTTAAGAACTTTATATCATTCTAGATATTAATAAGATACAAACTATCCATAACAAACACATCCTATGTAACAAAACATATAAAAGAAAACGAGTAAGTTAACACCCGAAACGACGATAATACTAAGATATTATTAACAAAGCAATGTTAAAAGATCATATATGATATAATATTAATGTATATGATTCTTGAATAATTTAATAACAATTATTTCACCATTATATAGGAGGTTAACCTACCCTTGTCCAAGGAAAAGTACAAGGTAAGGGTTTATTTCACAATCTCTTCATTATCTGAGGTTGTTTATACGTAAATATATACTAGGACCTCTTTATCATCCACATCGATGTTTCTTAAAAATGTATTTCAAAACATTCTTAATATTTTACAGAATATGGGTTAAAGTCATTTATACCCTTGTTTGACTTTTTATAAGAAGTTTATAAAGGAATCTTTCTGTCGTTTTCCAAATAAGGTCCTTTTTAACCTTTTCGACAGAATTTAGGTAAGAATGTCTTTTTTAACTTATACGGTAGGTGTGGCTATTTTCCACCGTTATAAAATATTAGAAGCTTCCATTACAATCTTATAAGAATATTTTCAAAGTAAAAGTTTTATTTTATAATTATGTGACTTTTAAATGATTTAAAAGAAATATATATTTCTCTCAAATAGTTTTGATTTCATCTATGTCAACATCCTTTGATGGATTTTAATCTTATTTGAAGTTTATTTATTATGATACAAAACTTTCATATTGTATTGAAGGTTTTGTGATATTTTTGGATGTGGATGTGTTATTTTTATACCATTCATGGTTTATGGAGAAAGTATTGACATTTCGTATGCTAGTTTTAATACGATTGTTTATGTTATGTTTAAACCTGTTCATATGAGGAATGAATTGGACTTAATATGTGACGGGTGGAGCCCGCTATAGCTCCTATATGCATCGGTAGGTCTCATGAGACAAAATATTGTCTTTGAACAAGGCCTTGACAAAATATTATTTGTAGTCTTGGCATGAGGCCTTAGTTATGTGGTTATGATAGTCTGGAATTATGCATTCCTTCATTATGAAAGTGGTTATTGATATTGCATGTGATTATTCGACTAGTAGAATATCCATGTGAATAAGTAAATGGCATTATTTCATTTTATTTTTTCTATATTATGCCGAAGTTCGAGTTTAAAAGGCTTTTGTTTTAGTTATATATTACCTTAAATGTTTATGCTTATTTATGAAAGTTTCTGCTATATTGTTATCCTTACTGAGCATCTGAGCTCACCCTTTTCAATGTTTTATTTTTCCTAGGATGCGAAGAAGTAATTTATGAATGACCTATAGGGATAGTATGAGGGGATATTAAGACAAGATGTTGTTGTAGTTGTTTTCACTTTATGATGTAATGTAAACTTTATGAATGTATCTAGTGTTTCCAAGGCTACTAAACTAATCGGTCTTTCGAGACTTGATCTTTTGTGATCATGCCAATATTATGTAATAATGCACCGACTCTGGGTAACTGGGGTTGGGGCATTACAGTTGGTATCATAGGAAGTTTAGTACAAACCTTGGAAGCTAGATTTAGATAAACTTTGATTAGAGCACATAGATCTAAGATAGAATTTGAGGATTAGTATAGAAGAACTTCCTAGAATTTTGTTATTGTAGAATTTTTGTGAGTTTTCTGAGCAATACATCCCTGTATAGATATGAGCAGGTAGAGGCGGCTCTGGCACAGATGTACCTAAGGTTAAAACCTGAAAACACTACTTTGAGCTAGACTCGAACGGGAACTGGTGCACGACAACGGGCCTTGCTGCACTCTTGGTTATGAAACTCCCGGGGGATATGCTTAGGATAATTCTCATTTTCATTACAAACCATTATGAAGGGTTTATGAGTATATAATTACTCAAAGAAAACATTTTTATGTTTATGGATTATATCCATAAATTTTTCAATTTATGTTAAGTGTTTTATAAGTATGGAATTATGTATTTTGATTCATAAACTAATATATTTTATGACATTGTTTAGAAATGGCACCTAGTGGAAGAACTGGAAACCGTATCAATGAACGCACTCCATGTAGAGATTTTCCTCCTACTCAAGATAATTACAGTGGAGATGGTCATGAAACTGGTGCTGATCAACTAATCACCATACTGGGACAACTCACTCAGGTCATGAATAATAAAATTACCCGTATGGAGCACCCTAATCCACAACGTGGAGGATCAATGTTAGATCACTTAATGAGGAAAAAACCACCAACATTCAATGGGAGTACAAATCCATTGGTAGCTGAGCAATGGATAAGTTCCCTAGAAAAAATATTTAAGGCTTTGGGGAGTAGTGAAAGGGAAAAAGTTATCATGGCATTTTATCGCCTCACTGGAGATGCTGATCAATGGTGGTCATTGATACAAAACACAAAGGAAGATGATGAAGTATAAAATATGGAATGGAGAGAGTTTAAAGAGCTTTTCTTAGAAAAATACTTTCCTCATGACCATTGAGCAGATATGGAAAGACAATTTCTGATTCTAAGACAAAAGGAGGATGATAATGTCGCAAAGTATGAGGCTAACTTTACAAGGTTAGCAAGGTATGCTGGAGATTATATTCATAACCCAAGAAGTAAGATTGATTGTTTCTTTGATGGGTTAAAACCATTTCTTCATCGAGCATTAGTGTCACAGTCCTTCTTGTCGTACGAAGATATTGTCTCATGTTCTATCAAGATAGAAAAAGAATTCTTTAAGTCTTATGACTTTAAAGCAAAGCAAGAGAAGAAGAGATATACTGATAACTCTAGGAACAGATATAAGGGGAAGAAGGGAAAAGTTGAATATCCATCATGCAATAAATGTGGGAAGAAACACCCTAGTAATTTCTTGAAGGGAATGGGAGTCTGTTATAAGTGTGGTGAAAAATGCCACCAAGCTCGTGATTGCAAGGGGAAGAAAGAAGCTACCGATGTTCAATGCTACAACTGCAGAGAGATGGGACATTATTCAAATGAATTTCCTAATAGTTAGGGAAACTTACCTCAAAAAAGGACAAGGGATCATGACCAAGCTTATGCTATCACTACTGCTGAGTTAGAAGCTCTGAAGGACGTGGTGGCAGGTAATTTAATGGTTTCCTCAAGTTTAGAAAATGCTTTATTTGATTCTGGATCATCGCATTGTTTCATATCTTCCCAGTTTTCTAAGAAAATTAGATATTTCTAATTTTATTTAACAAGGGAGTTGTCAGTTAAAACTCCTAAGGGAAGTATCATTGAAACAAAGTTTTGTGAATCAGTACCCATTAGAGCACATAAATTTTCTTTATATGCTAATCTCATCGTCATACCTATTATTGAGTTTGATATAATCCTCAGTATGGATTGGCTTTCAGACCATGATGTGAAGATTTATTGTAAGAAGAAGGAGGTTACAAGTTTTGATGATGAAGATAAGGAACACCTTATCTTTAGAACAGAATCGTCACCACCTAATTATTATCTAGATCCACCCCCATTAGCGCAACTAAATTCAATTATTGGGGAGGAAGAGAATGAAATGACTGTGGGTAAGGAAAGTAATGTTCAAATAGAGGATGTACCTATTGTGAAAGAATATATAGATGTGTTTCTGGAAGATTTACCTGTACATCCTCTAGAACGATAAATTGAGTTTTCCATTGATTTAATTCCTGGTTCAAGGCCTATATCGAAGAACCCTTATAGAATGTACACTATGGAATTATTTGAACTAAAGAAACAACTAGAGTAATTGAGTAATAAGGGATTTATTTGACCTAGTGTTTCTACATGGGGAGCCCCTATCCTTTTTGTTAAGAAGAAAGATGGATCTATGAGGTTATGTATCGACTACAGGGAGATTTCTGATTTTGTGTCAAGATGTATGGTTTGTCAACAAGTGAAAGCTAGAAGGAAAAAGCCTGGAGGAGTCATGAAACATCTTCCCATACTGTAGTGGAAATGGGATAATATTATGATGGACTTTGTCATGGGACTACCAAAGACTCCTAGAAAGAACGATGTAATATGGGTCATTGTTGATCGTCTTACCAAGTCAGCACATTTTCGTGCTATAAGGGAAGATTTACCACTTGAACATTTAGTAAGAATATATATTAATGAAGTTGTGAGACTTCATGGAGTACCCCTATCAATTGTTTCAGATCGTGATCCCCGTTTTACTTCAAGATTCTGGAAGTGTCTTCAGAAGGCCTTGGATACTGAACTTCGTTTGAGCACTGCCTACCACCCTCAAACAGATGGACAATCAGAATGGACTATTCAAACCTTAGAAGACATGTTGAGATCTTTCTCACTTGACTTTCAGGGTATGTGGGATCAATATTTACCTCTGGTAGAATTTTCTTATAACAATATCTTCCATTCGAGTATTCAGATGGCACCATATGAAGCGTTATACGGAAAGAGATGTCGCACACCAACCTGTTGGGATGACGTTGGTGAAAGAAAACTTGTAGGCCCAGAACTTGTGGAGGAAATGATGGAAAAGGTAAAGGCAATCCAAAACCACATCAAAGCATCTCAAAGTAGGAAAAAAAGCTATACTGATAGCCGAAGGAAGGATTTGGAATTTCAGGTAGGAGATCATGTTTTCTTGAAGGTATCTCCTTGGAAGGGAGTTATACGTTTCAGTAAGAAGGGTAAATTGAGTCCCAGGTACATTAAACCCTTCAAAATTCTAGAACGAATTGGGGCTATAGCTTATCGGTTGGAAATGCCGCCAAGTCTCTCCAAAGATCACGATGTGTTCCACATATCACTGTTGAGAAAATACATGCCTCACCCAACGCATGTACTCACTTACGAGGAATTAGAACTGGAACCCGATCTGTCTTATTGCGAAGAGCCCATCAGGATTCTTGATACAAGAGAACAAGTGCTGAGAAACCGGATGACTCATCTGGTAAAAGTTCTATGGAGAAACCATAAGATAAAAGAGGAAACGTGGGAACCCGAGGAACTTATGATGAAGAACCACCCAAGTATTTTTATGCAATAATATTCTAGAAATTTTGAGGATGAAATTATTTGAATGAGGGGAGAATGTAACACCCCAAGCATCCACGATATGCTTCGCTTTGAATAATACAGTAGCGTGTGTTGTACGCAACTTCGAGTTCTAACATACACCACAACCAATCAAACTAGCCGCTATGAATAGTAATACCCACTTTTTGAAATTTTATAAATTCTATCTTTCAAAATGGACTTCATTTTTGGATTCAGAATATCAAAATTAGCTTAGGGTGAATTTTTGGTATTTTTCTGAAAACTTTCAATTTTTGATGAATAGTGATAAAACACTAAGTTATAGTTTAAAACCGAATTTTTATTTAAATAATTATTTATTTTATTTAAATTTAATTAAGGTCAAAATAGATACATAATAACGATATAAGTTCAATGTAATTCATTGGATTTAGTTCAGAATAATTTTAGATATATAAAACTTTTATTGAACTTTTCACCGTCTTTTACCCACCTCCTATGAGAATTTAGAAATTCACATAAAACTTAATTTTACCACTTCTATGATTGGAATTTCAAAAATCTGAGAGACATAGTTAATATCAAGGATTAAAATGTGGTTCAATGAGATGAAAATGATTTTTGGTGAATAGTAACTTTTTACTTTTATTTACCACGGTTAAAATTAAATAGGGTAATTAAGGGTAAAAGTGATATTAATAATACCCTAACACATGTCATAATTATATTGGACAAGTTTATATCAACCAAAAACAACTTTAGTAATAAAATATTATCATTTAGGTCCACTTGGATTAGATTAGGACATTTATTATTATTTAATTCAAAGAAGAGTTAAAAGAGTTAAAATCAAGGTTTAATTACTAAACTATTTTTAGTATAGGGTTATGCATAATATAAATTCGATTGTAAATATTAATTAGAAAGATAAAATTATTTCCTACATAATGGTATTTTATTTATAATTTTTAGACATTAAATAATTTAATTTATTTATGACACAATGGTGATGCAGTAATTACCTAATTAATGAAATATTAAAATAATTGATATTATAAATATAAAAATAAATGTAATTTGAGACTTTTTATGAATTCCAATAATTTTATAGATTAATATGACATATTATGATTGGTTATATAAATTTTGTTTGAAGTAATAATGATTTTATGAAATTATCAAAAACAAAATACCCAATAGTGTCAAAATTGACATAAAAGAGTTTTTAAAACAAATATTATATTATTAATTGATATTCTATTCCTAAAAATATAAGTTTTGGCCAAATGACTTATATAATGATAGGTGTATCATTAATGGACCACTTGGGGGTCTTTTGGATTCATATAGGAAGTTTATTAACTATATAATATAAAAATACAAAGTGACATGGTAAATGTCAAACTAATTAACTAAGAGTGAAAACTAAAAGATAAGGTTAATATAATGACCCAAACCTATCTAAAATCTATTGGTTGAAAGTATTTCGACCCATAACCACCTTAAAATTTAAATAATCTACTTTGGAGCCATTATAAACCGAATATGAATTTATTATAAAATAATATTTCTATCTTTTCCAAAGGTTCCCCTCACCCCTATTATAAAAGGGAACTCCCCCTTCTCACTAATTCACACATTCAAAGCCTTTTGTCTCGGCCAAACCCTGCCCAAATACTCTCTAAACTTCACTCACTTCAACCTAGAGGACTTAGTTTGATCATAAATCCAACTTAAGGAGCCCTTTTGATGAAATCAAAAGGAAGAACCCGATTAAGAGGTAATGTTTTCACCACCCTCTTTCAAGTTCCTTTCTTCTTAAACTTCTTATTTATGTTCTATTACCATTATAAAATAATAACTCCAGTATATTATATATACTGTGATGTTATTATAAATATTTTACAACCATATTCAGTATTCTATCCATCCTTTGAATGACATGTCACCATACGTGCGTACGTACGGCTTACCGTTTCCACGTCGTGGTGTAATTGTTATTCGAAGCATTATTAGTTGGATGGGTATAATAATGATGTGTAATTAAAGTAAATAATAAATATAACATGATAATGATTCTGTATATATGATATACCATCCAATTATATATTATTTTAATATCTAAATAATGATATTGTCGCTCGTACGTACGTACGGACTACCGTCTCCACAAACACGATGAGATTCATTCCCCATCGTATCCATTCGAGAATAATTATCATTTGATGATTAAATGTAATGTTTAAGAACTTTATATCATTTTGTATATGAATAAGATACAACCTATCCATAACAAACACGACTTATGTAACAAAACATGTAAAAGAAAACGAGTAAGTTAACACCCAAAACGACGATAATACTAAGATATTATTAACAAAGAAATGTTAAAAGATCATATATGATATAATATTAATGTATATGATTATTGAATAATTTAATAGCAATTATTTCACCATTATACATGATGTTAACCTACCCTCAACCAATGAAAAGTACAAGGTAAGGTTTTATTTCACAATCTCTTCATTATCTGTGGTTGTTTATACGTAAATATCTATTGGGACCTCTTTATCATCCACATCCATGTTTCTTAAAATTGTATTTCAAAAAATTCTTACTATTTTACAGAATATGGGTTAAAGTCATTTATACCCTTGTTTGACTTTTTATAAAATGCTTATAAAGGAATCTTTCCGTAATTTTCCAAACAAGTTCCTTTTTAACCTTTTCGACAGAATTAAGGTAAGAATGTATTTTTTAACTTATACGACGAGTGCAGCTATTTTCCACTATTATAAAATCTTAGAAGATTCCCTTACAATATTATAAGAATATTTTCAAAGTAAATGTTTTATTTTATAATTATCTGACTTTTAAATGATTTCAAAAAAAGAGATATTTCTGTCAAATAGTTTTGATTTCATGTATATCAACATCCTTTGATGGATTTTAAGATTATATGAAGTTTATTTATTATTATACAAAACTTTCATATTTTATTGAAGGTTTTTTGATAAGTTTGACTGTGGATGTGTTATTTTTATACCATTCATGGTTTATGGGGAAAGTATTGACATTTTGTATGCTAGTTTTAATACGAATGTTTATGTTATGTTTAAACATATTCATATGAGGAATGAATTGGACTTAATATGTGATGGGTGGAGCCCTCTATAGCTCCTAGATGCATCGGTAGGTCTCATGAGACAAACTAGTGTCTTGGAACAAGGCCTTGATAAAATCTTATTTGTAGTCTTGGCACGAGGCCTTGGTTATGTGGTTATGATAGTCTGACATTATGCATTCCATCATTATGAAAGTGGTTATTGATATTTCATGTGATTATTCGACTAGTAGAATATCAATGTGAATAAGTAAATGGCATTATTTCATTTTATTTTTTCCATATTATGCTGAAGTTCGAGTTTAAAAGGCTTTTGTTTTAGTTATACATTGCCTTAAATGTTTATGCTTATTTATGAAAGTTTCTGCTATATTTTTATCCTTACTGTGCATATGAGCTCACCCATTTCAATGTTTTATTTTTCCTAGGATGTGAAGAAGTAATTTATGAATGACCTGTAGGGATAGTATGAGGGGATATGAAGACAAGATGTTGTTGTAGTAGTTTTCACTTTATGATGTAATGTAAACTTTATGAATGTATCTAGTGTTTCCAAGGCTACTAAACTAATCGGTATTTTGAGAATTTATCTTTTGTGATCATTCCAATATTATGTAATAATGCACCGACTCTTGGTAACTGGGGTCTGGGAATTATAGAAATTGGAGTGAAATAGGGAGAACCCGAAGAAAGAATGTTGGATTAAAGAATTCCCCTTACCTTGTATCTGAACACATTATTCACTTTAATGTCCTATATAATGACATTATATTCATTAATTAGAAATTAAATAACATTTTATATATGAATATGATTCATTATGTTCTGATTTAGTTATTTTTTTGGGCCTTTGTGTGAGTTATAGAGTTTACATTCATTGTTCGAGTGTGTTAATATTCTTAGCTTTTATGAACGTTTCACTTTTACACATAAATAAAAGCTTGTGTAGAACATGGATAAACATATAGAAATGATATGACATGTCACCAATGATATTATAGGATTTTAAATTACATTATATTGATTTTTTTATATACCATAAAGATGAATCATTTGTTAAAATTTAATGATGATCATTAGGAGTTAATTTTGGCTGTTTTTTTGGATTACAACGAACATGTTTTGATTTAACATTTAGTATTATGTATAAAATATGTTTTTAGAACATAAAAGGGGTTAAAAATACATATGAAAATCTGTTTTCAAACATTTGATGGTTTTTTTATCTTTTAAGGAGATGAAGGAAAAAGGAAGTTCATCGCCCACGATTTAGGTAAATTAACACATCACGAGCAAGGATTTCATTTTTATAAAAAATGAGAGAGATGAAGGAGTATAATGAATAATATTACATTAACATGATATAATAATATTATATCTATCATACTATAGTTATCATGATATTTTGATAAAATCATTTGAGGATAAGATAATAAATGAAATGAAATTTGAATGGAAATTGAAAGAAAAGAGAGAGAAATTACCTCTTGAATATATCATCTTTGAGAGCCTCTTTAGGGAAGAAGTTTTGATATTTTTATTAGACCAAGGGTCTCTGGATGTGGGGGAGGGTCTAGGGAAGATATTTGGTCAGAATTTAGAGTAGGCACAATGTTTGATATGTGTGAGGAAATGAGGTTGTGAGCAGTGGTATTTATAGTTGAGGGGAGAGGGGTTTTCTCAATATTATATTCATTAATTTATTATTTATCCACAAGATAAGAAATAGTGGGGATTATTATGACTAAAAATAGTAATAAGTGAATTTTAGTTTAAACCAATGTCCATTTACATAATCTACGACTTAATCATGATGCAAAAATTCATTTACTTAGCATATTTTGGAAATTATTGGATTTCACTATTCACAAAAAAGAAAAGTATTCACCCTATCCATTTTTTGACTAGTAGAATATAAAAATGAACTCCATTTTATGAAAATAATTTTCGAAATATGAATAATTTAATTTATAATTTAAATAAAAATTTACTTGAAAAATGAAAAAATTAAAAACTTCCTTTCTAACAGCTTGAAAAATTAATTATGGTCTCATAAAATTATCATATAATCATAAGACATCAAAATAATAGTTTATGAATAAATTTTATGAAAATATATTTTTTAAATTATTTAATTAATTAATAAATATTCATGACTTACAAAAATACCAACACTATAATATAATTATATCATATTATCACTTATAGGATGAATAAATTTTATTTATACTATCTTTGGTAAGGTTACTATTATCATGGCCAATTTACTATTCATAAGTGTCATATTACTATTTATAAGGGTAACATTACTATTAATATAGGTATATTACTATATGCCAAAAATTTTGTTTGTCATATTGGACTCCAAATATCTTTCTAATCAGAATCGTCTTTGTTAGATTTTTGAAATTCAAATCATAGAAGTGGAAAAATCATGTTTAATGGTCACATAGTATTTAGTATAATGATATGTCATTATGTTTCTTAATTTTATTTAATCTGATTATGAAATTACTAAAATAAGTTAGAAATTCTATTGATAAACATTTGGTTCGTTACATTCTTCTCTCCTTTTGAAATTTTATACTCGAAATTTCGTTTTACATAAACAAGTAAGGGTAATTATCCTTCATCAAATCCTTCAGTTCCCAATTTTCTTCTTCATACTTATGGTTCCTCTACAAAACTTTGACAAGTTTGGTTGTCTTGTTGCATAGAACTTTATCTCTCTAATCCAAAATCTTTACTGGCTTCTCTTCATAAGAGAGATCATCTTCCAAATGTACCACCTCTGAGTTCAGTACATGTGAGGGATCTGGTATGTACTTCCTTAGGAGTGATACATGAAACAAATCATGAACATGATCTATATTTTGTAGAAGTGAAAGCTAATATGCCATGGATCCTATGCAGTCAAGGATCTCAAAGGGGAAAATGAACCTTGGTCTTAACTTCCCTTTAATTCCAAACCACATGACTCTCTTCGATGGTGATATTCTAAGGAAGACTTTTTCTCAAACATAGAACTCTAAGTCCCTTCGACAGTTGTCAGCATAGCTCTTTTTCTGAATATTAGTATCTTTGATATGTTTCTGGATGGATTGAACCTTATTTGTCATCTCTTATACATAATCAGTTCCATTTATCTTTCTTTCTCCAACTTCATCCCAACAGGTTGGAGTTCTACATTGCTTTCCATACAGAGCTTCACATGGAGCCATATGAATACTTGAGTGGAAGATATTTTTATATGAGAATTCAACCAATGGGAGATGATGGTCCCATCCACCTTTGAATTCTAAAGAGTAGGATTTGAGCATATCTTCAAACATTTGAATAGTCTTTTCATATTGGCCATCAGTTGGGGGTGATAGGTCAAGCAAAAATTTAATTCAGTACTCAAATCATGTTGAATAATTCTCTAGAATTTAGATGTGAACCTTGGATAATGATCTGAGAAAATTGAGAGTGGAACACCATATAGTCTCACCACTTCCTTCACATATATCATTTCAAGTTGTTCATTATATACATCTTCCCGAATAGAGATAAAGTGTGATGTATTGGTTAGTCGGTCAACCAAAACCCCTTATCACCTTTTTCCCCGAGGATGTCTTCGGGAAACCCATGACAAAGTCCATAGTGACATTCTCCCATTTCCACACGAGAATAGGAAATGGTTGCATCATCCCCTTGTAAATTTGTTTCTTTGTTTTAACTTGAATACATATCAATCACCTTGAGATATAGCCCACAATCTCCTTCTTTATGTTTTCCCACAAGTCGTGTTTCTGGAGATCATGTTACATATTGGTACTCCCTCGATGGATATATAATGTTGAGCTATGTGAATTATCAAATAGCTCCTTATTTATCCCCGGTGATGAAGGCACACAAATCTACGTTCCAAACCGAATCACACCATCATAATTGATATGAATATCTTACGGCCTCCCATCCTTTAATGCATTCACATTCTTTTGTAACTCCAGATCATCTCTGTGTGCCTTCTTAATCTTATCTTGGATTGATGGATGGGAAATCATCTGAAAAATGTAATATGTATTCCATGAAGTTATGATTTCAAAATTCATCCTTTTTATATCCATGAAGATAAGGTATTTCTCAATCTATAACATGTATAGAGTAGAAGGTTATTTTCTATATAGAGCATCATCTACCTTGTTTTCCTTGCCAGGATGATAGTGAATAGATCACTCATAGTATTTTATTATCTCTAACCATATCCTTTGACGCATGTTGAGATCCTTTTGTGTGAATATATACTTTAGGATCCCGTGATCGGTATATATGTCACAATTCTCACCATAGAGGTAGTGACACCAGGTTTTAATGAAAAAAATCATAGTTGTTAGCTTCAGATCATGTGTCAGGTAGTTCTAATCATGGATCTTCAACTTCCATGAGGTATAGGATATCACATTATCATTTTTCATTAGTACAAAATCCAATAATTTTTTTTGAAACATCACTGTATATCAAAAAAAATTCCCTACTTTTTGGTAATGTGAGTACTGGTGTAGTGATCGACATTATCTTTAAATCCTGGAAGCATTCCTCACATTGATCCATATAAACATATTTTACCCCTTTACTAGTTAACTTAGTTAGCGAGCATGATAATCATGAGAAATTTCTCAAAAAACATAAGTTGTACCCAGCTAATTCGAGAGAACTATTTATTTCTATGACACTAGATAGTCTAGTCCATTCCTCAATAACCATTTATTTTGAAGGGTCTGTAAAAAATCCCTCACTTCTGATCACATGTCCCAAGAACGTGAATTGCTTCATCCAAAAGTTACACTTGCTAAACCTAGCGTGGAACTTATCCTTCCTTAAATTTTCCAACACAAGCCTTATATGTTCTTCATATTCCTCCTTTATCTTGGATTAGATGATAATATCAATGATAAACACTACCATAAATTTGTATATGTAATGTATAAAGAATCTATTCATCAAATCCATGAAGATTGTAGGGGAATTAGTAAGTCCAAAGGGTATCAGCAGAAATTCATAGTTCCCGTAATTTATATGAAATGTAGTCTTATAAATATATTCCTTCTTCACCTTTAGCTGATGATATATAGAATAGAGATCCACCTTTGAGAAGTACCAAGCTCCCTAAAATTGATCGAACAAGTCATCTATCCTTAGAAGAGGATACTTGTTCTTTATGGTGATCTAGTTTAGTTACGGATAATCGATACACAGCCACATTAATCCATCCTTCTTCTTCACAAATAGAACTAGAACACCCCAAGGTGATTCACCAGGGCATGTGAACCCTTTTTCTAAATGCTCTGGAATATCCTTCTTTAACTCCTCCAGTTCTATAGGAGCCATCCTATTGGGATACTTTGATATTTTAGTATCTCAGGGTATGAGTTATATTGAAAACTCTACCTCATGATCTGGAGGAAGTCCAAGTAACTCTTTAGGAAATACAACACCATATTCCATCATAATTGGAATTTCCTCTATGTTGACACATTCCTTTGACTCAACTATTTGAGCAAGGTATACTTCTTCTCAGGGAATTAATATCCACACCATTCAAGGATTTCCCATAGGATATTATGATCTTCATTTCATTTATAGAGGATCATGGTGTGGTTGGGAATATGAAAAGATAATTCCTTTTCCCTAAAGATAATATGTGCTATATATATTGAGAGCCAATATATTCCCATTACAGCATCAAATTCCACCAAGGGAAGTGTTATGAGATTCACTAGAAGAATCTTCCCACATACTCCAATAGGAGATGAGTCCAACACTTGGGTTGCAATTATTGCACCATTTAGTGTTTTTACAGATATCTCTACTTCAAGTGTTCGAGGATTCTATTCTATAGATTTAGAAAACTTTCAAGATATAAAAAAATGTGTAGAAGTAGAATCAAATATGATTTTTCCATTCTTAAGTGAATAGGAAGTGTACCTTATACCACTTTATTTTTCTTTCTCAATGTCTATGGTTGTGATGGAATAATCCTTTACCTACTCCTTTGGATTTAGTGGTTGATGAAATTTATTACCCTCAAGGGCTTGAGGTTTAGTGAACTTTCTTGCATAGTGACCCTGCTCCCTATAGTTGTAGCACTAGACCATTGGTGGTTCTCTCCTTCCTCCACCACATTCTCCTTCCTTCTCCTATATTTTTGACACTCTAGATCTTGGTGGTATTCTCTTGAAAACTTGAAGCATTTCCCTATCACTTTGAGGAAATTACCATGATGCTTCATCCCACATATTTTACATGTGGGTGGTTTAGTTTTCTTTCCACCATTCTCATTAGATCCTCCAATATGAAATTCCATCTTTCATTTCTTATTACCAAAGACATGAGACCATTCTACAAACTTCATATCCACTTTCAGAGCACATTGAACGACTTCTTCATAACACCTGATATATTAAATTGTAAGATCCTTTCAAAGGTGTGGTTTTAATCCACTAAATAATATATCCATTTTTTTATCATAGTCGATAACAAAACCTGAAGTATACCTTGAAAGCATTGTGAAATTCACTTCGTAGGTGATGACATATTCTCCATCATTTTTCATTAACTCTATGAATTCTCTCTCCATTTTCATACGAAGAGTTATTGGGCAATACTTGTTAACAAACATTATATTAAAGTCTTCCTACTACATCTCTTCAATTTCATCTCTCATTTTGGTGTTCTTAATAAAATCCCACCATTGGTTGGCCTCTCTATCGAGGCGATAAATGGATAGAGTCACCTTATCCATCTTAGAACAATGAACCACATAAAATTTCTTCTCCACTAAGTTAAACCACTGTTCCACAACTAGTTGATCATAATATCCACTAAACGTTGGTGGTCATTTCCGCATAAAGCACTCAATAGCTAGTTGACCCCTCTAGGGTGAAGGAGGAAGTTCCACATTAATCAGGTTATTTTTCAAAACTGGGGACAAATGGGTAATCATCTCCATGATGTTTTGAAATCCACCACCCAATGAATTGGGAATGTCATTCATGAAATCGATGCATTGTCCCTCGCATGGGATGTTGTCCTAGTTTCTTCTAGTTCCGACCATTTTCTATAATAGAAAAGGTTAGAAGAAAACAAAAGTCAAAATTTCATGAATAAATAAATTATTAATTTGTGAAATTAAAGCTAAAATCATATATAGTGGGATACCTATGTTTAGAAATGCTTCTTGTTTTCTTACATATAATTAGTCTTATACTAGGGTTTTTCACTAAGTTTCTCTAATCATAATTCCCAAATTAACAAAACTATGCATCTGATACAAACTACAATGACCCTACTTTTCATACGTTATATTAACATAATTTTAATGATAAAAAACATAATGAAATTAGAAAAATAGGATCCAAAGGTTTAGTGTATTGGGAAAACTATTACCATACATAAAATTTACAACATAAAACATAAAAATTTATTTAATTCATTCTTCTCCATCTTCTTATTATCCATTGAAATCTCTTTAGTACAGATAGTCGCCTGAAGATATACATCAAAAAGTGGTGAGATAAAATCCTAGTAAGATGATAGATAATAACATGAAACAATATAACAAGGGATGAGAATAATAATTATCATCATAACATTGAAATAATATCATAATCATGAGAGGAAACATTAATAAAAGACTTGGAATGTGGCAATGCATAAAAATGAAACATCATGTCCTAGTGGTCAACTACAACACATAGCTGTGAACAAAGATAGCATCATGTTCACACATCATTTCACATTAATTTGTCAGATTCATCACTTTACCAATTTCATTGGAGATTTATAAAATTTCAGGCTCACCAATCACATCATAACATTTTCATTGCGCTATATAATTCTAGTCACACCCGTCACATCAGAACATTTGAATTATCATGCATGCCACATAGAAACAATATATGATAGGAAAATAAAAAACCCATGGAAAGTAATGGGTTTAACTTCATAAATAATACAATCATAAACTTTGTGTTTTCAAAAGAAAGGGGGAATACTATACTTGATATAAGAACCATTAACCTTGGGTGAGAAGTAAAAGGTGTGTTTTTGAAAGATGAGTTTTTTTTGGAAAACATTTTGTTTGAAATAAACTCCACTAAAAAAATTACATCCCATAAAATATAAGATAATGATTAATAAGTTAATTTTTAAGGAATAACCATATATAAACTGGAGTGGAAGAGGGATAACCTGAAGAAAGAAAGTTAGGTTCGAGAATTCCCCTTACCTTGTATCTGAACAATTTCTTCACTTTAATGGCCTATATAATGAACATATATTTATTAATTAGAAATTAAATAACCCTTTTTACATGAATATGTTTCATTATGTTTTCATTTAGTTCTTTTATGGGCCTTTTTATGAGTTATAGAGTTAAAATTCAATGTTCGGGAGTGTTAATTTTATTAGATTTTATGAACTGTTCACTTGTACACATGAATGGAAGTTCATGTAGAATATGGATAACCAACAAGAATTTCAATTACATGTTACTAATGATATTATAGGATTTTTAATGAACTTATAATTAATTTTTTTATATACCATGAGGATCAATCATTATCTGAAATTTAATGATGATCAATTGGGGTTAATTTTGGCGGTTTATGGATTCCAACGGACATGTTTTGTTTTATCATTTATATTTTTGTATAATTTTTTTTTACAAAACATAAAATGGGTTAAAAAATACATATTAATATCTTTTTTCAACCATTTAATGGTTTCATTGATATCCTTGAAGGTGTTGAAGGAAAATGGAAGTGTATCGCTCATGATGTAGGAAAATTAACACATCGGGGGAAATGATTTATTTTTTATACCCAAAGAGGGATATAGGAATGAGTATAATGAATAATATTACATTAAAATAATATCATACCATTATATCAATCATATTTTAGTTATCATTACATTTGGATAAGAGAATTCTAGGATAAGAGAAAAAAATAAATTAAATTTGAAAGGTAATTGAAAGAGAGAGAGAGAGATAAATTACCTACTGAATATATCTTTTTTGAGAGCATATTTAGGGAAGAGGGTTTTTTCTTTTTTATCAGACCAAGGGCTGATGTACATGGGGGAGGGGACATTGATGAGCTTTGGGTAGATTTTGGAGTAGGTACAAGGCTTGAGAGAGGTGAGGAAATGAGGTTGTGGGGGGAGGTATTTTTAGTGGAGGGGAGAGGGGTTTTCTCAATATTATATTCATTAATTTATTATTTTTCCACTATACAAGTAATAGTGAAGATTATTATGATGAAAAATTGTAATAAGTGTCTGTGAGTCTGATCCAATGTCCATTTACATCATCCATGACTCACACATGATTCTGAAATTCATTTATTTAGAATATTTTGTAAATTATCGAATTTAACTATTAACAAAAAATACAAGTATTCATTGTAACCATTCTCTGACGTGTAGAATCCAAATAATGAACTTAATTTTATGAAAATAATTTTCTAAATTTTATTAATTTAATTTTTAATTTAAATCATAATTTAATTGAAAAATAAAAAAATTGAAAACTACTTTTCTAAAATGTTGAAAAATTAATTAAGGTCTCATAAAATTATCATATAATCCTAAGAAATCAAGAAAATAGCTTATGAATAAATTTTATGAAAATAAATTTTCTTTTAAATTATTAAATTATTTATTAAATATTCATGACTTATAAAAATACCAACACTATAAATATAATTATGTCATATTATCACTTATAGGATGGATAAATTTTATTTATACTATCATTGGTAAGGTTTGTATTCTCAAAGCTAATTTACTATTCATAAGGGTCATATTACTATTCTTAAGGGTAAAATTAGTATTCATAAGGGTATGTTACTATTAACTGAAAAATAAGTTTGTCTTATCAGACTCCAAACATCTTACTGATCACAACCATGTATGTCAGATTTTCAAAATTCAAATCACAGAAGTGAAAAAAACATGCTTAATGGTCACATAGTATTTAGTATCATGATATTTCATTGTGTTCCTAATGTGATTTTATTTGATAATGACATTACTAAAAAAGGTAGAAGTTTCATTGATAAAATTTTAGGTCATTACACCATCCTTGGAACTCGCAATTTGGAATCCATGTATCACTCTAGGTATAATATAAACAAACACCTTACAAGCCCATCTATGTAAGACCTCTCAACAAGAAATGTTTTTATCTAGGTGTGGTGTAACATCACATTCATTTGAGTCCTTTATTAGTGGTCCTATAAGGGAGCCCAAGTATCACCCATGGAATATATGATCAAATTACTATTGATTATGGCCTTGAAAAAACATATGGAATCCTTGTATCACATGACATATAAATTTCAGCCCCTATGAGTGCATCCTTGGAAAACCGTTTCATGAGTCGAAGTGTCACTCGGGCTTAAGAAAGGTACAATACAATTGTTTTTATCAATGGAATTATTAATTCTAATCAATGTACTAATCAATGCATATAATAATTTAATAAATTAAATATATGTTAATCAATATCACATAAACATGTCAAGGGAAAAAGCAAGAAAATTTATCTTAGAACTCACCAAAAAGGGTGTTCAAATTCTTGGCCAAGCATAGAAGTCTTAGTACTTAATTTAATCACATGGGAAATTCATAATAACAAGAATCACATGCTTAACTGACCAATTCAGGGAAAAGGTCTAGGGTTCTAGAAACCATTCCATATTCATTATCAATTCAATTAATAATTAATTTTATAGTTTTAATGAAAATTCAAACTGAATTATCAATTTAATATTCAACATCACATTATTATGGGTAAAGGTAACACCTAAACTTTATCCATCCATATTCCATATTAACATCCCATTTAATTAAACTATACTAAAAGGGGTGACCCCAATTTAATGGTCCTCAACCTATAACCATCCATTTGTGGGCCTCTATAATTACATAGGCCACACCTAACTATTCAAATCAAGAAATTAAATTTATTTCAAAGAGACTAATGAGAGTTGGTTTCATGAAAAAATGACATATATAAACCCTTTTATTTTTAATGAAAACAATGATACTACCTACTGTAGGTTTTTAGTTGATATCTTGTCCAGTATAATCTCCTGATTCGACTCAGATCAGGAGAAAATTGAAGAATGGAAGAATAACCTATTTATGGGGAAAATTATATTGCACGCAAATTTTATATATTATACTAATGAAATTGAGGAATGAAGAAAAATGAATCAATAACTCAACTATGTAGATCCAACGTGACTGAAGACACTCAAATATGGTACTAGATAGAAGAGATACTTTGATTCCTAGTTTAGTCACCAAAGAGGGATTTAAAATGGAGGTTCCTTACATGTTTAGTCAAACCATGCGACCTTCCCTGCACAGTTTGTAAAAACTTTTCCCCAGGACTTTTCTATCCCAATAGCTAGGTTATAGGCTTTGAATGATCCCCAAACACCCCTATTACCCTTGTGACCCCAAGATCATTCATTATAGTCTATAGTTGAACATTTAAAATTAAAATTTATGGAAATAAAATGAACAATACATCAAATAAGAATCGAGTTCCTATAGTTTTTGTTAAGAAACTCTATTTCACTATATCATGCATCTTGTGTACAATCTACTTTTATTATATTCCTATGGTATCACTTAATACCCCCATCATTTTTTTATATTTCCTACTTTTTATTTATATACTCACCAATACATGGGATTTTCACATACATGTCATTTTTAAGTAGACTAAGAACATGTCTGTGATGAATTTAGATATTCTTAGGGGTAAAATATGATGTGGACCGCATACGGTGGTTGTATTATAGAGATAAAAATATAGGGTATCATATTATTTTACATTTCTAGTTTTATTAGGCTCAAACATATTTCTGTCCTGGTGTGTATTTTTCCCCTTTATATTCTAGTTTTAACTATCATACTCTAGTACACCCAATGTTTTTTTCATTCTTCGCTTTCATTATAGCTATTGCACATTTTTATTATTATTTCCCTTTTAACATATGCAATCATATGGTCAGGTTTGTGAATAAAGTTACTTAGGAAAAGGATACCAATTTAGGATATTACTTTTGGTATTTATCCCCACCCCTATCATATAGAGGTGGGATTAGGGTATTTGTGGCTTGAGAACTGACATGGGTCAGGTTTTGAATGTTTGGTACTGAAACATTTCATTCCTTGAAACATTATCTAGAGTATTCCACCTATGGGGATTTTTTTTGAGATTAGTAAAATAGTTTAAAAGTGTCCCAAGTGAGGCTCTCAAGCCCAGGAATATAGTGATGGTGTGGGAGGCTGATATATCCATTCATTATGTCTTTGATTACTTACTTTTCCACTCGCATTACCAAGATATTTGTTGAAGGGATAAATGGTACATTCATCATATAAGATTGATTATTTGACTGTCCTTCATGATTCATCTCCCAATTTATGTTATATATATATATACTCATATGATCATGGTACATCTTGATAAATCTCAGGATTACACTGTGACACTAGTCATCTAGGATACCGATTTTGGATCATGACGATTGTCTAATTAAAAAATAAGAATCAATTCAGTTTCCATCCCATAAGATTATTACTATTGGTTTAAAGGTAGATGCACCTAAACCTGTTGAGTAGAAAATAGTTATATTAGAGCAGCATGAGGATGTGCGTAGGCTTAGCGTTATTTACAGGTTCTAGCTCTAGAGGCCACTGAGGTTACAAGGTGATCTAGATACTCAGGTAGTAGTGGATTGGCTAGAGTTGGTGGCCCATATCTTTAAACTCATTCTGACCCCGATGTATCTGGTGGTTGCACTGGTAGCTATCCTTTTCAATGGACCAATTGGTCACTAGTGGAGCCTTTTTATAAAAATGTATGATAATTTAAAACTCATGTGGAATGAATCATAATATATATGACATGAGGACTACTACCCCTTTTTTTTCACTTAGTTAAGATCCAGGATAATTTGGAGCAGTGATAGGGAGGGATGATAGTGGTTGAGTATATAGTGATGTTATCATACCTTATGTGGTACTACCTTAACAAGATCTGTGATGGCTACTTTTGAGAACAAAATATTGAATGCGAACTCTACAAAGAGATCCATGCAAACATGGTTCCCTTGTATGTCCACACCTATACATGGGTGCTGGATTGGAACTAGTGATAGAGGCAAATATTTCACTTGGATGCCAAACAGTTGGTTCTAGAAGTGGGTGCCAAAGAGATGAGTCATCTGTAGGAGCTAGCATATGCCATGTGCTAGGATATTGATACAAGATACCTCCCCATGATTAGACTCAGGAACATTGTATGGGGAGTATTAGAGGTCCATGATAGCCTAGAGAGGGGATTTTTTTTTTCTGGTAATGGGTGGTGTCATGTAGTGCATGATTGCTCAACCATATTTTCTAATCTACATAGACAGATAGCTGATGAACCTCCATGATATAGGTAGAACCGTGATCATTGATCTCCCAAGAAAGGACAAGGTGGTACCCCGAGAGGAAAGGTTTTCAGAGTTGCAGTGTGATCTATGTGTGGTGAAGGATATAATGAGATCCTTCCACCACCACCACCACCAGTAAGGCCAATTATGTCCCAGAGAGTTGGAAGCTGCGACCATGGACATTTGTAGTCTTTAGAGGCTTATAACCCTGAATCATATGTGTTTATTAGAAGTACAGTGAGTTTTTATTCTACTCTTACTTCATTATTAGACTACAATAAAAATTAAATATATAAATGAACCTATATAAATAGTTCCATTTTCCCATTATTATAGGTTATGATATAGGAACATTTATCTACAAAAAAATTATAATAGATAAACCCATGGGAAAAAATGTACCCATGGAAATTGTTTCTCAAATATTTTACCTAAAATGTGACTCATCTAGTACACCCATTTAATGTTGTTTTTTTATCATTTATTGTGAATTATCATATTTTACTATTCATCAAAAAATCATGTATTGTAGAAAAATCCCAAAAATTCACCCTAACCATTTTTTGATGTGTAGAATCAAAAAATTAACCCCATTTTTCAAAAATAATTTTTTAAATATTATTAATTTATTTTTAAATAAAATCATAATTTTTTATAAAAAAACGACATTAAAACTATAACTCATTTTATAACACCATGAAAAATCAATCAAGGTCCCATTAAATTATCTTATAACAATAATAAAATAAAATAAAAATTTATGATTACATTTTATGAAAATAAATTTCCATTTTAAATTATTAAATTAATCATAAAATTAGAATTAAAATATTTTTGACATACAAAAATACCAATACTTATACTATGATAATTGTTTTACTTATAAGATGTCTAAATTGTATTTGTACATTCATGGTGGATTTTTTTTGGCCATGTTACTATTCATTAATATTCATAAGGGTGTGTTACTATTCCCAAGGGTATGTTACTATTCATAAAAAACTAAGCTGATTCTATCAGACTAGAAATATATTATAGAATGCAACCGTGTATGTTATATTTTTAAAATTCAAAACACAAAATCGGAAATATTATGTTCAATGGTTACATAGTACTTAGTAGTTTATTGTGTTGTGATTTCATGTCATTATATGACATAATTATAATAAGGGATTTTCCATTGATAAAACATTGGGTCATAACATTATTCCACCCTTATGAAATTTCTCACTTGAAATTTCTTTTTTTAACATTCTAAGACGTAAATAGGTGCATATACTTTTCCTTCATTGCCTCCTCTAGTTCTCATGTTTCATCTTCATACATATGGTTCTGCCATATTACATTGACCAGGTGAGTAGTCTTGTTATGTGGAACTGTATCTCTATGATCTAAGATCTTTACTGGCTACTCCTCGTAAAAAAGATAATTCTCCAACTATACCACCTCTAAAGAGAGAACATGTGAAGGGTCTGGTATGTACTTCCTTAAGAGGGATACATGAAAGATGTCGTGTACTTTGGACATGGTAGGTGGAAGTTCTAGTCAATAGGCCACATCCCCGACATGATCATGAATCTCAAAAGGGCCGATGTACTTGGGACTTAACTTTAATTTCTTACCAAACCTCATGACCTTCTTCCATGGAGATACATGGAGAAATACCATGTTTCCAACTTCTAACTCAAGGTATCATCGATGATTGTCTGCATAACTCATTTGTCGACATTGGGCTGCCTTGATGTGCTTCTGAATGGTTTTCACCTTCTTCACCACTTATTCAACCATTTTAGGTCCTACCGACTTACGCTCACCGACTTCATCCCAGCACGCCGGTGTTATGCACCTTATCCCATAAAGGGATTTGTATGGTGCCATTCAGATGCTCGAGTGGAAACTGTTGTTGTAGGAGAATTCAACCAGTGGAAGATGTTGGTCCCATACTCCTTTGAAGTCCATAGAACATTCTATCAACATATATTCTAGTATTTTAATAGTTCAATTAGATTGGCCATTAGTTTGAGAATGATAGGTCGTAATGAAGTTCTGTTTAGTTCTTAGAGCATGTTGGAGACTTTTCTAGAAGTCCAAGGTGAATCTTGTATCTCAATTAGATAAAATAGATAGTGGTACTCTATGAAGCCTTAACACCTCTTTGATATATATCTATGCAAATTTTGAGTTGGGGTTTGAATAGTTATACTAAACATTCAAAATATAAAAGAATGCGTAGAATAATAATTAAATAGTATGTTTTCTATTCTTTAATGAATAACAATCATACCTATCAGCACATCGTTGTTCAACTCTACCTCAGTAGTAGTGAGATCATACACCCTTACTTATTGCCTTGGAGGTTGTTGTTGATTGCCTCTGACAACCCTTGTCTTAGGCAAATTGTTCACATAATTCCCATGCTCCTTGCAGTTGTAACACTGCACCACTGGATGGGAATTTATCCGAACCTTTATTTATTCTTCCACCTTAGTAGGATTATTCATCTCCCATTGGTAGTTCTTATCTATATGTCCCATCTTTCCACATTTTAATAAATTCATGGTTCCCTTTAGACAGTTCCCAGGATGATTCTCCCCAAAATTTTTTCACATGAGATAATCGATCTTCTTTCCATCATGGAATTTATTTGTGGGACCAACCACATTAGATTACATTTTCTTTTTCTTTTAACTAGGACCATGATAGCACAAATAGTATTCAATATCTATCTCAACCATAAGGGAATAACCAACAATATCATCATAACTATCAAAGTATCAAATCTCCAGTGCATTTCGTAGACTCATATTTATTCTGATAAATAAGAAATACACCTTGATTTTGGTTTTCATGAAAAAGAAAGAGGAGTACCTTGAGAGCCTTGAAAATTTTACTTTATATTCCCTGATTGACTCATCTTCCTCATGCTTGAGTCTGAGGAACTCTCTTTGAATTTTAAGATGGAGGGTTCGAGGAAAATATTTATTGAAAAACATTTTCTTGAATTCCTCCCAAACCGCGGAATCAATTTCTTCCTGGGGATTCGTATTCTTGATCAATGTCTACCATTTATCATCTTCCCTATTAAAACAATAGACTTCCAATACTACTTTCTCTTCTTCTGAGAAATGGAGGACATAGAATATCGTTTCAGGGGAGTTAATCCGCTATTCTATGAGGATGAGATCATATGATCCACTAAACATGGGAGACCTTTTCCCCATTAAGGATTCAATGAAAAATTTATCTTTAATTAGAGGAGGAGGGTGTTACACTTGATTCAAGTTATTATTCATAACTTGATCCATTTGAGCAAGTACTGTCCTGAAGTTTTGACCACCTGTTCCCATCAAACCAGGCATATCATTAGTGAAATATTCACATTCCCTATCACATTGATTGTTGGAATGTTTTCTTTTTATTTCATGACATTAACTAAGAAAAGGAACGTTTAATTAGAAGGCCTAAATACTTATCTATTGTGTATAAAAAAAATTAAACTTTGAACATAATATGATAAACTTATAAATGAGAAGTATATCCTAACTTGTGATTCCCTGTGTTTCAATCTAGGTTATTCTTGATCTATTTCATAGATTATATTATTATGGTCTCTTATTTTTTATTCCCATAATAATTTTTTGTACTAAGCTCGTGAATTTACCGAAGCATATCCCTCGGAAGTTTCAAATCCAGAGTGCATCAATGCCCATTGTTATTCACTGGTTCCCATTCGAGTCTATCTTTAAGTGGTGTTTTCAGGTTTTTCCCCAAGCTATATCTGTGTGAGAGCTTCCTTTACTTGTTTGTATCCAGACAAGGATTTATTTCTTTGATAAACCACTTAATCTATACTTACCAAAATGTAGGGGTGTTTTATTATACTTAGTCTGATCCTTAACGTTCTTACTAAAGTGATCTATTCTTAATCTCCAAAAATTACTACACCATACTCTGATACCAACTATAGTGACCCTAACCTTTTACACATAACATTACAAGATTTTAATCATAATTATACATCAGATTACAAGACAAGGATTGTATAGTCTAGTGTCTTTCCAGACTAGGTATATAAAACATAGAACAATAGATTAAAGAACACATATTTATTTAATCTTCATAGAGAGCTCCAAACTTCCTTTGAGCCCTTACATCTACATAGGGTACCATGTTGATCACATTAATGAAGGGATGAGCTCAAAGACCATTATGGAAATTAAGATAAGAATAAGTCTTTAGTACAAGGTTAAAGATCATGACATAATGGTCTAAAATAGAATATAGAATCATAACATATAAACATGGGATCATATAAACATGAATTCATAGTATTTTAGAAGAAAGAAAAATAATGAATTTAGATTGAGTCAATTCTCATTGCACATAGAGGATCAAAAGTCAAGGTTACCCACCAAGAGTGTTGCATATGGTAGCACGATTCAAGGATAACTGCCAAGACTGTCACACATAACATCTCATGAGACTAAAATTTACCCAATGCATTGGAGTGATATCTGGGTTCACCCATATTAACATGTTTATGAATATTCCCGCCACATAAATAGTCAAACATAATCAATCATACATAAACATAAGGGAACCCATGGAGATAATTAGGTATCACATTCATGTCATAAAGCATGATGAATGGGTGTACCATAAAAATGTTTATGAAATAAAGGATTCAAAAAAAATATTAAAATTTATAAGTTAAAATAAGCATATATCATGGTAATTTATGTCAAATATAAGTAACAATATGTAGGAATAGTATTTAGGAAATTCTTAGAATTAAAATATTTTAGTGCAGTTTTAAGGAAAATACAAAAGATTATTTTAAATAGAAAAGGGAATAATATATTATATAAAATTAGAAGTGAAAAAAGAATGTTTTAATAATAAAAAGACTGGTTTTATAAAAAAATTATGGCTTAAAACAAATGGTAGAGTGCACTTGAAATTGGGTAAACATTTGGGAAGTTCCCTTAAAACAAGTTTGCTTATCGAGAAGTATTGATGATGGAATCAGATAAAAACATGTATATACCAAAATGATATTGAGTGAAGAATCTTGAAACATGGGTTTGGAGCATATACATAGTATTTATAAGTTTTACATAAAAATAAATGACAAATTCATTTGGGTAAAAAGAATGATAGAGTAACCTAAAAGGAATAAAGGCAGTTCAGGTAGAATCCCTTACGGAATATCAGCATGGTATCTTGTGTACTTTGGAGGGATTAATGTGAGAGAAATGGGTTTATAATATTTTATACATTATTAGATAGTATTATGTAGGTGATAAATCATACCCCATAATTAGGAATTACACATAAAAGGGAATAACATAGAGAGAGTCTTGAATAAATGCGAGAAAGAGAGGATCCCTTTCCTTAAATCCGGAAGTGATCGTTGTTTGAACTTAATGAATTGAATAATAAAATTAGGTTTATTAATTAATAATTTCATAAACTATTTTACATGTAAATAATTTAGTATAACCTTTTTTAGTTCATTCATAACCTTTTATATTGGTTATGATGTTCAATTTCATTGTTTGGGTCTGTTTGTTTCATGTTCAGTTTACTTATATAAATGAATGGACAAAAATGTATGGTGAGATTGGTTTTAAAGAATTGATTTTATTTGGAATTAGTGAAATTATATATAATTACATGGTTGTAAATTTAATTTTCTTACTGGGAGTGAAGGTGAATCAATATATAAAACATTAATGAAAAACTGTTGGATTTAATGTGGAGATTTTTCTCACAATTAACTTGTTTTGCATTGTTATTTTACATCATGAATTTATAAGGATTAAAAAAAATTAAATAATAAAATATACATATATTGTGATCTGGTTCAACCATTAAAATAGTTTCATGACTAGTCTAGAAGATGATAAAGAAAATTGAAAACTCGTTGTCCTTGAATGTGATAAATAACACATCTCAGACGGTATTTTCATTAATAGAATAAAATGAGGGGAGGGAGATATTATGATAAAATATCCCATTAGAATAATATATTTACATTACATGTATATTAATATATTTATCATACCATTTTGGAGAAGGTAGGTGTGGAAAGAAACAAAAAAATAAAATAACTTGAAAGGAAATAAAAGAATCAAAAAAAGGAATTTACCTATTGATTTTATCTCATTTGAGAGCCTCTTAAGGGGAAATGATTTGTTCTTTTGATGAGACTAAGTTCTATTGGAAATGGGGGATGATATTTGGGAGTTATTGGGTCATAACTTAGGCAAGTCACAAGGCTTGAGAGCGTCAAAAGAAGAGGGGAGTGTGGGTTCTTTTTATAGCGGAGGAGAGGAGTGAATTTTGAATATTTAATTCATTATTTAATTATTTTGCTCAAGAAAAGAAATAGTGTTTGATGCTTGTGAACCAAAATATTAACAAGTTCATGTGAGTTATAACCAATGTTCATTTACATCAACCATGAATCAATCATTATGTAGAAATTCCGGTTTTGGCATTTATTGTGAATTATCGTATTTTACTATTCATAAAAAATTCATGTATATTAGAAAAAACCCAAAAATTCACCCCAACTATTATTAGACATGTATAATCAAAAAAATAAACTCTATTTTTTATAAATAATTTTCTAAATATGATTAATTTAATTTTTAAATAAAATCACAATTATTAGAAAAAAACAACATTAAAACTATAACTCACTTTATAACACCTGGAAAAATTAATCAAGATCCCATAAGATTATATTATAACCATAAGAAAATAAAATAAAAATTTATGATTAAATTTTATGAAAATAAATTTCCATTTAAAATTATTATATTAATCATAAAATTGTAATTAAAATATTTATGACATAGAAAAATACCAATGTTTATACTATGATTGTTATTTAACTTATAAGATGTCTAAAGTGTATTTGTAAATTCATGGGTGAAATTATATTTTTTTGGCCAACTAACTATTCATTACTATATAGTACTATTCCTAAGAATATGTTGTTATTCACAAGGGTATGTTACCATTAATCAAAAACTAAGTTGATTCTATTAGACTCTAAATATCTTACATAATGCAACTATGTACGTCAGATTTTCAAAATTCAAAACATAGATATGACAATATTATTTTTAAAGTTCACACAGTACTTAATAGTTCATTTTGTTGTAATTTCATGTGAGTATATGACATAATTATAAGAAGGTATTTTTCATTAATAAAACATTGGGTCGTTACAATTCTTATTTTGTGATATGGGTACATTGGTTTTGTTGCAAATTGTATATTTTCAGCACTTCATTGTTGTTTCAAGAATTGATTTTTTTAATGAATATGGATAAAATAAATAGTCTAAAATAATATATTATAGACTAAAATACACCCCAAATGATTTCTCATCAGGATTAATGATGAAGGAATTCCATGATTTCTGCTTTATAATGTGTTCATAAGTTACTAGTGGGTGGGGTTTATATTCCTCTGAGTATCCCAAAGATGAACCTTGGTAAGAAGTGTCATAAATACTATATGTATTTTTCTAGAATCCCTTAAGAAATATTTATTTTGGAAATAATCTTAAATAAATGAACTATGAAAAGGATAACAAAAAGTAAATCAATTTTTATTTATATAATTTTTTTTAAATAGAGAATGTATATCATAAATTTACATTAATATCATCCCAAAGGTCTTCCATCCTTACAGGCTGGGCATGGATCCACAAATAATTATCAATTTTCAAATTCATTATCATTGTAACCCCAACATAACTAATGAAAATTGACTTTTTAGGGCCAAAAAGTTGGTTTCATTAATTACTTCCAAAATTTAATTTTATACAATTGCACATTTACTTGATAATTTTAGTCAATAGACTGATGCTATATCATTTTTTGATTTTAAAAACATGTTAGTGATTGTTTAATAATTCATTATTTTGAACAATAACCATATTATCTTCTCTAATATTGGTAATATCATCATGTGCAGAATTCATTTACTACATGAGTAGAAAAAATTTTAATATAGATTTTGTAAACATAGTAGAGAGAAAATTATATAAGAGTAAAATCATAGTATGGTAAAAAACAAACACCCTCATTGAAACAAATTTCTTTTATTTAATGGATTAAGGGAGTTTAATATTGTATTGAGATTCAAAATCCTCACTTTGTGCCCCCCTATAATATATAATACATTGTCCACATTGGGACTTCCATGAAATGATTGTGATCTCACAATGAAATCTTCATCCACAATTGAATTTTCATTTAACAATATAGTTATTTTAGTCTCCAATAGGTAAATTGAATAATTCTTGTTTTTTTTATATAATACCAAAAATACTTTCACTACTTGTGATGTTTTTTCTGAATGTATCATCTTTATACCCTTCCACACTAAAATTCACCTTCAGGAAGCTCATTCCACCATATTTCACTACACTCCAATTGTCTACACATTTTCAATGTGAAATTTAAACATTAAATGTTTTAGAATACATCACGTGTATTTGATTGATGATTCCAAAATATGACATATGTTAATGAATTGTATTTCTGTCTTTATAACAAGAGATGTGCATCACATCTACAATTGGTTTAACTTAAATATTTTTCATTGTACTTTGGTTATCATTCCATTTTGTATAGAACGTAATACCATTAATTAAAAACCCAATATAAGACAAAACATTTTCATTTGGTCCCCTATCTAGATGTTGAAGTAGTTTATAAATTAGATTCATATTTTTATATAACTTCTTATAAATATGATCTCAGAACCATCCTTTAAATTGTTTATTACATGTATTGGAAATCCATCCTTCAGCCCTTGATGGAATCAAATGTCTATGAATTGTTTTCTGGTATGAAATATATGGATCATCATCTTCACTATTATGTAAATTAAAAACATGACATTTATCAAACTCTATAATGGTAACTAAAAAAAAACTCTTCTAGAAATCCATTTTTGAAAAGGTGTCCACTATGATGATTCTTTTGGAGACCGATGCTATCAACATCTGATAGTTAATCAATAAAAAATTCATTATCATCTTCAACAATATTTATTTCTGCAATAAAAAATTATAACTAACTTCAATTCATGAAATACGCTTTCAAAATACCCATATATCCTTTAATGAGGTATATCCATTAATAATGGACATGAACATATAGTTGAACCTCACTAACCAAGTGAACCATCAGTTGGACAATTATATTAGAGAGTGATGCTGGGAGGAACTTATCTTATTGACGTAATATAATAGAAAAATCATTATTCATGATTGGAAAATTATATAGGTCTATAACGTTACTGTATATGGATTTCCAAAATAAGCAACGACTGGTCAATGTATGTCATACATTTTTAGGTAGAATGCAATGTAATGAAACTATTATCAAATCATTCATCAAAACATAACAATAATGTGATTTCATTCCATTAACTTCAAATAAGTCATTGACATGATATTCATGATATTTTGAGAATATAATCTCTATAAATTTTACACCATTAAGGAAAATTTAATATTGTAATTCTCATGTATATATTGTTTGTAATCTACTGGAGGAAGAAAATACTACATTTTACCATTCATTGACACAAAATCTTCCCTTATCGACATTTCAATAATGTCTAACCTATCCTTTATGTCAACATTTTTCTTCCAAAAACATTTAGTAACATACTAATAACACTATCAAATACTTTTTCTATATTCATGAAATCAAGAAAATGGTTGATGTATAAACAATTATAGTTGGGTAGTTCAATGAAAATTGATCTCATCTTCTGACATGTTTTCATATGGTTTTTCAAAAATTGTTTACTGAAAATTGTTTCAATATCATTTACTTTATCAAATAGTTTATCACCCATTAGTGGAGATGGTATTGTACCTTTTTTAGTGTTCTAAATGAATACTATCATCGAAGATCAATATTTATGTCCTAGGGGAATGAATTTATAACGTCCTAAAAACAAAGTATCGGAGGAATGTTTCAACCAAACTATGTGTCTCCATTATTCCCAATTTGGACACCCCAACATTACTTTAATGTTGTACCATTACAAATCTTTATTAGTAGTGAAGACATCAATGGTCTCCATCAACATGGACCTCAATTTGAGTTATTCAAATATATGAGAATCATACATTATGAAACTAGTATCCCAAATCATTATCACTAATATGTTTTTTGGTCTAAAAATAAGTATAAACAATATAATCTTTTTGATCTTAATGATAAAGAATGGAAGAAAGTTATAATTGTTCAATATAAATGGCCATTTACTATAAGTACTACTTGTTAAAAAAAGTATTTATTAAATTTGTATAAAATGTAAAATGAATGTTTATTCGCTCATTTCCAATTGTTGGATACTCATAAAAAATTTTCTTCCACCAATTATAGTCTATTGAATGACATAATTTCCCATATTTATTTATTGTATCTTCATTCCAGGTAAATTATCTTAAAGTTTCCTAGAATCCATATAGTCTTCTAAACCCTTTAAGGTTAGGAAATTAAAATAAATAATTCTAAGGGAATTATTGATCTTTCATGTATTAATTTTTAAAAATAATAGGGAATTTTATGAGTGATTCATTGTCCTTGAGAAACAATATGAAATCATTTGGATAAGTATATATTTTTTATAGATCATTCTTTTTTAATGTATAATTTATTTATCATCATATGTTCAGTAAAGATGTTTAATTTCATATTTAATTATATTATTTTTCCTTCCAAGTAGTTTTTAATGCTTGTGTAACTCTATATCTAGCTAGCATTAAAATTATATAACTTCAATACAGTTGGAAATGTTGGGTATTTAGTTAATATGATATACAATGGCCTCTTATCACAACAATTTAACATCTCAAAAAACATTGGATCATTATGAAGGTAGTATTTAATTCCTATTTTCATTGCTTCCATATGATCTCTATCATCATTTACACTGGTATTTGTATCAAATGAACCATAAACCACAATATCATCCCAATTAGTGTGCACATTCAGGTTTTCCCGTTGTTTAGTACAACTTTTATAGATCAGATATATTCCATGAAAAATAAAATTTTATTCTAACTCTTCTTGACTAATATCCCTCTAATATCAATAAGGTAAACATAGAAAAAGTATTTGAGAAGGTTGGAATTCACTCTATATTGAAGTCATGATCATATCTTTAACCCCATCATCATAATATTTTGTCATATGATTTCCGTGAATCCATTTTTAATTCAAATTCATCCAATTATAACCATAAGATATTCATTCTTTTGAAAACAAACAAATAAACATAATATATTCATTATAAAAGGATAAAGTTATATATAAATATAAGAATGGGAACACAACATTTTAATTTTATCGGTTATGATTACTGTCAAGTTATTATTTTACACACGGATGACATTAAAAGAAACGATTTGGGGTTAACATGTGGATGTTGGTCCAAGTTCATGATTTTATGTTTTTAGGAAGAAAGGTGGTAATAAATATATTTGAATTGAAAATTTATATATTATTATAATGAAATATTTATCTTTGAAATTCTTGGTCTTTCATATCATTTAATTGTGACATGGTTTTCTAAATTTGTGTAAAAATATATTTCTTATGAAAATACATGGTAATGTAATCACCATATTTTGATATAGGGCCAAGGAACATGGAATTTGATGAATCAAATTTACAAAACTACGAAGATTTTATTTCTCTATAGCCAATCACAATCAACATTTTATTCCAAATTCTTGAAAATTTAGAGAGGATGAATGTGATGAATCCAGAGAGAATCACCCCTTAAAATGAGATTAAAATGTTTAAGAAAAGATCCTATATTATGAAAAATAATGATTCTATATTTGGAACCACACTCTGTTGATAAATTATCTATGGTGAAATCTCACCCTCCATGTATTAGAGATATCTGTTGCACTGTATATCAAAAACCTTCAATTTATAATATCCAACATTGCATTCCATGAGACATTAACTTTTTCAAGAAGGAATCTATGAATAAGTTTTAAATCTGAGTTGAATATAGAAATTTGGATGTTAAAAAACCTACAAAGAGATAAACTACTAATCATGTCTCTCAATTCCTCCTCCATGGAATTACATGGACTGTAGAAAGTACTGAAGCCAAACACCATTGACTGAATTCATGGAGCTTACTTATCATGTTTTTTTGATATTATTAATTGTAATAAAATAAATTTATAAGGGGTTATTATATGATAGAAAATGAATATATCCTAATTTACCAAAATAAAAATTCATGAAAATAGAATGAAGTAAGTAAGATATTTAAATGTGGATATAATTTAGAAAAGGATTGGTGGCCCTCCCAAGTGACTTAACTGGTTCATAAATTCTACATTTATTTTTATGAATTCATTCAATAAATTCCCCTAAAACAAAGATTGAAATATATAAACAGTTTGCCTCATTATTTTTGAGAATCTATGTTTGTAAAATAATATCTTAGTTTTAACCTTTTTATCTTAAGATCTGGTTAGTGTATTCAATGATCTTCAAACACCTTGATAGAGTCAAACTATTGTGATCATAGTTCTTGATCGAGAATTGAGAAGCTTCAATAATAGGAATCAAAAAATGAACTCCTAACTGAACTAACCTAATAGTACACACCTGATGTAAATACACACTGATCATCTATGTTCTGGAGAGATTATAGAAGATAAAACAAAACAAAATTATGGAAAAAAATTTATCAAACATAAATTAATTATCTAAAAATTGCAATTATAGAGAAAATTGATGTTTTAAAGAAATCAAGTAAAGATAAAAATGAATTCAATAGTAAAAAAACATGGTATGACCATAAGAAAGAGTATCTAATCATGTCTATGAAAAGTGATTGACTTTTGATCTTCATTTCTATGCTTAGAAACATATCTTCTTCTAGCTCGCTGAAAGACATCCAGGATCCACTCTCTACCACTATGATCTTTTTTCTAGAAAATGTTTTCTTCTTATTATCTGATTTCTCATATTTTAATGACTATAATCATCTCTGAATGTAATGAGTTCCATCCCATTTATTGTCCCAGAATATCACCAACAAAACTAGTGCCTCCTTTGGTGATCGTCAAATGAGAGAACTTATTTTTTCTATCCTTATTTCACTTCCCTATTAAATTTAGTAGAAAATATCCCACAACATTGTCAGAACCTATGAAATTACATGAATACATATTGATAATTAAATTACAAACCTAAAATAATAAAAATTATTTTAGGTCCAGGTGGAACCACCAACTTATTAACTAACATTCGATAAGTAATCTTTAGAAAAAAACCTTTGATTCAACAACCATGTATCCATCGAACATAACTCTTTATTACACTTCGGTTGCAATGAAAACTTAAACTCATAAATCTAGAAAAATTAACCCAACTCAAATACGAATTCAATAGAAATAGATCGCCAAACATAAACAAGATCTTCCTCCGACATTGAACTCAACTTTACACACTACGAGAAAAAAGAATTTTGTGACATGTTATTTGTGACACTTCATTCACAAATCAAAAATAACCTCTGAAATTGAATTATTTTTCATGGATCAATATTCTCCATAAAAAATAATTCCTAGGAAAATTATTTATGAGAGAATATGGTCTCCCACCATAAATAATTTTAGGATGAATGCCCTCAAAAACGTGGAGAGAATATTTGTGATGGGATTGATACCCCATTGAAAATATTTGTTCACATGTTATATATATTAAATAATCCTAAAGTATTGGTGACTGTTACCAAACCCATTTTAGCATATTAGTGATAGGAACTGATGTAATTTTCAAGATATTAGTGACGTTAATCACTATAGTTGTTTTGTTGAATGTTTATATTTGTGATGGTAACCATCACAAATAACTATTTAACACCTCCATATGCATTTATGGAGGGTACATTTTGTGATGGATATGCATCATAAATAAAACTATTTTTGATGAGATTCATGTCACAATAAATCCAATAACAAATAATCCAATAGATATATATCCCCCATTTGAATTTTCACCCCACTCTGTCATCCTCTACTCTCCTCTGCTCTCCTATACTCTTCCTTGTTTCTTCTGATAATAATTATAATTTTTACAGGGAAGTACCCTTTTGAGATTCATCTCTATATTTTGATTTTAATAAGGCTCCAACTTTGAGAAATTTTTAAAAAAAAATTAAAATTAAAATTATTTATTTTTTATATTTTTTTTATTAAGAACTACTTCTAATATATTGTAATTAGAAATAATTAATAATAATTTACTTTAACTAGTCCTAATTTTAAGTAATTAGTGATAATTAGCAGTAAATACTTATTATTGATAAACAATTATAACTAATTAACAAAACATAGTAAGAACTGACACATGATAGTAATAATTATTAATAATTTACTAGAATTGAAAATTATTAATCATAATTATTAGTATAATTTCTTTATTAATTAATGATTTATAATAATAATTTAAATAAAATTGTAATAATTAGTAATAATTAGCAATAATTAACTATAATGAATAGAAATTAATTGAAATTAGTAAAAATAATCCATAATTTGTAAAAATTGCTGTTAAGTAGTGCTAATTTATAAATAATAATAATTATTAATTATAATTAGTAAAAAATATTTGTAATTACGAAAAATAGTGGTATTTAATAAAAATTAGCTGTAATTAGTAAATAATAGCTCTAATTATTAAAAATTAGTGGGAATCAATAAAAACATGCAGTAATCAGTACAAAGTAAAAAAACTGTCGTAATCAGTGATAAATAGTAAGAAAATATCAGCAATTAACTATAATTAGTAAAAATTAGGTGTAATTATAGGTACATGGTAAAAATTACCGTTTCTTATAATAAATTAGTAAAAATTATCGGTAATTAAATATATTAAATAAAAATAGAAGGAATTACTAAAAATGAACAGTAATGAACTTTAGTTAACACTAATTAGAAGTAATAAGTAAAAAAATATATAGTTATTAGAATTTAGTAAAAAATAATGGTCATTCATAGTAATTAGTAAAAATAGTCTGAGTTAGTTAAAACGTAGTAGAAATAATTAAATATTAATAAAAATTAGCAGTAATCAGTAATAATAATAAAAAATTGTTATAATTAGATATAATTTAAAAAAATAGCAGTTAATAGTGATAATTAGTAAACATTATGGAAAATTAGTTGTACTTAGTAAAAATTATAAGTAAATAGAGGTGCTAAGTAAAAAATATTATTAATTACCATTATTTATAAAAAATTAGCAGTGGTAAGCATAAATTAGTAATGATTAGCGGTAATTAAATATATTTAGGAAAAATTATAAGTAATTAGAAGTAATTAATAAATGCTAGAAATAATTAGAAGTAATTAATAAACATTATCACTAATTAGTAAAAATTATTTTTAATTATTTTTAATTAGAAAAAATAACATTAAGTTGGGGTAAATAATAAAAAATCAAAAACTATTAAAAAAATTATGGTGATCAGTATAAATTAGGTGTAATTAATAAAAATTAATGGTGATTATTATAAATTAATGAAATGTTGTAAAAATTACTATTAAATAAAAGATATTAATAGTAATTAGTGGTAATTAATGATTAGTGGTTAAAAGTAATTGTAATTAAATTTTTCCAATGGATTTATTTGATTGAATGGATCTTTTAATATTACATTTGTTTCCTGCTATATAATTTGGGGGGTGGGTATAGTTCTAATGGATATACCCTTATGATAGATTCATACAAAACATAATGAAAAAGGTATATAATAATGCATCAGTTGAAGGATCAATTACAGAAGATTTATTTATAGGAGGAAATTTCATTTTTATACTCTTGTTAGATCCAATTTGAATATCCCTCAAAACATAACGGAGTAGTCAATAATGAGGTAAAATTTTAAAATACATTGAATAATCAATAATAAATTTTGTGTCAACCTGAACATGGCTTCGGGGGAGTTCATGAATGATAGATTTAAGATGATGAAAATCACATGGAACATACATATTTTATGATCATTTGTGACGAAATGAAACCATTTGTATATTAAGTTCTACAATCACCTATTCTATAAATTTATAAAATAAATTATTATTACTTTTTTATACTATATGATGATCATAACAAGAATTTTTTTCATTAATTATAGTAGCTTCTCATGATGAATGTTGGAAAAATAATTTTTCCGACTAGTTTCAAATATTGGTAAAGTAATTTTTATGCGTTAACATATGAAATAATTTTTTTATATTGATAAATTTTTCCTATTTTTTAATTTTCTCAACATGATGAGAAAATTGATAATAGATTATTTTTATTAAATTAACCACCATCCATATTTTGTAAATCTTATAATTCATATGTGGTGTATAGATTTTGATTCCATACACGTGGATATAGGGTATAAACAAATTTTTTAATAATGGGGTTCTATTGAGAGGATCTCATCATATAGAAAGTGGAGTTGCGTTTTAGGGAATGTATGATGAAACAATTGAGCTATTCTATCTGGGATATAATTAAGTAACTATGTTTAAATGTCATTGGTTTGATACTCATAGTGGTTTGTGTGTTAATCTATTCCATGGAATTGTATGTCTTATTAAAAATAAATAAATTATTTTTTTATCTTATGGAGAACATAAAATTTATTATAAAAATTATTTTCTTCATCAAGAGATTTAATTTATTATAGGAGCATTATAAAAATGTAATATCCTGAAAAACAGTTTCTAAAATATGAATGTGGTTCTATTGAAGTGTATAAGAATTAATATTTTCAATAGAATGCTCCAAATATATCTTTTCCATGAATAGACATGAATAAAAATGATGAAACCCCATAGTTATTGGTCTATGGTGATGATGATATTGATGATGTAACAAATGAATTTCAAATAACATGATATTATGAAGCTGAATCTCTAATAGAAATTGATGATATTGAGGGGTAAAATGATGATAATGACACATTTATATATATAGATGAGTTTTATGATGAAGAATGACCCAATTACATGCTGGTTAAAAACATAATTAATATAAATACATATATAATAATCATTTTAAACTATTTATGAAAATAATCATTTCTTGTTTCAGATAGATGATGAACCTTTAGATGAGATGTTATGTTACTTCTATGAGGCTATACTTTCTAGTGATGTGGCCTATTCTTCATTATCTAATCCTCAGGTTTTTAGAAATTCATTGATGACTTGTAGGGGTCACAGTGTTGCAATAATGATGATTCCCGACTCTATTCCCATTTGATTTCCACATTTTGATTTCGATCCATGCATGTAGAGGTATGTTCAGTTGTGTATTTTAGATAATTTTCATTAATATTAAATAATTTTCATTAATTTATTTATGTACTAATTATTAAATTATTTGTTCTATTTTCCCATAGTGTTTCACATATAGTTGTTAGAAAGGAGAATTTTATTCTATAAAACTATTTTTATAGAGAAGGTGTGATGTGGGATCAAATTTCAAATGACGTTTGACATTGCATGTTTGATCATTAGATGCTACATAAATAATAATAGTAATTTTTTAATTTTTTATATATTAAATTTATATTCTTAAAAAGGGAATTTCCATGAGTGGCCTTTTAAAACCCTCCACACCTAGGAACCACCCTCCTCATGAAGAGGTCATCCAGAGAAGCCTCAGCCGGGAAGGAGCCATTGCTAGCTGAAATGACAGAGCGTCCCACGAGGTAACACCTCACTCAATGATGGTTCGACACATCAATCCATCAGCTACTTGAAGTGCACCCTTCTTCCCACCTGGTGACACACCGGGTGACCTGACAAGATGAGTGATACATAGGAGGCAGAAATTCCCCCAAGAGCGGGCTCCCCGGAATCAAACCTTAGACCTCACCGAACACTGTTGTTATGGACCTCGACCACCTACCACTACGCCACCGCCGAAGCAGCTATATTAAATTTATATTATTAATTATTTTTAGGTTTTGTAGAATCTCATCAAAGATATACTGATTCAATATATCTGGGTGGCACGTATGCATGAACGTTGTCATTATTTTTATCACAATCTGTTGATGAAATTAGTGAGGAAACCCAAAGTTATAGTTTTTTATCATTCATGATATGCACAAAACCCATATTCAATCTAATATCATAATTTGGATGGATTTTGTTTAAAATATATGGGATATTGTTTTAGAGGAGGGTATCAATAGGTTTACATAACTAGGAGAGGTAGTAGGGGACACATTGGGATTTTATACATACATTCAATTCTCATCGATTAAATATGGAAAATACTTTTATTTAATAATTTATATAACATTAAATGTAATTTTTTTTATTTTATACTCATATTGGAAGTTTAACATCCCCATATTATAGAGTTATATGTTTATAAGAGGCTATACATTGATCATGTCACTAGAGATTTTATAGGAAGACGATAGTGCCCGATTGTGGTATGAATAATTTTAATTAGTTTTAAGGTTAACATAAAATAATATTTTAATTATTTTAATTTCAAATTGAAATTGAAGGATTAATATAAGGCCATGAATTATTGGAAATGTGATGAGAGATAATATGATACTAAGGGTCAGAACACTACTACATAATGATTTAATAATGGTGCATGGATGGTGGAAACTCGGTACGATTTTGATAATGTCTGAGTTCCTCGTATCAGTACTCGATTGAAGCCTGGATTTTATTATGGTACAATTGAATGGCAAGAATCTAGTTTAAGGGGAGCTCATGGATAGTCATCATCATTGGCTACATAATATGAGGAATATGTATGAGCTCTAAGAGAGGTTATGTATCCCATGCGTAAGGAACAAGAATGGATTCGTTGATAACAGTTGCAAGGGGAGGAGGAGATGTGTCAATGGTTGGAGTAGTGACACAAGAAGATGATAGAGTAAATGAAATGGATAGCTCAGGGTGCAGGGATGGAATTTTCTCCCCCCTATCTTCTATACGACCATCCTTTATTCCTCTAGTTGACCCACCCCATACATTGTGATTGATATATTTTGAACAAATTTTTTATGGTTTTATTTGTATGAAAATATTTCATATAATATTTTTATTATTTTATATGTTTACAATTCTCTATATTAAATTTTTATATTTTTTTTATATTTTTTATAATTTTAAATATATTTTTTAGTTTTTATTTTTCATATTTCTTAGTATTTTTGGGATGGGATGACAACCCATCAGAAATTCTTATTTGTGATAGGTATGAAAACACATCGAAAATAGTTGGGTAAATAATTATGATGAGAGAATATCTTCTATGGTAGTTCATACCATCACAAAATATTAGTTTTATAATGGAAATCTGAAAAACAATAATTTGGTTATGCCTTTTTCATCTATGTGCTATTTGAAAAGGGTTGAAAATACACCATTTTCTAGTAGTGAAAGTTCTTGGATACCCGATCAATCAAACTTCACATGAATATAAACATGTTGAAAAAACAACATTGGGGAATTTCTCTAATATCAAACCACGAATCTTCACAAAACTACTCAGCTGGATAATATGAAGACCTAAGTACCTTGAATAATTCATTAAAAAACAACAATAATAAAAAATTTCTATTATAAACTCATATCCATCAACTATGAACAAAACCTGAATCCTCTTCAACAATTCAAATCATAACCACACCCCTGAATAGAATTCAACATGATGGTTTTGAATGAACCAGTGAAGGGAATCATCACGTCAACATGGGCTCAAGATCAGATTGAAAAAACTATGAAAATTGGCCTCAAAGCATCACAAGAAAACATAAAAACCTTAAACATACTCTTCCTAGCCTTGGGTATATCCATGGTGGAATTGGTCTGTCAGAAGACAGAGATATATAATCTTCCTCAACAATCCCAGCTATATCTCAACATTGGTTTAGCTTTGGTTTAGGTTTCAGATCCTAGTTCTTTTGAAAAACAATGTTTGCTCAGATCATAATCAATTGGTGATACATGATCTGAGATCGATTATATGGATTATCTTCAAAATTTTTCATTCATATCTAGAACAATGACCGAAGCTAGTCCCTCAGTAGTACAAGCTTGTTCATAACAATGTCAATGATCCATCAATGGTGATGGTCAATAAAGACCGAAATCATCATAGATATGGATTTTTATGGTCAAAGACTCCATATTCAATTTAAAAAGATATGGAATTAACAAAAACATCCTAAAACAGTGAAGGATTCATCAAAGATAATGGATCAACTTGGTAATCTCTAGCCACAGGACACAATGACTGCAAGTTGTTTTCATTATGAGATCATTGACATACTATAAATATGATCTCGACTTTCAATTAAATGGGAGAATGAAATTATATATTCAATGATATCAGTCCTCAATATTATCTCAAAATCATCATGTAATGAAATTTAATCCTTTATGAAAACTCTAGTTTTAATCCAAATCTCAAGCTCTCCATCCACATATTTTGAAATTAGTTGTGTTTATCGGTTCATTGTTGATGGACTTGACTTATTCCCTTTTTATCTCACACACCAGATCAATCCTTCAATGATGTTTCAAATAATTTTTTAGTATAAAATTACATATGATAATTAACCTATATGGATTCATATAATACACAATGATTTTATATACTAGATGAATTTTATCTAATTAACCTCAAAGTATTTTCTTACTAGAAGCATATGAAATATCTTAATCCACATAAAAAATATGTGTCCACTCCCAAATTAATCTAATTGATCAATTTTCCAATACATATACTAGAAATAATCTTATGCTGAGAAATAAATTTCATTCCCAATCAATTCACTTATGCAGAACCCAAAATCATTTGTATTATAGAAATTCTGGGATGTATATTTCTTTTACACAAAGAGGGAATCAAAATATATTATACTTGGGAAAATGAAAATTTTCATATGCCCTACAATGAAAATAGAAAACTAAGGAATTAAAATTAAATACAACAAATGAAATCTAAAATAATGTAAAAAATAATTTTTATTAAAAAAAATATTCAACAATTTTTTAAAAGAATAAATGATTAGAATTAAGGAAAACCGTGACTAAAATAATATATTTAAAAATTAAGTAATAAAAATAATAAAAATTACAAAATAATTTAAATATAATTCTATGGTTCTAAATATTAATTTATTAAAAGAAATAAAATTATTATTTTCACCTCTATAAGTTAATTAATTATAAAAACAATGAAAATATAAAATAATAATGAAAAAAATACTAAATTAAAAAACCAATATATTATTTTTTAAAAGATTCATAAAAAATAAATAATTAATAAAAAATTAATCAAAATTTATTATCGAACATAGAAACATATGTTAAACATATAATTAAGTGATTTATTAATTTAACACTGAATTAACAATTATTATTAATTAATCAATTAATAAATATTATAACAACTAAAATAAAATAAAATTAAACAAATTATGTTGCAAATTAGTACCAAAATAAAGGCACATAAAATTCCCACACACTAGAAATTTTCTTGTCCTCAAGAAAACTATTATTCAATTTTACTAAATTGAAATAAATCTTAAGTTTAAAATACTCAGTTTCTAAAAAAAAATGTTTTTAAAATGATCTTCCCTTTTATCATGTTGTGAAAAAATTTAACTACAAGATATTAACTATTTTATTTGAAAAATAAATTCATGTTTTTCAAAAATAACTTACCCTAAAAATTTCACTTCATATTAGATTCATTTCAATTTTCATTCAACTAATAGTCAAAAGTTTTGTTTAACTCTATAAGAATTGACTCACATAAATTAGAAATCTAATAATTTATAAACTCTATTTGGATGAGAGAAAATAATAAATTAACAAGAATATAAAACCCCTCATCCATCTGTATAAATAATAAAACAAAAAGTTCATCCTCGATTAGTATTTTCATTTTGTAATTCGTATAAATGTATATCTTTTGAGTTTAAATGAAAATTAAACTATTTAAGGGAAATTATAAGTGTATAGAATTCAAAAAAACAAACAAAAATTATTTGGTTTTTAAGAGGGTCATATATTTTTTTTAACTACATACAAGGGGTAATATAGAATTACCCTCTTTAAAGTGGCTAGATAGTACTCAAACATCAAAAAATACTATTAAAAATGATTTATTCTAACATGAGAATAAAAAAATTAGGGAATATGATGGGATAAAATTGTGATACAATCTGGTATATTTAAATACCCTCTCCACCATAATAAATATCAAAATTTTACTCAATGTTGAATCTATGGTGGATAAAACATGTAAATTCAATTTTATGTTCAAAATAGATTTAATAGTTTAGTATATTAAAACGTTTCCAAAAGGGTTTCAATAACACGAAATTATTTTTCCTTTGCAACTAATAAATAGAAATATATAACATGTTCAAAAGTACACTAACAGATAACCACACCATCTATTCAGAACAATGATATAAAATATATACTAGTTCATGTTATGAATTGTGAAGAAACATTTACACCAAAGAACAAGATTATTCATCAATAGTACATAATAAAAAAAATCCATTTAATATAAATAACCAGTATGTTTCAGCATAATATTTAGAACATAAAAATTATTCAAGATTTCAATTTTTCTAAACAATTAATGTTCAAAGTTGTTGTAGTGGAAAAAATAAATTAAAATCTTGTAAACAATCTCATTTTAAAGATGAAAAAATCCCTAAATTATGAGCTTTATATTACATAACATAGATTAAAATAAACACCATATTTCCTTTTAAAAATATCATATTATTAATTTGGAGGATCATAAAAATGAATTCATGTTAACATTTGATCATAAAAAAATCATCTCCATTATAATTAAAATATAGTTTTTGAAGTTAGAGAGTTAATCCAAGTTTATTTTTCTTTTTCTCTTCATTTGATCATGGAAATTGTAATGCATCTTCTCAAAATAATAGAGTGTATCGCTCAGTGGATTCCACTAGTGAAAAAGAAAATACTATAGTTTATGGAAAGGATTTTTTTTCACATTATTTTCTTCATGTAAAACATGAAAATTGTAAATGTTTATTGAAATTGAAAAAAACTAAAAGTAAATAGAATATAATGTAAATAGAAAAGAAATTTTGGGTCAAAACCCCCCAAGATGTGTTTTAGTTTATGTTTTCCATAGCTGGACAACTTGTTGTTCATCCCCAATTCATTGGTGAATGAGTTTTATGTTGTAAGAACCGTGCCATACTTTATTTCCCAAAGCTCTTCACCTTTACTTTTATGTACTGTACTAGTGGAAAAAATATAGTGTATCCATGCCTAGTATTATTATTATAAAAAATAGAGCCTATTGAAGAGTGTATTTTTTTGTAGTCATTATTTACCTTGTACTTCAAATATTTTTATCTCTTAACTTTTATTACATATAAGAAATCATGTTTTTTACCCAATGATATTGCATTTAAGGAGATTCCTTGTCACATTTTATTATTTTTATTAATTTTAATAATCTGATTTTCTAAGGGGGTTTTCTATGAAAGGAAATGAATCTATTATAATTTCAAAAATAAAAAAAACATGAAAATAGAATAGAACCAGGAGTATATTAAAAGGTGGAGAGAAGTTAGAAAAGAATTGGTTTCCTTACCAACTATCTCAACAGGTTCTTCCATTATTCATTTCATTGAAATAATTCATTCGATAAACTTCTTCTATATAGAGTCTGAAATCTATAAATTGTGTATCTCATTATCTATGAGAAGTCAAGGTTATCATCTAAGATCTCATTTGTAACCTTATTTTATTAACATCCAATGAAAGTATTCAACGATATCCAAATGTTTTGATGAAGTTGATTCATTATAATGAAAAATTATCAATTTAGTATTGAGAAGCTTCAATAATAAGATTTAAACAATGAAAACCTTACTGGATTGACCTGACATTCTATACCCACTGAAAAGCACATACTAATCAGCTATGTTTCAAACAAAAAATGGAATATAAAATGGAATAAAATGATGGAGAAATAATTATCTAACATCAATCAGTTATCTAACAATAGTGAATATGGAGAAATTGTAGTATAAAATAATGAAATAAATGCTTTTAATGAATTCAAAAAATAAAAACCACAATGTATGGACATAAGAAAAATTAGCTGATCTGGTCTATGAAATGTGATTCGCCTTTGGTATTCATCTCTATGATATGAAATAGATCTTCTTCATGCTCTATGAAATAAATCTTGGATCCACTCTCAGTTACTCTATTATGGTGTCATGAGAATGTGCTCATATTACTATCCACATTCTCCTATATGAATAAATTTTATTCTCAATTAATATCATGATTTTTTACATATTATTTTTCTAGAATATCTATAATAAAACCATAACCTCCTTTGTTAACCATCAACTAAGAGAACTTAGTTTTTTGGCATTCTGTCACTTCCCTAGTAACTTTAGTTGAACACATCCACAAACTCAGTCAGAATGCAGAAAATTTTATTCCTCTATAGTAATTATTAAATTGTAAACTGAAAATTATTATTATTATTTAAGTCTTGGTGGAACCATTGACTTATTCCAAGAATGAACATTATATTTTGGTTATGAAAATAGGAATGGAAACAAAAAAACATCACGAGGATCAAAAATGGTGAAGACCAATTGAGTACCCTTTTACAATTAACATGAAATATTTTTGGAGGGATAAAATTAAATAAAAATAATAAAAGGAGCATTGGGATCTACAAATCATTCCAAAGTTTCAATTGTGAATTTTCCATCTATCAATATGTGCTTCACCTTGGTACCTTGATTAATAATAGTATGGATATTCTAAATTAGATAATCTAGGCTCCAAGATGGGCTTGAATTCCCATGTATCAGACTATCCAAGAAACATTAATCTAATTCTAATTCTGTAATATCAATATTAAAGAACCTATACCACTTTACTCTGCTTAACATGACCATTTCTTCAGCTTTCATGGAATTTTTGGGACTATAACAATTTCTAAAACCATGAATGACACATACTCTTTCATATATCACTAAGCCCCAAATTTTCATAACACATGAGAAATATAATCTGTCAACATTTTACATGAATCCATCCCTTGGAGGATTCCATCTGACCTACCTCCCACAATTGATTCTAGCTCTTCCATTATCCATCATTGCTCTTGTAATGAGGTGGCCTCAAGGACACCAATTAACATCTATTGGGAATCAATCCACTGAGATCATTCACTAATCTGGATATTCATAAGTCACTGAAAGATAAACATCAATTACCTTACTTTTATTTGGGCCTCCAAAATGATCAATCATACCATTGAAATGATCATGATCTGTGCCTTCTGTTCCGAAGAGATGAGTTCTGTTCCCCAAAACCAGAATGCCACTATTTTTACTATTGAATCTCCTTACACTGTAATTCCTATTTCAAGATCAAGAAGCTTCCAAAATTAAGTGTGCAGAGAACCTCAAATCAACATATTATAAACCATCTCACTTCTCGGTGTATTGCAGCACCAACACCATGATACCATATTAATTCCACTTTTCTAAATATTGTCGTTTGTGGGAATTGAATTATTCCTCAACATCCAAACCAAAAAATTATTCTTTAATGGTATCTATTTACACCAAAATTTATCATCCCACTCAATAAAGCCACTTCTAGTATATACCATGTCCTGTAAAACCCTTCTACTAAATTGACCCTATGTAGATTGACTGAAAAAACACATGTCCATTTCCACATTCATGAATATACTATTGATAAAATCATGTTTTTATTCATTTAGGATTACCTTGATAAATCATGGAAAAAATATAGCCTCTTTAAACATCATATCAACTATTGGACAACTCATAAAATAAATCTTCTCACCACACCAGTTGTTTTTCCAGATATTGAACTCACCCCAACCTACCACCCATCATTCTTTCTCATAGAGAGTCTCTATGTGATCCACTAAATTTTTTTATAGGCCAATTATTTTTTTGAAGTTTAATCCCACTCCATCAAATCCTTATAACCCATGTTTAACATGAAAACAACACAAAGAGTGTTTCCTTCAATGATCTCCCATGCTAGTTTGGATTGAAAGGCATTCATGGTTTTAGTAACATTCTGATGGTTGATACTCCCTCCTCTACGAGCCTCTCCAATATCATCCAAGAATCCCAATAGCACTAGACATTCTGATTTGCATCCTATATAAAATTTTTCATGATCTTATCCATTCTATCAATTTCCCCCTTTGGAGCTTTAATATCTGATAACTCATATTTTGGGATTGAAGTGGGTTCACTCTTGATCAAGGTAATATGGCCTCCAAAATAAAGAAACGTATTTTTTCAATTGAAAATACGCCCCGTAATATTGTTAATGATTCCTTAAAATGACCCATTTTTGATTCTACCATCTGAAATGGGAGGTCCCAGGTACTCCATAGGGAAGAAGTGACTCTACATACCTAGTTTATTTAGGATTCTCCTATTCTTCCTTTATGATTTTTTAATTATTAATTTTATCTTCCTTGACTGATTCTTTGGCCACTTTGGGAACTTTACTCTTCCAATATCTATCTCATCCTGTTTATTGATTTTAATATTCCATTTATAAATAGAAATATGTCTTCTATAAACATTATATGAAAAATGATACTCTCCTCTAATCTGTTTCTGAATGGAAGAATCACACCCTCATTAAGGCTGTTATATATCCTCCTTGATAATGCATCCTAAACAAGAATAAATAAACATAGGGATATAGGACCCCTTTGTCTTAGGCCCCACAAATTATTGAAAAGGCCAAAATATTTTCCAATGATGGATAAATTGATACAAGGGGTGTAATAACATCAAAACAATATAACAAAATATCCCTTATAGAATCCAAATTTTCTCATGAGTTTGATGATGAAACCCCACTCGATCTTGTCATACGCTTTATCCATATCAATTTGGATTATAAAATTGTATCCAATTATATTCTTAGTGATATCTTAAACCATGCCTTTAGAAATCCCCATAGCACCCTGAATGATTCTACCCTTAATGAATCCATGTTGTTCATTCTAAACAAGATTTGGGATCTCCCTTTCAACACTTTTGTTTAAGATATTTGATAGAATTTTTTAAATGTTGTTTCAATGACAAATGTGATGAAATTGATTTATCGAATCATGCTGTTGAATCTTTGGGATCAGAACGACCCAAGATGCACTCACAGGCTTATGATAATTCATCCTAAAAATACTACATCTTCTTCCATAAACCAGTTCTCTATCAGACATAACTCTTTACTATACTGCAGTTTCAAACACAACTTAATCTCATCAAACCATCATGACCAACCCAGAACAAATCAACACTTGATAGAAACAGATTGTGGAACCAAAATAAGAGCTTATATTGACCATGTAATCGACATTAGAGTTATTGGATACATGATCTTTCATACATAACCTTGACTCAATTTGTGGGAGAAACCTCATTTGTCCATTTTTCAATGAAAAAAATTATAACTTGAAAAAATTTCTCATATAGAAAACTTGAAGAAAAGAGGCCCCCAAACACTTCACCAAAGAAACAAGAATAAGGGAAAACCCCAATTTTAAACTCACCTCCATAAACTATAATTGAAACATAGACCCTATTAAACAAAACAAATCTGAACCACATCCATAAATATATCTTCAACACAGTGGTATCATATTAACCAATGAAGGTAAGCCTTGTGTAAGCATGGGATCAATCCTAGACTGATGAAAATTAGGTTTCAAAATTCATTGCAATGATTCATATGCATCTAAATCATCAATATAGTATTAGGTGAATACATGGTAGTGTTAGTCAATTTGAGAGCAGGGAAACATAATCATATTCAACATAAGCGACCAGATATCGATGGTGGTTCATCTAAGATTAGGGTTATAGATCCTTATTAATAAAAAATGCTGTAATGTATTGGATCACAATCAACCAGTGATGTGGGCTCCCAGATCAATGATGTGGCTTGGTATCACGTATTCCTCTTCAAGCTTAGAATAGTGGAAGTGGCTCTACTGTTGGTAGTGAGAGCTTAGTTAGAATAGTTCTAACCATTAATCAATGATGGTGGTTGATTGAGAAATCAAAATTTTCATATCCTGATTTTTTAGTCAGAGTCTTCTGCTTCAATTTGAACAGATCTGGTATAAAAAAATCCTCAAATAGTAATGGCTCTATCAACAATGATATCTTATCCTGATCATATCCATTATTCAAACACAATAACTACAAGAGGATTTCTTTGTAGAATCATTGGCATAAACAAATTCTAAGTTCTAATTTGGATTCAAGGGAAGTAGGAAATATTATCTACAATGATCCAGATCTTTAAATTGGTCATAAAATCTTCAATCAATGGATCAAAATCATAAAATGTAGCTCTATATTGAATTTTAATCTCAAGCTCTTCAAACTCATATTTAGAAGTAGTGGTGTTAATTGGATAAATGTTAATGAACTCGACTCATTACCCTTCTGTCTCACATTCTAGATCTAACCTATCCTGAAGTTCCACTCTATATGGATGTATAAAATCACATATGAAGATTATATAATGAAAAATATTATTACATGTTTTTATTTTATTTACTAGATGAATATTATCCTACACACCTCAAGCATTTATCCTACTGAAAGAATCCAAAATATTTTATTCCACATCCAAAAGATGGTTCCACTCTTGAATTAATATCACAGAACAATTATATAAGGCCATAGACTTCAAAATTACATAATATTGAGTTATTTCAAGAATTAACATTGAGTATCTTTTCAGGTTTAGATTTTTAGAGAATTAACACGTAACTATAACATTACATATCAAAAATTACAAAGTAGACAGTTCTACTCTATCAAATTTTTTTCACAATAATAATTTTTTTTTGTAAAAAAAGAATTATTTTCTTGATATAAATATTCTTGAATTATTCCTCTCTCTTACTCTTCATTATACCCTATGAAAAACATTTAAAAAACGTGGGATGAGCACAAAAATCTCAGTAAGGGTTATAAAATAAGTAAATAAAACATTAGTCCATCAATACATATAAATCAATGAAACCATACTTTTCACTCATAAAAAATAATCTATTTAATATACCTCATGAAATCATAATATTTATGAATAACACATAGAAATCATAAATCATAAGGGTAACTTGTGGCATCTATAACATACTTACATTGTAGCTTTCACAGCTATATAGGGAGTTATGTTGGGAATAACCATTACAATATATTCCCTAAATCTCTTAAGAGAAACATTAAAGTTTACCTCTATCATGTTACCCAATGAATTTGAGATCTATCTCAAGCTCACCCACCCTAGGATTACTGCAGAACCACCCATATACATAAACAATGCCCAAGAACCATAACATATTCATAACACATAAAACAAGCATAAAGGAAAGATAACATTTCCACATTGCAATCAAAATAAATCATTTCATGATATAGACATAATAAATGTTTCGTCTAAACCATTTTAAATTAAAAAATACATGAAAAGGGTATATGGTATTTATTTTACTTTTAAATACATTACAGTTTGTTAAGGAAGCCAAATATAAAATAATACCCATGGCGGGGGAAAGGTCATTTTTCACTACATACGTTAAAAAGAAACATTCTATTTGTCATTTATTAAAAAAATTCATAAAACCAAAGATTCCCTTTGAATTAAATTAAAATTTAAAGGGGGTTATAAACCATATAAAATAAAGTCATGTATAAATCAAAATATGCCTCAAAGAAAGAATATTGAGACGAAGTCCCCTACCTTGAGTCCGACTCATCATGTAAGTTCCCTGTTCTTAATAAATAATAAACTTAAGTTAATTTATACTAGATTCAGAACCTTTTTCAAGTTTATTATTCCTTTTATATCACTTATTACCACATTATAAACATTACATAATTATTTAAGTTAATATCGGTTATTTTGTTGATATTTAGTACTTGAGTAAAAAATGAACCTATTATAATTACAAATTTTCCATGTGGTCAAAAGTCCATTATCTCCAGAATGACATTCACAATTTAAATATCATATATATCTAGTATATATATGTATTTATAATAGTACATAACATTTGTAGATAAGAAATGACTGTTCATTGAGATGGTAAGCCGTACATACATATGAATGCTACTTTCATTTCTTTTTCATATTTAAAGGAATGAAAAATAAATGATACATATGTATTTTATAATTACAGTATAATATAATATTTCATATACATTATATAAATTCATTAACTCTATCCTTTATATATTTGATGTACGGAATGAACGAGTTATATCACTTTGAGGGGGTGGTAGTCTTCACTTCCTCAAATGAAATTATCATATTTGCACATTATGGAAAGAATAGAGGCCTGATTTAAATAAAAAAACATATGAATAGAGAAAATATAAATATAATTTATATCATATATAAATATATTTTCGTTGTCTCATGGAAAACCTATGCCTTTTCATCCCTTCTCAAACCCTGAGTTTCTTCCTCAGTTTCTGAAATCTTCTTTAAACCCTAAAGTTCCAGATTTAATCGATGGCTTGCCGAATCTCCCTCTGTCATCTTCTGAGTTCTCGGAAGCCTCAGCCCTATTGAATCTCACCCTGGTGGCCTGGTTCAATCACAGGAGACCTTCTGTGGATGATTTCTACTGCTTTGTCTTTGGATCTTGGGATCTCCGAGATAGAGCGGTGGTTGGCTTACTGGACAACAAAAAAATTAAGATTAGGTTCAATTCAGAGGAGGACCTCATCTGAGCTTGGGCGAGGGCTCCACGCAGCTTCAATGGATCTCATTTCCTACTTTTCCGTTGGTCCTTCGATCTACAAATGAACTGTGACGCTCCTTCAATTGCGGTCTGGGTAAGTTTCCCATCTCTTCCTTTACCGTTCCAAAACCCATCGATTATATGCATGTTGGGCAATATGCTTGGTAGATAACTATGCTCAGATAGTCGTATCGAGACGGTATAACATCCGGTGAATCCCCGGGTGTGTGTTGAGATGGATGCGTCCCACATCCCTTTTGATTCTATTTGGATAACTATCAGTGAGGATTATCGGTGCAAACAGAAAGTCGTCTATGAGAACTGGACCGATTTTTGTGGTTATTGCAAGCGATTGGGCCATTTGGTTGAAGTTTTCCAAAGGAAGTGTCAGTCTCGGTTGATGCAGGCCCATGGTGATGGGAATTCTGCTTCGGTGAGATCTGAGTTTGGTGTTCGTAATGGTGTTCAAGAGGGATTGGCTTTGAGAGCTACAGAACAGGTTGACAAAGGTCGGGGTCCATGTTGTTTTGGGGAGAAGGGGGAGAGTCCTCGTCGGGTGTCTGAAGCTTCTGGTGATAAGGCAACCCAGGGCAATCCACTGGTGTCTAAGGTTTTCAAATGGTTAATGAGGGACTTGGGAGTACCTCTTTCTCCTATGGTTGATCTGTGTACATTACAAAGCGAGGAAGGAATAGTGGACAGTGTTGCAGAGGTTGTCTCCATGAGTGCTAAGGATGCTAAAGGCCTCGACCCATTGGCCAAACCTTTTTTTAGTTTTGAGTAACAGGTTTCAAGGGATTTCCGAAGATGTGTTGGACACGGGTTTGGAGGAGACTGCTATGTTGGGAGGTGATGTTATCCCAGATATTGTTGATGACCAGCAGGTTGATCGAAGGGTGCATGATCCTGCTTCGGTTGGTGAAGAGGCTAGGGAGGATCAACATGCCGAATGTCAGGGACAGGAAGTAGGTGTCATGTATGAGGATAAAAATTCTAATGGGGAAAGCCACGAAACTTTGGTGGTGAGAAAGGACCAGAGGCTGGGAGACATGGCCATACCTCATGTGGAAAATGCTCATATTGAAGACCGGTGAACACCTTTGATGGAGTTCAATACTCCAGTCTAGAAGCCAAAAATCAACGCAGAGTTTAATTCTGCTACTTTAAGGGAGCGAGATGGAACTAGAAGGGAGGTTTTGGGGGGAGGAAAAGAGAACATGAGTTGTCCAGTTGGTAGATCCTTTAGTGATGTTGTTAAAAGTGGGAATCAGATGATAGCCACAACAGATGGTCCTTTGTCTGCTACTCCAAGAAGAAGACCTAGGAAGGATTACTCATTTCTTCTGAGTCCGATGCGGACTAGATCTTCATCAAAGAAGAATAATGAGGTGAATTTGGATTTTAAGAAGGGCAACAAGACTAATAAGGATACCCCTGATCAATCTGTTCTGGAACAACTTTGCAGCCGGGTTCAAAGTGGAAGTTTTTAGAGGAATCTAGAATGGGAATCAGCTACCGGTGAAGAGGACTCCTTGGGTTGTGGAGATGAATCTGGTTATTATGATGTGTAAGTCTATGTGGTTCCTTTTTTCTATCTGACTTGTCTTTGGTTGTATGTTTGGGTACCGGGAACCCATAAACTGGCTTCTAGAAATGGGGAAAAAATGAATTGCAGGCAGGAAATGATCTTTAGAGAAGACGCTACCTCTTAAAACATGTAACTCTCTTTAATTTGATCCAAAAAACTTTTTTGAATTGCCTTCTACCTAAGGTAAGTCTTATATAAGAATGAGAGTCATGTTGGGATCTTATTTGGGTAGAGGCTGAAAGAGCCAAGGTGCATGAGATGTGTGATTAAATGGGTAGGGCTGCTGCCCTTTTAAAAGAGGGAGGAGTGCACTTTAGGAATGTTTTGAAGTATTATTTTATTATAAAATTATTATCAGTTTCAAAAGATCCAAAAGTAATTTATTTAAAAGATAAGATGATTTTGGGTCAAAAAACTATCAACCAATAGGTTTTAGGATAGTATAGGTCTCAAATTTAACCTTATCTTTTAGCTTTAACCCATAGTTAACTAATTTAACTATTACCATGTCTTCTTGTATATTCATATTATATGGTTAATATAGTTACTATAAAATGCCAATAGAACCTAAAGTGGTTCATTAATGATATGATCAACATTATCTAAGTAATTTGGACAAATATTATATTTTTAGGACTATTATATAATTTAACAAAAACAATATTTGTTTTAAAAACTCATTTATGTCAATTTTTTTCTATTCATATCATGAATTTCTTGAAAATACATAACATTATTCCTTTGAAAGAAATTAATTAATTCAAATATAACACGTCATACTCATCCATAAAATTTGTGGACCGAATAAAAAGTTTTAAAAGAAATTTATTTTAATATTTATAATCTCATTTATTTAAATCATTCATTAATAAGGTAATCACTACATCATCATTGTGTCATAAATATATTTATTTATATGATGTCTAAAAACTATAAATAAAATACCATGATGTAAGAAATGTTTTTATATTTCTAATGAATATTTATAGTCAAAGATATCACTTATATAACCCCTTATAAAAATTGTTTTTGTAAAAAAGACATGTTTGTGTTATATTTTTCTTTACTTTAAATTAATTATTATGAAATGTCATTTTCACATCAAAGTGCCTCCATTGGATCCAAAAATCGACCCAAGGATTCCCATGGTTAGAAATATCTCATACAATAGTATTAGGACTCGTGTTAGGGTAGTTCAATATTATTATAATAATATTTGTTACCCTTATTTACCTAATTTACCCTTTAATAATGGTAAATAAAATAACTAAAATAACTATTCATAATTACTAAAAATAAGGGTACCTATTTACACAATTTGGACCTCATGATTCCAAATAATGAATATATTTTTACAAATTCAAAACAAAAAAGTTTCATAAATTAATTTTAAATTAATTCCCAATGGTAAAACAAAAAAGTGTGTTTTTTTAAGAAGTAAAAACTACCAAAATATTGACATGTGTTTATATTGAATTTCAAAGTGAAATTATTTCCAATAAAAATAATTAGATTAAATGATAAAAATATAATCCAATTAAACATTAAAACTAATTAAAAGTACAATATAACTATATAAATAAATTAGATGAAAAGATAGTTTTGACTTAAAATGCGGTATTTTTTACTATTCATTAAAAATGAACTTTATCATAAAATTACCAGAAATTTATCCAAATTAATTTTTGATGTCCCAATTCTATAGAAGAAGTTTATTTTATCAAATATAACATATAAATGTGATGAAAAATAGATTTAAAAATGATTCCCCATCAAAAGACAGTAAAACAACCTTTTAAAAATATTAGAGTATTTCATGATTAAAATCGAATTCATTATTATTTAAAGTCTCTAAAATTTATCAGATAAATGTAAATACATTTAAAAAACATGTATAATCATATTTTAGTTAGTTATTTTCATTTATTCCAATAAAACGGTGAAGCGTTAACTACCATTTAAAATAATAATATATTATTTTTCAGTATAACTAAAAGTTGTGTGCATCATATGATTTCAAAGAAAACCATAGTTGCGTATTGAGTACGCTATCAGAAAAGAAATACCCTTTAATTTAAAAAAAATTTCTTATTCATAGATATTAAAATAAATGAAAAAGTATTATTCTATAAATACCTGGGTTGTTACATCCTTCCCCCATTTTGGGAATTGCGTCCCCACAATTCTATTCAATTATAAAATAAGTGGGGGTATTTATCCCTCATAGAATTTTATGATTCCCATGTTGCATCTTAAACCATATAGTTTTTCCAAAAAACCTTTACCTGATGAATTTTATTATTCCGCAACACTTGCTCTCTTCTGTTAAAAATATGGACTGGTTTCCCTCATAAGAAAGATTCTTTTCTAAATGAACTACCTATGGAAACAAAACGTGAGATAGATATGACATATACTTTCTCAACATTGAAACAAGAAAAAAATTATATACCTGGGATGAATTTGGAGGTAATGAAACAGTGCAGGTAACTATTCCATGTTTTTACAGTATTTCATAGGGTCAAATGAACCTCAGACCCAAATTTCCCTTCTTACCAAAACACAACACACTTTTCTATGGAGAGGCTTTGAGAGAGACATGATCACATAAATCAAAATAAAGATCCTTCCTCTAGTTATCTACATAACTTTTTGGCATGATCTGAGATGTTCTCATGTGCTTATGAATCAATTGAAATTTTTCTACCATCTCTTCTACTAATTTTGGTCCCATAAACTTCTTTTCACCTAATTTATCCCAAAAATATAAAGTTCAACACCACTTTCCATATAATTCCTCAAACTGTTCAATCTGTATATTGTAATAAAAAATGTTATTGTAAGAAAACTCAAACAAATAATGATGTTGGTCCCAATATCCCTAGTAATCAATTTAAGAAGCATGTAGAATATCTAACAATGTTTGAACTGTTTGTTTTGACTACCCATATGATTGCGGATGAAGAGCTATACTAAATTTTAATTCATTACCTAACAACTTTGGATTTCTCTTCCAAAACATATATGTGAACCTATGATCATGATCAGATACAATGGATATGGGAGCTCCACGTAACCTTACTATTTCTTTAATATACAATCGATAAAGTCAACTTAGAGATAGAGTATCTAGAATAGGACTAAAATGAGGAGATTTAGTCAATCAATCAATAATAACCCATATTTCATTGTTACCTCGAGAGGTCTTTAGTAATTCCACTATGAAATCCATGGACACATTTTCCCATTACCAATCTGGAATTGGTAAATGATGAAGCATCCATTTTAGTAATTTCCACTCTACTTTAACCTATTGAAAAATCAAACATCACAAGGTAATGTCAGCAATATATTTTTTCATTCCATCCCACTAGTAATACTCCTGAATATCTTTTTTCATTTTAGTACTTTCATAATGAATTGAAAAAGGAGAATTATGAGCTTCCCATAACAACTCTTTCTTCAACTATGAATCACATGGCACACATAACCTCTATAAAAATCTCAAAAAACAATATTTATCAAGGTTAAATTCATGTAACTTGCCCTTATGAACCAATTATTTCTTTTTGTGCAACTCACTGTCTTCTTTATGCACTTTATTTATTCTGTTTTCTAGAGATGATTTCACTTACACCTGAAATAAAATAGAGGAATTCCCTACACCAACAACTTCCAATCCAAAATTCATCAAATCAAAAACCAAACGTTGTCATTCCAAACGTAGCATGGTTATTGTAGCATTACTCTTTAGACTCAAAGAATAAGCCACTTTATCTTACTTTCCCAAATGGTAATTGATTATGGAATCAGAATCCTTGATTTATTCAAGCCATCTCCCCTGTCTCATGTTTAATTCTTTATGAGTGAATATATACTTCAAACATTTGTGATCAGTATATATTTCACACTTTATTCCATACAAATGATGCATCCCAATTTTTAATGAAAAAACAATAGAAGTCAGTTCCAAATCACGTGTAGGGTAATTTAACTCATGAGGTTTCAACTGACATGAAGCATAAGCAATTACCTGATCATTATGCATAAGGAAAAAACCAAGTCCTTTTAATGAAGAATCACTATAGATAAAAAATTCACCATTTCTAGACGGTAGTTCCAAAATCGAAGCATTCACTAATCTTCTTTTCAATTCATGAAAACATTCATCACATTATTTTTTCTAGATGAAATTAACTCCTTTTCGAGTTAACATAGTCAGTGGTCTAGATAAATATGAATTTTTTTTCAAAAATACTCATGTAATAACCTACTAAATGAAGAAAACTATGAATCTCAGTTATATTTTTGGGTCTTGGCCTTTCTTCAACAACTTTTGTTTTAGCAGGATCAATTGTTATTTCATCTTCTGAAACAATGTGACCATGGAATGAATTTTTTTGTAACCAAAACTCACACTTGTTGAATTTACCATAAATTTTATTTTCTTTTAATGTTTTTAAGGCAAACATTAAATGAATTTAATGCCCCTGTTTACTTTTAGAATATACCAAAGTATCATATATAAACCCAACCACAAACTTATCCAAGAACTCACAGAAAATTCTATTCATAAGATACATGAATATAGTAGGTTGATTGGTTAACCCAAAAGGCATAACTACAAATTCATAATGGCCATATCTAGTATGAAATGCGGTATTCAAAATGTCTAATTACTTTATATTTAACTGATATTACCCCAAACTCAAGTCAATCTTTGAGAAATACTGAGCTCCCTGGAGCTGATCAAACAAATCATCGTTATGAGGAAAATGGTACTTATTCTTAATAGTTATTATTTTTAAGCCTATATAATCAATGAAAAGTCTCATTGAACCATATTTATTTTTAACAAACAATATAGTATTACCCCATGGTGATGTTCTTGGTCAAATGGAACCTTTATCTAATAACTCTTCTAATTGATTCTTTAACACTAAAAGTTCAATTTGAGCCATTCATCAAGGGGGTTTTGAAATTGAATTAGCATCAGGAACTAAGTCAACTATAAATTCGACTTCCATATTAGGTATTATACTAGGAAAATCATTAGAAAAAACATCAATAGAATCATTTACCATAGGCACATCATTAATCTAAATAGTTCCTTTATTTTCAACAATATGTACAAGGTACCATTCATTTCCATCTTTTACAAGTTTCTCAGCTTCCTAATATGTTATCAAAAGTAAGGGTTTGTTCTTGTACACAAACTGAAATTTTTTCTGAAAAGAAACATCTTTATCTCTGCATTTAATCACAACATGATAAACAAAAATCTAATCCATACCCAAAATAACATCAAAATATACTAGAGGAAAACTAATAAAGTTTGCAGTTAGATTCTTTCCACACAAAATTATAGGAAGGTTCTTATAATTTCTTTTTGTCTCAACATTTCCTATAGGTATTTTTACCATAAGTTTAGGATTCAAATCTTGATATGGAATTCCAAATTTACTATAAAATATCTAAAATATGAAAGAATGTGTAGTCCCTAAATCAAACAACACATTGGAATAATCTGAATAGAAAAAAAATGTACCTGATACTACTTCATTTAATGGCCCAACATCTACTAAAGTAGTTGCAAATGATTTCACCACCCCTTTCTGCTTATAGTCCAACTGATTTCCTTCATTTGGGTTCTTTGTCGGACACTCATTTTCATAATGAACCATTTCATTTCACTCGAAACATTTTTCTGAATGTAAATCTTATTTTGTATTACCACTAGTCTGATCTTTTTCAGCACAATTACGAGCCTTATGTCCTATTTTACCACATCAGATGCACTTAACATAATTCAAAAGGAATTCCACAGTGTGATTTTTACCACAATTTTCATAAACTGTAAACATAAGGTTCGTACCTTCAATTTTTTGAAGAGTTATTCCATTTTATCTTCCACCTCAGCCACTTATCCTATTGTTTGTTAAAGAACGCCTGATCATCAGCAAACTCCATTTCCACCTTCTCTGCGCATCAAACAATTTTTTCATAAATTTTAAACTCATTAGAAGCTAAATCCCTTTGATATTTTGGGTTTAATCCTATGTAAAAATGATTGATTTTACTATCAAGATCCTATATGAAGTTTGGAGCATACCTTTCCTGTCAAGTGAATTTTGCTTCATAAGCATCCACTGAGTCATCCTCCTGCCTCAATTCCATTTTTCCCATCCTAAGTCGAACCGCATTAGGGAAATATATGTCATGAAAAAATACCTTTGAAATTATCCAAATCAAGAGAATCAATCTCCTCAATATCCTTGATATTTTTAAACATCGACCACTACTAATCAGATTCACCTTCAAAATGGTAAACCACAAGACTAACCTTTTGATCTTCTGAACAACCCATGACATCAAAAATATTTTCTAGTGCTTTAATCCACCCTTCATCATGCACAGGGTCAGATGATACTCTGAATGATGAGGGATTTTTCCTCATGAAATGCTCCAAAACTGACATATTCCTATGTGGTTGATCTGGATGATCTCGTGCATGGATACCACCACCATTTATAGCCTCATTCAACTGTGCCATCTCTGCAACAAACTTTTCAGTTTTGATTCCGACCATCTTCAGTTGATTATTTGGAAGGTTGTTTTTCTATTGATGTCGTCCCATCATAGCTTCCATATTTCCTCTGTGTAAAACCATTCTGAACACAGAAATATCTTAGGATAAGAAACAAGGTAATATTAAAATGCTATATCATTTCAATTTTACCATAAACTAATTTATGGATAATAATTTAACAATATAATAACTCCTAATGTTGTCTTAATCGACATCAGATACCAATTATAAGTCCCCAACCTTAAACGTTACATAATATCTAGTTATTTTAAGAATTCACATTGAGGAATTTTTTGATTGATTTTATATAATCCCCATTTTAAGGGTAAAGGGGGAGAAAACCAAGACATCAAGGACATCAATACATTAACAAAATCAAGAAACAAGTGGGTTGCAACCTAGAACAATACAACGAGACAATGATTCAACCCAACATCAACATCATTAAGGAACACCTCTACCAAAGCATGGCTGATCCTCAAGCATTCCTGTAAAAGTGTGCACGACCATGGTACCGATGGCTGCATCATACCCTCTCAATCTTCCAAATCCTAAAAGTCATGCATGATGAAGATGACTATCTCTATCCTTATCTAAAGTAAAACCTTGAAGAATGTCTGGGTTTCCCAACATACCATCCAATTCACCTCCAGTAACTCAACCAAAGAGCATCCAATACCTCCAAATACATATCCATTCAAACAAAAACTCAGCATCACCAAATAAGAACCTGAAAAAAAATTACAGAAGCACCAAAATGAAAGTCCTCCCCCCTCCAAGCCACTGGAACTGACCTCGAACACACCAGAGCACCGACATCGAGCATCGATGAAGCCGAGAAAGGAAACAGAAGCCAGATCTTCCATTGTAGAACACGCTAACGATGAGCACTCCACAACCACGACGAAATTCTGAACAAGCAGAGAAAGCTGACATGAGCACTGGGTCAATGACAAGTTGTAGCCACGATGAGATCCCAAATCCTTAAGAGGATCATTCACCAAGCCACTCGAAGCTATAGCTGCGAAGAGATCCCTAAGCCAGACCACTCAGTGTCACATGCCGACGTCGAGTTGAGATCCCAAATACAAGAGTTCCAAGACCATCGTTTAACACACTAGATATTATGAAAAAAAAGAGCTGGAGAAAGAACTGAAAGAACAAATGAATCCGCCACTGATCCCATAGCGAAGACAGACCAAGAAGATCTGTCACCCAACAACGCTAAGCTAAGAGAAGAAAATCATCACTGAGGCTGGTCCATGTTGGAGGAGGGGAGGATATGACTTTAATGGGAAACCCTAGGTATGCAAGGTAATGGGATAATTAAGACATAACTATTACATTACATCTCAAAAAATACAAAGTAAACACTTCAACTCTATCCATTTTTGATAATAATAAAACTTTTTATGTAAAACAAGAATTATTTTCTTTATATAAATCATTTTTAATTATTACTTTCTCTTACCCTTACTTATAGCCTGTGAAAAACATTTCAAAAACTTGGGATGATCAGAAAAATCTCAGTAAGGGTTATAAAATAAGGAAAGAAAACATTAGTCCATCAATACATATAAATCAATGAAACCATAATTTTCACTCATAAAACATAATCTCTTTAGCATACCTCATGAAATAATAATATTTATGAAGAACACACAGAAATCATAAATCCTAAAGGTAAATTTTGGCATCTATAACATACTTACATAGTACCTTTCACAGCTATATAGGGAGTTACATTTGGAATACCCATCACAGTATATTCCCCAAATCTCTTAGGAGAAATATTAACATTAACCTCCTCTACGTTATCCAATGCATTGTAGATCTATCTCAGGATCACCCATCCTATGTTTATAATGAAACCTCCCATATATGTAAACAATGCCCAAGAACCAAAATATATTCATAACATATAAAAGAAGCATAAAGGAAAGATAACATTTTCACGTTGCAATCACAATATATAATTTCAAGATATTGACATAATAAATGATTTATCAAAACCATTTTCAATACCAAAATACAATATAAGGGTATATGGTATTTATTTTCCTTTTAAAAACATTACATCTTGTTAAAGAATCCAAATATCAAATAATACTCGTGGCGGAGGAAAGGTCATTGTCATTGCGTAAGTTAAAAAGAAAAATTCCCTTTGTCGTTTAGTAAAAAAATTTGTAAAACAAAATATTACTTTTGAACAAAATTAAAAATTAAAGGGTTTTATACACTATATAAGATAAAGTCATGTATAAATAAAAATATGCCTCAATGAAAGGATATTAAGATGAAGTCCCTTACTTTGAGTCCGAATCGTCACATATGTTCTTTGTTCTTCCTAAATAATAAACATAAGTTAATTTCTACTTACTTCAGAACCTTTTTAAATTTTATTATTCCTTTTATATCACTTATTACCCTATTATAAATATTATATAATTATTTAACTTAATATCGGTCGTTTTGTCGATATTCGGTACTTGAGTAAAAAATGACCTTGTTATAATTTCAAATGTCCATGTGGTCAAAATTCCATTATATCCAGAATGATATTCATGTTATAAATATAATATATATTCAATATATATATATATATGTATTTATAATATTACAAAACATTTGGATATAAGAAATGAAATGCACCGTTCAGGGAGACGGTATGCCATACGTATGCATGAACACTACTTTTATTTATTTTCCATATTTAATGGAATGAAAACTAAATGATAATTAGGTATCTTATAATTCTAGTATAATATAATATTTTATATATGTTACATAATTTCATTAACTCCATCCTTTATACATTCCATGTATAGCATTAGTGAGTCATATCACTTTGAGGGGGCGGTAGTCCGCATTTCCCCAAATCAAATTATCGTAATTATACATTATGGAAAGAATAGAGGAATGATTTTAAAAAATAGAAGAATATAGAAAATATAAATATAATATATATAATTTATAAATATATTTCCATCATAATGTCCACCATGAGAGGTAGTAGGGTAAAATTGAACAATCATCGTTTCGTGAGGCAGTAATTCACCATCAATAAAAATAGTATGTTCATATCCATTAGATGGATGTGTGTGTAAGTGTAGATCGAATAAATATCATAATAAAAACCTAGTATTATGAGGATACTTGTGTTGTTATGTAATAAAATAATAATAATATAATAGGGAGTGAAGAATTAAAATAATGTAAAGGAACTTTAGAGAAGACACTACATCTTAAAACGTGTAACTCTCTTTGATTTGAGAGAAAAGGAATTCTAGAATTTCATTCTTCCTTAGGTAAGGCTTCTAGGAGTAATAGAGGGATTTTGTAAGCTTATTTGGGAAGATTTTATGTGAGACAAAGGGATTGAGAGGTGTGATTAAATTGGTAGGGATTATGCCCTTTTATAATAGGGAGGAGAGGCACTTTAGGAAAGATTTGAAGTATTATTTTATTATAAAATTATTTTCAGTTTAAAAAAGGTTCCAAAGTAATTTATTTCAAATATAAGATTATTTTGGGTCTAAAACCTCTCATCTAATAGGATTTAGACAATTACAGGTCACAAATTTAACCATATATTTTATCTTTAACCCTTAGTTAACTAATTTAACTCTTACCATGTCTTCTAGTATATTCATAATATATGGTTAATATAGTTACTATAAAATTCAAATAGAACCTCAAGTGTTTAATTAATGATATGTTAAAAATTATCTAAATCATTTGGCCAAATCATATATATTTAGGAATATTATATAATTTAATAAAATAGTATTTGTTTTAAAAACTCATTTATGTCAATTTTTATACAATTCATATCATGAATTTTTAAAAAATCAATAACAACTTTATTATTTCAAATAAACTTCATTAATTAAATGATAAAATGTCATAACCATCCATAAAATTCTTTTATGGAATAAAAAGTTTTTAAATAAATTTATTTTAATATTTATAATCTCATTTATTTAAATCATTCATTAATATGGTAATCACTACATCATCATTGTGTCATAAATATATTTATTCATTTGAGGTATAAAAATTATAAATAAAATACCATGATGTAGGAAATATTTTTAGAATTATAACTACAATTTATATTCTATGTTATCACTTATATAACCCCATATATAAATTGTTTTAGTAAAAAAGTCATGTTTATGTTATATTTATCTTTACTTTAAATTAACTCTTATAAAATGTCATTTTCACATCAAAGTGGATCCATGGGGTCCTCTAATCGACCCAAGGATTACCATGGTCAGAAATATCTCATAAAATAGTATTAGGACACGTGTTAGGGTTGTTTAATATTATTATAATAATAGTTTTTACCTGTATTTACCAGATTTACCCTTTAACCCTGGTAAATAAAATAATTACTGAAGTTACTATTCATAATGACTAAAAATAAAAGGTACCTATTTAAAAAATTAGGACATAATGATTCCAAATATGTAATCAATTTTTCTAAATTCAAAACTCATAAGTATCTGAAATTAAGTAAAAATTAATTCTCGTTGTCAAAACCAAAAAATGTGTTTTTTAAGAAGTAAAAACTACTAAGAGAATGACATGTGTTTATGTCGAATTTCAAAGTGAAATTACATAAAATGAAAAAAATTGGATTAAATGATTATAATATAATATAATTAAACTTTAAACTCAATTAAAAGTATGATCTATCTATATTAATAAATTATATGAAAATGCATTTTTGACTTAAAATGCGGTATTTTTCACTATTCATTAAAAAAAGAACTTTATCAGAAAATTACCCAAAAATTTTCCATTATAAATTTTGACATCCTGATTCTATATAAGAAGGTTATTTTTTAAAATAAAAAATATAAATGTGACAAAACTATATTTAAAAATGTTTCTCCATCAAAAGGATGTAAAACACCCTTTTAAAATATTAGAGTATTTCATGCATAAAATCAAATTCATTCTTATTTTAAGCATCTAAAATTTATTGTATAAATGTAAAGACATTTAACAAAAATGTATAATAATATTGTAATTATTTCTATTCATTACTGCTAATATAATGTCTAGATGTTAACTAACATTTAAAATAATGATAATAATATATTATTTTTTGGTATAATTCAAAGTTGCATGCAACGTAAGATTTCAAAAAAACCCGTTGTTGCGTGTTGAGTAAGCTCTAGGAAAAAGAGTCTCCTTTAATTTAAAAATAACATCTTATTCATAAATATTAATATAAATGAAAAATTATTATTCAATAGATACCTTGGTTGTTACAAATTGTCATACACAGGTACTGGTAATTTTCTTACACTGAAAGAAAAATTTATTTTACAATAGATTATCATACCCTGTACAAAAAAACATTTTTACTATAGAAATTCTCTGATGAAAATTTCATTTACATTGATAGTGAATCAATATAACTTACACTGGAGAAAAAAGTTCTTTCATGCCCTATAATAAAAATAATAACAATAAATTAAGGAAATTAAAATAATTAAAAATATTGAAAACTAAAATCTACTAAGAAACTAATCCATTAATAAAAAGTAAACAACATTCAATTTTTTTAAAATAATTAGACATAACAAATTAAGAATAAATTACTTAAAATATGTAATTGATAAATTAAATAATAAAATATAATATTCTAAAATAATTGAAATTCAATTCAATTATTCTAGGTAATACATTATTTAAAGATAAAAAAATTAATTTTTTCACTTTAATAAATTAATTAATTACAAAAACAAAGAAAAATATAAAAAAAATAAATAGAAAAAAATTAAACAAAACACTTAATTTGTTATCAAAAAAATATTATAAAAAATTAAATAATATAAAAAATGTTAAAAAAATTAAATTAAATATATAATTTAGTAATTAATTAATTTCACATTGAATTAAAAACAATCATAAATTATTCGATAAAGAAAATATTTTAATATATAAATTACTATTAAATTATACATCTTATGTGGAAAATCGATACCAAAATAAATCAACATCACACTATTATGGATGACTAAAGTGAAGTTGAATTCCATGTTACCATCTTTTTCTATATATTTTTCTAGACCATGTATAATAGAAATACAAAAAAATATTTTTTAGTACAACCAACTAAAAAACCATTATTTCAAATATAGTAGATTTATCATTCTAAGGTTTTTTTTTCATATTTTGCAATATCAATTTCCTTAAAAAACCAAAAAAATTATTTCCATTAATGAAAATTTCCAAAAAATCAGTTGTCATGGATTTATCATTAGTGGAGTCCCAATGTGTTCCTTTTATTAAATGGAAATATTTCAATATATATTTATAGAGATAGGGGCTGAAACAATATGTGATTTTGAAGACTAGTGTGCCAAAAATTAAGTATATAAATTTATTAAATATATTTTATTTTTTGTGTGAAAAGTTTCCTAAATAAAATGGGTTAACTCTTGAATGGAAGATCAGATAAAAAATCTGAGGCTGTGGTTGAGTTAGGAACACAGTTTTTACCATAATAATAACCTAAAATAGGTTAGCATGGGGCGTTTACACATCTATCTTGTCTGCAGTATGTTCGGTGGATTAATTACTTATTAAATTAATTAATATGAACTATTTTTTTTCTACAAATACACCATCATGGTGGATTTCCTAGGGTTAGGCTCATCATCCTTGAATTTCCAATGACACTCTACTTCCTCTATCTATTAAAATATCAAATCTGATAATGATGAAACTCTGTATTAGAGTATATTGAGACACAATAGGTGAAATAACTTTCTTTAATCATTGGTGATAACTTTCTTTTATTAATAAATATCCAATATCTTGGTAGGACTAATAAATTTGTTGATTATTCACATATTGATTAAATTGATTGATCAGATCGATTCATTTAATAGATCTGTGCCAATTGTGGATTGATTATGTATATATGTATTGAAATCTGAATTTATTATTCAATGTATCCTAACCCCAGGTTCCTGTTTGTGATTTTTACCCAAAAACTCTTGGAAAAGATTATTTAAACAAAATCTTATGCATTTCCCCCTCTATTTATCCGTGTTCATCACTCATTATACCCCATGACCCTAGTTTAACATTGTCCAACGATACTGGGCATGATTGGATCTATGGAATCACAACAATTTCATGAATGAGGAATAGACCGATGATGAAGTGGAAGATCTGGGATGTTTGTGGATATTGAATGATTTTTTCATTGAATATAGTTCAAATATTCAATGGTGGAAGGATCTAAGGGGAGAATATCATGCGCTTCACCCTTATGAACAAAAAAATCTGATTTTTAGTGAACAATAGAAGGAAATAAAAATCCACATCCAAATAAAATAATTTCAATTGGAATCAAGGATTGATATATAACAGAAAAAATTGATTCAAGGCATGGATAATAGACTTGGATTTATATAAAATTCCTGACTATACACCATGTATCAAGATGAACACATAGTGTGTTTCCCCATTAGTTTTGGTATCTAGGTTGTTTGGATTTTATTAGGATGGAATTTCATTTATTATACCTACAATACATGTACTACCTTCTCTGTATGGTTGAGCTTTGTGATAAAGTAAACAGCTTGGCCCACACAATGTGCTAAGTACACAGGAATGACTAGTGTTCACAAGTGGCACCCTGAATGAAGCAACACACTATATACTAATGTATAAGGTCAAAAATTGAAAACACATACATTTCCAAAAGTACATGGTCGAGTCATGGATATCTTGGACATGCCATATAGTCCACCTACACGATATGAAATTCTACATGGATTTGGATTCATGTGATGGCTAGAGACTATGTCAGGTAGTTGAATAGGACCACACGTCATGTGGGTCCCCTCACATTCCAGGTGGGTCCCCTCACATATCATTTACCCCTTGCTACTATTTTATAAAAATTCAAGGATTTGTATCACATTCATTTAAACATGGATTTTACCCCAAAATGTAGTATATATTCAAAGTTTTCCCATGTAGAACATGATGGTGCCCTTGGTTTTTGATTTTGAGACACTCTGTGGAATTTTACGGGAACAACGCTTATTGAGGAAATGCACGATGAAGGTAGAGGCCAGGTGAGATCCCCAGAGACATCGTATAGAGTGGAACCCCCCCTCTAGCATGGGCATGAGTCATCCAAAAATAACTTCTGAGTGGAATCCCTTATAAAATTGGGTGTGGATTTACGATGATCAAAGTGGAACCCCCCATCAACTTTGGTGTGGTTCCTCTACCTACCAAGTGAAACCCCTATTGGATAGGGCACGTGCCATTATGAAAATTAACTTGAACCCCCTCATTGGCATGGGTGTGGGTCATTTATTGATAATTATAGAGTGTAATCCCCCTTTAATAATAGGGAAAATGTCCTCTATTTTGAGTTTGTTCGACATCATCTATGCGACACAGTGAAGATACATGTGTTGAATTGTACGGTTATTTCTATGAGGATTTGGGTGATTTTGGGCATCACTGATGGAATTTTTGAATTGTTGGCGATTCCTCTTCTTGGGATAATCCGTAAGATGGAGATCCCCTTACTATATCTCTCCTGGGATTTATTTAATGAGATTATATATATATATATATATTCTCTCATATCCATACATTTGGATTTGGTCACTCTTCTTCCACATGATTTGAAGCCACGTGGGGTATGCCAAGTGATTTATGTGTTTAGATTCTCTTGATTTTATAACTCTAAACTGCTATTATAGGTGGAAAATAATTGACATTTAGTTCATCTACATACTGTGTTGAGCCCCTTATATTTGGCAGAGGTTACTCTCTCTTAGTTTGTGTAATGTCCCAGACCTAGATGCCACTCAATAGGTGCCTTGAGACTAGTGGGTCACAAAGCCTCAAGCGCATCTCCCCAAATGATAGAGTCTTCAAAATAGAAGTGAGGGACTATATGTGTCTATGGTGAGACTATTCCCTCATCACTAGAGTGTATCACAATAGAATATCAATAACATATAAGTACCATAAGTGGTAATAATAATAAGACAATTGATAACCAGTAGGAATATATAAAAATATAAAAGGGAAATCATATAAAATGATGATGTTAAACTTCACATGTCTATAAAAAATAACCAAAATTGGTACACATAAGTACTTTATAATACATGTAACAAAAGTAAAAAAAGAACAAAAACTTTCAAAGTTAGCATCATAAGCCTCATATTAGTCACATTCTCCCCGAACCCTAAGCAGAAATCAAGAACATATACCATTTTGCTTGACATAATCCATACCTATAATCATATACTTTGATTGGGTTCCCAGTTTTTCTTGAACCATGTGTTAGATATAATCCCAGTAGGTAACCACCCAATGTATATTCCCTACAGTAAGTGAATATATATAACAATCTTAGTGTGGAGGAAGTATAGTAATAAAAAATTAATTATAAAATGTAAACAAACTAATAATTCACGATTATCATTTATAATCAATTCCATTTCATTAATTACATTTAAATTCTAAGTTAATAAATTAACAGTCACACTGGTATCATTTTTCACCATGTTCAATAAATGATACAATTTCATTTAATCAATAAGTCTCAAAACACATCACATAGACCAATGACCCTCATATTGATAACATGATTAAAGGATACCTATATAGGTTATCCATAAATTATAAAAAAATAATAAATCCAGGATTGTGCTTTGGCTTGGTAGACACTTCACATATCTCATTCCATTATTCATTCAACTTAGAACCTGAGACCGTCTTTGGGATTCCTAATTTTTAATATAGTTATTTCTCTAGGTATAATATAAAATAACACCCTACAATCCCATCCATGGAGAACCTCTCAAGAACTCAATTACCTATCATGGTGTAGTATAAAATCACTTTCATTCGAGTCCATCCTTTGCGGTCCACTAAGGGATCCCAATTATAACCAATGTCATAAATGAAGAATTTCCATATGAGGGTGCAGAGGGGATGCCTGGTGAGCCAGAAGGAGAGGCTGAGCTTAGGGAATCACCTTGGGAGATTCTTTTACAATCTGAGGAAGAGATGGTAGAGAAGGTGTTAACCATATGTGCTTCTGCTGAGGATGTAGAAAGGATGAATGGAAGGATGATCCTAGTAGACACAAACAAGTAGAAATGAGAGTGGATGGATAAAAAACACCTAATCCTAGTAAGAGGTTTCAATAACAAGAAAATTGTGGTGGAGGAGTTCTTGAGAACGTGGGACAAGCTGGCTTCCCATGTAGAAGACAACATCAAGGACGATCCCGACAAAAAGGTAACAACTCTATCCTGGAAATTATTTAAGGGTTTTTAGTCTAATGGGTTTAAGTTGGTCTTTGATAATTTTGTTATGTGTTATAGTGTTTGATGGCTTGGTTGGACTTGTTGGTTTCACACTTTTTCCATAAAAGTGTCCTTTTAATAAAAAATATATATTTAGAGTGAGTCCATCCTTGTGAAACCATATAGAATCCATGTACTGGTTGGAATATAAAATTCAACCCCTATGAGTTTTCCCATGGAAAACCATGGTAGGAGTCCAAGTATTAGTTAGGATTAAGCAAGGTATAATCCAATTGTGTCCATCCATGGAATTCATCATTTGAATTCGTGTGTCACCTAAGGAATATAAGTATTTAATAGATTAAATATCTTTTAATGGAAATCAAATAAACATATCAAATTCTATACCAAGAACATTTCAATTAAAACTCACTTAAAAAGGGTGGCTAAAGTATTTATAATTCTTAGAAGGCGTAGTCTTTAGTTTACACACACTGTCAGTTCCTAATAACTAGCATCACACGATTGACCAACCAATTCATGGAAATGGTCTAGGATCATAGAATACATGTCCTATTCTTCATCAAATCAATTAAAAATTTATTTTATAATTATGATAATGATTCAATTAAAATTATCATGTTAATATTCATTATACCATGATAAGGGTTAAAGGGAACACCTCAAAGGTATCCAACTATATTCAATCATGTTGTTCAATTTAATTAAACAATACCAAAAAGGGGTGGTTCAAATTTCAATGTCCTCAACCTATAAAAATCCATTGATAGGAAACTTTAATAATATAGTCCAAACCTAACAATTCAATTCATGATTTAAAACACATTTGAAAGTGGCGATAGAGATTTGGATTCACAAATGAACAACATATATAAAAACTTTTACTTTTAACAAATGTCACAAGGCCACATACCATAGGTTCTTATTTAATATATCATCCATTATAATCTCTTGTTTTGACATATATTGGTAGAAAATTGAAGAATGGATGAAGAACTTATCAATATGGTAAATTATTCTACACATAAATAGAAAAACTGATACCAAACAAAATGAGGAATGACACTAACAGAATCGAGAACTCAAAGATGTAGATCCAAAATAATTAGAGACACTTTAATTTGATACTAGATGGAGTAGATTCTTTGATTCATAGTTTAATCTCTAGAGAAGGATAAAAAATAGAGGTTCTATTGTGTGGGATAAGAAAATAAACATTGGATAGAAATAAATTTAATTGAGGGAAAAGTTGTAATTTCTCAAAAAAATAATGGGGTCTTATGGGTTGGAAGCATGGTTTGGAAAAAAGGTGCACCAAACCTATATTCTTAGCTTTAGGGAAGTGAACATCACATGGTTTCATCACATAGTTTGACTAACTATGTGGAAATGGTGGAAAAAAGACTTTCAAAATTTCAGATATGGATGCAGGGCCATTCACCCCAAATCACATGGTTTTTTCTAACCAAACAAGAACCTTCTTTATTTTACCAATTCCTTCAACGGTTAATCAGAATTTGTGCTCTCCTATATAAATTATGAACAAACCATGCACCAAGCCTTTTTTATACCCAAAAGTTGGGTTATGGGCTTTAAAAAATCCCTGTACACTTCCATTACCCTTATGACATCCAAGGTAATTCATAATAGGCCACAATTAAACATTTAAACTGATAATTAACTAATGGAAAAAGATTAGTACCTCAAAAAAGAACTATGTTCTTACCAACATCTTCCTTAAATTTCAATATTTAGGGTGGTCAAGATTGTCCAAGAAATTCTCTGACCATTATTCTCATTTATAAACTTCTTTCTACCAGGTCTTCTCCTTTACACGATCATTCTTACATTACACAAGTACTAAAGTAACTGAAAACCCTCGAAAAACTTTCTTGCTACAATCCCAAATGTGTATAGGATGATCCTTGATTGATACATCAACATTTAACTGTAACTTCTTTAGGTGAAATCCCAGATATGAGTCTAAATGATTGTAGTACAACTGAGAGACAATGAAGATGTCGTTCATGGACCTGAACCTCTAAGGTAAATGAAACCGATAGTCTACTGGTCTAGATCTCTCCTGAATCTCAACCAGCCCGACATAACATGGTGAAAGTTTAACTTGTCCCCTTATCTACCTATGTCCTATCATAAGTGAAACATTTAGAAGTCCAGATCCCCAACATAAAACTCTTAAGGTCATCTACGATACTCGATGTATGATTTCTTTTGAGACTTCATAATAAAAATCAATTTTAGAATAATTTGATCCTACTATGTGGTCTCCAAAACAAGATGAGGTCTAATAACAACTACCTCTCATGATTCTAACCAACACATGGGTGATCATAATGTAAAACCATACAATGTATCTTATGGATCCATCTAAAGAGTATCTGGAAAGATATTTTTGTAGGATAATTCAACTATGGTTATATGATTCTCTCAAGATCCCCAAAAATCTATGATGCATGATCATTGCTTATCCTCCTACACCAGATTTTCGTATTCTGACTAGACATATGTCTATGGGTTCTATGATGTCTCCAGAATAACTTGTGTACCAAACACCCTCTATACCCCTTCAAAGAAATTATAAGTAAATTGAGTGTCCTTATTAGAAACAATAGTATGAGGTAAACCATGAAGTCAATCTATCTCTTGGATATACCACATCCCAGGATTATCATTTGAAAAGCTCACCTTTATTAGTTAGAAATGAGTATCCTTTGTGATCCTATCAAAAAAACCCATACTGAATCATTACCTAAATGTTACCTTTGTAAACAAATCACAATATCCATCATGACATCATTCCATTTACACTCGAGAATGGGTAGATGATGTAAAAGTGTGGTAGGTCACTGGTGTTCTGCCTTCACCTGCTGACAGGTGGAACAGCTCATAAAAAAACTAGCTACATCTCTTTTCATACCTGACCATGATTATTTTATATGTAAATCCAGATACATATTTGTGATGTTGGGGTGAACATCCTAATCTAATGAATGAATTTCTTGCATAAAATCCTCATGCATGTCTGCTAACACCCATATGTGACCATGTATACACAAAATTTTATCCTCACCAATGGTCCAACCTAGAATAGGGTCCCCACTTTCCACACTCTCCCTTATCACTAATATTTCATAATTTGATAGATTCCTCATCCTTAATATATCTATTAGGGTAGAGGTAATAGATAGGGATGAAATAAAATTCCACCCCTTGGAGTAATGCACCTCTATGTGCATCTCAGAGAATAAATCCATGTGCTACAATCTCAGTCACTGAATTTCATTTATCAAGAATATAAGAAAATTGGAAGTCTAAATACTTTTTTTATTCAACCAACATTCTATACCTCATATTTAGATCATGTTGTGTAAATATGTACTTGAATATTTTTTGGTTTTTGTACACCAAAAAATGTTCTTCAAGTAAGTAATGTCTCCAACATCGTAATGTGTGAACTACTTCAACTAACTCAAGATCTTATGTCAGGTAATTCCTTTCATGTGGACCCAAATACTGAGAACTATATTCCATGAATATATCTCCATACACAAATAATTCTCATAGCCCGATAAAATATTCATCATAGTACATTATGTAACTCCTTTATGGCTCTAGAAGAAACAATATCCGCCCCAAATTGAGTGTCCCTTTCATCACCTATAAAGTTTAATCATAAGAATCTAACCATAAAAGCTTCACACCTTTATTATTCATGACCATAAGTGATTATTCTAGGAATTATAAGTCCTATGGGAAATTCCTACAGTATCTATATTTCCCCAAGAAATGTTGTACCTAAAATACAATCTTGGGCTTATCCCTAGAAAGTAAAACTTTTTTACTTATCTTTGTAAAATGTTTCATCTCTCTCCGAGATAATGGGACCTAGGAAGTGATTCTGATCCATCCATAAGTATCACTTTGTGAGCATAGAATATAAATGATTCTCTCTAAGTATATACAATTGATATTAAGATGTTTTTCATTTTCATGAAGATTATGAGAATAAACCAAGATATCATCCATGAATACCACAACAAATGAATCTAGATAAGGATGTAATAGTCAGTTCATCATGCCATGAAGACCTGTAGCATGTTTGTGAGACCTAACAACATAACATAATAATAATATAGGTAATAACTATTATGAAAGGTTGTTTATAGTATATCTTATGATCTAACACCCACATGATGATAAACATATCACAAATAAATAGTTGAGAATACTTGATTTCCTTAGATCTGGTCATAGAGATCATCTATACAAGATAGGAGATACCAGTTTGTAACCATTCAATGGTTAAAATTCAAATAATCCAATCATATCCTAAGGGTACCATCCTCATTTTCTTACAAAATTAGAGATGAACCCCATAGAGAAGTATTGGTTCTAATAAAACCCTTTGCCTCTAAATCCTCTAACTTCCTCTTCAACTCTTGTATCTTATTAGTAGACATCTTGTATGGAGGAATGGATACTGGTGTAGCAACATGCACTATATCAATATAAAACTCTACCTATCTCATTGGAGGCAATCCTAAAAAGACATCATGGAAGTTTTCCAAGAAATGATCAACCACTAGAGGGAAATCCGCATGATGTGTTCCGTGATAATCTAGATATAAGTTTGTAATATAGGCTGTCATTACACCTAGCCCATGATACATAGGTCCATATCTACTCTCCTAGACATTCCATTCACCCTTTTGAATGAAATAACCACACTATGGTGATGTGAAGGTCACCCTTTGGAAATCTAAATCAATGAAAAAAAGAAAGGTAACCAACCATCCCATCCCAAGAATGATTTTGAAACCTCTCATCTCAAGGAAAAAGAGGTTCCATACGAAGTGACACCCACTAATCTCAAGGGGCACTCCCAACACTAACATATATAATCTATTTTAATTCCAAAAATAGTGTCAAGTGTCATAAATCCATCAGATGTATTAAAACTAAGCCCAATGATATCTATAAAAAGCATCGATATAAATCTATGTGAATCCCATATATATAGAATTTTAGAATCTAAATTAAAGGATACAATATTAATACATCAAATAGAAGAAGTATTGGGATCCTAATCATCAAGTTTCTATTGTAATGCATATATCTGGCCTAAACGACAGCCCTATGATATTTCCTGAATACCCAGAGCAGATCCACTCTGTTGTAATTGTAAAACTAGGGTCTTTCTATAATGGTCACGACCACCACCTTACCTTGATCATCCATTCATAATATAGTTTCCTTCCTGATATGAAAATTTTGACCTCACTTCGGAATGTGGAGTCATTTAAAACCCTATCTCACTAGATGACTCAGGAAAAGTTATGCAGAAGAACTTTAGATGGACCATATTGCCTCGAGATCGACCCTCGACTAGGTACCTCATGAATTGTGGTCTTATATGTCCCATCCTACACACTAGTAGCACCCCACCTAGCTACCTGAATATGTTATTTGACTAATAACATAACCTCATAGAATCTATAGAAGATGCTTCCTACTACTAGTCGATACAGTACCAGATCTTGATTTTGAACATCTATGACTAGTACCTCCAAACTCTATCATGTTATGATATGTGATAACCACATAATTTTCTATTATAAAAATGGTAATCATTTAAAATAAATTCATCTATGATAATATGTCATACCGAATACCATCCTCAAATATCCTGGATTTAGACATGTCATCACCCATCAAAATAGTTGCAAAGAAATGGAGATCAGTAAAACAGGGTGAATATTCCATAATAGATAATTCACCTTTCTCAAGATGCATAAAATACCATGATTGATCAGATTTAAATTCCTTAGGATAGAAATATTCATATACTAACATATAAAAAACCTATTAAACTTATCCTAATAAAGATATTTCTAATTTATAACATCTCACCACCTTTGGGCGAATTACACAACATATAGGTAACTATCATTACCTTCCTATCAAGAAGAGAATCATGATTCTTGATGATAGATAAAATAGCATGAGGAAATTAATCCACATCTTTATGTTTTCCATCACCCTAACAATTGGTTAGATGCTGTTGCTGGAACTCATACTTTAACTCTATCATAGTTGGGGTAGGTCTCGGTGATCCCTGAATAGTCTATAGGAATGACATAAATCCTTCCAAGAAATATTCCTTAGAACCTATGTTTAGTACAAAAACTGGTGCCCCAACTATCACTATAAGAGAATATAATGTTATTCCATGGGCCACCACCACTAGAGTGTGGTCATCACTGCCCTCCTAGCGTACGACTGGAGTTCGTCATGGTGGCATGCATCTACAACTTCAAACACACACCTCATATAACAACCTTATGAAATTTATAGCTCAAAATTAGATATACTGAAATAGGATAGGTAAAATCCTTACTATATAAGACCACACCCCTTTTACTACTACATGAGTTTGTCTATGCGACGTATAAATCGTGTAAAATGAAGAGACAAGGCCAAATTCTCACTATTATGGTCAGGTCTGATAAATGTTCTCTAATATAAGAAATCTCAGTTTCCATTTTACTTAAATTTGAGTTATTTTTTCATTTATATTTATATCCATACTCATTTCACATTTATATCATGATTATTTTTTATCGTTTTAACCAAAGGTTAAAGAAATTTAAATACATGAGGGTCGATACTACCCAAGAACCAATTTATGGCATCTACATGATTCACACCATAACAAATTCCTAAATACCAATCAAAAAATAAAGTATATCCATCACAACACCTATCATAATAGCATGACACAAGTAATTAATCCTAAATTGCATCAAATAACTCCTAGAATGCGATTCAAACATGTGAATAATAAGATGAATGAGATTTTATACCCTCATATCAATGGGTTTCAAAAAAATATAACCCGCAATCAAATCTATAGTAAATACACAATACAAGTGCATCACCAAAATGTGGAATCTAATCAAATGTGATTGTAATAATCTAGAAAATATCAATTTCATTCATGGAAATTTGGATTTTTATTATATAAGGGGTAGCTACTCCTAATAAATTATCATTAACAAACTCATATTCCTTAAAATCACTTTACATTGACATCAAATAGTATATAAAACTAGAAAAGACATATTTTATTACACTTTGCAAAATGATAAACCTAGATTCCACTCAAATGTGCCCCAATCCTGGTGGGTAACACTACCTCAAGAACATCTAACCAAATTACAAAGGATACCAACTTGTAGTGAAGGCCTAGTTGTGTCCATGGGGAGAATATTCCCTCATCACTAGAGTGTAGCACATCAAAATATAAATAACATATAAGTAGCATAACCATTAATGAAAATTAAACAATAGATAGACAATAATAATAGATAATAATATCAAAGGTAAGATCATATAAAATGATGATGATACATATCATATGTCTTTACAAAATAACAAAAATAGGTATACAATAGTACATTACAATACATATAACAAAATTATAAAATTGATAGAAATTATCCATTCACGCATCATGAGCATTAGCTCGGTACCATGCTCCCCTGATCTTAAGTAGAAATCATGAACCTGTAGCAAGTCACCTACCCTTATACTTAACTAGAATCATATAGTCTATTTGGGAACCCAAGGGAGCCCAAAAATAGTGTGAGACAAAATCCCAGTAGGCAACCACCCAAGGTCTGTTCACTCTAGTCAGTCAATATATAATTGTTACAGTGTACATGTAGTATAGTAACAAGTAAGGAAGTACTCAAATTAAACATTCTAATATTTCTAGGACCTAATTTAAAAATCAGTTCATTTCATTAATTCTATTTATAAGTGTAGTAATTTAATTAACAATCAGGAATGTATCATTTGTCAGGATGATCTATTAATGATTCAATTTATTTAACCAAAAAGTATCGAGACAAGAAACACAACCTGAAATCCCTTATAGTTAAAACATGATCAAAAGAGGACTTAAAAATCCATCTATAAAGTAAAAAAAATTATTAATCCAATATTATTCTTTATCTTGGTGTTTGTTTCAAGCAACTCATTCCATTAATTATTCAATTTGGAACTTGAGCCCATCTATAGTGACCCTAGTTTTGTTATATTACTTTAACATCATTTTAATGATAAAAAACATAAAGAAATTACACAAAGAGAATTCAAAGGTTTAGTGTCTTTAGAAAACTAGGAACATATATAACATTTATAAAATAAAACATAAACATTTATTTAATTCACTCTTTTCCAGCTTCTTATTATCCCTTGAAATATTTTTTGTACACATAGACACCTGAGGATATACATCAAAAAGGGTGAGATAAAATACTAGTAAGAGGATATATAAGAACATGAAACAATATAACAAGGGACGGTAATAATAATTTTCATTTTAACATAGGAATTTGATCATAATTGTTAGAGGAAACATTATGAAAAGACTTGGAATGTGGCAATGCATAAAAATGATACATCATGTCTTAGTGGTCAACTACAACACATAGTTGTGAAAAAAACAAGAAACATGTTCACACATCATTTCACTTTAACTCATGATATTAATTACTTTACCTAATGTGTTAGAGTGCTATATAATTCTGGGTACACCCATAACGTCATAACATTTTCATTGTGATATATAATACCAGGCACACCCATCACATAAAAAAATTTACATTATCATACACGCCACATAGAAAAAGTTCCATCCTTGAACATAAAATAACCCATGAAAAATAATGGGTTTAGAATTATAAATCATAAATTTATAAACATTGGGTACTCACTATAAATATGGAATAACATACTTGATATAAGAAACATCAACCTTGGGTGAGAAGTAAAAGGTGTGTTTTTGAAAGAAGTGTTATTTGTAAAACATTTCGTTTGACATAAAATCCACTAGAAAACATGCATATCCCATAAAAAGTAAGATAATTATTAAGAAATTATTTTTTAAGGAATATCCATATTTAAATTGGAGTGAAATAGGGAGAACCCGAAGAAAGAATGTTGGGTTCAAGAATTCCAGTTACCTTGTATCCAAACACATTCTTCACTTTAATGTCCTATATAATGACATTATATTCATTAATTAGAAACTAAATAAACTTTTATATATGAATATGATTCATTATGGTCTGATTTATTTCTTTTGTGGGCCTTTTTATGAGTTATAGAGTTTAACTTCATTGTTCGAGTGTGTTAATATTCTTATCTTTTATGAACGTTTCACTTTTACACATAAATAGAAGTTCGTGTAGAACATGGATAAACATCCAAAAATGATATTACATATAACCAATGATATTCTAGGAGTTTAAATTACATTATATTAATTTTTTTTATATACCATCAGGATGAATCATTTGTTAAAATTTAATGATGATCATTAGAAGTTAATTTGGGCTGTTTTTTGGATTACAACGAACATGTTTTGATTTATCATTTAGTATCATGTATAACATATGTTTCTAGAACATTAAACGGGTTACAACATACATATTAAAATATGTTTTCAACCATTTGTTGGTTTTATTTTTATCTTTGAAGGAGTTTTAGGAAAAAGGATGTTCATCACCCATGATTTAGGTAAATTAACACATCACGAGCAACAATTTCATTTTTCTAAAAAAAAGAGAGATTAAGGAGTATAATGAATAATATTACATTAACATGATATAATAATAGTATATCAATCATACTAGATTTATCATGATATTTGGATAAAATAATTTGAGGATAAGATAAGAAAAGAAATGAAGTTTTAAAGGAAATTGAAAGAAAAGAGAGAGAAATTACCTCTTGAATATATCATCTTTGAGAGCCTCTTTAGGGAAGAAGTTTTGATCTTTTTATTAGACGAAGGGTTTTTGGATGTGGGGGAGAGGAAAGGGAAGATATTTGGGTAGAATTTGGAGAAGGCACAATGCTTGAGATGTGTGAAGAAATGAGGTTGTGACCGGTGGTATTTATAGTCAAGGGGAGAGAGGTTTTCTCATTATTATATTCATTAATTTATTATTTCTCCACAAAACACGAAATAGTGGGGATTATTATGACTAAAAATAGTAATAAGTGCATGTGAGTTCAAACGAATGGCCATTTACATCATCCAAAACTTAATCATGATGTAGAAATTCATTTATTTAGTATATTTTGGAAATTATTGAATTTCACTATTCACAAAAAATACAAGTATTCACCCTAACCATTTTTTGACTAGTAGAATATAAAAATGAACTCCATTTTATGAAAATAATTTTCTAAATATGAATAATTTAATTTTTAATTTAAATCAAAATTTAATTGAAAAATACAAAAATTAAAAACTGCTTTTCTAACACCTTGAAAAATTAATTATGGTCTCATAAAATTATCATATAATAATAAGACTTTAAAATAATAGTTTATGAATAAATTTTATGAAAATATTTTTTTAAAATTATTTAATTAATCAATAAATATTCATGACTTACAAAAATACAAACAATATAATATAATTATTTCATATTATCACTTATAGGATGGATAAATTTTATTTATTCTATCTTTAGTATGGTTCCTATTCTCATGGCCAATTTAATATTCATAAGGGTCATATTACTATTTATAAGTGTAAAATTACTATTTATACGGGTATATTACTATTTTTCAAAAATTAAGTTTGTCATATTTGACTCCAAACATCTTTTTAATGAGAACCGTCTTTGTCAGATTTTTAAAATTCAAATCACAGAAGTGGAAAAATCATATTTAATGGTCACATAGTATTTAGTATCATGACATGTCATCGTGTTTCCTAATTTTATTTAATGTTATTATTAAATTACTACAATAATGTATAAATTCCATTGATAAACATTTGGTTCATTACATTATTCTCTCCTTTTGAAATTTCGGACTCGAAATTTCGTTTTACATAAACAAGTGAGGGTAATTATCCTTCATCACATCCTTCAGCTCCCAATTTTCTTCTTCATACTTATGGTTCCTCTAATTTTTTTTGAAAAGTTTGGTTGTCTTGTTTCATAGACAACATATATCTCTAATCCAACATCTTTACAGGCTTCTCTTCATAAGATAGATCATCTTCCAGATATACCACCTCTGAGTTCAGTACATGTGAAGGATCTGGTATGTACTTCCTTAGGAGTGATACGTGAAACAAATCATGAACATGATCCATATTTTGTGGAAGTGAAAGCCAATAGGCCCTGGATCCTATTCATTCAAGGATCTCAAAGGAGAAAATGTACCTTGGTCTTAACTTTCCTTTCATTCCAAACCAAATGACTCTCTTCGATGGTGATATTCTAAGGAAGAATTTTTCTTAAACATAGAACCCCAAGTCCCTTCGATGGTTGTCAACATAACTCTTTTTATGACTCTAAGTAGCTTTGATATGTTTCTGTATGGATTGAACCTTATTCTCCATCTTTTATACATGATCAGTTCCATGTAGTTTTTTTTTCTCCAACTTCATCCCAACAGGTTGGAGTTCTACATCTCTTTCCATAAAGAGCATTATACGGAGCCATATGAATACTTGAGTGGAATCTATTTTTATATGAGAATTCAACCAATGGGAGATGATGGTCCTATCCACCATTTAATTATAAGGAGTAGGTTTTGAGCATATCTTCAAACATTTTAATAGTCCTTTCACATTGGCCATCATTTTGGGGGTGATATGTCAAGAAAAAATTTAATTCAGTACTCAAATCATTTTGAAGAATTATATATAATTTAAAAGTGAACCTTGGATCATGATCAGAAAAAATTAATAGTGGAAAACCATATAGTCTCACCACTTCCTTCACATATATCATTTCAAGTTGTTCAAGAGAGAAATCTTCTTGAATAGTGATAAAGTGGGATGTCTTGGTTAGTCGGTCAACCAAAACCCATATCACATTTTTTTCCCTTGGAGGTCTTTGGGAAACCCGTGACAAAGTCCATAGTGACATTCTCCCATTTCCACATGAGAATATAAAATGGTTGCATCATCCCATTGGACATTTGTTTCTCTATTTTAACTTGAAGACATATCAAGCACCTTGAGATATATCCCACAATATCCTTCTTCATGTTTTACCACATGTAGTGTTTTCAAAGATGATGGTACATATTGGTACTCCCTCGATGGATAGAGAATGTTGAGATATGTGAATTATCAAATAGCTCATTCTTTATCCCAGGTGATGAAGGCACACAATGATATTTTCCAAACTAAATCACACCAGCATCATTGATATGGGTATCATGCTGCCTCCCTTCCTTTACTACATTGACCTTCTTTTGTAACTCCAGATCATCTCTGTGTGCCTCCTTAATCTTATATTGGATTTATAGTTGGGAAATAATTTGAACAATGTAGGATGTATTCCATGAAATTATGATTTCTAAATTAATCCTTTGCATATCCATGAAGATATGGTATTTCTCAATCAATAACATGTATAGAGTAGAAGGTTATATTCTATATAGATAATTAGCTACCTTGTTCTCCTTGCTAAGATGATAGTGAATAGAGAACACATAGTCTTTAATTATCTCTAAAAATATCCTTTGACACATGTTGAGATCCTTTTGTGTGAATATATACTTTAGGATCCTGTGATCGGTATATATGTCACACTTCTCACCATAGAGGCAGTGCTTCCAGGTTTTAATGGAAAAAATCACAGTTGTTAGCTCCAGATCTTGTTTCAGGTAGTTCTACTCATGGATATTCAACTTCCATGAGGAATAGGATATTCCATTATCATTTTCATGAATACACAACCAATCATTTATTTTAATCATCACTTTATATCACAAAATATTCCCTACTTTTTGGTAATGTGAGTATTGGTGTAGTGATCAATATTCTCTTTATCTCCTGGAAGCATTCCTCACATTGATCCATCGAGACATATTTTACCCCTTTCCTAGTTAACTTAGTTAGAGAGCATGATAATCCCGAAAAATCTATCAAAAAACCCAAGTAGTACCCAGCTAATCCTAGAGAACTATGTATTTATATGACACTAGATCATCTAGTACATTACTCAATCACCATTGATTTTTAAGGGTTCATAGAAAATCTCCCACTTCTGATCACATGTCCCAAGAACATGAAATGATTCATCCAAAAATTACACTTGCTGAACCTTGCTGGAACTTCTCTTTCCTTAATTTTTCAAACACAATCCTTAGATGTTCTTCATATTCCACCTTTCTCTTGGATTAGATGATAATATCATCGATAAACACTACCATATATTTGTATAGGTAATGTCTAAAGACTCTATTAATTAAATCCATAAAGATTTCAAGGGAATTAGTAAGTCCAAAGGGCATCACCAGAAACTCATAGTTCCCATAATTTGTATGAAATGCAGTCTTCTAAATATATTCCATTTTTAACTTTTGCTGATGATATCTAGAACAAAGATCCACCTTTGAGAAGTACCGAGATCCTAGAAATTGATGGAACAAGTCATCTATCCTTAGAAGAGGATACATGTTCTTTATGGTGATCTATTTTAGTAACCTATAATCGATACATAGCTGTGTTAATCCATACTTCTTCTTCACAAAGAGAACTGGCACACCCCAAGGTGATTCACTAGGGCATGTGAATCCTTTGTCTAAATGCTCTGGTAGCTTCTTTTTTAACTCCTCGAGTTCTATAGGAGCCATCATATTGAGACACTTTGAGATTAGAGTAGCTCAGGTTATGAGTTATATTGAAAAATCTACCTTATGATCCAAAGGAATTCTGAGTAAATCTTCAAGAAATACAACACTATATTCCATCAGGACTGAAATTTCCTCTATCTTGACACTTTCCTTTGACTCAACCATTTGATCAAGGTATTCTTCTTCTTAGGGAATAAATACCCACACCATTGAAGGATTTCCCATAGAATATTGATGATCTTAATTTCATTTATAAAGGATCATGGGATGGTTGGTAATATGAAAATATAATTCCTTTTCCTGAAATTTTATATGCGCTATATATATTGAGAGCCAATATATTCCCATTATAGCATCAAATTCCACTAAGGGAAGTATTATGTGATTAGTTGGAAGAATCTTCCCACATATGCCAATAGGATAAGAGTCTAACACTTAGGTTGTAATTATTGAACCACATCTTGTTTTTATAGATATCTATACTTCAAGGGTTTGATGATTATATTCTATAGATTTAGAAAACATGCATGATATAAACGAATGCGTAGAACTATAATCAAATAAGACCTTTTCTATTCTTAAGTGAATAGAAAGTGTACCTTATACCACTTCATTTTTCTTTCTCAATGTATTTGGTTGTGATGGAATAATCATTTGGATTTAGTGGTTGATGACACTGATTACCCTCAAGGGATCGAGGTTTAGTGCACTTGCTTTCATAGTGCCCCTGCTCCCTATAGTTGTAGCACTGGACCATTGGTGGTTCTATCCTTTCCTCCACCACATTCTCCCGTATTATCCTTTATTTTCAACACTCTAGATCTTGGTGGTATTCTCTCGCAAACATGAAGCATTTCCCCATCCCTTTTAGGAAATTCCCATGATGTTTCATCCCACATTTTTGACATGTGGGTTGTTTAGTTTTCTTTCCACCTTTCTCATTAGATCCTCCAAAATGAAATTATATCTTTCATTTCTTATTACCATATACATGATACCATACTCTAAACATCATATCCACTTTGAGAGAATATTGAATGAATTCTTTATAACACTCGATATCTCAAATTTTACAATCCTTTCAAAGGTGTAGTTTCAATTCACTAAAGAATCTATCCATTTTTCTATCATTGTCGATAACAAAACCTGAAGCATACCTTGAAAGCCTTGTGAAATTCACTTCGTAGGCGATGACATATTATCGATCATTTTTCATTAACTATATGAATTCTCTCTCCATATTTTAATGAAGAGTTCATGGGAAATACTTGTTAACAAACATTATCTTAAAGTATTTCTACTCCATCTCTTCAATTTCATCTCTTGACTTGGTGTTCTTAATCAAATCCCATCATTGGTCAGACTCTCCATCGAGACGAGAAATGCATAGAGTCACCTTATCTATCTTACAAAAATGAAACACATAAAATATCTTCTGCATTGAGTTGAACCACTGGTCCACAACTAGTGGATTAGAATATCCACTAAACGTTGGTGTTCGTTTCTATATAAAGCACTCAATAGCCAGTTGCTCTCTCTAGGGTGAAGGAGGAAGTTCCACATTAATCAGGTGATTTTTTAAAACTAGAGAAAAATGGGTAAGAATCACCATGATGTTTTGAAATCCACCACCCAAATAATTGGGAATGTCATTCATGCAATCACTGCATTGTCCCTCACACAGGATTTTGGTCCAGTTTCTCCTGGTTCCCACCATTTTCTATAATAAAAAAGGTTAGAAAAAGACAAAAGTCAACATTTCATGAATAAATAACTTATTGATTTATGAAATTATCACTAAAATCATATAATATGGGATTCCTATGTTTAGAAATTATTCTTGTGTGCTTACATATAAGTAGTCTTATACTAGGTTTTTACACTAAGTTTCTCTACTCATAATTCCTAAATTAACTAAACTGTGCATCTGATACCAACTAAAATGACCCTAATTTTCATACGTTACACTAATATAATTTTAATGATAAAAAACATAATGAAATTACACAAAGAGTATCCAAAGGTTTAGTGTATTGGGAAAACTAGGACCATATATAACATTTACAACATAAAACATAAAAATTTATTTAATTCATTCTTCTCCATCTTCTTATTATCCCTTGAAATCTCTTTAGTACACTTAGTCACCCGAGGATATACATCAAAAAGTGGTGAGATAAAATCCTACTAAGATGATAGATAAGAACATGAAACAATATAACAAGGGATGAGAATAATAATTATCATTATAATATAGGCATAATATCATAACCATTAGAGGAAACAATAATAAAAGACTTGGAATGTGGAAATGCATAAAAATGAAACATCATGTCCTAGTGGTAAACTACAACACATAGTTGTGAACAAATATAGAATCATTTTCACACATCATTTCACATTAATTAATTAGATTCATCACTTTACCAATTTCATTGGAGATCTATAAAATTTCAGGATCACCCATCACATAATAACATTTTCATTGCACTATATAATTCCTAGCACACCCATCACATCATAACATTTAAATTATCATGAATACCACATAGAAAAAATATATTCTAGGAAAATAATGGGTTTATCTTTATAAATAATACAAATATAAAATTTGGGTTCTCAAAATAAATAGGGAATACAATACTTGATATAAGAACCAACAACCTTGGGTGAGAAGTAAAAGGTGTGTTTTTGAAAGAAGAGTTTTTTTGGAAAACATTTTGATTGACATAAACTACACCAAAAAAAATTTACATCCCATAAAATATAAGATAATGATTAATAAATTATTTTTTAAGGAATAACCATATAGAAACAGGAGTGAAAGAGGGATAACCTGAAGAAAGAAAGTTAGGTTTAAGAATTCCCCTTACCTTATATCTGAACAATTTCTTCACTTTAATGGAATATATAATGACATTATATTAATTATATATAAATTAAATAAACTTTCATACATGAATATGTTTCATTATGGTTTCATTGAGTTCTTTATGGTCCTTTTTATGTGTTATAGAGTTAAAATTCAATGTTCGTGAGTGTTAAGTTTCTTAGATTTTATGAAACTGTTCACTTGTACACATGAGTGGAATTTCATGTAGAACATGGATAAACAACAAGAAAATAAATTGCATGTTACTAATGATATTATAGGATTTTAAATGAACTTGAAATTAATTTTTTATATACTATTAGGATCAATCTTTATCTAAAATTTAATGATGATCATTTGAGTTTAATTTGGGCGGTTTATGGATTACAACGAACATGTTTTGCTTTATCACTTAGTATTATGTATAAAACATGTTTATAAAATACAAAAGGGGTTACAAAATACATATTAAAATCTTTTTTATACCATTTAATGGTTTTATTGATAGCCTTGAAGGTGTTGAGGGAAAATGGAAGTGCATCCCCCATGATGTAGTCAAATTAACACATCGTGGGAAAATATTTCATTTTTATACCCAAAGAGGGAGATAGGAAGGCGTATAGTGAATAATATTATATTAACATGATATAATAACATTATATTAATCATATTATAGCAATCATGACATTGGGATAAGATAAATTTATAATAAGAGAAGAAAATAAATTAAATTTAAAAAGGTAATTGAAAGAGAGAGAGAAATTAACTATTGAATATATCTTTTTTGAGAGACTGTTTAGGGAAGATTGTTTGGACTTTTTATCAGACCGAGGGATGATGGACATGGGGGAGGGGATAAATAAGATATTTGGGTATATTTTGGAGTACGTACAAGGATTTAGAGAGGTGAGGAAACAGGGTTGTTGGGGGAGGTATTTTTAGTGGAGGGGAGAGGGGTTTTCTCAATATTATATTCATTAATTTATTATTTTTCCACAAGAAAAGTAATAGTGAATATTTTAGTGATTAAAAATAGTAATAAGTGCCTGTGATTTTGATCCAATGGCCATTTACATCATCCATGACTCACACATGATTCAGAAATTAATTTATTTAGCATATTTTGTAAATTATCGAATTTCACTATTAACCAAAAATACAAGTATTCATTGTAACCATTATTTAATGTGTAGAATACAAAAAATGAACTCCATTTTATGAAAATAATTTTATAAATATGATTAATTTAATTTTTAATTAAAATCATAATTATTTGAAAAATACAAAAAATAAAACTACTTTTCTAAAACGTTGTAAAATTAATTAAGGTCTCATAAAATTATCATATAATCATAAGACATCAATATAATATCTTACGAATAAATTTTATGAATAAATTTTATGAAAATAAATTTTATTTTAAATTATTTAATTATCCATTAAATATTTACAACATAAAAAAATACCAACACTATAAATATAATTATGTTATATTATCACTTATAGGATGGATAAATTTTATTTATACTATCACTGGTAAGGTTTCTATTCTCAAGGATAATTTACTATTGATAAGGGACATATTACTATTCATAAGGGTAACATTAGTACTCATAAGGGTATGTTGCTATTCACTAAAATATAAGTTAATATTATCAGATTCCCAACATCTTTCTGATCACAACCATGTATGTCAAATTTTCAAAATTCAAATCACAGAAGTGGAGAAAACATGCTTAATGGTAACATGGTATTTAGTATCATGATATTTCATTTTGTTTCTTAATGTGATTTTATTTGATAATGAAATTACTAAAAAAGGCATAAGTTTCATTGATAAAATTTTGGGTCATTACACCATCCGTGTAACTCCCAATTTGGAATCCACATATCACTCTAGATATAATATAAACAAACACCCTACAATCACATCTGTGTAAGACCTCTCAACAAGCAATGTATTTATATATGTGTGGTGTAGCATCACATTCATTTGAGTCTTTATTTAGTGGTCCACTAAGGGATCCCGAGTATCACCCATGGAATATATGATCAAATTACCTTTGAGTATGTCCTTGAAAAACTATATGGAATCCTTGTGTCATATGACATATAAATGTCAGCCCCTATGAGCCCATCCTTTAAAAACCATTTCATGAATCGAAGTGCCACTCGAGCTTAAGAAAGGTACAATACAATTGTTTTTATAAATGTAATTAATCATTTTAATCCATGTACTACTCAATTCTATATAATCATTTAATAAATTAAATATCTTTCAATCTATATCACTTAAACATGTCAAGGGAAAAACCAAGAAAATTTATCTTAGAACTCACCAAAAAGGGTGTTCAAATTCTTGGCTAAGAATAAAAGTCTTATTTCTTAATTTACTCACAGGGGATATTCATAATAATAAGCATCACATGCTTAATTTTCCAATTCATGGAAAAGGTCTAGGGTCCTAGCAACCATTCCCTATTCATTATCAATTCAATTCATAATTGATATTATAGTTTCAATGAAAATTCAAACTCAATTATCAATTTAATATTCAATATCACATTACTAGGGGTAAAGGTAAAACCTAAAAGGTATCCATCCCTATTCCATATTGAAATCCCATTTAATTAAACTTAACTAAAAGGGGTGACCCCAATTTAATGGTCCTCAACCTATAACTATCCATTTTCGGACCTCTTTAATTACATAGGCCACACCTAACAATTCAAATCAAGAAATTAAATTCATTTCAAAGAGACTCCTCAGAACTGGTTTCATGAAATAATGACACATATAAACCCTTTTATATTTAATTAAAGCAATGATACCACCTTTTGTAGGTTTGTAGTTGATATCTTGTCCAATATAAGCCCCTGATTCGACTAAGATTAAGAGAAAATCGAACAATAGACGAATAACCTATTTATGGGGAATATTATATTTCACCCAAATTTTTTATATTATACCAAGGAAATTAAGGAATTAAGAAAAAGGAATCAATAAATCAACTATATGGATCTAACGTGACTGACGACACTCAAATCTAGTACCAGATGGAGGAGATCCTTTTATTCCTAGTTTAGTAACCAAAGAGGGATTTAAAATGGAGGTTCTATTGTGCAATAGGAGAAATGAATATCAGGATAGAAATATATTTACTTAAGGTAAATTTTTTTCTTTTACCCAGAAGTATGGGGTCTCATGGCTTGGTCGCATTCATTGAGAAAAATGTGCACCAATCAATTACACTTAGCAGTAGGGAATGGAACATCGCACAATTTCCCCACACGGTTTGAAAAACCATATGGAAACTGGAAAAAAATACACTGTTAAAATTTCATAAATGGCCACAGGGCCATGAAACCCAAATTTCATGGTATGGAAAAGATGTTTAAGCTCCATCTACTATATACCCATTCCTTACATGTTTATTCAAACCATGCGACCTTCCCCACATAGTTTGTACAAACTGTGCCCCAGGACTTTTCCATCCTAATAGCTGGGTTACAGGCACCGAATGATCCTCAACACCCCTATTACCCTTGTGACCCAAAGTTCATTCATTATAGTCTATAGTTGAAAATTTAAAATTAAAATTTATGAAGAGAAAAGGAATAATACATAAAATAAGAACCGAGTTCCTACAGTTTTAGTTAAGAAACTCTATTTCACTATATCATGCTTCTTGTGTAAAATATACTGTCATTATATTCCTATGGTATCTCTTACTACCCCCTTTATATTTTTCTATTTCATAATTTTTATTTATATACTCACCAGTATATGGTCTTTTCATGTACATGTCATTTTTTAAGTAGATGAAGAACATGTGTGTGATGACTTCAGAGGAGCTTAGGGATACAATATAATGTGGACCGCATACGGTGATCACTGCTTAGAGATAAAAATCTAGGGTATCATATTATTTTACATTTCTAGTTTTATTAGGTTCAAACGTATTTCTATCCTGGTGTGTATTTTTCCCCTTTATATTCCAGTTTTAACTATTATACTCTAGTACACCTAATGTTTTTTCCATTCTTGGCTTGAATTCTAGCTATTGCATAATTTTATTATTATTTCCCTCTTAACATATGCACTCATATGGTCAGGTTTGTGAATAAAGGTACTTAGTAAAAGGATACCAATTTAGGATATTCCTTTTGGTATTTATCCCCATGCCTAGCCTATAGAGGTGGGATTAGGGTATTTGTGGCTTGAGAACTAACATGGGTCGGGTTGTGAATGTTTGGTACTGAAACATTTCATTCCTTGAAACATTATCTAGAGTATTCCACCTATGGGGATTTTGTTGAGATTAATGAAATAGTTTAAAAGTGTCCCAAGTGAGGATATCAGGCCCAAGAATCTTATGATGGTGTGGGAGGCTGATATATCCATTCATTATGTCTTAAATTACTTACTTGTCCACTCTGCATACCAAGACATTGTTTGAAGGTATCAATGCTAAAATCATCATATAGGATTGATTCTTTGACTTTACTTCATGATTCATCTCCCAATTTTTGTTATATATATATATATATACTCATACGATCGTGGTAAATCTTGATAAATCTCAGGATTCCACCATGACACTAGTCATATAAGAAACCAATTTTGGATCATGATGATTGTCAATTAGAAATGAAGAATCAATTCAGGGTCCATCCCATGAGATTGTTACTATTGGTTTAAAGGTAGATGCACCTAAACTTGTTGAGTAGAGAATCATTATAGTAGAATAGGATGAGGATGTGCGCAGGCTTAGCGTAATTTGTAGGTTCTAGTGCTAGGATATCGACACAAGATACCTCCCCCTGATTAGACATAGACACATGGTATGGGGAAGATTAGAGGTCGATGACATCCCAGAGAGGGGAAATTATTTTCTTGTAATGGGAGGTGTTATGTAGTGCATGACTATGCAAATAAATTTTCTATTCTACATAGGTATATAGTTGATGAACCTCCATAATAGAGGTAGAACCATGATCAGTGATCTCCCTAGAAAGGAAACGGTGGTCCCCAATGAGGAAAGGTTTTCAGAGTTTTAATATGATCTACAGGTGGTGAAGGATATAATGAGATCCTTCCACCACCACCCCTAGTATGGCCAATTATGCCCCAGAGATTTGGAAGCCACGACCATGTATAGTTGCATCCTTTAAAGGCTTATAACCCTCAATCGTATGAGTTTATTAGATGTAATATGGGTTTTTATTCTACTCTTACTTCATTATTAGACTACAATAAAAATGTAATATAGAAATGAACCTATATACATAGTTCTATTTTCCCATTGCTATAGGTTATGATATAGGAATAATTATCTACAAAAAACATTTATAATAGATAAACCCATGGGAAAAAAATGTACCCATGGAAATTGGTCCTCAAATATTTTACCTCCAATGTGACTCCTCTAGTACACCCATTTAATGTTGTTTTTTATCATTTATTGTGAATTATTATATTTTACTATTCATAAAAAATTTATGTATTTTAGAAAAATCCCAAAAATCTACTCTAACCATTTTTGATGTGTTGAATCAAAAAATGAACACCATTTTTCAAAAATATTTTATAAATATTATTAATTTAATTTTTAAATAAAATCATAATTTATTAGAAAAAAACTACATTAAAACTATAACTTGTTTTATAAAACCATGAAAAATTAATCACGGTCCCATAAAATTATCTTAAAACCATAAGACAATAAAAAAAATTTATGAGCACATTTTCTGAAAATAAATTTCCATTTTAAATTATTAAATTAATCATAAAATTAGAATTAAAATATTTATGATATAAAAAATACCAATACTTATACTATGATCATTTTTTCACTTATACGATGTATAAATTGTATTTGTACATTCATAGGGGAATTTTTTGGGGCCAACTTACAATTAATTAATATTCATAAGGGTTTTTTACTATTTCCAAGGGTATGTTAATATTCATAAAAAACTAAGTTGATTCTATCAGACTGAAAATATATTACAGAACGCAAACGTGTATGTTAGATTTTCGAAATTCAAAATAAAAAAGTGGAAATATTATGTTTAATGGTCACAAAATACTTAGTAGTTCATTGTGTTGTGATTTCATGCAATTATATGACATAATTATAATAAGGTATTTTCGATTGATAAAACATTGGGTCAAAACATTATTCCACCCTTATAAAATTTCTCCTTCGAAATTTATTTCTTTTACATTCTAATCCATAAACAGGTGTAGGTAATTTTCCTTCATTGCCTCCTCCAGTTACAATGTTTCTTCTTCGTATATATGGTTCTGCCCCAGTACATTGACCAGGTGAGTAGTATTGTTATGTGGAACTGTATCTCTATGATCCAAAATCTTTACTGGCTACTCCTCGTAAAAAATATCATTCTCCAATTATACCACCTCCAAAGAGATAACATATGAAGGGTCTAATATGTACTTCCTTAAGAGGGATACATGAAAGACATCACATACATTCGACATGGTTGGTGGAAGTTCTAGTCGACAGGACACATCCCCAACACGATCATGAATCTCAAAGAGGCCGATGTACTTGAGACTTAACTTTACTTTCTTCCCAAACCTCATGACCTTCTTCCATGGAGATACATGGAGAAATACAATGTTTCCAACTTTGAACTCAAGGTCTCGTCAAAAATTTTATGCCTAACTCATTTGTAAACATTGGGCTACCTTGATGTGATTATGAATGGTTTTCACCTTATTCACCACTTCTTCGACCATTTCAAGTCCTAACAGCTTAATCTCACCAACTTCATCCCAGTACGCCGGTGTTCTGCACCTTATCCCATAAAGGACTTTGTATGGTTCTATTAAGATGCTCGAGTGGAAAATATTGTTGTAGGAGAATTCAACTAGTAGAAGATGTTGGTACCATCCTCCTTTTAAGTCCATAGAACATTATATAAACATAACTTCTATAATTTTAATAGGTCACTAAGATTGGAAATTAGTTTGAGGATGATAGGTCGTAATGAAGTTTGGTTCAGTGCTTAGAGCATGTTGAAGACTTTTCCAGAAGTCCAAGGTGAATCTTGGATCTCAATCAGATACAATAGATCTTGGTACTCTATATAGCCTTAACACCTCTTTGATATATATCCGTGTAAGTTGATCCAATTAGAGGTCCACTCGAATCATGATAAAGTGAGCTATCTTTGTATGATGATCCATAATGACCTATATAGAATTGTTTTCTCTGGATGTCCTTGGAAGTCTAGTGACAAAGTTCATAGTGATATTATCCCACTACCATGATGGTATGGGTAGTGGATGCATCATCCCCTAAGACTTCTGTCCTTCATCATTCACTTGTTGTCATACCAAGCACTTTGAGGAATACATAACAATCTTCTTCTTCATATTATCCCACCAAAAGTTCTCTCAAAGATCTCAATACATATTTGTGCTCCCTGGGTGGATATAGAAGGTTGAGTTATGTACTTCATTCAGAAGCTCCTTATTTATCTTTGGATCAGATGGTACAATAATCATGATCCAAATCTTACAACTCCTTCCTCATCAATTATGAACTCTGAGAATTTCCAATTTATGATAGCTTCCACCCTTTTCATAATTTCCACATCTTTTCTATGAGAATCCATTATTTTATCCATGAGGGATGGTTGAGAAATAATTTGAGAAAGGATGTATGATTTTACTCCCATAATTATTCCCATGTACATCCTATGAAAATCTAAGAAGATCAGATCCTTTTCAATTCTCATCATTGATAAAGATGTAGTATCCTTTCTAATTAGAGCATCATCCACCTTATTTTCCTTAATAGGATGGTAGTGGATTGAGCAGTCATAATCCTTAATGATATCTATCCATATTTAATTTCACATATTAATCTCTTTTTGGGTGAAGTTATATTTGAGACTCTTATGATCAGTATATATCTCACACTTCTCCCCATAGAGATAATGCTGCCTCATTTTTAACCCAAAGATTACAACTGCTAACTCCAAATAATGTATAAGATATTTTTTCTCATGGATTTTCCGATTCCTTGAGGAGTTTTCTATAGAATTTTCATTTTTATTCATCACACAGCCTAAGACCATCTTTTAAGAATCACTATACACCAAAAGATTTATCCACTTATTGGGAGTGTGAGTACTGGCGCAAAGATTTTCCTATTTTTCAACTCCTCAAAGTGGTCTTCACATTACCGAGCTTAGAAAACAATTACTCTCTTATGTGTCATATTGTTCATTGGGTTTGAAAACTGTGAAATTTTCTTCATAGATCGTCGTTAATACCCAACTAGACCTAGAAAGATGTGGATATCCATTACAGATTTTGGATTGGGCCACTCTTCAAATGTGTTTGTCTTGGATTATTCCACAGATATCACTTTTCTAGTGATAACATGCCCCAAGAATGATACTTCCTCCATTCAGAACTCACATTTACTATACTTTTCATACGTCTCCCTTTGTAATGTCTTTAACACAATATTCAAATGATCCTCATTTTCCTCTTTGATCTTGGAGTATATCAGAATATCTTCAATAAAGACTACCAAATTTTTTTGAGGTAATCTCTAAAGACTCTATTAATTAAATCCATGAAAATTTCTATAGAATTAGTGAGTCCTATGGGCATCACTATGAACTCATATTGTTCATACCTCATTTGAAAGGAATTCTTGAGAATATATTCCTTCCTTACCTCTATTTAGTGATATCCCATATGAAGGTCCATCTTAGAGAAATAATTTGACCCACAAAGATGATAAAACAAGTTATCTATCCATGTAAGGGGATAATTTTTCTTTATCTTGATTTTATTGAGCTCACGATAATCAATGCAGAGGCACATTGATCCTTACTTATTCTTGACTAAGAGGACTAACTCATCCCACGATGAAGAACTCATGCATATAAATCATTATCTAGATTCTCTTGTTATTGTTTCTTCAGATCTTAAAGCTCTACAATGGCCATTCTATAAGGTCTCTCTGATATAGGAATAGATCTATGAATAAGTTCAATTGAGAACTGAAACTCTTAGTTAGAAGACAAGAAAACCCTTTAGGGAATACATTAGTGTAATCCCTCACAAGGGGCATGCCTTCAAGAATTATTATATCCTTTTTGTCAATCATTTGAGTTATACATGCTTTCTAATAAGGAATTAATGTCCACACTTGAGACACTGATTATAAAGGAGATTCATCTTCCTCCTTACACTTTTTAAAGAATTTGATGATGCTTTGGGATGTGAAGAGTGATCTCCCTTTCTGGAAAGTTGATGTTGAATTTGTAAAAATATAGCCAATCCATTCCCAAGATAGCGTCGAACTCCACTAATGGAAGTATGATGAGATTTTATGGGAGGTTCAGTCCACAAACGTTAACTAGGGAGGAGTTATAAATCATGGACACAATAATTTCCACCCTTGATGTTATCACATATACATTTTCCCCCAAATTTTGAGGTGGGGTTTGAATAGTTATACTAAACATGCACGATATGAAAGAATGTATAGAATAATAAAAAAATAGTACGTTTTCTATTCTTGAACGAATAACTATCATACCTGTCAGCACATCATTGTTAAACTCCACCTCAACAGTAGTGAGAGAATACACCCTTCCTTATTGCCTTGGAGTTTGTTGTTGATTTCCTCTGACAACCCTTGGCTTAGGCAAATTGTTCGCATAATGCCCATGCTCCTTGCAGTTGTAACACTACATCACTGGATGAGTGTTTATCTGAACCTTCATTTATTCTTCCACCCTAGTAGTATTATTCATATCTCATCAGAATTTCTTATCCAGATGTCCCAACTTTACATACTTGAAGCAATTCATGGTTCCCTTTAGATAGTTCCCATGATGCTTCTTCCAAATTTTTTTGCACATGGGATGATCGAGCTTTTTTCCATCATGGAATTTATTTGTGGGACTAACCACATTAGATTCCATTTTCCTATTATTGTAACTAGGTCCATGATAGCACAAATAGTCTTCAATATCCATCTCAACCATAAGGGAATGACATAAAATATCATCATAACTGTCGAAGTCTCGAATCTCTAATGCATTACGTATACTCAGATTTATCCTGCAAAAGGAGTGATCCACATTGATTTTGGTGTTCGTGAAAAAGACAGAGGAGTACCTTGAAAGCCTTGAAAAGTTTACTTTGTATTCCTTGATTTACTCATCTTCCTTTTTCTTGAGTCTAAGGAACTCTCTTTCCATTTTTAGATGGAGGGTTCGAGGAAAATATTTATTGAAAAACATTTTCTTGAATTCCTCCCAAATAGTGGAATACATTTCCTCCTAGGGATTCGTATTATTGATTAATTTCCACCATTGATCGACTTACCTATCAAAACGATAGACCTCCAGTACTACTTTCACTTCTTCTGAGCACTGGAGGACATAGAATGTCTTTTCAGGGGAGTTAATCTAGTATTCTGTGAAGATGGGAACAAATTATCCACTAAACATGGGAGACCTTTTCCACATTAAGAATTCAATGAAAAATTTCTCTTTCCTTGTATTATGATGGTGTTTTACTTGATTGATGTTATTATTTATATCTTGATCCAACTGAGAAAGTACTGTCATGAAGTTTTGACCAATCATTCCCATCAAACCAGGTATATCATTAGTGAAATATTCACATTCCCTATCACAATGACTGTTGGAATATTTTATTCTATTTCCTAACATTAACCAAGAAAAATAATGTACAATTAGAAGGCTTGAATACATAACTATTATGTATAAAAAAAGAAACTTTGAACATAATAGGATAAAATTGTAAAGGAGAAGTATATCCTAACTTGAAATTCCCTATGTTTCAATCTAGGTTATCCTTGATCTATATCTTAGATTATATTCTTATGGTCTATTATTTGTTATTCCCATAATAATTTTTTGTACGAAGATCATGAATTTACCAAAGCATATCCCTCATAAGTTTCAAACCAAGAGTGCAGTAATGCCCATTGTCATGCACCATTTCCTATTCTAGTCTAGCTCTAAGTGGTGTTTTCAGGTTTTACCCCAAGATATATCTATGCGAGAGCTAAATCTACTTGTTTGTATCTAGACAGAGATTGATTTCTTTAATAAACCACTTAATCTATACTTACCAAAATTTAAGGGTGTTTTCTTATACTTAGTCTGATCCTTAAAGTTCTTACTAAAGTGATCTATTCCTAATATCCAAAAATAACTAGACCATACTCTGATACCAACTATAGTGACCCTAACCTTTTACAAATAACATTACATGATTTTGGGCATAATTATAAATCAGAGTAAAAGCCAAGGATCACATAGTATAGTGTCTTGGAAGACTAGGTACATAAAACATAGAACACTTGATTAAAAACACATCTTATATTAAATTTTCATAGAGATCTTGAAACTTCCTTTGAGCCCTTACATCTGCATAGGGTACCATGAGGATCACATTAAAGAAGGGATGGGCTCAAAGCCCATTATGGAAATTAACATAAGAATAAGTCTTTAGTACAAGGTTTAGAGATCATGACATAATTATTTAAAATGGCATATAGAATCATAACATATAAACATGGGATTATATAAACATGAATTCATAGTATTTTGGAAGAAACAAAAAACATGAATTTAGATTGATTCAATTCTCATTGCACATAGGGGACCACAAGTCAAGGTTACCCACCAAGACCATTGCACATGGTAGGAAAAATCAAGGATAACTGTAAAGACCATCATACATAACGTCTCATGAGACTAAAATTTACCCAATGCATTGGAGTGATATCTGGTTTAACCCATATTAACATGTTAATGAATATTCCAACCACATAAATAGTCATACATAATCAATTATACATAAACATAAGGGAACCCATGGAAAGAATTAGGTATCACATTCATGTCATAAAGCATGATGAATGGGTGTATCATAAAAATGTCCATGAAAGAAAGGATTTAGAACATGAATAGAAATTAATAAGTTAAAATAGTCATATATCATGGTAATTTATGTCAAAAATAAGTGACAATATGTAAGAAGATTATTTAGGGAATTGTTAGCATTAAAATATTTTAGTGGGATTTTAAGGAAAATAAAAAAGATCCTTTTAAATCAAAAAGGGAATAATATTATATATAAAACCAGAAGTGAAACAATATTTTTTTAATAATAAAAAGGATGGTTTTATAAAAAAAATATGGCTTAAAACAAATGGTATAGTGCACTTCAAATTGGGTAAACATTTGGGAAGTTCCCTTAAAACAAGTTTGCTTATCGAGAAGTATTGAGAATGGAATCACATAAAAACATGTATATCCCAAAAAGAGATTGAGGGAAGAATCATGAAACATGGGTTTGGAGCATATACATAGTATGTAGAAAATTTACATAAAAAGAAATGACAACTTAATTTGGGTAAAAATAATGATAGATTAACCTGAAAGGAATAAAGTCTGTCCAGGTAGAATCCCTTACCGAATATCGGCATGGTATCTGGTGTACTTTGGAGGGATTAATGTGAGATAAATGTGTTTAAAATATTTTATAAATGATTATATAAGTATTATTGAGGTAATAAATAATACCCCATCATTAGGAATTATACATAAAAGGGCATAACATAGAGATATTCCTGAATAAATGCGAGAAATAGAGGATCCCTTACCTCAAATCCGACGGTGATCGTTGTTTGAACTTAATGAATTGAATAATCAAATTAGGTTCATTAATTAATAATTTTCGAACCTATTTTACATGTTAATAATTTAGTATAACCTTTTTTAGTTCATTCATAACCTTTTATACTGGTTATGAGGTTCAATTTCATTGTTTGGGTCTGTTTGTTTCATGTTCAGTTTACTTATATAAATGAATGGATAAACATGTATGGGGAGATTGGTTTTACAGGATTTATGTTATTTAAAATTAGTGAAAATACATATAATTACATGGTTTTAAATTTAATTTTCTTACTTGGAGTGAAGGTGACTCAATATAGAAAATATTAATGAAAAACTCTAGGATTTAATGTGGCGATTTTGCTCACAATTAACTTGTTTTGCATTATTATTTTACATCATGAATTTATAAGGATTAAAAAACATTAAATAATATAAAATACATATATTTTGATCTGGTTCAACCATTAAAATGGTTTCATGAACAATCTATAATATGATAATGAAAATTGAAAACCCATCATCCTTGAATGTGATAAATTAACACATCTCAGGCGATATGTTCATTAATATAATAAAAGGAGGGGAGGGAGATATTATGATAAACTATCCCATTAGAATAATATATTTAAATTACATGTATATTAATATAGTTATAATACCATTTTGGAGAAGGTAGGTGAGGAAAGAAACAACAAAATAAAATAAATTGAAAGGAAACAAAAGAATTGGAAAGAGGAATTTACCTATTGATTTTATCTCCTTTGAGAGCCTCTTAAGGGGAGATGATTTGGTATTTTTAGGAGATTATATTCTATTATAAATGGTGGAGGATCTTGGGGAGTGATTTTGGAATAACTTAGGCATGTCACAAGGCTTGAGAGAGTGAAAAGAAGAGGGGAGTGTGGGTGGTTTTTATAGTGGAGGAGAGGAGTGAATTTTGAATATTTAATTCATTATTTAATTATTTTTCTCAAGAAAAGAAATTATGTTTGATGATTGTGACCCAAAATAGTAACATGTTCATGTGATTTAGAGACAATGGTCATTTAAATCATCCATGACTCAATCATTATGCAGAAATTCTGGTTTTGGCATTTATTGTGAATTATCGTATTTTACTATTCATAAAAAATTCACGTAGATTAGAAAAATACCAAAAATTCACCCTAACCATTATTCAATGTTTAGAATCAAAAAATAAACTCTATTTTTCATAAATAATTTACTAAACATGATAAATTTAATTTTTAAATAAAATCATAATTTATTAGAAAAAACAACATTAAAACTATAACTCATTTTATAACACCTGGAAAAATTAATCAAGATCCCATAAAATTATCTCATAACCATAAGATAATAAAATAAAAATTTATTATTATATTTTATGAAAATAAATTTTCATTTTAAATTGTTATATTAATAATAAAATTTTAATTAAAATATTTATGACATAGAAAAATACCAATGCTTATACTATGATTGTTTTTTAACTTATAAGATGTTTAAACTGTATTTGTAAATTCGTGGGTGAAATTATATTTTTTTGGAAAACTTACTATTAATTACTATATATTACTATTCATAAGAGTATATTATTATTCACAAGGGTATTTTACTATTCAACACAAACTAAGTTAATTCTATCAGACTCTAAATATCTTACTTAATGCAACCGTATACGTCATATTTTCAAAATTCAAAACATAGAAGTGACAATATTATTTTTAAAGTTGACATAGTACTTAAAAGTTCATTGTTTTGTGATTTCATTTGAGTATATGACATAATTTTAAGTAGGTATTTTCTATTAATCATACATTGGGTCATTACAATTCTTTTTTTGTGATATGGGTACATTGGTTCATTACACATTGTATATTTTTGGCACTCATTTTTTTTCTAGAATTGAATTTTTTAATGAATATGAATAAAATAAATTGTGTAAAATATTATATTATAGACTAAAATACACCCCAAATTATTTCTCATCATGATTAATGATAAAGAAATTCCATGATTACTGCTTTATAATGTGTTCATAAGTAACTGGTTTGTGGGGTTTATATTCCTTTGAGTATCCCAAAGATGAACCTTGGTAAGAAGTGTCAGAAATACTCTATGGGTTTTTCTATAAGACCTTAAAATATATATATTTTAAATAATCTTAATTAAATGAACTATGAAAAAGATAATGAAAATTAAATCAATTTTTATTTATATAATTTTTTAAAATAGAGAAAGTATATCGTAACTTTACCTTAATATCATCCCAAAGGGTTTCCATGATTATAGAATGGGCATGGAGCCACAAATATTTATCAATTTTCACATTCATTCTCATTGTAACCCCAACATAACTAATGAAAATTGACTTGTTAGGGCCAACAAGTTGGTTTCATTAATTCCTTCCAAAATTTAATTTTATACAATTACATATTTCCTTGATAATTTTAGTCAATTGAGTGATGCTATGTCATTATTTTGTTTTTAAAAACATGTTATTAATTTTTTAATAATTCATTAGTTTCAACAACAACCATAAGATCTTACCTAATATTGTTAATATCATAATGTGAAGAATTCATTTTCTACACGAGTGGTCAATAATTTAATTTATATTTTGTAAACATAGTAGAGGTAACATTATATAATGGGTTAAATCATAGTATGTAAAAAAACAAACATCCTCATTAAATTAGATTTATTTTATTTAATGGTTGAAGGGAGTTGAATTCTATATTTTGATTCCAAATCCCCTATTTATGCCCCCATCTAATATATAATACATTGTACACATTGGGACTTGCATAAAATGATCGTGATCTCATAATAAAATATTCATCCTGTAACACCCAAGCTTCCACAATACGCTTCTATTTGAATAATACAGTAGCGTGTGTTGTACGAAACTTCGAGTTCTAACACACACCAAAACCAATCAAACTAGCCGTTATGAATAGTAATACCCACTTTTTGAAATTTTATAAAATTTATCTTTTAAAATAGTCTTCATTTTTGGATTCGGAATATCGAAATTATCCTAGGGTGAAATTTTGGCATTTTTCTGAACACTTTCATTTTTTGATGAATAGTGAAAAATACTTACTTATTAGTTAAAACCGACTTTTTATTTAAATAATTATTTATTTTATTTAAACTAATTTTTGGTAAAAATAGATACATAATACCTATATAATTTCAATGTAATTAATTGGAGTCAATTTATATTAATTTTAAATATATAAAAATTTTATTGAACTTTTCACCGTCTTTTACCCATCTCCTAGGAGAATTTGCAAATTCACATAAAACATAATTTTACCACTTCTGTGAGTGGAATTTCAAAAATACAAGAGACATGGTTGATATCAGTAAGTAAAATGTGGTTCAATGAGATGAAAATAATTTTTGGTGAATAATAACTTTTTTACTTTTATTTACGACGGTTAAAAGTAAATAGGGTAAATAACGGTAAAAATGATATTAATATTACCCTAACACATGTACTAATTATACTGTACAAATGTATATTGACCAAAAACTACCTTTGGAATAAAATATTATCATTTAGGTCCACTTGGATTAGATTAGGACATTTATTATTATTTAATTCAAAGAAGAGTTAAAAGAGATAAAATCAAAGTTTAATTAATAAAACATTTTTAATATAGGGTTATACATAATATAAATTCGATTATAAATATTCATTAGAAAAATAAAAATATTTCCTACATAATGGTATTTTATTTATAATTTTTATACATTAAATAATTTAATTTATTTATGACACAATGGTGATGTAGTAATTACCTAATTAATGAAATATTAAAATAATTGATATTATAAATATCCCAATAAATGTAATTTGAGACTTTTTATAAATTAAAATAATCTTCTAGGTTAATATGAAATATTAGGATTTGTTATAAGAATTTTTATTGAAGTAATAATGCTGTTATGGATTTATAAAAAACAAAATACCCAATAGTGTCAAAATTGACATAAAAGAGTTTAAAAATACATATTATATTAATAATTAGTATTCTATTCCTAAAATTCTAAGGTTCGGTCAAAGGACTTATATAATGATATTTTTATCATTAATGGACCACTTGGGGGTCTCTTTTAGGTATATAGTAAGTTCATTAACTATATAAAATAAAAATACAAAGAGACATGGTAAATGTCAAACTATTTAACTAAGAGTTAAATATAAATTATAAGGTTAATATAGTGACAAAACCTGTATAAAATCTATTGGTTGAAAGGATTATGAACCATACCCACATTAACCATTAAATAATCTACTTTTGAGCCATTATAAATTGAACATGAATTTATTAAAAAAATATTTCTAGCTTTTCCTAAGGTACCCCTCACCCCTCTTATAAAAGGGCACTCTCCCTCCTCTATAATTTATACCTTCAAAGCCTTTTGGATCGGCCAACCCCTGCCCAAATATTCTCTCAAAATCCCTCCCTTTTACCTAGATGCCTTAGTTTGATCATAAATCCAACCTAAGGATCCCTTTTGATCAAATCAAAAGGAAGAACTCGAAGAAGAGGTAATGTTTTCACCACCCTCTTTCAAGTTCCTTTCTTTTTCCACTTCTTCTTTATTTGTTATTTCCATTCTAAAACAATAAATCCAGTACCTTATATATAATATGATGTTATTATAAATATGGTAAAACCATATTCAGTATTCTATCCATCCTTTGAAAGACATGTCACCATACGTGCGTACGTACTACTTACCGTCTCCACGTCGTGGTGTAATTGTTATTCAAAACATTATTTTTTGGACGGGTATGATATTGATGTGTAATTGAAGTAAATAATAAATATAACATTATAATGATTCTTTATATATTATATACCATCAAATTATATAATATTTTAATATCAAAAGAATGATATTGTCGCTCGTGTGTTCGTACGGACTACCGTTTCCACGAACGCGACGAGATTCATTCCCCATCATATCCATTCAAGTATAATTCTCATTTAATGATTAAAAATAATTCTTAAGGACTTTATATCATTCTGAATATGAATAAGATACAACCTATCCATAACAACCACGACTTATGTAACAAAACATATAAAAGAAAATGAGTAAGTTAACACCTGAAACGACGATAATACTAAGATATTATTAACAAAGTAATGTTAAAAGATCATATGTGATATCATATTAATGTGTATGATTCTTGTATAAATTAATAAAAATATTTTAACTATTATACAGGAGTTTAACATACCATCGACTAATGAAAAGTTCAAGGTAAGGGTTTATTTCACAATCTCTTCATTATCCGAGGTTGTTTATACGTGATTATCTACTGGGACCTCTTTATCATCCACATCCATGTTTCTTAAAAATGTATTTCAAAACATTATTAATATTTTAGAGACTATGGTTTAAAGTCATTTATACCCTTGTTTGTCTTTTTATAAGATGTTTATAAAGGAATATTTCCATCATTTTCCAAACAATGTCCTTTTTAACCTTTTCGACAGAATTAAGGTAAGAATGTATTTTTTAACTTATATGGCGGGTGCAGCTATTTTCTGCCATTATAAAATCTTCGAAGATTCCATTAAAATATTATAATAATATTTTCAAAGTAAATATTTCCTTTTATAATTATGTGACTTTTAAAGGATTTCAAAAAAAGAGATATTTCTCTCAAATAGTTTTGATTTCATCTATGTCAACATCCTTTGATGGATTTTAAGCCTATTTGAAGTTGATTTATTATGATAAAAAACTTCCATATTGTATTCAAGGTTTTCTGATATGTTTGACTATGGATGTGTTATTTTTATACCATTCATGGTTTATACAGAAAGTATTGACATTTTGTATGCTAGTTTTAATACGAATGTTTACGATATGTTTAAACCTATTCATATGAGGAATGATTTGGACATAATAAGTGACGAGTGGAGCCCGCTATAGATCCTAGATGCATCGGCAGGTCTCATGAGACAAACTAGTGTCTTGTCACAAGGCCTTGACAAAATCTTATTTGTAGTCTTGGCACAAGGCCTTGACTATGTGGTTATGATAGTCTGGCATTATGCATTCCATAATTATGAAAGTAGTTATTGATATTGCATGTGATTATTCAATTAGTAGAATATCCATGTGAATAAGTAAATGGCATTATTTCATTTTATTTCTGCTATATTATTCTGAAGTTCAAGTTTAAAAGGCTTTTGTTTTAGTTATACATTGCCTTAAATGTTTATGATTATTTATGAAAGATTCCTCTATATTGTTATCCTTAATGGGAATTTGAGCTCACCCCTTTCAATGTTTTATTTTTCCTAGGATGTGAAGAAGTATTTTATGAATGAACTACAGGGATAGTATAAGGGGATATGTGTGTGAAGACAAGATGTTGTTGTAGTTTTCATTTTATGATGTAATGTAAGACTTATGAATGTATCTAGCATTTCCAAGGCTACTAAAATAACAGGTCCTTTCGAGACTTGATCTTTTGTAATCATGCCAATGTTATGTAATAATGCACCAACTCTGGGTAACTAGGGTCGGGGTGTTATAGTTGGTATCAGAGGATGTTTTGTACAAACCTTAGGAGCTAGATTTATATAAACTCTTATTAGAGCACATAGACCTAAGATGGACTTTGAGGATTAGTATAGAAGAACTTCCTAGAATTTTGGTACTGTAGATATTTTGTGAGTTTTCTGAGCAATACATACCTGTCTGGATATGAGCAGGTAGAGGCGGCTCTGGCACAGATGTACCTAGGGGTAAAACCCGAAAACACCACTTTGAGCTAGACTCAAACAGGAACTGGTGCACGACAACGGGCCTTGCTACACTCTTGGTTACGACACTCCTGGGGGATATGCTTAGGATAATTATCATTTTCTTTAAAAACCATTATGATGGGTTTATGAGTATATAATTCCTTAAAGAAAACATTTTTATGATTATGGATTATATCCATAAATAGTTCAATTTATGTTAAGTGTTTTACAAGTATGGAATTATGTAGTTTGATTCATAAACTAATCTAGTTTATGCCATTGTTTAGAAATGGAACCTAGTGGAATGAATGGAAACCGTATCAATGAACGCAATCCATGTAGGGATTGACCTCCTAATCAAGATAATTATAGTGGAGCTGGTGATACATCTGGTGCTGATCAGCTTATCACCATACTGGGACAACTCACTCAGGTTATGAATAATAACCTTACCCGTATGAAGCACCCTGATCCACATCGTAGAGGATCAATGTTAGATCGCTTCATGAGGAAACAACCACCAACATTAAATGGGAGTAAAAATCCCTCAGTAGCTGAGAAATGGATAAATTACTTAGAGAAATTATTCCATGCCTTGGGGATTAGTGAAAGGGAAATAGTTATCATGGCAGTTTACCGCCTCACTGGAGATGATGATCAATGGTGGTTATTGATTCAAAACACTAAGGAAGATGATGAAGTATCAAATATGGAATGGAGGGATTTCAAATATATTTTCATAGAAAAATACTTTCCTCATGACCATCGAACAGATATGGAAAGGCAATTTCTGAGTCTGAGGCAAAAAGAGGATGATAATGTCGCAAATTATGAGGATAACTTTACAAAGATATCAAGGTATGCTGAAGATTATATACATAACCCAAGAAGTAAGATTGATCATTTCTTTGATGGGTTAAAACCATTTCTCCATCGAGCATTAGTCTCACAAACATTCTCATTGTACGAAGATATTATCTCATGCGCTATCAAGACAGAAAAATAATTCTCTACTTCTTACGACTTTAAAGTAAAGCAAGAGAAGAAGTGATCTACTGATCACTCTGGATATGGATATAAGGGGAAGAAGGGAAAATGTGAATATCCATCCTGCAGTAAATGTGGGAAGAAACACCCTGATACTTTCTTGAAAGGAATGGGAGTCTGTTACAAGTGTGGTGAAAAAAGCCACCAAGCTCGTGATTGTAAGGGGAAGAAAGAAGCTACCGATGTTCAATGCTACAACTGCAGGGAGATTGGACATTATGCAAATTAATGTCCTAAGATTCAGGGGAACTTACCTCAGAAAAGTCCAAGGGATCAAGGCCAAACTTATTCTATTACTACTGCTGATGTTGAAGCCCCGAAAGACGTGGTGGCAGGTAATTTAATGGTTTCCTCATGTTTATAAACTACTTTATTTGATTCTAGATCATTGCATTGTTTCATATCTTCCCAATTTTCTAAGAAAATTAGATATTTCCAATTTGATTTAACAAGGGAGTTGTTAGTTAATACTTTTAAGGGAAGTATCATTGCAACAAAGTTCTGTGAATCAGTTCCCATTAGAGCATATAAATGTTCTTTATTTGCTGATCTCATCGTCATACCTATGATTGAGATTAATATAATCCTTGGTATGGATTGGATTTAGGACCATGATGCAAAGATTTATTGTAAGAAGAAGGAGGTTATGATTTTTGATGATGATGATAAGGAAAACCTTATATTTAGAGCAGAATCACCACCACCTAATTCTTATCTAGATCCACCCCCAGTAGCTCAACTAAATTCAATTATTGGGGAGGAAGAGAATGAAATAACTATGGGTGAGGAAAGGAATGTTCAAATAGAGGATGTACATATTGTGAAAGAATATGTAGATGTGTTTCCAGAAGATTTACTTGGACATCCTCCAGAATGAGAAATTGAGTTTTCTATTGATTTGATTTCTGATTCAAGGCCTATATCGAAGACCCCTTATAGAATGGCCACTGTGGAATTAGTGGAATTAAAGAAACAACTAGAGTAATTGAGTAATAAGGGATTTATTTTCCCTAGTGTTTCTCCATGGGGATCCCCTGTCCTTTTTGTTAAGAAGAAAGATGGATCTATGAGTTTATGTATCGACTACAGGGAAATCAATGTTATAACAATAAAGAACAAGTATACCCTGCCTCGTATTGATGATTTATTTGACCAACTGCATGAAGATCAATACTTTTCAAAGATTGAAATTCGATATGGATACCATCGGTTGTGTGTGAAGAAGGAAGACATTCTGAAGGTAGCATTTCGAACCAGGTACATGAATTATGAGTTTACAGTAATGCCTTTTGGGATGACTAATGCACCCTCTATTTTCATGGATCTAATGAACAGTTTTTTTTGAGAAATATCTCAATGATTTTGTAGTGGTATTTACTGATGATATCTTGGTATACTCCAAAATCTACAAAGATCATGAAAATAAATTGCGCATTATCCTAAAGACTCTGAGAAGACATGAATTATATGGGAAGTTTAGCAAGTGTGAATTCTGGATTCAAGAGATTTCTTTTCTTGGTCATATTGTCTCTAAGGATGGAATCTATGTTGATCCTTCTAAGACCAAGGAAATCCAAGAATGACCAGCACCAACGAGTATAACCGAGGTACCCAGTTTTATTGGTTTAGCAGGTTATTATCGACATTTTGTCTAGAATTTCGCCCGATTGGCTAACCCATTAACAAAGATCACACGTAAAGGGGTTAAATTTTTTTGGACAAAAGAGTGTGAAGAATGTTTTGACGAATTGAAGAAAATATTATCCAATGTTCCTATATTGAATCTACCATCGGGGAATGATGGGTTTGTTATTTATAGTGATGCATTGAAGAAAGGAATTGGTTGTTTCCTTATGTAGAATGATAGGGTTATTGCTTATGCATCATGAAAACTGAAAATTAATGAGAAAAACTATCCTAATAATGATCTTGAGTTAGAATATATGATCTTTAATTTGAATATTTGGAGACACTATCTCTATGGTGAAAAATGTGAGATTTATACTGATCACAAGAGTTTAAAGTATATTTTATCACAAAAAGAACTCAACATGAGGCAAAGGAGATGACTTGAATTACTCAAGGATTATGATTGCACGATACACTACCACCCGGGGAAGGAAAATAAAGTGGCGGATGCTTTGATCAGAAAGGATCATGGAGTTTTGAACAAGATGAGAATTGAAAGGGATCCCATTTTCATGGATTTAGTGAAGATGGACATGGGAATAACCATGGAAGGTGAAACATCAATGCCTTTTAAAATGATTTCCAATCCATCGTTTGGAAATTCCACCAAGTCTCTTCAAAGTTCACGATGTGTTCCACATATCACTGTTGAGACAATACATGCCTGACCCAACGCATGTACTCACTTATGAAGAAATAGAACTGGAACCTGATCTTTCTTATTGCGAAGATCCCATAAGGATTCTTGATACAATAGAACAAGTGATGAGAAACCGGACGACTCATCTGGTAAAAGTTCTACGGAGAAACCATAAAATGGAAGAGGCAACGTGGGAACCTGAGGAACTTATAATTAAGAATCACCAGAGTCTTTTCATGCGGCAGTATTCTAGAAATTTCTAGGACAAAATTATGTGAAGGAGGGGAGAATGTAACACCCCAAGCTTCCACGGTACGCTTCTCTTTGAATAATACAGTAGCGTGTCTTGTACGCAAATTCGAGTTCTAACACACACCACAACCGATAAAACTAGCCATTATGAATAGTAATACCCACTTTTTTAACTTTTATAAATTTTATCTTTCAAAATAGACTTCATTTTTGGATTTGGAATATTGAAATTAGCCTAGGGTGAAATTTTGGTATTTTTCTGAAAACTTTTAATTTTTGATGAATAGTGAAAAACACTGAGTTATTAGTTAAAACTGAATTTTTTATTTAAATAATTATTTATTTTATTTAAATTTATTTTAGGTAAAAATAGATACATAATACCTATATAAGTTCAATGTAATTCATTGGAGTCAATTTATATTAATTTTAGATATATAAAAATTTTATTGAACTTTTCACCATCTTTTACCCATCTCCTAGGAGAATTTACAAATTCACATAAAACTTAATTTTACACCTTCTGTGAGTTGAATTTAAAAAATCTTAGAGACAAAGTTGATATTAGTAAGTAAAATGTGGTTTAATGAGATGCAAATAATTTTTGGTGAATAGTAACTTTTTACTTTTATTTATCACGGTTAAAAGTAAATAGGGTAATTAAGGGTAAAAATGATATTAATATTACCCTAACACATGGACTAATTCTAGTGGACAAGTGTATATCGACCAAAAACTACATTAGGAATAAAATATTATCATTTAGGTCCTCTTGAATTAGATTAAGACATTTATTATTATTTAATTCAGAGAAGAGTTAAATGAGATAAAATCAAAGTTTAATTACTAAAACATTTTTAATATAGGGTTATAAATAAGATAAATTATATTATAAATATTAATTAGAAAGATAAAAATATTTCCTACATAATGGTATTTTATTTATAATTTTTAGACATTATATAATTTAATTTATTTATGACACAATGGTGACACAATAATTACCTAATTAATGAAATATTAAAATAATTGATAATATAAATATCCAAATAAATGTAATTTGAGACTTTTTATGAATTAAAATAATTTTATAGGTTAATATGACATATTATGATTGGTTATATGAATTTTTTTTGAAGTAATAATGCTGTTATGAATTTATCAAAAACAAAATACCCAATAGTGTCAAAATTGACATAAAAGAGTTTTTAAAACAAATATTATATTATTAATTGGTATTCTATTCCTAAAAAAATAAGGTTTGGTCAAAGGACTTATATAATGATAGGTGTATCATTAATGTACCACTTTGGGGTCGCTTGGAGTTATATAGTAAGTTTATTAACTATATAGTATAAAAATAAAAAGAGACATGGTAAATGTCAAACTATTTAACTAAGAGTTAAATATAAATGATATGGTTAATATAGTGACCCAAACCTATCTAAAATCTATTGGTTGAAAGGATTCCGACCCATACCTACCTTAAACTTTAAATAATCCACTTTAGAGCCATTATAAAACCAAATATGAATTTATTATAAAATAATATTTCTAACTTTTCCTAAGGTGCCCCTCACCCCTCTTATAGAAGGGCACTCCCCTTCCTCTCTAATTTACAACTTAAAAGCCTTTTGGCTTGGAAAAACCCTGACCAAATATTCTATCAACTTCCATCACTTAGATATATAGGCCTTAGTTTGATCATAAAGCCAACCTAAGTACCCCTTTTAATCAAATCCAAAGGAAGAACCCGAAGAAGAGGTAATGTTTTCACCACCCTCTTTCAAGTTCCTTTGTTCATCCACTTCTTCTTTCTTTGTTATTTACATTATAAAACAATAAATCCAGTATCTTATTTAAACTTTGATGTTTTTATAAATATGGTACAACCATATTCAGTATTCTATCCATCCTTTTAATGACATTTCACCATACGTGCGTACGTACAGCTTACCGTCTCCACATTGTGGTGTAATTGTTATTCAAAACATTATTATTTGGATGGGTATGATATTGATGTGTAATTGAAGTAAATAATAAATATAACATTATAATGATTCTGTATATATGATATAACATCCAATTATATATTAGTTTAATATCAAAAGAATGATATTGTCGCTCGTGCATACGTACGGACTACCGTCTCCACGAACGCGATGAGATTCATTCCCCATCATATCCATTAAAGTATAATTCTCACTTAATGATTAAAAATAATGATTAAGGACTTGATATAATTCTGGATATGAATAAGATACAACCTATCCATAATAAAAATGGCTTATGTAACAAAACATATAAAAGAAAATGAGTAATTTAACACCCGAAATGATGATAATACTAAGATATTATTAACAAAGCGATGTTAAAAGATCATATATGATATCATATTAATGTTTATGATTCTTGTATAATTTAATAACAATGTTTTAACTATTATACAGGAGGTTAACATACCAACTACTAAGGAAAAGTACAAGGTAAGAGTTTATTTCACAATCTCTTCATTATCTGAGGTTGTTTATACGTGATTATCTTCTGGGACCTCTTTATCATCCGCATCCATGTTTCTTAAAAATGTATATCAGAAGATTCTTACTATTTTAGAGACTATGGTTTAAAGTCATTTATACCCTTGTTTGACTTTTTATAAGATGTTTATAATGGAATCTTTCCATCGTTTTCCAAACAAGGTTCTTTTTAACCTTTTAAACAGACTTAAGGTAAGAATGTCTTTTTTAACTTATAAGGAGGGTGCGACTATTTTACACCATTATAAAATCTTTCTTCCCTTACAATATTATAAGAATATTTTCAAAGTAAATGTTTCCTTTTATAATTATGTGACTTTTAAATGATTTCAAAAAAAGAGATATTTCTCTCAAATAGTTTTTATTTCATATATGCCAACATCCTTTGATGGATTTTAAGCTTATTTGAAGTTGATTTATTATGATACAAAACTTCAATATTTTATTGAAGGTTTTGTGATATTTTTGACTGTGAATGTGTTATTTTTATACCATTCATGGTTTATGGAGAAAGTATTGACATTTCGTATGTTATTTTTAATACGAATGTTTATGTTATGTTTAAACCTGTTCATATGAGGAATGCATTGGACTTAATAAGTGACGGGTGGAGCCCGCTATAGCTCCTCTATGCATCGGTATGTATCATGAGACAAACTAGTGTCCTGGCACAAGGCCTTGACAAATCTTATTTCTAGTCCTGGCACAAGGCCTTGACTATGTGGTTATGATAGTCTAGCACTATGCATTCCATCATTATGAAAGTGGTTATTGATATTGCATGTGATTATTCGATTAGAATAATATTCATGTGAATAAGTAAATGGAATTATTTCATTTTATTTCTACCATATTATGCTAAAGTTCATGTTTAAAAGGCTTTTGTTTTAGTTACACATTACCTTAAATGTTTATGCTTATTTATGAAAGTTTCCACTATATTGTTATCCTTACTGGGCATTTGAGCTCACCCCTTTCTATGTTTTATTTTTACTAGGATGTGAAGAAGTATTTTATGAATGAATTTCATGGATAGTATAAGGGGATATGAGTGTGAAGGCAAGATGTTGTTGTAGTTTTCATTTTATGATGTAATGTAAGACTTATGAATGTATCTAGCGTTTCCAAGGCTACTAAACTAATCGGTCTTTCGAGACATGATCTTTTGTGATCATTCCAATGTTATGTAATAATGTACCGACTCTAGGTAACCGGGGTCTAGGCATTACACATCCAAAATTTAATTTTAATCTAACAATATTGTTATTTTAGCCTCCAATAGGGAAATTGCACAATTCTTGTTTGTTGTATCTGAGACCAAAAATACTTTCACTACTTGTAATTTTGTTCTGAAAGTATCGTCTTTATACCCTTCCACACTAAAATTCACCTTCACGAAGCTCATTTCATCATCATTCACTACACTCCAGTTGTATACACATTTTCAATGGAAAATTTAAACATTAAATGTTTTAGAATGCATCATCTGTATTTGATTGATGATTCAAAAATATGACAAATTTTATTGAATTGGATTTCTATCCTTATAACAGGACATGTGCATCACATCTACAATAAGTGTAACTTAACTATTTTTCATTTTACTTTGGTTATCATTCCCTTTTCTATATAACATAATACCATTAATTAAAAACCCAATATATGATAAAACATTTTCATTTTGTCCCCTAGATAGATGTTGAAGTAATTTAAAAATTTGATTCATATTTTTATATAAATTCTTATACATATGATCTCAGAACCATCCTTTAAATTTTTTATTACATGTATTTGAAATCCATCCTTCAGTCCTTAATGGAATCAAATTTATAAGAATTTCTTTTTGGTATGCAATATATGGATCATCATATTTACTATTATGTAAATTAAAAACATGATATTTATCTAACTCTTTGATGGTAAATACAAAAACATCTCTTCCAAAAATCTATTTTCTTAAATGGTTTCCACTATAATGATTCTTTTGGAGACTGATGCTATCAACATCTGATAGTTAATCTATAAAAAATTCATTATCATCTTCAACAATATTTATTTCTGCAATAAAAATTTATAACTAACTTTGATTCATGACATAACCTTTAAAAATACCCATATATCCTTTAATGAGGTATATCGATCAATAATGGACATGAACATATAGTTGAACCTCACTAACCAAGTGAACCATCAGTTGGAAAATTATACTAGAGAGTGATGCTGGTATGAACTTATCTTATCGACATAATATAATAGAAACCTAATTATTCATGATTGGAAAATTCTAATGGTCTATAACGTTACTTTATATGGATTTCAAATATAATAAATGACTGATCAATGTATGTCATACATTTTTATGTAGAATGACGTGTAAAGAAACTATTATCAAATCATGCATCAAAACATAACAATCATGTGATTTTATTCCATTAACTTAAAATTAGTCATTGTCATGAAATTCATGATATTTTAAGAATACAACCTCTAGAAATTTTACACCGTTGAGGAAAATTAAATATTGTAATTATCATGTCTATATTGTGTGTATGCCATTGGAAGAAGAAAATACCACTTTTTACCATTCATTGACACAAACTCTTCCCTTATATATATTTCAATCATGTCTAACCTATCCTTTATGTCAACATTTTTCTTCCAAAAACATTTAGTCACATACTAATAACATTATAAAATAATTTTTCTCTATGCATGAAATCAAGAAAATGGTTGATGTATAAATAATTATAGTTGTGTATTTCAATGAAAATGGATCACATTTTCTAACATTTTTTCATATGGGTTTTCAAAAATTGTTTACTAAAAATTGTTTCAATATCATTTACTTCATCGAATAGTTTATCACCCATTAGTGGAGATGGTATTGTACCTTTTTTTATGTTCCAAATGAATACTATCATCAAGGATCAATATTTATGTCATAGTGGAATGAATTTATGATGTCTTAAAAACAAAGTATTAGAGGAATGTTTCAACCAAACTATGTGTCTCCATTATTCCCACTTCAGACACCCCCGCATTACTTTAATGTTGTACCCTTAAAAATTTTCATTAGTAGCGAAGACATCAATGGTCTCCATCAACATGGCCCTCAATTAGAGTTATTAAAATATATGAGAATCATACAATAGGAAACTAGTATCCCAAATCATTATCATTAATATGTTTTTTGGTCTAAAAATAAGTAGAGAAAATATAATCTTTTTGATCTCAATGATTAATAATGGAAGAAAGTTATAATTTTCCAATATAAATGGCCATTTACTATAAGTACTACTTGATAAAAAAAGGATATATTAAATTTGGATAAAATGTAAACTGAATGTTTATCGGCTCATTTATAATTTTTGGATTCTCATAAATAATTTTCATCCATAGATTGTAATCTATTTGATAACATAATTTCCCATACTTATTTATTGTATCTACATTCCATGTAAATTGTCTTACAGTTTCCTAGAATCCATATAGTCTTCTAAACCATGTAAGGTTAAAAAATTACCATAAATAATTATGAGGAAATGATTGATATTTCATGTGTTAATTTTTATAAATCATAGGTAATTTTATGAGTGATTCATTGTCCTTTAGAAACAATATGAAATTATTTGGATACGTATATATTTTTTATAGATCATTCTTGTTGAATGTATAATTTATTTAGCATCATATGTTGAGTAAAGATGTTCAATTTTATGTGGAATTATATTATTTTTCAGTCCAAGTTGTTTTTTAAAGCTTGTGTAACTCCATATACTACCAGCATTAAAATTATATAACTTCAATACAATTGACAATATTGGGTATTTAGTTAAGATGATATTCAAGGGCCTCTTATCACAACAATTTAACATCTCAAAAAACATTGGATCATCATGAAGGTAATCTTTAATTCCTATTGTCATTGCATCCATATGATCTCCATCATCACTTAAACTAGTATTTGTATCAAATGAACCATAAACCATAATATCATCCCAATCAGTGTACATGTTCATATTTTCCCTTTCTTTAGTACATATTTTATAAATCAGATATATTCCACGAAAAATAAAATTTTCTTCTAACTCTTATCGACTAATATCCCTCTAATATAATCAAGTTAAACATAGAAAAAGTATTTTAGAAGGTTGTAATTCATTCTCTATTAAAGTCATGATCATATATTTAACCCCATCATCATAATATTTTGTTATATGATTTCCGTGAATCTATTTTTAATTAAAATTAATCCAATTATAACTATAAGATATTAACTCTTTTAAAAACAAATAAATACACATAATATATTCATAATAAAAATATAATGTTATATATAACTCTAATAAGGGGAACCCACCATTTTAATTTTATCTATTATGATTACTGTCAAGTTATTATTTTATACATGGGTGACATTAAAAGAAATGATTTGGGGTTAACAAGTATATGTTGGTCCAAGTTCATGATTTTATGTTTTTTAGGAAGAAATGTGGTAATAAATATTTTTGAAATAAAAATTTATATATTAATTTAATAGAATATTTATCTTTGAAATTATTGGTCTTTCCTATCATATAATTGTGACATAGTTTTCTAAATTTGTGTAAAAATATATTTCTTTTGAAAATAAAAGGTAATGTAATCACCATATTTTGATACAGAGCCAAGGAACATGGAATTTCATGAATCAAACAGACAAAACTATGAAGATTGTATTTATCTATAGCCAATCAAGATCAACATTTTTTTTCCAAATTCTTAAAAATTTATAGAGGATGAATGTGATGAATCCAAAGAGAATCGCCCCTTAAAATGAGATTAAAATGTTTAAGAAAAGATCATATATTATTAAAAATAATGATTCTATATTTGGAACCACACTCTGTTGATAAATTATCTATGGTGAAATCTCCCCCTCCATGTATGCGAGATCTCTATTGCACTACATATCAAAAAACCTCAATTTATAATATCATACACTTCATTACATGAGACATTAAATTTTTCAAGAAGGAATCTATGAAAAAGTTTGAAAACTAAGTTGAATATGGAAATTTGGATGTTAAAAAACCTACAAAGAGATAAACTACTAATCATGTCTCTCAATTCATCCTATATGGAATTACATGGACTGTAGAAAGTAGTGAAGCCAAACACCATTGACTAAATTCATAGAGCTTAATTATCATGTTTTTTTGATATTATTAATTTTAATTAACTAAATTTATAAGGGGTTATTCTATGATAGAAAATGAATATATCCTAATTTACCCAATTAAGAATGCCTGAAAATAGAAGGAAATATGTAATGTATTGAAAGTTGGAGAGAATTTAGAAAAGAATTGGTAGCCATCCTAAGTGACTTAACCAGTTCATCAATTTTGAATTGATTTATAAGAATTCATTCCATAAATTCCCCTGAAACAATTTATGAAATATATAAATGGATTGCATAATTATTTTTGAGAAGCCATGTTTATAAAATAATATCTCAGTTTTATCATTTTTATCTTAAGATCCGGTTAGTGTATTCAATGATCTTCAAACACATTGACAGAGTCAAACTATTGTGCTCACAATTCTTGATCGAGAATTGAGAAGCTTTAATAATAGGAATCAAAAAATGAAATCCTAAATAAACTGACCTAATAGTTCACACTGGATATAAAATACACACTGATCATCTATGTTTTGGAGAGAGAATGGAAGATAAAATGGAACAAAATTATGGAAAAACAATTATCAAACATAAATTGATCATCTAAAAAATGTAATTCTAGAGAAAATTAATGTTTTAAAGAAATAAAGTATAGCTCCAAATGAATTAACTAGTAAAAAACATGGTATGACCACCAGAAAAAGTAGCCCATCATGTCCATGAAAAGTGATTGTATTTTGATCTTCATATCTATGCTTAGAAACATATCTTCTTCTAGATCACTGAAAGACATCCAGGATCCACTATCTATCACTATGATCTATTTTTTGGAATATGTGTTCTTCTTATTATATGATTCCTCATATTTAAATGACTAGAATCATCTCTGAATGTAATAAGTTCCATCCCATTTATTTTCCCATAATATCACCAACAAAACTAGTGCCTCCTTCGGTGACCGTCGAATGCGAGAACTTATTTTTTCTATCCTTCTTTCACTTCCCTCTTAACTTTAGTAGAAAATATCCCACAACATTGTCAGAACCTATGAAATTACATGAATCCACATTAATCATTAAATTAATAACCTAAAATAATAAAAATTATTTTAGGTCCAGGTGGAACCACCAACTTTTTAACTAACATTCGATAAGTCATCTTCAGGAAACAACCTTTGATTCAACAACCATGTCTCCATCGAACACAACTCTTTATTACAATTTGGTTAAAATGAAAATGTAAACTCATAAATCTAGAAAAATTAACCCAACTCAAATCAGAACTCAATAGAAATAGATTGTCAAACATAAACAATATATTCCTCTGACATTGAACTGAACTTCACACACTACGAGAAAAAAGAATTTTGTGACATGTTATTTGTGAAAGTTCATTCACCAATCAAAAATAACCTCCAAAATTGAATTATTTTTCATGGCTCAATATTCTCCATAAAAAATAATTCCTAGGAAAATTATTTATGATAGAATATGGTCTCCCACCATAAATAATTTTAGCATGAATTCCCTCTAAAACATGGAGAGAATATTTGTGATGGGATTGATCCCCCATTGAAAATATTTGTTCACATGTTATATATTTTAAATAATAATAATGTATTGGTGAAAATTCTTAACACCATTGTAGCATATTAGTGATAGGAAATGATGCAATTTTCAGGATATTAGTGATGTTAATCGCCACTGTTGTTTTGTCAAATGTTTTTAATTTTTGATGGTAACCATCACAAATAAATATTTAACACCGCCATATGCATTTATGGAGGGTACCTTTTGTGACAAATACCCATCATAAATAAACCTATTTTTGATGAGAATCATGTCACAATAAATCCAATAACTAATAATCCAATAGATATATATCCCCCATTTGAATTTTCACCCGAATCTGTCATCCTCTACTCTCCTCGTCTCTCCAATACTCTTCCTTGCTTCTTTTGATAATAATTATAATTTTTATAGGGAAATACTCTTTTGATATTCAGATCTATATTTTTATTTCAATAAATCTCAAACTTTGAGAAATTTTGTAAAAAAATTTAATTTTAAATTTAATTTTTTATATTAATGTATTTTATTAAGAATTAATTATAATATATTGTAATTAGTAAAAATTATTAATAATTAACTTTAACTAGTCCTAATTTGAAGTAATTAGTGACAATTAGAAGTAACTACTTATTATTGATAAATAATTATAACTAATTAACAAAACATAGTAAGAACTGACACATGATAGTAATAATTATTAATAATTTACTAGAATTGAAATTTTTTAATCATAATTATTAGAAGAAAATTTTTATTTATTAATTAATTATTTATAATAATAATTTAAACCAAAGTAGTAATAATTAGTAATAATTAGCAATAATTATCTATAATGAATAGAAATTAATTAAAATTAGTAAAAATAATCTATAATTATTAAAAATTGCCGTTAAGTAGTGCTAATTTATAAATAATGATGATTATTGATTATACTTAGTAAAAAATATTTGTAATTACTAAAAATTGTGGTATTTACTAAAAATTAGATGTAAGTAGTAAATAATAGCTCTAATTATTAAAAACTAGTGGGAATCAATAAAAACATATAGTAATCAGTACAAAGTAAAAAAAATAGCTGTAATCAGTGATAAATAGTAAAAAAAATATTAGTAATTAACTGTAATTAGTAAAAACTAGGTGTAATTATAGGTACATGGTAAAAATTAGCGTTTCTTAGAGTAAATTAATAAAAAATAGCGATAATGAAATATATTTAATAAAAATAGAAGGAATTACTGAAAATGAGCAGTAATTAACTTTAGTTAACACTAATTAGAATTAATAAGTAAAAAAATATGTAGTTATTAGAATTTAGTAAAAATTAATCGTAATTCGTAGTAATTAGTAAAAATAGATATATTTAGTTAAAAAGAAGTAGTAATAATTAAAAATTAATAAAAATTAACTATAATCAATGATAATTAGTAAAAAAATAGTTATAATCAGATATAATTTTCAAAAATAGTAGTTAATAGCGATAATTAGTAAACATTATCGATAATTAGTGGTACTTAGTAAAAATTAGAAGTAAATAGAGGTGTTAAGTAAAAAATTGCAGTAATTAGCATTAGTTATGAAAAATTAGTAGTGATCAGCATAAATTAGTATAGATTAGCAGTAATTAAATATACTTAGTAAAAATTATAAGTAATTATAAGTAATTAATAAACACAAGAAATAATTAGAAGTAATTAATGAACATTATCACTAATTATTAAAAATTATTTTTAATTAGAAAAAATAACATTAAGTTGGGGTAAATAATAAAAAAATAATTTTTTTATAAAATAGCGGTGATCTGTATAAATTAGGTGTAATTAATAAAAATTAATGGTAATTATTTTGAATTAATGGAATATGGTAAAAAAATCCCATTCAATATAATATATTAACAGAAATTAGTGGAAGTTAATGATTAGTGGTTAAAAGTAATGGTAATTAATGGTATGTAGGGATAATTAGTAAAAATTAATTTTAATTAGAGTAAATTAATAAAATTTATATATAATTAATGCTAATTAGTAAAACATAGCCATAATTAATAAAAATTAGTTTTATATAATTTTAATTAGTAAATATTAAATATAATTATTTAAAATTTATTATAGTTACTTAAAATTATTGGTGATTAGTAAATATTAGCGGTAATTAGTATTTTTTTTGATAATTAATAAAAATTGATATTAATTTGTAATAATTAGTGGTATTTGTAATAATTAGTAGAGATTAGAAAAAATTCATGGTAATTACTAATAAATATAAGTAATTAGTAAAAATTATAGTTAATTACTAGAATTTAGTAGTAATTAGTAAAAATTAGTCTTAATTTGTAATCATTGCCTTTAATTAATAAAATTTTTCTGTTAATTCGCTGTAATTAACGTTAATATCTAAAAATCAGCTCTGATTAGTAAAAATAGGCTATGAATAGATAATATTTATAATATTCACATATAATTTATTATTATATAATTTTATTATTTAGGATCTTATTTTTCATATATTAAATTAATCAAAAACAATATTTTTATTTTAGAGTTTTTAGAGAAATATGGAACAATGAAGTTGATAATAGTCTTTATTACATGATCAGAATTGGATAAATTATCATAGTATTCAAAATGGTTTTGGTATAAAATTGTATATATTTATAGCGTGGAATATTTTTTATCATTCTCATCATCAAACCCAAAATTTGTTTCAGAAGGGAAAATTATGTTTCCATGTAATAAATGTGATCTGAGGAGGATTGGAATATTTGACAATCTTGGGGGTCATCTATTATGTTTTGGTTTTGGAAAAGATTATATTTTTTGTTATCAACATGGGGAATATAGTTCTAGGGAATATAATAATAAATTTATTCAATATCTTCCAGTGTTTAAATCAATAAAAAATGATGTCACTGGTCTGTATTTTTAACAAACTGAAACTCAAGATGATATTGATTTTACTCTAATGTCAGAAGTATCTCGATTTTATGATTTGTTTATGTATACTGAGTATTCCTTATATATATAGGTCATAAGATAATCATATTTGAGTCAATTAAAATATTTATTTTTATTAAATAAGATAATGGAATGTAAAATTTCTATTTTAACTAGATATTCACTTTGGTTAAGTCACTATTACCTAAAAGAAATGCGATTCCTACAAATATCTATGAGAAAAATAGGAAGATTCATTATTTGGGACTTGGATATCAAAATATTCATGAATGATCAAATAATTACATCTTATATTATAGGGAAAATATTTCATTTGTTAGTTGTCCAACATGTGGAAAATTGAGGTACAGAGAGGCTCAACATGGGAAGTATGGGATTATTTTAATTAAATAGTTGATGTATTTACTACTTACACTATCATTTTAGAATTTATTTATGTCTCAAAACATATAGTAATTGATGTATTGAGAAAAAACAAATATTTCAACTTATAAATTAATAAATCAACTAGTGATTGTGTTTCATTGAATCATTTTGACCAGGTAAATATATCATATTCTTTAGAAGATGGTAACATGAGATTTAGTATTTCTACTATCACTTTATATCCATTTAGTTATTATGGTCGAAAATTTTATTAATTTCCTTTTTTATAACTCCACATAACTTACCTACTTTGATTTTGACTATTATTTAAACATCATTATTTCTAAGAGATCTGGAAAAGGATATTGATGTTTATTTGAAGCAATTAATTAATGATTTAAATTTACTATGGTGTAATGGTGTTAGTACATATGATGTTGTAATGAAATAAAATTTCCAAGTGATAGATGAATTAATATAAAAATAATATACTTTCCAGCATGTGGCATGTAATCTCATCAGAGAACAAATATTCCAAAATCAGGTCTATATTTTATATGTGAAATCAAAGGGTTTATACTGATCAATGGATGAAAATGATAATTTTTTAACTTTCATGGTAGATTTCTTCTAATTGATCATCCCTTCTAAAGGAAAAAATCATTTCAAATAAGTTACAATTGAAAGAGATGGACCTCCAACAATGATCTTATAAATTTATTTAAAATATATTATATCATCCTTATCACCCATTACATTTTGACCAACTATAAACCAATGAAAAATAAATGGATTTGGGAAATAAAACAATTGGATAAAATGTAGTATTTACTAGGATACTCTATACTGATCTGATTATTTGGTGTGTCAGATGATGAATGTCATGCATATTTGGAATAATTATTTTGAGAATATATTTTTTATAGTTTTGGACACACCTAGAAAGACCAATGACAATGTGATGGAATGATTATATATTTTTCAAATTTGTAGGTGACCAGAACATGAGTTGCTTGAAAATGATAGATCATAGAATCTAACAACACCGAAAGAGTATTACACATTTTTCCAATAAAATAATTTATTATTTGAAAATTGTATTATATATTTGAGGTTTCGAGATTCTTATGTTTCCAATTGGAAATATGTGTCAAAAAAAGTTATATTACTGAATTAAAAATAAAAAAATTCATGTTATAATGGAAGGACTTATACTGATTGTATTTATAGGTTCATTTAAATATATGATTTTTTATGTTCCAAAATAAAGATCATATTTTTGTGATCTATTTTTATAGTGAAAAGAGACTATGATGCACTTAGTTGACTACAAGATGATGTTGTTTTAATTGTATGTGAACTAAAAAAAAGTTTCCCAATGGATTTATTTGATTAAATGGATCTTTTAATATTACATTTCTTTCCTTCTATAAAATTTGGGGGGTGGGTACAGTTCTAATGGATTTACCCTAATGATAGATTCATGCAGAAACTAATGAAAAAAGGTATATAATAATGCATCAGTTGAAGGATCAATTGTAGAGGATTTATTTATAGGAGGAAAATTCATTTTTATACTCTCATTAGTTCCAATTTAAATATCCCTCAAAACATAACATAATAGTCCGTAATGAGGTAAATGTTTAAAATACATTGAATAATCAACAATAAATTTTGAGTCAACCTGAATATGGATTTTGTGGAGTTCATGAATAATATATTTAAGATGATGAAAATCACATGGAACATACATATATTATGATCATTTGTGAAGAAATAAAACCATTTGTATATTAAGTGCTACAATCACCTATTCTATATATTTTTAAAATAAATTATTATTACATTTTTATACAATATTATGATCATATCAAGAATTTTTTTTTCATGAATTACAGTAGCTTCTCTTGATGAATGTTGGAAAAATAATTTTTCCTACTTGTTTCACATACTGGTAAAGTAATTTTTATGCATTAACATATGAAATAATTTTTTTCATATTGATAATTTTTTCCTATTTTTCAATTTTCCCAACATGATGAGAAAATTGATAATTGATTATTTATATTGAATTAACCACCATCCATATTGGGTAAATCTTATAATTTATATGTGTTGAGTAGATTTTGATTCCATAGATGTGGATATAGGGAATACAAAAAATTGTTAATAATGATGTTTTGTTAAAAGGATATCATCATAAAGAATGTAGTGTTTAATTTTATGGAATGTATGATGAAATAATTGGGCTATTCTATCTGGGATAGAATTAAGTAACTATGTTTAAATGTCATTGGTTTGATAATGATAGTGGTTTTTGTGTTAATATATTTCATGGAATTGTATGTCTTATTACAAATAAATAAATTATTTTTTCTCTCATAATGAACATCAAATTTATTATGAAAATTTTTGTTCTTCATCAAGAGAGTTAATATATTGTAGGACCATTATAAAAATGGAATACCCAGAAAAACAGTTTATAAAATCTGAATGCTGTTCTATTAAAGAGTAATAAAATTAATATTTTCAAGAGTGAACCACAAATAAATGTTTTCCTTGAATAGACATGAATAAAAATGATGAAAACCCATAGTTACGGGTCGATGGTGATGATGATATTGAAGATGTAACAAATGAATTTCAAATAACATGATATTATGAAGCTGAATCTCCAATAGAAACTAATGATATTGAGGGGGAAGATGATGATAATGAAACTTTTATATAAGTATATGAGTTTTATGATGAAGAATGACCCAATTACATGCTGGTTATAAACATAATTAATATAAACATATATATAATAATCATTTTAAATTATTTCTGAAAATAATCATTTCGTGTTTCAGATTGATGATGACTGTTTTGATGAAATGTTATGTTACTTCTATGAGGCTATGATTCCTAGTGATGAGGCCTATTCTTCATTATCTAATCCCCAGGTTTCTATAAATTCATTGATGACTTGTAGGGGTCATGGTGTTACAATACTGATGATTCTCGACTCTATTCCCACGTGATTTCTACATATAGATTTCACTCCATGCATGCAGAGGTACATTCAGTTGTGTATTTTAGTTAATTTCAATTAATATCCAATAATTTTCATTAATTTATTTATGCACTAATTATTTGATTATTTGATCTATTTTCTTATAGTGTTTCACATATAGTTTTTGGATAGGGGAATTGTATTCTACAAAACTATTTTGATAGATAATGGGTTATGTGGGATCAAATTACAAATGATGTTTGACATTGCATGTTTGATCATTCGATGCTACATAAATAGTAACCGTAATTTTTTATTATTTATATATATTAAATTTATATTCATAAAAGGTAATTCCCAGGAGTGGCCTTTTCAAACCCTCCACACCTAGGAACCCCCCTCCCCATGAAGTGGTCATCCAGAGAATCCTCAGTTGTAAAGACTCGAAAAAATTCTATTTAGTTTTTTTTAAATTATATGGAATATTACGAGTCTGCGAAAATTGATAGCGCGTGATTTCATGGACCGGTGAGTCCGAAATGAATTTCTGAACTTTTTTTAGGTACGTTCAGTAAACGTGCAAGCGGGTTTTTGTAAATTTTTAATCGGTGATCAGAATTGATATCCGAGGGTACCGTTGAACTCGCAGTGCTAATATTCACTTAAGGAGACTTTCACCTCGACTGCAGTAGGTCGAGGGTAGAAGATAGTTTTTCTGTTTTTCATGGAAGAAGAAAAATAAAATATTTAACATTTTATTTTTATTTTAAAACCCCTCCTTTTGAGTTATGGGGGTCGGGACCACCCGAACTAGAAAACCCCCATTTTGAATTCTAGTGGTGGTTACCACCCTAACACCTCTTTAATGTGGAGATGTCCCTTGGAATACTACCATTTAATTGTGCCAACGCAATACAATTAATTGTGCCATTTAATTGTGACAACGTAAATTAAATTGATAAACCTATTTTAATTTGTGGGCTCCTTATTTCCTTATGGAAATCATTGGAGAAAGGGAGGCTTGGGGAGAACTTTAGAGAAAATCTTTCTCCACTGAAGAACACCCTCTCCAACGAAGAACATACTTTGGAGTCAAGAACGAGGATGACACATGAGCCTAACTTCGGAAGCGTGTTACGGAAGTGACGATCGTTGGAACCCTCATCTCCTTCAACGACTTATTCTCACAACACATCCAATGAGAAATCGAGGTAGGGATTGTTGTTTGTTTACCCCTTTCCCTGTTCTTAACGTTCATCTTGATTTAAGAACACTTATATTCTTCTTGATTCAAGAACAAATAAGCCACTAGCTACCATTCTAACGCGGAGGGTGTGGGCCGAACGAACACGACCTGACCTATCCTCAACCTTTGTGGAATTTTTATGGTCTTGAATAAACAACGACATCCCGAGGTGAGTGCGAGAGTCTATGGAATGAAGAACATGCCACCCGGGAGCACCCGGTGACTCAAGAAACGTCACCGGAAGGGCTTGGGAGTGGTGGTCGACATCTCGTCTGACCGCAACAATGGCGGCGGCGCGACCGCGCCACTGGAGAAGAGCCATAGCCCGTCGGCCATGGTAGAGTAAGGGTGGCGTCCGGGGCACGCTTGGCCGCGTGCTGCAGTGGCGAAGGGAGGGAGGCCGGCTCGCTGTTGGCCACCGGTGATGGTGTGGCACGCGACCGTGCCGAGCGGAGGAAGTCTGGCCATCCGAACAACCATGAGCCGCCCATCGCGGGCCACCCAGCGGGCCATGACAGACCCATCAGACCTAGGGCCAGTCTCGGGTCAGTCCGACTGGGTCGGACTGGACCAGGACCTGCTTCAACCCCTTTTCATTCTTTCGGCCATATATTGAGCTATGTGCGTCCATTTAACGAACCATCTATGGCGCTAGAAACCTTTGATCAAGACAATACTTTTTATATTCCACAATTTATTTTCGGAAAAAGTTGGGGTACAGCCAGGTTAGATCAAACACGAATCCAACCGGGCCCTTGGATCTAAAAGGCCAATAACTTACTGACCGGGTGTCTGATTGATGAACCATCTATCGCGTTGAGACCCCTTTTACATGGAGGTCCTTTGAGATAATTTTTTGTGGGACTTTGTGGATTTTGGAGTATCGACCTGTGGCTTGAGGAGAGGACCCTCCCAGAATCAAGCGAGATTTGTGCGGGAACCATGTATCTGGATGTAACATGATAAGGGTATCCTATTTGGGTCTGTGATTTGGGATACTACGTGAGTCTATGTTCGACAGTCTCACCTAGATCCACTCTAGGAATCCATGTGATAATACTCTAGGATCCTACATGGGTTTTCTGTATTAGGATCCTACATGGTTCTGATGATTTAGGATCCTACATGTGTCTAATGATTTAGGATCCTACGTGGGTCTAAAGATTTATGATCCTATGTGGATCTACCTTTTAGCAGAGTAAGATGATTCAATAGTTACATATAATAATCTTTGCATCCTTACCTAAGTTATACCTGGTGTGAGTTGAGTACCTACCTTCGTGGTGATAACTTTGTGGTGTTATTCTGTGTGGAGTACCTTTGTGGTACTTACCTTCGTGGTGATACCTTCATGGTATTCTTCTCTATGGTGTTACCTTTGTGTTACTTACCCTTGTGGTGTTACCTTCATGGTATTATTTCCTACATAGAACAGTTGTACCTGGGATACGAGTTGGGCCTTGTGTTTCCTCATGAATGAGATGGGTATACTTGATAACTTGGGTATATGTTTGGGAATATACCTAAGTAGGGTTGTCCGATGTTTTCATGATTTTTGCTTTATCCTTTGTGGGTTTTTTGAGACATTCGAGGGTCTCAGGATCCCTACTTAGTATCATTATACTCCCCCTTACACAGGATACTCCCACACCTTATTGTGTTTGGTGCAGACGACAGACAATGCTGACTGAGGATGAGAGTACCAGGACTAGAGGTAGCTCGGAGGAGGACATTAGATGAGGCATACCAAATAGATGACTGTTCGAGAGTAGTACCTAACCTTCAGGTAGGGTCCTTGGTGGGATTTCACAGGAGCTATTTCAGTTTACTTGTACTTTTCAGTTTTCTTGTACATTCCAGTTGGGCTTGTATTCTAGCCCCTTTTTCTTACTGTACACACTCTTTTTTACTATACAGTTTACTTATGTTCGTATATCTCTGTGTGCATGGTTGTGTGTGTTTACAGGTTATAAAGGAAATGCCTTCCCTATTTTTAGGGAATACGCCTTTCGGTGCTAGTCGCTAGCCCCTGGCCTATGGAAAGCGGGCTTGGGGTAGTCACGACATAGGCCCTGGGGGATGGGTCGTGAAAAATTGGTATCAGAGGAGTCGATTCTACCATTGAAAATTGAACTCCGATATTTTTAACAGCAATAGTGTTAAGTGTAGTAGGTGTGGTTAGCAGTTTACGGAATCCGGTGTTGGTGCGGCGGCCGACGTATCTATAAAACAGGACCCTGACTTCTAGTTTCTAACTCAGTTCATGAAAACATTGATTGCGTGTGTGTTTTGAAAAGTTTTCTTTGTGATATCTTTGAGTCAACTCACAAGGTAGAACTTGTTGACCATGTAAGACCTATTTATTTTCAGGATTCCTTCATGCAAACATCCAGCTAGGGTTCCCGGATGAGTACGTGATGATATCCCACTGAGCGCTGATGCCTCGGTGCATGAACCTTTATCAGTAGAGGCACCAGGGGAGGCACCAGCGGTACCATTACCAATCGGGAAACTAATGCCTCCAGCCCCAGTAGTAGAGGGTGCACGCCGCTTGAGCACATTACACGAGTTCCAGTGCTAGAGGCCACCCAGGTTTAGGGGTGAGACAAACCCAAAGACAGTTGAGGACTGGATGAATGCCATGGTGAGAGTCTTTCAATTGGTAGGGACACCAGCTAATCTCATGGTGATCCTTACAGCCAGTCTTCTACATGAATCAACATGTAGATGGTGGAGCTTGATTCTCCAGGTTCACAACGAGGTGACTTTTCTATGGGAAGACTTTGAGAGCCTATTTTGGGTAGAGTTTGTCCCAGCAACCCTTCGCACAGTGCGCATACAAGAGCTTCTTCATTTGCAGCAAGGTAGAATGACTGTGTCTCAGTACTCAGCAAGGTTCACCGACCTCTCACGCTACTCCACTAATATGGTGTAGGACCCATTTTTAAGGCTTGGACCATCGAACAGGGACTCAGGTGGGAGATCAAGGCTTTGATGATTTCACTCAGCATCCCGACGCAAACAAGGGTGTTAGAGAAAACCCTCTTAGTAGAGAGTTTTATAGCTGAGTAGTCACCAGCTGCAAGACCCACCACCGAGCGTCACGTAGTGGATTCTTATGCATCTGGAAGTAGACATATGTCTCAGAGGTCCAATAGGACAAGACCTACATCTGTATAACTGTAGGATTTATGTTTGGTTGTGTGGGGCACCAGAGATAGAGCTAGTCATGCGAGGAGCAGGCAGTGTTACACATGCGGCAGGAAGGGTCACATGGATCATGACTGCCTGACCCGCCATACAGAGGATCATCAGACGGTCGAAGGACCGCCCATGCAGAGACATAGGTTCGAATGAGGAGGTCCGTAGGGAGCAAGAAGACGTGGAAGAGGAGTTGGACATGCAGCTAGCGGTGGGTTAAAATTCAATATGTTATCACCACCACCACCAGGTGGTCCACCCCGACCCCAAGGAGTAGGTGGACATGGGAGATCTCGGCTCTAGGAAGCTGAGTCCTATGACTATGGCGCTCTGAAGATGATAAAAGGTACGATCTGTGTCTACTCCACCATATCTATAGTACTTATAGAGACAGGTTCCAGTCATTCTTTTATTGCCACTACCCTCGTTCGGAGCTCTGAGATTCCAGGGGAGCTGTTGGCTCGATCCTTATGGATATAAACTTCTACGAGATAGGATTCAATGATTACACAATAGTACCAGAAGTGTGAGCTTACTCTAGGAGGCTAGAGATTCAGCTGAGATCTCCAAGTAGCAGCGTCGAGGACTTACGACGTCATCTTGGGTATGGAATGGTTATCTACAGTCCATACTCAGATAGACTGTATTAGGTGCAAAGTGTGGTGTGTCCACACTGATGGGACTAGGTTTACCTTCACCGGTAAGAAGGGAGACTTTGTAGCACATGATGGACTTACCCAAAGGAGAGTGAATCCGATCACTAATTAGTTGGCTAGCCTTACCCTCGGAGCAGTTGATGTGGAGAGTCTGATCTATCCTGTAGTGGTGGACCAGTATATAGATGTCTTCCCTAATGATATTCTAGGTCTAGATCCTCGTAGAGTGGTGTAATTTTACATTGACGTGTACCCCAGGATGACACTGATATCTACACCAGCATATTGGATGGCTTTCGTGGAGCTTCTTGAGCTGCGAGTGTAGTTAGGGGACTTACATGGGAAGAGATTCATTCGACCCAGTGTTTCGCCTTGGGAAGCCCTGATTTTGTTCGCCAAGAAGGAGGATGTGATCTTGAGACTTTGTGTTTACTATCGGTACCTGAACCCAGTGACCATGAAGAATAATTAACCACTTCTGAGGATTGACGAACTCTTTGATTAGTTGAAGGAAGCACGGTGGTTCTCGAATATAGACCTCAGATTAAGTTATCACCAGATCAGAGTATGAAACAAGGATAGGTAGAGGACAACTTTCAGATGTCGGTACAACCACTACGAGTTCTTGGTTATGACATTTGTCATAAACAATGCTCCAGTAGTGTTCATGGGACTCATGAACAGGATCTTCCAGCCATACCTTGATCGATTTGTAGTAGTCTACATTGACAACATTCTGATCTACTCGGATACCGAGGAGAATCATGCCTATCATTTGCAGATAGTTCAAGACGCACTCTGAGAGCACAAAATTTATGAAAAGATTTCGAAGTGACAGTTCTAGATCATAGAGGATTACTTTCCGAGACATGTCATCTTGGAGGCTGGAGTTGCGGTGTATCCAGAGAATATTTAGGTGGAACTTTCTTTGGAGACACCCAGGAGTGTGATGGAGGTATGAAGTTTTCTGGGTTTGTCCAGATACTACCAAAGGTTTGTGCAAGATTTCTCCAGATTTGCAGCTCCTTTATCAGTGTTGATGAAGAAGGGGAAACACATCATGTGGTTGGAGAAATTCAAGAGGAGTTTTTAGGAGCTGAGGCAGAGGCTAACTAGTGCCCCCATCTTGAGGTTTCCAGAGGAGGGCGTTGGGGACGTAGTCCTATTGCGACACATCAGGGACTGGGCTCAGATGTGTCCTGATGTAGGAGCGAGTATTTATCGCGTATGGTTCTCGACAGCTAAGATAACATGAGTATAACTATGCTAACCTTGACCTGGAGTTAGCAGTAGTGGTCTTCGCCTTGAAGATATGGTGACATTACTTGATGGGCGAACATTTTATAGTCTACTATGATCACAAGAGTCTCAGGTATATATTCTCTTAGAAGGACCTCAACATGAGATAGTGACATTGGCTTGAGTTCCTCCAGGACTATGACTTGAAGATAGTCTATACTCCTGGGAAGGGGAACATAGTAGTAGATGAAATCAGCTGGAGATCTGATATACAACTTCTAGGTGAGGCGAAGGAGCAGCTGGTCTCTTGGAAGATATCCTTTGCGGATCAAGATGGAGTAGATTTTCTTCAGTCTCTTATAGTCACTCCCCCAATCCTTTAGCGAGTTAGGGAGACGCAACATGGGGACACTGACTGCGAGGCTTGACATGCTCAGATATCCACATGACATGCACTTGATGGATTTTTTAAAGGTGGGGAGCACGCCATCCTTTTCAGTGGACGTACCATGGTACCGGTGTCGCTTCGAGAGGAAGTGTTGAGGGAGTTCCACACATCCCCTCTATTTGTACATCCAGGAGTGGTGAAGATGTACCAGGACCTCCGACAAAAGTACTGGTGGACGGGAATGAAGAAAGAAGTAGCAGAGTTTGTCTCTCGGTTCCTCACTTACCTGCAAGTGAAGGCGGAGCATCAGGTACCATCAGGCTTAGTTCCACCTTTAGATGTCCTAGAATGGAAGTGGGATGGAATATCTAGGGACTTCATGATAGGACTTCCACGTACATCCATGGGTCATGATTTTATCTGGGTAATCATCAACCAACTCACCATGTTGGCCCACTTCCTACTGATCAGAGAGAAGGGTTTAGTAGAGAACTTGGGATGCCTATATGTGCAAGAGATTTTGAGGCTATATGGAGTACCCTTGACGATTGGGTCTAATCATGAGGCATGTTTCACTTCCTGGCTATGGAAGGGGTTGTCGAAGGATTTCGGGATGCAACTTCGTTTGAGCACCACCTTCCATCCTTAGACGGATGGACAGACTGGGTGAACCATTCAGACCCCCGAGGACATGCTGAGTTCTTGTGTCCTCAACTTAGGTCATAACTGGGAGGATCAATTTCCCTTGGTGGTGTTTTCATACAACAACAGCTATCACTCCACCATTAGGATGACACCTTTTGAGGCTTTGTACGACCGACCTTATAGATCGCCTTTGTGTTGGATTGACCTAGGGGAGTCAGCACTCATGGGACCAGATATGGTATGGGCTACCATGAAGAAGGTGCAGATCCAAGAGAGGATGAGGAATACACAGAGAAGACATAAGTCTTATGCTGACAGGAGATGGAGACCTCTGGAGTTCGAGGTTGGTGACCACTTCTTTCTATGGGTCTCACTCCGATGAGGTTTGCAGAGATTTGGACAGGGAAAAAAGTTATCTATGAGGTTCATCGGAACCTTTCAAGTCCTCAGTAGAGTTGGTGAGGTGGATTACTAATTAGCTCTTCCTCCTCAGTTGCACTGGGTGCATGACATTTTCCACGTATCCCAACTGAGGAGATATGTGCAAGACCCATCTCACATCATCGACCATGGATATATGGACATTGATGATGGGGTAACGTTTATGGAGGTTCCAGAAGAGATTGAGGATCGACAGGAGTGGGTCCTTTATGGGTAGTCAATACCTTTGGTGTGCGTACGTTGGTAGCACAAGAAACTCCAGGAGAGCACATGGGAGCGGGAGGCTCAGATTCATGCCTAGTACCCCCACTTGTTTTCCTAGATTTTGTGATGTGGCTTTCAGGGATGAAAAGCCCTAAGGTGGGGAGAGTGTAAAGACCCAGAAAAATTACATGTATTTTTTTTAAAATTATATGGCATATTACGAGTCTGCAAAAATTGACGGCGCGTGATTCCGAGGCCTAGTGATCTCGGAATGAATTTCTGAACTTTTTTAGGCACGTTCAGTAAACGTGCGAGTGAGTTTTTGTAACTTTTGAACCGGTGCTCAGAATTGAAATCTAAGGGAACCATTGAACATGCAGTGCCAATATTCATTTAAGTATAATTTCACCTTAATCTCAGTAGGTCGAGGGTAGAAAATAGTTTTTCAGTTTTTCGTGGATGAAGAAAAATAAAATATTTAACATTTTATTTTTCTTTTGAAACCCCTCCTTTTGAGTTATGGGGGTGGGGAAAAACAAAACTAGAAAACCCCCAGTATGAATTCTGGTGGTGGGGACCACCTGAACCCCTCTTTAGTATGGGAAGTCCCTTGGCACCCTTATCGCCTTCACTGACTTCTTCTCGCAACAACTCCAATTAGAAATAGAGGTAGGGATTGTTGTTTGTTTACCCCTTTCCTCATTCTTGACATGCATATTTCTTTAAGAACATTTATATTCTTCTGGATTCAAGAACAAATAAGCCGCTTGCTACCATTCTAATGTGGAGGGTGCGGGCCGAACAAACATGACCCGACCTCTCTACAAAATTTGTGGGATATTAATGGTCTTGAATCGAAGACGAAATCTTGAGGAAAGTGCGGCAGTCTATGGAATGAAGAAAGGGCCACCGGGGCGCGCTTGGTGACCATAGGAACATCGCCGGAAGGGCTTGGGAGTGTCGGCTGGCACCCTGGCTGGCCGCGACGGCATAGGCGGCACGACCACACCGCTGGAGAAGGGCCGTGACCCGTCAGATGTGGCAAAGTAAGGGAAACAGCCAGCACACGACTAGTTGTGCAAAGGGGAGGCGACGACGCGCTTCCATTATGCAGGGCATGCAGGAGCCGTAGTGGCGAAGGGAGGGCAGTCAGATCACTGCCGGCCACCAGTGATGGTGCGTCACATGACCGCACCGCATAGAGGAAGGCATGACATCTAGCCAGTTGGAAGCCGAGAAGGCCACTAAGTGGGCTGTGCCGATGGGCCAGGCTAGACCCAATAGACCCAGGTCCAAACCCGGGTCGGGCCAGGGTTGACCTGAACCAAGTTGAGTCGGACCAGACCTGGGCCATCTTTGACCCCTTTTCATTATTTCGGCCATATCTTGATCTACGAGCATCCGTTTGATGAACCATCTATAGTGAAAGAAACCTTGGATCGAGATGGTCCTTTTGGTATACCCCAAATGAGTTTTGGATAAAGTTGGGGTACGACTGGGTTGTATCGAACACGAATCCAACAAGGCCCTCAGATCTAAAAGGGCAATAAATTACAGACCGGGCATCTGATTGATGAACCGTCTGTCGCATTGAGACTCCATTTACGTTGCGGTCCTTTGAGATACTTATTTGTGGGACTTCATTGTAGTTGGAGTATCGAAATTTTTCTTGAGGATTGAACCCTCCCGTAATCAAGAGAGCTTATTGCGGGAACCCTATAGTTGGCTGTAACATGAGAAATGGATCCTATGTGGGTCTGTGCTTGGGGATCCTATGTGGGACTGTGTTCAAGAGTATCACCTGGATCTATTCTAGGAATCCACATGGGACTACTCTTGGATCCTACATGGGTCTGCTGTATTAGGATCATACGTGGGTATGATGATTTAGGATCCTACGTGGGTCTGATGATTTAGGATCATACGTGGGTATGATGATTTAGGATCCTACATAGGTTTGTCTCTTAACAGAGTAATATAATTCAGTAGTTACATCTAATCATCTTTGGTACCGTACCTAATTTATACATGGTGTGAGCTGAGTCCTTACCTTTGTGGTGATACCTTTGTGGTATTCTTTTGTGTGGTGTAACTTTGTGGTACTTACCTTCATGGTGATACCTTTGTGGTATTCTTCTGTGTGGCATTACCGTTGTAGTATTTACCCTTGCGGTGTTACCTTCTTGGTATTCTTTACTACATGAAATAGTTGTACATGGGCTAAGAGTTGGGCCTTGTGTTTCCTCATGAATGAGATGGGTATACTTAATAACTTAGGTATATGTATGGGAATATACCTAAGTAGGGTTTTTCGATGTTTTAATGCTTTGTGGTTTATACTTTGTGGGTTTGGTGAGACCTTCAAGGGTCTCGGGGTCCCTACTGAGTATCGTTATACTCACCCTTGAACGGGAAACGCCCGCACCTTGTTGTGTTTGGTGCAGATGATAGACAATGCTGACTGAGGACAAGAGTACCAGGACTGGAGGTAGCTCGGAGGAGGACATTAGACAAGGCATACCACAGAGACGACCATTCGAGAGATATACCTACCCTTCAGGTAGGGTCCTTGGGGGGAGTTTACAGGAGCTATTTCGGGTTACTTGTAATTTTTAGTTTTCTTGTACTTTCCAGTTGGGCTTGTATTCTAGCCCCTTTTTCTTAATGTACACACTCTTTTTACTATACATTTTTCTAGTGTTTGTATCTTACTGTGTGCTTGGTTTCATGTGTTTATAGGTTATAAAGGCAATACCTTCCCAGTTTTTAGGGAATATTCCTTTTAGTGCTAGTCGCCAGCCCCTAGCCTACGGAAGGTGGGATTGGGGTAGTCACGACACGAGCCCCAGGGGATGGGTCTTGACATCAGTCAGGAAGGAGTCGTTGCCAGCTGAGATGACATAGCGTCCCACGGGGTAACACCTCGCTCAGTGATGGTTCGGCACAAAAATCCCTTATCTACTTGAAGTGAACCCTTCTTCCCACCTGGTGAGACACCAGGTGACCTGGTAAGATGAGCGGTACATGGGAGGCATAAATTCCCCCAAGAGTGGGCTCTGAGGAATCGATCCCCAGACCTCACTGATCACCGTTGTTAGGGCCCTCGACCACCTACCACTATGCCACCACCAAAGCGACTATATTAAATTTATATCATTAATTTTTTTTAGGTTTTATAGAATCTCATCAAAGATATACTGATTCAATATATCTGGGTGGCATGTATGCATGAACGTTGTCATTATTTTTTTCACAATCTGATGATGATAGTAGTGAGGAAACCCAAAGTTATGATTTTTTATCATTAATGATATGAAAAAAACCCATATTCAATCTAATATCATAATTTGGATTGATTGTGTTTAAACTATATGGAATATTGTTTTAGAGGTGTGTATCAATAGGTTTATAGAACTGTTAGAGGTAGTAGGTGACGCATTGAGACATTATACATACATTCAGTTCTCATCGATTACATATGGAAAGTAATTTTATTTAATAATTTATATAAAATTAAATGTAATTTTTTTTATTTTATACTCATATTGGAAGTTTAGCATCCCTGTATTATGGAGTTATATGTTTATAAGTGGTTATACATTGATCATGTCACTAGAGAGTTTATAGGAAGAAGACAGTTCCTAATTGTGGTATGTATAATTTTTATTAGTTTTAAGGTTAACATAAAATGATATTTTAATTATTTTAATTTCAAATTGAAATTAAAGGATTCATATAAGTCCATGACTTATTAGAAATGGGATGGGAGTTAATATGAGACTAAAGGTCAGAACACTAGTACATAATGATTTAATAATGATTCATGGATGGAGGAGACTCTGTATGATTTTGACAATGTCTAAGTTCTTCATATCAGTACTCGATTGAAGACTAGATTTTATTATAGTACAATTTCATGGGAAGAATCCAGTTCAAGAGGATCTCATGGATAGTCATCATCATTGGATACATAGTATGAGGAACATCTATGAGCCTTAAGAGAGGTTATGTATCCCATGTGTAGGGAACAAGAATGGCTTTGTTGATAACAACTGCAAGAGGAGAAGGATATGTGTCAATGGTTGGAGCAGTGATAGAAGCAGATAATAGAGTAAATGAAATGGATGGATCACAGTGTAGGGATGGAATTACCTCCCCCTTCTCTTTTATATGACCATCCCTTATTCCCCTATTTGACCCACCCCATCCACTGTGATTGATATATTTTGAGCAAATTTTTTTTATGGTTTTTTTGAATGAAAATATTTCATGTAATATTTTTATTATTTTATATGTTTACGGTTCTCTATATTAAATTTTTATATATATATATTTTTTATTATTTTAAATTTTTTTTTTATTTTTTTCATATTTCTTAGTATTTTTGTGATGGGATGACAACCCATCAAAAATACTTATATGTGATAGGTATGACGACACATTGAAAATAGTTGGGTAAATAATTATTATGAAATAATATATTCTATGATAGTTTATACCATCACAAAATATTAGTTTTATGATGGAAATGTGAAAAAAATAATTTGGTTATGACTTTTTCATTGATGTGTTATTTGAAATGCATTGGAAATACACTATTTTATAGTAGTGAAAGTTCTTGGATACCTGATCAATCAAACTTCACATCAATATAAACTTGTTATAAAAAACATCATTAGGGAATTTATCTAAGAAAAAACCAAGAATCATCACAAAACTACTCGACTGGATAATAGTAAGACCCATAGGCCATGACTAATTCACCGAAAAACAATAATAATAAAAAATTGCTATTATAAACTCATATCCATCAACTAAGAACAAAAATAAAATCCACTTCAACAATTCTAATCATAACCACACCCCTGAATAGAATTCAACACAATGGTTTTGAATGAACCAGTGAATGGAATCATCATGTCAGCATGGGCTCACGATCAGATTGAAACAACTTTGAAAATTGGGCTAAAAGCATCACATGAAAGCATAAAAACCTTAAACATCTACTTCATAGCCTTGGGTATATACATGGTGGCATTGGTTGGTCAGAGGACAAAGATATATAATCTTCCTCAACAATCCCAACTAGATCTCAACATTGGTTTAGCTTTTGTCTAGGTTTTAGATCCCAGTTCTTTTGAAAAACAGTGTTGTCTCATATCATAATCAATTGGTGATGAATGATCTGAGATCGATTACATGGATTATCTTCAAATATTTTTATTCATGTCTGGAACAATGATCGAATCTAGTCCATCAGTAGTAGAAGCTTGGTCAGAAAAATATCGACGATTCATCGATGGTGATGATCAATCAAGACTGAAATCATCATAAATATGGATTTTTCATGGTTAGAGACTCCATATTCAATTAAAATAGATATGTAATTAACAAAAATATCCTAAAACAGTGAAGGATTAATTAGAGATAATGGATCATCTTGGTAATCTCTAGACACCAGACACAACGACTGTAAGTTGTTTACATTATGAGATCGTCGACATACCATAAATATGAGGTCGAATTTCAATTAAATAAGAGAATGAAATTATATATTCAATGATATGGGTTCTCAATATTATCTCAAAATAATAATGTAATGGAATTTAATCCTTTACAACAACTCTAGTTTTAATCCAAATCTAAAGCTCACCATCCGCATATTTGAAAGTAGTGGTGTTTATCGTCTCATTGTTGATGGACTTGACTCATTCCATTTTTATCTCACACACCAGATCAAGAATTCAACGATGTTTCAAATAATTTTTTAGGATAAAATTATGTATGATAATTCTCCTATATGGATTCATATAATACACAAGGATTTTATATACTAGATGAATTTTATCTAATTAACCTGAAAGTATTTTCTTACTTGAAGCATCTGAAATCTCTTACTTCACATAAAAAATATGTATCCACTCACAAATTTATCTAGTTGACCATTTTCCCAATACATATACTAGAAATAATCCTATTCTGAGAAAGATATTTCATTACCAATCAATTCACTTATGCAACACCCAAAATCATTTGTATTATGGAAATTCTGGGGTGTATATTTCATTTACACGAATAGGGAATCAAAATATATTATAATTGGGAAAATAAAATTTTTTATATTCCCTACAATGAAAATAGAAAACTAAGGGATTAAAATTAAAAACGACAAATGAAAGCTAAAATAATGTAAAAATTAATTTTGGTTAAAAGAAATATTCAATAATTTTTTAAAAGAATAAATGATTAGAATTAAGGAAAACCTAACTAAAATAATATATTTAAAATTTAAATAATAAAAATTCTAAAATAATTTTAATATAATTCAATGTTTCTAATTATTTATTTATTAAAAGAAAAAAATTATTGTTTTCAGTTCCATAAATTAATTAATTATAAAAACAATGAAAATATAAATAAGAATGAAAAAATATTAAATTAAAAAAGAAATATATTATTTTTAAAATATTAATCAAAATTAAATAATTAATAAAAAATTAATCAAAATTTATTATTAAACATAGACACATATATTAAACATATAATTAAGTGATTTATTAATTTAACACAGAAATAAAAATTATTATTAATTAATCAATTAAAAATATATTATAACAACTAAAATAAAATAAAATTAAACATATTATGTTTTAAATTAGTATCGAAATAAAGGCACATAAAATTACCACACACTAGGATTTTCTTGTCCTCATGAAAAATATTATTCAATTTTAATTAATTAAAATAAATCCTAAGTTTAAAATACTCAGTTTACCAAAAAAAATTGTTTTCGAAATTATTTTCTCTTTTATCATATAGTGAAAAATTTAACCACTAGATATTAACTATTTTATTTGAAATATATATTCATGTTTTTATAAAATAATTTACTATAAATATTTCACTTCATTTTAGATTCATTTCAATTTTCTTTGAACTAATAGTCAAATTTTTTGTTTACCTCTATAAGAATCGACTCACATAAATTAGAAATATAATAATTTATACACTCTATTCGAATGAGAGAACATAATAAATTAATGAGAATATAAAACCCCTCATCTGTCAGCATAAATAATAAAACAAAAAGTTCAACTTGGATTAGTATTTTCTTTTTGTAATTCATATAAATTTATATCTTGTGAGTTTAAATGAAAATTAAAATATTTAAGGGAAATGATAATTTTATAACATTCAAAAAAAAATTTATCTAGTTTTTAAGAGGGTCATATAATTTTTTTTCTTAACTAGAACCAAGGGGTAATATAGAATTACCCTCTTTTAAGTGGCTAGACATTACTCAAACATAATAAAACTACTAGAAATGATTTATTGGAACATGAGAAAAAAAAATCAGGGCATGTGATGGGATAACATTGTGATACAATTTGGTAATTTTAAATACACTCTCCCCATAGTAAATATAAAAATTTTCCTCAATGTTGAATCTATGGTGGATAAAACATGTAAATTCAATTTTATGTTCAAAATAGATTTAATAGTTTAGTATATTAAAACAATTCCAAAAGGGTTTCAATAACGCCAAATTCTTCTTCCCTTGCAACAAATAAATAGAAATATACAATATGTTAAAAATTACACTAACAGATCACCACGTCATCCATTCAGCACAATGATATAATATGTATACTAGTTCATGTTTATGAATTGTGAAGAAAAATTTACAGCAAAGAAAAATATTATTCATAAAAAATACATAAGAAAAAAATCCATTTAATAGAAATGACTATTAAGTTTTAGCATAATATTTAGAACATAAAAATTATTCCAGATTTCATCTTTTCTAAACAATCAATGTTCAAAGTTGTAGTAGTGGAAAAAATAAATTAAAATCTTGTAAACAAACCCATTTTAAGGATGGGAAAATCTTTAAATTATGATCTTTATATTACATAACATAGATTAAAATACACCCCATATTTACTTTTAAAAATATCATATTATTTATTTGGAGGATCATAAAAATGAAATCATAATAACATTTGATGACAAAAAAATCAACTCCATTATAATAAAAATATAGTTTATGAAGTTAGAGAGTTAATCCAAGTTTCTTTTTCTTTTTCTCTTCATTTGATCATGTAAATTTTAAAGCATCTTCTTAAAATAATATTGATTAGTCCTTAGTGGATTCCACTAGTGAAAAAGAAAATACTATAGTTCATGGAAAGGCTTGTTACCCATATTATTTTCTTCAAGTAAAACATGAAAATTGTAAATGTTTATTTAAATTGAAAAAAACTAAAAGTAAATGGAATATAATTTAAATGGAAAATAAATTTTGGGTCAAAATCCCCCAAGATGTGTTTTAGTTTATGTTTTATATATTTAGACAACTTGTTGTTCATCCTCAATTCATTGGTGAATGGGTTTTATGTTGTAAGAATCGTGCCATACTTGATTTCCCAAATCTCTTCACCTTTACTTTTATGTACTGTACTTGTGGAAAAAATATAGTGTATCCATGCCCGATATTATTATTTTAAAAAAAGGAGCCTATTGAAGAGTGGATTTTTTGTAGTCAATATTTACCTTGTACTTCAAATATTTTTATCTCTTAACTGTTGTTATAAAGAAGAAACGTTGTTTTTCGCCCAATTATATTGTATTTAAGGAGATTCCTTGTTACATTTTATTATTATTATTATTAATTTTAGGAATCTAATTTTCTAAGGGGGTTTTCTATGAAAGGAAATGAATCTATTTTAATTTTAAAAAATAAAAAAGCATGAAAATAGAATAGAACCAGGAGTAGATTAAAAGGTAGAGAGAAGTTAGAAAATAATTGATTTCCTTCCCAACTGTCTCAAAGGGTTCTTCCATTATTCATTTCATTGAAATAATTCATTCGATACATTTCCTCTACATAGAGTCTGAAATTTACAAATTGTGTATCTCATTATCTTTGAGAAGTTAGGGTTATCATCTAATATCTCATTTGTAACCTTATTTTATTAACATCCAGTAAAAGTATTTAATGATATCCAAACACATTGACAATGTTGATTCACTGTAATGATAATTATCTATTTAGTATTGAGAAGATTCAATAATAATATTTAAACAATGAACACCTTACTGGATTAACCTGACATTCTATACCCACTGAAAAGAACATACTAATCAGCTATGTTCCAAACAAAAAATGGAATATAAAATGGAATAAAATGATGGAAAAATAATTATGTAACATTGATAAATTATCTAACAGTAGTGAATATGGAGAAAATGTATTATAAAATAATTAAATAAATGATTTTAATGAATTGAAAAAATAAAAACCACATTGTATGGACATAAGAAAAATTAGCTGATCTTGTTTATAAAATGAGATTGTCCTTTGGTCTTCATCTGTATGATTTTAAATAGATCTTATTCATGCTCATTGAAATAAATCTTGGATCCACTCTCAGTTACTCTATTATGGTGTCTTCACAATGGGTTCATATTACTATCCCAATTCTTTTATATGAATGAATTTTATTCTCCATAAATATTAAGAATTTTTTACATATTATATTTTCAGAATATATATAATAAAAACACTACCTCCTTTGGTAACCATCAACTGAGAGAACTTCTTTTTTTGGCCTTCCATCACTTCTCTAGTAACTTCAGTAGAAGACAGCCACAAAATCAATTAGAATGCAGAAAATTTAATTCCTCAATAGTAATTATTAAATTGTAAACTAAAAATTATTATTATTATTTAAGTCTTGGGGGGAACCTTAAACTTATTCCCTAAATGAACATTGTCTTTTTTTTTGAAAATAGGAATGGAAACAAATAAACATCACAGGGATCAAAAATGGTGATGACCAATTGCGTCCCATTTTACAATTAACATGTAATATTTTGGGAGGCATCTAATTAAAAATAAAAAACAATAGGAGCATCAGGATCTACAAATCATTCCAAAGTTTCAATTGTGAAGTTCCCATCTATCAATATATGCTTCACCTTGTTACCTTGATTAATAATAGTCTAGATATTCTGAATTAGATAAACCAAGCTCCAAGATGGGCTGGACCGCCCATGTATCAAACTAACCAAGAAACTAAAATATGATTCTAATTATGTAATATAAATATTAAAGAACCTGTACTTATTTACTCCTCTTAACATGACTATTTCTTCAGCTTTCATGGAATAGCTGGGACCATAACAATAGCTAAAACCAAGAATGAGACATCCGCTTTCACTTATCACCAATGCGCAAATTTTCATAACACATGAGAAATATAATTTGTCATCATTTTACATGAATCCATCCCTTGGAGGATTCCATCAGACCCACCTCCAACGGTTGATTCTAGCTCTACCATTTTCCATCACTACTCTTGTAATGAGGCAGCCTCAGGGACAAAGATGGACTTATTTTGGGAAACCGTCCACCAATATCATTCACTAATCTTGATTTTAATAAGTCACTATAAGATAAGCATCACTTCCCTTAAATTATTTAGGCCTCCCAAATTATCAATCATATCGCTGAAATGATCATGATGCGTGCCTTCTGTTCTGTAGAGATGAGTTTTATTCCACAAAACCAGAATGCCACTATTTCTAATATTGAATATCCTTTCACTATAATTCCCATTTCAAGATCAAGAATCTTCCAAAATTATGTTTTCCAAGAACCTGAAATGAAAATATTACAAACCATCCCACTTCTCGATGTATTGCAGCACTAACACCATGATACCATATTAATTCCATTCTTATGAATATTTTCATTTGTGGGAATTGCATTTTTCCTCATCCTTCAAACCAGAAAATTATGATTTAATGGTATCTATTTACACCAAAATTTATCATCCCACTCAACAAAACCACTTCTAGTATTTTTCATGTCATGTAAAAACCTTCTACTAAATTGAATCGATGTAGATTGAGTGAAAAAACACCCGTCACTTTCCTCATTCATGCATATACTATTGATAAAATCATGTTGTTATTCATTTAGGATTAACTTGATAAATCATGGAAAAAATATCGCTTCATTAAAAATCATATCATGTATTGGATAACTCATAAAATAAATCCTCTCACCACACCAGTTGTTTTTCCAGATATTGAACTCGCCCCAACCTTCCACACATCTTGCTTTCTCATAGAGAGTTTCCATGTGATCCACCAAATTTTTTTATAGGCTAGTCATTTTTTGTGATGTGTAATCCCACTCCATAAAATACTTATAACCCATGTTTAACATGAAAATAACACAAAAATTGTTTCCTTCAATGATATCCTATGCTATTTTAGATTACATGGCTTGCATGGTTTTAGTAACATTCTGAATGTTGATCCCTCCCTCATCTATGGGCCTCTCTAATATAATCCAAGAATCCCAATAGCACCAGCCATTCTGATTCACATCCCATATAAAATTGTTCATGATCTTCTCCATTCTATCGATTGTTCTCTTAGGAGCTTTAAGAACTAATAACAAATGTTTTGAGATTGAAGTGGGTACACTATTGATCAAGGTAATATGGCCTCCAAAAGAAAGAAACATGTTTTTTCAATTGAAAATATTCCTCGTATTCTTGTTAATGATTCCTTAAAATGATCCTTTTTTGATTCTACCATCTAAAACGGGAGAGCCCAGGTACTCAATAGGGAATAAGTGACTCTACATACCTAGTTTATTTAAGATTCTCCTGCTGTGCCTTTATGAATTTTTTAATTAATAATTTTCTCTTCCCTTGACTGATTCTTTGGCCACTTTGGGAACTGTACTCTTCCAATATCCATCTTATCCTATTTATTGATTTTAATCTTCCACTTATAAATAGAAAGATGTCATCTATAAACATGAAATAAAAAATTATACTATCCCCTAATCAGTTTCTGAATTGAATAATCACACCCTCATCAAGGTAGTTATATATCCTCCTTGATAATGCATCCTAAACAAGAATAAATAAACACAGGGATATAAGATCCCCTTTTTTTAGGCCCCTCAAATTATTGAAAAGGCCAAAATATTTTCCGATGATGGATAGAGTGATCTAAGGGGTGGAATAACATCAAAACAATATAACACAATCTCCCTTATAGAATCCAAATTTCCTCATGAGTTTGATGATGAAACCCAATTGGATCTTGTCATACACCTTATCCATATCAATTTGGATGATAAAATTGGATCCAATCATATTCTTAGTTATATCTTCAACCATGTATTTAGAAACCCCCATAGCACCCTAAATTCTTCTACCCTTAATTAATCCATGTTGTTCATTCGAAACAATCTTTTGGATCACCCTTCTAAACCTTTTGTTTAAGATATTTGATAGAATTTTGAAAATGTTATTGCATTGACAAATGGGATGAAATTGATTCATCGAATCAGGATGTTGAATCTTTGGGATTAGAATGACCCTAGATGCACTCACTGGCTTATGATAATTCATCCTAAAAATACTACATCATCTTCCACAAACCAGTTCTCTATCAGACATAACTCTTTAATCTACTACAGTTTCAAAAACAACTTAATCTCATCAAACCATCATGACCAACCCAGAACAAATCAACACTTGATAAAAACAGACTGTGGAACCCAAATTAGAGCTTATATTGACTATGAAATCAACATTAGAGTTATTGTATATATGATCATTCAAATATAACCTCGACCTCACTTTGTTGTTAAAACCTTATTTTTCCATTTTTCTATAAAAAAATTATAACTTGAAAAAATTACTCATACTGAAAACATGAAGAAAAGAGGCCCTCAAACACTTCAACAACGAAACAACAATAAGGAAAAACCCCAATTTTAAACTCACCTCCATAAAATATAATTGAGACATCCAACTTTTTCAATAAAACAAATCTAAACCACATCCCCAATAGATCTACAACACAATTGTATCATATGAGCCAGTGAAGGGAAGCCTTGTGTAAGCATGGGATCAATCATAGAATGATGAAAATTAGAATTCAAAATTCATTACAATGATTCATATACATCAAAATCATCGATATAGTATTAGGTGAATACACGATAGTGTCAGTCAGTTCGATAGCGAGGAAACATAATCATCTTCAACAAAACCGACCAGATATCAATGGTGGTTCATCTAAGCTTTGAGTTATAGATCCTTATTAATAGAAAAAAAGTAATATATTGGATCAAAATCAACCTATGATGTGGGATCCCAGATCGATGATGTGTCTTAGTATCAAGTATTCCTCTTCAAGATTAGAATAGTGGTAGTGGCTCCACTATTGGTAGTGAGAGCTTAGTTGGCATAATTCTAACCATTAATCAATGACATTGGTTGATTGGGAAATCAAAATTTTCATATCCTGATTTTTTGTTCATAGTATTCAGCTTTAATTCGAACAGATCTGGAATAAAAAAACCTCCTTGAATAGTAATGTCTCTATCAATGATGATATCTCAACTTGATCATATCCATCCATCAAACACAACTACTACAAGAGGATTTCTTTGTAGAATCTTTGGCATAACCCAATTATAAGTTATAATTTGGCTTTAATGGAAGTAGAAAATCTTATCTATAATGATCTGGATCTTCAATTTGGTCTTAAAATCTTTGATCAATGGATCAGAAGAATCAACTATATCTCAAGATTGAATTCGAATCTCAAGCTCTTCAACCTCATATTTAGAATCAGTGGTGTTAATATGCTAAATTTTAATGTACTTGACTCATTACCCTTATGTCTGACATTCTAGATCAAACATCTCCTACAGTTCCCCCTATATGGATGTATAAAATCACACATGGAAATTATCTAATGACAAAAATATTATTACATGTTTGTATTTTATTTACTAGATTAATATTATCCTACACACCTCAAGCATTTATCCTACTAGAAGCATCCAAAATCTTTTAATCCACATAAAAAAGATGGTTCCACTTCTGAATTAATCTCATAGACCAATTATATAAGGCAACATCCTTAAAAATTACATAATCTTGAGTTATTTCATGAATTCACATTGAGGATATTTTAAGGTTTAGAGTTTTAGAGAATTATCATGTCACTATTACATTACATATCAAAAATTACAAAGTATACACTTCTATTATATCCAATTTTTTTCACAATAATAAAAATCCTTTTGTAAAAAAAGAATTATTTTAATGATATAAATCTTCTTGAATTATTCCGCTCTCTTAATCTTCATTATACCTTATGAAAAAAATTTCAAATATGTTGGATGAGCATAAAAATCTTAGTAAGTGTTATAAAATAAGGAAAGAAAACATTAGTCCATCAATACATATAAATAAATGAAACCATACTTTTCACTCATAAAACATAATCTCTTTAAAATACCTCATGAAATCATAAGATTTATGAATAAAACACAGAAATCATAAATCATAAGGGTAACTTGTGACATCCATAACATACTTACGTTGTAGCTTTCAAATCTATATAGGGACTTATGTTTGGAATACCCATCACATTATATTCCCTAAATCTCTTAGGAGAAACATTAAAGTTTACCTCTATCACATTACCCAATGCATTGAAGATCTATCTCAGGCTCACCCACCCTACGATTATCACAGAACCACCCATATACATGAACAATTCCCAAGAACCATAACATATTCATAACACATAGAACACACATAAAGGAAAGATAACATTTCCACATTGTAATCAAAATATATCATTTCATGAAATAGAAATAACTAATGTTTTCTCAAAACCATTTTCAATACCAAAATAAATGAAAAGGGTATATGGTATTTATTTTACTTTTAAAAACATTACAACTTTTTAAGGAATCCAAATATAAAATAAAACCCATGGCTGCGGAAAGGTCGTTGTCACCACGTACGTTAAAAAGAAACATTCCCTTTGTAATTTATTAAAACACTTCATAAAACAAAATATTCCTTTTGAACAAAATTAAAATTAAAATGGGGTTATACACCATATAAAATAAATCCGTGTATAAATCAAAATATTCCTCAATGAAAGAAGATTGAGGCGAAGTCCCTTAACTTAAGTCCGACTCATCACGTAAGTTCCTTGTTCTTCTTAAATAATAAACTTAACCTTATTTATACTTGATTCATAACCTTTTTCAAGTTTATTATTCCTTTTATATCACTTATCACCATGTTATAAACATTACATAATTATTTATGTTAATATCAGTCATTTTGTTGATATTCGGTACTTGAGTAAAAAATGAACATGTAATAATTAAAAATTGTCCATGTGGTCAAAAGTACATTATCTCCAGAATTATATTAAAAATTTAAATATCATATATATCTAGTATATATATGTATTTATAATAGTACATAACATTTGTTGATAAGAAATGAAATGCACCGTTCTTTGAGACGGTAATCCGTACGTACGCATGAACACTACTTTCATTTCTTTTTCATATTTAAAGGAATGAAAAATAAATGATACATAGGTATATTATAATTCTAGTATAATATCATATTTCATATATGTTACATACATTCATTAACGCTATCCTTTATACATTTTATGTATGGAATGAACGATTAATATCACTTTGAGGGGGCGGTAGTCCTCATTTCCTCAAATGAAATTATCATATTTACACATTATGGAAAGCATATAGGCATGATTTGAATTAAAAAAAAAAGAATAGAGACAATATAATTATATTTTTATATCATATAAAAATATTGTGCCATAATAATGGCCACAATGAGAGGTAGTAGGGGAAACTTGAACAATCATCCTTTTGTGAGGCAGTAGTTCACCATCCACAGAAACAGTATGTTCATATCCATTAGATGGAGGTGTGTGTACTTGTAGTTTGAATCCTTGTCATAAAAATTTCCTAGTTTATTTAGGATACTTTTGTTGTTATGTATTCAAATATTATGAATATAATCGAGAGTGAAGATGAAAAATAATGGAAATGATCTTTAGAGAAGATGCTACCTCTTAAAACGTGTAATTCTTTTTAATTTGATGCAAAAAACTTTTTTGAATGGCCTTATGCCTAAGGTAATTCATCTAGAATAAATAGAGGTATGTTAGGAGATTATTTGGGTAGAGTCTAGAAGAGACAAGCTGCTCAAGAAGTGTGATTAAATGGACAGGGGTGCTACCCTTTTATAAGAGGGAGGAGGGCACTTTAGGAATGTTTTAAAGTATTATTTTATCATAAAATTATTTTCAATTTTAAAAGATCCCAAAGTCATATATTTAAAATATAAGATGATTTTGGGTCGAAAAACTCCCAACAAATAGGTTTTAGGCAAGTATAGGTCTTAAATTTAACCTTATCTTTTAGCTTTAACCCATAGTTAACTTATTTAACTATTACCTTGTCTTCTTATATATTCATACTATATGCTTAATATAGTTACTATAAATGACAATAGAACATTAAGTGGTTCATTAATGATATGATCAACATTATCTAAGTAATTTGGACAAATATTATATTTTTATAACTATTATATAATTTAACAAAAATTGTATTTGTTTAAAAAACTCATTTATGTCAATTTTTATACTATTCATATCATGACTTTCTTAAAAATACATAACTTGATTCCTTTGAAAAAAACTCCTTAATTCAAAGATAACACATCATAATCATCCATAAAAATCGTGTATGGTAGAAAAAGTTTTAAAATAAATTTATTTTAATATTTATAATCGCATTTATTTAAATCATTCACTAATAAGGTAATCACTACATCATCATTGTGTCATCAATATATTTATTTATATGATGTATAAAAATTATAAATAAAATACCATGATGTAATAAATATTTTTATATTTCTAATGACTATTTATAGTCAAATACATCTCTTATATAACCCCATGTAAAAATTGTTTTAGTAAAAAAGACATTCTTGAGTTATATTTTTCTTTACTTTAAATTAATTCTTATAAAATGTCATTTTTACATCAAAGTGCCTCCATGGGGTCCCAAAATCGACCCAAGGATTACCATGGTCGGACATATCTCATAAAATAGTATTAGGACTCATGTTAGGGTCATTTAATATTATTATAATAATATTTGTTACCCTTATTTACCTAATTTACCCTTTAATAATGGTAAATAAAATAATGACTGAAATTACTATTCATAATTACTAAAAATAAGTGTACCTATTTACACAATTTGGAAGTCATGATTACAAATAAGGAATATATTTTTCTAAATTCAAAACATATAAGTTTTAGAAATTAATTTTAAATTAATTCCCGTTGTCAAAACAAAAAAGCGCATTTTTAAGAAGTAAAAACTACCAAAAGATTGACCTGTGTTTATGTTGAATTTATAAGTAAATTTATTTAAAATGAAAGATAATTGGATTAAATGATAAAAATATACTCCAATTACACTTTAAAACCAATTAAAATTAAAATATAACTATATAAATAAATTAGATAAAAAGACAATTTTGACTTAAAATGCAGTATTTTTTTACTATTCATTAAAAAATGAACTTTATCATAAAATTACCAAAAATTTATACAAATTAAATATTGATGTCTCAATTCTATAGAAGAAGTTTATTTGATCAAATATAACATATAAATTTGATAAAAAAACATATTTAAAAATTATTCTCCATCAAAAGATAGTAAAACGACCTTTTAAAAATATTTGAGTATTTCATGCTTAAAATCAGATTCATTCTTATTTAAAGCCTCTAAATTTTATCAGATAAATGTGAAGACATTTAAAAAACATGTATTATCATATTTTAGTTATTTATATTCATTTATGCCAATACAATAGTTAGGCGTTAACTACCATTTAAAATAATAATAATATTATATTATTTTTCGGTATAACTCAATGTTGTGTACATTGTATGATTTGAAAGAAACCCATTGTTGTGTGTTGAGTATGCTATCAGACAAAAAATCACCTTTAATGTAAAAATAATATCTTATTCATAAATATTAATAGAAATGAAAAAGTATTATTCTATAAATACCTGGGTTGTTACATCATTCCCCCATTTTGGGAATTGAATCCTAAAAATTCTATTCAATTATAAAATAAGTGGGGGTATTTTTCCCTTATTTAATATTCTGATTCCCATGTTACATCTTAAAACATATGGTTTTTCCAAAAAACCTTTACTTGATGAATGTTCTTATTCCACAACACTTTCTCTTTTCGGTCAAGAATCTGGACTGGTTGTTCCTCATAAGAAAGATTCTTTTCCAACTGAACTACCTAATGACTAAAAACATTAGATGGATCTAACATATATTTTCTTAACATTGAAACATGAAAACAAAATTGTGTACCTAGGATAAATTTGGAGGTAAAGAAACACTGCAGGAAACTGATCCATCTTTTTCCAGTATTTCATAGGGTCCAATGAACCTCAGACCCAAATTTCACTTCTTACAAAAACACATCACACTTTTCCATGGAGAAGCTTTGATAGAGACATGATCGCATACCTCAAAAGAAATATCCTTCCTCCGGTTGTCTATATAACTTTTCGGCCTACTCTGAGTTATTGTCATGTGATTTTTAATCAACTGAACTTTTTCTACCATCTCTTCTACCAATTTTGGTCCCATCAACTTCTTTTCACCTACTTCATCACCAAAATCTAGAGTTCAACACCGCTTTCTATATAATTCCTAAAATAGTGCCATCTGTACACTAGAATGAAAATTGTTATTATAAGAAAACTCAACCAAAGAATGATGTAGGTCCCAATATCCCTAGTAATCCATTTAAGAAGCATGTATCATATCTTCCAATGTCTGAGCTGTTTGTTTTGACAACCCATCTGATTGTGGATGAAGAGCTATTCTAAATTTTAATCCAGTACCTAACAACTTCTGATGGCCCTTCCAAAATATAGACTTGAACCTATGATCATGATTAGATACAATGGATAGGGGAGCTCAATGTACCCTTACTATTTCTTTAATATACAATCAAAAAAGTCTACTTAGTGATAGAGTATCTTTAATAGGAATAAAATGATGAGATTTAGTCAATTAATCAATAATAACCCAGATTGCATAGTTACCTTGAGAGATCTTTTGTAATCCCACTATGAAATCCATGGAAATGTTTTCCCATTTCCACTCTGGAATTGGAAAAGGATGAATCATCCCTTTTAGTAACTGCCACTCTGCTTTAACCTATTGAAAAAATTAAACATCTCAAGGTAATGTCAGCAATATCTCTTTTTATTCCACCCACCATTAATACTCCCAAAGATCTCTGTACATTTTTTTACTTTCATAATGAATTGAAAATAGAGAATTATGAGCTTCCCATAACAACTCTTTCTTTAACTGTGAATCACATGGCACACATAACCTCTAAAAAAAGATTGACAAACAATCTTTATCAATGTTAAATTTAGGTAGCTTACCCTTCTAAACCAATTCTATCTTTTTCTACAACTCACTATTTTCTTTATATGATTTATTTATTCTGTTTTCTAGAGATAGTTTCACTACCACCTGAAATAAAATAGAGGAATTCCCTGAACCAACAACATCCAATCCAAAATTCATCAAATCAAAAACCAAAAGTTCTCATTCCAAATGTTGCATGGTTAATGTAGCATTACTCTTTCGAAACAAAGCATAAGCAACTTTATCTTCCTTTCCCAAATGATAATTGATCGTGGAATCATAATCCTTTATTTATTATAGCTATCTCCCTTGTGTCATGTTTAATTCTTTATGAGTGAATATATACTTAAAACATTTGTGATCAGTATATATTTCACACTTTATTCCATACAAATGATTCATCCCAATTTTTAATGAACAAACAGAAGTTAGTTCTAAATCATGTGTAGGGTAATTTAACTCATGATGTTTCAACTAACGTGAAGCATAAGAAATTACCTGATCATTCTGTATAAGGACATAACCAAGTCCTTTCAATAGAGAATCATTATAGAAAAAAATTCACAATTTCTAGATGGTATTTTGAAAACTGGAGCATTCACTAATCCTCTTTTCAATTCATGAAAACATTCATCACATTATTTTTTCTAGATGAAATTAACTCCTTTTCAAGTTAACATAGTCAGTGGTCTAGATAACTATGATTTTTTTTTCAAAAATCCTCATGTAATAACATACTAAACAAAGAAAACTATGAGTATCAGTTATATTTTTAGGTCTTGGCCATTCTTCAACAACTTTTGTTTAATTATTATGAACTGTTATTTCATATTTAGAAATAATGTTACCATGGAATGCAATTTTTTGTAACCGAAACTCCCACTTGTTGAATTTAGAATACATTTTCTTTTCTTATAATGTTTATAAGATAAACATTAAATGAATTTAATTATCCTCTTTACTTTTATAATATACCAAAATATCATCTATAAACCCAACCAAAAACTTAACCAAGAACTCACAAAAAATTCTATTCATAAGATCCATCAATACAGTAGGTGCATTGGTTAACCCAAAAGGCATAAATAAAAATTCATAGTGTCCATATCTAGTATGAAATGTGGTATTCTGAATGTCTACTTCCTTTACATTCAACTGATGGTACCCTGAACTCAAGTCAATCTTTGAAAAATACTAAGCTCCCTAGAGCTGGTCAAACAAATCATCGTTTTGAGGAAAATGGTACTTGTTCTTAATAGTTATTATTTTCAATACTCTATAATAAATGAAAAGTATCATTGAACCATATTTATTTAAAAAAAGAAGATAGGATCACCCCATGGTGATGTTCTTGGTCAAATGAAACCTTTATCTAATAACTCCTGCAATTGATTATTTAACTCTAAAAGTTCAATTTGAGCCATTTAATAAGGGGGTTTTGAAATTGGATTAGCATGAGGAACTAAGTAAACTATAAATTTTACTTCCTGATTAGGTATTATACTAGGAAACTCATTAGGAATAACATCAGGATAATCATTTACCATTGTAACATCATTAATCTAGAAAGTTCCTTTATATTCAATAATATGTGCAAGGTACCATTCATTTCCATCTTTTACAAGTTTCTCATCTTCTTAATATGTTATCAAAAGTAAGGGTTTATTATTATAAAAAAAATGAAATTCTATCTAAAAATAATCCTCTTTAGCTCTACATTCAATCCTATCATGATAAACAGAAATCCAATCCATACCCAAAATAACACCAAACTCTACTAGAGGAAAACATATAAGGTTTTAAGTTAGATTATTTTCACACTAAAGTATAAGAAGGTTATTATAATTTATTTTTGTCTCAACATTTCTCTAGGTATTTTTACCACAAGTTCAGGATTCATATATTTAGATGGAATTCCAAATTTACTAGAAAATATCTCAAAAATGAAAGAATGTGTAGTCCCTGAATCAAACAATACATTAGAATAATCTAAAAAATAATAATATACCTGATACTACTTTATTTAATATCCCAACATCTACTGAAGTAGTTGCAAATGATTTCACCACACCATTCAGCTTATAGTTTGACTGATTTCCTTCATTTGTGTTCTACATCCACCACTCATTTTCATAATGACCCATTTCATTTCACTTAAAACATTTTACCAAATGTAAATAATATTTTTTCTTACCACTTCCCTGATCTTTTCAGTATAATTGCAAGCCTTATGTCCTATTTTACCACATCAGATGCACATACCATAATTCAAAAGTAATTCCCCAGTGTGCTTTTAACCACAATTTTCATAAACTGTAAACATAAGGTTCATACAATCAATTTTTTTGAAGAGTTCTTCCCTTTTATATTCCACCTCAGCCTCTTATCCAGTTTATTGTCAAAGAAAACCTGATCATCCGCAAACTCTATTTCCACCTTCTTTTCACATCAAACAATTTTTTCATAACTTTTATACTCATGAGAAGCTAAATCCCTTCGATATTTTGGGTTTAATCATGAGTAAAAATGATTGATTTTACTATCAATATCCTGTATGAAATTTTTATAATACCTTTCTTGTCAAGTGAATTTTGCTTCATAAGCATCCACTGAGTCATCCTCCTACCTCAATTCCAAAAATTGTTTTTCCATCATAAGTGAAACCGCATTATGGAAATATTTGTCAATAAACATACCTTTTAATTCAATGAAATCAAGTGAATAAATCTCCTCAATATCCCTGATATTTTTAAACATCGACCACCACAGATCGGATTCACCTTCAAAACAGTAAACAACAAGACTAACCTTTTGATCTTCTGAGCACCCCATGACATCGAAAATATTTTCTAGTTCTTTAATTCACCCTTCAGCTTGCATAGGGTCATATGATACTCTAAATGATGGGGGATGTTGCCTCATGAAATGTTACACAACTAACATGTTCCTCTGTGGTTGATCTGAATGATCTCGTGCATGGATACCACCACCATTTATAGCCTGAGTCAACTGTGCCATCACTACAACAAACTGTTCAGTTTTGATTTTGACCATCTCTGGTTGATGATTTGGAAGGTTGTTTTCCTATTGATGTCGTCCCATCATAGCTTTCATGTTTTCTCTGTGCAAAACCATTCTGAACATAGAAATATCTTAGGATAAGAAACAAGGTAATCTTCAAATGATATATCATTTCATTTTTACAATAAATTAATTTATGGATAATAATTTAACAATATACTAACTCCTAAAGGTGTCTAAAATTACCTCTGATACCAAATATAAGTCCCCATCCTTAAACATTACATAATATAGAGTTATGTCAAGAATTCACATTGAGGAATTTTTCAACTGAATGGCCCATCAGCCTAATTTTTTATTGATTTTAGATAAGACCCATTTTAAGGGTAAAGAGGGAGAAAACCAAGACTTAAAGGACATTAATGCATTAAAAAAATCAATAAACAATGTGGTTTCAACCCAGAACAAAACAAAGAGACAATGCTTCAACCCAATATCTACATCATTAGGGCACACCTCTACCAAAGCATGGCTGATCAACAAGCAGTCCCGTGAAAGAGATCATAGGCACGGTACTGATGGCTGTGATATACCCTCTCAATCATCCAAATCCAAAAAATCATTCATGGTGAAGATGACCATCTCTATCCTCATCTGAAGAAAAACATTGAAGAATGTCTGGGTTTCCCAACACACCATCCAATTCACCTCCAGCAACTCAACCTAAGTGCATCAAATACCACCAAATACATATCCATTCAAACATAAACTCAGCATCACCAAATAAAAACCAGGAAAAAACTTACAGAAGCACCAAAATAAACTTCTCCCCCCTATTATCCACTGGAATCGACCCCGAGAACACCAGAGCACTGACATCGTGCTTGGACAAAGCCGAGCAAGGAAATTGGAGCCATATCCGCCATTGTAGAAGACACCGACGATGAGCACACCACATCCACGACAGAATCCCAAACAAGCAAAGCCAGCTGACATGAGCACTGGTTCGATGATGATATGTAGCCATAATGAGATCGCAAATACTCAGGAGGAGCCATCACCGAGACACTCGGAGCTGTAGCCATGACGATATCCCAAAGTCGGACCACTCGGAGTCGCACGCCGACGTCTAGCTGAGATCCCAAATCTTGGAGTGCTGAGACCATCACCGAACACACTAGAGATGAAGAAAAAACCAGAGCTGGGGCAAGAACCCAAAGCAAAAATGAAGCCTCCACTGAGCCCATAGCGAAGCCAGACCAAGAAGATCCATCACCCAATAACATTGATATGAGAGAAGACAACTGCCACTAAGGCTGGGCCATGCCGGAGGAGGGGAGGAGAAGACTGGAAGGGGAAACCCTAGTCACACAAGGGAAGGGGGGAATTAAGACATAATTATTACATTAAATCTCAAAAAATACAAAATAAACACTTCAACTCTATCAATTTTTTGACAATAATAAAACTCCATAAGTAAAACAAGAATTATTTTCATTATATAAATCATTGTTAATTCTTCCTTTCTCTTACCCTTCCTTATACCCTATGAAAAACATTTCAAAAACTTGGGATGAGAAAAAAAATCTCAGTAAGGGTTATAAAATAAAAAAATAAAATATTAGTGTATAAATACATATAAATCAATGAAACTATCCTTTTCACTCATAAAAATAATCTCTTTAGCATACCTCATGAAATCATAAGATTAATGAATAACACAAAGAAATCATAAATCATAAAGGTAACTTGTGGAATCTACAACATACTTACATTATAAATTTCACAAGTATATAGGGAGTTACATTTAGAATACCCATCACAGTATATTTCCCAAATTTATTAGGAGAAATATTAGCATTTAACTCTTCTACGTTACCCAATGAATTGGATATCTATCTCAGGATCAACCACCATATTTTTATCATGGAACCACCCATATATGTAAACAATTCTCAATAACCATAATATATTCATAACACATAAAAGAAGCATAAAGGAAAGATAACATTTCCATGTTGCAATCACAATATATCATTTCAATATATTGACATAATAAATTATCTCTCGAAACCATTTTCAATACCAAAATACAAGGAATGGGTATATGATATTTATTTTCCTTTTAAAAACATTACAACTTGTTAAGGAATCCAAATATCAAATAATACTCGCGGTGGCGGAAAGGTCATTTTCACTGCGTAAGTTAAAAAGAAACATTGAATTTTTCGTTTAGTAAAACAATTTGTAAAATAAAATATTACTTTTGAAAAAAATTAAAAATAAAAGGGGTTTATAAACTATATAAAATAAAGTCATGTATAAATCAAAATATGCCTCAATGAAATGAGATTGAGATGAAGTCCCTTACCATGAGTCTGACTCATCATGTATGTTCCTTGTTCTTCCTGAATAATAAAAATAATATAATTTCTACATGTTTAAAAAACTTTTTAAATTTTATTATTCCTTTTATATCACTTATTACCAAGTTATAAACATTATATAACTATTTAAGTTAATATCAGTCATTTTGTCGATATTCGATACCTGAGTCCAAAATAACCTTGTTATAATTACAAATTGTCCATGTGGTCAAAATTCCATTATATCCAGAATGATATTCATGATATAAATATAATATATATCCAATATATATATATATATATATATATATATATATATATTTATAATAGTACATAAAATTTGGATATAAGAAATGAAATGCACCGTTCCTAGAGACGGTAAGTCCTAAGTACGAATGAACACTACTTTTATTTATTTTTCATATTTAATGTAATGAAAAATAAATAATAATTACGTATATTATAATTAAATTATAATATAATAATTTATATATGTTACATAATTTCATTAAATCCATCCTTTATACATTCCATGTATGGCATTAACGAGTGATATCACTTTGAGGGGGTGGTAGTCCGCATTTCCTTAAATGAAATTATCACATTTACACATTATAAAAATAACAGAGGAATGATTTAGAAAAAAGCATATAGAAAATATAAATATAATAAATATAAGATATAAATATAGTGCCATAATAATTTCCACCATGATATGTAGTAGGGTAAAATTGAACAACCATCGTTTCGTGAGGCAATAGTTCACCGTCAACAGAAACAGTATGTTCATATCCATTAGATTGAGGTGTGTGTAAGTGTAGATCGAATAAATCTCATAATAAAAACTTAGTATTATGAGGATACTAGTGTTGTTATTTAATAAAATAATAATAATATAATAGGGAGTGAAGAGGTAAAATAATGGAAAATAACTTTAGAGAAGACGCTACATCTTAAAACATGTAACTCTATTTGATTTGAGCCAAATGGAATTCTAGAATTTCCTTCTGCCTGAGGTAAGGCTTCTAGGAGGAATAGAGGGATTTGGGAATCTTATTTGGGAAGATGTGAGATGAGAAAAGGGGATTGAGAGGTGTGATTAAATTGGTAGGGGTGATGCCCTTTTATAAGAGGGAGGAGAGGCACTTTAGGAATGTTTTGAAGTATTATTTTATTATAAAATTATTTTTAGTTTCAAAAGGTACCAAAGTAATTTATTTCAAAGATAATATTTTTTTGGGTCTAAAACCTCTCATATAATAGGTTTTAGGAAAGTCTAGGTCACAAAGTTAACCATATATTTTAGCTTTAACCCTTAGTTAACTAATTTAACTCTTACCATGTCTTCTGGTATATTCATAATAAATGGTTAATATAGTTACTATAAAATGACAATAGAACCTCAAGTGGTACATTAATGACTTGTTAAACATTATCTAAGTCATTTTTCAGGATTATATATTTTTTTAAATATTATATAACTTAATAAAAAAGTATATGTTTTAAAAACTCATTTATGTCAATCTTTATACTATTCATATCATTACTTTTTTAGAAATACATAACAACTTGATTATTTCAAAAAAACTTCATTAATTAAATGAAAACATGTAATAATCATCCATAAAATTCTTGGAAGGCATAAAATGTTTTTAAATAAATTTATTTTAACATTTATAATCTAATTTTAAAATGCGGTATTTTCACTATTCATTAAAAAATGAACATTATCAGAAAATTACCATTTAATTATCCAATGTAAATTTTGATTTCCCGATTATATATAAGAAGTTTTTTTTTGAAATAAAAAATACAAATGTGACAAAAACTATATTTAAATAGGCTTCACCATGAAAAGGTGGTAAAACACCCTTTTAAAAATATTAGAGTATTTCATGCATAAAATCAAATTCATTCTTATTTTCAGATTTTAAAATTTATTTAATAAATGTAAAGACATTTAACAATCATGTATAATCATATTTTAGTCAGTTTATCTCATTACCAATAATACAATGGATAAACGTTAACTACCATTTAAAATAATAATAATATATTATTTTTTGGTATAACTCAAAGTTGTGTGCAACGCAAGATTTCAAAGAAACCTGTTGTTGCGTGTTGAGTATGCTATAAGACAAAAACTCTCCTTTAATTTAAAAATAATATCTTATTCATAAATATTAATAGAAATGAAAAATTTTTATTCAATAAATACATGTGTTGTGACAAATTATCCTACACAGGTATCGGAAATTTTCTTACACTGAAAGAAAAATTTATTTTACAATAGATTATCATACCGAGTACAAAAAATAAGTTGTACTATAGAAATTAGTTGATGAAAATTTCATTTACATTTATAGTGAATCAAAACATCTTACGCTGGAGAAAATAAAATTTCATTCATGCCCTAAAATGAAAATAATAACAATAAATTAAGGAAATTAAAATAATTAAAAATACTGAAAATTAAAATTTACTAAGAAACTAATCCATTAATAAAAATTAAACAACATTCAACAATTTTTTAAAATAACATGACGTAAAAAATTAAGAATAAATTACTTAAAATATGTAATTGATAAATTAAATAATAAATATATTAATATTTTAAAATAATTGAAATTCAATTCAATTCTTCTAGGTAATACATTATTTAAAGAGATAAAATTGATGTTTTCACTTGAATAAATTAATTAATTACAAAAACAATGAAAATATAAAAAAAATAAATAGAAAAAAAATTAAACAAAACAATTAATTTATTATTTTAAAAATATTATTAAAAATTAAATAATATGAAAAATGTTAAAAAAAATTAAATTAAATATATAATTAAGTAATTAATTAATTTCATAGATAATTAACAACAATCATAAATTATTCAATAAAAAAATTGTTTTAACATATAAATCACTAATAAAGTATATATATTATGGGGAAAATCGGTACCAAAATAAATCCACATCACACTATTATGGTTGACTGAAGTGAAGTTGAATTCCATGTTACCATCTTTTTCTATATTTTTTTCTAGACCATGTATAATAGAAATAAAAAAAAATATTTTTTAGTACAACCAACTAAAAAACCACTATTTCAAATATATTAGTGTTATCAATATTTGTTTTTTTCACAAATTTTACAATATCAATTTCCTTAAAAACAACAAAAAATAATTTCCATTGATAAAAATTACCAAAAAGTCAGTTGTCATTGATTTATCATCAGTGAAGTCCCAATGTGTTCCTTTTATGACTTAGAAATATTTAAATATATATTTATAGAGATAGGGGATGAAACAACGTGCGATTATGAGGACCAGTGTGCCCATAATTAAGTATATAAATTTATTAAATATATTTTATTTTGTGTGTGCACATTTTCCAAAATAAAAAGGGTTTACTCTTGAATGGAAGATCAGATAAAAAATCTGAGGCCATGGTTGAGTTCAGAACACAGTTTTTACCCTAATAATTACCTAAAATAGGTTATCATGGGGTGTTTATACATCTCTCTTGTTTGGAGTATGTTCAGTGGGTTAATTATTTATTAAATTAATTAATATGACATAAATTTTTTTGGTACAAATACATCATCATGGTAGATTTTCTAGGTTTAAGTTCATCATCCTTGAATTTCCAATGACACTCTCCTTCTTTATCTATTAAAATATAAAATCTAATGACGATGAAACTCTAGATCAGTGTATATAGAGACACAATAGGTGAAATAACTTACTTCAATCATTATTGAGAACTTTATTTTATTAATAAATATCCAATATCCTAGTAGGACTAATAATTTTTTTGATTATTCATATTTTTATTAAATTGATTGATTAGATTGATTCCTTTAATAGATCTGTGCCAATTGTTTATTGAGCATGTATATATGTATTGAAATATGAATTTATTATTCAATGTATTCTAAACCTTGCTTATTGTTTGTAATTTTTACCAGAAAAGATTATTTAAATAAATCATATCCTTTTACCCCTTTATTTATTCATGTTAATCACTAATTAGACCCAATGAACCAAGTTTAACATTGTTTAATGATACTGAGCACAATTAGATCTATGAAATCACAATAACTACATGAATAAGGAATATATCAGTGATGAAGTGGAAGATCTGGGATGTTTGTGGGTATTGCATGATTTTTGTCATTGAATGTAGTTCAAATATTCAATGGTGGAAGGATCTATGAGAATCATATTATGTGTTACACCCTTACAAACAACAAAATATGATTTTTTGTGAACAAAAAAAAGAAAAACAAAATCCACAGCCAAATAAAATAATTTCAAGTGGAATCAAGGCTTGATCTATAACAGTACAGATTAACTCAAGGCATAGATATCAGACATGGATTTCTATAAAAATCCTGATTATACACCATGTATCAAGATGAACACTCGATGTGTTTCCCAATTGGTTGTGGTGGCTTGGTTGTTTGTATTTTATTAGTATGGAATTTAGTTTATTATAACTAAAATACATGTACCACCTTGCCTTTATGTTCGATCTTTGTGATAGAGCACACAACTTGGCCCACAAAATGTGCTAAGTAAACTGGAACGACTAGTGTTCACAAGTGGCACCCTGAGTGAAGCAACACACTATATACTAATGTATAAGGTCACAAATTTAAAACACATACATTTCTAGAAGTACATGTCCGAGTCTTGGATATCTTAGAAATTCCATATATTCCACCTGTAGGATATGAACTTCCACATGGATTGGGATTCATGTGATGGCTAGAGACTATGTATGTTAGTTGAGTAGGACCACACGACATGTGGGTCCGCTCACATTCCATATGGGTCCCTTCACATGTCATGTACCCCTTTCTTCTATTTTATAAAAATTCAAGGATATGTATCACCTTCATTTAAACATGTATTTTCCCCCAAAAAGTAGGATATCTTGAGAGTTTTACCATGTAGAACATGATGGTGCCCTTGGTTTTGGATTTTGAGATACTCTGTGGAATTTTATGGGAAAAATGCTTATTGAGGAAATACACGATGAAGGTAGCGACCAGGTGAGATCCCCAGAGACATCGTATAGAGTGGAACCCCCCCCACTAGCATGGGCCTGAGTCATCCACAACTATATTCTGATTGGAACCCCTTATAAAATCGGGTGTATATCTACGATGATCAAAGTGAAACCCCCAATCAGCATTGGTGCAGGTCCTCTACCTACCAAGTGAAACCCCCTATCGGATACGGCGTGTGCCATTATGAAACTAGACTTGAACCCCCTAATTGGCATGGGTGTGGGTAATTTATGGATACTTATAGAGTGGAATCCCCCATACATACTAGGGAATATGTCCTCTATTTAGAGTTTGTGCCACATCATCTGTGCGACACTGTGACGAGGCATGAGTTGAATTATATGGTTATTTCTATGAGGATGTGTGTGATTCTGGGCATCACTAATGGAATTTTGGAACTGTTGGTGATTCCTCTTCCCAGGAAAAGCTGTAAGATGGAGATCCCCTTACTATATCTCTCTTGGGACTTATTTAATGAGATTATATATATATATATATATATATATATTCTCCCATATCCATACATTTTGATTTGGTTACTCTTATTCCATAATATTTGAAGCCACATGGGGTGTTCCATGTTCTTTATGTGTTTAGATTCTCATGATTGGATGACTATACACTCATTTTATAGGTGGAAATGACTCAAAAATTTGTTCATCTATATACTGTGTTAAGCCCCTTATGTTTGGAGGAGGTTACTCTCTCTTATTTTGTGTAATGTCCCAGACCTATATTCCACTTAATAGGTTCCTTGAGCCTATTGGGTCACATAGCGTCAATCACATCTCCCAAAATGATAGAGTCTTCAAAATAGAAGTGAGGGACTAGATATGTCTGTGGCGAGATTATTCCCTCATCACTAGAGTGTATCATAATAGAATATCAACAAACATATATGTACCATAAGTGGTAATAATAATAAGACAATTGATAACTAGTAGGAATATATAACAATATAAAAGGGAAATCATATAAAATGATGATGTTAAATGTCACATGTCTATAAGAAAAAACCAAAATTTGTACACATCAGTACTTTATAATACATGTAACAAAAGTACCAAAAGAACAAAAAACTTTCCAAGTTAGCATCAGAAGCCTCAGATTAGTCACATTCTCCCTAAAACCTAAGAAAAAATCAAGAACATATACCATGTTTCTTGACATAATCCATACCCATAATCATATACTTTTATCGGGTTCCCAATGTGTCTTGAACCGTGTGTGAGATATAATCCCAGTATATAACCACCCAATGTATGTTCCCTACAGTAAGTGAATATATATAACATTCTTAGTGTGTAGGAAGTATAGTAATAAAAAATTAAGTATAAAATGTGAACATACTAATAATTCTAGGTTAACATTATTAATCAATTGAATTTCATTAATTCCATTTAAATTCTAAGTTAATAAATTAACCGTCATGCCATTATCATTTTTCACCATGTTCAATAAATGATACAATTTCATTTTATCAGTAAGTCTCGAAACCCATCACATAGCCCAATGAACCTCATATTCATAACATGATTAAATGATACCTAAATAGGTTATCCATAAATTATAAAAAAATACTGAATCTAGGCTTGTTCTTTGGCTTGGTAGACACGTCATGTATCTCATTACATTCTTAATTCAACTTAGAACCTGAGACCATCTATGGGATTCTTAATTTTGAATATAGGTATTTCTATAGGTATAATATAAAATAAAAGCCTACAATCCCATCAATGGAGAACCTCTCAAGAACCCAAGTTCCTCTCTTGGTGTGGTATAACATCACTTCCATTCGAGTCCATCCTTTGCGGTCTACTAAGTGAGCCCAAGTATGACCAATGTCATAAATGAAAAATTTCTACATGATTACATCCTTGTGAAACCATATTGAATCCAAGTACTAGTTTTAATATACAATTCAACCCATATGAGTTTTCCTATGGAAAACCGTGGCAGGAGTCCAAGTGTTAGTCGAGATTAAGCAAGGTATAAGCCAATTGTGTCCATCCATGGAATTCATCATTTGAATTTATGTGTCAACTAAGGAATATAATTATTTAATAGATTAGATATATTTTATTGGAAATAAAATAAACATATCAAATTCAAGAAGAAGAAAATTTCAATTAAGCCTCACTTAAAAAGTGTGGATAGAGTCTTTCTAATGCTTAGATGGCGTAGTCTTTAGTTTATGCACACAGTCAATTTGTAATAACAAACTTCACACGATTAACCAACCAATTCATGGAAATTGTCTAGGATCATTAAATACATTTCCTATTCTTAATTAAATCAATTCACAATTGATTTTATAATTATAATGACAATTCAATTAAAATTGTCAAGTAAATAATCAATATACCATGACAAGGGTTAAAGGGAACACCTCAAGGGTATCCAACTATATTCAATCATGCTGTCCAATTTAATTAAACAACACCTAAAAGGGGTGGTTCAAATTTCAATTTCCTCAACCTATAAAAATACATGGACATGAAACTTTAATTATATAGTCCAAACATAACAATTAAATTCATGATTTAAAACACATTTGAAAGTGGCGATAGAGAATTGGATGCACAACTGAACAACATATATAAAAAGTTTGACTTTTAACGAATGTCACAAGACCACATACCATAGGATCGTAGTTAATAGATCATCCATTATCATCTCTTGGTTTGACATATATTGGTAGAAAATTGAAGAACAGATGAAGAACTTATCAATATGGTAAATTACTCTACACCTAAATAGAAAAACTGATACCAAAACAAACGAGGAATTGAACAAATAGAATTGAGAACTCATGGATGTAGATCCAACATGATTAGAGACACTATAATCCGATACTAGATGGAGTCGATTATTTGATTCGTAGTTTAGTCTCTATAGAGGGATCAATAATAGAGGTTATGTTGTGCGGGATGAGAAAATAAACATAGGATAGAAATACATTTAATTGAGGGAAAAGTTTTAATTTCACAAAAAAATAATGGGGTCTTATGGGTTGGAAGTATGGTTTGGAAAAAAGGTGCACTAAACCTACATTCTTAGCTTTATGGAAGGGAACATCACATGGTTTCATTACATAGTTTGAATAACCATGTAGAAAATGTGGAAAAAACACTTTCAAAATTTCAGATATGGATGCATGGATGTTCATCCCAAATCGCATGGTTTTTCTAACCATACAAGCACCTTCTTCATTTTACCAATGCCTTCAATAGTTAATCAGAATTTTCGGTCACCTCTATACAGTTTGTACAAACCATGCACTAGGCCTTTTTTATACCCAAAAGTTGGGTTTTGGCCTTTAAAAAATCCCAATACACTGCCATTACCCTTATGAAATCCTAGGTCATTCATAATAGGCCACAATTAAACATTTAAACTGATAATTAACAGAAGGAAATTGATCATTACCTCAAAAAAGAACCATGTTCTTACAAACATCTTACTTAATGAAATTCGTCCCTAAATTTCCATATCAAGGGTGGTCAATATTGTCCAAGAACAGCTCTGATCATTATGATAATTCATCAACTTCCTTCTACCAGGTCTTGTCCTTTACACGACCGTTCTTCCATACCACAAGTACTAAAGTAACAGACCACCCTCAAAAACATTTCGTGCTATAATCCCAAATGTGTATAGGATGATCGTTGATCGATGCATTAATATTTAACTGAAACTCCTTAGGGTGAAATCCATAAGATGAGTCTACATGATTGCGGCATATTTGAGAGACAAAGAATATGTTGTTCATGGACCTAAACGTCTGAGGTAAATAAAACTGATAGGCTACCGGTCCAGCTCTCTCCTGAATCTCAACCTGCCCAACATAACATGGTGAAAGTCTAACTTGTCCCCTTATACACCAATGTACCAGCCTCAGAGAAACATGTAGAAGACCTGATCCCCAACATCAAACTCTTAAGGTCTACTATGATACTTGACGTATGATTTCTTTTGAGACTGCATAGTAGAAATCAATTTCAGAATAATATGATCCTATAATGTGGTCTCCTAAACAAAATGAGGTCTAAGTACAACTACCTCTAATGATTCTAACTAACACATGGGTGATCATAATTTCCAACCATAAAATGTAACTTATGGAGCCATATGAAGAGAATCTAGAAAGATATTTTTTTGGATAATTCAACTAGGGTTATATGATTCTTCTAAGAGCCCCAAAAATATAGGATGCATGATTATAGCTTATCCTCCTGCAACTGAGTTGTGCATTCTAACTGGACATTTGTCTATGGGTTCTATGATGTCCCCAGAATGACTTGTGTACCTAACACTATCTATACCCATTCAAATAAATTAGATGTAAATTGAGTGTCCATATTAGAAACAATAGTATGCGGGAACCCATTAAGTCAATATATCTCTTGGATATACCACCTCCCAGGATTATCCTTTGAAAAGCTCACCTTTATTAGTTGGAAATGAGTATCCTTTGTGATCCTATAAAAAAACCCATACTGAATCATTACCTCAAGGTGAACTCTTTAAGAACCTCTCAATATCCATCATGACATTATTCCATTTACACTCTATAATGGGTAGATGATGTAAAAGTGTGGTAGGTCACTGGTGTTCTACCTTCACCTGCTGATAGGTGGAGCACCTCATGAAAAAACTAGATACATCTCTTTTCATACCTAACCATGATTATTTTATATGTAAATCTTGATACATATTTCTGATTTTGGGGTGAACATCCTAATCTAATGAATGAATTCCTTACATTATCTCCTCATTCATGTATGCTAAAACCCATATGTGACCATGTATACACAGAATTTTATCCTCACCAATGGTCCAACCTCAAAGCGGGTCCCCACTTTCCAAACTCTCCCTTATAACTAGGATCTCATAATTTTATAGATTCTTCATCCTTACTCTATCTAGTAGGGTAGAGGTAATAGATAGGGGTGAAAGAGAATTACACCCCTTGGAGTCATGAACCTTTATGTGCATCTCAGAGAATAAATCCATGAGCTGCAATTCACAATTGTGCTACTGAATTGCATGTATCTGGGTACTCCTTCATAGTAAATCAGTCACTAAATTTTATTTATCAAGAATATAAGAAAATTGGAAGTCTAAATACTTTTTTTATTCAACCAAAATTATATACCTCATATTTAGATCATGCTGTGTAAATATGTACTTGAGGATTTTGTGGTATGGGTACCCCAAAAAATGTTCTTCATGTAATTAATGTCTCCAACATCATAATGTGTAAACCACTTCAGCTAACTCAAGATCATGTGTCGGGTAATTCCTATCATGTAGACCCAAATACTGAGAACCATATTCCATGACTATATCTCCCTACATAAATAATTCTCATATCCCGATAAAATATTCATCATAGTACATTCTGTAACTCCTTCATGGCTCTAGAAGAAACAATATCTTCCCTGAAGTCAGTGTCCCTTTTAGCACCTATAAAGTTTAATTAGAAGAATACAACCATACAAGCATCAGACCTTTCATATTCATGACCATAAGAGGTGATTGTTGGAGTTATAAGTCATGTGGTAAATTCCTATAGTATCTAGATTTCCCCAAGAAACATTGCACCTAAAATACAATCTTGGGCTTCTCCCTAGAAAGTACAACTTGTTCCTTCTCTTGGTAAAATGTTTCTTATGTATCTGAGATAATGCGACCTAGGAAGTGATTCTGATCCATCTAGAAGTTTTATTTTGTGAGAATAGAATATAAATGATTCTCTCTATGTGTATTCAACTAATATTAAGATGTTTGGCATTTTTATGACAATTATGAGAATAAACCAAGATATCATCCATGAATACCACAACAAATGAATCTAGATAAGGATTTAATAGTCCGTTCATCATTCCATGAAGACCTCTAGCTTGTTTGTGAGACAAAACAACATAATATAATAATAATATAGGTCATAAAAACTATGAAAGGTTGTGTAAGGTATATCTTATGGTCTAACACCCACATGAAGAAAAAAATATCACAAATCAATAATTGAGAATATTTGATATCCTTAGAGATGGTCACAGAGATCATCTATCCAAGATAAAGGATACCAGTTTGTAACCATTCGATGGTTAAACTTCAAATAATACAATCATATCTTAAGGGTACCATACTCATTTTTTACAAAATTAAAGGTAAACCCCATAGAGAAGTATTGGTTCTAATAAAACCCTTTACCTATAAATCCTCTAACATCCTCTTCAACTATTGTATCTAATTAGTAGCCATATTGTATGGTGGAATGGGTACTGTTGTAGCTACATGCACTATCTCAATATAAAACCCTACCTCTATCATTATAGTTAATCCTAAAAGGTCACCAGGGAAGTTGTCCAATAAATGATCAACCACTTGAGGAAAATCAGCTTGATGTGTTCCATGGAAATCCAAATATAAGTTCGCAATATGGACTGACATTCCACCCATCCCCTGATACATAGGTCTATCTCGACTCTCTTAGATATTCCATTCATCCTTGTGAATTAAATAACCACACTTTGGTGATGTGAAGGTCACCCTTTGGCAATCTAAATCAATGAATAAAATAAAGGCAACTAACCATCCCATACTAAGAATGTTGTTAAAACCTCTCATATTGAGGAAAAAAAGGTTCCATACAAAGTGAAACCCACTAAAATCAAGGGGAACTACCTACACTAACATATATCTTATATTCTTATTACCAAAATAGCATCTAGTGTCATGAATCCATCATATTTATTAAAACTAAGCCCAATGATATCTATAAGGAGCATCGATATAAAGCTATGCGAATCCCTTATATATAAAAGTTTAGAATCTAAATTAAAGGATACAATAATAGTACCTCAAATAGAAGAAGGATTGGGATCCTACTCATCAAGTTTATTTCACAATGCATATATCTGGCTTAAACTGCAGCCCTATGATACTTCCTGAATACCCAGAGAAAATCCACTCTGTTGTCATTGTAAAACTAGGGTCTTTTTATAATGGTCAAGACCACCAATTTACCCTGATCATCCAACCATACTCTAATTTCCTTCCTGATAAGAATATGTTGAACTCACTACTGAATGTGGAGTCATTGAAAACTCTATCTCAATAGATGATGGAAGAAAAGTTTTGCAGAAGAACTTTAGATGGCCTGTCTTTCCTCGAGATCGACACTCGACTAGGTCCCTCATGCATTGTGGCCTTGTATGTCCCAGCCTACCACACTAGTAGCACCCCACCTAGTTGACATAATCTGTTATTTGACTAATAATACCACCTCATGGAATCTATAGAGGATGCATCCAACAACTAGTCAATACTGTACCAGATCTTGATGTTTAACCTCCAAGACTAGTACCTCTAACCTCTATCATGTTATGATCTATTATAACCACATAATTTTCTATTCCAAAAAACATTATTCATCTAAAATAAATTCATCTATGATCATATGTCATACCTAATACCATCCTCAAATATCCATGATTTAGACATTTCATCACCTATCAAAATAGTTTCCAAGAACTGGTGATCAAGAAAACGTGGTGAATATTACATAATAGATAATGCACCTTGCTCAATATGCATAAAATACCATGATTGATCAGATGTCAATGCCTCAAGATAGAAATATTCATATAAGATCATATAAAAAAACCTCCTAAACATATCCTAATTATTATATTTCTAATTAATAATATCCCACCACCTTTGGGCGGAATCACACAACATATAGGTAATGATCATTGCCTTCCTCTCAAGAAGATAATCATGATTCTTGATGATAGATAACATAGCATGAGGACATGAATAGAGATATTTAGGTTTTCCTTCACCCTAAAAATTAGTTATATGATGCTTCTGGAACTCATGCTTCAACTCTATCATAGTTGGAGTAGGTCTCGGTGATCCCTGAGTGGTCTATAGGAACCGCATAAATCCTTCCAAGAAATATACCTTAGAACCTATGTTCAGTACAAAAACTGGTGCCTCAGCTAGCACTATAAGAGAATCTAATGGTATCCCATGGTCCACCAACACTGGAGTGTGGTCATCAACGCCCTCATGGCATATTATTGGAGTTCATCATGGTGGCATGCATCTACAAATTCAAACACACACCTCAAATAACAACCACATCAAATTTATAGCTCAAAATTAGATTTACTGAAATAGGATAGGTACAAGCCTTACTATATAATACCACACCCCTTTTCCTACTACATGAGTCTGGTCTATGTGATATATAGATAATGTAAAATGAAAAGACAAGGACAACTTCCCAATACTAAGGTTGGGTCAATTAAATGTTCTCTAATATAAGAAATTTCAGTTTACATTTCACTTAAAATTGTGTTATTTTTTCATTTCTAATTATATCCATACTCATTTCACATTTATATCATGATTATTTTTTATAGGTTAACCAAAGGTTAAGGAAATTTAAATCCATGAGGGTCGATACTCCCTAGGAACCAATGTATGGAATATACATTATTCACACCATAACAAATTCCTAAATACCAATAAAAACATGTAGTATATCCATCAAAACACCTATCAAAATTAAACGACATAAGTAATTAATCCTAAATTTCATCAAATAATGCTTAGAATGTGATTCGAACATGTAAATAATATAATGAATGAGATTTTCTACCCTCATCTCACTGGGTTTCAATGTAATATAACCCCAATCAAATCTACAGTAAAATCAAAAATATAAGTGCATCACCAAAAGGTAGAATCAAATAAACTGTGATAGGTATAATCTAGAAAATATAAATTTCATTCATGGAAATTTGGATTTTTGTTATACATGGGGTACCTACTCCTAATAAAAAATCATTACCAAACTCATATTTCTTCAAATCACTTTACATCGACATCAAATAGTATATAAAACTTGAAATGAAAACTTTGATTCCACTTTGTAAAATGCTAAACCTATACTCTACTAAAATGTGCCTCAAGCCTAGTGGGTAAAATTGCATCAAGAACATCTAACCAAATTCCAAAGGCTACCGACTAGCTGTGAAGGCCTTGATATGTCCATGGGGAGAATATTCCATCATCACTAGAGTATAGTACATCATAATATCAATAACATATAAGTAGCAGAACCATTAATGAAAATTAAACAACAGATAACCAAAAACAATAGGTAATAATATCAAAGGTAAGATTATATAAAATAGTGATGATACATATCATATGTATTTAAAAAATAACCAAAATAGGTAAACAATAGTACATTACAATACATGTAAGAAAATTATAAAATTGATATAAATTATCCATTCACGCATCAGGAGCCTCAGATCTGTCCCATGCTCCCCTAATTCAAAGTAGTAATCATGAACCTGTAGAAAGTAACCTATCCTTATCCTTACCTAGAATCCTATAGTCTGTTTGGGAACCCAAGGCAGCCTGAAAATGGTGTGAGACAAAATCCTAGTAGGAAACCACCCAAGGTCTGTTCACTCTAGTTAGTCAGTATATAATAGTTACACTGTACATGCAGTATAATAACAAGTAAGGAAGTACTGAAATTAAACATTCTAATATATCTAGGTCCTCATTTAAAAATCATTTCATTTCATTAATTCTATTTAGAATCATAGTAATTTAATTAATAATTAGGAATGTATCATTGGTCAACATGATCAATTAATGATTCAATTTTATTTTATCAAAAAGTCTTGAGACCTGAAACGCAACCCAAAATTACATATAGTTACAACCTGATCAAAGGGGGACTTCAAAGGCCATCCATAGGGTAAAAAAATATTAATACTATCCGATTCATTGTCTTGGTGTTTATTTCAAGTAACTCATTCCATTAATTATTCAATTTAGAACCTGATCCCATCTATAACGACCCAGTTTTATTACATTACTTTAACATAATTTTAATGATAAAAAACATAAAGACATTACACAAAGTGAATTAAAAGGTTTTGTTTCTTTATAAAACTAGGACCATATATAACATTTATAACATAAAACATAAACATTTATTTAATTCACTCTTAACCAGCTTCTTATTGTCCCTTGAAATATTTTTTGTATACATAGACACCTAAGGATATACATAAAAAAGAGTGAGCTAAAAGCCCAGTAAGAGGATAGATAAGAACATGACATAATATAAAAAGTGATGGTAATAATAATTATCACCTTAAAAAAAGAATTTGATCATAATTGTTAGAGGAAACATTATGAAAAGACATGGAATGTGGAAATGCATAGAAATAAAATATCATGTCTTAGTGGTCAACTACACCACAGAGTTATGAAAAAAAAACAAGCAACATGTTCACACATCATTTCAATTTAACTCATGAGATTCATCACTTTTTCAAATGATTTAGAGTACTATATAATTCTGGGCACACCCATAACATCATAACATTTTCATTATGCTATATAATACCAGGCACATCCATCACATTAAAACATTTACATTATCATGAATTCCACATAGAAACCTTTTCAGTATTTAACATCGAATAACCCATGGAAAATAATGGGTTAATAATTATAAATCATAAATTTATAAAAATTTGGTTCTCACCAGAAATAGGGAATAACATACTTGATATAAGAACCATCAACCTTGGGTGAGAAGTAAAAGGTGTGTTTTTGAAAGAATAGTACTTTTGTAAGGCATTTTGTTTGACATAAACTCCACCATAAAACATTTATATCCCATAAAAGGTAAGATAAAGATTAAGAAATGATTTTTAAGGAATAAACATACTAAAATTAGAGTGAAATAGGGAGAAACCGAAGAAAGAATGTTGGGTTCAAGAATTCCCCTTACCTTGTATCTGAACACATTCTTCACTTTAATGTCCTATATAATGAAATATATTCATTAATTAGAAATTCCATAACCTTTTATATATGAATATGATTCATTATGGTCTGATTTAGTTCTTTTGTGGGCCTTTGTATGAGTTATAGAGTTTAAATTCATTGTTTGAGTGTGTTAATATTCTCAGCTTTTATGAATGTTTCACTTTTAAACATAAACCGAAGTTCATGTAGAACATGGATAAACATCAAGAAATGACATTACATGTCACCAATGATATTCTATGAGTTTTAATTACATTATATTGATTTTTTAGATACCATCGGGATGAATCATTTGTTAAAATTTAATGATGATCATTAAGAGTTAATTTGGGCTGTTTTTTGGATTACAATGAACATGTTATAATTTATCATTTAGTATTATGTATAACATATGTTTATAGAAGATTAAAAGGGTTTAAAAATAAATATTACAATATGTTTTCAACCATTTAATGGTTTTATTTTTATCTTTTAATGATTTTAAGGAAAAATTAAGTTCATAGCCCACGATTTAGGTAAATTAACACATCAGAAGCAACAATTTCATTTTTATAAACAAAGAGAGAGAGACGAAGGAGTATAACGAATAATATTACATTAACATGATATAATAATATTATATCAATAATAGTGGAATTATCATGATATTTGGATAAAATCTGTTGAGGATAAGATAATAAAATAAATGAAATTTGAAAGGAAATTGAAAGAAAAGAGAGAGAAATTACCTCTTGAATATATCATCTTTGAGAGCCTCTTTAGGGAAGAAGTTTGGATTTTTTTTATCAGACCAAGGGTTTCTGGATGGGGGGAGGGTCTAGGGAAGAGATTTGGGATGAATTTTGAGTAGGCACAATTCTTGATATATGTGAGGAAATGTGGTTGTGAGCGGTGGTATTTATAGTCAAGGGGAGAGGGGTTTTCTCAATATTATATTCATTAATTTATTATTTCTCCACAAGACAAGAAATAATGGGGATTATTATGACTAAAAATAGTAATAAGTTCATGTGATTTTAAACCAATGGCCATTTACATCATCCAAGACTCGAGCATGATGCAAAAATTCATTTATTTAGCATATTTTGGAAATTATCAAATTTCACTATTCACAAAAATACAAGTATTCACCCAAACCATTTTTTGACTAGAAGAATATAAAAATAAACTCCATTTTATAAAAATAATTTTATAAATATGATTAATTTAATTTTTAATTTAAATAAAAATTTACTTTAAAGATAATAAAATTAAAAATTCCTTTTCTAACACCTTGAAAAATTAATTATGGTCTCATAAAATTATCATATAATCATAAGAAATCAAAATAACAGTTTATGAATAAATTTTCTGAAAATAGTTTTTTTAAAATTATTTAATTAATCAATAAATATTCTTAACTTACAAAAAACCAACACTATAATATAATTATATCATATTATCACTTATAGGATAGATAAATTTTATTTATAATATCTTTGGTATGGTTCATATTCTCATGGCCAATTTTCTATTCATAAGGGTCATATTACTATTTATAAGGGTGATGTTACTATTAATACAGGTATTTTACTATTTTCCAAAAATTAGGTTTGTCATATTGAACTCCAAACATTTTTCTAATCAGAACCGTATTTGTCAAATTTTTAAAATTCAAATCACAGAAGTGGAAAAATCATGTTTAATGGTCATATATTATTTAGTATCATGATATGTCACTGTGTTTCCTAATTTTATTTTATGTGATTTTTAAATTACTAAAACAAGGTAGAAATTCCATTGATAAACATTTGGTTCATTATATTCTTCTCTCCTTTTGAAATTTTGTACTTGAAATTTCATTTTACATAAAGAAGTGAGGGTAATTATCATTCATCACATCCTCCATTTCCCAATTTTCTTCTTCATACTTGTGGTTCCTCTACAAAAATTTGACATGATTGGTTTTATTGTTGCATAGAACCTTATCTCTCCAATCTAGAATCTTTACCGACTTCTCTTCATAAGAGAGATCATTTTCCAGATGTACCAACCTCTGAGTTTAGTACATGTGAGGGATCTGGTATTTACTTCCTTAGGAGTGATACATGAAACAAATCATGAACATGATCCATATTTAGTGGAAGTGAAATATAATAGGCCATAGATCTTATATAGTCAAGGATCTCAAAGGGTAAAATGTACCTTGGTATTAACTTCCCTTTCATTCCAAACCACATGACTCTCTTCGATGGTGATATTCTAAGGAAGACTTTTTCTCAAACATAGAACTCCAAGTACCTTCAATGGTTGTCAACATAGATATTTTTCTAACTTTGAGTAGCTTTGATATGTTTTTGGAAGGCTTGAAACTTATTTTTCATATCTTATACATGATTAGGTCCATGTTTCTTTCTTTCTCCAACTTCATCCCAACAGGTTGGAGTTCTACATCGCTTTCCATACAAAGATTCATATGGAGCCATATGAATACTTGAGTGGAAGTGATTTTTATATGAGAATTAAACCAATGGGATATAATGGTCCCATCCAACTTTGAATTCTAAAGAGTAGGCTTTGAGCATATATTTGAACATTTGAATAGTCCTTTCATTCTGGCCATTAGTTTAGGGGTGATAGGTCAAGAAAAAATTTAATTCATTACTCAAATAATGTTGGAGAATTATCTATAATTTAGATGTGAACCTTGGAGCATGATCAGAGAAAATTAAGAGTGGAACACCATATATTCTCAATAGTTCCTCCACATATATAATTTCAATTTGTTCAAGAGAGACATCTTCCCAAATAGTGATAAATTTGGATGTATTGGTTAGTTAGTAAACCAAAACCCATATCACATTTTTTCCCTTGAATGTATTTGGGAAACCTTTGACAAAGTCCATAGTGACATTCTCCCATTTACATATGGGAATAAAAAATTGTTTCATCATCCCCTTGGGAATTTGTTGCTCTGTTTTAACATGAAGACATATCAAGAACCTTGAGATATATCCCACAATCTCCTTATTCATGTTTTCCCACAAGTAGTGTTTTTGGAGATCATGGTACATATTGGTACTCCCTCAATGGATAGAGAATGTTGAGCTATGTGCATTATCAAATAGATCCTTATTTATCCCAGGTTATGAAGGCACAGAAGGCTAAGTTCCAAACTGAATCACACCACTATCATTGATATGGATATCTTGCGGCCTCCCTTCCTTTACTGCATTCACCTTCTATTGTAACTCCAGATCATCTATTTGTGCCTCCTTAATCTTATATTGGATTGATAGTTGGGAAATCATTTGATATGTATTCCATGAAATTATGATTTCCAAATTCTTCCTTTGTATATCCATGAAGATAGGGTATTTCTCAATCCGTAACATGTATAGAGTAGAAGGTTATTTTCTATATATATCATTAGCAACATTTTTATTCTTTCCAGGATGATAGTGAATAGAGAACTCATAGTCTTTGATTATATTTATCCATATCCTTTGATGCATGTTGAGATATTTTTGTGTGAATATATACTTTAGGATCCTGTGATCAGTATATATTTCACACTTCTCACCATAGAGGTAGTTCCACCAGGTTTTAATTTAAAAAATCATAGTTTATAGCTCTAGATAATGTGTTAGGTAGTTCTACTCTTGGATATTCAACTTCCATGAGGCATAGGATATCACATTATAATTTTCATGAGTACAAAACCCAATCCTTTTTTAAAGCGTCACTGTATATCACAAAATATTCCATACTTTTAGGTAATGTGAGTACTGGTGTATACATCAGTATTCTCTTAAGCTCCTGGAAGCATTCCTCACATTGATCCATCCAGTTATATTTAACCCCTTTCCTAGTTAACTTAGTTATCAATCATGATAATCCTGAGAAATTTCTCAAAAAACATAAGTAGTAACCAAATAATCCTAGATAACTATGTATTTATATGACACTAGATAGTGTATTCCATTCCTCAATATCGATTGATTTTGAAGGGTCCACAAAAAATCCCTCACTTTTGATCACATGTCCCAAGAACGTGAATTGCTTCATCCAAAAGTTACACTTTCAGAACCTGGCGTGGAACTTCTCCTTCCTTAATTTTTCCAACACAAGCCTTATATATTCTTCATATTTATCCTAGATCTTGGAGTAGATGATAATATCACTGATAAACACCACCATAAATTTGTATAGGTAATTTTTAAATACTCTATTCATCAAATCCATGACGATTATAGGGGAATTAGTAAGTCCAAAGGGCATCATCAGAAACTCATAGTTACCATAATTTTTACAAAATGAAGTCTTATAAATATATCCCTTCTTCAAATTTAGATGATGATATCTAGAACATAGATCCACCTTTTATAAGTTCTGAGCTCCTCGAAATTGATCAAACAAGTCATCTATACTCGGAAGAGGATACTTGTTCTTTATGGTGATCTAGTTTAGTTACTGATAATCGATACACAACCGTAGTAATCCATCCATCTTCTTCACAAAGAGAACTGGAGTACCCCAAGGTGATTCACTAGGGCATGTAAAACCTTTTTCTAAATGCTCTGGAAGCTCCTTCTCTAACTCCTCTAGTTATATAAGAGACATCTTATTAGGACACTTTGAGATTGGAGTAGCTCAGGGTATGAGTTATATTGAAATCTCTACCTCATGATCTGGAGGAAGTCCAAGTAACTCTTCAAGAAATACAACACCATATTCTATCATGAATGGAATTTCATCTACATCGACACTTTCCTTTTACTCAACCATTTGAGCAAGGTATGCTTCTTCTCAGGGAATCAGTACACACACCATTGAAGGATTTCCCATATGAGATTGATGATCTTCATTTCATTTATAGAGGATCATGGGATGGTTGGGAATATGAAAAGATATTTCCTTTTCCCGAAAGTTTATTTGTGCTATATATATTGAGAGCCAATATATTCCCATTATATCATCAAATTCCACCAAGGGAAATTTTATGAGATTCACTGGAAGAATATTCCCACATATGCCAATAAGAGAAGAGTCCAACACTTGGGTTGAAATTATTTCACCGCTTAGTGTTTTTATAGATATCTCTACTTCAAGGGTTCAATGATTCTATTATATTGATTTAAAAAACTAGAAATATATAAATGAATGTGTAGAATTAGAATCATATAATAATTTTTCCATTCTTAAGTGAATAGGAAGTGTACCTTATACAACTTCATTTTTCTTGATCAATGTCTATGGTTGTGATGGAATAAACATTTCCCTACTCATTTGGATTTAGTGGTTGATGACACTAATTACCCTCAAGGGATCGAGGTTTAGTGCACTTGCTTTTTTACTTCACCTTCTCCCTATAGTTGTAGTACTAGACCATTGGTGGTTCTCTCCTTTCCTCCACCACATTTTCCTTCCTTCTCCTGTATTTTCAACAATCTAGATCTTGGTGGTCTTCTCTTGCACACTTGAAGCATTTCCCCATCCCTTTGAGGTAATTATCATGATTATTCATCCCACATTTTTGATATATGGGTGGTTTATTTTTCTTTTCACCTTTCTCATTAGATCCTCGAACATGAAATTCCATGTTCAATTTCTTATTACCATAGACATGGGACCATTCTCCAAACTTTATATCCACTTTGAGAGAACATTGAATAGCTTCTTTATAACAACCAATATCTTAAATTGTAAGATCCTTTCAAAGGTGTGGTTTTAATCCACTAAATAATCTATCCATTTTTCTATCATTGTCGATATCAAAACCAGAAGCATACCTTGAAATCCTTGTGAAATTCACTTCGTAGGTGATGACATATTCGACATCATTTTTCATTGAATATATAAATTCTATCACCATATTCTTACAAAGAGTTCATGAGAAATACTTGTTAACAAACATTATCTTAATGTCTTACTACTCCATCTCTTCAATTTCATCTATCAGCTTGGTGTTCTTAATCAAATCCCACCATTGGTCGACCTCTCCATTGAGATGATAAATGGATAGAGTCACCTTATCCATCTTATAAAAGTGTACCACATAAAATATCTTCTACATTGAGTTGAACCACTTTTCCACAACTAGTGGATCATAATATCCACTAAATGTTGGTGGTCGTTTCCGCATAAAGCACTTAATAGCCAGTTTCTACCTCTAGGGTGAAGGAGGAAGTTCTACATTAATTAGGTGATTTTTCAAATCCAGTGGAAAATGGGTAATCTTCACCATGATGTTTTGAAATCCACCACACAAAGAATTAGGAATTTCATTCATGTAATCGCTGCATTTTCCCTGGCACGAGATGTTGTCCTAGTTTCTCCTGGTTCCCACTATTTTCTATAATAGAAAAGGTTAGAAGAAAACAAAAGTCAACAATTCATGAATAAAAAAATTATTAAGTTGTGAAATTAACACTAAAATAATATACTGTGGGATCTCTATGTTTAGAATTTCTTCTTGTGTGATTAAATATAATTAGTATCATATTAGGGTTTTCCACTAAGTTTCTCTAATCATAATTACCAAATTAACAAAAACTATGCATCTGATACCAACTTCAACGACCCTACTTTTCGTACGTTATATTAACATAATTTTAATGATAAAAAACATAATGAAATTACATGAAGAGGATCCAAAGGTTTAGTGTATTGGGAAAACATATAACATAAATAACATTTACCACATAAAACATAATTTTTTTTTTTAATTCATTCTTCTCAATCTTCTTATTATCCCTTGAAATATCTTTAGTACACATAGTCACCTAAGGATATACATCAAAAAGTGGTGAGATAAAATCCTAGTAATATGATATATAAAAACATGAAACAATATAACAGGGGATGAGAATAATAATTATAAACATAATATAGTCATAATATCATAATCATGAGTGGAAACATTAAGAAAAGACTTAGAATGTGGCAATGCATAAAAATTTAACATCATGTCCTAGTGGTCAATTACAACAAAATTTTTTGAACAAAGGTACCATTATTTTCACGCATCATTTCACATTAATTCATCAGATTAATCAGTTTACCAATTTCATTGGAGATCTATAAAATTCCAGGCTCACCCATAACATCATAACATTTTCATTACGCTATATAATTTGAGGAACACCTATCACATCATAACATTTAAATTATCATGCATGCCACATAAAAAAAATATTAGCTAGGAAAATAAAAAAACCCATGGAAAGGAATGGTTTTAACTTCATAAATAATACAGTCATCAATTTTGGGTTCTCAAAAGAAATAGGTAATACCATACTTGATATAAAAACCATAAACCTTAAGTGAGAAGTAAAAGGTGTGTTTTTGAAAGAAAAGTTTTTTTTGGAAAGCATTTTGTTTGACATAAACTCCAATTTTTTTTATATCCCATAAAATATAATATAATTATTAAAAAATTATTATTTAAGGAATAACCATATAGAAAATGGAGTGAAAGAGGGATAACCCGTAGAAATAAAGTTAGGTTCTAGAATTCCGCATACCTTGTATCCAAATAATTTATTCACATTAATGGACTATATAATGAAATTATATTCATTAATTATAAATTAAATAACATTTTATACATGAATATATTTCATTCATGTCTAATTTAGTTCTTTTATAGGCCTTTTTATGAGTTATAGAGTTTAAATTCAATGTTTGGGAGTGCTAATTTTCTTAGATTTTATGAACTCTTCACTTGTACACATGAATGGAAGTTCATGTATAACATGGATAAACAAATAGAACTGAAGTTACATGTTAAAAATAATATTATATGAGTTTAAATGACCTTATAAATAATTTGTTTATATACCATGAGGATCAATCATTATATATAATTTAATGATGATCATTTGGGGTTAATTTGGGCGGTTTATGGATTACAAAGAATATGTTTTGTTTTGTCATTTATCATTTTGTATAAAACATGTTTAGAAAATATAAAAGGGGTTAAAAAAAATAAATATTAAAATATTTTTTCAACCATTTAATGGTATTATTGATAACCTTGAAGGTGCTGAAGGAAAATGGAAGTGCATCACCCACGCTGTAGGCAAATTAACACATCATGGGAAACACTTTCATTTTTATACCCAAAGAGGGAGATATGAAAGAGCATAATGAATAATATTACATTAAAATGATATAATACCATTAAATAAATCATATTGTAGTTATAATGACATTTTCATAAGATAATTTTAGGATAAGAGAAGAAAATAAATGAAATTTGAAAGGTAATTGAAAGAGAGAGAGAGAGAAATTACCTATTGAATACATCTTTTTTGAGAGCCTCTTTAGGGAAGAGGGTTTGGCCTTTTTATTAGACTGAGGGAAAATGGACATGGGGGAGGGGCTAGGGAAGAGCATTGGGTAGATTTTGGAGTAGGTATAAGGCTTGAGAGAGGTGAGGAAATGAGGTTGTGGGGGATGTATTTTTAGTGGAGGGGAGAGAGGTTTTCTCAATATTATATTCATTAATATATTATTTTTACACAAGATAAGTAATAGTGAATATTATTGTAATGCAAAATAGTAATAAGTGCCTTTGAGTTTGATCCAATGGCCATTTACATCATCCATGACTCACACATGATTCTGAAATTCATTTATTTAGCATATTTTGTAAATTATGGAATTTCACAATTAACCAAAAATACAAGTATTCATTATAACCATTCTTTGACGTATAGAATACAAAAAATTAACTCCATTTTATGAAAATAATTTACTAAATATGATTAATTTAATTTTTAATTAAAATCCCAATTTACTTGAAAAATACAAAAATTAAAAACTAATTTTCTAAAATGTTGAAAAATTAATTAAGGTCTCATAAAATTATCATATACTCATAAGACATCAAGACAATATCTTATGAATAAATTTTATGAAAATAAATTTTCTTTTAAATTATTAAATTATTTATTAAATATTCATGACTTACAAAAATACCAATACAATAAATATAATTATGTTATATTATCACTATAAGATGGATAAATTTTATTTATACTATCATTGGTAAGGTTTTTATTCTCAAGGATAATTTACTATTCATAAGGGTCATATTACTATTCATAAGGTTAATATTAGTATTCATAAGGGTATGTTACTTTTTAATGAAAAATAGGTTTGTCTTATCAGACTCCAAACATCACACTGATCACAACAATTTATGTCATATTTTCAAAATTCAAATCACAGAAGTGGAAAAAACATTCTAAATGGTCACATAGTAATTAGTATCATGATATTTCATTGTGTTGACTAATGTGATTTTATTTTATAATGACATTACTAAAAAATTCATAAGTTTCATTGATAAAATTTTGGGTTATTACACCATCCTTGGAACTCCCAATTTGGAATCCACATATCACTCTAGGTATAATATAAACAAACACCCTATAAGTCCATCTGTGTAAGACCTCTCAATAAGCAGTGTATTTATCTAGGTGTGGTGTAACATCACATTTATTTGAGTCCTTTCTTAGTGGTCCCTTAAGGGAGCCCAAGTATCACCCTTGGAATATATGATCAAATTACCTTTGAGTATGCCATTGGAAAACCATATGGAGTACTTGTATCATATGAAATATAAATGTCAGCCCCTATAAGTCCATCGTTTAAAAACCATTTCAGGATTCGAAGTGTCACTTGAGCTTAAGAAAGGTACAATACAATTGTTTTTATCAATGGAATTATTCATTTTTATCTATTTACCACTCAATGCATAGAATTATTTAATAAATTAAATATCTTTTAATCGATAGCACTTAAACATGTCAATGTAAAAACCAAGAAAATTTATCTTAGAACTCACCAAAAAGGGTGTTCAAATTCTTGTCTAAGAATAGATGTCTTATTCCTTAATTTACTCACATGGGAAATTCATAATAACAAGAATCACATGCTTTACCGACCAATTCATGGAAAAGGTCTAGGGTCCTAGAAACCATTCCCTATTCATTATCAATTCAATTAATAATTGATATTATAGTTTTAATGAAAATTAAAACTCAATTATCAATTTAATATTCAACATCACATTACTAGGGTTAAAGGTAACACCTAAATGGTATCCATCCCTATTCCATATTGACAGCCCATTTAATTAAACTACACTCAAATGGGTGACCTCAATTTAATGGTCCCCAACCTATAACCATCCATTTATGGGCCTCTTTAATTACATAGGCCACACCTAAAAATTCAAATCAAGATAAAAAATTCATTTCAAAGACACTCTTGAGAATTAGTTTCATGAAAAAATTATATAAATAAACCCTTTTATATTTAATGAAAGCAATGATACCACTAAATATTGGTTTGTATTTGATATCTTGTTCAGTATAAGATCTTGATTTGACTTAGATTAGGAGAAAATAGAAGAATGGATGAATAACCTATTTATGGGGAAAATTATATTTCACCCAAATTTTTTATATTATACCAATGAAATTTAGGAATGAAGAAAAAGGAATCAATAAATCGACTATGTGGATCCAACGTGACTGAAGACACTCAAATATGGTACCAGATGGAGGAGGTCCTTTGATTTCAAGTTTAGTCACCAAAGAGGGATTTAAAATGGAGGTTCTACTGTGAAACAAATGAAATGAATCTCTGGATATAAATAGATTTACATAACGTATTTTTTTCTTTTACCCAGATGTATGGGGTCTCATGGTTTGGTGGAATTCATTGAGAAAACTGTGCACCAATAAAGTACACATAATAATAGGGAATGGAACATCACACGATTTCCCCATATGGTTTGATAAACCATACGAAACTGGAAAAAACTGCACTGTTAAAATTTCATAAATGGACACAGGGCCATGAAACCAAAATTTCATGTTATGGACAAGAAGTGCAAGATCAATCTACTCTATACACATTCCTTACATGTTTATTCAAACCCTGTGACCTTCCCCGCACGGTTTGTACAAACTGTGCCCCATGACTTTTCCATCCCAATAGTTCGGTTACAGGCTTCTAATGATCCCAAAACACCTCCATTACCCTTGTGACCCCAAAGGTCATTCATTATAGTATATAGTTTAACATTTAAAATGAAAATTTATGGAAATAAAAGGAAAAATACATCAAATAAGATCCAAGTTCCTGCAGTTTTGGGTAAGAAACTATATTTCACTATATCACGCTTCTTTTGTACAATCTACTGTCATTATATTCCTATGGTATCTCTTACTACTCCCCCTTAATATTTTTTGATTTCCTACTTTTTATTTATATACTAAATAGTATATGGACTTTTCATGAACATGTCCTTTTTTAAGTAGATGAAGAAAATTTCTATGATGACTTCAGAGGATCTTAGGGATACAATCTGATGAAAACCGCATACGACGGTCGTAGCATAGAGATAAAAATCTAGGGTATCATATTATTTTACATTTCTAGTTTTATTAGGTTCAAACATATTTCTATCCCAGTGTGTATTTTTACCCTTTATATTCAAGTTTTAACAATCATACTCTAGTACACCTAATGTTTGTTTTCATTCTTGGATTTCATTCTAGCTTTTGAATATTTTTATTTTCATTTCCCTCTTAACATATTCACTCATATGGACAGGTTTGTGAATAAAGGTACTTTGGAAAAGGATACCAATTTAGGATATTCCTTTTGGTATTTATCCCCACCCCTAGCCTATAGGGGTGGGATTAGGGTATTTGCATCTTGAGCACTGACATGGGTCAGGTTGTGAATATTTGGTACTAAAACATTTCATTCCTTGAAACATTATCTAGAGTATTCCACCTGTGGGGATTTTTTTGAGATTTGTGAAATAGTTTAAAAGTGTTCCAAGTGAGGCTTTCAGGACCAGGAAACTAGTGATAGTGTGGGAGGATGATATATCCATTTATTATGTCTTCAATTACATACTTGTCCACTCGACATACCAATATATTGGTTAAATGGATCATTGGTACATTCTTCATATAAGATTTATTCTTTGACTATCCTTCATGAGTCATCTCCCAATTTCTGTTATATATATATATACTCATATGACCGTGGTACATCTTGATAAATCACAGTATTCCACCACAACACTAGTAATATAGGATACCAATTATGGATTGTGATTATTGTCCAATTAGAAATGAAGAATCAATACAGGGTCCAACCCATGAGATTATTACTATTGGTTTAAAGGTAGATGCACCTAAACCTGTTGAGTAGAAAATCATTACAGTAGAATAGGATGAGGATGTGTGTAGGATTACCGTGCTTTACAGGTTATAGCGCTAGAGGCCACTGAGGTTACAAGGCAAGCTTGGTACTCAGGCAGTAGTGGAATGGCTAGAGTTGGTGGCCAATATCTTCAAACTCATTCTGGCCCTGATGGATCTGGTGGTTTCACTGGTAGATATCCTTTTCAATGGAACAATTGGTCACTGGTGGAGCCTTTTTTTTTCAAATACATGATAATTCAAAACTCTTATGGAATGTCTAATAACAACTATGACATGAGGAATTCTACCCCTTGTTTTTTCACCCAGTTAAGAACTAGGATATTTTGGAGCAGAAGTAGGGAGTGATGATAGTGGCTGAGTATACAGTGATGTTATCATACCTTATATGGTACTTTCTTTACAAGATCTATGATGGATAATTTTGAGCACAAAATTTTGAATGCGGACTCCGCAAAGAGATCCATGGAAGAATGGTTCCCTTGTACATCCACACCTATATGGGGGTGCCGGAGTAGAACTAGTGATAGAGATAATTATTTCACGTGGATTCCAAACAGTTGGCGATAGAAGTGGGTGCCAAAGAGATTAGTCATCTATAGGAGCTAGTATATTCCAGGTGCTAAGATATCGACATAAGATACCTCCCCATGATTAGACTCATACACATGGTATGGGTAAGACTAGAAGTCCATGATAGCCTAGAGAGGGGAAATTATTGTCTTATAATGGGCGATGTCATGTAGTGCATGACTGCTCAACCAGATTTTCTAATCTATATAGGCATATAGATGATGAACCTCCATGATAGAGGTAGAACCATGATTAGTGATCTCCCAAGAAAGGAAAAGGTGGTCCCCAGGGAGGAACGGTTTTCATAGTTCCATTATGATCTATGGGTGGTGCAGGATATAATGTGATCCTTCCACCATCACCACCAATAAGGTCAATTATGTCCCAGAAAGTTGGAAGCTTCGGCCACAGACAGTTGTAGTCTTTAGGGGCTTATAACCCTGAATCTTATGAGTTTATTAGATATACGATGAGTTTTTATTCTACTCTTACTTTATTTTTAGACTACAATAAAAATGGAATATAGAAATGAACCTATATACATAGTTCTATTTTCTCATTGCTATATGTTATGATATAGGAAAATTTATCTACATAAAAATCTTTATAATAGTTAAACCCATGGGAAAAAAAGTACCCATGGAAATTGGTCCTCAAATATTTTACCCCCAATGTGACTCCTCTCCCTACCATAATATCCTCTCTCAAATCCTTATCTCTCTTCTGATCATCAATGATTGATCCCTTATCCCTTGTCCGATCCTCACCAGATTGTCTATTTAGTTCATCCACCCCCCACATGATCCCTCCCATCCACTTCATCATGAATTACTATCCTTTTCCACCCACTTAGGCATACATTCCTCCTCAAATCATTGCATCATCTGAATTGAGACCTTCCACGAGTGGGATCTATGCGAGTCAACCACTACACATTATACAAATATTGTTCTAGTAACTCCTTCCTGAAAAGTGACCTCCCAAGAAATTCACACCTATCTCTAGATATTATCCTTCCATACCTCTGTAATCAATAGTTCTTTTAAATGTTCTCTCCCTAATAAAATTTTTTTATTGAAAAAAATATAACTATAAAAAACTATGGACTTTACTATTACTAATAATGTTTCATTTCATATTTGTTATTTATAATTTTATACCCACAAATCACAATTTCTATATTTTTATAATGTGAGATATTCTCTGCAATCATACACCATGTATTTTTTCATCCAATTTTTTACCACACAAAATTTATGATGTTTTTGTATCAAAATCACATCATCTCCTAAACCCAGAACCTAACCTCTTAATGAGATATTTTATCCCAGGAGAAAGTGAATGGTATAAGAATATATATTGTTCGCTATATTGTTTTAATCACTCATTCCATTAGATAAAATTCAATACCCATGACTATTAGTAATTTTTTTTCATGTGAATATGGGTTTTTATATGTCTCATGTATATTTAATCAATATAAAATAGCTAGGTTTTATTTATGTTCATTCAAAATATTCTAACTCATTGAAAATTTTCATTTCATATTAAATTCTTATGATACATTTAATGTCAATTATTGTATGATCCATATCATTACAACTATTATTGATTTAATATTTTATACAAATGAAAGACATTACAAAATATTATTTATTTTTCTTTTTATTTTTGAATTTACTAACTATAAATTAACTAAAATTTACATTATATTAATATTCCTTAATTTTTATTTTCTGTTATAAAATGATTTTTTAGTAGTCCATTTTCTTTTTCCCACTATCTTAAAAATGGGTTTTTAATATTTTTCTTTCTAAGAACTCATTACATGTCATTTTACGAATAATATTGGTTATATCTCTATTATTAAATTTACATGAAGAATATGTTCCCCAAGATCATGATTATTATTCAACTGTATTGGTGAAAATAATGGTTCGATTAAGGTAAAAAAGAAATATTGAATACTAAAATTCATAGTTTATTAGATATCTAAGGAATGAATTTTCATTATTTTTATCATTTTATCTCAAACATGATAGATTTATTTCAAGTAAAAAAAATCAATTGTGGATTTTCATTTTATATATAGTGGGTTATAATGAAAAATGATTTTCAATAATTTTACTACCACCGATGTGATAGTGAAATCTTAGTATGTACTCTTTTCTAGTGAGTTTCAATGCTAAAATTAATGGTTGGTTCATTGTTTCATAATATGGATTTTTCATTCATATATCTATTATTATAAAATGATTATTAGAAATATTAGAGTTAATCCTTAATGTTTGGGTGTGGATTATTTTTTATTAGTTGACTCTATTTTTATTGATTATTTTTGTTTCAATTTTCTTATTGTAAATATGTGGTAATTTTCTTAATCCTCTTGAAATGTTTAGTTAGAAGTATTATGTGTTTGTGTCAATTAGTTTATAAGGAATTGATTTTTTATAATAATATTTACATTAATATTTGTAAGGGGTATTTGATTATTTTTTTGTTATATATTTTTGATGTTATGATCTATTCTTTAATTTTTTTTATTAAAGTTATTTGATGTTACGATCTGCAATAATTTTCTTTCATTCCTGATTATGTTGACTAATTTGAAAATTATGATTTTTTTAAAATTATTATATAATCATATAATATAAAATTCTTTATATGGATAAAATATTTGTATTCATAGATAATAATTCATTTTTTCAGATTCCAGATAATATAGTAATATTTAAAAATTATTCATTTTTTATGTTTTGAAGACAGCTCGATTATGGAATATATTGTTCAAGTTTACACATTATTTTGTTCCAAAATAAAATTTAAACCAATTATTGTTTACTTGTCCATCTATAAAGAATATATCAATTCTAAATACATAGATACCAATTTAATCAATTGATTCTCAATGAATGTTTAATTACTATATTTCTAGGTGAAATTTCAGTGTATTGTTGAAGTCCATATAAGCACCATATTTAAGTCCATTTCATAATTCCAGGTTTCAAAAAAGAAAATTCTAGGTGAATTATTCGTTTATGGGCATGAAATTTCATATTTTTAAGAACTTCATTAGTCAAGATGTTATTTTTCATCTTCAAAGTATATCTCTAGAAGGGCACACATGTAGTTTTTTTTTCAATTCCAGATGTATGTTTTTCAATCACTCTAACAGGCAGGCATTGAATTGATGATTAGTTTTGAAATTTTTGACTGTTATCTTGATTTTCATTTATCTAGATCTACTGAAAGCTATAGTATAATTTTTTTTGGTTTACCCACACATCACACCATTTTTTCAATTATCCTTCCATTTTTACCACCTCTAATTTTTTAGAAATTATTTTTTATTCTTTCTAGTTTCAAGATGTCTATATTTACTTCTTGGTTTGTAATTTTAAGATTGTTGATCTGCCTATTCTTTTAATAAATTATTTTTTAAATCAACTAATGTTTCACTATATGTTGGGACATTAGCTCAATGTGCCACAAAACATAAATGTGTTTTTTAGGTGAAATATGAGATTAAACAACCAAGATTAAAATTATATACTGAAAAATTTTATTTAATGAAATTACATATGACATTTAATTTTTTGATGAAATTAATATGAAGTTTTGTTTTCTATCTATGATAAAATAAATTGATTCTTTACCTAATTAATTTTTTTGTGTTGATATTTTTCCAATGAACTAGTATTTTTAAATCATTTTATTTATTACTATAACATTATCATTGTAGTTTTCAATAAATTTAATTAGCTTATTTCTTGATTTATAGTATTTACTTTTTAATATTTTAAAATTAAAACATGTTACATGTAGTGACAATAAAAATTATAAAATATTATCCATTTCTCACATTCTTAATTTACTATGAATAATATTCAATTTAACTTATTTTAATTTATTTATAGTATTTTTTAGGATTCTCTGATATCTCTAATCTACACTTTGTTTTCATTTATTTTTTTTAATTTTCAAATTATGTGAATTTATTTAATTTTTACTCCTTCCTTTAATTTTTTACCTTATTTTTATATTTTTACATATTTAATTTATACTCTTTTTCATATTCAAATATAATTTATTTTTTACAAGTATGAAAAAATAATGTTTCTTTAATTTTAACACAATATTTTTAATAAAAATTTCATATAATTGATTTTATAATTAACATCAATTAAATATGTATTTTGTTATAATTTTTTTTGTTATTTATTTTCATATGTAATTATTTGGTTGAATGTAATTATTTTTCATTTTGTGTGTTTCTTTGTAACATTTCCTCATGTTAAATTTTTTGGTAATTGGAGGGGGATTTTGAATTATTCTTAGATGCTAAGTTTTTTTAGGAATAAAATATTTATTTATCTCATATATTTTAAAGACCCAGAATTTCCCTGAAATGTTTTTTTCTTAAATACATGGGAATTTTATGAGTCCATGAAAATTTACGGTGCTTGATTCTGAGCCCCGGTGTGCCCAGAAAAAATTTCTAAAGTTTTTTTCGGGTACGTTCAGTAAACGTATGAGAGGGATTTTATAACTTTTGTACCAGTGCTTAGGATTGAAATCTGAGGTCACTGTTGAACTCACAACGCCAATATTCGCTTAAGAAGACTTTCACCTTGACAGAAGTTGGTTGAGAATGAAAGTTAGTTTTTGGGTTTTTAATTAAATAAAAATAAGTGTGTAGCTTATTTTTATTTTTGGTGGTGAAAACCTCCAAGAGGTGGTTAGAGGTGGGGGACACTAAACCATAACCTCCCATGAATGGTTATGTTAGTGCGGCCCACTCGCACATAACCTCCCTTGGAAGGATATTTTTCAATGGGGACCACCTAAGGATGAAACCCTTTAACTCCCCATTTATGGAGCTACCACCCATTAAACCTCTTGAACTCCCATAATTAATTTGTGCCTACACATAAGAATTAATTAAGTGAAGATCCCCCTTTAATTAATTCTACATTTGAATTCATGCCAACCATTAAAATAATGGATAATCTATTATTTCATTTTGGTTGGAAATATTCTTTTGGTGGAACAGAGGAAGAGGAGAGATATGGAGAACCATTCTCCCAATGAAGAACTTGAAGAATGCTGGCGACGCTTCTTCCTCGGTCTTCTACCCCGGACACTTTCTGACGCTCGAGCTTGAAATTGGGAGTGCGTGACGAATGCGGAGAATGACGAATCGATGTTCGCTTTCTGCAAAATCATCAATGAACAACAATACAAGGTAGGTGTTGTTTTATGATTTGAGTTTGAATTTGTTCAGTTCTACATCATTCACTCATGGGTAATATTTTTCCAATTGATAACACCATAACGTGGAGGGCTCAAACCGCATGAACATGGCATGAACCTCCCCCGTTGTTTTTCCTCTTTTGTGGATGACCGCGACGGAGCAACGATGGTCGGCATCGGGCCGACCACAGATAATCCGGCGGTGCAAGGCTGCTGGGTCTCCCAAAGGGCACAACGCCGTCGCACTATGCGAAGGAGAAGGGTGCTGCGGCCAGGCTGGGCCGTGGTGGAAGGTTGTGGTGCCGTCGTGCTATACGGAGGACGAGAGCCATGACTAGGCGGGACGTGGCGGAGGAGAAGGGGCGGTTGGCGTCGGGCCGGCCACCGGCGGTGTGGAGCAGGACCCCGATGGGTCCCCCGTGAGATGGACTGGTGTCACCTGGCATCGGTTGGGACTCCACCTGAACAGATTTGCGGTTCAAGAGCCAAGGAGCACGCGACTTTCACCCTGGACGCAGCTAAGGCGGACCCCCTGCGGGCCACCGGGCCAGACCCATCGTGGGCCGGACTGCCCCCTCAGGACAGGTTAGACCCACAGACCGGGTCTGAATTGCGAACCAGGTCAGACCCCGGTCTGGGCTCGGGTCAGGCCGAGTCAGTCCGACTGGGTCGGACCGGACTCAGAACCGCTATGACCTATTTTCACCTTTTCGCCCATAACTTGGGCTACGAGTGTTCGATCGACGAACTGTCTATGGAGACAGAAAGCTTGGAGTGAGATGTTTATTTTAGAATAACCCACTTGAGGTTTGGACATAGTTGGGGTATGGTCGGGTTGGTTTGAACCTAAAATCAAATAGTGCCCCTGGAATAGAAATGGCAATAACTCACAGACCGAGCGTCTGATTGACGCGCTATCTGTTGTGTTGAGACCCCTATGATAAGGCTTACCTTTGAGATACTTCTACTTGGGAATTTGTGATAGTTGGAGTATCGAACAATAGCTCATGGAGTGGATCTTCCCAGAGACGAGAGAGCCGAGTACGGAGACCTAGTAGCTGGCTGATACCTGATTACTGTTGATCTTTCGACTCGGAGTGTTTCGACTAGCCCAGTGGGGAATGCCTCTGTGTGATGTTGTAGAACCATAGTGGGGAGAGCCTCTGTGTGATGCGGCAGACCCACGTTACTCGACAGGAGGAGTATCTCAGTAGGCTATGAGGGAGAGCGCCTCTATGTCACACAGCAGACCCATATTTGGGAGCGCCTCTGTGTGACACAACAGACCCACGATACTCGACAAGAGGAGTACCACAATAGTCCAGGATAATGGGAAGCACCTCTGTGTGACACGGAAAGCCCACTATACTTGATAGAGGAGGAGTACACCAGCATCCAAGTTTTTTACAGTTTGACTGGGAGTGTTACATGTTACCACCCCTAGAATAAAATCTTGGTTTTGAGCTGAGTCAATGAATTTTGTGTTTTCCTCATGATTGAGATGGGTTACTAGATAACTTAGGTATATGTATGGGCATATACCTAAGTAATGGATATCTGTTGATTTCATAATTTTTGGTTTATCCTTGTTGGAATTAGTGAGACCTTAAGGATCTCGGGGTCCCAACTAAGTATCTTTATACTCACCCCTGCATGGGCTATGCCCACACCTCGTTGTGTTGGATGCAGACGACAGACATCGCTGATTGCAGTAGAGTGTAGCAGGACTGGACGGTACCCGGAGGTGGGCCACTCGATGAGATAGTACAAATAGGAGACAAACGGATGAGAGTGCTGAGGAGGCCATCTATACCAACCCTTCAGGTAGGAACCCTAAAGGACGACCTAGTAGCTGCTTAACATTTCTTCAGTTGTACTTTCTTTCAGTTGTACTTGTACTTTGCTATTGGACTTGTATTTCTGGCCCTTGTTACTTTCCATCACTTCTTTTGTATACAGTTATACTTAGTGTTTTTCTTATAGTTGTGTACTCTTTTGTGTCTGTTAGCTGTTATAAAGGAAATTCCTTCCTAGTTTAAGAATTTATGCCTTTGTTGCTAGTCGCCAGCCCCTAGCCTATGGAAGTCGGGCTTGGGGTAGTCACGATACGGGGCCTCGGGGATGAGTCGTGACAAATTGGTATCAGAGGAGTCGGTTCAACCACAAAACTTAGAACTCCGATCTTTCTTTTTTGTGAAGAAATAGTGTTAAGGGTACTAAGTGTGGTTTTTAGTTCATGGAGTCCAGTGTTAGTGCGGGCGGCCAACGTATCCATACACGGTGGATTAGTACTCAGCGAGGTTCACTGATATCTTGCGCTACTCCACATATATTGTATGGGACCCATTCTTCAAGTCCTGGACCTTCGATCAGGGGATCAGGTGAGAGATCAGGGCATCAATGATCTCACTCAGTATCCCGACGCAGGCGAGAGTGTTAGAGAGTGCCCCCCTAGTGGAGAGTTTCCTTGCTGAGAAATCACCAGCAGTGAGACCCACTCCTAGTCGACATACAACGGAGTCTTCTACAGCTGGCAGTAGACATATTCCGCATAGGTCCAAGAGGACCCGACCCACATGTGGATGAACACATGACTCAGGATCCGATGTGCGGGGCACCATGGGTAGTGAAATATATGCCAGGATCAGATAGTGTTACTCATGCTGCGGGCAGAGTCACATGGCTCGTGTCTATCTGACCCACCATTCAAATGATCAGTAGACATTTGAGGGACCTCCCAGGTAGAGGAAGATGATCGATCGAGGCGGTCCGCAAGGATCAGGCAGACGTGGCAGAGGATCTGGTCATGCAGCTGGTAGTGGACGACATTACGAGGTGTTACCACCACAACCAACAGGAGGTCAACCCCGACCGCCGGGAGGAGGTGGATAGGAGATAGCTTAGCTTTAGGCAGCTAAGGCATATGACCACAGTGCCCTGGAGATGATTTGAGGTATTATCTGTGTCTACTCCACCTTATCTATAGTTCTTATAGACACAAGTGCTAGTCATTCTTTCATTTCCACTGCCATCGTTCGGAGCTCAGAGATTCTGACGGAGCCGTTGGCTCGATCCTTACGGCTAGAGACTCCTCCAGGAGCAGACTCGATGATTACTCACTGGTGACGGTAGTGTGATCTTACTCTAGGAGGTGAGAGATTCAGCTGGGATCTCCTCATAGCGATGTCGAGGCCTTACGACGTCATCTTGGGTATGGACTGGTTATCTACAGTCCATGCTCAGATTGACTGTATTAGGAAAAAAGTGCAGTGTGTCTGCACAGATGGGACCAGGTTCACCTTCACCGGTGAGAAGAGAACCTTTGCAGCACATGACAGACTTACTCGGAGAAGGGTGTAGCCGATCACTCACTAATTGTCTTGACTTACCCTCGGAGCAGTTGATGTGGAGAGTCTTACTTATCCTATAGTAGCGGACCAGTACACTGATGTTTTCCCTGACGATGTTCCAGGACAACCTCTACACCGAGAGGTGGACTTCAACATTGACCTATACCCGGGATGACACCAATATCTACTCTAGCATATTAGATGGCTCCCGCTGAGCATCGTGAGCTATGGGTACAGCTGGAGGACTAGCAGGGGAAGGGATTCATCCGACCCAATGTTTCTCCCTAGGAAACCCCTATTTTGTTCACCAAGAAGGCGAATGGGAGCTTGAGGATTTGTGTTGACTACCATCTCCTAAACCTGCTGACTGTGAATAACAAGTACCCAATCCCAGGGATTGATGACCTCTTTGATCAGCTGAAGGGATCACAGTGGTTCATGAAGATAGACCTCAGATCAGGCTATCACCAGCTCAGAGTTTGAGACGAGGATGTGTATAAGAAGGCCTTCAGGTTTCTTTATAGACACTACGAGTTCTTGGTTATTCCCTTCGGCATAACCAACGCTCAAGCAGTGTTCATGTGTCTCATGAACATGATTTTCCAGCCTTACCTCGATCACTTTTTCATGGTCTTTATCAATGAAATTTTGATCTACTCGACTACTAAGGAGAAGCATGACTACTATTTGAAGGTAGTACTGCTGTTCTTTTCTAGAGATCTACATTAAAAAGAAAAACTTACAACTTGACAAATGTAATGCTTTAAAATGGGAAATTTCATTCTTGTAACTAGATAATTCACATAGAATGGTTTTTTGGAATCCTGGAATATTAAAATGGAGTTTTATAGAGTTATTTGATAGACTTAAACATTACACTAAAATTTCACAAATAAATATTTTAACTAAAATTCATTTCACATCAACTGATTTACTTGGTCACTGTGTATTGGCCATTTTTAGTTTCTTAGTAGATGGAAAACTAAATAATGGCTGGTTCAATATGTATTTAGGAAGACTATAATGTGTGCACCTAAAAAATTGATATTTATAGTATATAGAATCTGATAAATGTATAGCTGTCTAGGAATCTTAATTTTTTTAAACATATGGAGAAACATAGATCACATGATTTTACAATCAGCTTACAAAATAAAAGTATTAAAATTAGTAAAAAATATAAGGGTATAGGTGATGACACCCAAGAGGTTAAGGAGGACTTGGGCGTGGTGGTAGGCATAAGGGATAAAATTTATTTTCCTACTTTGTTTTGTTTGATGATGTATGCCACTTGTATCCTATACTCTCCTTGTTTCCTTTGTTGTTTTCTTCTATAATACTTTTTTTGGTCTATGGGGGCACCTGTGGTCTGCACTTTTCTGGTATAATGAATGAAAAAAATTAGAACAGACAATAAGATCAAAAAACTATAATAAAAAATTAAAACAAATAAACCATAACATTAGTCAACTACAATACGAAATTATAAAATACTCAATAAAAAATATAAATGTAGACTATATAAGATCAAATAATTTCATTATAAATAAATTTAAAGGACCTCATAACACTTCTACATAATATTTTCAAGATTATTAATACTATTGAAACTTGTTTGGAATAATAATATAGAAACAAAAAAAAGGATTCAATAAAAATTGAGTGAATCGGTGAAAACTAATCCACATGTGAACATTTAGGATTAAAATACAAATTTATAGTTATCTTTTTATGAAACAATATAGGATTAAACTCAATAATATGAAATAATTAAGCAAACATAAAATGATACACCATGTAATTTTAGTGTTGGAACTCACTCATAAGGAGTACAGACCGAGCTTCCACTATGAAATTGGTGGTAGTAAACCTATTGAAAATGATTTTTCATAGTAATCCACTATCTATAAAATTAGAATCCACAATTCATATTTGAGACTTGAAATGAAGCTATCAATATTGCAAAAAATTAAATGAAATAATGAAAATACATACCTTTAGGATCCACTAATCTATGAATGTGAGTGTTCATTATTTCATATTTACCTTAATAAAACCATTTAATTCACCGGGATAGTTGAATAATAATCATGTTTCTGGGGAATGTCTTGTTCATTTAATGTGAATAATAGATATAGATCCAATATTATTTTCAGACCCCCATGTACTAAGTTCCTGAAAAAAAGAACACTAAAAACCCATTTGAAAGACAGTTTGATAAAGAAAATGACTGGGTAAAAACATTTTTATAACTGAAAATAAAAATTTAGAAATATTAATTCAATTAAAATATTATTTTAGAGATATTTAGGTAATAAAAAATAAAATAGTTTAAATATATTTTTAGTAATGTCTTCCATTTGAATAAAATATTATACCTAGAATAGATGTTCTTATATGGATCTTAAAAAATTTAAATTAATTGTAACATGGGAATTTAAGATGAAATGAATATTAGAATTGAGTTAAAAAAAATTATATAAACACAAATAAACCATAGATATTGATATATTAATTAAATACAAGTGTGATAAATAAGAATACTATATTCACATGAATAAAATTCTAGATTTTCATGGGTATTGAATATTATTATAATCCATTAGTGATTGAAATAAATATGCATAATTTTAAATATTTATAAAAGATCCAGTTTCTTATAGGGTAAAATCTCTTATCAATAGGTTAGGTGAAGGTTTTATAGGTTTACAAGATTTGGATATGGAAATATAAAAATATGGTTTGGTAAAATATTTAATGGAAAAATACAGGGTGCATGATTTTAGAGAATATGTCACATTGAGAACATATAGAAATTTTTATTCATGGGTATCAAACTAAAAAAAAATATTAAACCGAACAAGAGTAGTTTTAGAAAAATCCCATGTTTTTTATAGTAATTATTTTTCACAATTGACACATCAATAGTTTGGTGGAGAACCATGAAAAGAATTGATGATTATAGAGGTATGGCTAAATGATCACTACAAATGGGTATTAATAGATTGGGAGAGAAGTCATTGTGAAGCAGTAACCACAACAATATTTTCATAATTTTAGGGATTAGATCCTGTAGACCCCTCTCATGGAAGTTATCCATTCATACAAGACACTTATTAGAGGAGGAAAATAGAAAAATGGGGTGTAGTAGGAGATGAATGTGTAATTAGGGGGATGCAAGGGATTGAATGGGGGATGAAGGAAATGATTAGAGAATACGATAAGGATTAATCAAGGGGGAAGGGATCAGTCAGTGGCAGTTATTCAAGGGATAATGGTTTAAGGGAGAACATTATGGGTGAGAGAGGAGTCAGGAGGGAGATAAAAAATTTGAGGACCAATCATAATGAGCACCTTTTACCTCACTGTTTATCTATTCTAATTCCATGGATTTCAAATAACCATAGATATATAATAAACTATACCAATAGACAAACTAAACCATGTCAATAGTTCATTTTTATTGTATTGATTGAATCTTTTTACTATTTTTCACCCCCAAATGTCTCCACATAGATGGTTGGATTTGTGCATACAAATACTTAGGCAAAGGCCTATCATTTAGGATATGACTTTCTGTGCATGTTGCCACCCTGGCCTATGGAGGTGGGATTGGGGTTTTTGCGGCTCGTGCCTCAAATTGGGTTGGGTATTGACATTATCATTGAGATCCAAAACATTCATATTCCACCATTATTAATGACATGAGATTACTACAATATATCTCCCATTTCTTGAAGTCAAATCCATAATAGTTATATTAAAAATAATATACACATTCTTAATAGAATCCATACAAAATAAATGGCTATGGGATATTATAATGAACATTAAAAAATTCATCAACAAAATTCTAATCTTGTATGTGTTTGAGATAAATGTGTTTTAAATTTGATTTTTTATATGTGACACTCAAACCCTTCCAAATATTACCAATTATATCAAAATTATAATTAAATTATTTATATTGATAATAAAATTAAAAATTATTATATATAAGAAGATGAAACTTACACATACCCAGGCACCTCAACCCATGAATAAATTTTTCCTTTTCCACCACTTATATTTAAGGTAACAAGATAAAAATTTGAATCTAAAGAACATTTTTTCCAGATCTATATTAACCAAGGAAAATACACCACACCTTCAATCCATTGAGTAATATTTTAAATAAAAAAATAAATAAAAAAATATAAAAAAACTTTAAACCTTTTTAGTAATTGACATGTCGATTATAAAACTATTTACAGGAATGTATATTTAAAATAGTTTGAATCAAAAAAAATATTATGTTTCCTCACATAATGGGAAAACCCCATACCCTTTCCACTCTACTTAAACATGGAATAAAACCTAAAGTATAATATTAGAAATTATATACCTGAAGATTTATATTTTAATAGGATAATATCCTAAACACAAGAAATTAAACACACACTAAAACTATATATGAAAACCAATTAACAGGTCACTCAAATCATAAATATTCTTATTAAAAAAATGTGCATTTACATTTAAAAAAAAATATTTTAATTTTTACGTAAAAAATATAATTCAATGTTTATTTTTCTGAAAAATGGCCATTTTCCCATTCAATCAAGTAATCCATTTAAAAATCAATTTTAGAACATCATTAACTATTTATATTCATTTTCAAGTCAAATTCACTATATCGACTAAAAAATAATTTTATAGACATCACTATAAAAATAATAAAATTTAATTACTAACCAATTTTTGAATTTCATAGCCCCCAAAAATCCATTATTACTTTAAATTTATTTTCAAAATAAATAGTAAAAACAATATTAATTTTGTATAACAGATAACTAAAATACATAATTTTATAGATGTATAAAACATGCATTCAAATAGTATATATAAAAAAACGCAATGATTAAAAAAATTATAAAGGAAAAAATAAATTGAATATTGGGATAAGGAATAAAATATGATATCTCATGGTAATTTAAGAAGGATTTTATCTTTGGGGGAAATTACCATAATATAATGGGAATTAATGAATCTTAGTTTGTAACTATATGACTATATTAAGAAATGAAATAACAATTTATCCATGTAGAGCATGTTCTGAGAGAGTATAGATCATTTGAATGACACTAAAATCTATGTTGACAGGGTTCTATTAGAGAATAAAATAATCCTCTAAGATAATCATCCAAATTTGAATATCACTGGTACAATATTCACCATGACAATTTATTTTTGGGTTCAGAATAATTTATTTAATGAAGATGAATATGAATTAATAGGAAAATATACAAACCTATTGAGTTTTAAATAATGAAATCCTATAGCCACAAGTATAGAACCATGTTGACTAGAAGATAAAAAATTAGGGAGGGAACCCGAGATAGAGGATATAATATTATGATCAAAGTATCCATCCAATGACCTACTAGATTAATTATCTTTCTTCAATATTTTGTACTTATATTCCTTGATTACAATTTTTTCAGAGGATTCATTACAATGGTAGTTTCATAATTTATTCCTTATTCAATGTTCAACTATTTAACTTACTATGATTGTGGATGACTATTATTCCTTCATTTTCATCAAAAACATTATTCATAAATCTTGAGGGTATATGACCATAGAGAATTGAGTGAGAGATTAAATTATAGGCTCAACAAAATAATTAATGTCTAGTTGAAAAAATATTATATAGATTGTTGTATAAGTGTTATAATCCACATCTGTATTGATTAGACAACCCAAAAACATGATCAATATCAAATGAAGTTGAGATCACATCACACATTCACGAAAGAAAATTATGATTCTATGTAAGGTATGATAGATGACTTCATGGGTAGTTTTTGAATAATTATAAAGTCCATAGGTAATCCTAATAAGTAAATGTGTGTAATTTAGTTGTTGTAATTAACCACACTATCATAAACAATAATTTATTTGTTTATATGTCAATTGTGATCATATCCTCAATATATGTAAATAAATTTTGAAAACTTGAACATCTTGAGTGTCAAACTGAGCTAATAAACCTCTCATTTCTTCCCTTTTTATCAATACTAAATTATTCACTTTTTAATTTTCTATAAATACTCCCCAATTACATTTTTGATGAGAACCATTCCCAATAGAGAAAAGGCATGGTTTTCATTGTGTAAAATTATTCTATGGTTAATGTTATCTTAGAAATAAATCCTTAAGAAGTTTTAGGAAATATTTTTTGGGGATATAGGTTATGTAACATTTTTCATCGAAAACAACATATAATTTATAGAATAAAAAATTATAAAAAATAAAAAAAATGAAAACATAAAAAATAAGGTGAATTATATTTTTTCCCATTTATATGTTCTTCCTCTTCATTTTTGTGTAGAAACCATCTAGAATAAAACACATTGTTTTATGTTGTTCAATTTAATAAAAAACATGAGGGTATATCTAACCATTCCATTAGCTACTTCAATGTCAAAAAAATTTAATAACATAAATCCATAATCTTGGTTTAAATTTAAGGAGGATAATAATATGTATTTTTGTGCGTGGGAGTGATCATATTTATTCTAGAAGAAAATTATGTGCATGCTCACAAAAAAATAGATAGGGAAGGAATGTAATGTTGGTCGGCCGGGAGTACAATATGGGGAAAGGGTAGTCATCATAGGTATTCTTCGTGAAAGTTGGTGGTCGACTCTTGATGAGGCCATGGAGGAAAGCTAGAAAAAATTAAAAAATAATTCAGACAAAAATAATTCATGGTTTGGACCTAGAACACATGATAGAGGTGATCGATGACACTGGTAAATGAGTGATGAGGATAAATAATAACACACCTAAGATTTGATAGAGTTGTTTCGTCTAAGAGAAGTTTGATGGGGAAGAGCGATATAGATGAAATTATGTGAAATCTTGGACTACGCGAGGGTAATCAGTTTAGTGAGGGTTCTATTTAAAATATCAATCAGGCTTTTATCTACCCTCCAAAAAAGAATTGATAAATTAGGGTCTTATTTTCACTAAAATAATTAGCCTTGATAAAATGCCACTTTATTAGTGTTTTTTTATCATTGATAAAGATATAACTTTACCAACTCTAAGAAAGCAGTGATAAAGATATAACTTTATCAACTCTAAGAAAGCAGGGATAAAAGGTATCTATATCAACTCTAAGTAAGCAGGGATAAATGGTATCCATATCAGCTCTTTCTTAGTGAAAATAAACATATATCTTTATGAATACTAAAAAAGAACTGATAAATATATATATAATTAATTTTAATAATATAAATAATATAAACAATATAAATTAAAAATTGACATGTATATAGTTAAAAATAAATTAATAAATATCAACTTATATAATTATAAATATATTAAAAGTATTATAAATATATATTTATATATATACTTATAGATATATAATTATAATTATAATTATAATTATATATAAATATATTTTTAATAATATTTTTAAATATTTGTATATAATTATAAATATATTTAATAATTATATATATTTCTATACTTATATATATATATAACAAAAAAATATAAATATAAATATAAATATAGTATATATATTCATTATTTCAATATATTTATTATAATTTTATAATTATTTAAATTTATAAAATTTCACTTATAACTATATATCTATATTTTATAATATTTTATTTTATTATTTATAATTATAAATATATAATTTTATAAATATAGTAAATATTAATGTATAAATATAATTATTTATTAATATTTATTTGAAACTATATTTTTAACATTATTAACTAATATATAATCTTAATTTCATGAATGATAAAAATAAATGAAATTGAATAATTAAAAATGAGTAGACTTTAAAAATTAAAAAACGGTTAAGTTTTATTAATTATAAAAATCATTAAAAACAAAATAAAATATGGATATATATAAAAATGAATATAAATATATATTGAATATATTAAGAAATTATAAATTATAATGTATAATTATATATTATAAAGTTAATAAATTAAAAAAAAAGAATATTAAAAATGAATAAATAACACTTACTGAAATAATGAAAATAATAATAAAATTTAACAACTAAAAACATAACATATTAAATATATTATGTTACTAAATTAATTTCTAAAATTAATATTAAAATTTTAATAAATAACATAAATATTAGGTGTGCTTGTTTATATATTTAATTTTATTAATTATGTAAATATTTTTGTGTGTGAAATTAATGTGTGAATATATATAAAGGTTTAATATATGATAAATTGAACAATCAAATTATATAATATTCAATTTTAATTAATGAAATAAATAATAACAAGAATTGATAAATTTAAAAATCTAAAAATTGTAAGTAATTATATAGATAATTTTAAAAAATAAAAAGAATATTTGTATATGTTAAAATGAAAATGAATACATATTAATTATAAAAAATTACATCCATATCAAAAATATTAAATGTTAATGAATAATAATTTATATATTAAAATTATACAATTGATAAAATGTCAAAAATATTGAACAATGAATAATTAAAAATGAATAAATTAGAAAAGTACTAAATATAATAATGGATAATTATGTATAAATAAATATATTATTGAAAAATTAAAAAATATATAAAAATAATGAATATTTAAAATAAATAAATTATAAAAAATGTAAGCACATAACTAACATTATCATTGAATAAATTATATTAAATGTATGCATGTTAAAAATGAGTGCAATTTAATTATATATGTAATTAAATAATTAATATATTATTTATAATTAATAAAAATGAATAAATTTATTAAAATATTGTATACTAATTAAGTATTTAATATGATATTTTTATATATATTTATTAAATTTGATATTTCTTAATAATTTTATTCATGTTTATTAATTATAAACAACAAATTATTTATGTAATTTTATGTATAATTAGTATAAAATTTATTTCAGTATATATATATATATATATTAAATTTTGTAAATTTAATTATAAAAAACTATGGGATTCTCCTATTTCAACTCATATACCTGTATGAATATTTATATAAAAAATAGAATATATATCAATTGTATAAATTAAAAATGCATTAAACACCTTAAATGATAAAAAAGATAACAAATTTATTAATGAAATGTTTAATAATTAAAATGATTACATTTATTTTATATATTACAATAAATATTTTCCTTATTATTTAATTATAATATTGTGTATTTAATAAATTTATTCATTTTTATTAATTATAAATAATGTATTTCATATTAAATTATATATATATCTATATATCTAATATTTTTTGTAATTTATTGATTTTTAATTAAATAATAAATATTCTATTTATTAATATATATATTACATTTAGTAAATTATTTATATATAAAATTTAATAATTAATTTACTATATATTAATATATGTCAATATTAATATATATAAATATAAATATTAATATATTTCAATATTTAATATATGTCTGCATATATATATATATATGAGTATATATTTTTAAATATTAATATTTAAAATTTCAATGTATATTTTTATATATGAATTATGAATTTAAAAAGTAAAAATGAATAAATTGCAATAAATATAAAAATTTATTAAATTTTAAAAATATTAAACATATAATTTTTTTAAAAAATTATATGTATATATATTTATATATACTGATATTTAATGTATTCATAAATTTCAAAATATATATTTATATATGAAATAAGACATTAATTATTTTTTTAACCCATCAAGCTCACAATGAAGGCCTGCTTGCTTGGACCATGAAAAATGGATGATGGTCTGATGCCTGAACCGACTTATGGAGAGTTTACTGAGGTGAGAAGAGAGTTAGATAAGGCCTGGGTGGGGCAATGCATGTAGGCACAAGCTCATTTATGTGTGTGAACAGATTATGTTGGATCCCATCCTCACATTTGACTTCTAGTGCCGTGATTCCACAGAATGATATAAAAACTAGTGGCCAACCATACACATTTTAAATGTGGGAATCAAGTGTTAAGTTTATCATGGATTTATATAGCGTATATAAAGGCAAACTTTATCATTACTAGAAAATGCACTAATAATAGTATTAATTTATCCTTTCTTTTTAGCACTGAAAAAAGAAACCCCTTATCGATGCCTTTTTTGACACTGATAAATAAAACCTTTATCAGTGCTTCTCGCTAGAGATGATAAAATATAGCACTGAATAAACCGAAAACTATAGTAGTCAACTATGTACATTTTTCTCTTTTGGTTTATGTATAACTCACATCATTCACCATAGATATAATGTCTCAATATATTTAATGAAAGGATTACAAATTCCAACGGAATATCAATAGTGGATAGTTCCCTCTTTGAGTGTTTAATTGTATTGATGCATATGAAATAAATTTTTTATTTTTCATAATCACACACAAATTTCATTCTTCAATGCATCACTAAACATCACAATGCCATCATTTATGTATAGTAGAGTCAAAATCAAGGCATTTTCCAATCTCATCTTCATTTTTCAAACAATTATTCATATAACTTTGTGTAAATGAGATTAACCCCTTTAAGTTTAATATTTAATAAAAAGTTAGACAATTAAGAAAAATTGTAAATTAATTACTAATAGTAACCTTCTAAACCAACAAAATTTTATACATCATTTACATTTTCTGGTTTAGTCCATTTTCTAAATGCCTTTTTTTTCATACAATCCACTAAAATTCCATCCCTAAAGAGAATATTTCCTAGGAAAGAAAAACTAATGAATCCAAAAAATAGAAATTAATAAATTTCTCATTTAAAACATTTCTTAAAAGAGTCTCAAGAATGATTTTTAAAAAGTTCTCATTTTCAACAAAGATCTTAGAATATACCATGATATCATCAATTAATACCACAAAAAAATCATTAACAAGTTCCTTGAATAAGATATTCATTATATCCACAGAAACAGTAGGTACATTTTTTAATCAAAATGGAATAATTGTAAACACATAATGTATATATATTGTTTGGAATGCAACCTTCTAAATGTCTTCATTCTTTAATGGAAATTGTTGATACACAAAATGAAGTTAAATATTTGAAAAATTTTGAGCTCTATAAAGCTTATTGAATAAGTCACCAATGTGAGGAAAATAATACTTTTTATTTATCGTAATAGCATTGATATTCATATAGTCAATACAAAACTTCATAGATCCATATTTCTCCTTAATGAATAGAAAAATGTCTCCCCATGGTGAAACACTAGAATTACAAAAATCCCTTATTAGTTAAATCTTCTATTTTTTATTAAAATCTAATAATTACATAGATTTCATTCTATAGGGAGTCTTTGATATTGTTCTTACATTATTGATTAAATCAATGAGAATATAAACTTCATGATCTGGTGGATGTCTAGGTAAATTATTATAAAATACATCAATGTATTATTCTATAGTATGATCATCATTAATTTGAAGGTTACCTTCTATATCCATAAATTTTGGTTTCTCTTCTTCAAAATAATCACATTTGTAAGAGCTTAATGGGTGGATCTTCACAAGAATAAGATGATTAAGTCTCCACACTAAAGATACGGAATTATTCATCTTCAACAAAATTCATAATTTCTTTCTCCTTGAAATAAATTTTTGTATCATGTTTTAAAATAAAATACATACAATGGATTATGTACAATTCAACCAAAGGTTTGATAATAGAGTTTGTAAATAGTTTATTTTTATGTTTCATTATGGGGACTGCCTAGCACATCCTTATTGTAGTGATACATCCACTTGGAATTTGGAATTACAACTGACTTTATAATGTGGTAAATAAATATTTAATATTCTTAGAAAACAAGAATAATATAAAATAGTGAGAAGATATATTATAATATAATGAATTTTCAAAAAAATTACCAATTTTTAATTTCCTTTACACTACATATTTGGGTACTTCTACCTCAGTTGTAGTTATCTTATAAGCTTGGACTTCTCCTCTTATCTTATTTGTGGAAGATTCCCTTGACGCTCATGACATTGGTTTTAACTTTTACCCATTTATATTCAGTCGATTCACTGGATAACAACAGTCTCTTTCTTCCCCTAACATTCATTATCTTGTTGACCGTTATCACTACAATTTTAACAATGTCACATTCCCTTCAATATTTTAACTGGTTATTTCCTTTAAAAATTTTCACATGATGGGAATTATTTAATACCTAACTTATTAATTAATTAATTAATTAATTATTAGTGTCTTGATAACAAATTCATCTCATTATTATCATTAATCCAATAGTATCTAGTGAATTCATTTTTATTTTGATGGTGAAAAAAACTATTTCATCACATGGAGAAACATATTGAGAGAACAACACCCCGTGGTGACTTGGATTAATAAATTAAAATAAAATTTTAATATTCCATTATATATATTTTATATAATCCATATATTACATATTTAGTCATGTAATGGTAGCCTAATACTTTTCAACACCGTATTCTTCCTTCTGCATTAAGATAAAGAAATTTCCCTTCATTTCAGTTCATTGCTCATGAGGGAAATATTTTTCCATGAATATTTCTATAAAAGCATTCCAATAAATGTTTTTCCCACACACTCCCATGTATTTTATATCAGTCACCACTATTGACTGTAATCTAATTTGTTAAAATACACTACAAGTTTAACCTTTTCCTTTTCATTACATCCCAGGACCTTGGATATATTCCCAAGGTACTTAATCTATTTATCAACTACCACTAGATTAGTAGTCCCACTAAATGATGGGGGATTATGTCAAAAAAGGGATCCAAAATAGGAGAATCGAAATTTGGAACATCTTATTTTTTTATATTATGGAATTTTAATTTTTTATAACATGATTATGTATCAAAAATATTTCCTCGATCTTCCAAGTTCCAATTCCAGCTATTTTTTTGCTTATAAATAGGGAAATCTCTACATAGGCCATGATTATTGATATATTTATTTATTTATTGTAGGTTAAATTTGTAAACAATGTAATACACTATATTTTCACAAAAAATAATAAATTTTATATCATAATGTATAATTCTAAATATAGTGTCAGAATTAACATAAATAAATACAACTAGTCATTTTTAATCATAGAATCTTAAAATTTATTTATTTGGGGATATAATTATTTTCAAATATGTCGTAATAGTTTGTAAATATAATTTTAATTATCTATGAATAGTTATCATGAGTGTCAAAATAGGTTCATTGTAAGGGTACAATCATCGTCCACCAAAAATTATGGAAAATATGTATTCTACCAATTATTTCTTGGGATTACTTCCCCTAGATTAATCTATGTAAAAACCATATCCAATTGCCGTATTTAGAAAATGATGAATTTTTAGGGGAAAACACATAATTTATTTATTAACAAAACATAATATTATCTAATATGCTTATTCTTAAGGACTAACATATGGTAAAGATCATTAATTTTTAGTTTCTTTCATCTAGTTCCCTAGGTTTCTAATAAACTTTCTTTGATACCAAATATAATGATCAAAACACTAGTAAGCTAGAGTGAGTGTATGCATTATTATAAGGGAAAGGATAAAGGGTTTAAATACCATATAAATAATCATTTTAGATGTTTTAGAGAACTAGATACATACATGGAACCCATTTTTTATTGGGAATAGAAAATAAATCATATTAATGGAAACAATTCATCACCATGAACATATTCAGTGAGTTATTCTTCATATCTTGGGGAAAGGAAAAATATATGTCTGAGATAAGACACTCATAAAGGGATACTTATATTATAATATAACATGAATCAATTATAAAGAAACAAATATGGAAAAGTATATAAATGAACACAAATTACATTTCATAAATTGCATTAGAAAAAATGCATCTATAGATAATAGTAATGAAATAATAACATGGAATATAATAACATAATTCTTAATGTTGGAAATTTTTAATACTGGGAATCTTGATCACATAATCATCATGTAAATTTTTATCCAAATAAAAGTAAGGTACAGGAGGAATCCAACCCTCCGCCCCCATGCATCATGATCATAGAATTAATTATATATATAATTTCATGCCCATTAATAAGAATTTATAAAACTATGGGTAAAACCCCATTTATTTTTTCAGACATATTTTTATCATGAGACCTACTGATGCAAAAATGTCATTTATAATTTTGATCCCAATAAATTAATAAATTTCCAAACCATTAATAATATAAAAAATAATTTATTTAATTGATGAATAATATTTCTTACTATCAAATATTCATACTGAGTAAAGAATATAGATTTACCTCTATTTCCCCAGTCAGTCAAATATCATTAAATGTAAACACTATTTTTAAAAATGGTATACAGTTTAGGAAATAATTTTAAACATGATAAAAAGAATATTGATATTTAACAAAAATTTCATTTCTAATGATAAATAATCACAAGAAAATCATTGTCTCAATCAAGTGTTAATAGTCACATAATTAATAGAGCTAAGAGGTTCCATATGTTCTTCATGAATATAGGTTTTTCCAAAAAAATAATTTCATTTATAAGGATAAAGGTAATATATGTAAAATATTAAAATATGCTTTCATAAAATAGTTTTTTGTAAAACCATTAAAATAATTTTAAAGATGGTATATTTCAAAAAATGGTTACAATGGTGGGGAAGTCTGTTATCAACCTGTATGTTAAAAAAGACCATTCCATTTGACATTTCACAAAAAAAACCTTTTAAATAATTTTATAAATATCCATTTAAAACACTTTTAAAAATTTAATGATAAATTAAAACGTCCTTAATAAATCTGTGTAGAAAATAAATGGATTTTCCTGAAACAAATTTTGTAAAAATATGTATAGAATAACAAATATATCTGATTTAAATATAAATAAAATGGGATTTTAATTTAGACACTTAATTTCATGAATCAAGTTCCAAATAGAGTACAATATTGAATAAAAACCTATAAAAATACATTGGATAAAAAAATTATTTGTTTTTAGGAAGTATAAATGATAACATTCCTTCAAATAGAATAAATAAATACAAAAAAAAGTGAGTCTATAAAATGAATTGTTACCTAATTAGTAACATTAAAATTATAACCCATTGAAAGAATATATATGGACAGAAACATTAATAATTATGAATAAATATTCATTCATGTTAAATACATCAATGTAGAAGTACATTCACCACATAAAAGTCAATAGGTCTAAAATAAGAAATATGTCTAAATGGAATTGATAATGAGATGAAATACCTTGACTATTTTCCTTTGTTTAAAATGATTTAATCCCCAAGATAATGGTTTTAAAAATGTATTTAATTTTAATAAAAACATTTTCATGCTTAAAATATCATATATAATCCACTTATAATATCATACCACCCATTTATTAACAAAATTTTATTAATATTAATGTTTTTGGTGTTCATTGTCTTGTTTTATCATACGTATTTTCTAGTGAAAGAGAATATACTTACAAATAAGATATAGATAAATAATTTGTATAATGATATTAATGTTTTAAATTTATTATTTTATCATTAAATACATCTTTATAACTATTCTTGAATGTTATATAAGGGAAATGAATTGCACCAGTTTGTTGAGATGAAAGGTTGTTCGTACGGATGAGAGATGATATAATTCCATTAATGAATGAAAGGGTATAAAAGTGGATGATATATTAATTTCATATAATTTATATCATGTCATAATTATCAAATATATTAAATATTTCCATCATTATGAATATTCATGTGAGTTATTCATAGAAAAAAACTACATTGGTTCATGAAGTGGTAGTCCACCATACACATGAGTGATGGATTTGTTTCCCATTTAACAAGACATATTCTTATTAGGAAATAAATATAATATAAATATATGGGAGGTATTTTGGTTATTATATTGGATGTTTTATGTCATAATTTTATGGCACACAATAATATTGAAAAATAAAGAGCTTTGTTAAGATGATTACTTCTCTTAGTGAATCCTTCATTGGAGTTATTCTTAGGTACCCTAGGGTTAGTCATCTGGGAAATCAAAAATATTTTTAATATTGATAAGTTTTTTGGGGTGATATTTTTTTAGGTTTTTGGAGATCCATGTGGCTTTATATTTTTGAATAAGTGAGGTGAGGGAGTGCCCTTTTATAATTGATGAGAACCACATTGAATTTTTGAAATAGAAAATCATAGTCACCTTTTTTAGTTACCATAATGCTCTAAAATGGATCCTTATCCAAATTTATATTATATAAGGTCAAAATATTTTTAGAAAATAGGAATTAGACAAGTGGGTAAGTCATTTTGACCCATATCTTTTTTTAACCCCAGGTAAAATTATATTAACTTTTATAATGGTATTAATTTTTATTATATTTACTATTAATCATGAACAATATTCACAGTAACTATATTATATAATATCAATTATGATAACTCATATTATGGAATCCACTTTACCTAATTAAATTTATAGAGGTGTAACATTTTAATTTTAATATATTATCATAAACCGACCGAGATACCCTAGTACCCTGATACATGAGCCAACATGTACATAGAGACAATGGTGTTTCCAATCCCCATGATTTGGTTAATAGAACCTAGTGTCATAAAAATATAAACTGGGAATAATTTTCTGCAAAAACATTGAATAAAAAATTATACATGTCTACATATCAACACTCCTCAAGGATAAAGTACCATAATTAAAACAATTAATACATTAGACATAAAGATAAATAAACAACCCGAAGGAAACACATGACATCACCCATAAAAATGTCTCAAAAAACTTATGTAATAAGTATAAAATAACTCCACTAGTCACCATCACCACTACATAGTCCTAATAATCAAGAACATCCACCACCTTTAAGTTGTGATATTCCATTTCTAATATATTGAATAAGAAAATCTATAAACCCCAAAAGTAAAATGTAAGGTGTGAACTAAAAATCCCAATTGGGTCTCACCAAGTGTTTATATTAGATTTCATATAAATAAACATATTTTAAGGACCCATCCTTAAACATGACATGATCTTGTGCTTTATTCCTGAATTTAATTTCATTGACTTTGTGGATCATTCTAGATTAAGAGTTTTACAAAATTAAGCCTAAATCATATATAATAAAAACAAATAGTATATAGTGGAAACTTATATTACTATCCATTTTTACCATAATATATATTTTTTTAAAATAATTAATTTTTTTTCTTTATATAAAATCTTTATGACCTTCAACTTGACTTATTCTTTTCTATTACCCATCCTTAAACCCTATAATAACATTTTAAAAACCTCAGGATAAGAAAAAAATCATAGTAATGGATATAAAAAGAAAGAAACTATTTGTTTTAGAAAAACATGAAAAACCGTGAAATATTTACATTTATATCAATTTTATTTAATTAATATAAATAAAACATTTTCAATTGATGACACATAGACATTTATCTTAATGAAATACTTTTAAACCCAAAGAATGAAATTAAAACTTTTTTTAGGGTACATAGAGAATAATATTAATATAACCCTTTATAATATATTTTAATTTATATAATCATATGTTATACATCAAATATATTCATTTCCTAATGCATTAGAGTTATATAATGGGTCATACCCTTCTTATAAGCTATATCGGGCTCACCTGTGATATATAATGGGGGCTCAACCCTTCATATGAGCTATATTAAGCTCACCAGTGAGCTATAATGGGGATCAACCCTTCATATAAGATATATCAGGCTCCCCTATTTTTCATGATCTATAATGGGGATCACCCCTTTGAATAAGATATATCATTCTCACCCTTTTTCTATAATGTGGATTAACCCTTTAAATACGCTGTATCGGGATCACCCGTGAGTTATAATGGGTCTCAACCCAATATAAGCAACATTAGGCTCACCTGTTTCATATAATTCTCAAGTAAAAAATCATGAATAAAAAAAATTTCATATAAAATCCCATTCAAAAAGTCATTTAATCCCATATAAAAAACACATTTATAAAACAAACACCACTTTGTTTTTAAAACTCATTATCATTACAAATTTCTATTTTCATTGAAACCCCATTTTAAATTAAAAAATACAGTAAAATTAAGAAGGTATTTTTTTTGAAGAAATCATGAAATACTTAAATGGAATATAGAAATAAAATAATTGTCACGGTAGTGAAAAAATTCATTGTCACAATGTACGTTAAAAATGGAACATTCCTATTTTTTTGTTTATCAAAATTCTCCATATAAAAAACATAAACATGTTACCTTTGAAGAAATATTGATATAAAGTAAAAAATAGGCATAAAATGTTATTTATAAATCTTTTACTACTATTTAAAAACATTCATAATGTTAGTACAAAACTTGGGCATGAAAGAGAACGATTTGGAAGGAAAACTTTTGAAAGATGATTATTTTTAAAGGAAAAGTACCATACCACTTTGAAAGCACTTGAAATATAAAACCCATTATATAATAAGATTAAAAAAATAAAAAAACATTATAATATATAAATTAATGATCAAACATGTAATTGGGTTGTATATTAACCTTATAAAAGAATATATGTGTATAATCCTAAAATATGTCTCAATGAAAGGAAATTAAGGCGATGCCCCTTACCTTGAGTCTGATTCACCATATATAAATATATATATATATTAATATACCAGAACATTAAAGATATTTAATTATTTACTTTATTTATAAACTTTTAAAGATTATTATTAATTATATTTCAAATATTAATAGGTTGTATATAATTACATAATCAATTAATTTTATATCATATGTTTTGACCATTTTCCTCTTATGTGTCAAAATGACTTTGGTAGGTTAACTGTGGTTAAATAGGTCATTATTTAAACATTTCCATAATAATAATCATGATATAATTAAAATATTTATATATAAATTACAATTTTAAAACAAATCACTAAATATAATTATAAAAATTGAACTAAAGTTATGGTAACAAATACAATATGTCGTATATACCCATGAGTAACATTTACATTTTTTATTGATAATTATAGAAATAAGGTAACATTTATATTTTAAAAAATATAATTACTTCATAAATTCCATAATAATTATTTATATATTTTGATATATATTAGTATTATGACATGGTAATGAAAAAAGTAATCACATTATTTTGAAGAGGCGGTAGTCCACACGTCTTCAAACGATGTTATCACTTTTTCAGTGATTGAAAATGTATAAAATAAAATTTTATATTATAATTAAAAAATGATAAATATGTCATGTATATATTAATATTTTATTTATATCACATTTATTCATTATATTTACCTTTAATTACCTTTCATGTAACACATTAGTGAAAAAGAATCACATCACTTCGTTGGACGGTAGTCCATCGTATGCATGAATGATGTTATCGTACCCCTTACATATTAGGATATTAAAAGGGTATATATAATATAATGACTTCATCAGTATAATAATTTAATAAATATCATATATAAACATTATATCCATCATTATTCCTAACCATGAGAGGTGATAATGGAAAAAATAATGACATCATTTCTGGAGGTGGTTTTCCACCGTACACATGAATGATGATTTAATTACCCATTATATGGATTATTATGTCATTTTATGTTGTAAACATAATATCAAAACATATCAGTGTATTAGGATACTGATGTTATTATATAATCATGGTATAATAATAATTTAATTAGTTGGAGAAAGAAATAAAATAAATACGATGTTGAAGAGAATAACCTATTCTTCATGTATCTTTCCTTTGTATTCTCTAAACCCTTAATATGATGGATTTCATAAAAAAATAAGGATTCTAGGATGAGGGTAGGTATTTTGGAAATTTATTTGGGAAGGATTTAGACAATCCAAAGGGCATTATAGGCGTGGATAAGTGAGGATTGTGAGTGTAGTTTTATAATGGAGGACATACATTCTGGTAAATTATGAAAAATATTCAATTTTGGGAGGTATCCCTTAAAAATGTTCTTAAAAAATGAATAAATGGACTGGATGTTAATTATGGTGCATACAAACATACAATAGATAAAATTAAAATCATTTTTTATCATTTTTTCCTATCCAATATTCAGTGGATCTTTTTATCCCTTCATTAAAAAATAGTGGATTAACACTATTAAAATTATATTATCTATCATAAAATTATTAAAATAATAGAATTTTGTTCGATAGATCTATTATTTCGGTAGATAAGTTGATCATTAGTGAAAATGAATCCGAAACACAAAGACCAAGGGAAAAATTGATTCCACGGAATGAGATTAATTCAAGAATATATTTTTGAATTAATATTTTTCAGAAAATCTCTGTATTAATATGGGTTGGGAGTTACTTGGTATGATGAAAATGTAAGATTATTCAATCATAGGAAATGGGGAATACTTCACAAGGATCACATGGTATTCTTCCAATATTTTTCATCATCACTAATAGTATGGTTGATAGATTCATTATTGGATTGAAATAGATTCTATAAAAATCCTTCCCAATTAAAGACATTTATAGCTATAAAGAGATTACAGGTTGTTCCATTAATGTTGATATGGATATCCATGATTATTAGTGGTCTTATTGGTTGGAGAAAAGTTATTTAATAAAGAATTATCTTATAAAAGGCCAACATAAAAGTTTCATGGATGAAAGAAAAACCAACATCCCACTTATATATTGTTTGGTATGAAGCATCTTGGAAAATTCATAAGTGGAAAAAAAGTTTTTTCTATGTGTATAAAAGAGGTTCTCCAAGATAAAAAATACATAAGTGAAATGTAGAAACCCTCCAATGAGGAAGTGGAGATGAATGATCAATTAAACCCTATTCCTATTATGTAGTGTTTTATCTGCAATGTTTTTAAGAATTATTTCAATTAACGGACCAACAAAACTGATAATATTGATGATAATCTACAAAAAAAATTAAAATAATTTGAAAAATGGAACGATTATGAAATCATATTAGAAGACATAAATCATTTTAATTAAGGAAAATTTATCCTCCCCTCCTTAGTTGATAATTTATTTTATAATTTTGTATGAGTGAGACCTATGAAAATATTATTATCAATAGTTTACTTAAATTTAATGTCATATTTTTATAAAAAATGATTAGTTAAATGATAAACCTTAACATATTCATCATTTTTTTATAATAATGTGATAAATAAATGTTTTATTATGATAAAATGAATAGAAAAGTATTGATGTCATTTAAATAGAATAGTAACACAATGATGGGGTGGTTTATGGATTTATTTTAAATAATTTTGGGATATATGGTATGCGTAAAGGGTTTATTTTTGAAATCATGCATGTTTTATCAATGATTTTATTTTAAATTAGTTTGTTACCATGTTTCAAAAGAATAATGTATAATTATCTTTATAATTTTTTTAATAGCTACATAAAATTAATTAGAGGATTATTGATAAGTCTATATTGAAAATATAGTGACCTTCACTATAATTTTTTAGATTTTTATCTTTTGCATTTATCATAAGAGTTACAATTAATGAAGATGTTTATTTTGAACATTGGATATGCTTTTGTAGATTATTGTACTAATTAAACATATGAAGATTTATGTATATTGGATAACTGGTGGTAGCCATTTTGTTCTGATCATAGCTATAGATAAAAGGAATTACTTGTCATCCCATTATGGATCATATGATCCACTATTTCTATAGGTATTATAATTTCAAAATCATTACATGGAGTAAAAAATGAAGAAAAAATTGATCAATGGAAATCCAAAGAGTGATATTGCACTTATAAGATAAAATCAATTATTCATATAATCTCAATTGCTTTTGAAATAAAGTTTTATCAGAGTATCATCATTTCTAATGTTATCAACAACCTTTTTAGACCTAGTTGGTCGATGGTTATGTGGTAAATTACACTCTAATGACCATGTTATTTATTATTATCCATCAGATAATGATAGTTGGAATTATCTGCCAAGTCCATGTTTTTTTACTTTTAACTAATATTCTTCTAATCAGAATCCTACATATATAGTGATCTTTTGTTTCATTTTTCACCCTTACTAAGAGGAGGTAATATTGACCCCTTATAATATGTGGGTTTCCCAAAAAAATATTCAAATATAAATCTTTGGTTTTCATGGTAAATTTCAAAATTTATGAGGACAAAATATTTTTGAACTTTTTAATCATATTGGGATGATATCTTTTCGATTAGCTCTTCCACTGAATGTCTCCCAAGTTTATGATGTGTTCCATGTTTCAATAATTAAGAAGTAAATAATTAATACAAAACATGTAAAAATATTTTAAGTTGTGCTTCAGAAATAAGTTACTTATTATAAAGAATAATCGGTAGAGATTATGGGTTGTAGATAAAAATTTATTTGAAACACGACCACCAACATGGTTAATGTTTTGTAGCGAAACAACCAATTTGAGGAAGCTATGTGGGAAAATCATGATGTAAAGTGGAAGGGGTATCCTCATATATTTATATCCATGCAATGAACATTGATGAATAAATTCATTTTTAGAGGGGTAGAATATAACACCCCAATATTTTATGGTTTTTCTTTTATAAATAAATTTAATCAATTAGATAGTTTACATTCCAGAAAACACATGCATAAACGAGCTCCAAAATATTATTATATAACTAGGAATGTTGTGGTGGGAATGAACTAGATTAACTAAAATATTTTAATATAAGTTAGAAATGGTTATAAAATCAATTCACCTATTACCAATTACTTAGAAATGAAAAATAAAACCAATTGAACATAAGTGATATGGTTTTATAAAAAACAATTTGTATCATCCTAATTGAATTTATCCTTAATAAGTTAAATTAATCACAATAAGTGAAAGATATTAACAAAATTTATATTTTATATATTCAATAAAATCTTATTAAACTATACCAATATGTATGATAGACCTATGATAAGAATAAATCTTATTTTAAGCATAAGAAATAATATTTTTCAAAAAGGAAATTTTGGTTCCTTTTCATAGCACACATGTTTTGAAACATAATTAGGAAAACATAATAAATTTTATTGTAAATAATAACTAATTTTTTAAAATAGTAATATAAAAATTATTCTTGGGTGAAATTTTGGTATTTTTCAGAGAAATTTCATTTCGCTGATTAATAGTGAAAAACACATAACATTAATTGAAAAATAGTTTTTTATTTAATTTATTTACATAGTTAAACCGTTTTATAAATTTTTAAAGTATTATTAGTTAAATAATTCATAAATCAGTCAACTTTTTATTCATTAGAATAAATTTCACATTAAAATTGGATATAAAACCCTTTATAACTTTTGAACTTTTTCACTTCAAAAACCCACTTTCTCGTTGCATATGTGGGATTAATTTGAACTATATTTTCAAAAAGAAATTAAAATGAATTTATAAAAATGGATTAAATATTTGAAATTATAAAGAATAAATTATGTTTTCATGTTGATTTCATTTTTAGGTACCAAAAAGTTTCCATGGTAAAAAAAATTATTTATCGTAACATAAGCGAAATAATGAAATGTGTTAATGATAAAAGTAAAAGAATAACATGCAAAAAAATTACAAAATTTAATGGTTTATAAATTTATTTATAAAAACTAACATACCATTAAAACATTAATTATAAAAAAAATAATGTAAATTAATTCCACCTCAATATAGTTGGATTTAAATATAAAATAACTATTATTTAATCATTTAATTCCACCCCTTCTAATGTTTAAATATCCCCAATCACCCACAAATTATCCTCACAATAATTGTTTCTCCTAAAATATCTAAAACAATTCTCCCATAATAACCCTACCCATGTCCAAATTTTTCTAATCTCACATAAAAAATCTAATCCATGGTCCTCTAGAGGTCCTTCAAGGAAGACATATTCAAGATGAAATTTTCTCAAAAGTCCTCTCTTATTTTCTATTCTTTTTCTACTTACATATCACCCCCTCAATCGATAATGTATTTTTATTTTTATAATGGACTATATTATTTCCATACCTTTTATTACATCATGTTATTTAATGAAATAAAAATATTTTCCAAGTTATATCAGTTAATCACCTCCATAAATAATTATTTTTTTCATTTTCTATTACCACCTTCAAAAATAGTCAAAAAAATGTTATTCTTATTAAATAATATTTTAATTTGTATTTTATAACATATTTCATGTAATTTGACTAATATATAGATTTAATATTAAATAAAATGAATTTATTTTGTGATGGTTTGAAAAACTGGGAAAATAAGTTAAATATTTATCAAAAACATTATATCAAATAAATCACACACTTGTCAGGAAAAAATTATATATGGGCCCATTAATACACAAAGATGATAATTAATATAATTTCATTCAAATTTTTTATTTCTATCCCATATATATAAATATCCATAATTATATACAAATGAACCGACCTTGAAACCCTGGAACAAACACACTCGAAACAATAAAAATTATAAAATATTATTAACGAATAGGTGGAAAGATGTAACAGAATTGTCATTTAAGATAATATAAATATCAATATAGTTCCAAAAAAATTAATATCATTATTTAAGAAATTATAGATGAGGTTAATGTACGCACCACTAAAGGGAATTATTAAGGTAATAGATTTCTTAACCCACTTCCCATTCTTTTGGTAAAACATCTACTTCATGATTATTTCATGCTAAGAATATGTGTGATATGTATTTTTTAATATCATATGTTGTATTTCCAATTGTTATATATGTATTTACAAGGGGTACACATATTTTATTCAAGTGATTAATGCCCATTTCATTGAGATGATATTTATAAGAGATTTTATATTAAAAAAATTTATTTATATAAGTTTTCCTAAAAACTATATTTTTCATCCATTTAAATATATTATTAAATTGTTTAAAATTTTTTAATAGTATATTATGACTGTTTTAATTCATTTTAATTCAGGTTTAACTTTTTTAAAATGGTTTTAAATTATTCATTTTTCTTTTTCCAAAAGTGTTTTATATGAATTTTATGATAAAAATAAAAATTGTTTGGTTTATAAAAATATATTATATGAGTGAATTTTACCATATTAATGACACCATAATTACTTATGGATTTATTAACAATATTACAAGACTATTTTAAAATATTTTCTTTACAATTTCGCACTATTTAATTTTTTTTTTCAAATCAGAGATGATATTTTCCCATTAATTTTATAAATTGATATTTCAAAATTACTTTCCTTAAATGATAAAACTATTTGATGTTTCAAATTATTTATTAAGAGTATTATTAATGGATACAATCCATATTATTTTATTTTGTTTATGTTTATGATGATCTAATGTTTATTAATAGTGTTATATTTCTATTTCATTCAATGGGTAACAATTATGATTTTTCCTTATATTTGATTCTTTATATGTCACACATATGTATGATCTTGTTTTAATAGGAGCACCTAGATATCATTCAAATGCATTGGGAAATGTTTTGGTCTCATTAAAAATCATGTTGTGATAAGGGGTAAACATAATTCCTTTATTGGAGTTTTTCTACCATGTTATATATTCTGGGACGTTTGCCTTGAATCATGTTTATGTCATCTCATATGTCTCTTCCACCTTACTATTTTCATTTATTATATGATTCTATTTTCTATATGATATGTTTCCAAATGAATATTTATAAAACATTCTTTTATGTTATTATATTATATTTCTAACTCATATGATATGCGTCCATTGATTATATATTCTATTAGTAGGATTTTTAGCTCACCCATTTTGTCGGTATTTTTTCCTAGTTATCATGTGAAACTATAGGACATTAACTGGAGTTAGAAGCTCAAAATGGTGATTAATAAAAATATGGTTTATTCTGGCCTCATTTTTTCTAAAAATGTACATAGTCTTCCAAATACACTCGAATTTTCGATCAATGGTTAGTATTACTTGTGAAAATATGGTTAAAACCATCTAATAATCTATCCAAAAAGAAATAGTTTCTATAAATTAAATTCTTATTGATATTCATAATAGTATTTTATAAAATTGTTCTTGTTGCTGATTAGAATAATCCAAACATGAATATACCCAATTTATTGGGTGATTATGATTATGAAAGTGGATTATTTTGGGATAATATCATTATTAAATAATAATGATTAGATAATTTAAATAAATTTAAATATGTGATTTTATATTTAAGGAGGTTTTAATAAATAACAAAGAAAAATAGGAATAAGAGATATGTTACTTTGTTCAGTCTATAGTCCGTACAATGCATGGTTAAAATTTTCATTTTTCAATGAATTAGATGGAAGAAGATTATTAAATATTTTATCTTCATAATCACAATATTAATATATGTTTAATGTTTATTTCTAAATTTCAATTTTATAATTATTGATGAATTCCAGTGGTATAAAATTGAAGTTGTAACTTCATGGAGGTGGTAGTCCATACAAAAAATGATTTAAGATATCATTTTTCCTAATATAAATGAGGAAATGTAGCCAAAATTTATTATCATTGGAAAATAATATTAAATATTAAAAAAAATATCATTATATTGAAATTTAAATATTATATTATGGAATCTATGATAAAACATAAAAGAAATTGATGAATAAAATTGTACTCATGATTAAATTTATGCATTTTCTTTATAGTATTTCCAAAAAATGGATGTCTAAAGACAATATCTCATGAAAATATGATCACAGAAAAGGAATAAGATTATAAATTTATGATATTTAGTTGATATTTAAGTGGATAATTATTTATATGAGTGGCCATGAAGGGTACTGGGAGGGCCCTTTTACAAGTTTTAGGGACGATTTTTTTGTAAATATTTCAACTAAATATAAAGAGAGAACATGTTTTACTTTTAAATAGTGATCCAAAATAGGAAATAATGTATTTGAAAAAAATATGGTCTATAATCCCAAAACTATCTATGTAAATAGATTTTTAAACACATTATTATATTCTTTAATGTTTGATTTTTCACCATTACATTTATTGGTTTTACCATGGTAACTAATTTTTACCTTAATATTTTATTTTTAATAATTAAAAATAAAATGTCACGTATTAAATAATTTGAAGCTATTTATTCCAAATATGAAATCCATTTTATTATTTAAAATTATAATTTATTGAAAATTAATTTTTTACATAAGTGCATCTAACACGTAAAAACCCATTTTTAGAAAAGATGTATTTTTATGAATAAACATTTTATGTAGAATATAATTATCAATGTATTTTATATTTATATTATAAAATAGTCTATTATAAAACTATTAAATAATATGTGTCACTAAAAGAAATCCAAAAAACAATTTTAAATAAATAATATCTAGTTTAACGTAATGACAATAAATAGTTTCTTTTTTTATTTTGAAAATATTACTTATGTTTATAAAATCTTAAACATAGGTTTTATAAATTCTAAAAATATATTTTAACTCCATAGAAATATTTAATAAATTAATTTTTTATTAAACCGATATATATTTTTTGTTTAATATAAGTTCATAAAATTTATGTTTTTGGTGAGAACAGTATTGTCAATAATTTCGTAAAAAATAACTATTTAAAAACAATTCTAAAAATTAATACTTATTCAAAGGTAAGATTATAAATTATAAAATTTTGATTTTTTATATAGTTATAATTATTCAATTCCAATATTTAATTTTCAAATGAAAATAAAACATATAAAAAACATGTTCTATTGATAATAAATTATCTTTTTATCCTTTTATTGTAATTAATCATATTTTTTACGAATTTAGAATTTATTACTATATTTTTATCTAATATGGTATTAATTATTATTATAACATTCTTACCTAGTATGTCGTGAATCATTTTTTTGGTGTTGCGTGTAAGGCATACTATTCACACAGTATTAATTAAGTAAAAGTGTTGAATATAATCTCGGGTCTTTACATTATACCCCTTAAAAATACTAGTTTCCAAATATTATTGTTTAATTATATTAAAAAGTGATAATACATTACTCTCAATTCATCTTAATGTTCCCATTTTCATTTACAGATTTATTATTTATCCATATAACTTTGACTAAATGGATGGTCTTGATTCTAAGAACATTGCCTCTTTAGTCCCATATTTCCACTTCTTCTTCCACATATGAATGTTTTGATAAAATTTTAAAACATCAATGATTAGTAAATATGATTTGTATTATAAAAACTAAATATCTAAAAAAGAAACATTATGTCTGATAGCGTACAAGACATGCCACATCGAGCTTAAACGAACTGAATATTATCATATAAATGTAACTTTAATAACCTAGCCATTAAGTTAGATGGTATATCTCGGATTTATTAATTTATGAAATAAAAATAATTTTATTACTCAATATAAATTTATTTATAAAAATTTATAAAACAATCTCTTAATTTTTTGTAAATTCATTTTATTCATTAAATTTTGGTTTTCTTCAAAAATGAAATTTATTTATTTTTATGTACAAATAATATAATTAATTTCTGTAATATTAATTTAATTTATTTGATAAAATTAACATAATTTTTGATATAATATTAAAAAAATAATCTTATGGTGAAATTTTTTTACATTTCTAAAAATATTATTTTCCATGAATAATGAAAAATAAATATTTTTATTAAAAATTATAATTTTCATGTATTTACAAATTAAAATTAATTTTTTTATTTTTTTAAATTTTATTTGTTCCTTTTTATTTAAAATACTTCAGTTTTTATAGTATTAATGTATTTTATACTTTAATTTAGCATAATAACATTTTATATTTTAAAAAGTGCATTTTTTGAAAAAAATGAATTTTCATCACATTTTGTCGTTTTAATATTAAATTAAATTATATTAATTTTTTAATTGAGTTTTTCTTAACTAATTACAGTTTTAGAATAAGTGGTTCCAAATTTAGTAAATATATCCCTTTTATTTTTGTTCAATTTGATTAATAAACATAAAAATTTTATAACTCTAGTAAATGGTAAATCAGGTAATTCGGGATACCAATAAAATCATAAGTACCATAAATTGTCACAAAAGTTTTATTAAATTTTATTTTATGAGTATATATATCCACCAAAATAATCCATGGGTTTAATTCATTACTTTTTGGGGCCACATAGACACCATTGTGACTTTTATAGTATTTTATTTAATGAAATGTCAAGCATGTCATAATCCTATTTCTAATAAGTGTAATAATTTTAATAAGGTGTTAAAAAAGTATATATTCTACTATTAATAGTACTATACAATATATAAGATTTATATTAATAATTATAATTTATTTTTTTGTTTGTCGAGAAGAAATAATTACTTAAATTCATTCACAACAATAAGACATTAACTAATTATTTTTTTAAAAAATAAAATAAATGATATAAAAATACTAAAACAAATATAAATCGAGATAAATAATTTTATTAAATATTTTAATATATTTAACCAAAATATTAGTGACATAATAAATTATATGGTTCAATGTTTATATTTTTTATTGATATTATTATAGTCGATTTAATTAAGAGTTCTAAAAATTGACATTATGTATATTTTATAGTAAATAATATTTTATTAAATGATATAAAATTACTCAAAGTAATTTTTTTTTCAATATACGAGGATAGATTTTTAAATATCCTCCTTTTCCCATTTATGGATTCTTTTTCATTTTATAGTATCTATATTGACCCTGAATGAGTAGAAATCCATGTTGTTAGTGTAAGAGTTGAATGGGTTAAATAGGGGTAGAAATTTAAAGATAAGGGTAAAAATATAATCCAAACATGTAAAATATTAATTTAATGGTTCTATTTGGACCCATAATAATCTTATATTTTTAACAACTCACTTTTTAAATCATTTTAAATATAAAAAATTAAATCAATTTAATATTTTAAAAATTTCAAGGGTAATACACCCATATATTATAAAGAGAACCTATTATTTTCATTTATTCACACTGAAAAATAATTTTTTCATCCAATGAAAACCAAAATACCTTCATTGTATATATTTATTTTTTGGAAATAATACCAATCATAGAGGTTTTGATGTTTTAAAAATGGGAGGCTTTCCAAATAAGTGGTATAGTGTTTATCTTTATGGTTTGGTTATGATTATTATTACACATCATTAAAACCATATTAAACCTTCATAAAATATTAAATAAGGCTTCATAATTATATTATTAATTTATTTTGTTATTTTATTTCCCTATATACATCTCCTCTTTTATCATATTGGAAAATAATTCAACAATTGTGTGCACCGAAGATTACAGAATCGTGAACTGATATAATTTGTTTTCCATCACTATATATGAAGACTATTTGTAATGATGAAATTGATATTTATTTATGATATTAAGGAAATAACAATCATTCTTAAAAGATAAAATATTATTTATGTTTTATTTTTTCCATGCTTAGAAAAATGATAACATTGTTTGTGGGTACGTGTGGACTGCCACCTCCACGAAGTGATCTGATTTATTTTTCATTGACACATTAATTAGATATAATATATTTTATGAATTAATATGATATTTATTATATTATTAAAATTATATAAATATAAAATATTTCACACCTTCTTTCCAAAATGATCATTGAAAAATGATAACATTACTCATTCCTACGTACAAACCACCATCTTCATGACTGTAAAATAGTTATTTTTTCATAACCAAATTTTATAGTTGAATTTTAAAGTATAATTTTTGAATAAAAATGATTATTATGAAATTATTAATATTTTCTATTATGATGTAATAATTATTGTTTTGAATATAATAAAATGAATGAATTCATTTTGGACTTAAGTACCAAATATCATCACAACATTTGACTTGAACATAAGTCATTATGTAATTGAATATAACCTGAAAATAATTGATATAAAATAAATAAAAATTGAAAATGGTTTTTAAGAAGGTAAGAAATTAACATAAATATAGTATTCAGGAAGATTAATAATGCATGTGATGAGTCAGACTCAAGTTAATGGAATTTCCTTTAAAAAATATCTATTTGAAGATTCCCTTAAAACTCATGTTTTATTATATATACAAACTAATTTTAGAAAAAATTATGGAATGGGTTTACTATTATTTTAATATTTTTTTAAATCCATACTTAACCATGTATCCTTTTTAAAAAATAGTTTGAAATTCATCTATTTTAAAATGTTCAAATTAGGCGCTTTGTGACTTTTCTGATACAGGTATAAAAAAGATTTTTTAACTTATATGTATTAAGAATATTTTCATGCCATTAGTATTAATTTTTTCATTGAATTTTCCTTTATATGTTTTTTATGGTTTCTTTTAAAATATTTTTTTTCTATTTAATTTTTTATGTTTTTCTTAAAATAATTCATTTCAAAACGAAATTGTTATTTTCCCTCAGAATGTTTTTATGACGCAAGATTTCATGATTTGTGATTATATAATTGTTATTAGGAATTGTTATGATGATGGGTGGTTCTGCTATAATCCATATAATGATTGTTATTTTATTGATCAATGATATGTGGTTTTATGATAAACCAATAATGGGTTCTTCTATTATATACCAATAAAGAGTTGTTAGGTTATAACCTTCAATTCAATGGGTATGGAGGTTTACCATATGGTTATTACATATATGAGAAGTAGTTAACCTATTAGGTTTCTCCTAAGATATTATAGGAATATACTGTGATGGTTATTCAGAGACTAAATATGACAATTAATCCGTGGGTAGCAATGATGGTTAAGCCAATGATACCCCATGTTTCCAACATATTTTATTTATGTTTTATATTAGTTTTAAATGTTTTATTTGATAAAATTTTCCCCATATTAAATTTATTCATTACAAAATCACAAAGAATAATGTGGTAAAGATAAGTATACTATTGTTTTTTATTTTTTCACTGGAATATCAGATTTATTTATTTTTCTATCCCACACTTACCTTTTTTTTCCTCATCCCACATTTTAAAATGTTTTTGACAGGGATTAAAGGAAGTGTAATGAAAAATCTAGGGTCCAACAAAAAATTAGGAGTATTTATCATGAATAAACCAATGTTTTATTTAAAATGGTATTATTTGGAAGAGAAATGGATACTATGTACAAGTATACATTTTTAATATATGGGTTTACTATGTAAGAGTTTTTCCTAATTCTCTGAAGCTATTTAGTAGAAATATCCTCTAAATGGTAAGAATGACAATTGTAGTTAAAACACTAGAATATATAATTCATAAGGTAGGTTCCTTATAGTATGTATTAGATGTGGGATTAGATAACTTTTGAGATTATGATTCCTTATTTTGATGTTTTTTAATAGTTATATATATCATAATTGTTTTTGAATTTTAAGGTTGATTATAAGTCAAAAGCATTAGAAACCCCTTTGGATGTTTTCCTTGATGGATTTCTCAGGGATAAATTATATTTTTAGAGATTGGATTTAGAAGGGTAATAAACATAGGTATAAAAGATCTTAATGTTAATGTATTATATAATTTTAATGGGTATTTTCTATATAGGAAAACTTTTTATTTTAACATGAATTTCATGTTTTTATAATGTTATTATCTCGATATTAGAGATCTTTTATCATAATGGATAGAAAATGTTCTCACAAGACCTTATTATACCTTCCGAATTATTTAATCATTACAATTATGGATAAATCATGTTCATATGGTCTTAAATTATTCTTTAGCAACCAAATACCATGCATGAAACCATTTTATCATCATAATAATTTTCATTTCTCCAAAATTTCTTATGCGTCATGGTATCTCTCAAGTTTTTTTCAATGAATTGATTCATATTAATCATTAAACAATAGGGATACCACTAAAGGACATGCCTATTTGTTTTTTGGAGATATGGAATACATAGTGGACGATAATGGGAACATAAATTGCACAAAAGAAGACCCTAATGTCTTCATTTAAGGTATGAATTATTTTCTTACGACCTATTTCTAAATAATTATTATAAGATATTGAAAAATCAACAGGTTATATTCCATATCATAATTTTTAGGTATAAATTATTATTCAACATGAAAAGTATGTTTTTCTGGAGAGTGTTATCAGAAAAATGATATAGTGGAATTTCATCAATATTACAGAAATCCTAAATTACCGATATAATATTCTATAGTAGGTTTGGTCTTCAAAATTTGTGGAAATGTGATAGATAGAATCCAAAAATTTGAAAAGCGGTGTAGAAAAAGGATATAATATCATTGGAGACATACATTCTGTTTTTGTAAATTATTTATATATATCAACCTTTATGTTTACATATAAAAAATTTATTTGAGGAATAATCCCTTCACATTTTGAGAACATAAGTTCTGTGGTATTATTATCCTTTATGGTTTACCTGATCTCTAATTTTATAGAAATTATGGTTAATACAGGGTGGGAATATTTTATTTATCATATAAATAACCATGGGATTGGAAATTGATTTATTGATAAGTAATTAATATTATTTCATAATAAGTACAATATTTGAGGGAGTATTTTAGGATTAAAGAAAATAGAATACTGTGGAATTTTATGTGAATAATAAAGGATAAAATTTATGTTTGAAGAATATATGTCTTTATTGTGGCTTTATGGATATTTATTGAAATTATTATTAAAATTTCGAGATTAAATGAGTGTGGAATATAGATTTTTGTGTGGTACATTTGTAGTGATTGAAGTTGTTTTGGTATATAAAAATTAAATTTATCTTGGAAGCATATGTCATAAAATTCATCTAATTTTTATGTATCAATTGTAGTCTATTTAAATTATTGATGAGTTTTTAGGATAGTTATGTCACCCCCAGATTTTTATTTCCAATTTCTATATTGAATTATTTTTTGGCTCTTAGTTTTTCTCTTCAGTTCCAGGCATCCCATTTTAAATTTTGAGTCGTGGAAGTTTTGGGTGGTATTAGGTCTTATCCTATGTTAGTGGGAACGTATTACGAGGAGGAATCTTTGGAAATTATTTTTTAACACTAATAATAGATCCTTTTATGGGGTATATTTTTGGTATGGTTTACCCCATGAGTTGATAAGTTTTGGGGTGAAAATGGGTTTTTTTGGAGAATTTTTCCAGGTTGCACTGTTAAGGCGCAAGGTCAAATTAACAATGTTGGTAAGTGTTGAGGGTATATCATGGTTAGAACATGATTTAACTATCCTTTTAGCTTAAGTGTGCATCAGATACAACATAAGATAGTGTAAAATTTCATTATTTGAGCATGTTTTGTTAAACTATGTGAGGTAACAATTCTACCCACTTAGTAAAGGGTATATTATGGTTTTTATCTTTATTTTGAATTGGGGGTTCTCACCTTGGACTTCACCATTAGATCTCCCTTGACTTAGACACCTTTTATAGAGGTTTTCTTCACCTCCAAGCCCCTCCATGTGGGATTCAAGGTGATTTCATTATGACTCTTCACCTAAAATGAAAGGTTAGGGCTCCCTTATCCTAGTACTTTTCTTTTATCCCATTTTATACTTCTAATCATACACTAGTGTCTATATTTGGAAGAGTTGTATGTATATGGTGGTGTCAAATTGGGGGTTTTTCCTTGTTAGGGTTCCTTGCATATTATTTTTCTTCTAAAAACCTTTTTAGAGTCATTCCTGTTGGGCGTTTTTTAAGTGGAAGTAATTTGAGGTACGATCCCTTTGAATTTATCCTTTAAATTCAAGATTAAATTGATTTTATGATTTTCTAACCATCTATGGAAACCAATTAATTATTAATTAATTTTAGGAATAATTTTTCATGTTAAATAAGGTTGTTTCCTCTTGATTTCAGTTGTTTGAAATGTTTGTATTTTGTTTTTCACACCATGTGATTGAAATAATTCTCAGTTGGATAATGTAAATGAGTGTCATATTTTATGTGATGGTTTCAGATTCATAAATGGGTTTCCAAATGTTATTTTTTTCAATTAGTATTGTGATTGGTTATCTAATAAAAGGTTTGATATTTTAAAGTTATATGAGGCATGATTAGAAATTTTAAAATGATTTCATTGGAAAACCCTTATTAGAATGAGTCACTTTCGACGTTGGTTGAAAAAGAGAAGGGAGTGTCCTCAGTTTTAGACTTAACTTGTGCAATTATTGTTTAATGTAAAGAGAGTACTACTTGGTGTGGGTGGGGTGCTTCTGATTAACCTGATATATTTTATGGCATATATGTATAGTTTGTTTCCAAGATTTGTTTGGGACATCCCTTTATGAACATGACATGGGAACCTAGCATAGTTATGATGACTTCTAAGAATGCTTGATACACTAGTTTAGTTTAAGCACTATCTATTGTCCCTGAGTATAGATATTTATTTTATTTAGGATTGGGCCCCTCAGTCATGCCAGGTAGGGGGACAATCAAGAATTTCAGCATTTTGATTTCATCGGGTAAGACGAGACTTCGGGATGAGTCACCTGTTTAGTATTTTCTAGATTTTACTCTTAGTTCCTTGGTATTCTGATGCCTTCAATGGAACTATATTATCTTTAGTGGATGTTTTATATGTCTCTCCTAGTATGGTTTCTTGAGCACCGTTAGCTGGTTTCCCTCATTTTGTGATATTAGTCTTTTTTCGTGGATTATGGTTTTTCCTTGGTAAAGATAGAATGTGCAGTTTTTCTTAAAATGTATTTTTAATGATGTTTGAAAGTAAATTTTTTCCTTTTTTCCATTGCATGAAATATGAAAATTTTCCATTTGGTTCCCTTTTCCTTTTCCCTAAGAACCTAATTCTCATATATGAAAGGAAGCTTGTTTTAATTTGTGATGGAAATGGATTGTGACTTTTTTTATTAAAATGAAAAGTTTTTAAATCCTAGATTTATATAATATATTTCAAACATGAAATCAATGATTCTTTACTTAAGTAATTGCATTGTGAGTTGATTTATTCAGGCTTAACTACTGAGTTTTAATACTCAACCAATAGTTCTTCCTTGTTTTTAGTTTCAAATGTAGTTTCCATATTAGGTTTGATTGCATTGAGTGATAGTTGGTTGTGTTTTGGTGTGTTAACATAACATGGATGTTTTTTAGTTGTCCGGTTCAATTTCCAGTTTTTTTTGTATAGTTTGGGGTTTATCTTGTTGTATTTTTCTGTTTATGTGTATATGATGTTCAGTTCGTAAAACATATTTCTATTGGAATTAGCTTTTATATTGTCCTACTTTTTTATTTATGTTTGGAGAATTCATGCCCATTTTCACTGTATTTATTCCCTCGATTCTTGTTACCATCCTGTGAGGATCAGTAATGCTTCTCGAGCCTTGCCTCAGATCGAATCGGGTAACCTTTTTGAGGCCGACCTAGGTTGGTTTGTGACAAAAAGGAATTAGAGTCTGTTAGCTGTTTAGAGACCATTTCTTTTCAAAAACCCCTTTGTTACCTGGGGATGTCATTATAGAAGGATTAGGATAGTCAGGACTCGAGAGGTAGGAACGAGAAGTATTTAATGAACTCTTTCTCGATATGATCCTCATGTTTCCATGGGACATCAAGATTTTATTTTCCACTCTTGGTTATTGTGGATTTTTGGTGTTTGGTATGTGAAACGGGAGTTAGACCAAAGGTCTCAATGAGTTCCTAGGGCCTAGAAATCCATGTTAATCTAGGGGAATGGTTTTATAAGGGTCTCTGTGATGGTGGTGTGTTTAGAATATAGACACCAACCATATGGAAAAGTCACCCATCAACACTAATTCCACCCTTTTGAGTTGTTAATATCTTCATTGATTATGAAAATTATTTTGGAACCTCTTGATATGTAACTATGAAAGGCTTAATTTAAATTGGTAATGGACTTGTTTTGGAAAGTGGAAGGAGAATTTTGAAAATTTACATTAAGGAAGGCTTTAGAAAATTGGGGCTTGGTTAAATTATTATTATTTGGGTGAAACATAAATGTTTTAAAGATATTTATTTTTTAAAATAATAGACATGACTTTATTGAAATCGTGTTTTTGGAAAACAAAAATTTGTTTTGAATAGAGTTTCAGAATTCTCTCTAAACAAGCTAAAATGAGTTTTTTTCCCAAAACAATTATGATAAAAAGAGATTTTTAGAATTAGTGGAAATGTTTTAATGATATTATTCACTTTTACTACTATTTATTCTTTTTTTTCTCAGTTTCACTTTTTAGTTTGGGGTGATTTTGATTAAATTTTTTAGTTTTTGGTTGTTTTATACTGATGCATGGTGAGAGTATAGTTTGGGAAAACCGTTCAGCCATCTCTAGGTAATTGTGTGGTCTTTAGTGTGCTTATGGTTAGGGGTGGATGGACTATGAAAAGTTAAGCACCCTGTGTGGAATGTGTGCATATATTTTTACAATTTTGGACATAATAATGATTCACAATTGGCATACGACATCCCAACCTATAAAACGTAACCGTGCACAGTTCCCATGTGTCTTAAAAATGTGAAAACTTGGATTGAATTCTATATTTCAAAAGTATAAAATAAGTTGTGTTTTCACTTTTGGTATTTAGGTTTTTGGTAATGATGTTATAAATATTGTTGATGGATTGGTCATTATTGAGTTCTTTGAAATCTTATTTATTAGTGTCTTCCCCCACAATTTTTTATGGATTCCCAAGGCACAACCTCCAGTGGTTCACTATTAGAAATATTTGCATTTGATCAACCCATAGACCATGTTCTTGAATTTTAAAATTTGAGTCCTCCTATTTTTTTGGTCATGCAGATCCTCCCATTTAAAAAGTGTGGATGCTAAAGATTGAGAGAAAATATATTTTCCTTGAGTTACCCAGGTGACTAAAGGTAATGTTTCTCAACTTAATGCTTAAAGGTCCAAGCTTTAAATAGTGTATGTTAGTGTCTCAAAACAAGACTCAAGAAGATCTTACCCGGTATTTCATGATGTCTTCATTCATCCAAAAATACTTTTCTAATATGAAGAAGGTGGGGAAGGGGATGGAGATGTGTTGTCTTCAGTATGGTTTTGGAACTGTGTTGGAGTTTTATTGTCACTTCATAGATCTTATTCCATATGATTTGTGCTATGTTGCATATGATCACTTGAACGATCGACATTTTTGAGTATGGGCTCCATCTTAATCTATAGAAGAACGTTCCAAAGATCAACTTAAACACTTTTTTCGATGTTGTAAGGAAAAAGAGTAATGATGAAGCTATGTTATTATGTGTTCTTAAGGTGGATAAACATCCTCCATTCTATGAAAATGGGGAAGGAGATTCTAGTAAGAATAATGGGAATAATCCTAGTGATGGTGGTGCTAGTAGGGGAATTAATAGGCCTTCAAAACTCTCATCAGCCTATTCATGGATTAATACCTTAATAATTCATCAGTGGGCAAGAAATATCTCAAGAATCCATTATTCCTGAGTGATTCAAGACCTCGCCACACCTATGGATGCCTGGGTCACTTGCAGCAGTTTTTTGGGGTGTTTCTAGGAAGCAATGTGAAGCCAAATCCATCTCTTTGAAGGAAACCCCTGCCCATTTAGAGGATTAGGGAATGATTGTTCTATTTTTAGGGTCTCTCTCAATGTAATGTTCTTTTGTTATAATAGCAGTATCTGGTGGTGTTTTTTTGGAGTTTTATTCTCTTCGTAATTGTGAGAATGGATGTTGTTAACTCCCTTGAGAAATCATATTTTAGTGGAATCTAGTTTTCTTTCAAAAACATAGAAATTATTAAATTCTAAATGGTGGTGTCTTCCATGTGTATCTTTTTAATTTTTGTCTTAATGATCATAGATTGTTTTCTTCTGACTATACGGAGAATGATGATTTAAACATCAGGGCTCCAACCATAGGTCTCAGAGTGAATCATTTAACATGGTCATAAAACCATCAGGGTGTTTGGGGATATTTAGATTAGTTTTATTCCACTATATTAGGGAGTGGGTGTTCTAAATGATATTTTTATAGTCTTTCATAATGTTGGATATACCTCCTTGTGAATCAGTTGCGTTTTAGTTACCATATGTATTAGTGTTTCTTTCATATACCTTCCCCCTCCACTACTTGTGGTTGGGGTTTTTGGCACATGGGGGAGACTTCATGTGTCATCTCGTGTTGGAATATCTGTGTTGACCCATGTAGTCAGTTAAATCTTGTTGGTTCCTAGTGGCAAGGAGAACAACTTTGGTTCTCATTGATGTTTCTTCTAAGGATGATCACCATTAGTTTCTTCCAAATGATGGGGATTCTATTCTAGCCTCCCATGTTATGAAATTGGTTTAATTTAAGATGTTGTTCTGGTATGAAATGGTTTTGGTTTATTGTGTTGTTTCAGTCAAGATGTGTAAATTATATTTCTCTATAGTTTAGGTGGTCATGGTTCAAGAGGATGTATTATGTAGATGTGTAAATCATTTGTATTTAATTGATCAACTCGAAATTTTATGGCCTTCTAGAGGAATAATATGTATTGGTGGTGAGAATTTTCACACCTAGATTTTCATTTAAATCTTATGTTTCGAATTATCTTTTGGATCTTAGGTTTTCTCTTGAGTTTTACATCTTCCAAATTTAAATTTTAATTATTGGATATATTGGATGGTATTTGGACTTGTCCATGGTTTTTTGGAAAGTATGAGGGGGAGGTGGCTCGGGAAATGCGTTTTTAACAAACCTAGTGTAACATTTTTATAGGGTATTTTTGTGGAAGGATTATCCCATTGATTTGATGAGATCTGGGATGAAAAGAGGGATTTTGGGGGACTTTTTACAGGTCACTCAGTTAAGGAAAAAAATTAGAATAACAATGAAGGTAAGTGTACATGGGGTCTCACTTTTGGAATACAGTTTAACAAACCCTACAAAAAAAGTGTGCATCCCGTGCAACACCCGACAGTGGGTAATCACATGGTTTGCTCACATTTAGTTAAACCGTGTGATATAACTGTGCAACGTACTCAATAAAGAGTATAAGGGGGGGGGGGGGGGTCCTTCTTTTTAATTTGGGTTTCTCCACTTGGACCCCCATTTGATCTCCCCCAACCTAGAAACCTTCCGTGGGGGATTTTGGAACCACCAAGAACCTCCAAGTCAGATTCATTGTGATATCCTGGTGATTCTTAAACTGGATCGAAATGATAGGGCTCGCTTATCATTATTAATTATTGTTTTTACCTCCTCCCATTTTCATATTACCCTAGTGTCCATCTATGGATGATTTTAATGTTTATGGTGGTGAAAAATTGGGGGGGGGGGTTCCTTCTAATGGTTCATTGGGGATTATCTTGCTTCTCGGAACCTTTGTGGAGTCCTTTTGGGTGTTATTGTTGAAGTGGAAGTGATTTGAGGCAGGATCCCTTTGTCTTTATCCTTTAAATTCAATATTACATTGATTACATTATTTTTTCTCCTATTGATATCAATTAGTTATGAATGATTTTTACAATTAATAGTTTATGTGAAATGAGGTTATTTCCACTTGATATTAATTGTGTAATATAGTTGTATTGTGTTTTTTCACACCAATATCTTGAAGAAATTCCCAGTTGGTTTGTGTAAATGTGTTTCAGATTTTAACTGATTGTTTGGAATTCATAAATTGATTTCCAAATGTGTTTTTTAAAGAGTATTTTTTTTGGTTATTTATGAAAAATATTGATATGTGAAAATTATATAAGGCCTGATTGGAACTTTTGAAATGGTTTGATTGGAAAAACATTCTTGGAATGAGTCACTAAAATTATTGGTCGAAAAAGATATGGGAGTGTCCTCGATTTGGGACTTAACTTATGTAACAATTTTTAAATGAATGGGACTAATCCTTGGATTGGTTTAAGTGGTGCCAGTTTGGGTGTCTTCTGTGGGGGAATATATATAAGGTTTGTTTCTAGGATTTGTTTGGAACACCCATCTATGAACATGACATGGAAACCTAGCATAGATACTAGTACTTATAAGAACTATTGATACACTAGTTTAGTTTAAGAACTAGCTAGTGACCTTATGTATAAATTTTACTCTTCTTTGGGATTGAACTTATTGGTTAGTCTAGGTAGGGAAATGATCGATTGTTTGGGCATTATGATGTCATCTGGTGAGGCATGCCTCTAAGATGATTCAAATGTATAATATGTTCAAGATTTTACTCTAATTTCATATTTATTATTATTTTTTCTACCGCACTATATTATTTTTGTTGGATGATTTATATGTCGCTCTTGGTATGGTTTCTTGAGTATTTTTATCCCATTTACCTTGTTATGTAATATATATACTTTTTTATGTATTATAATGCTTCCATTGTAAATAGATAATGAATGGTTTTTTATAAAATGGTTTCTATAAATCTGTTTTGAATCTGTAAAAGTTTTCCTATTTCCAATTTCATGAAATATGAACATTTTTTATTTCATTCCCTTTCCATTTTTATAAGAACCTAATTATCATTTATGAACAAAATCTTGTATTAAATTTTGAAAGAAAGGTATTGTGATTTTTTCTAAAAAATGAAAAATATGAAAAAACCTAGATTTATATAATGTATTTCAAACATGAAATAGATGTTTAGCTATTTAAAGTAAATGAATTGAGAATAAATTTATTTGGGTATTCCAACTATGTTTTATTACTCACACCTATAGACATTTTTTTTAATTTCTCTTATAGGTTATGACTTGGGATTCATCTCCTAAGGCGATAGTTGGTTGTGGATTAGTGAGTTACCCTGGAAGTCACATGGAGATGTTTTAGTTTTTAGGTTCGGTTTTCATATTTTATGTATAGTTTTGTGGTTCAACTTGTTATATTTTTCTATATAAGTGTATACTGAGTTCAGTTTGGAAACTATATTTACTTTAGGATGATATATTATATCTTTTGCATTCATTTATTTAGCTTAGGTAGAATTTTTACCATTTTCACTCTATCGGTTCCCTTTGAACATGTTACCTGCCCAGGAGGATCGAGAACCCCTCTGAGGCCTTTCCACATATCAAATCGAGTGATTGGTTTATGGTAAACCCAAGTTGGTTCATGATATATTATTTTTATAATAATTTATGTTGAATGTTGAGTACTATAGGTAAATTTTAGAGGTTAAAGTAGTTTTTCCTAGTATGAAGGCTTAATCATTTTGGAGAATTATATTATAATGTGATAACATTTTTTGTTTTTTAACTCCCAAATATATGGGGAAGATATAGTAATTTTTTTTGGAATGTATAATCCATATAAATTTATTATAATGTTTCAGGAATGGAAAAAATCATCAATAATACAAATTGTTTGGTGAAGTATATGATATTTGGGTAGAAATTGATTAATGTATGGAATTATAATTTTCAAGTAAGTAAATATTATTTTGTTATTTGTTTAGGTAGTATAATAATTTATCCATTTTTTGATTAGTATTTAAAAAAAACATTATTTTTTTACATTTCATATCAAGAATACAATGATATTTCAACCAATCTTCAGTTTATAGTTTTTTGGTGGTCAACATTTTGATGAGAATATTCTCAATCACTCTATATCAGTATATGGGTGTAAAATTTTCTATTTTATGTCCATGAACTCTTACATGGAAACCCAGTATGTTTTATACCATATTATATTCTAATTTCCTTTTCTCTATTTTTAATTGGATGTTTTTTTAATCATTTATATAGTGTGAATTTACAAAAAGTTATATTAAAATACCTAACAGTGTATACCAAAATTGAGTTTGAATTTCAAGGATTGATATTAATAAATGGATGTGTGGGGGTGTAACATCCTGGGATTTGAAAAATAAACCATATTTTCTATAGCGTACAAGAAATTCTAGATCGAGTATAAACAAAAAACTAAGTATTATTATTTAAATGTGAAAATTATAACCTAGGCATTAAATTGGTTGGTATAAACATGATTAACTAATTTATTAAATAAATATAAGGACATTACTCATTATAAATGTATTGATTTTTTTTTAAAAAACAATCACTTAATTTTCTATAAATTTATTTGATTCTTTAAAAAAATATTTTCTTCAAAAAAATTACTTCTTTTCATTTAAAAATAATATAAATAACTAATGGAAATTATAAAAAAAATTAAAAATAAAATAATTTTTAATTACAAATAACAAAATTTTCTTAGGTTGATTATTTGACAATTTTCTAAAAAGTTTGAATTTTCAAAAAAAAATCGAAAAGTACTAGTTTTATTTAAAATTTTATTTTTCAAGTATTTATAAATAAATATTAAATTGTTTATTAGTTTTATAATTTATTAAATTCATTTTGATTTAAATTAATTAAATTCTGGGTTTTTAAATATATTTAATACTTGAATTTAGTATAAAAATCTTTTATATTTTAAATAGGGCATTTTTTCAAAAAAACTTTTTTTTCATCACATTTGGACAATTTAATTTTCAATTAATCTTTGAAACAATTTGTTATTGATTTTTTTAATATTTAATACTTATTTAGAATCATTAGTTCCAAATTTGATAAATATGGCCCTTTTGTTTTTTGGTTAATATGAATAGTGAACTAAGTAATATTATTTGCACGTTAAAGGGTAAATTATGTAATTTTGGATACAAATTAATTTATAAGAGCCATTAAATAACATAAACAAAATCATAAATATTTTTTATTTTTATATCACGACCATAATCATATTAGATTATAATTTATGGAAATTTGGGGCCATATAGATGAGATTATATCCTTTATATTATTTTATTTATAGAAATGTCAAACATTACACACTCTAGTTTTAAATAAGAATAATATTTTTAATACGCTGTTATCCAGAGTATATGTTTTACTATAAATAATAATTTTAAATCTATATGAATTATATTAATTATTATAGTTTATTTTTTATTTTTAGTGAAAATATAATAACCATAAATGCTTGCAAAAACCTAATGCAGTAAATATTTAATTATTGGAAAACATAAATAAATGATATATTAAATATTAAATTAAATATAATTTTAGATACATAATGTGAAAAACTAATTTTAGAGGCAAACATGAGAATTTATGGATATCATAAAATATTTTTTAAATTAATTTATTTGTTTTCATGATATTATTAATGTCAATGAAATAATGATTTCTAAAAATTTACATTATGGATATTTTGTAGTAAATAATATTTTATTAAATGATATAATATTTATAAAAATTATTAATTTAGAAAATTATTTGGGATAAATTTTAAAATATAAATTATTTTCTATTTATGGGTCGTTTTTAATTTATATTAAGTATATTGACCCTCAATGTGTAAATATCCATGCATTAACTATAAGTGTTTTAGGGGATAAATAAGCGTTAAAACCCAAAACATAAGGGTAGAAAAACATTGAAAAATTCCTAATATTAATATTATGTGTGTCTTCAGACCCATAATCATTATATCATATATATAACATACTTTTTGTTAATTTTTTATATAATATTACATCATAATAATTTAACATTACACGAAATTCTTTTAGTGCTCTTCCCCTCTCTTACAATAGGGCACCAAATGTTTTCATTTATTCACACATAAAAACCATTTTTTATCTTCCAAAACCAACCCCAATCCTTTACTAGAATTCCTACACACAGTAAATAGTTCTTTTTTTAGTTATAATACCATTCTTTGGGAAATTAATGTGCTGAAAATTAGTTTTTTCAAAGAAGAGGTACAATTTTTATCTTAATGTTTGAGTTTTGTTTCTCCATAAAAATCCATCAAAACACCATAAACCATGTTAAAAGAAAAACTAAATTAAATTAATTATACATTTATTTTTCTATTCTCGTCACATGACCAATATCAGTATTCTATTCGATCAAGTGGAAGTAGAATTAAACATTAATGTGTGTGGTAAACTACCACCTCGTGAACCGACGTATTTCGTTTTCTATCCCCTTATATCATGACTGGTTATAATTATGGAATTAATGTTTTTATATGATATACACTATATATTTACCATTCGTGAATGATAATATATCATCTAAATTATTACAATTCCATACATAGAGAAATGATAACTTCATCTATGCGCACATGTCGACTACCACCTCCATGAATCATTATGATTCTTTTTCATCCCCACATAACTTGGATGATATATATAATTAGATATTAATAATTAATATTATATTTATGATATAATTATCATTACATAAATTTTAAATAATAATCACCATCTTTCCATAATGATCATTTAAAAATGAGAATGTTCCTCATGTGTGCGTACATCGTACTGTCTCCATGATGGTAACATAGATAATTTTTATAACAATATTTAATAGTTGCATTTAAAATTATTATTGATGTATAAAATATATAATTATTTATTTATTATTATTATTGAGAAGATGTAATAATTACCTCTTAGATTGTAGACAACTAACCGGAGTCATTTTGGGATTAAGTAGAGAATATCATTAAAACGTCGAATTTGATCATAAATGATTAAGTATTTTTATGTTACATGGATATAAGTGATATAAACAGAAAAAACATGAAAATGGTTCTTAAAAAGGTATAAAATTAACATATTCCTATTATTTAGGATGATAAATAATGTACATGATGAGTTAAACTCATGGTAAGAGACTTTATTTTAGAAAATATCTTTTTAAATATTCCCTTCAAACTCGATATCCATATATACTAATTTTTTAAATAACGGGTTTACTAATATCTATTATTTATTAGTGGTCATTTTTACTCATGTTGACTTTTTACAAAAAAAATTAATGGATTATTTTTTTATTTTCCTAACGAGGTAATTTGTGAAATTTTTGACAAAAGTATATAAGGAATGTTTTTCACTTATATTTAATGAGATAATTTTCCCTCCATCATGACTAATTTTTTGAATTGAATTTTCCTTTATATTTTTTCAGGGATATTTTCAATGGAAATGTTTTCCTATTATTTATTAAGTTTCTCTACAACTAAATGATTTCAAAATTAAAATGTTATTTTACAAAAGAATGTTTTTATAATTAAAGATTTCATTATTTATGATTATATTCCACTTTATGGGAATTTTTATGATAATATATTGTTTTTTATAAACCATGTTTGAGTGGTTATGTTATTATCCATTGATGGGTGGTTTCGTGATAACATAATGATAGGTGGTTCCATAATAAACCAATGATTGGTGGTTCTGTTATAACCTATTCCGTATTGGGTATAGATGTGGGACACATGGTTAATTCATATATAAGACAGAGTTAATTGATTATATAACTCTTAAGAGATAATAGGAAAATACTACGATGGTTATTCCATGATTAACTACGATGGTTAATCCATGAGTAAATGTGATGGTTACTCCAATGATTCCTCAAGTTTCTAACATGTTTTATATATGTTGTATATAGTTTATAAATGTTTTATGTGATAAAATGTTTTTGTATTTCATTTGAAAATGAATTATTCTATAAGTTTAATGAATTTTGTGATATAGTTATTTATTATATGTATTTTTATATTTTTACCTTAGATTATCATATATTTTTTTCTTATGTCCCTTACAATAATTTTTTATCTCATCCCATGTGTTAAAATGTTTTAACAGGGTTTTAAGGAATAATAGGAAAAAATATGTGGTTAAGTGGAAAACTATGAATATTTATCATGAAAAAAACAATTTTTTATTTGAATTCATTTTTTTTCTGTCAGAATAAAAATTGATATTGATTATAATTTTCCACATGTAATATGTGGGTTTAATATGTAATTTTTTATACTAATCATTTAATATTATAAACTAAAAAGATAATTGTAATTGAAATAATGTTAATTGAACTTAAAAAATATAATATGTAATTCATAAGTCTAGGTCTACACAGATCTACTATATAAATATTTAATATCGACACATGGAACACATCCTGCAAATAATAGAGGTGTCATGGAAGTGATAGGGGATATGATATGACCTCAACACGTTCAAGGATCTCAAAGGGACCAATGTATCTAGGGCTCATATTTCCTTTCTTCCTAAATTTCAAATCCTTCTTCTAAGGATATATCCCAAGGAAAAACTTATCACCAAATTCAATCTCAAGATTCCATAAATGAGTATCTTAATAACATTTCTTGTGACTATTTTGATATGTGATATATAATTCAATCATTTCATGCTTGAGTACCAAATGTTTTAAAATGGAATGTTTGAACAAATTATTTTTGTTTATTGTAAATTTGATAAGTGGTAGTTTGCTGGGATTAGTGTGTGGGAAATTGAAGTTTATCTCTTGAGTTATAGATGGGTCCTTGGATGTTTGTATCTTCTAGTGAAATCATGATTGGTATATAATGTCAAACAACATTCTAGAAAGAATTATATGGAAATAATAATCTTTAATGGTTTACAATAACTTGCATTTAAGGTATACTGTGTTATGGGATATGAATAGTTAAATTCAATATGTAGATTTCTCCAAGAAAATGAAAAAAATTTATGAAATAGAAAAAATAAAATGTTTTCAATAAAAGTATATGCAGTTGAACCATGAATAGTGTGGATAAATAATCTAAGAACATATGTACAAAGAAACTAATTCAATCATGGTACGTTAAGTGTTAACTAAGTGTTAATCACCATATAATGAACTATTAATAGTTGGTTTGTCGGCTTATTGTAATTATTTTTTACATATAGTTTAAAAAATACATAGTGGTTTACCCATGAACATTGGAATATTTAAATCCTATTAAATATTATTTGTTCCTTTGTTTATTTATTCACCTCATTTGAAAATTGTACAATTACATTTATTTTAATTGTCTTTATAGTTTTCTCTATGTTATGTGTGAGTTAAAATTATTATAATGTGTAGGGTATAGAGACTTATAACTTCATATAAACTTAGTTTAGGGGGCTTATAAGTTATGGTGGTTTGGTTACCTACTACACGAACATGATCATGAACATTTAGTGGATCTATCAATCAAACTTATGATGTCCTATTGGTAGTATTAGAAATATGTTTTTCAGGAGACCATTTCCCCCATTCCACAAAGTATTGGTACTAAAGGACTAGTTTTGGCTTATATGGTTTATAACACTATTTTTATTTCATTCCTAGAGTCAGATAAATAGAAGTTATGAATTTTATAATTTTATGGAATATATTTTTGATTTTGGATAATGAATATTGAAAACAAATTGATTTAAAAGGAATTAGAAGTTCCATTATCTAGGTAAAATTCAGTGTCAATGGAGAAAGAAGAATTGTAATTAGAGTATATTAATGTATTATTGATTGAAATAATATCTCTTTACTGGAATGTAATGTTCAGTATTTAGAAGAATATTGATACGATGGATGTTCTGAAGGCATCAAATACCATGTATTAAAAGCCGACAAACTTGAACAATATTTTCCGGTTGTCATGTTTGTTTGGATTAAGGGTTTTAGATGGATGACCATAATAAGATCATGTAAATGACTTAAACATGAGCAATGAGTTTCTTCAATCCATAAAGGTAACTTTTAATGATGATATTTGGTCATTAATACTATTATCATCACTTATATAGTGTTAGGATACAATTGTTTCTATAGTGAGTATTTCCAAAATAAAATCTGATACGGTATTTGATGATCTCTAACCATAGTTGTGAATGAAGAACTAAGGCAGAGTGAAATTTAGATACCAACTGGTACTACCTTTAATGCTTATGGAAGTGGTTGATCACCCCATCAAAAGTAAGCTTATTAGAATAATTCATCATTAGACTTGTATCAATAATGGTAACATGAGAAGAGTTGAAGAAATTTGGCTAGTGATGGTCTAACCTGCTTGAAATTTGGGAAGAAATTATATATAAAGAATGAAATTAATAGTCAAATGGTTTACACTTAAAAGTAATCAACATCCAATAGTTCAAATTATTTAATCTCAAAGGATGAAATCAAAGGTTATCTAATGAGTATGAATACTCTTGTAGAAGTGTGGTTTATTAACTATAGAGCATCATTTTATTCATATATAGATGAAATATTCATGAAAAACAATATATTCATGAAATATGGGAAATCCCATATAGATAATGGCGATCAATTAAAGGTTCTTGGGAAATAAAAATCAACACTTGAATGATGAATAAATGATTCTTGAAATAATCAAATGTTTTCCACATCTATAACCATAAGGAAAATATAATTTCCTTTTGGAAATGTGGAGATGAATTCTATGGGACTTAATTTACTGATTGGGTATGTAATGTTATAAGACAATCAATTATATTTTCAGGAGGAGTAAAGGATGGGTTCCTTTACATGATCTGATATTCATATGGGAGTTCAATCATTATAAGTAAAACTTCTAATGATTCAAAAGTATGAAACTATTAGTTCAATCACCCTATTGAAAAGAAATTGAATGTTATGTAGGCCATGTGAATACTAAATCATTATCACATAGAAATTTTAACTAGTGATGATTGTGAACTTAGAAATCATAAAACAGTGTCCTTCCACATATATGGTCTGAATCATTGGAATCAATTTTTGGAGCTTTTACACTCTGTTGATTATGGACCTACCCCTATCAATCCTATATGGTTTCCTTTACATCATTACATTTATTATTTATGTTACTATAAAAGTGTGTATATACTTCCCGAAGCGTGAATCTGATGTATTTTATGTTTTCACTATGTCGAAAGAATGAACAGAAAGATATTCTAGCTGGAGGATATAGTGAATATAAATAGATAGTAGTGGTGAGTAATCTAAATGAAACTTATAGAAAATCTATAAGAATTAAGAGTTAATTAATTTTAATAAGGTATACAAAACTCCACAAAAAATGGAGTGGCTAAAATAATTAACATTACTCTGATGGAAAAATCTAAGAGTACGAGGCCACACATGGGAATGTGTAAAGAGATTTGGGTAAAGTAAATCAATGCGGAAACATATCTCACTAATACAAGTACAAAATAAATAATTAGAAAGTAACTTCCGATGGAATTTTGGTATGGAAAATGACATGAATGTCAATATGTTTGAGATTTTAGTAGATAAAATTATTACATGAAAATTATAAAGACCCAGATAAATTTAAATCAAAATAAATAATATGTTATTTTCTTAGTCATAGAGATGAAATTTTTTTATATAATCTATGGTATAGTGAAAGAAAACATTTAATCATAAGTATGGATGTTTTCATTAATGTAAATATTATGTGTTAGCATCAAAACATTATTGATTAGGAAGTTAATTTTGAATAAACTATGAAATATTTGTTGATCCGAGTATTAGTAGTTTTCCAAAATAATAGAACTCAACTTCAGGTGCGAAATGATTTATAAGTCCAGATATAAGGCCATAAAATGTACTTTATGGTTTTATTGACAGAAAATTTTGAGTGCACAACAAGTATATTAACCAATGTTTGTGTACTATAATTTCATGTAATGGTATTAATAGTAGAGGAATAAATTAGATTAATTAATTCAATTGAGGCTATTAAGGAGAATCAAGAGACCAATGCATTTTTAGGAAAAAATTAAACTCTATGCTCATAACAGATATAAGAGAACAAGGAAATACAAAGAAGGAATCTTCTGATAGAGACTCAAAACTGTGGGAGTATACCATAAATTAGGATATGGAATCATTGAAGTTCATACAATCATTTTAGAATGTTGAACTACCGTAGGGTAAAAAGGAACATGAAAATTAGTGGTTTTATTGGATTAATAAAGATGATAATGTAGGGAAAATATAAAAAGAATTGATTATGTGAATGGGATTCAATAGAATAAGGAGTAGGTTTTTCAAAAATATTTTCATCTGTTTTTAAAATATCTACCATAAAAAAAGTACTATGTATATTGGTATCAGATGATCAGTATCTAGAGAAGATGAATGTTAATTAAAATTTCCATCATTTTAAGTCGAATGAGGGTATTTTAATGGATCAAAAATAGGGGTACCCAAATTTGGTGATTAGAATTTGGTATGTAATCTTATGAAAAGACTGTATGGGTTGAAGAAAGAACCATGATAGTGGACTCATAAATTCAATAGGTTTGTAGAAGAAAAATGCTTTGATGGGTGTGACCCTAGACACTATTGTTATAGGAAGTAGTGGGATGATGGAAATTTCATAAATTTGTTTTTTATATCAATGACATATTTCTATTGAAACATATGTAAAAAACATTTTTATGTTGAAAAATAATATTTATAAATGCTTAAAGATTAAACATATTAGGGATGCAAGGAAGATACTAGGGATGATGACGTAAAGAGATATGAAGACCAGATCATTGGTTCTATCTCATAAAAATTATATATTGAAAATAATTGAATGTTATATCATGGATGAATGAAAACCACCTTTTCATCCTCTTACTGGACAATTATATTTATCCAAGGGATAGGACCCCATAACCAAAGATGAGCATCAATACATAAGGAAAATTGCTTATGCAAAAGTCATTGTAAGTCCATTCTAGGAAATAATTTGTACTCAAATAGATAATTCATTTTTAGTAGGCGTTTTATGATTATTAATGTCCGACCGGGAAATAAAACTATGGAGGTTTTCATGTAGTCCCTTTTATATTGGAATGGATTAGATGGGTTTCTCATTATTTTTGGGATAATGATTTTTCAAGGATTTTTGTACTGAATTTTGAAGAGAATCCTACAATAAAAAGAGAATAATAGGTTTTCTAATTACTTATGGATGAATAAAAAATATGGAAAATACAAATGCAGAATATTGTTGTAATAATTACAAATATAGAAGAGTATATTTTAGAAATGTATGTTGGGAAGAAGATTGTTTTATTGCTGTAGTTACTGAATGAAATAGGAATAATTCATGAATTAGTGATTATTTTATATGAAATTTAAAGAGAAATCCACATATATAAATATTTCATAATCCTTGAAAGGAAAAAAAATTGAAATGTCATTATGAATATATTATAGGAGAATGTGTTAGATCAATAAAATATCACCAGTAGCCAAAACCCATCAAACATGTTCATTATGTCTTTAGCTAACAAATGTGTAAGGTAGAATCATGAATTAATGGGTATTGGGTAAACAGAAGAATAAATAGTGCACAAATAATACTACTATAAATTAAGTATGTAAGGATGTTTTATAAGGAGGGTTATTGAGGTTCTACCAAAAGAATTTATTCAAGTGGTAGATTACTAGGATGTGAAACCTATTTTGAGCCTCGATTGTCTGGGTATATAAATTTTTACCACCGTATATTTAAAGAAACATAATTTCAAGCACTATAATTATATTCATCATAAATTAGTTCATCAACAGATTTATGGGATCATTATGTCCACAAAATTATCTCATCTATTTAGCTATTGTTGAGCCTTCAAATGTTCATATATTTCGATTAAATAAAACATAGTACATAATGTTAGTGACCATTTCTTGAGGAAAACTATAGATAGAAGAATCCAAATGTTTTTACTAGGTAAAATGGTTGAGTTGAAAAGTTTTATGGAAATAAATAGTGATAATCTATTTAATGGATTCTCCATGAATATGGGAAAATAGTGAGAAATATATGGTGAGTAAATAATATAATAAAAAAAATATGGAAAACCCTTAAACAATGTGGGAAAATATTGTAAGATAATGCATATAGTGAATCTAATACATGAACCATACATCATAGGATTATAGAGTGTTAATGTTAGTAAAATTTATTATTATAGATTTATTTATAAGTTGATTTTAAAAAATTTATACTTATTATAACAAAAATAAGTTAGAGTATTTTCTCCCATGCATGTAGGAATAATTTTGTAACATGCTAAATCTATTGTGTTCATTTTCTACTTTATGTACATCAGTTTCATGTTTTACCATTTCTGATATTTCGTTTTTTTGCTAATGTGTGTATGATTTTTAACTTTTTAAGTGGGTATGGTGTATTTAATTATTACTTCAAGTACACTCAATTATTTGGGAAGTGAATCTAAAAAGGTACATATTTACACTACACATAATTTCTCATGAAGATATAGTAGATCTTTCAATTGTAATTCTAATAGTCTACTAGTAGTATAATAAATCTGTTTTTAAGCAATAATTTCTCTTCAATTCCCTAATAAAATTTGTGATACTTTCAAATACCACTGAATATTTATAACATTATTTATCAATTTATGGACAATTTTGGGATCTACAAACATCATATATCAAAAATTACCTTATAATGATGGATTCCTTCATAGCATTCAATAAAGAGCCTCATATTATGTAATCTGAATGCTAGAACAAAAACTATTATTTTCTGAGAAAAATAATTTGTGGAGGTTTTAATCACAAAATCCTTGGAAATAAATTAAAAAACATCTCAACATATCATATAATGTTTTAATGGTCCTCTGAAACTGACCATCTGTCTAAGGATGAAAATCAGTGCTAAAACTCAGTTATGAACCTAATGCTTTCTTAATAATTCAGTAAAACATTAAGGTAAACCTAAAATCCAAATATGAAAAAATGTGAAGTGGTACTTTATGTAGTCTTACAACATTACATATTTATATCCTGGCATGTTGACAAAGAGTTAAAACATTTTTTTATATAAACAAAGTATTTAAACATTAAAATGTGATTGACTACAATATAAATAAATTTATTGCCTTTAGATGTTTTTGGGAAGTCCTGTGATGAAATCTATGGTGATTTTCTTATTCCAATATAGGTACAACAAATGGTTACAACACCCCCTTATATTTTTTCATTCATCCTTACCTTACTAGAATTCAATTCATCGATATACATATTCCATAAATCAAATAATCAACCTCTCCCACCAAAATGTTTTGTTTTATATCTGTATACATCTTTTACCATCTTTGATAAATTGAGAAGGAGAATATATGTGCATCATCCAAGAAGTTCCTTCTTAAAATAAGTTTTTTGGGACATTTATCAATTCTACAAACATTATAACACCTTCATTATTAAATTTCAACTTCACAATATTCATTGCCTTTTTATATATCTCTACATCATATTGTTGAGATTCATTGTTCTTCAAGTGGATGGATGGTTGAGAATTCAATGGGGAAATAAATGACTTAACTTCTCCCATTATAAAATGAAGATTTATCCACTAAATATCCATTTTTATAAGGTCATTTTCAACAGTAATCACGAATATAATATCATGGTTTTTCCTATCTAGAGTATCAGTTAACTTATTATCTTTCCCTAGGTGGTAATGTACTATGAATTCATAATATTTTCTAAATTCAAAATATATTCATTTGAAAAAAATCAATTCATTATATTTAAATATATATTACAATCTCTTATTTCCAATATATATATTAAAATGGTCTCTATTGAGATAATTTCTCAAAAACAATTATTTGGATATCATTGCTTGTTGATCAAAATCATGCATTTGGTGATATTACTCATGAGTCCTTAATTAGCTTTAGGAATGAGTAATTACCTTATCATTATTCATGATAATGAATATCAAACCCTTTTTACATCATCACTATATATTATATACCCTTCCCCTACATAGGGAAATGTATATATTGAAGTGGATATTGACCTCCTCTCTTATTACATGAAACATCAATTACATTCCTCTATCCAAAATAAACTTAACTCACTTCCATGTTAACTTGGTTAGTGGGATTTATATCCATGGGAAATTTATCACTAAGAGTCTGTACTATCATTATGAACTATAAAAACTGTGGGTTATATTTATTTTGATTGGTCTAGGCCATTGATATTAACATCCTTCTTTCATAGATCTACAGATTTTCCCTTTCTTGTGATAACATGACCTAATAATTATGCTTTCAATATAATTTTTTTAAACATGAAAAATTTGGAACACCTTTTCATCTTTATAAATGTAATTAATAAATTATTCAATTGGAATTAATTCTCTTCCATTATCTGTGAATATATATGATTTTTATCTTAAAAGATATATAAAATTGATCAATGTAGTCTCTAAATATTTGATTAATTATTTCCATGATTATAATGGGGGAATTCATAAGTCACAATCGAATAATTATAAATTCATAGTGGTAATACCTCATAATGAATGATATCATTGGAATGTACCCTCTTTTTTCCCTTAATTAGTGGCATCTATAATGAAGTTCAATCTCCATGAAGTATCAAGATCCTACAAGTTGATTGAATAGATAATTCAAATGAGGTAGAGGATAATTGTACTTGATCATTATTTTATTAATCTCATGATAATGAATGAAATGAATCATCATTCCATCCTTCATTTTTATAAATAGGATTGATCAATAGGTATTTCAGGCCACCATTAAGGCCTTCAGGCCACTAGCAGTTGCCCCAGACAGACTCTACAAAAAAGGAGCTTCCCTAGAAAAGGATTTAGAGCTGGTTCACCCACCAGAGTAGAGCCAAATAGATTTTTTAGAATGAGAGGGTATGGCTATGCCATAGGGACCATCCTGTTCTTGCACAAGAATTCTAGCTAGACAACCATGTGAAGGTGGATAGTGAGCTACTATCATGATGCATATGCTGGGGAGGGGTAGTTCTTTATAGATAGTATGGTTGAATTCCCTAAGACCTTAGGGTCATGTAATCTCCTAAGCCTACGGGTCATGTAATCTCTGAGCCTACGAGCCTTGTAAAGGTTCCCCCTCATCCCTTGAAAGTTGGGTTATAAAAAATCAATAAAAATGAAGGCCTTCGGGCCATATATGCTATATGTGTGATATAAAATAATGTGATGAACTAGAATCAATTAAGGTATTTTCATATCTATAAAAGAGAACATGTGTACCTCACAACACATCATTATCCTAATATACATAATTAGTAATGATTGTGAATTCCCATAATCATTTACTTAGTTTGGGAGATTTGTTGATAATATTATTCATTGGATTGATATTGGAGAATATATTCACATAATTTATAAACTCCTTTCACATGAATTATTTTAGTGTTGGTGGATCATTAGCTAAGAACATTTCTCCTCGGTTGCATTAATCGGCCTCTTGTACTTACTTTGATGGTTGTGGGCATGGTTTCCTAATTTACCAAACCTAAAATAACTTCATTGATCTTTGGAAGAAATTACCAAGGCGTATTTCCCTATATTTATTATATGTAAGAAATTTTAATTACTATACATCATGCTTATTGGCATTAGATCTTATATTATTATCCAATTTCCATTTCATTGCCTAAGAATACTGAGAGGTTTCAATTTACATATCTACTTAAAGAGAAAATATAAAATTATATTCATAGAGACTGATGTAACTCATGGAGGATGTATTTAAAATACTAGGATATAATACATTAATGAAGAAATAAAAGTTTTCTCTCAGTATTAGGGATGAAACTATAGGCATATCACATGAGTTTCGAAAAATTTTAATCATAATTTTTCAATAGAATCATCTTCTTTTTTCTATAATTCCATGAATTCTAACTCAATTTTTGTGTGTAGATTCTGAAGAAAATTATTTTTGAAAATTATCTTCCTGAACTCATCATATTTAATAGAGTATAATTCCTCCCTTTTTAAGGTATTTAGAGTGATATTCCAATAATATTCAACATCTCATTATAAATGATATATGATCAAAATGAACTTCTTATGAGCTATGATCTAAGGAATGTAAAAATATTTTCTATCACATTAACCCAATTCTTGGTAATTATTTGATTGGGAGACCCACTAAAATAGGGTGGATGTTTCCTCATGAATGACTTGATAATGTTAAATTTCATCTTTTACGTGTTTGGGAGATGAGAATATTGCTTTATTTATCAGAGATAATAAAGTTGGGTGATAATTTCTATTAGGTTATTCATCCCCACCTCATTCTTATTAGGTTTCCCTTTGGGGAAATATCCACATTTTCCATTGCACTGATTTTTTAAATTGGTTCTTTTTGGTTCCCACAAATTCCATTATTAAATAATGATTGGGAATGAGTATACTCAAATTAATGAATTTAAATATATGAAAAATATAATATATAAAGAATTATTTCAGAAATGGTGTGAATGAATTTACTTATCAACCTATAGGTTTCAATAGAGTATATTAGAATTATGTTTTTTAAATTGAACTAGTTATATATTCAAATATATAAAATTGGTTCATAAGGAATGTATAAACTAAGGAAATAATACCCTATGGGAGCGCCAAACCAGGTGTGCAACTATGCCTCCTTTTCACACATCCTGTGAAGATTGAGTCAATAAAAAATCTTCCATTTTTTGGTTTCGACCCCCCACAAATCTATTCCAGAGCCTGTATCCAAATGTAGTATCCAAAAAAGGATGTTATTTCCATTAAAACCAAAAAAATCTCTACATTACTAAAATGTATTGATTTAATGAAATACATAGACTTATCTATTAGATTCACCCCTAGGGGTTTCAATGAGGTTCGCTATACAAATCCTTAAGAAAATAAAACCCCTTATGATACCATATAAATTGATCCAAGATAAAAATAAATTAAATAATGCATGAATATGATTATGTATATTATAAATATAAAAAACTAACATACAAACCTAGGAACAAAAGGTTTAGTACCTTTGATATTATGCCTATAAACATCTTATTTTACTACACTGTGAAACATTACTCCTTAATTTTTCTCTTCAAAACCCTTTTCTAGAAAACTAAATGGAAATAATTATGGGATGGAAACATAATATAGGGGAAATCTCAAATTATCAATAATAGAAAAATTTATAATAGTGGATCATATCATAAACCTAAATAAATCTAGAGGAAGTGGATAAATATCACATTTAATTTTTTATGATACCATATATGAAAATATTAAATTATAATAGAGAAAGATAATATCATAAAAATTTCATTAAGGAATCATAAAAGTTATGAAATAGCCCAAAAAACTTTTAAATATTCATTAATCTTGTGAGCGTGATATAACAGTGTTGAGTAATTTAATAATAAAAAATAAGATAAAGATATGGAATATAATTAAAAGTAAATGAATATTAAAAATTTGGAATTACGTTATAAACCACATGTAAATGAACAAAATCATTAATTATAGTAATACCATATGGAAAAAATTCATTCTACCTATACCTATATTGAAAACTCATTATTTCAATGCTTGAAAATGTGAGAAAACTCATTATTCCCACACATATGTGAGAAAAATAATTATACAAATTCATAAACATATCATGAGATATAGATTTATACAAAATAATTATAGGGTGATGTTGGAACCCACTGATCATCATCCATACATATGTGTGACAGATAAAATAAACTATCACCATATCATACATATTTGATGGAAAACGGGTTTGTTTTAGAAACTTTTATTAAAAATCACATATCATAAACATTATAAATCATAGGATATAAAAAATATTATATTTAGAATGAAATCATATGATAATAAAATATATATGGTGATCAAGATGTCACTTCATGATATATAAACCTTAGATAAAATAGAAGTGAAATTATAAAAGTTTTCTCAAATTATTTTACACATTGATATAAAAGATGAAGAGAAAATTAATTTCATATTTGTTAGAGAAGGTTAATAGAAAATTTTTTAAACCCATATTATATATATTTCCAAATAAATAATATGTGAAAATAAATAAAAAATTATGTTAATAAATATAGAGTGGTAAATAATAAAATAAAATTCCTTTATTAATCATTTTATTCCATTTAAAAGAATAACCACATCATATAAATGTTGAAATACAATAATTTCATAAAACTTTAAATAAAAATAAGAATAATGGGAAAACATATTGGGAGATGATATTAAATAAAACAATTCTGATAATAAATTCATCGTCATAGAAGAGAATATTTATTAGTAATAATGAGATTTATTCTTACCCATGTTATAATTATGTTTTCGAAGATGTTTAATCAAATAAGTTTTTAATGATGATGAAAAATAAAATACCAGAAGAAATAGAGAAAATAAAAAAATAAAATACAAAAATGGAAGGATCAAACAATGATTAATGATTATATTCAAGTATGAAAGACTATGAACGATGGAATCAAAAATTAATCTGATGAAACCATAAAATTGTTGACAATGTAAAAATAAAACGAGTTCAAGAGGAAGATCATGAAATGGGAATTAAAATCAAATAAAACGGAAGGAATTTTTATATGAGAAAATAAAAGAGATTTTAATCTTCTATATATAATAAATTGTGGTTCACAATATCAAAACATGCCTCATATAGTTAAAAATGAGATAATGAAACACATATAATGTGAGAAACATTCAAGTTGAAAACACCTTGATGGATATGGTATAAAATTACAAATTAAATATCATGAATAATGAGGACATCACGATGAATAATAGTAAAGTGGTATTATATAATCCACTATCAATAAAACATGTTGTATAAAAAAATGTGCCTTAAAGGATGAAAATATCTGACAAACAACCCTTTCATTAAATTCCTGCTTTGTAGATCACACTATAACTTTATATCAAAAATAATAACCATCTTAATCACCTTTACAAAAAACCTTATTGATATATATAAAATTTTCTAAATTTATTTTATAATTATTCTCTACATATATATTTTTATTTTATTATCCATTTTCAATATATTACGTGAGTAATCTTCATCGTTTTGAACTAGTTTCATAGAAGTAATGTTTTTCTTCATTAATCTCCAAAATATCATCATTACCAAATAATATAAGGTCAAATAATTAATTATTTATAATTATTTATTGTTATATAAATTCATTTTTTAGTTTTGGTTATTCTACTTAAAAATGAATTTGATGATGATCATGTTCGAGTGATTTTTAATGAACATATATTTGTATTTAAATTAATGAGTTTACTATTAATTCTAAAATTTTAAAAACAAATAATAATAATAATTTATTTATTTATATCATATATTATTTGTAATTATGTTCTCATAGTCATTCATTATATTATTTTATATCATTGTTCAAGTAGGTGGTTAGATCGACCTAAACATGGACATAAGATAATTAATGGATGATTATGATTATGATAGAGGTTCATTTTTTAATAACATAACTTTTATAGAAGAATAATGATATAACATGGATACTTTTAAGTTTGTGAAACATATTTTATGACGTTTTAATGTAACAATTAGTTATTTTATATTTTATATTCCTCAAAAACCTAATATGTTTGATAACATGTGATATACGCAACACTAAACCAGAAAAAACATAGAAAATTAAATAACAATTAAAATTAATCCATATAATTGGTGGGTAAAAATACATATACCCTAGTTATCAAATATATGTATAAATAAAAATAATTATCATCATCAATGCTATGGAAATTATAAATTAACAAACTGTAGCTACATAACTAATAAAAATAATTTTGGATTTAAGGTGTAACATTTTTAAAAATTAACATTTTATATGAAATTAAATATAATACTAATAAAATATATTTTTTATATTAATGATATTTTAACACCAATTTTATTAGTAATAAATTGGAAATAATAAAATAGAATAATTAATATTTTTAAAAATGTTATTTTCGTATGAAAACTGGTTGTATTATTTTTTACATTTTACTTCAACGTTATATTGTAAAATTGTAAAATTTTTATTTTAAAATATAATTACAATTTTTATATTTAGAATTTCAATATTATATTAGCATTAATATTTTATTTTTTTCTTATATAGTTGATTTTTCGATGAATAGTGAAAATATCATTTTTACCAAAATTATTAATTTTATAACTTTATCATTATATAAAAATGACCTATAAGATTATGAAAACTATTAATTTTTTAATTATATATTTATGGAGTAAAAATTTTAAATTTTAAATACCATAATGATTTTATAAATCCTATGTTTTTTATTTTATGAACATATGTATTATTTTCCAATAAAGAAACAATTTTTAGTCTTTTATTTTAATTAAACATTAATTTTGTAATATATATTTTTTCTATCTATTAAAGACACAATAAATTTATTTATTTTTTAATAATCTAATTTTTATCATGAAAACTAATAACATTTATAATTTTATCCTACACATGCATTTTAATCTTAAAAATCAACATTCTAAATGTGAGTTTTTACTCGTCACATACACTAATGTCAAATATAATTTTTCATATGCATTAAAAATTTATCTGATAAAATCAATTTCTTATATTGAATATTATTTCCAAATTATGAAAAAAATTCCATTTTATTTTTATAAAATAATATTAATTTATCTAGTTAAAAAATAGTTACACTATGAAACCAAAAATAGTAAAATCGAAAATTATATGAATAAAGAACATGAAGAAATTTTTAAAACATGTATCAGGTGATATTTAAGGTATTTAAAGCCATATATCATAATAAAATCAATCATTGTCTATTTTTTTTGACAATTTAGATGTGAAACACCTTATCTCCCTATATAAATTTGAAATATTTCCGAATTTATCATTCTCAATACATATAAAATGATCCTCTCACCACCACATTAGTACCACTCAAAAAAAATGTTTCCTCATGAAAAATATCATTAATACGTTCCATTATTATCTTATTTAACCCTATTAATCTTTTTTTGAAAATATTCTAGCCTATGTACTACCTTTCCCAGGAGTCCTCTATTGGAATGCCCAATTCCTCAACATGGGTACTACTTTTCCTTAATTTCTTTTATTTTAAATATTTGTTGTCGAAAAAATATACCCCATTAATATATAATTAAATATTATCTTTTATACCAGTTTTTATTTTCAAAATGATATAACTAATTTCCACATTTCAGCTTTTCTTTTTATGTAAAACAACAACAACATTCATTCATGTATGCGGACTACCGCCTCCATGAAGTATCTTGTTTAATTTTCCTTATCCAACATACATAAATAGTCATGATTTTTAATTTAATAAATTAGTATTATATTTATAACATATTTAATTTTGTAAAATTTTAAAATATATAATGTAATTCACCAATTCTATGGAAGATGAAATCATCAAACATGCGTACGTGTGGACTACCACCTTCTTAGAAAAACTGATTAAAGATTTTCATTCAACATATCCTTTAATGGATGGTTATAAGAATGGTTTTAGTGGATTTATATGGTATTTATGAAATTAATAAGGTTCATTTGATACAAATTAGAAAAAAATTATCAATATGATGAATAAAAAATTATAGAAGGTTTAATAATTCAAAATAACGTTCTAAGAGAAAAAATGATTTATTCATACTGGGTAATAACATTTTATAGGTTATCATATTCATCTAATTTCTCAAAATTATTTTATATCACACTAATTAAAACTAAATAAAGTCGATATTCTTATTTTTTAATTATATTAAAACTGAATCTTTTCATAATCATCCATTAATTTTTGTATGCTCTCGTTTTGGTCAATTTAAAAATGAAATTTAACAGTGCTCTATATATATATATAATGTATTAATATTGAAATTTAATATATATAAAAATAATATATAAATATGTTAATAATTATTTTATTTTAGTTTATTTTTGATATAATTAATATTATACTCTTTATTTAATATACCAATATTCATTTCTGGAAAATCATTGAATCAAGGTCACCACTGAATTCAACATTGTTAATCAAAACCAAAATACACATATAATAAAATTATAACATTATAAATAATTATAAAACATTAATTTCAATAACTTTTATGATCTATGAGTGATTAACTTTGGGATAATATTTAATAATAACATTGTTATTACGAAACTAGTCCAAAACAATCAAGATTACTCACACCAAAATAAAAAAGAGATTTTAATATACTAATTTACATGTAGATAATATTTATAAATGACCTTTAAAAAGACTTTATGTATTAAAAAGATTCTTAAATGGGTTATTAAGTTAGTTATTTTTATATGGGGTTATATGGCATTTCAGCGATGCAGTGATTAAAGAAAGGGTTTTTCTAACACAGTATTATTTCACTAATTTTTAAATATTATTATTGGAACGTTATAACTCCATGATTTATTGAAACCACTTAATCAATTATAGGTCTTCAATTTCCTCAATTTTTGGGGTACTATAATTATTCCTTCGAAACTCACTAAGAAATTATTTTTACCCCCAGATTATATTACTTGTAAGGTTTTCTTATCTCGAATTTTCACCCCTAGAGATATATTTTGTATTATTCCCCAATTATTATATGGAATGGTTTATCTAATTCCCATTTAAAATTTTATATCATTACACTCTCAATATTTCATCATAATTAATTTTTTCTTTGAAATCATATCCATCTAGGGATTTTTACTGAAATTATTACAAGGTTATAACAGGTTCATTGTCTCGAATTTAATTTCATGCGACATGTATCATATTGGAATCATTATTTCTAATATTTAGTGATTTTTGTAATTTCCATGTGCCATTTCACTCTTAAGTAACCAAAATTTATTGTCTAAAAGGCATCAATACTGCCTCCCCATACACCATAGTCTTCTGTATAGCAGCAAGGGATTAAGGTTGTACAATAGAGATAATATGCCATCACAATCTGAGTAACAAAATGGTATAATTAGTAAATAAATAGAGAAATCATAATACCCAATAGAAAAAGAAGTTAAGTCATCCAAATAAAATAAATACTCATAAATATAAATATTTATTACCAAATAAAACATGATGTAATTTCATGTCAGTAAACAAAAAATGAAATAATAAGACATTGTAGCAGGCACACATTATTATAGGTATATTAAAAGAACCAAAAGGGCCAAAATTATATCTTCAAATATCATCAAAATCCCTATCTCGACCGAATTATCTCTATCTCCCATGCTATAATAAATAATTAATCAATAAAGTGGTGCTTGATCAAATCATTTCCTACATCCATGAAGTCTGTTTGGATGTAAATTTGTTAGCCAGAAAGGGTGTAGGATATTCATAGGAGGCAACCATAAACAATTCCTCCAATAATATAGTTTATTAAAATATATTTTTAAGAGTATAGTTATAATAATAATTAGTGATTTAAAATTTGTAAATAAAAAATCATATCGGATAGGTCCCTCAAGGGATTCCATACAGAACTTACCTTCATATAAAAAACACAAATATTTCCTTGAACCCCTTCAATATTATATATATATATGAATATATAAAATGATCATATGATCTTATATACATGATATAACATGGACTAGTGACATAGTTCCCAGGTTTTTGTATGGTGTGTCACCATTTTATGAATATCAGATCTCCAAGAGAGCATCATATAAATAAACTATAATAAAAGGATTTGAGGCGAGGCTAGAGAATCCAAGAACTCAGGGGTCACTCCAAATCATAGGTAATAACTTATGAAGTCGTTTAATAAGGGTTTTTGTGTAATACATGGTGTACATACAATACATTCCATAATAAAATAGTTTAATTGGGTCCATAGATTACATCTACATTAATCGTAGTATAAGTATGACTAGGAACAATAGGGTGAATCCATGGAACCACGTGTCCGTAGATGCCAATATGAATCCAAGGAGTATATCTAAGGAATTATAATTTCCATATAGAAAGTAAGTTAATTTTCTATACAAAATTGAGTCATTCACATAATAATACAAGGATCAAATTCTATTTTGGCTATCTCCCATATAAATTAGCTTAGTAGATTAGGGTGGCATCCTCTGAATTCTAAAGGAATTACCTCAATAATAAATTGCCATCTCTAGTCTAGAAACTAATTCAATTGTAAATTGGTCTATAATAAATGAACTATGTATGTGAACATAAATTGTAACATTGTCCATTTAATAATCATTCCAATTTACTAATTCTATTTTATTCATGGAATTGACTTTCATGTATGGTAACAATGTTTAAAGGTGGAAGTGTAACATTGGCCATGTAAAATTCACTCTAATTCAACAAGATCATTAATAAATTTAACTATTAAATGAGTGAGTTAGATAAGTGTGTTAGTCATTAAACAAAACTATAATTATCCATTTTCATTAATGGTATAACATTTTTGAATTTGAAAAAAACCAAATGATGGTTTCTTTTCATATTAAACCATGGGAATCAAATAGGCATATAACAAGAACCAAAAAAGTGGTGGATTTTGTTGCGTTTTAAAAAATCCGACATCATGAAGGATCTAAAAGAGTTATTAGGTTCCAAAATTGGGAAACCAAATCAAGGTAGAATAATTTTTAGGGAACACTTGTGTAAACCAGTAACAAGCACCCCAATAAAAAAATATAATAATCAATAATTTTAGGAAAAAGTTATATACAACATACATTATTACATTAGGGATTGAGTATTCTTATGTGTTTTGACTAGGTGGAACACCGATTAAAAAGTCCGACTATATCCCTTTTCATATGAGGAAAATAGTGTAGGTGATGTTGGACACAAAACATGTTTTAATCCTACTATTTACCACCCATGTAGTGTCATTAGTCTCTTGTATCAATTCTATTTATATTTCTATTGGAACCCAGAATCCTCTATTGATGCACCAGACCAAGTCAACATTAAGGATCCATCCTAGAAACATGTCCTCAATTGAAACACTCTCACTTACAACTAATCACATGGGATCCAATAGTTTATTATATTTACTCTATTTAAGAGTGAATAGGTACTTTATAAATATTTTAGGGTAGGTTGAGTGTAATTTCAAAAAACCTCAAAATGAATCTCAAAGAATATATCCATCAGCTTCCACTCACTATTTTCCACCTTCACTATTTATCACTACATCCTTTTTCTAAAAGAATAATATATATATGTTCTCTTTCTAGGCATATAAGATATGTCAATGTCTAATGAATATAGTTATTTTACCCACCACCTCTTTTCATGGTTCAAGTCACATGTTTTAAATATATAATTGAGACTTTTTTGATCCATTTACACAATATAACACTCTCTAGGAAAATAATGCATCAAACAACACAAATAGATAACTATTTCTTCCAACTCGAGACAGTGTGCCAGATAATTTCACCCATGTGGTCACAGCTAATTAGACCCATTTACCACAACTCTAAACCCATTCATCATAATTGTTCCAAAAATAAAGGATAATGCCTCAAAAAATATATATACCATCTACATAGTTCAAGAAAAATTAAGAATGGCACTAATGTATGTCTCCCATTCAACAACTGAAAGGATGTGTTATAGGATTCTAACCATATGAAATTAAAACCCTTCTTAGTCAATCCCATATGTGGTGATTGTATGAGTGAAATTCCTAACTAAATAACTTATAATATCTATAAATACCCATGAAACTCCATATCTAAAATATTTTCTTAGGATTATGTCAAGAAAACCTAAATCTCATCTTCTCTAAGATAAAAAACACTCTATCATCTGAAATAATTTGACCCATGTAGGGAACATTATCAACCCAAAAGTGGAATTTAATTATCATATACTCTAGATGGTTATCTATTAGTTTATTTAATATGATCTAAATATGTTTATGTTATTTTTGTGAGTGTGAGAAAACACTAATATATCATCCATGAAGAGTAAAACCAAGTAATCTAGATTTAGGTGGAAAATCTGATTCAACAAAGTCATAGAAATAATTGGTTCATTCATGAGACCAAATGGAATAACCATATAGTAATAAATACCATACTGATTATGAAACGATGTATGAGGTATGTCATAATGTCTAAATCATACCTGATGATATATTGAACTCAAATATATCTAGGTGAAAACCTTTCTAAATGGAACATGCCATAGATGATTTTTATAAGAGGTCATAGATATAGGTTCTTAACTATATGTTGGTTCAAATTATGATAATCCATGAAAATCCTGAGGGTATCTACCAACTTCATGTAGAAAGGGATAGGTAAAACCCAAATGTAAAGAATGGGACTCTACAAAACCCTAGGATTCAAAATCCTCAAGATACCTTTATAGCTCCTACAACATAGTAGTATCCATCTTACATGGATTAATGGTTATTTGTACTACTCTTTGCATTAGATTTAAGGATAACTCTACCCCTCTATTAAGAGGGAGTCTATAAAATTAGTTAGTGAAGACATAAAAAAATTATCTACTATAGAAGGGAAGTCACATTGATTTAATCCATAATGATTCATATAATTTCCAGTAATCTAGTTTCTCACTCCACCCATCCCATGATGCTCCGTTCCAGCTCTAATTTCCCAGAAATCCCATTCAGTATTGTGAAATTAACTACGACTATATGGTTTTGTAATTGAAACCTTGGTATGATTGTAGTCTATATAAGTGTGATAAGGAACCAACCACTCTATCCTTTGAATTTCATTAAATCTCATTATCTTGAGGATGAAGAAGATCCATAAGAAATTATAATTTAAAACCTCATAGGGGAAATTATTTACAGTGTAATACACTCTCTCATCAAATTCCTAACTACATATCAATTGTCATCACACAAAAAAAATACACTCTCAAGCCCATGTATTTTTAAAATAAGTATAGAGATAAAATAATGTGAAGCACATATACTAAAAAGTGCAGATATTATGTATAGGATACTAAGATATTACCTTGAACTATAGATGGATTAAAACCCTTATCCTTAGGTAAAGGTTTCACAACATAAAGTTTTCTTAATTCATGTCCTTGTACTATAACATGACTACCCAGAGTGGGTTTTCACTGCAGGTGATGTGTATAATGAGTCTCAAATCCATTAGGAAATACACCTCCTCAACCTATATTGACAGTGGTAGTCTAGATTATGGCCAGACACATAGCTACTACTCATGATCTTTAAGGAATTGTCGGTTTAGATCCTCTCCCAATAAGAGTTTATGGGATAGTCCAATAGAATATCTAAAGAGGCCTCATTATTCCACATGAATGGAACTGATCTGAGTCTTGATTTTGTTGAGATTTTATATGAACATGCCTACTAATCGGATGGAATATCTCCATACTACATGAAGGGGTACTCTAGAGGCCATTACATTGATGATAATCCTCTAGAGGATGTTTCATAGAAATGGAAAAAATGAATTCCCTTTCTCAATGTTGAATCAATTCATCCAGCATCATATGATTCCCTTAAATTGTTCTCATTAATGAGGTCATGTTTCAAAATTCCAAAAAAAGTATTAAATCTAAATACATTTATCTACAAATGAATGGCATACCCATGACCATCCTCAAAACATAATACTCTAAAAATTTCTTCAGCTATGAAGGATGGTGGTAAATGATAAATATTAGTAATTAGAGATAAATGATCCATAAACGATATGGATATTTGTTTTATATGAATGACCTCCCTAAATCTGTCATCTATAAACATATTTAGAATGAAATTTTCATATAAAGAAGCCTAAAAATATATCCAAACCATATCATGGTGCTGGTCTGCTAGAGTAATAACATCCCTCTAATTATTGGAAGAATCATGAGGAATATATGTGTCCATCATGAACTTCTTCTATAAAGGTGTCTCTAGGTTTTCAAATAAATACAACATTGGATCTACCCATGTCTATACGTCCTGTGAATTGTTATCCCCTAAAAATGTAGGCAGATGTTAATACTAAAACTATCACTTTAGATCTACAAAAGAAGGGTAATTTTGCATAGATTCCTAAATACACCACTTAATCTATAGAAAACCTTCTCAAAATTGGGAATTTGAACCCACATTATCTATAAAAAGAGGTTCAAAAAATCACACCACTGGTGGGTTAGGTCCCACCACCTTAGGAACATGGTCGTTGCAACATTTCTAGAGGTCAAATGGTGGAATTAATGTTTGAATATCTCTAAAACATCAAAAAAAAGTCATATATGATTGAACTATGATAACATAGCATGTACAAGAATGGGATATGTACAATACTTATTATATAAGAGTCACACCCTCTTTCTGCTTGCAAATATAGGCCTGGGCATCGTATAAGGAAACTATATCAAGCTATAGATACTACCAACTAGACAATAATAAGGTCAGTTCTGGGTCATGTTCTCTATTTTATATTAGTCCTCCAGTATACAATGTGTAAATTTCTTTTTATATAAGTACATTCCTATTAATTTGAAATTTGAATCACAATTTAATTTCTACAATTTATATTAAAACATTGAACTCAATAGTTCAAAATTATATCATTATTCATATCCTTATATATGTATCAAGGTCCATTTATATGCGTATATCATTCAAAAGTTATAATTAATTTTTTTTATAAATTAAAAATGGTAAATTGTGTAATAGAAACTAGGATATAAAGATAGTTAAATTATATGTATTACCATTCCCAATATATAGTGGCATAAAAACTCTTTAAAATTTCAATTGGCATACTTATAATTGTAACCAACTAAATTTTCATCTTTTGTAACCAATGGATCTTGGATGAAGCTAAATAATACTAATTAATTATTTTCACATCATCACATTATATGGGAAAACACCATTTAGGTGGACGCAGACACTTTGATTATGTCAATTATATATCCCTCCAATTTTTTTTTGCAAAATATTAAATATATCTATCTAGGAAAAAATGAATCTTCCACAAAATTATTTGTAGTTGGTAAAAATGGAATAGACATATGCATGGAATATAAATCCTCAAATGCCTATAATGATGCATGAGACAGTAACTTCTTTATATTCTAGAAAACTACTTAAAATAGATTCCACAATAATAATTAAATCCACAATCCTTTTGTGTCAACAAATGTTGAAATTAGATCAAATGTATTAGGTATAATCTAGAACGTCATATCCAATCCTAGGTATTATGGATTTATCCCCATACATGGGTTAGCTACTCCCAAGATCATGCTTATTACAAAATCCATACACACTCTATTCACATGATTAATAAACCATATTGTAAGACAAAAGGAAAGGAAACACTTTTGAGATACTAATTGGTAAAGTCTCAAACACAGTATTGTCATAAGTATAAAAACCAGTTTAGCAACATGTCTTGATGATTTATTTCATCTATAGTAGAGTCTGCTGACTGGTATTTATGGACTACAATGGTAAAATGGGGAGACAATACCTTCAAAACCAGAGTAACACATTGTTATAATCAGTGAATAAATAGAAAAAGAATAATACCAACTAATAAAAAAAATATAAATCATCCAAATAAAATTGATACTCATCAATTTAAATAACCAATACCATATAAAAAATTATTTAATTTAATGTCTCTAAAGAAAAATTGAATATACATACATGGAAATAAGAACAAATAGTTTCAAGTATATAAATAGAACCAAAAAGACCAAATTTTTTTCTCCTGATATCATCATGATCCCATACATGGTATTGTTCTCACCAAATCCCATGCTATAATCAATCACACATAAAAAACTGGGTGCTTTCCAATTTACCTACCTACATCCATGAAGTCTATTTGGGTACTAATTAGAGGACTGGACAAGGTGTGAGATATAATAAGTAGGTAAATAGAAATGATGTCTATAAAAATACAGCATGTGAACATAGATGTAGAAGTGTGAAGGTATAATAATAATCAGTTATGTCAAATGCATAACATTACAATCGTGTCAGAGTGGGTACCTCATGGCATGATAGACTGACCAACCCAACATTGAATGAAGCCAAAAATGTACCTAAACCCTCTCTATCATGTATATATTCATACATAAGACAATATTATGTACAAATATACATAATTATTTGTAGACTTGTGTCTTAGTGCCTATGTGTCCACGTAGTGTGTCAATAATACCATATCTCTAATAGAGTATTATAATAAAAACAATATAATAAAAGGATGTTAGGTGAGACCTGGGAATCCATGACCTTAGGGGACGATCCAAATCATTGTAATAACTCATTAAGTCCATATATAAGGTTTTAAAAATAATCCAATGTGTAAACCAAATTAATTCCACTATAAAAGTTTTTAACTGAGTCTATGGTTCTCACCAATAGTAATCACGAGGTAAGTATAACTAGGCCCAATGGGGTGAATCAATAGAGCCACTTGTTCCTATATTTCAATCCAAATCCAAGGAGTGTACCCAAGTAATTCTAATATCCATATTGAAATAAAGGTATTAATTGGTAAAAAACGAATTCATTTAATTAATAAGACAAGGACTTAATTCCATGGCGGGTATTTCCTACATCAATTAGCTCTATAAATTGGGGTTTCAACCTCTAATTTCTCAAATAATTCCCTCAAGAATCTAAGATGATCTCACGTCTGACCAATCCCCTGATAAGAAAGTGGTATACTATAAAGGCTGAATTTATTTGAATCTAATGTATAACATAGTACATGTAATAATCATTCCAATTTACTACGTTCATGTAATTCATGTTATTACATTTCATTTATTGATGACATATTTTATAGATGAAAGGGTAACATTGGCCATGTAAAATTCATTGGATTCCATCATGTTAATTTATAAATTTTAAAATTAATTAAATAAGATAGTTATGTGTTTTATTCATGCTAAAAAACTATAATTATCCAATTTTTAATGGTATCATGTTTTAAAAATCAAACCAAACACTCTGAGGAGTATTTTTGTTATAAAACTATGAGGATCAAATAGGAATAGAATGGGCAGACCCAATTGGGAATCTTACATTGATTTTTATGACCACTTACATCATTAAGTACCTAAAAGTGTCATTAGGTTCCAAAATAGGAAAACTAATTCAAGATAAATTAATTTTAGGTGAAAATCATGGTGAAACCGAGGTGTGGAACAATGGGAAAAAGTATAATCATCGAGACATTGAATAAAAAGGAATAGACTAACTAATTTGTTGCATTATAGGAACACTCATCAATTATCGAACATTGGTTTGGTCTAGATTAGAAGAAAATATAATAATATGAAAATAACATGAAAATAGGTATATTAGCTGGTACCAAAATAGTGCAGAAAACATTAAGATAAACTATAAAAAAATTAATCGAACCTCTTTCTGATGTGCTTTCATGTTGAAAAAAATTGGTCACATCATTATCCATATGATGGTGTTAATTTATATCCTTGTTTTGTCTTGGAAAGAGATTCAATGGAGGAGGGAAAATATATGGATTAATAATATTAATAAAATAGTGTTTATCGCCTTTTAAAAAATCCACATTATATTAAATATGTGAATATTTTTTAAGTTGTGTAAATATTGGTTCCCTCCCCGTAGGTAAAACCATTAAACATCAAGAATAGGGTCTATCCTGACCAATTAACACCATGAATTAAATACAGATCATGAATTTAATTCACATCATTAATTGTCTCTATATCCATGGTTCATCCATCTACTACCTTCTTCCCAAAAACAACACAACTGGCCAAAAGGTGTGGCTTTTGAGTCTATGAAAAAAATGCATCCTTAATTGTGGTATAATTTTTTTTAATAGATCCATGTATCATATGTAAAATCCAGGATCTTACATATTGACTACCCATACATTTATAGGATTGAAATATCCTCCATTTTAGGATATTTTAATGTTTATCTCATGATCTTACTCTCAAGCTCCATTGATTATTATGTTACTAATATCGTGAGGTCTCCAACTCCAAACTAATTTTAAAATATATATTTATTATAAAATAAAATCTATATGAGATTATTTATAATTTTGTCTCTAAAAACCCAATCACTTTATAATTATATTATCATTCTAGGGGTTTTACTTGCCTTATCACTATTTCATTTTCACATTATTTCATTATTTAACTATTTTATGGATAATAACCCTTAATTTTTTAATTAGTAACCTCCGTTTTTATATATACATATTTAGGGGAAATATTTTCTAATTTCCTTTTATTCCCCTCAATAATTGATTATGGTCATTTTATAATACAAAAACAATATTAAAAAATGTAATGAAATTATTACCTTTTTTGTATGGGTAATACTCATATATGTGTGAATATCATCTCTTTTTAATGTTTTTTGTGAACAACATATTTTCAACAACATTATAATTTTATATATACATTATCTATTTTATTTTATTTTATTTTATTTTCAAAAAGAAATTATTTATCACCTTGTTTTTAAAATTATATATATTAAAGTAAATTCAAAATATCAAAGATATTTCTTTTTTCAAAAATTATTTTTCTAATACCTCTAAAAAGTATTTTTATTATACATTTTTAACATTGATATATCATATTATTGATTAATTTTATTTATAAAATGATTACATAAACGTTATTTTCATAGAGATATTACATAATATTATTCTTCTATCAAAATATACAAATCTTCATTGATATTTCAACAATGGATATATCATGATCCAAGTTTACTTTGATTATGGAATTATTTGGATTATCTATTATTTTCATATTATATATTGTTAAATTATGATTAGTTTTGATATATGATTATTATTTATTTTTTATACCATTGTAAAGAATTTTAGTTTACCATTTCATATTTTTCATTTTCCCAAGGTTATAAATAATTCTATAACACATGATATGGTTAATGGAATATATTTTGTGTAGAAATTTGGGTAGATTTAAAAGAATTATTATGGATTTAATTATTTATTATATGGTGGGAAAAATTTAAATTTTTTGAGAAAAAATTTAGATTCTCTAGTCAATTGATTTTCTTAATTATTTAATACAATAAACCTAAATGTTCCTTTTAATTTATGTGACATAATATTTGTTGAGAACATTATAATTATGGATTTTTAAAATTCGGTCACAAAAAAGTGTTTCAATGTTGGTATGTAAATAAGTATTTTATTAACAACAAATTTTAGATATGAATTTCAAAGGTGTTACAAATTAAAAATAAGAACAAAACTAGATGAAAATGAAGTATGATACCATATGGAGGTTGTAGTACTGATAATAAACAGTTAACTTTTTCATTTAATGAAGAATGAGAGGGAGATAAGGATGATTGAAATTTTCCTCCCTATAATCATAATAATCTTATATGTTCAATATTTATTCATCAATTTTAATTTCTTAATCTATAAAAATAGTGGTGGTGAAAAATGGGAAGCCATCACATCATGGAGGAGGTATTCCACACAACGTAGGAATGTTGATTTTGTTTCTACTAGAATTAAAGGGAAAATGAGGTTAATATTAATTCCCATAGAATGATAAAATTAATTATATAAAAAATATTAATTTGGTTTTATGGGAATTATAATATTATATTTGTGAAATTATTATATATCTGAAAAACTATTATGGGAAAATGAGTACTAATAATGAAATTGTTGTATTTTCCTTTGAATATTACTTGGAAATAGATATTTTAATATAGTATTTTCGAAAGAGAGTAATATAAAAAGATAAAGTGGTTTATAAGACAAGAATAATTGTTATAATTTCAGGATGAAACTAAATTTTTTATTGGTCATGATGACATCGTGAGAGGACCCTTTTATTATTGGAGAAGATGGATTTTTTGTAAATATTTTATCTTAATACAAAGAAAGGACATGTTTCATATGTCAAGAAGACTCCAAAATGGATACCAGTTTTTTGGGATAAAGATAGCATCTAGAATACATAAACCATACTATTAAAAAGAAAATGAACCTGTTTTTATGTCCTTCCATCTTTAAATTTTATCTTTTACAATTTTGGGTTTTACCGTGGTGACTAATTTTTGAACTAAGTATTTTTATTTTAATGAATAAAATTGATTCTTATTAGAATTTTATTCAAATAATTCCATATAATAAATAAATTTTTTATTATAAAATATATATTTGGAATAAAAATAAATTTTAACATTTTCATGTTTAACATGTTAACAGTCCAATTTTTTTAAAAAATCTATGCATTTTAAGCTTAAAATTTATGTGTAAAATAAAATTATCAATGAAATTTATTTTCATGTTATGAATTGGATTATTGGGAAATAATACATCTATTTATAAAATGTTGGCATTGGTTCTAAAAAATAATATTAATTTTTACTTCATAAAAACATTTTAGATCAGTTAAAAGGTTTTATATACATCTATTCCTTTTTAATAAAATGATATTGTCATAAAATTTACAATTTGGTAAAAATTGATTTTTTTCATTATTTAACTCATAATAAAATATTATATAAAAATTCCGAAAAATAATACTATGAAAATTTTAACATTATAAATAAAAAAATGATAATATTTTCTTATTTTAAATTATAAAATTTCTAGATTTATTTTTTTAATGAGAATACAACATATAAAAAAACACCATTTATTGAATAAATAATAGTTTAATATTTGACTACACATTATCCAATTTTTTATGTATTCATAATGGATTATAAATTTTTTATCTACTATAGGTTTTATTATTGTTATAATTTTCAATCAGATAGGTCATGAATCATTTAATTTCAGTTTTTTCATACAAGACAAGCTAGACACATGATATTTAATTAAGAAAAAGTATTTTCAATAATCATGGGTCCTTATGATGAATTTATTTTATGCATAAAACATTATCATGTTTAAAAACTGAAAATTAATTATAGTATACCTAAAACTATATTTAATAAAATTATATTATGTAATTACCTCTATATTAATATACCCATGTTCATATATTTCAATTTTAATCATATTCATCAGTTAGTGGAATGACACCTATATGCATATTATTACACCTATCTAGATAAAAATTAGTAAGTGAAATTATACTTGTATGCATATTTTTAATATATGAAAGTATTTAATTAATCTTTATAACATATGAAATTATAGTTTTAATAAAAAGAACTGATTATTGTGAGATCATAGGATAATAGTTAAAAATGATTTTTGATATTTATTAATGAAATGTGCATCAATTCGAGTTATTGTTTTTCTAGGATGACATGAAAATAATAATTATTGTTTTAAAATAGAAAAACCTATAAAATTTTCCAAACCATATAAATAACCTCAAAATAAAGTGAATTAATAGTAAATTTATCATCGGATTATTTCTTACATATATGAGTAGACAACAAATCAATCTGATATGTGGTGTTCTCTGGTTCATTGGATAAGAAGATATTAAAGAAATAAATGTATTAAAAATTATTCAGGGGGGAAAAATCAATTAAAAACATAACAATATCATGAAATAATATACTAACAAATGTGGAAGGGTTATTAAAATGCAATAACTAAGGATACATCAATTTTGATTATTGGTTCCCCAATATTACCCTATGCACGTTTTATATGATTTAAAAGAATAATATGGGTGTTTAATGATAAAATTCCTATAAAATGACCTTATATAGGAATGAGATAATAGAAATAAATTATTTGAATTATTTTTTACATGAACGAGTATAAGGAACCCCAATATGATGTGTGGTGTGGTTAGAGTAAAGAAAAATCCATTCATAAATAACTGACCGTCTTTAAAAAAGTGTGTTAGGTGGTCAAAACCATGAAAAACATCTAATGACTAAGAAATAATAATATAATAAATTTAGATTTATTTTTGAAATGTTGAATCTAACAGTATGTAAATCTCAGTTTTTAGTATCTTATATTGAAGAAAATTTCTCTTTGGGTTTTTAAAACACTAAAATGTTCATGTAATGATGGAAAAAAAATTAAAAAACATATAATAGATGATAAATCATTGACAAAAAACATTATTTTTAATATTTGGTATGTGTACAAGTACTGGCCATATCAATCTGACATACCATGTACCTAGACATATTAAATATGAAATTCATATAAAGTTATCAATTATTAAAAAATTTCATAATGGTATCAAAAGAAAAAAAAATCTCAAATAATTAAAAAATAATTAAAAAACAGCCTTAATAATTAATTTAAAATATAGAGACAAATGATTTAGTAATATATGTTTTCATTTTTTCTATGTAAGTAAAATTAATTTTTAACTATTTTAATACACTTAAATGTGTGTATAATGATAAAAAACCATTTAAATGGACCTCATATTGATGTCAAATAATAAGAAAACTATCATAGAATACTTTTCATATGAAAAATAAGACAACTCATCAATATGTCATGTGGTGCAATCAGAATAACTGAATAAACTATTCTAAATGTAATAAAATCCCTTTAAAACATGCTCTTGGGGGTAAAAAATAATCAAATTAACTATGAAATCAAAGAAACTATAAGAAGTCAATTGTAGCCTTATTTTTGAGATATAAGAAATTACAATGTATCCATTAGAGTTTTCCTTTTTCTTGGATGGCCAAAAATTTTATTAAATTATTTAGAATAGTAAAATTTTTATGTAATGATTGAATCCAAGGAAAATAACATCTCATTGATGTGAGGTCGTAAGAAAAGTATATTTGAATTATTTTTTATGTGTATTGTGGAAACATGTAAATATGATTTTGGATTTTCATGGATTGAATGAATAAGTAGTTGTTCAAGAATTAACAACCATTAAAAACATGAATCATGGGGTTAAAACCAATAAAATGACCTTCTATTTCCATGAAATCATAGGAAAAAAAGAAGACTTATTTTTAAAAAATTGGAACAGACATAACACAATTTTAGGTCAGTATTTTATCAGGATGACGAAAATTCCATTTAATTTTTTATAATACTTAAACATGTTAATAAGAGTAAAAACCATAAAAACTTCTAATTGATTTGGAATAAAAGGAAGACTATTTCATAATTAGAATTTATATTTGTATGTTGATAAAAATCATTATAACATGTACTGTTTCTGGATTTAATGAATAAAAATATTCTAAAAATTCACATATAACCAAAATATTCACATGGAGGTCATACCCATAAAAATCCCTTCTTCTTGTTATGAAATAATATGATAAAGCATTATATTTATTTTTGAAATGTATGAAATGTCCCCACATCTACCCAATTTTTTTTTTAACTACGATGATTGAAAACTAAATTTAATTTTGTTTTAATACACAAAAACATGTGTGTAATAGTAAAAACCATAGAAAAATCTATGGATTAATGAAAAATATTATGAAAACTATTGTATAATTATTTTATAATTCATATATATATGAGAAATAAAATTGATGTTTTTTTGTTTTTATACTAACTAAATAATCATTTCATAGAGAATTAGTAGTAATTAAATGTGTGCAGGTTCTCAAAACCAACCTTACATACTCCAATTTTGTTGTAATCATAAAAAAACGACTTTATATTAACATTTAAAAATCTTGAACTGATAGTTAATCATTACAATGTGTTTTGTTCTTGATATGGAGAAAAACACATTTTTAGAGTTTTAAAATACTAAAATGTTCCTTTAATGGTAAAAAATATATAATTCAATCTCATATTGACATTAAATCATATGAAAACTATATTAGAATTATAATTATTATGTAAGAGTATATTAAATGTTAATATAAAGTGTAGTGTCCTTGCACTGACTAAATAAGAAGTTCTTAAATGATTATTAGTGTTTAGAAACATGAACTCGGGGTCAAAATTAAGTGAATGATCTAAGATTTCCAAAAAATAATATAACAAAATTGTAAAATGATTAACCAATTTTATGAACAGATGACACATCAATCATATTTTTTCCTGTAATAGATGAAAATAAATTTTTAGCATTTTAAAATAATAAAACATGCATATAACTATAAAAACCATAGAAAACAACATAAATTTGACATGGAATCATTAAACCATGGCCATTAAATTATTTTTGATATGTTTAATCACATAGTAAAACAATACCTAAAGGGGCGTTCTTTGATATAAATAATATCAAATTTCAAATTAAAAAATATATATTATAAACTAGTAATATGTTGAAATTAAAATGATCCCAAACTATTTTTTATACACAATTTTATTTTTAGTAAAATTTTCTTCTTCTAATTACTATTTATTTATAATAATTTTATGAATTTATCAATATTAATCATTATAGATCAATACCTTTATATATTTATACATATTCATTAACATTAACAAGTACTAATCATGGTTATTGTAAATATTTAAAAATAAATTTATAAATTAACCAGTATTAATCAATGTAGGTCAACAAAGTATATAATTTTTAAATTTTCGTATGCCTTTTTAAACTATGCATACTTTTATACTTATATTTAATCATTCTTATATTTTGTATACTTTTAATCTTATGTAAATTATAGAAATTGTTAACTATATACTTTTTATAAATATATATATTGATAACTATATAATATTAATAATGTCACTCCATGTTCATAATTTCTTTGGTATAATTTTAATATATGTTGAAATTTATTCATTATATTTTATTCCTAGGTTATTTCAAATTATAATGATATTAAAATGTAATTAATTTCATGAAATACGAAATCTATTTGAGATATATTAATAGATCTGTTGAAAACCCAGGTGAGTTTACATTTTTATATTTTTAATCTAATATCTTTATATATATATAAATATATGTCACATTATTATTATTTGTTTAGGGATCATTGGAATAAAAACCTATTTATGGCCCCTCCACCATTTATCAGTTAATCATATCTGTCTATAACATCACATTATATTTCTAGTCCACCTCTACTAAAAAAGACAACATTATTTCCCATGTATTTTTTGAGGGATCCTTTTTATTTCCTTGGTCCATAATTTCCATAGTATCCATATCCCATAATTCCTACCCAATTACACCTAAATCCACATATTATACTATATCAACAAAAAATACTTATACATATCCCTCATTGCATCCACTATTTAATGTTACTATGGAGACTATTTCACTCCCTGATACATAATTCATAAGAGATATTTATTTTCACCCGGAGAAAACTTTGGAACTACTTATAATCCAACATTATTATGATGATCAAATCATAGTGATTTAGAATTTCCTATTTTACTATAGTATTACTATAGTGGTATAATAGTAGTAGAACTATTCACCTAATTTTGGATTTTTGGATACTTATTTGAGCCTATGTGATATAGGGCCTTCAGTCTATCTAACAACTATAAGCCCCATATCATCTGGGATAAAGAGGGGTGTTCAAGTAACCTCTATTAGAAAGTGGTAGAGCAATAGGGATGAGGCTAGTCAATCAACACAACAAGTAGGTAGTATATGCACCACTAATATGTGGAAAGACATTACATGAGATATATGGGTGCTTCCACTTATAATCTATCTTTTGTTTTTCAGATGTAACTGATGCAGGATGGAGGGATTCCCTACTATATGACCATATTCCCTAGGGAATGATCATAAGATGCAAAACAACATGAAGGTGATTCAAGTGAGTTCCATGTATAAATCATTAGGTGGGTAGATCAAAATAGAAATTGTTGTGTTCAGACCTATCATCTATCCCTCCTCTCACACCTAAGAAGAAGGGGGGACCTTCCATGATGCATCATCTCAAATGATGAATTTTTTTATGGAATATGGGGCTAGGGTAGTTTTCGAAAAGGTCCATTTTTTAATGATTAATACAAAGTGGGTGGGGTTCCATATGACTACTAACATGAAATTAAATATATTATTCACTCAAATTTATAAAAGGTTCATGTATAGGACTTCAGAACAATAAGCCTATCAGCCATCCAAAATTGTAATGGGCCTTTAATTAATTGGGCCTTAATTTCATGCAATGGTTCATTGTAAAAGACAATTGAAAAATAGGAATTATTTCCTAAATAAAAAATAATGAATTTGCACCTACATTTTTGAAAATTACTTTTGATTATTTAAAATAAATTATGACTCTTATACTACCATATATTGAGGTAATACGCAAATACAGTCATTCTGAAATAGAATAATACAAAATATAGTTCATTTTAATTAAAATCCTTAATTGATTAGGAATCATGGGAAATATAATAAGAGTTTTCCAGGTAAAATAATTTTATTTAGTGACCCCAAAACAACACAATCATTCTCATGTGGTAAATTGGATAATGTGATCAATGATTGAGTGAAGACAATGATTTGGGTGTAGATATTTCATTATATTTTATATTCAATTAGTTTTTAATCCAATAAGAATTAAAAATTTTAATTTATATTGTAAAGTTAGAATTTTCTAGAATGTGGGAATGTTGAGGAGGCTAACATTATGGGGGTGGTTAATCTGTGGGGGTCCTTTAAATATTACTCTTATTAGTGTTAGATAGAGGTAAAAGGTATCCCATGATAATGTTCCTTATTATAATGACTTTATTATTATTTAATATTGTATGATGATTACTACTCATCTATTCATATGTTCCAGATATAAATGTATGTCATTATAAATTACATTATTGAAAAATATATAATTTTATAAAATTAATATATATAATATTTATTTCAATGAAATTTTCATCATAAAACAATAAAAAAAACATTTCAACATTGAAATATGTTCACACTCTAGGGGAACAAGTATGGTTGATCTTGAGAAAAATCTGGAAAGTAATTCTTTAGTGTTTTTCATTCATATATACATATTATTAATAATTTATATTGTATTATTTAAATGTAATATTTATAGAAAAAATCAAATTCCAAGGGTTGGGAACCACTTGCTAAAATGTTTTGGTCAAGTATAAATAAATATAATGTAAAAAAGTCAATGATACCGAATAAAAGAAAATTATAAGAATATATATATTTTATATTAACATAATTATAAAATTAAAAATAAATTTTTATTCCCTAACTAAAATTAGAAGTATCATTTGAGATTCATAATCGAGAGGGAGAGGACTACTTAGGTATCAATGATGATTTTAGTTATTCTTTTGTTAATGAACACCTTAGGAGGGATAAATATTGTACTGTATAGAAAATTGTGACAGAAAAGTATGGGTAATAATCAAGAACCAATGGATCTTAAACTCTATATGTGATAGTGTATAAAATTATTAAAAGGTAGAAATTAAAGGATCTTATTATTTAATATAAGACCAATGGATTCTAATTTATGTTATCAATGGATGTAAGAGATATTCCATCAAAATTCAATTATTTGTGTTCCATTGTACATGTAAAGACCCAGAAATTCCGTGGAATTTTTTTTATTAAATACATGATATTTTTATGAGTCCACGAAAATTTACGGCGCTTGATTCTGAGGCCCGGTGTGCCCGGAATCAATTTTTGATGTTTTGGTGGGTATGTTCAGTAAACGTACGAGCATGATTTTATAAATTTTGAACCGGTGCTCGGAATTGAAATTTGGGGGCACCGTTGAACTCGCACCACCGGTATTCACTTAAGAAGACATTCACCCCGACGATAGTTGGTCAGGAATAAAAGGTAGTTTTTGGTTTTTTATAAAAAATAATAAAATAAAGTACAACACTTTATTTTATTTTTAAGATCCCATGTGTTGAGTTTGTTGGTTAAAACCTCTCCTTGGGAGTTGGTGGTGGTACCGCCACACCCTAACCTCCCATGAGGGGTTATGGTGGTGGGTCCCACCCAAGCATAACCTCCCATGGGAGGATAATTGAGGTGGGGACCACCCGAGCCGCATAACCTCCCAATTAATGATATGGGTGGGGACAACCCGACCCCTATTGATGGTGGATGATGAAACCTCTCCACTCTCCCTCATTAATGAGGGAGAGCCTCTTGACCTCCTTGCACAATTAATTCTGCCAACACATGTGTTTTATTAAGGAGAGCCTCTAGGAATCCCCTAAATTAATGAGACAACACTTGTGCATTTAATTTGGTGGAGTTGGGTTTTTAATTATCCTTTTTGAATTGGTGTGCCAACATAATATTAGATGAATAATCTAATATTATTTCATTGGAATTTATATTTGGGTGGAATTGAGAGGAGCTTGGGAGAAAAGTGATCCCAATGAAGAACACCCCTCCAAATGATGAACGCGAAGAACGCCGAAATTTTTCTTCGAATTATTTCCTCGAATACTACCGATGTGGAGTTCCTTCCACGGACAACTAAACTCAGTATTTAGAGAGCGTGGCAGACGCGACGAATGATGAATTTTTTCATCTTCTTCCCACGACTTCAAGCGTCAATGAATGACGAACGAAAAATAATAAGGTAGGGGTTATTCCATGATGATGGTTTCCTTTTCTTCCTCTCATCATCGAATGAAAAATTGATAAAAAGTGTTGTAATTAATTATTGAGATTCATTTTGATTAGCCAAATGATATCATCTCTAAACGCGGAGGGTGTGGGCCAAACTAACATGGCCTGAATCCCTCCGCCGTTCTTTCGTAATGATTCTTCGGCATCATGATGAGGTGAAGACAACGAAGGAATCAATGACGAAGGTCGCGCTACCCGTGGCCTCTGTGAATCACACTGCCCCCACGACACACCTATACTTCCGGCCGAACACCGCAACACCCCGCCGCACGAACAGCATCTTACCCACGTGCTGCCCCACCCGCGGCCTTCCCGCACACCGCTGTGCCCCGCGACGCCTGCCCGGGTGCTGTCTCGCCCCACAACTCATGCCTGTGCGCCGCTGGGCACTGCACCGCCTGTCCGCGTGCCCTGCGTGTTTCCCGACTCTGCCTGCATCCTGCCCGGCGCCCGCGCGCACTGCGCGTACGCCAGCGCGGCCGACTTATCCCTGCCGAAGGCCTTCCAAGCACCCCCGCGCCCTGCCCGGCGCCCCCACGCACTGCTCAGGGCGCCACTGCTGTTTTCCCGTTGTACCCGCGGCCTACCCGACGACCAGCCGGCCTACCTGCGCCCCGATGCAGGGCCCTCTTCTAGTTGAGGCACTAGTGGAGGCACTAGTGGTACTACTACCTGTTGAGCCACTGATTCCACCAGCCCCAAAAGCAGATGATGCATGCCGCTTGAGCGTGTTCTACGAGTTCCAGTGCCAGATGCCACCTAGGTTTAGTGGAGAGACGGAACCAAAAGTAGTTTAGGATTGACTGGAGGTTGTGGTGAGAGTCGTCAATGTAGTAGGGACACCAGCAGACTTCATCGTGATCATTGCTGCCAGCCTCCTTCTGGAAGCAGTAGGCAGATGGTGGAGCCAGATGCTCCAGGTTCATGATGAGGTGACACTTCTTTGGGTAGAAATCGAGAGCCTATTCCGGGAGGAGTTTGTCGCAGCCACCCTTTGAGCGGTAAGGATACAAGATATACTTCATCTACGACAAGGTAGCTTGACGGTGGAGCAGTACTCAACGAGGTTCATTGACCTCTCACGCTACTCCATAGATATTGTGTGGGACCCATTTTTTAGGGCCTGGAACATTGAGAAGGGACTCATTCAAGAGATCATAGGTCCGATGATCTCACTTAGCATCCCGACCTAGACGGGGGTGTTAGAGAGAGCCCTCCTAGTGGAGATTTTCCTTGTTGAGCAGTCTCCAACAGCGAGACCCACCACTAGCTGACATGCAGCAGAGTCTTCGGCAGCTGACAGTAGACAGATGACGCAGAGATCCAAGAGGACTAGACCTATAGGTGGTCGACCTCATGACTCGGGATCAGTTGTGTGGGGCACACAGAGAAGAGACACACATGCCTGTAGCAGGCAGTGTTATTCATATGGCGGGTTTGGTTACATGGCTCATGACTGCCTGAACCACTACTCTGACGATCAGTAGACAATTTAGGTAACTCCCAGGCAGAGATAGAGATTCAATCGAGGTGTTCCTTAGGGCTCAGGCGGATGTGGTAGAAGAGCTGGTCGAGAAAATGGCAGTGGATGACATTACGATGTGCTACCTCCACCACCACCAAGAGGTCCACCCTGACCACAGGGACCAGGTTGACGGGGGAGAGCTCACCTTCAGGCAGCTGAAGCCTTTGACTATGGTGCTCTGGAGATGATTTGAGGTACTATCTGTGTCTACTCTACCTTAGATGCAGTTCTTATAGACACAGGTTCTAGTCACTCTTTCATTGCCACTTCCCTTATTCGGAGCTCAGAGATTTTGAAAGAGACATTAGTTCAATCCTTATGGCCAGATACTCCTATGAGTGCTGACTCGATGATTACGCACTGGTTCCGACAATGCAAGATTATTCTTAGAGGTGAGATCTTTAGTTGGGATCTTTTAGTAGCGGCATCGAGGCCTTACAACATCATCTTAGATATGGACTGGTTATCTACAGTCCATGCCTAGATCAACTATATTAGGCGCAACGTGTGGTGTGTCTACACAGATGGGACCAGGTTTACCTTCACCAGTGAGAAGGGAGCCTTTGCAGCACATGACAGACTTAATCGGAGGAGGTTGTAGCTGATCACTCATCACTTGGCTTGCCACACCCTCAGAGCGATTGATGTGGAGAGTCTGACATATCATGTAGTGGTGGACCAGTACACAGATGTTTTCCCTGATGATGTTCTAGGATTACCTCCTCGTAGAGAGGTGGAATTCTACATTAAACTATACCCCATTACGACACCGATATCTACACCTGCATATCGGATGGCTCCTGCTTAGCTTCGCGAGCTTCGGGTGTAGCTAGAGGACTTGTAGGGAAAGGGATTAATCTGACCTAGTGTTTCTCCCTGGGTAGCCCCGATTCTGTTTTCCACAAAGGCGGATGAGAGCTTAAGGCTTTGTGTAGACTACTGCCACCTGAACCAGGTGACTGTGAAGAACAATTACCCACTCCCGAGGATTGACGACCTCTTTGATCAGCTAAAGGGAGATCGGTGGTTCTCGATGATAAACCTCATATTAGGCTATCACCAGCTTAGAGTTCGAGATAATGATGTGAAAAAGATGATTTTTAGGTGTCGTTACAGCCACTATGAGTTATTTTTTATGCCCTTCAGCATAACCAACAGTCCATCAGTGTTCATGAGTCTCATGAACAAGATATTCTAGACTTACCTCGATCTCTTTGGTGTAGTCTTCATCGATGACATTTTGATCTACTCGACTATTGAGGAGGAGCATGCCTACCATTTACGGGTAGCACTGGACACACTCTAAGATCACTAGCTTTATGGTAAGCTCTCAAAGTGCCAGTTTTGGATTCAAGAGGTTCACTTCTTAGAACATATTATCTCGGAGGCTAGAGTTGTAGTTGATCCATTGAAGATTGAGGAGATAATTTCTTGGGAGCCATCCAAGAGTGTGACGGAAGTACGATGTTTCCTAGGCTTGGCTGGATACTACCAAATGTTAATTACAGACTTCTCCAGAGTTACAACACCACTATCATCCTTGACGAAGAATGGGAAACCCTTCGTGTGGTCGGAGAGATATCAGTAGAGCTTTTAGGAGCTGACGCAGAGGCTGACTAGTGCCCCTATCTGAAGACTTCCAGGGGAAGGCGTAGGGTACATAGTTTACTGCAACGCATCAGGGACCAGACTCAGGTGTGTCTTGATACAGGAGCGAGAATTGATCGCATATGGTTCTTGGTAGCTGAGACAACATGAGTCGAACTATGCTACACATGACCTGGAGTTAGCAGCAGTGGTCTTCACTTTGAAGATGTGGCGGCACTATCTGATGGGAGAACATTTTACTATGTACTCAGATCACAAGAGTCTCCAGTATATCTTCTCTCAGAAGGACCTGAAGCTAAGAAAATGGTTTTGGGTTGAGGTCCTCCATGATTTTGACTTCTAAATAGTCTATACTCTTAGAAAGTGGAATGTCGTTGCGGATGCGCTCAGCAGGAGTTCTGGTATTCATCTAATAGGAGAGGCGACAGAGCAAGTGGTTACCTTACAGATATCCTTTTTGGATAGGGATAGAGTAGCATTCCTACAATCTCTTACAGGCACTCCCCCACTCCTTCAACAAGTCAGAGAAGCAAAACATGGGGACGCTGACTGCGAGACATGACGTGATCAGATATCCACAGGGTAGGCACCTGATAGATTTTCTAAAGGTGGGAAGCACGCCATCCTCTTTTGAAGACATACTATGGTACCAGTGGAACATCAAGAGGAAGTGTTGAAAGAGTTCCACACTTCCCCTTTAGCGGTACATCCAGGAGTGGTGAAGATATATCGGGACCTTCAACGACAACACTGGTGGCCAGGTATGAAGAATGCAGTAGTGGAGTTTTTCTCTCGGTGCCTCACTTGTCAGCAAGTGAAGGCAGAGCACCAGGTACCAGTAGGATAGGTTCAACTTTTATAGGTCCCAGAGTGGAAGTGATATGGGATATCCATGGACTTCATGATGAGTCTTCCATGTACATCCAGGGGTTACAACTATATTTGGGTGATCATCGACCAACTCACAAAGTCGGCCCACTTCCTACCGATCAGAGATCAGGGATCAGTAGAGAGCTTGGGGTGTCTTTACGTGTAGGAGATTGTGTGGATACTTGGAGTACCTTCATCTAATGTCTCCGATCGTGATGCATGATTTACTTCTCGGCTGTGGAAGGGGTTGCAGGGAGCTTTCAGGACACAGCTTCGCTTGAGCACCGTCTTCCATCCTCAGACGGATGGTCAGACTGAGCGGACTATCCAGAACCTCAAGGAAATGCTTGGTGAATATATCCTTGACTTAGGTCGTATCTAGGAGGATCATATTCCTTTGTTGGAGTTTGCGTATAACAACAGCTATCACTACACCATCGACATAATAGATTTCTAGGCCTTGTATGGCCGACCTTGCATATTTCCACTGAGCTGGACAGACCCAGGGGAGTCAGTACTAGTGGGGCCAGAGATGGTACGGGCTACCACGAAGAAGGTTCAGATCATCTAGGAGCGGATGAAGACTACACATAGCAGAAATAAGTCAAATGATGATAGGATAAGGAGACCTCTATAGTTTGAGGATGGAGACCACGTCTTCCAACGGGTCTCACCTTGACGAGGTCTATGAAGATTTGGCCAAGGTGGCAAGTTATCTCCAAGGATCATCGGACTATTCCAGGTCCTCAGCAGAGTTGGCGAGGTAGCATACCACTTAGCTCTTCCACCTCAGTTGCACTAGGTGCCTGACATCTTCCATGTATCTTAGCTGAGGAGATACGTTCTTGACCCTTCTCACATCATCGACCACGGGGAGATGGACATCGATGATAGGGTGACTTTCATGGAGGTTCCAGTAGAGATTGAGGATCAACAGGAGCGGGTCCTATGTGGATGGTCGATACCTCTGGTGCACATTCATTGGCAGCATAGGAACCTCCAAGAGAGGACATGGGAGCGGGAGGCTCAGATACATGCTCAATATCCCCATCTGTTCCCTTAGTGTGAGTTGCAGCTTATGGGGATGTAAATCCCTAAGGTGGGGAGAATCTAAAGACCCAAAAAATCCACGGATTTTTTTTTCATAAATACATGAGATTTTTACGAGTCCGTGAAAATTTACGGCGCTTGATTCTAAGGCCCGGTGTGCCCAGAATCAATTTCTAAAGTTTTGTTCGTATACGTTCAGTAAACGTACAAGGGTGATTTTATTACTTTTGAACCGGTTCTTGGAATTGAAATATGAGGGAACCGTTGAACTCGCAGTTCCGGTATTCACTTAAGAATACTTTCACCTCGACGATAGTTGTTTGGGAATAAAAGTTAGTTTTTGGATTTTTATAAAATAATAATAAAATAAAGTACAACACTTTATTTTATTTTTAAGCTTCCATGTGTTGATTTTGTTGGTTAAAACCTCCCCTTGGGAGTTGGTGGTGGGACCGCCACACCCTAACCTCCCATGAGAGGTTATGGTGGTGGGGCCCACCCAATCCTAACCTCCCATGGGAGGATAATTGAGGTGGGGACCACCCGAGCCGCATAACCTCCCTATTAATGATAAGGGTGGGGACCACCTGACCCCTATTGATGATGGAGGATGAAACCTATCCACTCTCCCTGATTAATGAAGGAGAGCCTCTTGACCTCCCTATGTAATTAATTATTCCAGCTCATGTGTTTTATTAAGGGGAGCCTCTTGGCATCCTCAAAATCAATGAGACAACACTTCTGTATTTAATTTGGTGGAGCCGGGTTTTTTAATTCTCCTTTTTGAATTGGTGTGCCAACGTAATATTAGACGACTAATCTAATATAATTTCGTTGGCATTTATCTTTGGGTGGAATTGAGAGTAGCTTGGTAGAAATGTGCTCCCAACGAAGAACACTCCTCCCAATGAAGAACGCGAAGAACGCCGAAATTATTCTTCAACTTCTTTCCTCAAATCCTACCGATGTGGAGCGCCTTCCGTGGATGACTCAAACCGGCATTCAAAGAGCATGGAAGATGCAACGAATGACGAATTCTTTCGTCTTCTTCCTATGACTTCAAACATCAACGAACGAAGAACGACAAATAACAAGGTAGGTGTTATTGCATGTTGATGATTCCCTTTTCTTCCTCTCATCATCGAATGAAAAATTGTTATAAAGTGTTGTAATTAATTGTTGAGCTTCATTCTGATGAGCCAGATGATATCATCTCTAAATGCAGAGGGTGCGGGTCTAACTAACATGACCCGACTCCCTCCGCTATTCTTTCATAATGATTATTCGTCTTGGAGATAATGGGATGACAATGAAGGCGGCAACGACAAAGGCCACGCTGCCCACAACCTCCATGTATCGCTCTGCCCTCGCGACGCTCCTATACTTCCAGCAAAACACAGCCGCGCCCCACTGTGCGAACCACGACTTACCTACGTGCTGCCCCACGTGCTCCGGTCTACCCCACGGCGTGCCCACACACCACCGCGCCCCGCGCCGCCTGCCTACGCGCCACCGCGCCACCTGCCCGCGCCCCGCCGTGCACCGCTTCAACTACCCGCGCACCCTGCATGCTGTCCGACTTTGCCGGCACCCCGCACAACGCCCCTACACGCAGCCTTCACACCTTTGCGGCCTGCCAAGCCCTACCAGAAGCCTGCCCGACACCCCCGCGCCCTGCCCGGCGGCCCAGCGTGCTGCCTACGCACCACCACGGCCTGCAAGACGCACCCGTGGCCTGCCCGTTGGCATCCCACCTCCTGACCTCCTGAGCCGCACCCCTCGTGGCACTGGCTGAACATGCCTAGGCCATTAGGCCGAGCTGCTTGCTTGGTGGCATCCGGGCCGAACCGCCCTCGCAGTCCGCTGGCCCAGGCCCAGCAGACTGAGCCTATCTTAGCGGGATGACCCGCCCAATAGGTTGGGTCAGAGGAATCGGGTCTGTCCGGGTTGACCCAGACCGGGTCGGCCTAGATTCGGTTGGGCTGAGTCCGTCCGACTGGGTTGGACCGGACCCGAGCCCACTACTGACCCTTTTCTTACTTTGGCCATATCTGTGGCACCGAACGCCCGTTTGACGAGCTGTTAGTGGGGCGGGTAATCTCGATGAGAAAAGTTCTATTTGAGTATTCCCCACTAGTGTTTGGGTTATAATTGAGATACAGTTGGGTTGGTCCATACACAAACCCAACTAGGCCCTCGGAACTAAAAGGTTAATAATTGACAGATAGGGCATTCGATTGATGCGCCGTCTGTTGCATTGAGACCCCTATGATGTGGCTGTCCTTTGAGATACTTCTATGTGAGACTTCGTGACACATGGAGAATCGACCAGTAGCTCGTGGAGTGGATCCTTTCGATGATGAGAAGAAAGAGTAGGGATACCTAGTAGCTGGATGAGATCTGACGATGACTTGACCGATTCGACTCAGAGGGACTCGACTAGCCCAGTGGGGAGTGCATCTATGTGATGCGGAAAACCCATGGCAGAGGAGCGCCTCTGTGTGAGCCTGGAAGACTTGTGGTACTCGATTGGAGGATTACCTCTACAGGCTATTAGGGGGAGCGCCTCTGTGTGACGCAACATGCCCACGGTGGGGAGCGCCTCTGTGTGACGCAGCAGAACCACGGTACTCGATAGGAGGAGTGCCTAAGCAGTCCAAGGAAAGTGGGAAGTGCCTCTGTGTGATGTGACATGCCCACTGTAATTGATAGAGGAAGAGTACGCCACTAGCCATGGTTTCGATAATAAAAATAGTGGTTTGAGATGAGTCTTTGGCTTTTGTGATTCCTCATGATTGAGATGGGTTACTAGATAACTTAGGTATATGTATGGGCATATACCTAAGTAATGGTTAAATGTTGTTTTCGTACTTTGTGATTTATCCTTGTTGGATTTTGTTAGACCTTGAGGGTATCGGGTTCCCTAATGAGTATCATTATACTCACCCCTACACGGGCTATGCCCACACTGTAGGTTCCGGGCACAGCGGAAGCGCGTTGGTGGGATTTCCAAACTTTAATTTTAGATTTAAACAACGTTCAATACAAGATCTATCAGGATATATAACGTCAGATCTTTGGAATGGAACGAAGAACGAAAAAGAAAATAATATTCCCAGAACCATTGAGATATGATCATCATATGTAGGTTATAATTAATTTAATTAATTCACAAGAATTACCTTGGTGTAATTCTTTCTTCGTTGATTTCTCCGGTCATAATCTTGTGATCCATTGTTGTGTTGTAGAATCCAAGTATAGTATTCCTCTAGTGGTGATCCACGCGTGCTCCACATATCTCTGGACGTCGCCGAAGGGATCTCCGGGTGCTAGCGCGAAAGAACCTTCACTTACGATGTCCACCTTCGACTTCCTTGATCCAGTGGAGGATATCGCTCTCATAACTTGAGGGCGTTCTTGGTGGAAAGGGAATTCTCTCTTGTCTTGAGAGTATTTCCAAATCCATTGTGCACAACAATGGCTCTAGAAAAGTGTTGGGGTTGTGAGGATATTTATAATCGGGTTTGAGGTTAATAGAGTTATGACAATAAATAAACGTGTTACACATTTTATTTATTTCATTAACTATTATTTAAATCCCATGTCAAATTATTAATTCCTTGACATGCACCCACACTGATTATAATTAATATCATTTAATAAAACAATATTATATCCTCAAAATCCAGATTGGAAAACTACATGAGGTGTAATAATTAATACACGGTGTGTACTTGTTTTCCAAAAAACTACACGGCCTGTATATTTAATATACACGGCGTGTAATTTTATTTTCCATTTTTCTCCACCACATTTATTAGACCTTGAGTAATGGCTATTTATTTCTTAAATAAATGTTAATGCATTACTCTCTAATAAATATATTATTTCACCCACAATATATTTTCTCGAATAACTAGTATCGAAATAAATGAGATCAGGCATCCTTAAATAATTATTAAACCACAGTCGGGAATAATATTTATTTAACTTGTTAAATTAATATTTAACTGAGATACATGGTTACACTTAGTGTGTGACCCTCTAGGCCTCTTTCTCAGTGGCATTAGGCAGAGCCTGCCTAAAGTCCAAGGTATGCATCTAGTAACATGCCAAGGCACCCCTAGAGCAAGAAGTTAACACCGCAATGACATGTCACCTCCTATGAATGCTTACCATGTAATATCATCCCTTTTTATTGATATCTCTAATCAAGCAAGTTGCATGCTAGTTCCATCATCCCATGTGATCGATTATTATTTCTTTGACTTCCTAGAATTGAACTCTCCCATACCTTACCATGGCCATGGATTTATTTAGGATATATCAATTCCATCAAAGGGCCTGCGATATCTACTTCTGTTATGGAACAGAAGGGAAAAATACTTTCTTTCATTATCTATTAATGCAGTATTACTCATGACGCACCCAACATATCCTACCTCACTGTGAACAGTGTGTCGTCCCACTTTTCATCAATACATCTAAGTGCACTAGTTGTAATACCCATTAATAATAATATTAATGTCTAAGGAACAATACACACGCCCGCAGATAGGAACATCCAATGACACTATGAAATGTGGATTTCCTACTGGCAGGTCTCGTTCTCATAATATCCTCATAGAAATTACCAAGGGTGCACACCATGATAAGGCGCCTCAACGTTTTATGATTCCTCACCCCTAATGACCGATATTATTTTTGTCCCTCAAATAATATCATCCGTCCATATAACATATATTCAACAACACTGTTATGGCATTTATGGGTTCTCATCATAGCAGGGATCCGCAATGACCCTTTAATGCAACAGTTGTCCTTAGGACATTATCACATGAATTGTCATGCAGAAGAACAATCAGGATGTGATAAGTATTTTATTAATGAAAAAAGTACAAAGTAGTTCGTTCTAAACCACCAACTCCAACAGACTCCCACTTGGACTAGAGCCAACTGCTAACAACTTTAACTCGCTAGCTCTTACATGATATTCATGCTTCTGCCGAGATAGACCTTTATTCATGGGGTTCACCACGTTCTCTTCCATGGACACTCTGCTCACAGAAACTTCATCCCTTTGATATAAATCCCTCAAGAGGTTATACTTCTGGAGTTTGTGCTTTTTCCGTTGATGTGACCTTGGTTCTTTTGCAAGAGCCACCGCTGCAGTATTATCACAATACAATGTAATGGGATATTTACTGCTAGGCACCACATCAAGCTCTTGGAAAAAGTTACAAATCTAGACAGCTTCCTTGGCTGTATCAGAAGCTGTTATAAATTCAGACTCTGCTGTAGAATCAGCGACAACTGGATGCTTTGAACTCTTCCAGCTCACAGCTCGTCCATTGAGACATAAAACATATCTAGATTTCGACTTCAAATCGTTCTGATCTGTCTGAAAACTATCATCAGCATACCCTCTGATGACAATCTCCTCATCTCCTCCATACACTAGGAACATATCCTTAGTTTTTCTCAGATACTTAAGGATAGTCTTAACAGCAGTCCAATGCTGTTCTACATGATCTTCTTGATATCTTCCTACCATGATCAGTGCATAGGCAACATCAAGCCTGGTACATAACATGGCATACATGATGGATCCTATAGCCGAAGAATATTGGATCTTACTCATTCTATCTTTCTCTTGTTTTGTCTGAGGACACATTTTATTAGAAATATGTAAGCCATGTGACACTGGAACCAATACTCTCCTAGATTGTTCCATACTTAATCTCTTTAGTATCTGGTCAATGTATGTACCCTGAATTAGTCCAAGCAGCCTCTTGGATCTATCATGAATGATCTTGATCTCTAGAATGTACGCTTCTTGACCTAAATCTTTCATGGAGAAGCACTTGTTCAACCAGTCCTTAACTGACTGAAAGGATGGTATGTCGTTTCCAATAAGCAATATGTTATCAACATATACTACTAGGATAATGACCCCATTCCCATTAAACCGCTTATAAACACATGGCTCACATTGATTCTTAATGAAACCAAATTCCTTTATGGCTTAATCAAATCGAATGTTCCACAACCCGGATGCTTGATTCAATCCATAAATGGATTTCTGTAACTTGAAAACCTGTTTGGATTCACCTAGTGTCACAAAACCTTCTAGATGTGTCATATAGACATCTTCCTGAAGGTTCCTGTTAAGGAATGCTGTTTTGACATCCATATTCCAAATCTTGTAGTCATGGTAAGCTGCTATGGCAAGAATGATTCATATGGATTTAAAAATGGAAACTGGAGAGAAGGTTTCATCATAGTCAATTCCTTGATGCTATCTGAATCATTTAGCCACTAGCCTTGCTTTATAGGTGCTAACTTGACCTTCCATGTCCAGTTTGATCTTGAATACCCATTTGAATCCAATCGTATTTACATCAACTGGCTCATCGAACAGAACCCATACTTGGGTTCTGATATATGGAAGCCATCTCAGAATTCATAGCTTCTAGCCATCTTGCAGCTTTTGAGATTTATACTGGTTCCTTGTAGGAGAGAGGTTCATCATTCTCCAACAATAATGATTCACCATCCTCAGTGACTAGGAAACCAAATATCTCTAATTCCCTTACCTCTCTTGAGATCCTACGCAGTACTTGTGTTTTTGGAACCTCTTCCACGGGGACCTGTGGAACTTGTTCCTATACCAACTCTTGTATATCTTGAGCATTAACTTCATCGAAGTCAATCTTGCTCCCACTATCCTTTTTGAGGATGTGCTCCCTCCCAAGAAATATGGCTTGTCTAGCGACAATCACATTTTTGTCTTGAGGGTTATATAGGTAATATCCTTTCGTTTCCTTAGGATATCCTATAAAGATGCAATTCGTGCCCCCGGGTTGTAGTTTTTTTTCCTGAGAAGGCCTTAACAAACGCCTCGCATCCCCACACACGTGTATGCGAAAAAATGGGTTTCTTTCCATTCCATAACTCAGAGGGAATTCCATTTTCCGCCTTAGTTGGTACTCAGTTTAATGTGTATGTGGCAGTTTGTAATGCATTCCCCCAAAATGATAATGGATGATCCACATGACTCATCATTGACCTCACCATGTCCAACAAGGTGTGGTTCCTCCTTTAACTAACACCGTTCCACTGTGGTGTATAAGGAGGGGTGAGCTGAGTTAGAATCCCAGACTCCCGTAGAAGATCGATGAATTCTTGGTTCAGATATTCTCCACCTAAATCCGATTGAAGTTTCTTTATCTTCTTACCAAGACGATTCTCTACATCATTATTTAATTCCTTAAATTTTTCTAAGGCTTCTGACTTATACCTCATTAAGTAGAAAAATCCATATCTACTCAAATCATGAGTAAAAGTAATGAATTAAGAATATCCACCTCTATATTCTACTGGAAATGGTCCACATACATCCGTGTGTACCAATCCTAGAATCTTTGTGGCCCTTTCACCCTGTCCACCAAAATGCGGCTTGGTCATTTTACCTTATAAAAAAGCGTGACATCTATCAAGTGGTTTTAGCTCAATAGAGTCTAAATATCCATCTTGACAGAGCTTTGTCAAGTGCTTCTAGTTTATATAACCAAGGCGGTGATGCCACAACTGGGTGATGTATGAGTCATGTGAGTTTGTTTCATTATCGATTTCCAAAACTTGGTTTTTGTAATTTAATACATACAAACCATTATTCAAATGTTCCATACCATAACATACGTTGTTCTTATAAAAGATACAGACCTTATTTCCAAAATTGAAAACAAATCCATCCATATCCAAACAAGATACTGAAATTATGTTCTTGGTAACACTAGGTACAAAATAACAGTTTTGTAAAACAAAAATCATGCCAGTTGGCAATGAGAGCTGATAGTCGCCAATAGCCAACACAGCCATCCTTACACCATTAACAGCTCGAAGATCCACCTATCCTCTGGATATATTTCTAAATCTACTTGGTTCCTACATTTGAATACAGATTTGAGACCCAAAAGCTGTATCTAATACCCAATGTGTAGAAACAGAAAGATTGCACTCGATAACAAATGAACCTTTAGCGTCCCCATGCTTCTGGGTGCAGTTCCTCTTCCAGTGGCCCTGCTTTCCACATGCAAAACACACTGCCTCCCATTCCTTTCCCTGCCTCTGGATCTTCCCCTTCATGGAGGGACGGTTCTCGGGGGATTCAGACCATTTGTAAATCTTTGGCCCCTTTGCCTTGTCCTCCCTTTTCTTGTTTACCATAAGGACTGTGGGTTTGTCACACCCCATGTCCTTGTCTACCTAGAGAATCAAGGTCATAAGCTCTGATAGACTCTTCTCATTGCCGCTCATGTTATAATTGAAAATGAAGCTAGAGAAGGTCTTGGGAAGTGATGATAGGATGAGATCTATACGCAACTCATCTGGGAATTTAATCCCTAAGATGTCCAGGCGTTCAATGTAGCAAATAAGCTTGACTACATGAGACCTAGCTGGCACAGACTCTCCAAGCTTACTTGTAAATAAAGCATTTGAGATCTCATACCTCTCCTGTCTCTCCTTCTCTTGGTAGAGATCCTTAAGGCGAGACATCATGCTATACACGTCCATGCTTTCATGTTGCTTTAAGAGCTCATTGGATATGACTGATAGCATGAAAAACTGGACATCTGTGTCATCATCCATGTGTTTCATATAGATCTATAATTCCTCATCACTGGCCTCTTTCCTAGGTGAAACTGGAATAGGCTCTTCCAGAACATACAATTTCCTTTCGTGGAAAAGGATGATGAGTAAACGCCTCTGACACTCTTGGAAATTGGTGCTAGTGATAAGTTTTTCCTTCTCAAGTATGGTTCACAATGATATGTTTGATGCCATTTTTTTATCGTTTCTACAAATTAAGATGAGAAAAGGTTTTTTAATTTATTACAAAACTGAGAAAAATAAATAAATTAATACTTTTTAGTCTCACACTATTTTATCGAAATCTAATAGCCCACACAATTGACTTTAGAATATTCTGTTTCCTGAATATTCTAGTGGAAAGGATCCATATTTCTCTTCTCATTACCCCAACTAGGGTTGGTCACAGAACTTGAAGGGTTTTAGGTAGGCATTCCAAATGCCAACTGCATTAACTCGCAGCTCCTTGATCCGATGATTGGACTCCCCAATCCTAAAATCCTTTTATTTTAGAGTTCCTCAACCTCTTGGTCACACCAAGACCTGCTATGGTAGTCAACCCTTGATGTGAACCAATTCAAGTCAACAAAAAACCTTGAATTAGAATTACCCGATAATTGAAAGCACCCCAACTAGGGTTGGTCAAGCACTATGAACTATGGTTCGATTCTAACTAAGATTATGGAAGGCTATACCAACTTAATATTTATTTTGAGGTATTTTATCCTTATACATAAATTTCCATTTTATTATCTTTGATTATATGCTTGTTAATATTATGTGGGATATACTTAAGTGATTAACCATGTATAAGATAATATTTACGTATAAGCCAGTTTTATTTTAGTTCTATCTTGCATGCTTGTTTAATTCATTAATTGTGTGATCGTGACAACACACCCACAATAAATAAACCATGAAATTGATAGAAATAAAATAAATGGTATGATCATGAGCTTTGTTCTATTGGTTAGTTTATCTAGCGATTGATAAACTAACCCAAGACCTAGGGGAGAAAACACCTTGAACCTTTCGGGTTCGTGTTTACAGCTTTCCACCTGTCCACCTTTGTATCTCCTTGGATTGGTTTCACCTTGGATCCTGACATGAGCCGCCTCCACTAGCTTGGGAGCTCCATCCATTACATATGCATTTATCTCACATGCAGGTGAGGGGTAAAAAGGAGTTTTTAAATAAAATAATCCTTGGGAATGCATTCCCTATATATTAATGAGAATATGGCTCGCAGGACAACAAATTTAATTTAAATAAATAAAAAGAAACCATTCACATACAAAGGTCTCGGTCTATCTCCTGATCATCCATACATGAAATGATATTTACACATAAATAAAACTAGCAATCAATTCTTTAATCGTTCTTGTTTAAGATAAATCATGCTCAAATTAATTAATTATCTTTAATTAATCAATCCTTTTATCTTAAAACCTTTCCTGAACTTCCTTGAGATTCTCATCCATCATAATTTTAAACAAATAAATTCATTTAAAATTATCCTTATACGTAACTTGTACCTTGGAGGAAACATAGTGAATTCCCGTTCATTACGCAGATTTTAAATTAAACGCATATATATAAAACACTTATCACGTGTTGTGCCTCAGCTTTATGCCTACCCCATGATACACGTCTCAAGGGTTTGTATAAAATAATAATAAATTTTAATAAATCTGCATAATTTGGGTGAGTACACAGCGTGTAGTTCCGACTACACGGCATGTAATATTCTTCACCATCCATCCGAAGTACACGCCCAGGGACATTTCATGTTTATGTACTTTGGAAATTTTCAAAGTACATGACATGTTCTATGGGACACATGCTGTGTAGTTTCCATGTCACATGATTTCCAGCTGGGAAAGCCATATATGGGGTACACGGCTCAACCCTAACCTAAAGGGACTACACACCGTGTTCATTGGACCACACGACATGTAATCCCGAAACCGTGTGCCACCTGTTTCTGGTCAACACACTGTGTCTTAAATTATTAGAAAGAATCTAATACATGGCCTGATTTTGTGGATCAGTTAATGCATTGAACCTAGACTACACAGTGTGTACTTTCGAATACACGCCGTGTATTATGGTGTTGTATGGCCAGAAACATCTGGCTCCTCCGGATGAGTTCTTCCATTTTATTTTAATCAAAATTAAAAGAAAAATTTGTTTCTGTGTGGTGAACGAGAAACAAGGGAGGAGGAACAGATCTCGAGATTCAGATTTCTAGAACAATTAAACATGAATTGAAATAACTAAATTATTAAATCCGTAAATCACCAACGAAAAACTAAATAATTATAATCAATGATATGACCACCTTTGATACCAATTGTAGGTTCTGGGCACAGTGGAAGTGCGTGGGTGGGATTTCCCAACATTAATTTTAGCATTAAACAACATTCAATACAAGATCCGTCACGATATAAAACACCAGATCTTCGGAATTGAATAAATAACTTAAAAGAAAAGAAGAGTCCCAGAACCATTGAGATAGGATCATTATATGTTGGTTATAATTAATTTAATTAATTCACAAGAATTACCTCGATGGAATTCTTTCTTCGTCAATATCTCCGGTCACGATTCTTTGATCAGTTGTTGCGTTGTAGAATCCAAGTATTTTATTCCTCTAGAGGTGATCCACATGTGGTCCACGTATCTCTAGATGTCGCCGAAGGGATCTCTGGGTGCTAGCGCTGAAGAACCATCGCTTACGATGTCTGCCTTTGACCGCCTTGATTCGATGGAGGATCTCCTTCTCGTAACTTGAGGGCGTTCTTGGTGGAAAGGGAATTCTCTCTTGACTTGAGAGTATTTCCAAATCCGTTGTTCACAAAAATGGTTCTATAAAGGTGTTGGGGTTGTGAGGATATTTATAATCAGGTTTGAGGTTAATAGATTTATGACAATAAATAAACGCGTTACGTGTTTTATTTATTTCATTAACTCTTTTTGAAACCCCATGTAGGATTATTAATTCCTTGACATGCACCCACACTGATTATAATGAATATCATTTAATAAAACAATATTATATCCTCAAAATCCCGACTGGAAAACTACACGACATGTAATAATTAATACACGGTGTGTACTTGTTTTCCATAAAACTACACAACGTGTATATTTAATATACACGGCGTGTACTTTTATTTTTCATTTTTATCCACCACATTTATTAGACCTTGAGTAATGGCTATTTATTTCTTAAATAAATGTAACTGTATTACTCGCTAATAAATATATTATTTCACCCACAATATATTCTCTCGAATAACTAGTGTCAAAATAAATGAGATCAGGCATCCTTAAATAATTATTAAACCACAATCGGGAATAATATTTATTTAACTTGTTAAATTAATATTTAACTGAGATACATGGATACAAATAGTGTTTGACCCTCTAGGAATCTTTCTCAGTGGCATTAGGCAGAGTCTACCTAAAGTCCAAGGTTAGCGTCTAGCAACACGGCAAGGCACCCATATAGAAAGAAGTTAACGTCGCAATAACGTGTCACCTTCTACAAACACTTACAGTGTAATATATTCCCTTTGTCTCAATATCTATAATCAAGCGGGTTGCATGCTAGTTCCATCAACCCATGTGGTCGATTATTCTTTCTTTGACTTCCTGGAATTGAACTCTCCCATACCTTACCATGGCCAGATATTTATTTAGGCTATATCAATTCCATCAAAGGTCCTGAGATATCTACATCCGTTATGGAACAAAAGGGACAAATCCTTTCTCGCATTATCAATTAATGCAGTATTACTTGTGATGCACCCAATGTATCCTACCTCGTTGTGAATAGTGTTTCGTGACATTTTTCATCAATACATCTAAGTGCGTGAGTTGTAATACCCATTAATAATAATATTAAATTCTAAGGACCAATACACACGTCCGTAGATAGGAACATTCAATGACACTATGAAATGTGGATTTCCCACTGGCAGGTCTCATTCTCATAACATCCTCCTAGATATTACCAAGGGCACACACCATGAGAAGGTGCCTCAATGTTTTATGAGTCATCACCACTAATGACTAATATTATTTGTGTCTCTCAAATAATATCATCCGACCATAGAAAATATATTCAAGAAAAATGTTATGGCACTTCTGGGTTATCATCGTACCAGGAATCCGCTATGACCCTTTATTGTAATAGTTATCCTTAGGACATTATCACATGCATTGTCATGCAGAAAAACAATCAATATGTGATAAGGATTTTATTAATAAATAAGGTACAAAGTAGTTGGTTCTAGACCACCAACTCCAACATGCACCTCATTGTGTTGGATGGAGACGATAGACAACGCTGACGGAGGATGAGAGCACCATGACTAGACGATACCTAGAGGTGGACCTTATGACGAGTCAATACATAGAAGAGTATGGCAGACGTGGAGTGTTGATGTGGCCATCTATACCTAACCTTAAGGTAGGAAACCCAAAGGACAATTCAATAGATGCTCTTTACCTTTCATCTATTTGTCCCCTTTTCAGTTTTACTTGTACTTTACAGTTGGGCTAGTATTTCCGGCCCCTTTTACTTTCCAGCACACTTTTTAATATAGTTTTTACATAGTGTTTTGATTCCATTTGTGTTCTCTGATGTGTTAGTTTATAGTTATAAAGTAAATGAGTTCCCATTTTAGGGATATACACATTTTGTGTTTGTCACCAACCCCTGGTCTATGGAAGGCGGGCTTGGGGTAGTTACGACACGGGCCCCGAGGGATGGGTCATGACAGTAAAGGTGTCATATTTTCATAGTCTTTCTAATAATTTCACTAACTCAAATCCTAATAATGGGGATGTATTTTATGATCATATTTTTTTTGGTCATGTTGTTGATGAATTGGATTTTGGTGATACAAATTCTTGTCATGATGGAAATATTGACGGTGATGGTGGTGATAATGGTGGTAGTGGTGGAGATAAATCTTCTAATTAACATTGAGCATGCACAAATTTTTATTGGTTAGTTATATTTAAATAAATATTATAGTAGAGGTTTTATTTAAATGATAACTGATATAAACTGTTTAGACTATTACATTCTCCTTAGATGCATCAATCATTTGTTGCTTTCTATAGGATCACTTGTATAAGATCCCCAATTATTATAGTTGGATTACAAACTAAATCTAGTCTATAATAACTACTTGTGAGTTATATTTATGAGAATAACCTACTAAATCTATTATTTGTATTATATTTTTTGGGTTCATGTATTATATTATTTTGTTCATATTTTGTTAATGAATTTCCAAGTAGTTTATAATCATTTCAAAGGAACTAATAAATGTGTACATGAATGGTGGAGAAGATTATTTATTAATGAGAAATTATATTTTGTATTCTCTAGGGATATATTCCCACAAAACATGGTTATCTTTTCAATATAGTTGTATTGAGTTATTCTTTCTTAAAGATATTCTTTATATAAAATGAAATAGAAAACAAAAAAAAAATGATATGGAGACGTTATCCAAAAAAAGACTTAAAGTAGTAAAAAAATGTTTATATTGTAAATTACATGATTCATTCCATTTTAAAATCATTTTCACATGATTAAGGGAACCTAACATTGACTTTTTTATGATATGAAAAAACAAAATTCTTAGGAAAAATGGAATGAGTTAAAAAACGATCAAACAACACCATAGAAAATATATGAGGATCATGTTCACACAGATCTAGGAATTTTGTAGAACTATATATTAGGATGTAACATATATAGGTATCATGGGAAGACTGGATCATATACACATGATATTTTAATATATATATGATTGTAAGAGAAAACACAATAAATAAAGAATGTCAAAAACCTAAAACCAAAACTACACCAAAAACCTATATGTGAAGGACTAGAATTAATGTGTGGTAATTTCATGGTTGAATCGATTTGAAAAACTATCATCATAATCATTAGAGCTATTATGGAACTCACTCTCCTATAGAAAAAATCTCCCATGATATTACATGTGAGCCATAATGCCGACTTAGATATGAATAATATCTCTTGTAAATGGATATCTCTCTTTCCCTTTATTATATCAAATCATAGAAAGAGAATTAATATTTATCCAATGAATAGGTATCCCAAAATATAAAAAAGATGATGAAATCATCACCTCACAAACAAATTGATTCATAATCAATGGTGTATAAGAAAGAGACACGTGTGTATGTTCAAGCAGGAGAGGAAGGATTTTCCTGATGATGGGGTGAAAAATATTTATAATTATAGATATACATTGGGCATGAAACCAGTGAACTACCAAAAAAGTAACCTTTAACAATAGAAAATTACTATCAGATAATATATCTATTTTGAAAACTTATTAATTCCAATGGATATTAAAATTTTTTATATTAACTATTGGTATCAACAATTTTTAACTAATGATATAATTTTTTCTGTTAACAATTCATTAAAAAAAATCTATTACTAACATTCATATTTGGAAACTTATCATAATAATACAAAAAATTGATTTAATAATAATAGAATGTATTGTTAATAATTATCATTACCAAAAAATATTATAAAATTATGTTAATATGTTGTAATAAATTATTATATAATATCAAATATTTTATCAATATATATATACAACCCATTGAAACATATCTGTTTGAAAATAAACATATATGATTCATAAAAATATCTACTATGTAGTAATATTTATATAAAATATATATATATATATATAAACATAATATTTATAAAATAGAATTTTTTATAAAAATTATATATAAATCCATTACTTTTTAGTTATATATATGTGTGAAAAAAACCCAACTATGTAACCCAAACCCCACCTTCCCACCACCCCCAACACTCACATCACACCCACCACCCACCCCCCCCTCGACCAAATTTTCCATGACCACACACTCCAAACCCTACCTCCCATTTCACCCCTGATATTCCTCATTAAAATCCTCATAAGAACCCCATAATTGTTTCTTTATTGTGTTACTTATCGACATAACCCCAAGAACCCCACCCTTTTCCATGGATATTTTCCACCACCGACATCATCATGTGAACACCCTCCATGTTTACGACTGTCATTCTAACATAAAACCCCTCATTGGACCTTTTCATTCCAGGTATTACAAACTATCTTACCAACTCTACTGCCATCATCAACATTATTTTATACTTGCATCCCCATGTGACAACTCTATCCTCGAAGACCTAGCTCGATTGTACACATCACTAAAATCTCTTTCCATCACCTACAGTTATATATTCCTTCAAAAAATAGAACCCCTTACTGGCCCCTGGTTTAATGATTGTTGACATAATAATGATTTATATCATTTTCATAGAAATAACACCACTTATATTTCAGCTTTTCTGCCCCATTCTAGTTTCTAATTTTATCTGGGATTGATGGATAATATTTCTATGTAATAAAAAGATCTTCTGCAGTATTGGTTTCTTTTATGATTTTTATTTAATAGTTCTTATTTAGCATGTATTTTATTAACTATCTATGTAATCATTATTTATCCTATAACATTGAATATTTTTATATTGGTTGAATATCTAGGAATAGTGTGTTATTTGTCTTTTATACTTTAATTGCCTTTAAAATCTAGTCAAATTTGTATTTGGAAATAAATTTTTTCCTATAATGTTCATTACTTATCAATTTTAATTTTTGCTTCCTCTATAAGAAATTAGTAAATTGTTTGAAGGAATATTTTCAAGTGGATTTAGATGATATTTACCAAATGGATTTCATTCTTTTTCAATTCCTTCCTTACCATCCCTTTTCAATCCATGTTTTATTTATAGTTACATTATTTTAAGAAGTAATTGTTTACATTGGTCATTCTTTTTGTTGTTTTTCTTCATCATTTTGTTTGATCGTATCATCCACTTATAGAAATAGGAAAAAAAACTGTATTACATACTCGGTATGTTAATTTTTTATCTTTTAATAAATTTTTCATTTCATGAAATATTTTTACCTTCTCAATAAATACGATGACTATAAATGTTATTTGTTATCATATATTTGTTATTTTTTTTTTCAAAACTAGATTGACATTATTTTATAACATTAATCACAAGTTCACATTATTATTTTCAAATTATACTTGCATGGGACTTACTATTTTGGGTTTAAAGAAGGATAATTTATTTATTGGTGATATAAGTGCACATTAAAAGTGGGAATGTAACCTTATACGTGAAAGTGGAAACACATTCCAATATAAGAAGAATTGTTTACTACTAGAACCATCTTTTATTAGGAAAATATTTTTTATATTTTTAAAAATCCACCAATGTGTGTGTAGATAATATCATCTTCCACAAAAAAAAGTATATCTATCTTTAGAATACTCAATCTCATGTCTGGAATATTTAGTATTTTTGAATGTAATTTTAACATAGATAGAATAAAAATTTTGTTTATATGTTTTAATATTTTTATTATGATATAAAAACTCATTATGATTCAATAAAAACTATAGTAAATAAGATCTTCAATTATATATACTTGTGAATGTGTATTTTTCATTTTCATCAATTAATAAAAATACATTTTTGAATCACATTATTCTAAACAATAGTTGAATGGTAAAAATCTATTGTCACCTAATAAATTATTTTTTATTTTCTCAGTTTGATTATTTAAGAAACATGAAATTTTATATTTCATGTTTATGCCAATTTAAATCAACAATTTTAATGGTCAGTTCCACATGAAGGACACATTAGTGAAATAGGTTTATAGGGGATTGAGAATTTTTTTTGTTTTATATTTGTTCAATGATTTTTAATTCACATTATTTTAGTTTATTATTATTTTTCTTTCATTATAGGATATTTATTAATCTTACACACTTGTCTACGAGTACCTCAAGCTTATAGTGATTTAAATATACATTAATCTTTATTATAAATTCATTCTGAGATAAATAATATCATGTTTTATTTAGTTTTGTTTTAGTTTTAATTTCACATTCCCAATTAATAATATATTTCTTTATCATGTTCATGACTTATGAATTGTTTTTTATATTATATTTTTTTTCCGTTTTAGAGACTTTGATATGATATAATGAGGATCCTCTTGTTTTCATTTCACATTAGCATTGAGAGTACTACTTAGAGAGAAATGGTATTTCTATATTTTCATAATTTTTTATTAGTTTTTTTTGCTATCTACATAATTTGAGATGTATTACTTATCGAACCACATCCAACATGAGACTAGAAGGGTTATTGATAAGGTTTCATGGTTCTGACCAACCAACATCATGAACCATATCAATGTTGAGGGTACCCATAGTATCTCTTCACACCTATTTCAGGATCAGAAAACTCATTTTACTATTTTTTTTCATGACTTACACTCACATTAAGTTCACACATGCTCAAATTTTCCATGGAAGGATTAATGTTCTTCATAGTAACATCACCTAAACCCACATTCTCAAATTATAGGTACCTTCATTGTCCAAATTTCATCACATCACATAAACCCACATCCTTCCCAAAATCCCTCCCTCACATATAATTTTTGTTTATTCGTGTTTTTTTATATCTTTATTTTATTTGTATACTAACCCTACATATTTTATTAAATTATATATATTTTTTCTTTATTTAATAAATAAATTATTGTTAATTATATGTGATATATCCTTTTTATATGTTCATTGTGTGTTATTATAATATCAAGTCTCAAAATTTTTTAGGAGTAAAGGATTGGTAAATATACCAATGTTATAAAAGTATTATTTTAATGAATTCATTTAATTATAATGTATTATTTAACCTATAACTACCTATTTTATTTCTAGGTTATCAGTAAATGGGTGTTCTTACTTACACTACAATATTTTTATTTTATTATAAATAAATATTTAATTCTATCTCATTATGTTTCATTTTATGAATGTAGTTTTATTATTCCTATATCAATTATTACTATTTATAACTATTAATATATATTTCATATTGATAGTATTTTGTTTTATATTCTTCCCTAAAAATTGATATTTCATTAATCGATTACAAATTCAAGATTATAATCATCTGCACTAATTTTCATTCATTAAAAATACTTTCTTTGGTTATTTTTTTAAAATATATATTTTTTTACTTTCCACATCCATTTATTAATTTATGTATTATATATACACCCATATATTCACTATTTATAATAGTTGTTTTCATAACCAATTATTTTAAACTATTATATTAGTTTATTGTTTAAAAATTGTATTATATTTACCATATATTATCATTATACACATTATATATAAAGGAAAACATTTCATGTAAATAATATAACTTCAAAGATAGTTGTAAGGATATATAATCACATAGGGTAATGATACATTTTTAAAAAAATTCGACCATATGTATAGGTTTATAAATATTTAGTTATATTATTATGAAATAATTAAATTTATTTATATTATTTCATTCATATATATATATATATATAATAACTTTGAGAAATTTATTTTAGGTATATAAATCTCTTTAACTAAGAAAAATAAAATATTGGACATTGTTCAAGTGGATACAAATTCAAAACTAGTTAAATGCTCTATTATTTTAAATCAATTTCCAGTATCAATTTTACATACTTAGTGTTTGTTTGGTTACTTTTCATTCTATTTTAATACTCTTATTTACTATTATATATCTATTATATAATATATAACTATTTTATTTCCAAAATGGAAAAAGTTCGATGACAAAAAAATTGGAATAAAAACAATGAACATAAGGTTGAAGGAAATTAGTTTTTCAACCTATACATATCATAATAATTTCATCATTAAATAATAATAAAAATTCATTGTAAGTTTTTTCTATTTTATTTTAGTATTAAATTATCCACCAAATAACAATTTTTATCAATTAGTAGATAATCTTGTGGAAAAATTAAATTTGTTTATCACAACATGTAAACTTCTAATGTACACAATTATTATTAACTTTTAATCATATAATTACTATATCTAATAACATGATTTTAAATTTTATATTAAAAAATATGGAATTTTTTTATATTTTATTGATATTCACTCTATTTGTTTATATCATTCAAAATAATGTAAAAAATTTTATTCAGATTTATGTAATATTTGTTGGAAACTACCATTTTCTGTTCTCAAGATAGATGGTAATCCAGATGTGGTTATACTAATTCAGAAGAGTTATATTCTAAAAATATGATAGCCTTTTGGAGATATTTTCATGTAATATTTTTGTTGATAACCTTATTATGGAATCTATATCCTATATTTCCAAAATTTCATTACATTACTTTTTCTGTGTTTTATTGGTGGCATTTTTCATAATGGAAATGTCTTTTGAAAAAGTAAAACTTGATATTAGCCACTTTGAGTATAGTAATTTTAATTATCAAAACATCCTCATCATCACATCCTTTATTGTTTAGTTTTATGTAAGTATTTATATGAAGTGAAATTTGATTATGATTTTAATATTAATATTTACATTCTTATCCTTGATTCTAATATAAAAAAATGTATGAAACTGTAAACTGGGGATCCTTAAAAAAAAGGAAACATTACAATATTATTAAAAAAAGTAATTTTATAATTGATGGAGTATACCTTTTTGAAGGAAAATGATAAAAAATTAAAATTATTCTCCTAAACTATTATATAAAATATATTGTTTCATCTAATTAATATATCAATCCCATGAAATTAGACCATTTCATAAGAAAGAATATTATCCTTGAGGTATTTATTATATTCATGAAGTATATTTTTTTGAGATGATAAATTTTAAATTAATTGACGACACAATTATTTATTTGTTGTTAAAAACCAAAAAAATTATATATAGTTTTTCTCCATTGTTAAATTATATACATGACCATATGATGCCATGAAAATTGTTTAAATAATGTTTGAATCTGGTTTCTACATTAGCTGGTAAAATTAACTTTTCTCAAAAATGTGTAGTAACCATATTAATTTACCTTAGATATATAAAACATTCTTCATTAACATGTCATCTCATTTAACATAATTTATATTCAGCTAAGTGAATTGGCATTGGGAAGTGGATGATCATTTTCATGAGCCAATGTAAGAGGGTTTTTAATTATGAATTACTTATGTAATAACTAATTATGCATTTATTATTACTATTAAATAAACCTTAATTGTGATATTCTTTATGCTATAAATGTCAAAAAAATCCCAAGAGTAATTATTTTTAGTGTATTTTTCATATGAATAATATTAAAAAAAATTTAAAAATTTAATTTATGTGTCTAAAAATAGTAAGTAGTATGTTATTATTAGAATATTAATATCATATATCTACTCTAACATCATTACACGATACACTTTCTATTAAAAATTTAATTTATTATCTTATACATGATTTTATTATTAGTTATTTTTTAAATGTAACCAGATACTATTTATGTTTCCACTAATGTAAATGAGTTTTAAATTGAGATTAAGAATGATTTCATCAAGATTGGTTTAAATTAAGGGGAACCTATGTCTCCCCCATTATCATAACTTAGTAATAAAATTGGTAGAGCTATGACTTCAAGTACAATGTTCCCAAAATGAAAACTAATCATCCATCATTATTTTAGTTTATATCTTACTATAAAATGTCATTTATTTTAATATATATATTTAATTTTTTTTTAGTTTTCTAATTTTTTTATCATTGTGATAATTAACTGTTTATATATAAAATTCAATAAGTTATAAAATTAAGAGGAAACCGGACCTGACTGACTACATCAAGTATGGAACTAAACTGAACTTTCTCAATGAAGGAATATCTCAACCACTAATCCTTGCATTGACCAAAGATTCTAAGCTTCATATATATATAGTTATTTGTGGATTTTTATATTACCTGATAATAAGAATACATTTTAATAAAAAATATTTAACTGAATTCATACAACTTTTGGATATATATATATATATAGTGATAGAAAATGATATTAATTTATGTGCCCCATAACTCAATTTTTCCTTGGGTAATAGATCATAGACCATCTAAGTTGTGCTTTATTTTGAGAAATGTTCAATGTCTTTATTTTTAATTATCTATTAATTCTCTACATTATTTATTTTTCATTTACCACATACTCATCAATATTAACTTTTAAATCAATTCGGTAAATGTATATCGTTATGTCACTTTGTTCATATATAGTCCTTAAAAATTTTATATAGTTTATTTAAATGAATTTTCTGTGTATTTATAATTTTATATTTATTATATACGATTCTTAAAATCCTTTTTTATTAGTTTTTATTTCTTTTATCATCAAATTCACTTTTTATATAAACTATTGTTTAGATTTATTCATTTAATTCAATCCTATATTTTTATACCATTATATATTACTTATTACTATTATGGATATGGATATGAATGTATAAATTTACTCAATTGTATAATTTTATTGAAATGATACCATATAATTGAATATAGAATAATCTAAGCATAAAAATCACATCATTAAATATAATTTAAACACAAAAGATTATAGATAATAATCTATTCAATTAATATTTCATAATTCATATAATTTTTATGGATTTAAATGAATTTTTATTCCTATCTTATTACTTTGATTTAATTTTCATTCATTCTTAATAAACTATTTTCAATGATATTATTTTTAATTTATATATCTTGTTTATCATACGTATGGAATATTAAATATTAGATCATGTCAACCATGAATGTGATAGGGATCAATTACAACCCAGGTTTATTTTTTCATAATTATCTAACATAACTAACTATTTAATCATTACAATCCCTTGGTTTTTCAATTTTTTAGACATAATTCATTTCATCTTATGAATAAATTCTTTTAATAATCTCTATATTCAATTAATCATAAAATAAATTAGATCTTACATTATACAAAATTTCAATATTTTGTACTTTATTTGAGAGTGGGTTTTCAATGGATCTACAACTATTAGTTTGTTATTCTAGTTCTTGATCTTGTATATGTCTCCCACATCAGTTTTAATGTTGTATTTTATTTAGAGGTTTCTTGGTCTGATACGTGTGCATTTATCATGTCATATGGGGTGGCAATAATGGAAAACTCATTCGGGTGAAACATTCATTGATTGAGGATGATTTTATATACTTTTTAACTTTTGTGTTGTAACTTTGAGAGGATATATCTTCACTTAATAGATGGTGTAATTGTGGGGAGAAGATGGATTTTCAACAATAGATTGTGGATTACTACTACAGATATTCAATAGTTAACAAAGAGAGAGGAAAATAATGGTTGTTATAATACATCTAAGATGTGTACGAATGATCATGGAATATTAAATATTTTTAAATTCATCTGGTGTTTTAGAGTTTTTTTGGTATATTCTATGTTTTTTCTTAAAATCTTGTTGGTTTTGAGTATGATGTTTTATATGTTGTTTTTTCCATTACTTTTCCAATACTTCATGGCATGTATTGTTCAAATGCATCTCACACAACTAAAAATATATATTTTATTTTAAAAAACAAAAAAGAAAATTTTCTAGTGACTCTTTTTATTCTAAATTTATCAAAAAAATTATAAATTTATTGATTCCATTGTGAATTTTATATTTTTAAGTAGTTTATTGTGAAATATCGTGATTAGTAGTTTATTCTAGACAAGGTTTTAATAATTTATTTGGAATTAATTTTCTATTTTGTAAAATATAAACACAAAAAAATTATTGACTATCAAGTATTTTCCCTTTGGGAATAATTATATATATATTATATAATATACTGGAATTATTAGTATGAAATTTTTATGATATATTTTAATGTTGTGATAAATTTGTTACTTTTTCCTTTCATAATATTTTTGATATAAAAGAATTTATATGTAATATAAAAAAATACAATAGGTATATTATATATAAATATCTATAAATAAATATATTAAAAAATGTACCAACACATATCATAATATTTGTGTGTCATATAAAAATGATTTCTAAGAGTCTATAATTTGTGAAAATTATTTAAATTGACATATAAGATAATTTATTTATTAATAATACAAATAGAATAATAATTTTTGTAACACTATTAACATATAAATATTTTTCTGAACCATTTTCCAATCAATTTATTATATCTTGGTATTATTATAATTGTAAGAGAACTATTTTATTTCTCATAATAACATTTAACGACATAGTTCTTACCCAAATTTCATTGACAATATAATTTTTATTGGTAAAACCATTTACCAATGAAAAAATAAATTTTACCAACACATATACCCTTGTTGGAAGAAGAAAATTTCTTTTTAGTACTATCTGATGAGGAAAACATGAAGAAAATTAATATTACTAAGGAAAAATAAACAAAATAACACTACCACCAGTGTCACCATGATAGAAAAAATGGATTGAAAGGCTAAAAAATCAATAAGGTTAGCCTAATGAAAGCACGGTCTAGGGAACATTTTAAAGATAGAACCCATAGAGTCCTTCCCTTTTAAAAAAATACAATGATAATAATAAAAAACCATCAGTTAATGAATATTTTATAATATATTAATTAAAAAACACATATGTGTATGAATATAATTCTAAAATCATTAAATGGAAATAATTGTATAATTTTATTTTCAATGAAACAGAATGGAAAAATTCATATTTATACATCACTTTTACATATAATATTAGTTTATAACTAAACTTATACAATTCCATATTTCTTGTTTTGTTTTTGTTTGTAAATGAATAATATGGAAGATAATTAATTCATAATGACTTCGTCAACTCTTATTAATATCTTATAGGTCAATAAATAAGTTTTATTCAGAACAAATTTAGGGTATTATTATTAAAAAAGTCTATTTTTTATGAGAGTATTGGTAGGAAGGAAATTAGAATAAATTTTTATTTTATAAAAAAAATTAGTTAAATTAAGTTTACTATTGTCAATTGGGTTATGAATCAATTAGTTAATGTTTGATTTATTCTACATTTTTTACTAATATGACTTTTGAATCATAAATTATCTTGTAAAACATATGATATTTATATTATAAAACCTTAAAAGGATAATTAATCCATACATAGTGATTATTATTTTAGTTCCTTAGTGTTAACTCTTGATTATGTATTGATTAATCATCCATCATTATTCTCAAGAATAGTTGTGATCAGGTTTCCCCTTTTATTAATATGGGTAAATGTATTGAAATTTTGTATGTTTATATTCCAATATATATTTTGTTTAAAGAATCATAATTATTCATGTTACTATTATTATAATCATTCATATAGTGACTGAATTGGACTTAAAAAGTGACAGGTGAGGCATGAAATTATATGGCTCAGAAATCAATCAATAGGCCTCATGAGACAAACTAGTCAAAATATTTTAGTGTACGTATTCCCATAAGAGAATATTTCCTAATCGTAGGGGCTTGATGGTAAGACCATGATGACAAATACAATTATGTATTGTATTAGGGAAAATAATTTGGCGTCTGTCAAAATTAATTACACCACTAATGAACCATTTTTTGTTATCTGTGTATTTATTTATTGATATATCAATAGTTAATATCTCATTCACATAGTTAATTTTTTCTAATGTAATTATTTTGATTATCAATTGAAACTATATTACTTATTATCATATTTATCTTACTTTTGTTATTTGATTTTATCACTTGTGTTTAACCTTACAAATAATCTGACCAAACTCTTTTTTTGTTTTCATTTCCATTGGTTACAATGAAATTTATTACACATGATATGTTTAAATGAATAACTTTTTTGAAGAATTTTATTATAGATATTGATGAATTATCATGGATTAAATATTTTATTATATATTTAAAAAATGTCTATTTGATAAGATATACATAATCATTGTTAGTTAATTTTTTTGTGGACTCTCTAAAATTATATACCTAGAATTCTCTATGAATTTATTTAACTCAATATATGTTAATAATACAATTATTACTGACGGTTCAAATTGGGTCACTTTGGTCCATTTTTCATAAAGCTTATAAATAAGGTGTTTATTCAAACTATATTAAAAAATTGTGATTCGGGGAAATTACATTTAACAAATAATAAGGTTACTAGGTGGAAAATGGGATAACTTAAATCATGGAGTCAGTAGTCTACACAACACATGGTTAACATTTTCCTTACTTGAATAATGATAGAGAATGAATGTGGATTGCAATTTTTCTATACATAAAAAATCTTATACTATTTGTGTCACATATAATTATATATTTTAATTTCATAATACATGAACAATAATGGTGGGGGTGAAAAAACAAAATTTTTTTCTTTATAAAAGAGTTAGCCCAATGAATGCATGAATGCTGATTTCATTTTTCTTTACAGAAAACGGGAAAGGTGGTTAATATATATACATATATTATAATAAAATCATGTCTAAAAAATACTATTTAAATTTTATAGGTATTGGAATATCATATTTTGAAATATATATCATAAAATGACATAACTAACATTTTTGTGCTGAACTTCAAGTTACCAGTGAGTTTGGTACATAAGTGTTTTGGATACACTTATAAGATAATGGAAATATCATTGTCATGGGTTTATACAATGAGATAAGAATGACATGCATTGTAGAGGAATGACTTCTTAATAGGATTTTAAATTTCATTGGATTTATGATTTATGTTTTGTGAAAAATTGTTATTTTTTTTAAAATCATTAGATTGTTTTAAAATGAAAGACTTCAAAAAGAGCATAGTTGAAGTATTTTTAATGTGGTTTGATCTTAAAAAATAATTTTAAATGTATTAAAATATGGATTATTTTGGAAAGCAATGTTGTGATAGTTAATGTGCATTAATTTTAAATGATAATCCATTAGTTTTTATAGAGTTATACTTATAGAGTATGTTATTTGATTAGAAAATGACACATGGTAGGTGTCATAGAAACCAACCAGAAGATGTTATAGAGAATATGGTTGTACCTAATCCATAGATGACCCAATGTATATTATTATTATTGTCTAGGAATTAAAATCTATGGACATGGGTAACCGGAGGGATAATACAAGGCATGTGGATCATTCCATCATGTTCTTGAATCAGAATCTAACCATCTTCTGGGGTGATTTTGAACATGAAAAGGTGGATGTGTGGATAAGAAGGATGAGTCGTATCTTTGATTTCATCGGCATAATAGTGGTGTTTAAGGTTAATCTCGAACTGTATATGCTCAAGGATCTTGCACAGTATTGATGGGAACTAGTGCTGCATTCCAAGGGGTATCAAGGCCTATTTTAGGAGGATTTTTAAGAATTGTTCAAAAAACAATTCAATCCTCATGCATTCAAGATCCAGAAACAATAGATTTCTTCATCTTAATGTAATAGAATCTATATGTCATATATTATGTAGCTTAATTCATGAATTTAGTACACTTTTCATCAAAGGTTGTGTCTAATTCATCCTTGATGGCACACATCTTTGAATTAGGGCCAAGGTGGGAGATTCGATCAAATATTGTGGTGCTCCATATTACCAATTATATAGAGATGGTGAAAAGAGAAATAGTTGGTGAGTGAGATATCTCATGATCAATGTGATGAGGATGTAACCTGATACCTATGGTAAATGGTTTGAAATAAAATTCTAGGATTAATCGTAATAGGGACACTTATTTCCTTTGTGGGAGTAGAAATCAAAATCAAATAGTGGGATTAGTGAACCTTCCTCCATGAACCAAGAGAAAAGAAGGTTGTTTTCAATGGTGTTCATTTGACCACATGAAGCAAGATTATATGACACACTATAGTGTATTCCATAATTTCATGTAGTTTTTGAATCTTCAGTGCAATTGTCATAGTGCTCTGAGGTCAGGCACTTGAGACACTTCTTAGGTGTCACAGACATCATATTCTTCGACCAGATGGGGACAACAAAATCAATATTGTCAATAAAGAAGATCTAGACATGGTGATTCTAGGAACACAATGAATCCTCGAGAAGATCAATCTCAGAAAGTCACTAAGGAGCAATAGAGAACAATAAAGAAATTTTATGGAGTAGAGAAAGTGATTATAGATAATCAAGCTAGACCATATTCAATGAGAGGTATGATTATTTTGAATTCTACCATTATGAAAGTTTTATTTAATAGTGGTGCATCACATTCCTTCATTTCTTATTGGTATGTTGATTTTTTATGTTTAAAATTAGAGATTATACATTTTGTGTTAAAACATAAAACTCATCACAATAAAAGATAATTTCGAGCCTTTGTGTGTAGAGCATTTTTTTATAAATGTCGATGGAGCTAAGATAAAATGGGACTTCTCAGTCTTGGTGATGGATGCATTTAGTGCAATCCTAGGCATGGATTGGTTGACAATGTTCAAGTCTCACATAAACTATTATAGTATAATGGTTAGTCTCATAATTTATGATGGCGTCGAACGTCACTTTAGAGGAGAACGGGTGGTAAAGACAGGTGAAACAGGCTTGTTGGCACCAGCAGTGGGAACAATCTCTAACCAGTTGGCGGCATTGAATTCATCTTCGATGGAAGAGACCAAGGACAATTGTTTTCTATTAGTTGTGGATAAATATACATATGTATTTCCCATGAAATTTATAGGGTTACCACCTATAAGGGAAGTGGAGTTTATGATTGATCTCCTTTTGGAGAGAAGTTTCATTTCCCTTCCTCTATATCGGATGGAACCAAAAAAATTAAGGGAATTGAATGTAATATTGGAGGATATATAAAGAAACTGTTTCATTTGGCCAAGTATGCCTCTATGGGAAGCAATAGTGTTGTTCAAAAATAATGGAGACAGAACACTTCAACTGTGCAATGATTATCGTAAGTTTAACCATGTTGCGATGAAGAATAGATATCCACTTACAGGAATAAATTATCTTCTTGATCGATTGAGGGGAGATAAGCGGTTCTCTAAAATTCACATGGGATCAGGATATAATCAATTACAGGTTAGGAAGGGGGGTATTCTAAAGAAATTTTTCAGAATTAGATATGGTTGCTACAAATACGTAGTTATACATTTTAGTTTAATGAATGCACCAGTGGTCTTTATTCCACTGATGAATCAGATATTTCAGAGATATATCTATTCTTTTTTGTGGTGTTTATGGACTATATATTGGTGTATTGAAGGACATGGGCTATGAATGAGGAACAAATAGTGATTGTGTTGGAAATCTTGAGAGACCATCATTTGTATTCGAAACTATCAAAGTGTGATTTTTGGATATAAGAGGTATGATTTCATAGACATTTAATTTTTGAAAAATTTGTTACTATGCATCCAGAAAGATAGAAGTTGTCATCTCTTAGCAACCCCTGAATAATGTCTTTGAGAAATGATGTTTTTTTTGGTATTCATAGTCATTAATAACTCTTTTTGTGTGACTTATCACAACTAGGTTTACTGATGAAACCATTGAAAAAGAAGAATGTTCCATTCCAATGGATTTAGGAATTTTAGATGTCCTTCCAAGAGATAAAGGTTCATCAAATATTATCACCTATCTTTATTTTTCCAGAATTAGGATAGGGGTACTTGGTTTATTGTGATGATTTTGGATCTAGGTTTGGATGTGTTCTCATGCAAGGATACCATGTGGTTTTTTATGGTTCATGGTATTTGAGAGTGTATGAGAATAATTAACCAACACATGATTTAGAGTTAGCCAGGGATTTCCAAGCCTTCATTACTTGGAGACATTATCTACATGGTGGGAAATGTACTATGATGATGGACCAAAAAATATTGAATCATATTTTATCACAATGGGCTTTGAATATGTGGAAAATGAGATCGATGGAATATCTAAAGATGTTTGACTTTAAATAAATGTATACACTGAGAAATGGTAATTCAATGGCCGATGAATTTATCAGAAAGTCATAGGTGCAGATGGAGAAGGAACTTTTATATGAATGGAATTTGATGTCGATCCTAGATGACATGAATTCATAATGTTAGATGATGTAGTTTTCGTTTCATTTTATATGGTTCCAGATTTTGTAAAGATAGTTAAAGAGGAAAAAACATCCGATGAAGAATTCCTAGTTATGAGTTCAAAACTTAATGGAGGGGAGACCATTATGGGATGGAAACTCGATGGTATTTAATTGTTGTGGTTCATATATTTTATGGTTATACGTATATATTTTTATTAACAAGTTCTTCTTGGTTACCACTATTCCAGATGTGTTGTACATCTAGGTATATAGAATATTTATAAGGCGTTGAAGGTGTTTTTTTGGTGGAGCGACATGAAATGGAAAGTGGATGAGTTCATTTGAATGTGCTAAACTTGTCAGAAAATTAAGGTGGATCATCAATTACCAGTGGGTATATTGAATTTGTTACTAATTAAATTGTAGAAAATGGAGAATATAATGATAGATTTTGTTCTAGGTCAACCAAGAATAGTTTGGAAACATGATTTCATATGGGTGATAGTGGATTATCTCACAAGGTTGACACATTTTTCCCTGATTCGTGAAACTCATATGGTAGAAAATCAGTCCAAAATCTATATCCAAGGAGTGGTAAAGAGACATGGAATACTTGTTTCAAAAGTCTTAGACAAAGATCAAAGATTCACATCTTCTTTTTGAAAAGTGTTAAATAAATTCCGTGGGACTCAGCTAACTATGAGTACGACGTACCATCCTCATATGGATGGGAAATCTGATTGGATGATAAAAAAATTTGAATACATGCTATGATCTAGTGAAATTTATTTTAGTGCGTCAGGGGAAGGGAATTTACCCTTAGTATATTTCTCTTATTATAGAAATTACCATTCCTTGATTCATATGGATCATTTTTTAGCATTGTATGGGTCTCCTTTTCATTCTCTAAATTGTTGGGAGGAAACTAGTGAGATATCACTAGTTGGGAAGAGTCTTGTCCAAGAAACGATGGAGAAGATTTAGTTGATTAGAAAGTAGATAGAGTGTAACATCCCAATAAAATAATGAAATATGACATTTTCATATTTATTAATATTTGTTAATTAAATATTAATTTTACATTAAGGGGGATGCTATGTTCAATGACATACATGATACACATCAACAAGTTTCTTTGAAATTTTACGTTGCACACTAACAATATAATATTATTTTTTTAAATGGTAGTTAATGCCTAGACATTATATTAGTGGGAATGAACAGAACTTACTAAAATATGATTATACATGTTTGTTAAATTTTTTTACATTTATCCAATAAAATTTAGAGGCTTAAAATGTGAATGAATCTAATTTTAAGGATAATTTAATTTCAAAGGTTGATTTACCGCCTTTTGATGGAGAACCCTCTTAAATATAGTTTTGGTCACTTTTATATGTTCTATTTGACAAAATAAAATTCTTCTTTTGAATCGGGACATCAAAATTCACTTTGGGTAAAATTTTGGTATTTTTCTGGTAAAATTCATGTTTTGATGAATAGTGAAAATACAGTATTTTAATTCAAAACTTCCTTTGAATAAAATTTATATATATGGTTAGATTATCTTTTTAATTGGTTTTAAAGTGTAATTAGATTATATTTTTACCATTTAATCCAATTTTAGTGATTGGAATTAATTTCACTTTGAAATTAGACATAAAAAAATGTCAATATTTTGATAGTTAATATTTCTTAAAAACATGCCTTTTGTTTTGACAACATAAATTTTTTTTTAAATTAATTAATCCAAATTCTATGTTTTTTAATTTTATAAAATAGATAAAATTTTTGAATTCAGAATATAAAATATATCTTAGGCTAAATTTTTTGTATTTTTCTAAAAAACACCAATTTTTGATGAATAATGAAAACACTGAGTAGTAGTTAAAAAACTGACTTTTTTATTTAAATGAAAATTTACCACTTCTATTAATTGAATTTTGAAAATACAACATACTTGGTTGTAATTAGTAAGTAAAATTTGGTTCAATAATATTAAAAAATATTTTTTAGTGAATTGTAACTTTTGACTTTTATTTACAGTAGTTAAAGGTAAATAGAGTAATTCAAGGTAAAAATAATATCATAATAAAACAAATTATCTAAACACTTATCCTAACCTTATTATTTTAGTCATGGACGACCATGGGAATCCTTGGTTTGATTTTGGGACCCCATAGAGCCACATGGAAGTGACAATGATACTTTAGATTAATTAAATTAATGTATAGACCAAAACAACATAACCACATATCTTTTAGTAAATTAATTTTTACATAGGGTTATAAAAGTTATATTTTTGACTATAAATATTCATTTGAAATATATAAGTATTTCCAATATCATGGTATTTTTTTTAAATTTTTAGACATCAAATAAACTAAATTATGTATGACACGGTAATGATGCAGTGTTTACCTCATTAATAAATGATTTAAATAAATAAGATTATAAAGATTAAAAAATATCCAAAATCTATAAAATTCTTATTAGCTGAATTAATTTTTACCGTTAGTCATATTATCTTATAATTTAATTAGTTTTTCACCTTTAGAAACCGAAAATCATTATATAATAAAATAATATTTTCACACATTCCTAAAGAGCCCCTCCCCCCTCTTATAAAAAGCCTTCAACTCTAACCCATTATTCACAACTCTCAAGCATCTTGGATCATTCCAAACCTACCAAAATAATCTCTCAAGATACCTATATTACTCTTAGAAGACTTAACTTAGGCATAAGGCACTTTAACAAACCCTTTTGGTTCAAACCAAAGAGAGTTACTCGATTTAAAGGTGACATCTTCTCTTAAGTTCTTTTGTATTATTTTACTTCTCCAACCCCCTAAAATATATTTATTACTTTATTTTATAACAAAACCAGTATCCTAAATATACTATGATGTTTTTATGTGAATTATTATAACTATACTTACACAAAAATCCGACTAATGGGTAAAGAACATTCTATTTCTGTGGATGGTGAAGTACTGTCCCACGAAACGATGATTGCTCAAAAATCTCCAAACTCCCCTCATGGTGGCCATTATGATGGAACTTTATTTATATATGATATATATTATATTTATATTGTTTCTATTCTTATTTATTTTTAATTTATATATTTCCTTTATGGTTTCCATAGTGTGTAAATAAGATAATCTTATTTGAGGAAGTGCGGACTACCGCCCCCTCAAAGTTATATGACTCGTTAATTCCTTATGTGGAAAATGTAAATGGTAGAGTTAATGAAATTATATATTATATTATAATAGAATTATAATATACTTATGTATCATTAATGTTTCATTCCAATACATTATGAAATATAAATGGAAGTTGTGTTCTTGCGAACGTACAACTTACCGTCCCAATGAATGGTGCATTTAAGTTCTCATCTCTAAATGTTATGTACAATTATAAATATGTGTAGATACTGGATATATATGATATATATGATATCTAAATAATTAATATCATTCTGGATATAATTATCTTTTTACCACATGAACAAATTTTAATTATAAGAAGTCCATTTTTGACTCAAGTTCCAAATATCGACAAAACAAACATTTCTAACTTAAATGCTTACATAATGTTTATTACATGGTAATAAGTGATTTAAAAGGAATAAAATTTTGAAAAAAGGTTCTTAAAAAGTACAAATTAACTTCAATTTATTATTTAGGAGATTAGAGAATGAACGGGTCAAGTTGGACACGAGGTAAGAAAACTTCTTAACCCAATTTCCATTCTTTGGGTTGATCTTCTCTTTCTTGATTATGCCGTTATTTGATTATGTAAGAAATGATTTTTTATATATTATCATGTATTTATAGTTTCTTTAGGTGTGATTATATTTAATAAACATAATCTATCTATTTTATTTACAAAATGATCTTTGTAAGGGACTTCGTCTCAATCTCCTTTCATTAGGGAATATTTTGTTTTAATACACAAATTAATTTTATACGCTGTATAAACACCTTTGAATTTTAATTTCATTCAAAGGGAAACTTTTTACACAAAGTATTTTACTAAACAAAAAAAATGATTGTATCTTTTAACATAAGCAGTGACAACAACCATTTTTCCACCACAAATATTATATTATATTTGGCTTCCTTATCAAGTGGTAATGTTTTTAAAAGTAAAATAAATACCATATTCTCTTTTATGTATTTTGGAATTGAAAATAGTTTTTATAATGTATTTATTATGTCAATATATTTATCTGATATATTGTGATTGAAATGTGGAAATTTTTTATTTCTTTATATTTTTGTATGTATTATGATTTTATAATGGTATTTGGACATTTGATGGGTGGTTACGTGATAAACAAAATGATGGGTGGTGTCGTGATAAACCATGATGGTTGGTTATGTTATAACCTCCAATTAATTGGGAATGAAATTTTGCCGTATCCCTATTCCATTTAGTGATATTTGTGGAAGTCGACCATATAGTTATTCCATTTAAGTATGTTTATGTCCCAAGTTACCTTTATATGTTATGTGTTCTTTATATAGGTTTTATGGTAATATTTTGGTTACAAAAGGGAAAGAAATGATATTTTATTCAGTGAAGAGTATTTACTAATTCATAAAAGTTAAAAGTATTACTTATGATAATGTATTCATGGTTTACTTGTTGTTTTGAATAACTAAAAGTTTTCCATATTTGTGTATCCCTTACTGAGATTTTTATGCTCATAAAATGTTTTTGAAATGTTTTTCATAGGAAATAAAGTGGAATAAGGTCGTGGATGAGATCAAGAAAAATTTATGTTGTCTAAAACATGGAACTACACCTGACACTTTTTGTCAAGAATTTTTATTTTGTGAAAAATAATGGGAACTGAGTAGAAGTGTCTACTTTGTAACTTTTGGGATGTAATGTAATAGTTATGAGCTAATTATTCAAAATTCTAAACCTAAAAAGATCCTAAATTTGAATTATTAACTTAATTCAAGATTATGTAATTTTTTAATGTTGGTTACTTATAGTTGGTATCTGAGGTCGGTTTAGACATCTTTAAGAGTTAGTGTATTTTTAAATTAATGTCTATTAATTAATTTATGATAAGATTAAAATGATATATAATTTTCAGATTACCATGTTTATTCACCTAAGATATTTCTGTGTTACGAATGGTTTTTCTTAGAGGAAACATGACAGTTGTGCAGTGAAGGAATATAGAGGGAAATGAACTTCTAAATCAGCATACTGTGATGGTTGGAATTAGAACTGAATAGTTTGTTTCAGTGATTGATCATCTGACTCAGGTGATAAATGGTGGTTGTGTTTATTGATGATATTTTGGTTTATTCAAAACGTAAATAGGATCATGAATGTCATTTAAGGGTTTTCTGGAAATCCTTAAAAGAAAAGAGAACTGTTTGGGAAATTTGGAAAGAGTGAGTTTGGGTTATAAAAACATTCTTTCCTTGGTCACATTGTTTAAAAAATTGGCATAACTGTAGATCCTTCTAAAACAAAAGTTGTTGAAGAATGTCCTAGGACCACAAATATAACCAAGATCCATAGTTTTCTTTGTTTGGCAGGTTATTACCTGCGGTTTGTTGAGAAGTTTCATGGTTTTCTAGTCCAATGACTTAGTTAACTCGAAATGGTGTTAAGTTCATTTGGACAAAATAATGTAATGATTTTTTTCAGGAATTGAAAAGAAGATTGGTGAATGATTCTATTTTTTCACTACCATATAGAAATGGTGAGTTTTATATCTATAGTGATGCTTTGTTAAAAGGAAATGGTTGTGTCCTTATGTATAATGATCATTTTATTTATTATACTTCACATTAGTTGAAACCTCATGAGTTAAATTACCCTACACATGATTTGGAATTAACTACTATTGTTTTTGCTTTAAAAATTTGGAGGCATCATTTGTAAGGAGTAAAATGTAAAATATATAATAACCATAAAAGTTTAAAGTATATATTCACTCAAAAAGAATTGAACATGAGACAGAGGATATGGTTGGAATTAATAAATGATTATGATTTCATGATCCTTTACCATTCGGGAAATGAAAATAATTTTGCTGATGATTTGAGTCAAAAAAGTAATGATTCATTAACCATTCTACATTTGGAATGAGATCCTTTGGTATTTTATTTGATGAACATTGACATAAAATTTATTGGTGAAAGAAATTCTTCTGTTTTGTTTCAGGTGTTAGTGAGATCATCTCTATTAGAAAGAATTAAGTAAGTGTAGAAGGGAGACAATGAGTTGCAGAAAAAGGTAGAGTTGGTTCAGAAGGGTATGTTTACTGATTTTAACTTTGAAAATGATTGTGTTTTGAGGTTTGATAAAAGATTATACATGCCTTGTGATTCCCAGTTAAAGTATGATTTGTTTTTTTAATCTCATAGATCACCATTTTTAGTTAATCATAGGAGTACTAATATGTATAGAGATCTTCGGGAGTATTACTAGAGGGATGGAATGAAAAGAGATATTGTTGATTTTACTATGAATTGTTTGACTTGTTAGCAGGTTAAAGTAGAGAGGAAGTAAACTAAAGTGATGTTTTAGTCATTACTGGTGCTATAGTGGAAATGGAAATATATATCCATGGACTTAATTGTGGGATTACCAAATACATCTCTAGGTAATATGAAATCTATGTTATTGTTGATCGATTGACTAAATATGCTCAATTCCTTTCTATTATAGATACTTTGTCTCAAGATCAGCTTACTCAGTAGTATGTTAAATAGATAGTTAGGTTTCATGGTGTTCCCTTCTCCATTGTATCTGATCGTGATCCCATGTTTACTTATAAATTTTGGAAAGCCCTTAAGAAGTCATTTGTTACTGAATTAAATTTTAGTACAGGTTTTCATCAGCAATCAGATAGGAAATCTGAATGAACAATTAAGACCTTAGAGGATATGTTAAGTTATTGTTCACTAGATTACCATGGATGTTGGGACCAATATATTTCATTGGTTGAATTTTCTAATAATAACATCTTTCATTCTAGTATACAGATGGCTCTGTTTGAAGCATTATATAGAAAGAATTGGAGAACACAAGCTTTTTGGGATGAAGTAGGTGAAAGGAAGCTGATGGGACCAGAATTTGTAGAAGAGATGGTAAAGAAAGTTTAGTTGATTCAGAAGCACATGAGAACAACTTAGAGTATGAAGAAAAGTTATGTGGATAACTAGAGGAAGGATATTTCTTTTGAGGTAGTTGATCATGTCTTTCTCAAGGTTTCTCCATGGAAACGTTTGATGCGTTTTGGTAAGAAAGGAAAGTTGAGTTTGAGGTTCATTGGACCTTATAAAATCCTATTGAAAGTGGGATATGTTGCCTACAAAGTGGCTTTACCTCTAATTTTTTCCCAGGTACACAATGTTTTCATGTTTCTATGTTGAGAAAGTATATTCCAGATCCCTCTCATGTTTTGAGCCCAGAGGTAGTTCAGTTGGAAGAGAATCTCTCTTATGAGGAACAACCAGTCCGAATTCTTGACCGAAGAGAGCATGTATTTCAGAATAATGTAATTCATCAGGTAATGGTTTTTTGAAAAAACCATATGGTTGAAGAGGAAAAGTGGGAATCTCAAAGTGCTATGTGGGATTAATACCCCCATTTATTTGATAAGTGAATAAAATTATGAGGACATAATTTCTAAAAGAGGGAGGGATGTATATCCCAGGTAAAAAAAGAAATAATATAATTTCATATTTATTAATATTTCTTAATTAAATAATAATTTTACTTTAAATGGGATGCTATGTTTGATGGAGTACCCGATACATAACAATGAGTTTCTTTGAAATCTTACCGTGCACACTAACAATATAATATTATTATTTTAAATGTTAGTTAATGTCTAGCCATTGTATTGATGGGAATTAACAGAACTAACTAAAATATTATTATAAATGTCTGTTAAATGTTTTTTACATTTATCCAATAAAATTTAGAGGCTTAAAATTTGAATGAATCTAATTTTAAGCATAATTTACTTTAAAAGGTTGATTTACCACCTTTTGATGGCGAACCCTCTTTAATACTAGTTTTGTTCACTTTAATAAGTTCTATTTGATAGAATAAAATTATTATTTAGAATAGGGACATCAAAATTCACTTTGGGTAAAATTTTGTTATGTTTCTGATAAAATTCATTTTTGATGAATAGTGAAAAATACTGTATTTTAATTCAAAACAGCCTTTTAATAAAATTTATTTATATGGTTATGTTTTGTTTTTAATTGGTTTTAAAGTTTATTTAGATTATATTTTTACCATTTAATCCAATTTTGGTCATTGGAATTAATTTAACATTGAAATTGGACATAAACAAATGTCAATCTTTTAATAGTTAATATTTCAAAAACAACACGCCTTTTGTTTTGACAACGAGAATTAATTTTAAATTCATTAATCCAAATTATATGTTTTTAATTGGATAAAATATACATAATTTTTGAATTCAAAATATCAAATATATCTTAGAATAAATATTTTGTATTTTTCTGGAAAACATCAATTTTTGATGAATAGTGAAAACACTGAGTAGCAGTTAAAAACTGACTTTTTCATTTAAATGAAAATTTACCACTTTTTTGAATTTAATTTAGAAAATATGACATACATGGTTGTTTTTAATAAGTAAAATTTGGTTTAATAATATGACAATATTTTTTTGTGAATAATAACATTTGACTTTTATTTACTGCGGTTAAAGGTAAATAGGGTAATTCAAGGCAAGAATAATATCATAATAATAATAAATTAACTTAAAAATTGTCCTAGAATTATTGGATGAGTCATGGACGACCGTGGTCATCCTTGGGTCGATTTAGGAACCCCATGGAGCACCATGGGAGTGATAATGACACTTCAGATTAATTAATTTTATGTAAAGACAAAAATGGTATAAACGAAAATCTTTTAGTAAATTAATTTTTTACATTGGTTTATATAAGTTAACATTTTGGCAATAAATATGCATTGGAAATATAGAAATATTTCTTACATTGTCATACTTGTTTATAATTTTTAGACATCAAATAAATTAAATTATGTATGACACAGTAATGATGGAGTGTTTATCTCATTAATAAATAATTTTAATAAATTAGATTATAAAGAATAAAATATTATCCAAAACCTATAAAATTCTGATTGGATGATTTTATTTCGACCATGAGTCATATAATATTCTAATTTAATTAGTTTTTTACCTTTAGAAACCAAAAAAAAATTATATAATAAAATAACATTTTCACACTTTCCTAAAGAGCCCTGCCCCCCTTATAAAAAGCCCCCACCTCTAACTCATTCCTCACACCTCTAAATCCCCTTTTTCTGTCAAAACCCTTCCAAAATAAGCTCTTAATATCCCTAAATTCCTCCTCTAATCCTTAAATTAGGCAAAATTCACATGAATAAACCCTTTTGGTTCAAACCAAAGGGAGTTACCCGATTTAAAGGTAGCATCTTCTCTTAAGTTATTTTGTTTTATTTTACTCCCCCAACACCCTAAACTCTTTTTATTAATTTAATTTATAACAAAAAAAATATCCTAAATATACTAAGATGTTTTTTTGAGAATTATTCGAACTGCACTTACACACACACCTGTCTGATGGGTAAAGAACATACTATTTCTATGGATGACGAACTACTACCGCACAAAACAATGATTGTTCAAATATCTCCGATCGCCTCTCATGGTGGAAATTATGATGGAACTATATTGATATATGATATATATTTTATTTATATTGTTTCTATTATTCTTTATTTTTCATTTATATAATACCCTTATGGTTTTTATAGTGGGTAAATAGGATAATATCATTTGAGGAAGTGTGGACTACCGCCCCCTCAAAGTGATATGAATCGTTCATGCCTTATGTGGAATTTATAAAGGGTAGAGTTATTGAAATTATATATGATATTATAATAGAATTATAATATACTTATGTATCATTATGTTTTAATTCCATTACAATATGAAATAGAAATGGAAGTAGTGTTCATGCGTACGTACGGCTTACCATCTCCATGAATGGTGCGTTTCATTTCTTATCTCCAAATGTTATGTACTATTATAAATTCTTGTATATACTGGATATATATGATATTTATGATATATAAATCATGAATATAATTTTGGAAATAATGAACTTTTTACCACATGAATAACTTTTAATTATAAGAAGTCCGATTTTTACTCAAGTACCAAATATCGACAAAACGACAATTATTAACATAAATGATTACAAAATATTTATAACATGGTAATAAGTGATTTAAAAGTAATGATAAACTTGAAAAAAGGTTCTTAATCAAGTATAAATTAACTTTAGTTTATTATTCATTAGATTAAAGAATGAACGGGTCAAGTCGGACATGAGGTAAGGGAATTTCTTAACCCAATTTCCGTTCTTGGGGTTGATATTCTCTTTCTTGTTTATGTAGTTATTTGATTATGTGAGAAATGAATTTTTATATATTATCATGTATTTATAATTTTTAATGTGTGCTTATATTTAATAAACATAATTGATCTATTTTATTTACAAAATGATCTTTTTAAGGGACTTCTTCTCAATCTCCTTTCATTGAGGCATATGTTGTTTTAATACATGACTTTATTTTATACGCAGTATAAACACCTTTGAATTCTCATTTCATTCAAAGGGAATATTTTTCTATAAATAATTTTACTAAATGACAAAATGGAATGTTTCTTTTAACGTAAGTGGTGACAATGACCTTTTCTCCGCCGCGAGTATTATTTGATCTTTGGCTTCCTTATCAATCCGTAATGTTTTTAAAAGGAAAATAAATACCATATACTCTTTTATATATTTTGGTATTGAAAATGGATTTTATAATGGATTTTTTATGTCAATATATTTATGTGATATATTGTGATTGAAATGTGGAAATGTTTTATTTCCATTATATTTTTTGCACGTGTTATGATTTTATAATGGTACTTGGACATTTGATGGGTGGTTTCATGATAAACCAAATGACAAGTGGTGTTCTGATACAGCAGGACTGGTGGTCACGTTATAACTTTCAATGAATTTTGTATGGAATTCAGCCATGTTACTATTCCATTTAGTGCTATGTGTGGAAGTCGACGGTATGGTTATTCCATTTAAGTATGTTTATGTCTCAAGTTACCTTTATATGCTATGTGTTATTTATATGGGTTTTATAGTAATATTTCCGTTACAAAATTGTAATAAAATGATATTTTATTCAGTAAAGAGTATTTAATACTTCATAAAGGTGAAAAGTTTCAATTATGATAAAATATTCATGGTTTACTTGTTGTTGTTAAAAAATAATAGTTTTTCTTCTTTGTGTATCCCTTATTGAGCTTTTTATGCTCATCCCAAGTTTTTGAATTTTTTTTCACATGACATAAATTGGAATAGGGTCAAGGATGGGATGATGAAAAAGTTATGTTGTCTAAAACATGGAACTAGACATGACTCTTTTTTACAAGAATTTTTATTTTTTGAAAAATAATGGGAACTGAGTAGAAGTGTCTACTTTGTAACTTTTGGGATGTAATGTAATAGTTATGAACTAATTCTCTAAAACACTAAACCTGAAAAGATACTCACTATGAATTATTAAATTAATTCAGGATTATGTAATGTTTTAGGCCCAAGTCTTTATATAGAGATAGCTCAACGTTTTCAGAGATCGTATACAGATTATCGCTGAAGAATGTTGTCATTCGCAGTGAGTGATCATGTGTTCATGATGATCTCTCCAAGGATTACACATTATCATTTTGGGATGTAGGGAAGTTTATCTCTTTTATATATTATACCTTTCGAGATACTATAAAGACTTGGAGTGGTGGAATATCAGTTTGCATTTCCACCATAGATTAGTTCTGTACATAATGTGTTCCATGTATCTCAATTGAAAAAGTATCTGCCTAATCCCGAACATGTGATCAGATGTGATTTCATTGAACTAGAGCTAGATGATTAGTTGGTACATATCCCAGTAAGGATTGTTTATAGGTAGTATAATGTATTTCATGGAAAAAACATGAATCTAGTGTAGGTTTTATGGAAACATGGTCAGATTAAGAAAGAAACAAGGGAACACTAGAAGGAAATTGAAGATCTATGGCCAAAACTCATTCAGTGCAAGGATGATTTCTTAATTTCTGGGGATGGAAAGTCAAATTATGGTGAGAATGTAATACCATTAGTTTCTGGTATGAAACACTTTATTTGTGTTTTTATTGAAATAATGTAAAAGGGTTAATGTTTGTAATGTTTTGATAACTTTGTGAGAGTTTTTGGGGATAAATAGAAGTTATGTGGGATATGCACAGATTGTCCAAATGGCGTGGGAATCCAAGTAGATACCGTGAAAAGATGTAGATTCCGGATAGTATCTTCGACACAACGTGAGTACGATAAGGAAGACCATGTGAGGAGGCCATGCATGGTGACTTGTTAGGTGGTTTCTAATTCATCGTTAGCACACAGTTTTCTTAACCATGCATAATAACTGTGGGCAGGTTAAAAACCTCCTCCTTAAAAAGTGGATCTATGTAGGACATTCCTTTAATCCACTCATTTTTTCCAAAATGGATCTAACTCAGGATGTTTTTTTCATAAGGACAAAAAAATATCTCCCATAAATCTGAAGGCAAACCGTAGGCTTCACTTGGTGATTAAAAGCTGGATTCTTGGGGCAAGTGATCGTTATTCATCGTGCATGATCAATTTCTTATACATAATTAGATCCACTTATCCTCTTCTATCAGATTATTACTTCTACATCTGTTATGGGTATATCTAAGATGTTGGATGAAAAATATGGGAAGGTTTTCTCTTTTTTTGGTTAGAGAAGAGATCCAAGGCAGTTTGGTGGAGAATAAACCCGGATTTCATGAGTGTTCTATTTCCATTTTTGATTTTCATCAAAACCTTCAATGTATCTAGCTTCACTCTCGACTCCTCTTATAAGAAATGAATGGTATGGTTTCCAATTTATTTCTTTTTGTGGATTTGATTTTTAATTGTCTATTTTATGATTTTTTGAAACTCTTTGGGTGTTGGTTTTGGAAATATAAAAAATTGGTGCTTGTGAATGAATTGTTTGAATCATGATTTTAAAATGATGTTTTAAAAAGTGATTTTGTAGAATTTTTGGCACATATATTTGATGAAAGTGTTTAAAAAAAATAATGTGTTTATTTAAATTAAACAGTTGATTTTTATTCTTTTAATGGTTTTAAATAAAGGAACAGTTTTATTGAAATGGATTTAATTAGTTTATTTGAATGGTTTTGGCCTATATTAGTTGTGTGAGTTCATGTTTGATGTGAAATTTAATAAGGGATGTATACTATTGAGGTATAATGTATGAGACCCTTGACTAGGGGTGTGTGTCATTGGGACATATGTTGATTGAATGAGGGACCACTCATGAGTATGGAACCGTCAAACAAAGCCTGCATATGTGGGTGTGTAGTAAACCCTTGGATGATTATTCCAAAAGGATATTGAGAAATGGTTGTAATTCCTTTATTGGTTGTTTTTTTAGAAATTTGACATGCTGGAAAACTTTTGAAATCGCAGTTGTTTACCATTGGTTATTAATGGTTTTGGAACTTGTTTATATTGAGTTATAAACAGTTTTGACATATTGTTTTATATAAACTATTTTATATAATTTTTTATCACCATAATATAATAGTGGAGTTAGTACGGAAGTCACTGGGGAAAGCATACTGAGTTTTATACTAACCCATACTTTTGCACTTTGGTGATTTTTCAGATTCTATCTTATGGTAAATGGTCAATGGTAACGTGTCACACATTTTTAGCACCACCTCTTGATACATGGGCTATTTGGTGATTTCAAAGATTAGATCTTGTGGAGCAAGGAGTCTTGTGGAAATATTTGAGTCTTCAGTTTCTATTCCACTTTTTACATTGTTTTTTCTTTTATTGTAGCACTTTTTGGTTGTATTTTTTTTAAATATAATGGTCGAGTTGTATTTATTTTAACTAGGAATCATATAGTGAGTTGTTTTGATATGGTTTGTTGGACTAATTGTTTTGTTTACTAAATGGTAAATCATCCCACACATTCATTTTAAACCATTTGGAAATTATTTATAGACTTTGGCATCTTGGGGATGTTGCCTAAGGGCTAGTAATGATTCATTGTATTCTCAATCCATTGAGAATAAGTGGGTCATTAAAATATATCTTTTTTAACTATAGGCTTCGATAATGTTAACATGTATTATAAAATAATGGGAATGGGTAGAGTTTCAAGTGGAAACTAAATTCTTTGAGTGGTCTTGAAGGGGTGGTTAGAGGCCACTTTTATAAGAGTTATCTATGGTTTTTTTGTAAATATTTTAATTTAATAAAAAGAGAGAACAGATTTCACATGTCAAAAGAACTCCAAAATTAAGTATAATTTTTTTTGGAGAGATATTGGTTCTAAAATACACAACCATACAATTTAAAGAATGTTTTTTACATTCTTATGTCCCCCAATATTAGAATTTTCACTTCGCCCATTTTTTGGATATGCTGTGGAAAACAATTATGTACCTTAGTAATTTACTTTAATTCATAAAAAATGTACATTATTAAAACATTTATACATAATAATTCTCAATGTTAAATCCATTTTTTCAAATAAAATTTATATGGGTAAAAAATTATTTAAACATGCATATGTAACACGTAAATACAAATTTTTTAAAAAAGTTATATTTTGATGCTTAAAATTATTATTTAGAGTAAAATTGTAAATTAATTTAGTTTTCATGATAAGAATTGGTTTTCAAAAAAATATACATTAAGAAGATTTTAAATCAACTTAAAAATGGAACTTACCTATATAATATTTAATTATAAGAGAATACCAAAAACTATTTCTTTTATTGGAAAATATTACATATGTTTTTCAAATATTAAACATATGTTTTATAAATAAAAAATTGAACAGTATTACTCTTAAAATAAATATTTGATAAGTAAAAAGAAATTATGAAATTTAATTTATCTATTATAAAAATATAATTTCATACCATTAATAGTTTTTGTAAAAAACGTACTTTTAACTTTTCACCCAAAAAAAATCTATTTTTGAAAAATTCCCAAAATAAAAAAAAGTTACAATTTTAACAGTATAAATTAAAAAATGATAAAATTTTACTATATTTCAAATAAAAAAAATATATTTTTAATTTTAAAAGAAAATAAACATAATAATTATATTTATTTTATTGAAAAATTTATTATTTAAATTTTAAGTGTTTTTAATTATAATTTGAATATATATTTTAATGGATTACTATCTTTTTATCTGTAGTAGGTTTTTATTTTAATTTTTATTATTTCACAAATTATTTTTGTTCTGTGCTACGTGCAATATAATATAATAACATGGTATTTATTTTTGCAAAATTATTCATAAATTCATGGGCATATTCCATGGAATTATAGTATGAATAACTCATGAAAAAATTTAAAAAATTGGATTAATTATTATATGCATAACACTCTAGTTAGTGTAAATACATTATGTAGTTACCCATATGTCCAAACACCCATGTTTATATTTTCCCCATGTTTATTTTCATTAGTTAGTGAAATGACACCTATATGAATATTTTTACACCTGCATCACTTCGGTTATTCAAATTACACATGGATGTATATTTTTATAGAATGAAATAATGAAATTACAATATTTATTTTATGAAATTTTAGAATAAATAAAAATCATGATTCATTTTATATCATATGAAAATAAATGTAGAATGATTTTTCACATTTATGAACTAACAGTTCTTTAATCCAAGTTGCTATTTGACTGAGAGGACTGAAAAATAATATTTATTGTTTTAAAATAATAAAATTTTTGTGTAGTATTACAAATAATTAAAAACCTCTAAATGATGTTTTATAATAGGAAATTTTTATTTTATTTATTTTTTACATGTATTAGTAGAGGACATATCATTATTACGTGTGTTGTGATACGAATGACTGAATAAGAAGTTTTAATCGAATTTATAGTCATTAAAAATGCACCTTGAGGGGTAAAAACCTTAAAAATGGACAAGAATTTTTATAAAATCATAGAAGAACAACTATATAAATATTTTTGAAATGTATGTACTGATGAAACATCAATCCATGTTTATTTCATCTAGATATTATCAAAAACACATTTTTATTATTTTAAAATACTAAAATGTGTGTGTGATAGGAAAAAAAGAGAAAATATCCATGGATTTATATTAAATCATATAAAATAGTCATTGAATTATTTTTGATATTTATGATTAAACGGAACATTAATCTGATGTGCAGTGTCTTAAAACATTCAAAATAAGTAGTTCATAAAGAATTTACAGTCATTAAAAACATACATTAGGGGATCCAAAAAATAAAAAACCCACATATTATTGTGAAATAATAGGAGAAAAACCATATTTTGTTTAAAATATATTAACTAACAAAGCTTCAATATGATTTTTTTCTTTCCTTGGATGATGAAAAATATATTTTATCTATTTTGAAACACTAAAATGTGTGTATGATAGTAAAAACCATATTGAAAAAAATTGGATAGCTGTGAAATCAAAAGAAAACTATATTTAAAATATTTGGGATGTTTACATGTATTTGACCCGTCAATATGACATGGAGTGTGCATTTCCTTTCTAAATAAGATATTTTTAAAAAATTATCAATCATTAAAATTATAATTCAAGGGGTCAAAACAAAATAAAAAACCTCCAATCCTCATAAAATAATTAAAAAGAAAACTTATAATTTTCATTAAATATAGTAAAGAAGGATGTATAAATTTGAACTATTGATTTCATTCAATCCCTGAAAATGAATTTGTTGTATTATAAAACTGTAAAATGTGTGTGCAATGGTTAATACAATAAAATATAAACTTATATTGATGATGAATAACAATAAAAATTTCTATGATTTTATTGAAATTATAAAGTATATGATAATCAATCTGATGTGTGTATTTCTTAGACTAACAAAAAAATCTATTCTTAATGAATTGATGGTCTATTAAAATATTTTTAAGGTAATAAAGGTAATAAAATGATCTTTTATTTCTATGAAATCACATGAAAACTGCCATATATTGATTTTTTAAATATAGGTACCGATATTGAATCAATTAGAGCATTCCTTTTCCCAAGATGGATTAAAATGAGATTTTAATGATTTAGAACACTAAAAAATTTGTGTCATTATAGAATCAATTGAAACTGATGTAGTATTAACATAAAATCATTGGAAATATATATTTTAATTACTTTTTATGCGTGATCAAAAAAATGTCAATCTGATGTGTGGTTCTCTTCAATTAATTGAATAATAAGTTCCTGTAGAATTGGCATCCTTTAAAAATGTGTGTCATCGCTTCAAAAAAAAAAGAAAAAGACCATTTATTTTCATAAAATAATTGGAAAAAAATAGTCAATTTATTTTTAAAATTTATCAACAAACAACACATCATTCATAGTTTTATTTATCCTATAAAAAATTTAAACTCATTTTTAGAGATCTAAGACACTAAAACATAGGTGTAATGGTAAAAACCATAAATAATACCAATAGGAGTATAATGTTGGTATCACTATTATTATATAAATCTTTTTATAAATCTTTTTTTATCAATCGTTGTATTATCTTTTGGCATTATTATAATTATAGTTGAACTATTTTATATCCCACAATAACATTTTATGATATAGTTCTTACTAACTTTTTAGTTATTCGATAATTTTTATTATCGAAACACTTTACCAACAATATAAAATTTACCAATATATATAGCCATGTTGGAAAAAGATATTTTTTTATAATAGTTGTTGATATGGAAAACATGTGTAAATTTTATTTTATTGATAGAGAATAAATAAAACTAAAACAAAAATTTATACCACCTGTTTCACCATGATTGAATGAATGGATTAAAGGGATGAACATGAAAACGAGTTATTCCAATAGAAGAACGAGCAAGAGAAAATATTGAAATAGGTGCCCATAGAGGGAGGAATAAATAAAAAAAATAAACTAAGAATCATAAATATATAGCATGTAATGTATAATTTTATAAACAAACTTGAAAAACAAAAAAACAATCATGGGAAAAATATCAGATAAATAAATGGAAATAATATTAAAATTTTATTTCTAAAAAATAATAATGAAAAAATTCATATTTATCCATTAATTTTATATATAATATCATTTTATAATTAAATTTATACATTTATTTATTTCATTTTTTGTAATTTGTTGTAGATAATGAATTTAAAAGATAATTAATTTAGGGAGGCATCATCTTATCTAGGTAAAATCTCAAAGCTCAATAAGGAAGTTTTATTTAAAATAAATTTAGAGAATTTTTGTTAATAAAGTGATTTTTTCATAAATGTGTTGGTAAGATATAAAATTGAATGATTTTGTGTTTTATAAAGGTTTTAATGGGGATTGAGTATAATATTGTGAATTGGGTTTTAAATTAAAAATTTCATGTAAGATTTATTATACGTTTATTTATTAAAATATTTACTTGAATCCTCAAATATCTTGAAAAAACTTATGATATTAATTTTTTATACCATTAAAATGATTATTCTTCCATATATAGGGATGATTATTTTAGTTCTTTAATGTTAAATCATGATTATTTATTGTTTGACCATCCACATTCATTATCTATATGAGTTATGATCATGTTATCCCTTTTATTGACATGGGGAAAAGTATTGAAATTTTTTCTGTTTTTATAAAAAATATAGAGTTTTTGAAGGAATGTTGATTATGCAAGGTGATTTTATTCATGTAATTCATATCATGGATTCATTAGACTTAAAAAAGTGGTAGGCGAGGCCTGGTATTATATAGCTCTTCGATCCATCAATTGGTCTCATGAGAAAAACTAGAATTTATATTTTATTATATGTCTTCAAAGAATAAAAAATTTCCTAAACATCATGCCTTGATGCTAAGATCATGATGTCAAATATCATAATTTCTTAGATAAGGTAATAAATTTATCTATCAATAACTATTTATTCTATCTCCAATGGATCTATTTTTATCCATGTGTTTATTTATTGATATTTCAACATATAATTTTTCTTTCTCAAAGTTACTTTTATTTCATGGAATAATTTTGATTAACTATTCCTAATATATTATTTATTCTAATATTATTCTCACATGTGGTCTTCAATTTTTATCTATTATGTTTACCCTTACTAATAATTTTCCAATCCCTTTCTTATTTTTCTATTACCTTGGGTATAAATAAATGTATTAAACATGATATGTTAAAAATAACATCTTGTGTTGAGACTTTTGTTTTGGGGGATATTGATGATTTTTACAGATAAAATAGTTTCTCATATAGTGAAATTGTCTATTTGATAAGTTATATATGTGATTTGTTAATTTAATGTTTTTCCTAAGTTTATGTATTTCTAAATCAAATATTCCCTTTGAATATATTTGACTCAATATATTTTAATAATATTTTTTATTATCAACTTTTAAAATTGGTTTTCTTTGGATAATTTCAATAATGGTATGTAAAGAAGGTTTTTATTCAATCTATAATCCAGATGTTTCATTATGTGTAATTACATTAAATGTATAAGAAATAAAGTAGGTGAAAATGATATATACTAAATCATAGAGGCTATAGTCCACACAACACATGGTTATAATTTAAACTAATTGAATAATGATGGGAAAAGAAGGGGGACTACAATTATTTTGTTCAAAATGTAAATTATATTATTTTTTTTAAAACATTTTCTCCGCCATTTCATTTTCATAATATATGAACAGTGGAGGTGGTGAGGAAAAATAGAAGTTGCTGCTTTATGAAAGAGGTAGCCCAAACAGTGTCGAAATAATGATTTCATTTTTCTAAATAGAAAATAAGAATGATAGTTAATTATAATTATCTAATAATAATAAATCATAGTGTATGAAATATACCTTTTTAATTTTATAGGAATTATATTATTATATTTATAAAATGAAGAAAAAAATAAAAATAGTGAAAAAGTATACTCACATTCAAATCATTTTGTTTTACTTAGAGGATTCTTCAGAAATAAATGTTTTATGACCACTCTTATTAATAGAGGCACAAAATAAAATAAATTGTATTTTAAAATAACGGTAATGGGTAGAGTTTTAGGATAAAAATAAATTCATTTAGTGGTCTTGAACGGGTTGTTATAGGCCCCTTTTATATGTTGTGTGGATGGAATTTTTGAAAATATATTTACTTTATATTAAGTGAGTATATCATTCACATGTAAAGAAGACTAAAAAATAGAAATTAATTTTTTGTGAAATATTTAGGGTCTTTAATCTATAAACTATCCAATTCACCTTATCTTTTAAGCATACTTTTTATATCTTTTAATCATAGATCGTTCACTTTGACCATTTTTTGAATTACCATCGAAAACTTTTGTACCTAATTAATTTAACTTTAATTCCTAAAAAATTCCTCTCATTTAATAATTTGTACATAATAATTATAAATAAAAAATCCATTTTATCATATAAAATTTATATGTTAAATAAAAATTAATTTTTACATGTCCATGTAACACATAAAAACTTATTTTTAAAAAATTGTATTCTAAGATTAAAATATCTATTTTGAGTAAAATTATAAATTCATATGATTTTCATGATAACAATTTGTTTTATATGAAAAAAATAAATTATATGAGGCTTTTAAATGAATCTTAAATGGAATTTTAATAAGATCGTATTTAATTAAAAGGAATGACCAAAAACAGTAACTTTTATTAGAAAATATTTGTTGTGTTTATAAAATTTTAATCAAAGGATTAGTAAATAAAAAACTTATATTTTCAATCCTTAAATAAATATTTAGTAAAAATAATATTTTTTAAACATTTATATCATTTTTATAGAAATATATTGTCATACAATTTACTATTTTAGTAAAAAATATATTTTTCCCTATTTAGATAAAAAACAACTATTTTGGAAATAATACAATAAGTCATACTATTATAATTATGACATTACAAACTCAAAATTGATAATATTTTAATCTATTTAAAATTAAAAAACATATATATTTTGTTTTTAAAATAAAATTCAACATATAACGAACAAATTTTTATTGAAAAATGCATTGGTTAATCTTTAAGTATTCTTAATATTATTTTGTATGAATTTTTATATGACTAACATCTTTTTTTCCAAAATATGTTATATTCTTGTTATATTTTTCTTATTCATATTTTTCACCTACTTTCATCTTCATCAGTTAGTGAAATGACACCTATATGCATATTTTTACACATGTATTGATAGACTTCACTTAGTTAAATTAAACACTTAATGCATATTTTTACATTATGAAAGAATAAAATCATGATGTATATATTATGAAATTTTAGTATGAATAAAAATGTTGATTTATTTTAAATCATATTAAATCAATCATACAATGGTTTTTTGGAATTTATGAACTGACGGTGCATGAATCCATGTAATTTTTTTACTTGGTTGTAAAAAATAATAATTAGTGTTTAGTATAATAAAAAAGAGGTGTAATATTAAAACCAATAGAAAAAACCTCTTAATGAATCAAAATAAAAAAAATGTATTTCAATTTTTTATGTGTATAAGTAGACAACATATAAATCTGATGTGTGGTGGGATCTGATAGACTGGATAAGTAGTTGTTAATGAATTGATAGTCTTTAAAAAATCTGGTTTGAGGGGTTAAAAACCAAGAGATGACAATTTATTTTCTTGAAATCATATAATAAAAACAATAGAATGGTTCTTAAAATGTAGGAGCAAAAGGAACGTCAATATGAGTTGTTGTTTTCCTGAGATTATCAAAAAAACATTATTAGTGTTTTAAAACATTATAATACATGTGTAAGAGTCAAAAATTGATAAAACATCCCCATATTTAAATGAAATCATTGAAAAATAGTCTTTGAATTATTTTTGATATTTATTATTAGATGGATAATCAATCCTATATGTAGTCCACTCAAACTAAATAAAATAATATGTTCTTAAAGAATTGGTAGTCATTAAAAACATACGTCTTGGGGTCCAAACCATGAAAAACCTGCAAATTACTTTGAAATTATAGGATAAAAACCAATGAATTATTTTTGAAATAAAGGACATAAAAGATCATCAATATTAGTTTTTCTTTTCTAGGATGACTGAAAATGCATTTTTGGTGACTTAATACACTGAAATGTGTTTATGATGGTCAAAATTATAATAAATAATATTGGATATATGAGGGATCATAATAAAAATGTCTTTATAATATTTGGGATGTCTAAAATTATTAAAAACATCAATATGACATGCATTGTGCTTGGCCTAGATGAATGAGAAATTATTAAAAAACAATCATTGTTAAAAAATGTGCATCATGGGGTCGAAACCAAAAAAACCCACCAAACATAAAAAAAATATCTAGAAAACCTTATATTGTTTTTTTAAATATAGGAACTAACAATGCTATAATTTGATTTATCAATTTACCTTGGTCACTGAAAATAAAGTTTTAATTTTCCAAAATACTAAAATATGTGTGCAATAGTAATGACCATAAAAAAACCTTAGCTTGATGTGAAATCGTATGAAAATAATATATGATTTATTATTGAAATTAAAAATTATATGACAAATTATTATGATGTGAGGTGTTCTCTAAAAAATTGACTAAGATTTTCAGTCCATTATAACTTATTTCAGGGGGTTATAGATAAAAAATGAACTTGGGTTTATAAGAAATCATTGGAAAAAATCCACTGATTAATTTTTGAAATATAGGAACCAAAATTTAAATAATTATTGTTTTCCATTACCTAGTATGTTTTTAAATAATATATTAATGATTTAGAACTCTAAAAAATGTGTTTCATGATCAAATCCATGGAAAATAACATCAGACTGACATAAAATAATAGGAAAACTATATTTGAATTTCATTGTATTTGCATAACCACAAAACATGTCAATTCGATTTGTGTTTTGGTTAGAATAATTTAATAAGTAGTTCTCAAAGAACTGAAAACCATTAGAAATGTGAGGCATGGGATCAAAACCATGAAAATGACCTTCAATTTCCATGAAACCATAAGAAAATAATAGTTGGTTGATTTTTTAAATTTATGATAAAAAAACACATCATTCCAAGTATTTTTTTTATACTGGCATGATTGAAAAAAACCATTTTAGAGCATTAAAACTAAAAAATATGTGTATAATAGTGAAAACCATAAAAACCCTCAGACATATGTGTAATCATTGGAAAAAAATTTTGGAGTTATTTTTGACCTGTATAAGTAGACGACACATAATTATGACTTCTAGTGTGCTAGTATTTATTTAATTAATAGTTTTTAAAGAATTATTCGTCTTCAAAATCAATTTATATGGGGTCATAACATATAAAATGTGATCTTCTTATTATGAAATCATAAAAAATGAATTATATTTGTTTCTAAATTATATGAAATGATGGAGAATCAATATAAGTTTTCCATTACCCTAGATGACCTAAATCATATTTCTATGGTCATAAAACACAGAAACATGTGTGTAAAGGTCAAAACCATATTAAAACCTTCAGATTTATGTCAAAACATATGAAATGTGTCTCTGAAATATTTTTGGAAAGTATGTGGATAAGACATATAAATATATTTTATGGTGTGGTTGAACTAATGTGAAATAATTTTTAGTATTTAAAATCAATAAAACATTCATGTAATTATAAAAAACTATAACATTCTCAAAGATGAAGTGAGTCATGCTTGATATTTTCCCTGTCATATCACTCGGTCTCCTTATTCCCTTCTTCAAAATTTACCCTAAACCCAATTTTTTATCCTATGTAGAAGATCACACAAATATGAGGAGAGGTAAGAAAAATATTTCTTTCCACTGCAACAAGAATTACCTTTTCAAGAAAATACCAGATTTAAAGATCCTCTGCAACCTACAAGATGCATGCATGATACTCTATGGTTAAAATTTCTATGGACATGATGTAGACAATGGATTTATGATCACCACTGAAGCCAAGCCCCCCAACCTCACCAAGGTCCATAGGGTCCTTCTCATATACAAAATCCATATCCATAACCGAGATATAACATTGGGTGAATTAATTCATCACCATGGTGAAAAATGTGACCACCACCAATAACAACAAGAGAAACTTCCCATACTAGTCTTTTCTAATTTTTTTGGGAGGTGGAGGACTCATGCACCTTACCTTATCTGTCCACAAAATCTTCTTCATTTTATAGAAAGGTTAGGGAGGATTAAGGGAATCCCACAATCATCCCACCATATTAAATCATTTACTATCATCTGTTATGTGAATTCTATTCCACCATCACCATGGAAAACCCTCATAGATCTCGTATTACAGAACCAATTTAGGGTTTAATGGTTTGAGGATCATGATCACCATCTAATGAAATATTTTGATGGTGGTGCTTCCGCTTCCTCTACTGATGCCTCCTTCCTGATTCCCTCATCGACGATATATACTTCGATGCCACTCCCACATTCAAGTTCGACACCCGATGTTTCCATTCATGAGAAGATAATAAAAGTTATGGAAGCACCCAGTTTCATCAAATATATAGATAGCTTTCATCATCTGAATGAAATTTTGATTGAAGACTTTGACGGTGCCTTAACTTTCAAAATTGTCAGTGTATATGTGCTATTCTTATGCCCCTCATCACTTATCAGGATCATGATGACATGTCCTACAATAGAAGCCAATTTTCCTGAAAACATGGTCAGGCATATTTGGATGGAGTTTGTGGGCCCATCTAAGGTGATGGATAATATTGAAAAAATTGAGTTAGAGGAGGCATGGATGGGATGTTCCCTAACTGTTGTCGCCCCACTACTGCTCCCATAATATTCCTAGATGCCTACAACTGACACATTATTTGAATATAACTTTTTTGATGGATATCACCCATGGGACCATAGCATTCCCTATTCAATACAAATACATTATGGTGTCTTATTTTGATTTATCGATAAGACTATCCCTTAGCTTCCCCAACCTGATAAACTTTTATATAACTATTACTATTAGTGGATTTTCCAACATAGTAATTTATCTTCATTACTAAAGGGGTTTTCAATGTTAAATTTTGGTGTTTTTTTATTTTATAATTTTCAATGCTTTTATTAATTCAATAAATTCTTATAAATATTTATTAATAAATTTTCCCTTGTGGTAATGTACTTTAATACCGCTTCCCACAATAAATTTTCTACTTTTTTCTGATAGATTTTTAGAAAAACTCTAAATCCAACTCATATTGACAACCCAAAGGAATATTTGTTTACACTTTATTATTTAGAGATTTCATTTCCCCCCTTCAACCATCCCTTTAATGATTCATTATACTATTTATTTGGTTGAAGAATCTAATTTGGGATGACTAGTAAAATATTGAGGGATGTATCCCATTAATAAGTACGTTGGTATTATTTTTATTTTCATTAGTGAATTCAATTTAATCAAATCATTGTGTAATTATTTTATATGTTTCTTCATTATTTTTATCAAGTACACATGGCATTGGAATTCATCCGTGATGAATAGATCTCAACCAAAGGCTCTATTACTTAAGGATACATTTACAAGGAGTGAAATACCTTATGTTCTAGGTATTTGGATGGGATTGAGACTATATTCATTTATTTCATATGTGATGATGGTATCTCTACTAATTATCGTACTAAAAACCATCCATCAATATTTCAAACTATTAGACAACCAATTGGAATGGGGTCAAATTTTTCACTTCTTAAATTGGAGTTTCTATAAGAAGATAGACATGTGATACTCAATAGTGTTATTGAAAATAAATTTACTGATGAATTGAAACTGAAAAAAAAAAGAAGCGACTTAGGGTTCAAGATTGAAATTATTTAGAATTAACAAAATTTGTTAATAAGAATACTGTTTAATAGTTCGATCATCAAGTAATTATATACTCATATTCATATTACAAATTTGTAGTTATTTTTTCTACTTTAAACTTAATACCTTATATATTATTGTCTATATAATAAATGTAAATGATCTATCTGAAATATCAAAGGATATGATGTTCTTAGCTACAGATCCACTAAGTAAGGCTAAGGGATTAGATTCCAAAAAATATTCATGTATTTAGGTTTTTTAAAATATATCAGTAAAAAGTATTTAAAACTAAAAATTGTGGTATATTTACATGTGGAAAGGTGGGATACTATAAGAATCTGAATGGTAAAATTAAATCAAACAATCAATACAATTTTTCATTTGTCATGTTCAAATTAAAGTTAGTCAATATTGATCTCGTTATAATGAATGATTTTTTCATTTTACATCTTTCAACTTCTCTTGCTTGATCTGTACTGTTGGTCATGAAGAGAATTATTTTTTTATCTTGGATTCACAAGTGAAGATGGTTTATTATTTGGATGATGAAATTCATGATGGTTAGAGTGTTGTGTAAACTTAAAGAACATATATTTATATGATATGGGTGATTAAGATAAATTGATGATTTTTAATAGTGAACCTCATTAGACACAAAAAATTGAAAAAAATTCCTAATAATATTGACATAATATCACTTATAAAATTGGGTGAAAATGAAGGACTCATCACAATAGAGGTTGATAAAAATTATGATAATGAATTTGAATTCAATTGAATGTATAAATTAGCAATGAAAATATATTACAATTAATCATTGATAAGTGTTTCATAGATATATAATTTTTTTTACTTTTTTTGTAAAGAGTATCTATTTTTTCAATTTTTATACATTTAATATACAATAACAATATTAATTGTCAGAAATCTGATAAAAAAAGTTCAGGATTTTAGTCAATGAGTATCTCGGAGCACAACACCTCTAACATAAAATTATATGGATCCTAGTTATTCCGTTATACTTGAGACTACTAGAAATACATCTGTTTCCCCAAATTTCATTGGTATCTCACTGCCTAATTTTCCTCGGGTGATAGAGCAGTTGGTCACCCCTCCATGTAGTGGATACCGGCGAGTCAACATTACCGGTAGGTATTCAATTTTAATTAAAAACAACATAATTTTTTAATTTTTTAATTTACTTGTCAAATGGATAAATACAAGAATTGAAGGAATAAAAATATGAACCCAACAGATGTATGGGTCCTCAGTGACTACAATATCACCATTCCATTTGATGAGATTGGGGTGCCTGTTGGGGACACTGCTTGAATCTATGGGTACATTCATGGGAATATTTCTGGTGAGATAGTTAGACTTTTGATTAATTATAAATATTAGAGGCATTTTCCTACAACATGGAAACATGAGGTATTTGATACTAAAGTAATGGTAATATTTTTTAAATTCTTGTTGATAAATAATTTATAATACAAGAGTAAAATTTTGTAATATACTTATAAAATGTTATCTTTTTATTTCTAGATGTCGTTTAATGTATTTTTTCCTAACTCAATTTCATGACCATGGACATTGAAAACGTTTGGCATGAAATGGAGATATTTTAAAAGAATATTATAGAATTTATTTAATGACACTTATCAAAGATGATGAAAAATTTATGGGAAAGTACTAGTAGGCATTTATCTTGAGCAATGGATTCTCATTGTTGATATCAAAAGAGATTCTTCTCATGGGGTAAGAGTTTTCCAATAAAACTAACAATTTAGTTATTATTTTATTAATTATTATTTATATCATATTATTATTAGTCAATTTTTTATAGAATGTTTATATTTATTTATAAAGGCTAATGAATTAGGTAACTCTGCTCACCAAACAGAGATGTGTTTTAATTTTAATAGGAACCATGACGATAGTTTTTTAAATGAACTTACCAAAGATGTTGGAGTAAGAAATTTTGATTACCATATCATGTTATTTCATAAATATAAAAACATAATAAGGAATAATATATTGTAAAAAATAACAATCCTTAAAACTAATTAAATTGAACTAGACACTTGGATCAAACGACATCAATTTAGCATCATTTGATACATCAATCGAGCCCCAATTAATTGGGTCAAAGTATGTTTTGTTGTTATAATATATTGTTAATTAATATTTTTATAGTAATTAAAAGACAATAAAAAGTAATGAGATATTTATTAATTAGATAATATTATAATGTTTAAATATTTTATAAAATTATTATTAATATTTTTGGATTAAGAGGTTAAAATTCAAGATGCTGGAGATGAAAACCCTTTACAACCATCATAGGTTTCTAAGAATGATGTAGTTGAAATAATTTTAGGGAAAGAGAATCCCGGATGTGTACGAAGGATGTGTTCTGGCTATACACTATTTGTTATCATTTCTAAGGTGGTGTCATCCTTCACTACTATTCTCGATGGGGGTTCAAGTTGTGTCGTCGATCAGGAATGACAATGAAAGATTTCATGATTGAAATAAATAGTGCTAGAACAAAATTCTTGTAACAAAACATTGGATCAGTGGTGGTCAAAAATGGAAAATTCATTAGTTTCTATATTTCAGTAGATAAGTAGCATGATTTTGGAGGCAATTTCTATCCTTATATCTCATCTCATTGACATAATTTTTAAATTCCACATAAAATTCTCACATTTACGAAGAATACAATAAAAATTAATAAATAAAACTAAAATTTCATGATTATATAGAAAAAACACATGTTCATTCATACCTACCACATCATGTGCTAGATTAATGTGTGGTTGATACCTGTATATGAAAAACTAATTATAGATCATTATCCATATATTTGAAAACAATATGTGTTTTTTTGTTTTAAGTCATTAAATTCTCATAATGATATATAAGACTTCTGAAACATGTGTCGAGGAATCAAAAACAATATAAAAACATCATTTTTCCTTGAAATATTTGGACAATGATCTTAGAGTGAATTTTAAAATATAAGGATCAATGGAACTTCATTACAAATTATGGTATTATTATGATGATATTAAACACATTTTTAGTGTTTGAAAAAATGTGTGGAATACATAATACCATTAAAATGGACCTTGTATTGATACGGACTAACGAGACAACCATTGACGAGTTGTTTTTGACATGTACGTGTAAGAATCACATCAATCAAGCATGTGGTGTGGTCAGAAAGGCTTGTTAAAAACTTCTTAAAAGTATAAAGGACTTCAAAACATGTATTAGGGGATCAAAAAAATGAAAAAGAAGTTTTATTTCCATGAAATAAAAGTAAAAATACCTTAGATTGAATTATAGAAAGTAGAATCAAATGACCTGTCATTCCTTGTCATAGTTTACATGTGTTTCCCATAAACACATTTCTAGGGTTTTAAAACACTAAAACTTGTGTGGAACATTCAATACCATTTCAAAATTCCCCATTTTGATATTGAATCATATTAAAATTTTGAATGATTAATTTTTGAATTGTACGTATAGGAAATACATTGATATGACGTGTGATGTGGTCATAATGACTACGTGAACACTTCTTAAAGGTACAAATCCTTTAAAAACAGGTAATGGGGGGAAAACATAGAAAATGATATCATATTTTTTTTAAATTCATATTAAAATGAATCAATAAAAAGTTTTGAAAGTTAAAAACTGATGAAACAACATTCCGAATTACAAATTTCCCATGATGACTGTAAATAAATTTTTTGTGTTTTAAAACACTAAAACATGTGTGGATCGACCATAACCATTGTAATATACCTAAAATTGACATGAAATTATGGTACCACCACACATTAGTTTTTTATGTGTATGAATAGAAAAAGAAATAAACTTATGTGTGGAGTAGTATGAATGACTCCTTAATAAATTATTCAAGGTACAAAAATCCTTTAAAAACAAGTTTCAGAGGCCCAATACCAATACAGAGACATTTTATTTCTCTAAAATCTTATGACTATATCTATGGATTGAATTTTTAAATGTATGAATTGATGACACATGATTATGAATTACATTTTTCAAGATATGGTTTCAAATATGTTTTTAGTGTTTTAGAATAAAAAATTGTTCATGGAACGGTAAAAACCATAGAAAATGACCTCATATTGACATGAAATTAGGTAAAACCCACCACTGAGATACTTTTATGTGTACGCATATATAAAACATTAATATGATGTGTGGTGTGGTTAGAATGAATCTGTAAACACTTTTTAATGGTACAAAATCCTTTAAAAACATGTGTTGGGGGGTAAACACTAGAAAAATGATGTTATATTTCCCTAAAATTTGAGGAAAATTAATATAGATTTAATTTTTAAATATAGGAACTTATGACATTTCATTTATGAATATGTTTTCCCATGAAAAATATAAACACTTTTTTAGTGTTTCAAAACCCTAAAACAAGGGTTAAATTATCAAAAATAAAGAAAAAACCTTAGATTCTTATGTAATCATGGGATAACCACCACTAAGTTATTTTTGTTGTGTACATATTAATATAATGTGAATCTAACACACAGTTTGGTCAGAATGACTCGGCGAACCCTTCTTTAATGTTATAAAAGCCTACAAAAGAATATTTATCGGGGGAAAAACTATGAAAATGATGTAGGATTTACATGAAATTACAGGAAAATGACAGTAGATGGAATTGTAAAATTTTAGAATCAGCGAAACATAATTTTGAATTATGGTCTACCAGGGATGGTAGTAAATTCCTTTGTAGTATTTTAAAACACAATATCCTCCAAGGAATGGTAAAAACCATAGAAAACAATCTTATATTGATGTAGAATCATAATAAAACCACTGATGAATTTTTTTTTCATGTACATGTGGACAACATGTCAATATGACATGCGGTGTGGTTGGAATGACATAGTAAAAATATGTTAAAGGTATAAAGTCCTTTAAAAACATGTTTTGGAGGTAAAACCTAGAAATCAAAACTAGATAGCATGAAAATCATAATAAAACTACCTTTGATTGAATTTTTAAATTTTAGAAGCAACGATACATCATTCCGAATTACAGGTTTACTAGGATGGTTATATATACATTTCTAGTGTATTAAAATACTAAAACATCCATTTAATAGTAAAAATGTTAAATCACATCCTCATATTGTTGTGGAATCATAGGAAAATAACATATGATTTATTCTTGATGTCTGCGAGTAGAGAATATATCAATACGATGTTTTTTGTGGTCGAAATGGTGTGGTAAAATTTTCTGAAAGAAATAAAATCCTTTAAAACATGTTCAGGTGGCCAAAACCAAGAAAACATTTTCATATTTCTTGGGATTCAACGTAAAATTAATGTAGATTGAATTTTTAACTTTGGGAACTGATGAAAAACCATTCTGAATTACGGTTTTCCCATGATGTCTATAAACATGTGTTTACTATTCTAGAACACTAAAACTTGGTGGAATGGTAAATCATATAAATAATGACCTTTTATTGATTTTTAATCATCAAAAAATTACCATTGAGTTATTTTGAATATGTATGCATACACAAAACGTCAATCTGATGTGTGGTGTGGTCAAAATGAATCAGTAAACACTTCTTAAATCTGCAAAAACCATTTAAAAATGTGTTCGTTGGTCAAAACTAGAAAAATTACATCACATTTCCCTAAATTCAGAGGAAATTTTTTGTAAATTTATTTATAAAATTTAGGAAATAATGAACCATCATTCTGAATTATAGTTTTCCTAGTATGGTCATAAACATATTTTTAGGGTTTTAGAGCACTAAAACGTGTAAAAAGGTCAAAACTAAAGATAATTCCCTTAGATTTATGTGAAATCTTTGGAAAAAATATTGTTGAGTTATTTTTGAAATATAGGGATTTTTGTGATAACAATGTATTTAAAATTTTTTAATTAATTAAATTCCATGCACCACAAATGTCCATTTAAAGATTAATTAAAATATTTACATATCTTTTTTCAGTTTCAAGTGTTGAATCATAACTTAAATAATTATTTTTGTGTTTTCAATTTGTTTTTCATTATATATTATCTGATTTATGTTAATATTTCTCAAGTGTGATTAAAAAAATAACAAATGTTAGATGAAACATTATGAATCTAATATGTGTCTTTTCCCTTTTGTATTTCCTTTATTAGAGGTTAGGGTTTTCATTATAGGCGAAAAATGCAAGAAGTTGGTAGAAGGATGACTATTATGATCCATGAAATTCATCAAAAGGGTGTCTTGATAGTTCTATGTTTCTATGGTATGTTAAAATTTTATCAATTATTTTATTGTAATTCAGATTTATTTTGTTTTGTTTTATTTCTTATTTTATTTTTTATTATAGTTAATGGGATGATGTGGTCAATTTCAATTAGTGAGATGAGATGGACGCATAAAAATGTAGGGGATGTCATAATATAAATTTATTTTGGGAATGGGTTTCTATGATACATAGATATATGTATATATTGGTGAATAAGGTATATTTAACTAATGTGTGGGTTGACTAAGACTGATTTTATGATAAGTGTGGATATTTGTATATATAAATGTGGATGCTTGATGTATGTGTGATGTTTTTATCATAAATTTTTGTTTTGGTTTATTAAATGTTAGTTTTTATATATATAAAGTTTTTATTAAATATTTTACATAGAAATTTGTGTTTTTAATATTTAGTGGATGTATTTCATAACGACTGCTAAAAAAATTGATTAAAATTTTGTTTAGCTGTGGTTTTACTTAACAACAACTACAACTAACCCCTGCTCATTTACTCATAAACGATTAGTTTACAATCATTTATTTTCTTCCCCTGGTCATTTTAAAAAAACCCTTGCTAAATTAAAATGAAACTCCACTAAAAATCAAAAAATGTCACATACCAAAACTTCAAAGAAATTAAAAAATCACTGCTAAATGTCTAAGGAATTTGAATTATGTACTGGTTTTTGAAACTGTTGTTATATTATTAGGTGGAAATTTAAAATACCATCAGTTAACAAAATAACCACTACTAATTCCCATTTTTATAGTGGGTGGTATATTATTTTTTAAAACGATTAATTAACTTCACCAATTCATTACATGATGTTAAGTATTTTTTAATTTGACCGGTTTGATCTAAATTGAGGTTTATGGAAATATGTTGGCAAGTCTATGACTCATTCATCTATTTTCTCTATCATAACATGCATAAAAAATGTAATTACTTTACATATTACAGTTTAGTAAAATAAATTCAGCATATATACATAAAAATGAATAATACATAAGGATGCAAATATTTATTATTCAGTTTATTTAAAATAAGTGGCAGAAAAGAGGTTATGGGATTCAACAGAGACTTCTATATTGGTATCGATCCATTCCAACTCACCTGATAAAATTGATATAGATGATGATATGGTAAGATCATTCCAAAATATATATTCGATAGATAATGAGAAAATGGCCATTATTGTTGAGAGAAATGATGATACTTTTATGATGAGCTAAATGTCCCTTCTCATGATCTGAAAAATTCTCTCCGATCAATGTCACAATATGAAATCTAAATCTCATTTTTGTATACATCTTAACGGAATTCCATTTTATAGAATACCATGTCAAATTTTATGTGAAATTGGAAGACAAATTGGTGATTTTGTGGAATGGGATTGATCAGATCCCATTCAAACGGGATTAGCTATATAGATTAGGGATATGGTGAATGTTGGGATTATTCTTATGCATGGTATCATTATATCCATAGTGGATACTAAACCTGGTATTTTTTTGAATATAAAAATATTCTAGTATTTTTATTCTTTTGGTGTTTCTTAGGGCATGCTTATAAAGACATCATCACAAAGTCTCCAGAACTATTTGGAAATATTATTCTAAAATATTATCTATGAATGAGGACTAAAAATCTGAGTGTATAATTTATATCAGATTCTATTAAGTATAAATATAGAGAAAAATCTATAAATCATAAAATGGACAATAATATCCTTTCCAAAAAGATTTATCTTACTAGGGCTGCCTGAAATTCCTACTGAAAAGAAGAGAATATCTTCAGCCAAAATATTTTGATACCAGGGTACTATGGTTATCTACATTGAAACTAGATTTATTCAAAATACACCTTATTCCCCTCATGGGGTGATGTTAGGAAACCATATTGATGGGTTTTTAAAAGTATTTAATGAACCCCCACAAGACCAGAACAAATATCTTTAGAACCCACAAAAAATGTTTCAATCCCCCACCATGATGATATCTCGTCTCCATTGATATTAAGAGAGGATCCCATTACACACACAGTGTTAGGAAACTTTTTTTTATAGATGTGGAAGAGGATTCCATGATGATAAAATGACATCAAATTGGTTATGATGGAAACCAATGGTTCTAAAACAAATTGGGGGATTTATCATCCAGTGAGAATCTTTCGTAATGATGGAATCTGAAGGAGGAGGGATATTTCCTAAAACAATTTGAGGATGAGACTAAAGTAAACTATTCCCAGCTACCCCAATGAGAATTTGAGTTAGAACTATTGTGATCTTGGTAATCCATGATTAGTTTTGATGTTGTAGTAATTTTGTTCTAAAAGCCTTTTCGATATGGTATTTTTATCCAAAACCATATTGGAAAGTATGTATATGGATTGGATTGAAAACAGAATTAGGTTTACAAGGATTGTTTTTGGTCTCCCTTCTTGGCCACATGGGTGGCCTATATATCCTATGGAAATAAGATTATTATTTATGGGTGTTTTCATAGCTTTGAAACCATGTGGGCGCCACCATTTACTATCCCAACACCCAGAAAGGGGCCTTTTTGGCACCTATAGATGGTCGGATGAAAGAAATAAATGGAAATCATTGAATATGTTTCAAAACCTACATTATTTCCTTTATATACCTCTCATATTGGTATGGTATTTTTGAGAAAATTTTCTTCCTACATGAAAACAAGGGAGTTTCTTACATGGACTTCTCTCAAATTCTTAATTTCAAGAAACAACCATAGCTAGATAACCACCTTAATATTGGTTACACTAGTAATCCACTCACTTTTTTTACAGTTAAATTGAAAGAAAATCATATTATTTAGTGTTTGGATATTTTTTTGCGATCAATTTAATGGAATAGTCATTTTTGGTACTTTAGGTTTTCTCAAATGGATCCAACCACTTCATAACATTGTCCTATCATAATTGATACTTCACAGGGAAAAAGGAAATGAATCCATGATATAATATTTTGAAATAATTTTTTTGGATAAAGGATAAAGAATACGAGGAGTTTAATTTCATATGATGGAGCATGGGTGAATCTGATATGGTATGAAAGCATCAGCAGGTTGATGTATGCTTGAAAAAATAGAGCTAATATATGTCTCACTAACTAGATACAATTTGTGACAAAATTGAAAGAAGGTTTAATGATCTATAATATTTCAATTCCTATTATTCAATAATCATAGAAATCATAATCCTAGAATAGGATATGGATCCTTTCTCTCCTGAAACTCCCATATTGTTCTGATCTGCATATGGTTTCATCCTGAAATCCTTCACTGAGGGATTGATAGTGCTTCTGAGCACCTCTCCTTTTCCCTCTTGTCGCCTTCTCAGGCCTTCTCCCCTCTCTGAAGTGATGATTTTGTTTTTACTCCCATTTAGTGTTCTCCTCCTCTAAGTACATATCGATGTTCATCGGTATAATACCATTCACCTTTCTCCTGCAATCTTTACGCTTAATCATGCACATCGAACCTCTACATTGGGTCTATGTGTGAGTGATTCAGCCGGTTTGGGATGGCGATGGAGGTGGCATTTGGTTCTCTTCCTCTCCATATCATTTTTTTCAACCCATCAGGCTTGAACCCATATTGGTCAGGATCGATGAGGTTTTTGTGATATCTTGGGATGGTTTTGGAGGGGGAATGGAGAAGGTCTCCATGATTTTCTTGGAAGCGATGTCTTTTCTTGTCTTTTGGGTTTCTTTTCATCGATGCCTTCAGTGTTTCTCTCTAGGAACTTCACATATGTTTTTCTATTCATTCGTTATGGTTTGTTTGGATTTTTTGGGTGTTTTTTGTTCTTTGATTTTCTATGGATTTTTGTTTGGCTTTGGTCTACATAGGTGATGACACCAGTGTTGTGTGTGTGATGGAAACACCGATGAAGATACCTAGTCTCTGATGGATATTGAGATCACAACGATCTGGTCTGTTTCAGTTTTCCCTTGATGTTCATCTCGAATGTTGTTTTATCTAAAGGTCATCTCAGGTTTAGGTTTTCAGTTCGATTGAAGGTCTTATGATGATAAATAGGATGTTGGTATTTACAATGCTCATGGTTTGATGATTTTGGTGGATGATGGTCTGTGGTTTCCCAGTTATCGACTCAGACACTTTTAGGGTGACTATGTTGATTGGTTGTAATAATGTGTTTTTCTTGATGATGGTGTATTTCAGAGAATGTGGATCAATGACCTCACATCCTGAGGCATTTATGTGGTGTAGTGATCGATGTGGTTGTTTCAAATATTGAATTTGTCACTTTGGTGTCCATAGTTTTCAATTCCAATATTTGGTTTTATGTAAAGTGATGTATGGTTTTTTATTTGTAAATGTGAGGTTAACATTTAAACATAAAATGGATTTTTCATAATACAAAACTATGGATTTTGAGGAGAAGAGGGTATGGACATGGCTCACTACACTAAGGAATGTTTCTAGGCTATGGTGTATGCAAAATACACATCAAAGAGGGTGTGGCTAACAGTTTCTATTTTCATAAGAACATGTTAGTGAGGTTTTCAAAGAATTTAATCATCATATTTAATAATGTGGAAGGAGAGTCTCTTTTTAAAATAGGGGATATCCATGATATTATTACTATTCTTTTCCTAGACCCATATAAAGAAAGTGACCCTTTCATCTCTAATGATATTGCCTCTTGTATTAAATTATAAATCACTAAGACTATGAATTTTCATCTCACTCATGGCATATAGGATGAAGAAATTGTGAGGGTGATCAAAAAAATTAACTCTAAAAAGAATCCCGGTCTAGAAATATATCATCCCCTTTTATACAAAACGTTTTGTCATCTTATATAAAATGATATATCAACCCTTATGTAAGATCCTCGGGATGACAGTTCCGACTTTTGTAAATTGAATGGTACTATCATAAACCACATCCCAAAAATTAAAAAACCCCATAAGGATTAAAATTTATGGACTATTGGGTAATAAAATGTGATTTACAGGATCGTTTTTATGTGTATGGTGAACCAAATGCGTTCATGGATTCCCTCAACTATCTTTGAATATAAAACCATATTTGTCTTTAAAAGGGCCATCTCAGATAATTTCATTATTTTAAATGATATATTTCACTTCATAAAGATTTATTCTATTTCAAAGAGTGTTATCACGGCATGGAAACATGAAAATACTATGTCTTATTATAGATTTTTTATATTTTCTATGGAATTTCTTTAAAAAAATGGGTTTCTCTACAAAATGGTTTAATCATGCCTTGTAATGCCTCATTATGGTTTCTATCAGAAAAAAAACTAATGAGGACAATTTATATAGATTATTTCCTTATAGAGATCTATTCTAATGAGATCCTCTTCCCCATTCCATTTTATTTTTGTTCCTATATTTTTCGTTAATCTTCATTCAAAAGGTGTGATGAATAATTATATTTAGGGGAAAATGTATGTAGAAAAATCCCTCTTATTACTAATATCCTTTATCCGATGACAACATTCCATTTTTAGGAGACACCAATGAATAATACAATTCTATATGACCTCAAATTCATCATTATGGAGGGAATCTAAACATTACATAAATATAGATAAATATGAAATTTCCTTCAATGATAGAGTCCTACCGAGTATAAAAGATAATATCAATCATATATTAAGGATCCCAATGGTCTACAAAAAAAAACAAAAATCATGATATCCCATGATTATTGGATGATCTATATTTTTTTGTTTACTAGTATCATTGACAGGGTGGAAAAATTATTCAAGGTGGGAGTTCCAATTGAATCTCCAAAGAAGGGAAGGAAACACCCATACAAGCAGTTTGACAATTGATCCCTTTATATATCTTGTCCAAATTCAAACTCAAAGTCTTAATTATTGGCTTATCCATTCTATCAATTCTACGTTTTGGCTAGGAAATATTAATTAGAAGATAAAAAATCATTTTATGGGTTGGAATAAACTTTTTATTCCCAAGTCGAGAGGTGGTATTGGTTTTAGGGATATTTCTTATTTTAATGACCCTATCTTTTCCAAACATGGTTGGAAGCATGTTCTAAATCCAATGTATCTCTACATCCAAATCCTCAAATCCAAATATTATCACAATTATGAATTCTAATTTTAGAAATTGTACCTCATCCCATATCATTTAGAGATGTATTTAGGGATCTCCCACTCTATAATATTCTAGGATCAGCTTGAAGATTGGTGACAAATATAAGATTAGAATATGGAAGGATCCTTGGCTATTTGATGGTGAGTTGTTGATGGAAACATCTTTAGTAGATCTCGGTTTTGAATAATGCAATATTTTCTCTCTTCCAAATGAGACTGGTGATGGTTGGTGCACTGATAAGATTGCCAAATGGTTTATTTTATTTGAAATCGGTGGTGGCATGTTGGAAATTTTTATTATGTTGATTTATTATGTAACATACCAGGAAATTAAAGAATATGAAATTTTCATATTTATTAATTTTTTAAATTAAATAATAAATTTATTTTAAAGGGGGTGATATATTCAATGGCATACATGACATGAAAAAATGGGTTTCTCTGAAGTCTTATGTTTCACACAATATTGAGTCATACTAAAAAATAATAATATATAATTATTTTAAATGGTAGTTAACGCCTAACCATTATAATGGAAGGAATGAACAGAACTAACTACAATATGATTATACATGTTCGTTAAATGTTTTTACATTTATCCAACAAAATTTAGATGATTAAAATGTTAATGAATCTAATTTTAAGTATAAATACTCTAATATTCTTTAAATGGTCGATTTACCACCTTTTGATAGAAAGCCCTCATTAAATCTAGTTTTGGTCACTTTTATATATTCTGTTTGAAAAAAATAAAATTCTTCTTTAGAATCAGGACATCAAAATTTACTTTGGGTAAATTTTTAGTATTTTTCTGATAAAGTTCATTTTGTTAATGAATAGTGAAAAATACTACATTTTAATCCAAAATTTACTTTTAAAATACTTAATTTATATTGTTATATTATCTTTTTAAATGTTTTTAAAGTGTAATTATATTATATTTTTATCATTTAATCCAATTTTGGTCATTGGAAGAAATTTCACTATGAAATTGGACATAAACATGTGTCAATCTTTTGATATTTATTATTTCTTAAAAAACACTTTTTGTTTTGACAACGAGAATTAATTTTTTATTAATTAATGCAACTTCTATGATTTGAATTTGGTATAATATACATCATTTTTTAATACGAAATATCAAATATAGCTCCGGCTTAATTTTTGGTTTTTTTTCTGAAAACCTTTAATTTTTTATGAATAGTGAAAACACTAAGTAGTAGTTAAGAAACCAAATTTTTCATTTCAATGGAATTTTACCTCTTCATTGAATTAAATATCGAAAATCCAACATACATGGTTATTATCAGTAAGTAAAATGTGGTACAATAAGGTGAAAATAGTTTTTGATGAATAGTAACTTTTAACTTTTATTTACCACGGTTAAAGGTAAATAGAGTATTTCAATGTAAAAATAATATTATAATAATATAAAATTACATTAACACATGTCCTAACCTTTTTGGATGAGTAATTGCCGACCCAGAAAATCCTTGGGTTAGACCTTTGGCCATTGAAATCCATTTGGGTAAGATAATGACATTAATAACTTTTTATTTAAATTCAAAATAAAAATATCATAAACATGTATTGTTTTGATAAAACAAATTTAATGTGGGGTTCTATAATTAATATATTTGACTATATATATTAATTATAAATATAAAAATATTTCCTACATTAGGGTATATTATTTAAAAATTTTAGACATGAAATAAATAAAATTATTTATGACACAATAATGATGGAGTGTCAACCTCAATAATAAATTATTTAAATAAATAAGATTATTAAAATTAAAACAATATCCAAAACTTGTTCAATTATTATTGGATGATTTTATTTCAAACAAAATTCATCTTATCTTCGTCTTTAATTAGTTTTGGACCTTTAGAAACCAGGAATCATTATATAATAAAATAATATTTTCAAAATTTTCTAAAGACCCAAAATCCCTCACCTATAACCCATTACTAAAACCTTTTAATCCCCTTGTCTCATCCAAACAATTCCCAAGAAAGATCCCAAGATTCCTCTCTTCCACCTAGATTCCTTACTATAGGCAGAAGGCACTTCAAGAAATACTTTTGGTTCAAACCAAAGAGAGTTACCTGATTTACAGGTAACATCTTATATTAAGTTAATTTCATTTATTTTACTTATACAACCCCCTAAAATCTTCTTATTCCTTTATTTTATAACAAAACCAGTATCTTAAATATACTATGTTGTTTATATGAGAAGTATTCAAACTACACTTACACGCACCTCCATCTAATGGGTAAAGAACATATTGTTTCTGTGGATGGAGAAGTAATACCTCATAAAACGAGGATTATTCAATCTTCTCCTATCACCTCTTATAGTGTCAACTAAGAGAGTATTTTATTTACATATTTTATTGATTCAAACTCAAATTTATGCAAGAGATGAAGGTAGAACAGTCCTTGTAGTTTAGCTTGGGTTGTCAAATCTTCTGAGTCCTAAGAAGTAACGTAAAAACACGTACATTTTATGGATTGTTTTTGGCTATGAAGTGGCCAACTTGGGTTTATTTTATATGGGTTTGCGGTATCAATAATAGATTTAAGTTAATTCAAATTAAGATAATGAGTTTATCCTAGGTTATCACTTAGGGTGGATTGGATGAATTCCTTCTTTAATGATTTCAATTTCTTATATTTGATATGGGTTCATTTAAGAAGATCCAACAACCTCATAACATACTGGTTTAATAACCACACCCTTTAATACTAATAACCTATATACTTGAAAGAGAAAAGTTTTGAGCACTTCAAGTTAAAGATTCGTATTAGAACTTGAAGTGTGTGGCCTTAAATTCAATAAGGATGATGGAGCTTAAATAACATCAAACAAAAATCTCAATTAAAGAAGTGATTAGACATTAATTGGGTGATAAATAACATCCAATACAGCCCCTTTATACTCCCATTTATCAACCCATAAGTGGGTTATCCCTCTATTGATGTTATGGTTTCAATGGAAGCAGGAAGTAGACTCGGGAGGGAGGAATAGATGATGTAAAGAAAACAATAAAAAGAAAATAATTACTCCACCATTGTGTGAATACTTTCACAAGGTTTTATGTGAATAAATATACACCTTGAGGCAACATTATAAAATTGAGATGGAGAATAATATAATAATAAGAGAAAAATAGATTTTATTAAGAAACACAGATGAATTAAAACAACTTACACGTGGAAGACAAACATGAGACAACAACATCGCAACATATCATTACAATGAAAGAAAGCTCAAAAGATGATCAACTAATCAAACAAATCTTCCTTCAATCGGAACTTTTCAAGCCTTGGGTCGAGCCTAAAACAATGGAAGTCACCTCAATTAATGGTGGTGGACCTAGGTGTGTGAAAATTTAAGAGAGAGTAGACTTTTCCACCCTTGACCCGAGGTGGCAGCCAGCTTGCTTCCACCGAACAGAGGCGCCTGGAAGACCTTCTATATTTCAAAATTGGAGTGGGCCATATAAAAATAAAATTAAGGTCCTGATGTCCTCTATCCTTCTGTAATGTTTCAGCCTAAAATAATTTATGGTTTACGCGATATATGTAAAATGGTGGTCTATTTTTCTGGTCCTCATATTCTGGCCCATAATTTTATCTCCAAATTGGGGCGCCTTAATAACCACCATGGAGGTCTAATTATCATTGGATCATGAATAATTATTTGTTCCTATATATTTATTCTAGAATTATATGAAATTTGGGCTTTTTTGGGCCTGTATAGTAGGCCCCACATTCTCATCAGTGGGCTGGTGTCCAATCTGCCTTCTCCAGAATTGTTTCCTTTCATCACCAAATATATCTATCTTCCTTTATGAATCCTACATTGATCCCTGAATTAAAAATTTTCATATTGAATTTTAGATCAATTTCCAAAAATTATCTAATTAAAATATGGATAATTACAATCCTTAAAATCAGATGAATCATTGGGCCTAAATTGGTGTACATTAGGCATGAAGTGCACGAATGATGAGAATGGATGTTCAAAATTAAAATTCACTAACTTGGGACCATAAGATCAAAAATTAACATTTAATACCATTAAAAATCAATTAACATATGTATTTTTATTGTCTAATCACACCCCCATCTTGATATTTGCTAGTCCCACAAAAAATGTATCTCAACAATATGAAATTCGAATTCCCTTTTCCAAAAAATTTTAATACCCAGTGATCACCAAAAACCCTTATACCAAGAAATAATGAAACCCATAAAAATATTTTAATACATGATAGTTTCATAAGTAGATACCAATACCAAACCCATTCCTTTGTTCAAATTCATCACCATATTTCATCCAATATCAATTAAGAGTGATGATGTGTTGTGCATCACATTAGAATGGGGGTTTATCTTTATTCAAGAGGGAAATTATGGAAGTGCTTGGTGGAATCACATTTCAATATAAAGATGAGTATTCAAAAAAAATTATTGTATAAGTATTTTTGGAAATTTTTTCCATGGTAATTGAAATTGTACTCAAAATATTCAACCCCTGTAGTGAGACATTGCCGATGACTCCCAGGCTCAAAGACCTTAGGGCACCATGTGAAGCCCAAATAATCAACCATCATCTTGAGTTAACTCAGTAAAAAAAAATTAAAGTTACCAAGAATAGAGATAAAATTACTAACTCTGGGCCATGAAACTATTGAGACATGATCCCCAAGTGTCGAAAGCCACGTATTAGGTTATTTTATTTCCCTACGCGCAAATTTATTGTTTTTTTAATTTTTTTATTTGAATACTGATATTTAAACTAAAATGATCACCCAAACTATGCTATTTATTTGGGGGACCCCATGAACTCAAACTAAAACCCCACTATCCAAAGGACGTGCATTGTGATCTTTTGTTTCTTTGGATGAAAATATAAACGATGAAATATCACATTGGACAACCACACTTTCCAAAATCTATGTCATGAAATTATAAAAGGATTAAAATTAGAATTGGGGAATGCTAAATTATTTGATATTTAGTTTCAAAGTGTGAAATATGTATTACCATGTTCAATGTTAAATGAATTTTTCCTTCAATTTACACATTTTTTTGAAATGATTGATTTTTTTCATACAGAAAATAATTTTTTATTTTATCTCCCCCCAAAATAAAATAACCCTATCCCCAGTGTTTCATGAAAAGAAAAATTAGAAGGGGGAAGAGGTAGAGAATGAGAGTTCAAAAATGAAATTGAAAATGAGGATCATGGAATGAAGTCACCTGATGGTTGAAGTTGAAATTCTTACTGATCCCTTTAAATCTCTTGATCTCGATGTCACTCTGAGAATACCCTGGTGAAAAAAAACTAAAAACTATAAAATACAAAAAAATCTATATATATATGTATTCCTATAATAAGGAAATTAAAATATAAGTATATATATAAAAATTATTGAATAAGGAAGCACAAAAAGCTGTAGGTCAGTGGTAAGTGCGCACCCCTATCTCCCTTTGGTCCTGTATTAGATTCCCAGTGGCTTCACCGGTTTTGATGGGGCTTGACCTATGAACTATGACATGTCCTTTTTTTATTAATTTTTTTTTATTTTTTTGTATTTTTATTTTAACCTACAAACACAAAAAAATAAAACTAACTGATGATACATTGTCTTCTTTTTAAATTTATGGGTAAGGTATTACTCAAGGATCACACCACATGACATGGATGAATATGGTGCTCCCCTTTCATACCCATCCATACTCATAATAGAAGAACAGATCAACAACCTTTTTTTAATATCAAAATGATTAATTAATCCTATTTGAAAAAAAAGATGATTCACAAAGATGAAAACCACGGGTTTCCACCCATGAAACGCTTTGGTTTTTTGTCGCTAGCTCGACTTAGACCCTTAATTATTTAAGTATTTTCCACATCTAAGGTTGGTTCACACAAGTTTTCATCAACTTCATTTTTTTGGAATGGTTCAATGAATGGTTTGACTCTATGACCATGAACCTTAATGGTTTGACCATTGGTGGGATCTTGAATTTCTACAGCCTCATGGGGGTACACCATATGCACTACTTATGGACCTGACCATCAAGACCTTAACTTTCATGGGTGTAAATGAAGTTTTGAACTATAAAAGAGCATGTATTTTTTCGGTTTAAAATGTTTTACGTTGATAATCTTATATTGGTTGGCTCCAACTCTAGATTTATTGATCCATTAATTTTCATAAGCCTCCATCCATAATTCCTCAAGTTCATTGAGATCTAATTTCCTTTTATGTTTCGGCGAAGGAGAGGTCATAATTCATTTTATTAATTGCCCAAAAATCCTTATATTCAATATTTATTGGGAAATGGAATGATTTACCATAAACCAACCTATATGGGGACATTCCTAAAATAGTTTTTATGCTGTTCGATAGGCCCAAATAGAATCCAATAGTTTCTCGGACCAATCTTTCAAAGATGGATTGACAGTTTTTTCAAGAATATTCTTAATCACCCTATTTTCTAACTCATCTTGACCATTTTCTTGAGGATGGTATACAGTGTAAAATTTATGAGAAATCCCATACTTATACATGAGTGAAGAGAATGGAAGGTTGCATAAATTGGTTCCCCGTTCACTAATTATAGCCCTAGGAATTCCAAATCGAGAAAACATGTGCTCTTTCGGAAATCGGATCACAATATTATGGTCATTAGACTTGATGGGAATGGATTTAACCCATTTTTATACATAATCAATAGCTAAGAGGATGTCGAGGTATCCCCTAGAGTTTGGGAAGGGACCCATGAAATCAATTCCCCAGCAGCCAGAGATTTCAATCACTAAGATGGGAGTGATTGGCATTTGATTCCATTTTGTGATTGACCCTACTTTTTGACACTTCTGACAACTTTGACAAAATGTGTAGGAGTCCCTTGAAAGGGTGGGCCAGAAGAGACCACACTAAAGAATCATAATAGATGTTTTCTTAGAGGAAAAGTGACATCTACATGCCTCACTATGATAGAATTTAAGGATGGACTCTTGTTCAGATTCAGGGACACACCTCCTAATGACTTGGTCATGGAAGAACTTATAGAGGTATGTATCATCAAACACAGTGTCTAACTTAAGAAAAGAATTTCCTTTGAGCATGAGTCCCTAATAATTTTGTCATGACTCATATAACTAAGAAATTGGCTAAGTTGGCATACCAAGGGCAGTTACTCACTGAGTATAGGTGTTCATCATGAAATGAAACAGACACAGAAAGGTGATTTCAGCTGTCTTTGAATTCCATCTAAGAGAGTTGATCTGCTAAAAAATTTTCAATGCCCTTTATATCATTGATTGTGAGGTAAAATTCTTGTAATAGAAGGACCAAAATAATTATTCTAGCATTAGAATATTGTTTTTGGAAGAGGTATTTTAGTGCAGAATGGTCATTGAACACAGTGATGGGGGATCTTAAGTGGTAGGAACTAAAATTATTTAAAGAAAACACAATAGAAATTAACTCCTTTTCAGTGCTGGTGTAGTTGATTTGGGCATCATTTAAGGATTTCATAAGGTATGACATAAAGAGTTTTAACACAACATTGTCCTAACACATCTCCTACAACTAAGTCACTGGCATCACACATAAGATCAAATGGAAGGTTCCAATTTGGAGATTTCATAATGGGAGGAGAGGTGATAGAGGATTTTAGGGTTGAAGATGGACCCTCACAGCTTTCTATCCAAAAAAATGGAGCATTTTTTATTGGGAGAGCACAAAGGGGGTGGGATATTGAACTAAATTACTTGATGAATATTCTTTAGAAACCAACATGTCGTATGAAAGACCTCACTTCCTTGACAGTTTTGGGTTGATGGAAGGTCATGAATGTTGTCAATCTTTGCTTTATCAACTTCAATCCCCCTACTCGTGACTAGATGGCCTTGAACTAGTCCCTCTTTAACCATGAAATGGAATTTTCCCTAGATTAGGACCAGATTATTTTCTTCACATCTTAGCAAGACTCTCTACACATCCCTCAAATGTATCCCCAAACATAGAGGATTCATCCATGAAGACCTCAAGAAAATATCCTACCATGTGTGAGAATATTCCCATCATGCACCGCTGGATGGTTTCAGGGGAATTTCATAACCCAAAGGGCATGCATTTCAAGGCAAAGGTTCCAAATGGACATGTGAATGTATTCTTCACTTGATCCTCTAGGGAGACCTCAATTTTATTATACCCCCAGTACTCATCTAAGAAACAGTAGAAAGCGTGACATGCCACTCTCTCAAGGACTTGGTCAATTAATTGTAAGGGGAAATGGTCCTTCATGGTAAATGAGTTTAGCTTTCATTTGTCGATGCAAAAACTCCAACCACTAATCACCCTTGTTGGAAGAATCTCTCCATCCTCATATGTTATCCCTATGATTCCATCCTTTTTTGAAATGACTTGGATTGGGCTCACCCATTCACTCTCAACTATGGGTTAAATGATACCTGAATTTAAAAATTTCAGAAGTTATTTTCTCACTAGTTCCATGATATTAGGATTGATTCACCGTTGAGGTTGACGACATGGTTTTTAATCGGATTCCAGAATAATCCTATGAGTCCTGATAAGTGGGCTAATTCCAGGAATATCATACAGGGTCCAACCAATGGATTTTTTATGTTTCCTAAGGACATATAGAAGCATCCTCTCATTATTGGATCCAAGAGAAGAATAAATGACAAAGGGATGTGTTTTATTTTCCCCTAGAAATGCATACTTGAGTGCAGCGTGAAGTTCCTTTAATTCAAGATCAGATTTGTTCAAAATTTCACCAGAAGATTGGGACATTGGATCAAGATCAATTTTTTTCCTAGAGTTTTAGATAGGTTTGATTCTCCACATGTAGAATGTTCAGCTACTAGATTGTCTTGATCAGATTTAGGGAAGGAAGTTGGAGTATGAAGAGACCCGAAGCTTGACGTACATGGACATTAAATTACTTTTGAGGAATACTTAGTACATTAAAAAAAACACACACACAAGGACTGTAATAGTTTAGTGTCTTTGGAAACTCGGAATGTAATCATCTAATCATGGTGAAAGATCTTCAACATCTCCCATAAAGATCTTCCTTTTTTTTCTTACCTAAAACCTTTATTTATATCCTGGGGAAAAGAAAACATAAAAGGGTGAGCTCAAATGCTCAGTAAGGGTAAACAAAAGAAATATCAATCAAATCATATTCATAAGAACATATCTTTTGGAAATCTTAACCTCCAAAAGAGTTCATAATTTCATAACATGGGATAAATCATAGTAGTGAAATGTAATCCCAATATTCATAACTTAAAACATGAAACATTGTGTCATACACACATAATCATAGAGAATCATTTATTATTAGTCAAGACTCATTGCCAAGACTATCTTAGTGGACAAAGTCCATTTCTGAACCGAGTTCACATCTCGTTTTAGTCCTGTTTCACTGAACCGGTATAACCTACCGTTCCAGCCATGTCTATATCATGAGATATAAAATCTTTACCCAATGAATTGGAGGGAGATATAGGTCCCACACATCTCATAATGATACCATTCTTATGTGTGCCACAAAATCATAAACCATACATCATAGCATAACCCATGTAATAAAAATGGGAATGTTAAACATCGTGACATCATAAAACAATTCAAATAAGATAAAGGAATTCATAAAAATATATCCATCACAACATAGTCATATCAATGTAATAATAGGGGTAAAAACAGAACCTTTTATTATCTTAAATGGAAAATAATTTTTATAAAACACTTGAACTCCATTCTTGAGGAAAATATCCTTTCTACTTCAAAAACACTTCTCCTTTCTTAATATGTCATACAATTCTAAACTAAAAGAATTTGATTAAAAATAAACATGAAAACTTGTAAATAAAGCTTCTTGGAAATAATGTTTTAAAAATCCATTCATCCCGTATAAGTTAAAAAAACATTCTTTTCATAATTTTTTTCAGAAAAGTCAAAAAGTACCTCGTACGAAAAACGACAAAAGATTCTTTTCATATATTTTACTAAAAACTTACCAAAGGGTAAAATAGGTTTTAAAAAATTGTAGGTGGATGGAAATAATATTACATATTGAGGAAAAATGGATGTGGATGATAAAATAAACCCCAGTAAATACCAAAGTATAAGCAATCTCGGATATAAATGAGATTGTGATATTTCCCTTACCTTATGTCCGATATGCTTTGTACGTATCCGAACCTCCTCTTTTTGACGCGCCTTTTCTTAACCTCCACTTAAAGAACTAAGGATGGTCTTTGAAGAAGACGCGGACCTCTAGGATGATACTAGGGAAGGGGAGAATAGATTTTGGCAGGGGTTGGCTGAGCTGGAATGCTCAAATTGGTGTGAGGAGGAGACGGAGGAGGTGCCCTTTTATAAGGGAGGAGAGGGGCACCTTTGGGAAAACAAAAAATATTATTTTATTATAAAGTCAAGTTTGGTTTTAAATAGCTCCAAATTGATATATTTTGAAGCTAAGGTGGGGATAGGTCGAAATCCTCTCATCCAATAGGATTTAGGTTATTATTTTAACCTTATCAATTAGATTTAACTCTAAGTTAAATAATTTAACTTTTACCGTGTCTTTTTGTTTTCTTACACTATATGGTTAATAAACTTACTATATCAAGCCAAACGAACCCCAAGTTGTTTATTATTAATATATATAACCTTATCTAAGTCATTTTTCCGAACCTCAGATTTTTAGGAATAAAATAACAATTAATAATATAATATTTGTTTTAAAAACTAATTTATGTCAATTTTGACACTATTTGGTACATGATTTTTATGAAATTCATAAAAGAATGATAAGTTCTAACCAAGTTACTTAAATAAACAATAACAAGTCATATTAACCTAGAAAATTAGTGTAAGTCATAAAAAGGCTCAAATTACATTTATTTGGGCATTTATAACATCAATTATGTTAATATTTTCTTAAAAAGGTAATTACTGCATCATCGTTGTGTCATAAATAAATTATCTTATTTAATGTCTAAAAATTACAAATAAATTATCATTATGTAGGAAATCTTTTTATCTTTCTAATGAATATTTATAGTAGAATTTATCTTATGTATAACACTATATTAAAAATGATTTACTTATTAAGAATTGATTTTAACTATTTTAACCCTTCTTTAAATAAATTAATAATAAATGTCCTAATCTAATCCAAGTGGGCTTAAATGGTCATATTTTATTCCTAAGGTTTTTTTGGTCGAATTACACTTATCCAATTGAATTTAGACATGTTTTAGGGTAATAACAATATCATTTTTACTCTTAATTACCCTATTTACTTTTAACCGTGGTAAAAAAAAAGTCAAAAGTTACTATTCACCAAAAATTATTTTCATCTCATTGAACCACATTTTAGTCCTTGCTATTAACCGTGTCTCTCGGATTTTCAGAATTCCACTCACAGAAGCGGTAAAATTAAGTTTTATGAAAAATTCGTTTTTTTTAACTATCACTTAGTGGTTTCACTATTCATCAAAAAATGAAAGTTTCAGAAAAATACCAAAAATTAGGCCAAAGCTATATTTGATATTATGAATTCAAAAATGATGTATATTTTATAAAATTCAAAACACATCAGTTACATTTACTAATTTAAAAATTAATTCCCGTCATCAAAACAAATAACGTGTTTTTAAGAGATAATAACTATCAAAAGATTGACACTTGTTTATAACTGGTTTAAATGTAAAATTACATCCAATGACCAAAATTGTATTAAATTGTAAAAATATATTCTAAATATACTTTAAAACCACTCAAATTAATCATTTATCACTATTAATGATTTCTTTTAAAAAAGTTGTTTTTAATTAAAATTTAGTAATTTTCACTATTCATCAGAATATGAAAGTTATCGAAAAGTACCAAAATTTCACCCTAAGCTAATTTCGATATTCCGAATCCAAAAAATGAAGTCCATTTTGGAAAATAAAATTTACAAAAGTTCAAAAAGTGGTTAGTACTATTCATAACGGCTAGTTTTAATAATATTTTAATAGCCTATCGTTGTTTAGTGAAAACTCGGTATTGCATACTACACACGCTATCGAGGAAGGTCGTGATTGCGTGTAATGCAAGGCAAGTCAAGGATGCGTGTTGTGCAAGCTCCTTTTGGTGTAGTGTACAACACAGGACATTAAATAAAAAGAATATTTTTCATAAAATCTCGGGGTGTTACATTCTACCCCCCTTAAAATGAATTTCGCCCTCGAAATTCGTCTAGGTTATAAATGGTTTACTATTCGAAAGTTTCTTTGATAGAAACCCACATTGTAAAAAGGAATACCAAAACCAATCTTTAAAAACAAAAGTATGAAACGTAACGGTTACCCAAATAAACTATTCACTGGGTTTCCACATAGGTGAAAACATGGATATGGAAGAGAAATCTAACCATCATGTTCTGATGGGGAGTGGTAGAGAACATGGCTATGGAAAAGCCAACAATCACAAAGCCATAAATTTGTGACGATCTAAGGTACCATCTGATTCATCAGATATAAGATCACTAGGACAACATTTTTGGTTTTCAAGATCGTTTCCCTAAAGTTGATGAAATTGGAATTAGAAGAAATACTTTCATGATTTCGTTATAGTCTCACTGTTGGTCGTTCTTCGGACAATTTCCAGTTCATCTCTTAAATAAATGAAGCTGAATTTGTCATTCGTGATGTGATAGCAGATCATGTGATAGAATGATGGGTCATCCCATCTGTCTCAAACAAAAGGTTAGAAAAGTTATCAAAAAATTCATAAGTCCATCTATAGTGAGATTAATCATATATGGTTCCTAAAATGGAATTATACTTCATATATCATACTAATTAATATAATAAAACTAGTTTATACTAAACAGGGACTTCCTGTAGGCCAGTGGTAGGTGATAAAGGCCAGTCGCACTTCAGTTGTGGGTTCGATTCCCATAGCCTTGTCTGACGCGATGGGCTGTCGCCCGTCCTGCAGGTTGTCCTTTTTCTAAAGCTATATTACTATAACATCCCATCAAAAATATCAAAAAATGTTTTATCCTTAAAAAATACTAACTTATGTCCAACATAATCCATTCCAATCTTTAGGCTTATCTAAAATACTTCGGTCCAATCTCATAGTATAAAGAAAATGATCACGTGAATGCCATCATTTATCCCCCATATCTCATAAGATATATCTTGTTGGTCAAATTACAAACATGTGAATAACTTAATCATATATTCTCTTGAAGAATGAATATCCATTGAACCTTAGTGAAAACATGAATGCGGTTAAAAGTTAACACTTTCCACATACCAAAATCTTCAAAATTCTATATCCTCAAACCATGATATCACATAGTCCTTATATCAATCATGAGCTCATGAATATTATCAAACATATTAGATTCTCTTTATCCCTTCATTATATGCATATCATCTGCTTTCCAAAAATATTTCAATCACTTTTCATGGTTACCGATGCCATAAAATTATTGAAAACCACAATAGACCAAAACATAAATATTCCAATATTCCACGATACTATATACAACATTATTCTGGAATCCCCTTACATAAACACTTAATCATTCCACCACATCGTTTTCATATTCAACATTGCCAATGGTGATCGCATATGACTTCCCTTTGTCATTTTACTTAAGTGGTTGCTCATTTCGATCATCACTAACCCTTGGATTAGGGCATTTATTAGCATAATGCCCCATTTCCTTGCACTTGAAGCATTGAAGTGTTGGTGGTGCGTTCTCTACAGTGTTTTATTTATTCACATCATTAGAAACCCTTTTTCCATTACTTCGACACTCAGCTGCTCGATGACCTTCTTTTCCACACTTAAAACATTTTCTAGTCCCTTTAAGACAATCTCCACCATGCTTCTTTCCACACTTTGTGCATAAGGAAACATTCATCTTCTTTTCACCATTATACTGAGATTTCTCCTTGAACTCCATCTTTTGTTTCTTGTCAAAACCATGAGATGGATATGTAACACCAACTTCCATTTATACCTTGATAGCACAACACACAATTTCTTCATAGCTACTAAAGTGTCTTATAGCTAATGCCCTTCGAAGACTTGGTTTTAAGCCACTGAAAAATTGATCAACTTTATTTTCAGGTTGGATGGTAATGCCAGATGCATACCTTGCAAGGCTTGTAAAATTCACTTCGTATATACCAACAGATTCATCATCCTTCTGTTTCATCTCAAGAAATTACTTTTCCATCTTTTTTCAAATAATACGAGGTAAGTACTTACTGAAAAACAAGTTCTTGAACTCATACCATTCCATGGAATCAATTTCATCTCTTGGCCTCGTATTATTGATAATATTCCACCATTTTTCAGCTTCACCTTCCAAACAATATACTACTAAGATGACTTTATCATGTTCAGAACATTGAAGAACTGAAAATATCTTTTCAGTGGTACTGATCCATTGTTCAGCAACAAGTGGATCGGAAGACCTACTGAAAGAAGGTGGACGTTGCCTCATGAAGGACTCAACAGAATATTGTTCCCTTCTATGCTCATTTGGAAGTCCAGAATGATTTATAGCCTGTGTAAGTATAACAATAACATTTTGCACTCCATCTCCCATAACATTTGTTTGTTCAGGAGGAAAATCATTGCATTGTCCATTGCATTGATCAACACGGTTCCTTCGGGTTCCAGCCATCGTCTAAAACCCAAAAAGAATAGTGTGAGAGGCAAAAATCATGCTAGGGAAAACAACATAATAAAGGGGGAGTATCCTCAATATCTAACATCTTAGGTTAAATTCTATGATCGTTACCATAGTTCTAGGACTGTATCCTATACGTATATTTATCCTCAGGGACATCCCTAGACATATCATAAAAATATCTCTGGGGATCTCACTAACATTTATCATCCTAGTTTCCGAAGGTTGACTAAACCTTTCCTCTGATACCAACTGTAGAGACCCTAAGCTTGACGTACATGGACATTACATTACTTTTTCGGAATACTTAGTACATTACAAAAACACACACACAAGGACCGTAATAGTTTAGTGTCTTTAGAAACTCGGAATGTAATCATCTAATCATGGTGAAAGATCTTCAACATCTCCCATAAAGATCTTCCTTTTTTTCTTACCTAAAACCTTTCTTTATATCCTGGGGAAAACAAAAACATAAAAGGGTGAGCTCAAATGCTCAGTAAGGGTAAACAAAAGAAATATCAATCACATCATCTCCATAAGAACATATCTTTTGGAAATCTTAACCTGCAAAAGAGATCATAATTTCATAACATGGGATAAATCATAGTAGTGAAATGTAATCCCAATAGTCATAACTTAAAACATGAAACTTTGTGGAATACACACATAATCATAGAGAATAATTTATTATTAGTCAAGACTCATTGCCAAGACTGTCTTAGTGGACAAATTCCATTTCTGAACCGAGTTCACATCTCATTTAAGTACTGTTTCACTGAACCAGTATAACCTACCGTTCCATCCATGTCTATCTCATGAGATATAAAATCTTTACCCAATGCATTGGAGGGAGATATAGGTCCCACCCATCTCATAATGATTCCATTCTTATGTGTTCCACAAAATCATAAACCATACATCATAGCATAACCCATGTAATAAAAATGGGAATCTTAAACATCGTGACATCATAAAACAATTCATATAAGATAAAGCAATTCATAAAAATATATCCATCACAACATAGTCATATTAATGTAATAATAGGGGTAAAAACAGAACCCTTTATTATCTTAGATGGAAAATAATTTTTATAAAACACTTGAACTCTATTCTTGAGGACAATATCCTTTCTACTTCAAAAACACTTCTCCTTTCTTAACACGTCATACAATTCTAAACTAAAAGAATTTGATTAAAAATAAACTTGAAAACTTGTAAATAAAGCTTCTTGGAAATAATGTTTTAAAAATACATTCAACCCGTATATGTTAAAAAAACATTCTTTTCGTACTTTTTTCAGAAAAGTCAAAAAGTACCTCGTATGAAAAACGACAAAAGATTCCTTTCATATATTTTACTAAAAACTCACCAAAGGGTAAAATAGGTTTTAAACAATTGTAGGTGGATGGAAATAATATTACATATCGAGGAAACATGGATGTGGATGACAAAATACACCCCAGTAAATACCAAAGTATAAGCAATCTCAGATAAAAATGAGATTGTGATATTTCCCTTACCTTATGTCCGATATGCTTTGTACGTATCCGAACCTCCTCTTTTTGACGCGCCTTTTCTTAACCTCCACTTAAAGAACTAAGGATGGTCTTTGAAGAAGACAAGGACCTATAAGATGATACTAGGGAAGTGGAGAAGAGATTTTGGTAGGGGTTGTCCGAGCTTGAATGCTCAAATTGGTGTGAGGAGGAGAGGGAGGAGGTGCCCTTTTATAAGGGAGGAGAGGGGCACCTTTGGGGAAACTAAAAATATTATTTTATTATAAAGTCAAGTTCGGTTTTAAATAGCTCCAAATTGCTATATTTATAAGCTAAGGTGGGGATCGGTCGAAATCCTCTCATCCAAAAGGATTTAGGTTATTATTTTAACCTTATCAATTAGATTTAACTCTAAGTTAAATAATTTATATTTTACCGTGTCTTTTTGTTTTCTTACACTATATGGTTAATAAACATACAATATCAAGCCAAACGAACCCCAAGTTGTTTATTATTAATATATATAACCTTATCTAAGTCATTTGGCTGAACCTTAGATTTTTAGGAATAAAATAACAATTAATAATACAATATTTGTTTTAAAAAATAATTTATGTCAATTTTGACACTATTTGGTACATGATTTTTATGAAATTCATAACAGAATGATAAGTTCAAAAAAAGTTACTTAAATCAACAATAACATGTCATATTAACCTAGAAAATTAGTGTAAGTCATAAAAAGTCTCAAATTACATTTATTTGGTCATTTATAACATCAATTATGTTAAACTTTTCTTAAAAAGGTAATTACTGCATCATCATTGTGTCATAAATAAATTAAATTATTTAATGTCTAAAAATTACAAATAAAATATCATTATGTAGGAAATATTTTTATCTTTCTAATGAATATTTATAGTCGAATATATCTTATGTATAACCCTATATTAAAATATATTTACTTATTAAGCATTGATTTTAACTATTTTAACCCTTCTTTAAATAAATTAATAACAAATGTCCTAATCTAATCCAAGTGGGCTTAAATGGTCATATTTTATTCCTAAGGTTGTTTTTGTTCAAATTACACTTATCCAATAGAATTAGGACATGTGTTAGGGTAATAATAATATCATTTTTACTTTTAATTACCCTATTTACTTTTAATCGTGGTAAAAAAAGTCAAAAGTCACTATTCACCAAAAATTATTTTCATCTCATTGAACCACATTTTAGTCCTTGATATTAACCGTGTCTCTCGGATTTTCGAAATTCCACTCATAGAAGCGGTAAAATTATGTTTTATGAAAAATTCAGTTTTTTTAACTACCACTTAGTGGTTTCACTACTCATCAAAAAATGAAAGTTTCCAGAAAAATACCAAAAATTAGGCCTAATATATATTTGATATTATGAATTCAAAAATGATGTCTATTTTATCAAATTCAAAACATATCAGTTAAATTTACTAATTTAAAAATTAATTCCTGTCGTTAAAACAAATAGCGTGTTTTTAAGAGATAATAACTATCAAAAGATTGACACTTGTTTATAACTGGTTTAAATGTGAAATTACATCCAACGACCAACATTGTATTAAATTGTAAAAATATATTCTAAATATACTTTAAAACCACTCAAATTAATAATTTATCACTATTATTTATTTCTATTAAAAAATTTGTTTTTAATTAAAATTTAGTAATTTTCACTATTCATCAGAATATGAAAGTTATCGAAAAGTACCAAAATTTCACCCTAAGATAATTTAGATATTCCGAATCCAAAAATGAAGTCCATTTTAAAAAATAATATTTACAAAATTTCAAAAAGTTGTTATTACTATTCATAACAGCTAGTTTTAATAATATTTTAATAGCATATCATTGTTTAGTGAAAACTCGGTATTGCGTACTACACACACTATCGAGGAAGGTCGTGATTGCGTGTAATGCAAGGCAAGTCAAGGATTCGTGTTGTGCAAGCTCCTTTTGGTGTAGCATACAACACAAGACATTAAATAAAAAGAATATTTTTCATAAAATCTCGGGGTGTTACAGAGTAGCCTCCATGAAAGTGGTTTCCTGAAAGGCTTCGCTGACGGTTGGACCTAAGACATCATCATAAGAGGAATTAGAAAATGATTCAATACAAGGAGATAGACTTATTTCATGTAAACAAAGGAAATCAATCTCATCCTGACTTAAACATCCATCAAATATTCCTTGATGTTCTATGGATTCATTATCAATAATTCCTATCATGTTTACTTCATGAATGTCCTCATCATCCCTTATTTGTGAGATTTCATTATAGATGATCAAGTCTAGACTCATCTTTCCAAATGTGATGGTCATGTTCCCATTTTGGACTTGGATAACAGAGTTGATTTTTTGAAGGAAGGGACAACCAAGGATAATTGGGGTTTTATCCTTATTTCCAATGTTTGGATGGTTGTCAAGGACAATGAAGTAGGTTGGGTAGATGAAGTTTTCAACCGTTACCATAACATACTTTAAAATACCCTTTGGAACCCTAATGGTATGATCATAAAGTTGAAGTGTGACAGATGTGGGTTGGAGCTCTTTTAGGCCTAACTGGTAGTACATAGCATAAGGGATGAGATTGAAACTATCACCTAGGTCACACAAGGCCTTGACAACTTTTCTCTCTCCTAGTATAACATTGATGTAAGGGTAACCAGGGTCTTTCAACTTAGGAGGAATGGTACATTGAATTGTGCTAGTCACATTAGCTGCCAAAAGGACTTGGTTTTTATGTGAAAATTTTCTTTTAAAAATGAACAAGCCCTTAAGGTACTTTGAGTAGGAAGGTATGGTTTGGAATGCATCGATAATGGTAATTTTCAACTTAACTTGTGAGAATATTTCCCTCAATTTTTCACTCAATTCTAGCTTGGGTTTTCCCCTTATGCATTGAGGAAATGGTGCAAGGTGTGGGGATTTTTGTTGAAGAGTTGTTTCTTTGACAATGTTATCATGTTTTTTAGTTTGATAATTTGGTTGATTTTAATTTTCATCCAATTTAGAATCTTAAAATGGGTTATAAATTAGTTGTTTAGGTTTCTCAACTTATTCACCACTTCTTAAAACATTCATAAGCTTTAGTTGTTCATGAGTTGTTTGAGTGAAACTTAACTCTCCCCTTGATGATGAGGATGGTACCTCCTGAGTAAGCATCGATGCCTTTCCAGTTTTTATTGTTGGAAGTTCTTGTTTTAGGGAAGATAATTCCAAGTTCATCTTTTCCATTTGTTTTCATTGTTGTTCTAGTAGGCTTTGTGGAACAATTTGGGTTGGTGCTTGAGAATATTGTTTTATCCCAGGGGGATATTTTGGAGGAGGGATCGTATATTTAAAATGGATCGGTGGATATTGGTATTGGATAGGTTGGGTTTGAGACTAGTTATGGGTTTGGTAGGTTTAATGGGGGTAATGATCTTTTCTACGTGGCTGGCTAGGTTGTTGGTTATCTTTCCAGCGGAAGCCTGGGTGGTCATTAAACCTTTGGTTGAAGGTGTTTTGGTATTCAGGATTTTGAAAGATCAAAGCATTTACTTCCACTAGGGGTCCTCCTAAAATAACATCTTTGATAGATGGAATGTTTGGGAAATTGTCTGTCTTATGGTTATATTTGTCACATATTGTGCAAACAAGTTCTACAGTTTAGATTTCATTGAATTTCCTAAGGTCTATCCCTTCAACCTTACTAGAGAGTGCTACGTGTTTATCCTTAAAGATTTCCACTTCTATAATTGTATTAATTCTAGTAGTTCATTGTGAATTTTCAGAATATGGTGAAGTTCCCCATGTTTGGTTTTGTATATCAAGGCTTTCAAGATACTCATAAGCATCATTTGGGGATTTGTTTTTAACGGTTCCATTACAGATCAAGTAAATGAATTGTTTATTCCCCGGACCCAACCCTTCATAAAAAATCTTAACTTGTTCAAGAATAGAAAAATTATGGTGTGGAACTATGTTTAGAGTGTCCTTGAACCTCTCCCATGTTTCATAGAATGACTCTCCCTCATTTTCAAAAAATGTTTTGGATGCTATTTTTAAGTGCAATTGTTTTGTGGTGGGGAACGTATTCTTTGTAGAATTCTTTTTGTAATTGGTCCCAAGAGTTTATGGATCATGGTATCATATCGTTTATCAAATTCTTAGCTCTATCCTTTAATGAAAAACAAAGTATACTCATCATATCCGATTCTAGTTGATGTGGGGGACACATGGATTCAACAATGTCATTGAACTCTTTAATGTGAAGGTAGGGAATCTCGGACTCCATTCCATGGAATGTGGGAAGATGGTTTAGGAAATGGGGTTTAAAGATGTAGTTGGCATCTCTTATAGAGTTCTCTCTAAATAATTATGGGGAATTGGTCCAGGTAGGTGTGAGGTAGTCATTAATGGTTTGATCGACCGCATTCCCCATGTTTGGGGTAGCCTCATTTGGATTTCCATTTTGGTTTCCACCTCTGTTTATGAGTTGGTTTCATTGAAGATATTCCATTGAAATGGGATCAATTTTTGAATCTGGAGTATTAAGAGTGTTAGGATCTAATGGAAAGAGTTCCCTTGGGGTAATTGACTCCAGAACACCAGGACTATCCACCCTAACTAGACAGTTTGATTGATCACGAGTGTAGGAAGACATGCGCCAAAAGAAAAAAACGAGAAAGGGAAAAGAGAAGAGATCTTGGGTGAGAATAGAACAAATGGGGGAGAATAGAATGAGTGTTGAGATTACTTATTTAGGTCCCCGACAACAGTTCCATAGTTTGATTCACGCTCAAAGTTATCCATGAGATGAAGGTAGAACGGTCCTTGTAGTTTAGCTTGGGTTGTCGAATCCTCAGAGACCTAAGAAGTAACCTACAAACACGTACATTATATGGATAGTTTTTTGCTATGAAGTGGAAAACATGGGTTGATTTTAGATGGGTTTAAGGTATAACAAACAGATTTATGTTAATTCAAATTAAGATAATGAGTTGATCCTAGGTTATCGCTTGGGGTGGATTGGATGAATTCCTTCTTTAATGATTTCAATTTCTTATATTTGAGATGGGTTCATTTAAGAAGATCAAACAACATCATCACTTACTGGTTTAATACCTAAACAATTTAATACTAATCACCTATACACTTTAAGGATCAATGCTTTGAGCACTTCAAGGTAAAGGTTCATATTAGCAGTTGAAGTGCGTGGCCTTAAATTCAACAAGGACGATGGAGTTTAAAAATAATCAAATAAAAATCTCAATTCAAGAAGTTATTAGACATTAATGGGTTGATAAATAAAATCAAACCCATACCCTTGATACTCACTCGGATCAAACCATATGTAGGTTATTCCTCCATTGATGGTATGGTTTCAATGGAAGCGGGAAGTAGACTGCTGAGGGAGGAATTGAAGAAGTAAAGAAAACAATAAAAAGAAAATGATCACTCCACCATTGTGTGAATAATTTTACAAGGTTTGGTGTGAATAAATTCACACCTTGAGGAAATAGTATCAAAGTGAGATGGATAATAACATAATAATAAGAGAATACGATCTTTTATTAAGAAACAATGATGAATTAAAACAACTTACATGTGGAAGACAAACTTGAGACAACAAAATTGCAGCATAACATTACAATGAAAGAAAGCTCAAAAGATGGTCAAATCCTATACCAACACTTCCTTAAATATAAAATTTTTAATCATTGGGTCGATCTTACAATAGTGGAAGTCACTTCAATTAATGGTGGTGGGCCTAGGTGGGAGGAATGTTAAGAGAGAGTAGAATTTTTCACCCTTGACCCGAGGTGGCAGCCAACTTGCTTCCACCAAACTGAGGTGCCGGGAATACCTTCTAGATGGAAGAATTGTAGTGGGCCATAGAAGAATAAAATGAATCTACGGATGTCCCCTAGTCTTAGGTAATGTTTCATCCCAAAATAGTGCATGGTTTATGGGATATGTGTAAAATTGTGGGCTGTTAATCTGGGCCTCAAATTCTGGCCCAGAATTTTATCTCCAAATTGGGCCGCCTGAATAACCACCATGAGAGCCGAATTAGCATTGTCTCTTGAATAATTATTTGTTCCTCTATATTTCCTATAACATGCAACGATATTTGGGCTTCATTGGGATGGTATGTTAGGCCCCACATTCTCATCAGTGGGCTGGTGTCCAATCTGCCTTCTCCAGAATTGTTTCTTTTCATCACAAAATATCTTCATCTTCCTTTATAAATCCTACATTGATCCCTAAATTAAAAATGTTCATATTGAAGTTTAGATAAATTTACAAAAAATAAAAATTAAATTTGGAAAAATAAATTTCTTAATATTTGATGAATCATTGGGACTAAATTGGTGTACGTTAGGCATGAAGTGCATGAATAATGAGAATGGATGTTCAAAATTAAAATTCACTAACTCAGGCCCATAAGATCAAAAATAAACATTTAATACCATTAAAATGTAATTAAAATTTGTATTTTTATTGTATAATAAGATATATATAATATTTATATTTTCTCTATACTTCAGTATTTTTCATTTATATCATACCTTTATGGTTTCCATAATGGATAAATATGATAATTTCATTTGAGGAAGTGCGGACTACCACCCCCACAAAGTGACAAGACTCATTCATGCCATATGTGGAACATATAAAGGATAAAATTAATGATATTATATATGATATTATACTGGAATTATAATATACCTATGTAACATTATTTTTTCATTCCATGAAATATGAAATAGAAATGAAAGTAGCGTTCATGCGTACATACGGCTTACCATCCCCATGAATAGTGCATTTCTTTTCATACCTCCAAATGTTTATACTATTATAAATACATATATATAATAGATATATATTATATATATGATATCTAAATCATGAATATAATTCTGTATATAAAAGAATTTTGACCACATGAACAACTTGTAATTATAAGAAGTTTATTTTTTACTCAAGTACCTAACATCGACAAAATGACCATTATTAACATAAGTGATTGAATATTATTTATAATATGGTAATAAGTGATATAAAAGGAATAATAAACATGAAAAAGTTTATTAATAAAGTAGAAATTAAATTTATTTTATTATTCAAGAGATTAAAGAAGGAACGGGTCAAATCGGACAAGAGGTAAGAGGTTTTCATCTCACTTTTTATTCCCGTGAGATTCTTGCTATATTTGTGACTATTTATTTTTGTGTTTTGTATGTACTTCCCCTGATTGTATTATTAGTGTAATATACTTTAATTTATAGGTATTTAAATCATCATTGTATGATCCTTCCTTCATAGGGTGTATGTTTTGTATGTCACCAAATTGGTAATGGAACTTTTTGCTGTACTCTTTTAGCTAAAGACTACTTTTATGTTATGTTTTAAATTTAAAATTTCTTATTTTGGGATGTGTTATTATATATCCTTATTGCTATAAATTTTTTTTCCATGTGATGAGAGACCATTTTCTCTCTCATCAACTCATTTTTTTTATTTTTAAAGCGACGCCGTTAGGCTATCGAATTTCTGTAAGAGAACTTCTTAACCCAATTTAAATTCATTGGGTTAGACTTATATTTCGTGATTATTTCATTCTATGAATATGTGCAAATGACCTGTGATTTTTTACACTTAGTATCCACTAATAATGGTTGTATTCTTATTTTTCTTCAAAAATAATGTCATTGATTTTTCCTTAATTTAAAGATATGATCTTTGTAAGGGACTTTGTTTAAATTTCTTTTCATTGAGGCACATTTTGATTTATATACGACTTTCTTTTATATGGTGTATAAACCCATTTTATATTTAATTTTGATTAATGTGAAACTTCTTTCTATGAATAGGTTTACTAAATGAACAAAAATAATGTTTCTTTTTAACGTACACAGTGACAACAACCTTTCTGCCGCCACAAGTATTATTTTATCATTGGCTTCCTTATCAAGTCATAATGTTTTTAAAAGAAAAAAAACATCCATATACTCTTTTCAGGTATTTGGGTATTGAAAATGGTTTTGTTAACGGATTTATTATGTCAATATATTGAAATGAAATATTATGATTGCAATGTGGAAATTTTATATTTTCTTTATGATTCTATTATGTTTTAGGACTATGTTATGGTTCTTGGGCATTTTTTACATATAAATGTAGGTTTGTGATAAAAATAGGGTGGGTGAGCCTGAGATAGCTCTCAATGCATTGATTAACATGAAATAGGTAAATTTTAATGTTTCTCTTTATAGATTTAGGGAATATATTGTTATGGGTATTCCAAATGTAACTCCCTATGTAGCTATGAAAGCTACAACATAAGTATGTTATGGATTCCAAATGTTACCTTTCTGATTTATGACTTATGTGTATTATTAATAAATATTATGATTTCATAAGGTAAGTTATGATTGAAAAGTATGGTTTCATTGATTTGTATTTATTGATGCGATAATTTTTTCTTTAGTTATTTTATAACCCTTAATTTTCTTTTTATGCTCATCACATGTTTTGAAATGTTTTTTACAGGACATAAAGAATGTATATGGTCAATGATGTGATCATTGAAAAGTAATGTTGTCAAAAACATATAACTAGAAAAGTTTATTTTTTAAGAGTTTTTATTTTGTGAAAAAATGGAAACTGAGCGGAAGTGTCTACTTCTTAATTTTTTGAGATGTAATATTTCTGGCCTAATTATCTGAATCTCTAAACTGGAAAAGATCCTCAATGTGAATTATTCACTTAATTCAAGATTATGTAATGTTTAAGGCCAGGTCCTTATATTTGGTATCAAAGGTAGGTTTATATAAATCTATAGGTTAGGGTGCTATTTATGAATAAGTGACAAAACCCTAATGGTTAGAATAATAGAAAGAGTCATAGTTATTTTAGAGGTGATAAATGGTTATTACATTTTGGGGTGAAAAATGAAAGTTGCTACACAACATTTGAGGATAAAATAATTTATGGTTATTTTTGAATAATTTGTCTAATTATTTTTTGGAATGTTATGAAATTATATATTTTTTGAAAAAGGACAACATGCAGACCATGTGACAACCCGTTGTGTCAGACAAAGCTATGGGAATCAAAACCAAAACCAAAGTGATATTGGGATTTATCACCTACCACTAGACTTCGTGAAGCCCCGGTTAGTATAAATAATTCTTTTTAGTTAAATGATTTTATGAATCAAGAATAAGATGATTTTGGATTTTATTTTTTGTAAAATGGGCATCATTAGTATTGGAAAATGATTTGGTGATTAAGTGATAAAGGTTATTTTGGAATACATTCTCTCTTTTGGGAACACTATATGCTTAATGAAAATAGAATACTCTGGGATTGAATTTGTAGAGTAATGGTTGAAATATTATTTTGGAAGAATCTATGTTTTTTGTTATGGACAGAATGTGATTTGGGTTATTTGTGGAAATGATTAACCTATCATAGAGAATATGTGATTAGGTTAATTACACTTCGGTTTGATAAATTAAGATTAGTCGATGTTCATGGAGATAAATTTTAAGATTTATTGTGGAAGACTATGTGATTAAATCCTTCAGAGTTTTGGGTTTCAATATTAGTATGTATTTTTTTGAATAATTTTAAGGAAAATTGAATTTTTAATGGTCTTTCTTGAACTTTGGGTACTTTTTGTTGAATTTTGGGGAATAAGAGTAGTATTTCTTTTTATAAATGATTATCATTTTAGGTATTATCAGTTCTCAGATTTACCAAATTTGGTTTTGTTTAATGTATAAAGATAGAATAAATATATGGTTCATATTTTGTAGATCATGTTATTATTTAGAAGATGATTTTAGATATTTTGGTGTGTCCAAGTCAACAATAATACTCATCGTTTGGAGAAAAGATGAGTTTTTGGTATAAATTTAGTAAAGGATGAAAGTCTACATGACAAGTAAGTATGTGTCCTTCTGTTCTTACTCAAGATCAAAAATAAATTCCTCAACTTTATGAAAAGAAACTTAAAATAAAAATATTTTCTCTTTACTTTTCCTATATGGAAACCAATAACCATTTAACCCATCACAAATTTTTGGTTTTTTTATTAACTTTTTCTTAATCATGTTCTCTATCACTCTACATCAGAATTTGACACTTAGTTTCTTCTCTATATCCATGTTTTCATGGAATCCAAGTATGGGTTATCTCAGGTGACCTTTGTACTTCTCTTTCTTTATTTTAAAGTGATAGTTTTATTTAAAAATTTTCTGATGTGGGACTTCCAATGATGTTTTCATGCCCAATTTTAAAATTGCAAGGATGTAATTTCTAAAATGGGGGAAGGATATAACATCCTAGGAAAATAAAGAATATGGGATTTTCAAATTTATTAATATTTTTGAATTAAATATTAATTTTATTTTAAATGGGATTCAATATTCAATGGCGTACCAGACACGAAAAAATGGGTTTTTTGAAGTCTTATATTGCACACAATGCTGGGTCATACTAAATAATAATAATAATATATTATTATTTTAAATGGTAGTCAACTACTAGTCATTTTAATGGCAGGAATGAACGTAACTAACTACAATATGATTGTACATATTTTTTAAATGTTTTTAAATTTATCGAATAAAAGTTAGAGGTTTAAAATGTGAATATATCTAATAGTAATCATAAATACTCTAATTTTTTTAAAGGTCGATTTACAACCTTTTGATGGAAATCCCTCTTTAAATATAGTTTGGTCACTTTTATATGTTCTATTTGACAAAATAAAATTCTTCAGTAGAATCGGGACATCAAAATTTACTTTGGTTATTTTTTAGGTATTTTTCTGATAAAGTTCATTTTTAATGAATTGTGAAAAATACTACATCTTAATTCAAAACCGCCTTTTATTCTAATTTATTTATATTTTTAGATTATATTTTTAAATATTTTTAAATAGTAATTATATTTTATTTTGAAAATTTAATCCAATTTTGGTCATTGAAAGTAATTTCACTTTGAAATTTGACGTAGACAAGTGTCAATATTTTAATAGTTATTATATCTTAAAAACATGCCTTTTGTTTTGACAAAGGGAATTAATTTTTAAATTAATTAATAGAACATCTATATTTTGAATTTGGAAAAATAGGAAATTTTTTTGAATTTGGAATATAAAATATATCTTAGGACTAATTTTTAGAATTTTTCTGAAAACCTACAATTTTTGATGAATAGTGAAAACTTGTAGTAGTAGTTAAAAAAAATAAACTTTTCATTTAAATAAAATTTTACCACTTCTATGAATTGAATTTTCAAAATTTGATATACATGGTTGTTATCAATAAGAAAAATTTGGTTCAATAAGATTAAAATAATTTTTGGTGGATAGTAACATTTGACTTTTATTTACCACGGTTAAAGGTAAATAGGGTAATTAACGGTAAAAATAATATTATAATAATATAAAATTAGATTAACACTTTTACTAACCTTATTGATAGTAATGGAAGACCAATAAAATCATTGGGTAAGACTTTTGGCCATTGAAATCCATTTGGGTAAGATAACAACATTAATAAATTTTTATTTAAAGTAAAAAGAAAAATATCATAAACATGTATTATTTTTCTCAATAAATTAATACGGGGTTATATAATTGATATATTTGACTATAAATACTCCTTATAAATCTAAAAACATTTCTTACATCGTGGTATTTTATTTATAATTTTTAGACCTAAAATAAATAAAATTATTTATGACACAATAATGATGCGTTGTTTACCTCATTAACGAATTAAATAAATAAATAAGATTATAAAAATTAAAAAATATCCAAAACATGACCAATTATTATTTAATTATTTTATTTCCAACAAGAGTCATCTTATATTTGACTTTAATAAGTTTTGGTCCTTTACAAACCGAAAATCATTATATAATAAAATAAATTTTTCAATCTTTCCTAAAGAGACCCTCCTCCCCCTTATAACAACACCTCACCTATAACCCATTACTAACACCTCTAAAGCCACTTGGCTCATAGAAACTATACACAAATAATCTCTCAATACCCCCTCTCTTCCACCTAGGATTCTTACCTTTGGCAGAAGGCATTTCAAGAAATCCTTTTGGTACAAACCAAAGGGAGTTATGATTTAAAGGTAACATCTTCTCTTAAGTTCTTTTCTATTATTTTACTTCTCTTACCCCCTAAACACTTATTATTATTATTTTTATAACAAAAAAAGAATCCTAAATATACTATATTGTTTATATGATAAGGATTCAAAATACACAAACACACACCTCCATCTAATGGGTAAAGAACATATTGTTTTTGTGGACGGTGAACTACTACCTCACGAAATGATGATTGTTCAATATCATCCTACCACTTCTTATGGTGTAAATTAAGATAGAACTATTTTTACATGTGATATATATTATATTTATATTGTCTCTATACTCCTGTATGGTTCATTTATATTATACCTTTATAGTTTCTAAAAAGGGTAAATACGATAATTTCATTTGAGGAAGTGCGAACTACCGCCCCATCAATGTGATATGACTCATTCATTCCATACAAGGAACATATAAAGGATGTAATTAATGAAATTATATATGAAATTATAATGTTATTATCATATACCTATGTATGATTCTGTTTTCATTCCACTAAAAATGAAATATAAATGAAAGTAGCGTTCATGCGAACATAAGACTTACCATCTCCATGAACGGTGAATTTCATTTCTTACCTCCAAATGTTATGTACTATTGTAAACACATATATATACTGGATATATATGATATATATGATATCTAAATCATGAATATCATTCTGTAGATAATGGAATTTTTACCACATGAACAACTTGTAATTATAAGAAATTTATTTTTGACTCAAGTACCTAATATCGAAAAAACAAAAATTATTAAATTAAATGATTACATAATGTTTAAATATGGTAATAAGTTATATAAAAGGATTAATAAACTTGAAAATGTTCTTAAGAAAGTATAAATTAACTTTAGTTTATTATTCATGAGATTAAATAACGAGTGTGTCAAGTCGGACAAGAAGTAAAGGGTTTTCATTTTACTTTTTATTCCTATGAGATTCATGATATATTTTCACATATTTCCTTCTGTGTGGTGTATATACTGACAATAATTGTATTATTTGTGTAATATACATTAATTTATGGGTATTTACAACTTCATTTTATGATCCTTCTTTCATGGGATGTATGTTATGTATGTTACCAAATCAGTAAGGGAACTTTTTACCATACTCTTTAGCTAAAGACTACTTTTATGTTATGTATTTTAAATTTAAAATTTTGTATGTTGGGATGTGTTATTATATATCATTATTTCTATGAATTTTATTTCCTTGTGATGAGAGATGTTTTTATCTCTCATCAACTCATTTTGTAAATTTAAAAGCGATGACGTTAGGTTGTCCAATTATTGTAAGAGAACTTCTTAACCCAATATCAATTCTTTGGGTTAAACTTTTTCTTCTTGATTATGTCATGTTATGAATATTTGTGAATGAACTATGCTTTTTTTACACTTAATATCCACTTTTATTGGGTGTATTCTTATTTTTCACACATAATTATGTCATTGATTTGTTCTTAATCTTAGGATATGATATTTTTAAGGGACTTCATCTCAATATCCTTTCATTAAGGCATATTTTCATTTATTCAAGAAATTATTTTATATGGTGTATAAACCCCTTTAACAATTCATATCCTTCCAAGTGAATCTTTTTTCGATGAAGCATTTTACTAAATGAAAAAAAGAATGTTCCTTTTGAATGTACCCGGTGAAAATGACCTTTCCACCGCCACAGGTATTATTTGATCTTTAGCTTCCTTAACAAGACGTAATGTTTTTAAAAGAAAAATAAATACCATATACTAATTTTATGTATTTTGGTATTGAAAATAGTTATGTTAATGTATTTATTATGTCAATGTATTGAAATTACATATTGTGATTTCAATGTGGAAATTTTATCTTTCCTTTATGTTTTTCTTATGTGTTATGACTATATTAAGGTTATTGGGAATTATTTACGTATATGGGTGGTTTTGTGATAAATCTAGGGCAGGTGAATGCGAGATATCTCTCCAATGAAATGGGTTGTGTGATAGAGGTAAACATTAATTTTTCTCCTAAGATATATAGGAAGTATACTATGATGGGTATTCGAAATGTAACTCCCTACGTAGCTGTGAAAGCTATAAATTAAGTATGTTTTGGCTTCCACAAGTTTCCTTTGTGATTTATGATTTATGTTTGTTATTTATAAATCTTATGATTTAATAAGGTATGTTTTTATTAAAAATTATAGATTCATTTATTTTTATTTATTGAAGGGGTAACGGTTTCATTCATGATTTTATAATGCTTATTGAGATTTTTATGCCCATCCAAAGTGTTGAAATGTTTTTCATAGCACTTAAAGTTAAATTGGGTGGAAGATGGGGTTAAGGAAAAGTCATGTTATCTAAAACATGGAACTATAGAAGTTTCTTTTTTATGTTTATTTATTTTATGAAAAAAGAGGAAACTGAGCCGAAGTGTCTACTTTGGAATTTTTGAAATGTAATAGGTATGGCCTAATTCTCTAAATATCTAATCCTGAAAAGATCCTCAATGTGAATTATTCACTTAATTCATGATTATGTAATGTTTAAGGCTGGGTCCTTATATATTATGTGGATTTTTATGAAGATACACTGACATTGACTAGGTTATGATGGAAAATAGTGGGTCTATATTTTTTTGGAGGATTTATCATTTGTGTAAAGCTTCCAAAAATATGGAAGCTGATAGAGGAGGGCTCTTTCCTTTAGATTATAGAGGTGTGGGGTGGAGGAAACTATCCCCACCTATCCCAATGATCATTTGGAGATAGAACTATCATGGGATTGGAAAATGATGATTAGTTTAGATATTCCATCCCCATTTTGATAAAATTCACTCCGATATTATTTTTTATAAAAAATAATATTGGATATCAAGGATACGTATGAGATTACAAAAACATGTTTCCAAGGATACTTTTCGGTCGCCCTTCATGGTCGCTCGGTTGGCCTTAGTCACCTAAAGAAATATGATTCAGATGTTAGTGTTTCCTCCTCTTCAAACCATGTGGTCAGCCCTATTTACCTTCATAACATTCTAAATTGCAGCTTCGTTGGATTCTATGGTCAGATAACTCCACGAGAGAAGTGTAAATCATGGAATCTTCTTCAGAAACTACACTCTCTCTTTCATTGACCTCTCCCCTTGAAATGTGATTTTTTGATAAAATTATGATCCATCATGAAATTAAGGTAGCTTCTTATATACTCTTCTCTAAAATTCTTAATTTTTAAAAAGAAAAAATGATGGATAACCTCGTTGATTTCTGGTAAAATTTTAATACATTCACTTTTCTTTGAGGTAAGTCATAATGCAATCATATTTTGGATATTTTAGATAGGTTTATAGGATTGGTTGAATCAAAAAATCATTTTAGGCACTTTGAGGTGTCTCAAATGGCCCCTGCCTCTTCATAAAACTATATTATCCTTATTGATACTTCATATAGAGAATGGAATCGAATCCATGATAGATGATTCATATTAAAATTTTATTGGATAAAATTCCATGAATTGGATGATGTGGTCCACTTGGTATGGAGGGAAGATGATGTTGATATGGGATGTGAGCTTCATCTGGTGAATTTTTCTTTCAAAAAATGGATCCACAATAAGTTTCTCAAGCTAGATGTTTTTTGTGACAACATTAAAATATGTTTTAATGCTCTCTACTCATTATCATCCTTTGATTCTATCATCTCATGGATCATATTTTTAGAAGGGGAGTTTGAAGTGGCTCTATAAACCAAGGAATGATTATGAGTTTTTCAGCACACAAAATCCAAATCAAGGAGGGTGATGCTGAAACTTCAAATTTTTCTAATAAGTAATTTGTGTAGAATCATAAAAATTTCATCATTATCCTTAACAATGTGGATGGTTGGTATAATTTCAAATAGAAGAGATCCATTATATTATTACTATTTTTTCCAAAATAATTATAAGGCAAGTGACCCATTCGTCTCTAATGAAATTACTTACTATATTAAATTGGTTATCACTAAGACAATGAACTATTATCTCACTCACGCCATCTCTAATAAAGAAATTATAAGGTCGCTCAACCAAATTCACTCCAAAATGGCCTCTATAAAGAATTGAAATCATGATATTTTCTTCAACAAGTTATGGAATATTTTTGGAATGTATATATCAACACATATGAGGGATATTTGGGATGGTACTCACAACATTGGTACTTGGAATGATTCCATCATCACCCTCATCAAAAAAATTTAAAAATCCCCTCTATGCTCATATTTCTGGACCATTAGGGCATGAAATGCGGTTTACAATATTATTTTTATGATTATGGTGATTTTTCTATGTTAATAGATTCTCTATGTTGTCTTCAAAAATAAAACCACATTTTTCTATAAAAGGATCATCTCATATAATTTCATTATTTCACATGATGTCTTTCTCTCCATGATGACTTGCTCTATTATAAAGAGGGGTATCATGGAATCTAAAATTGACATAAAAAATGCTTATAATAGAGTTTATTATACTTTTATATTGTTTTTATAGGAAAAAATGGTATTTCTATACAAAATGGGATAATATTATCATGAAATCTATCACTATGGTGTCTTTCAGACTCAAAATCAATTGACACCATTCAAAGAGATTCTCTCCCTCTAGAGACCTTTGCCAAGGATATTATCTCTCCCTATTCTTGTATAGTTTTTTTGCTGATGTTTTCTCTAGTATTCTTGTCACGACCTGACCCTACCCGGGCTCGAGCCGCAACTACCCCAAGCCCACCTCTATAGGCCAGGGGCTGGCGACCAGCGCCGAAGGCACAATAACTCAGGGAGGCCTTTGCCTAAGTACCTGTAGACACACATGCAACACACTCAATGCAAAAGTGCAGAGTAAAAGAAAAGACAAGAAAGGAAAAGGGGAAAATGCTATATATATATAAACCACAGCTGTGCATCGACCTCTAAACAGTACAAAGTACGAGCTGAGAAGAAAAGGGGAAAAACACGCGCCCAACCAAAAAGTTTCACAACCCAGAAACAGGTAAACGAAAAGAAACAACTGACGGGTCTGCCACCTGGAACCTAGCCATGACCACTGCACGTGGTCCAAGCTTCCAAGCTCCTCCGCTCCATTGAAGTCACGCTCCACCTGTCCATTGTCTGCAAGGGCACACCAAGTGCGGGCAAAGCCCAAGCAGGGGTGAGTATAAAAATATTCAGTAGGATACCCCGAAGTCTTGAGGGAGAAACAAAGGAGGTACCGAAGGGTGAGTAGTAGAGAGAACATGGAAAGTAAAGGAGTACAACTGAGAGTGTAGTAAAGAGTCCAGCTCAACCCAACAAGAGAAAGGAGGTAGACTCATCCAAACACAAGGAGCTGGAAACAGTGAGAAGATGAACTTCCCGTCGAGTCTTCACTACCTATAGCAGGAGAGTTGACTCATCCAACCACGAGAAGCTAGACACGGAAAGCACGTGACATACCCCGCGCGTCTTCACCTCTCCTGGAAGGAGAGTATCCAAAACCCAAGGTGTTGGTACTCGTACGAGGTATATACATATATATGCTCTGTCAAGAAGCCCGAACAAACTCGTAAGGGGATCTCTGTCCCGTAGCTCGGCCCAAGGAAAGAGTAGCCAAAAGTCCCAGACATAACCATCATCGTCGCCCAACATCCTGCACGTCTGCCCCAAACTACAAGCCAAGGGTATCAATCACCGCACTTCGACAATATCCACTTTGGGCTGCACTGACTCGCCCACATGGTTTTAGATCGTGTCACAAGAACGCATCTCGGTGGGGAAAGCGCCCCTCGTACTTGAGAGTTCTAGGAATGTCAAACCACACCTCATCACTTCCCTGCAGTCAAGAGGTCTCCTCAAAGTCAATTCATCACAACACTGACCCATATAACCAAGGGTCCCGCTCCGGTAAACACAGAGGAAAGCCATAGACTAGCCTAGTCGAGAGGAATGAGTCTGGAATGCCGACAGGTGTCCCACTTCCCAGCCCTGCTGGAGGGTAATTCATAACCAGATATCGGGTGACCCACTGCCCAACCCTGCTGGAGGGTAAACCCTAATACATTGTCAGTTGACCCACTTCCCAGCCCTGCTGGAGGGTAAACCATATTAAGATACTGGGTGACCCACTGCCCAGCCCTGCTGGAGGGTAAACCATAACACATCATCCGGCGACCCACTGCCCAGCCCTGTGAGATGGTAGATCTTAAGACATCATCAGGAGGCCCACTTCCCAGCCCTGCTGGAGGGTAGACCATAACATATCATCAGGCGACCCACTACCCAGCCCCGCTAGAGGGTAGACCTGGAATAAGTCGATAGGAGACCCACTGCCAAACCCTTTTAGAGGGTACACCTGGAACTAGACGACGGGCGACCCACTGCCCAGCTCTGCTGGAGGGTAGACCCTAAGATTTCGTCGGGTGACCCACAGCCCAGACCCTGCTGGAGGGTAGACCCTAATAGCGTCGGGTGACCCACTGCCTAGCCTCTGCTGGAGGGTAGACCCTAAGAGCATCGGGTGACCCACTGCCCATTCCCTACTGAAGGGTAAACCCTAGAAGTCAGTGAGCAACCCAATGCCCAGCCCTGCTGGAGGGTAAACTCGAAGAAGTCGATGAGTAACCCACTGTCCAGCCCCACTAGAGGGTAAAACTCAGAACTGCCCTGGCCATCCCCACTGGAGGGTACAACACTGGCCAACTGAACATGGAGTGGGTATCGCGCAACCACCCAACTCCAGAACAACTCACCCAAAAGGGGGTTCAACGCCTGTTCCATCACTAGGTGTCACTAACACCGCTACCAGCCGATCCATCGAGAACGAAACCAGGGGGAGACCACTCAACCCTGCTGGTCAAACAAATGAGAATATAGGGACCCTCTATGTCGTGAGAGGTCAAAGTGTGCAAAGCAGAACATGGCACGCAAGTGGGGCCCACACGACGTGTGGCCCCAAGTCAACCCCAACCAAGCTCACCAACGTTCTTAGGTACAAAACAAACGTACCTCCAAGCGCTCCCGTATACTCCTAGAGTATACCTCGTTCCAGCCCATAGGCTATCGTGCACACGACACCCAACGTCAACGCGAATGCGTGACATAATAACTCCAACCTGCCACCTCATCAGCTGAGGCACAACCAACCACATCTCACGAACCATTTATATCACTCTCTCATGAATGCGTGATCACACGCCAAGGGTCCGCTACAAACATGGTAGGACGAACCGCCACTGGAGCACCTTTCACATTCCACATTTCCCAAGATCGTGCAAGAGGATCCACACATCCAAACAGATCACACCGTTGTAATCCTCACGGAAAAGCACGCGAGATCGACTACTTACTCTCATCCAACGGATATCTGACAGAAAAGTCACCAACACCGCCTCACGCTTGAACGACATCTCGTGAACCCAAGCCTCGGCCCTGAAAACAGTCGGGCGCATCACACCATTGCGATTCCCTCGGGAAAACACGTCAAAACCACTACTCACTTGAGTGCAATGGATATCCGGAGAAAAAGATATGTTCCGGCGCCCCGCGCACTAGCGGTACCACGCATGACCCGCATCCCGGTCCCAAAACTCAATGAACGGATCGCACCGCTACGATCCTCCCGAAAAAGCACACAAGATGGACTATTCACTTGTCCAAAATGGTCGCCCGTGATAAGGATGGAAAATCACCGTCGACGCCCAAACAACCCTCATGGGCCCCGCACCATCGTGCGAAATTACAGCGGGCAGACTCCGCCAACGCATTGCCCTCAGAAAAGCACCCAACATCGACTGCTCGCACGCCCCGAACGGACGTTCGAGGAAAAAGGCGTGAAACGCTGCACGCGGCTCGAAAGACAAGTCGTGGGGCCCATGCCTCAAATCCAATCTCACCGCCTGGAACCAACTTGGTAACCGCCGCCTCGATTCCAGGGTTCCAACGCCACTGACGGCGGTTAATTCGGAAGTCGGACGCGTCCGCGCCGTCCAAAACGAAACCCACAGACAGAACGACTAACCCCTCGACGCAGGTGTCGCGCCACCGAGGCCCCTCGTTTCGGGAATTAAAAATTCCTGAAACCATCTAAAAAAGACCGCCTCATCGATACGGATCTACTGTCACAGACGGCGCGTCAAACGGACGCGCCGTTTGGATGTTACGACCCCCCGAATATAAGGGGGCCAACCGGGCCGGTCCACCTCGGCCGGCCCGGTCCGAACCGCCGCGGCCGGTTAGCCGCGGCCCACTCCAACTAATCCGGACCCTCCTCGGGTCCGGTTTTATTCCCAGAAGACCAGAAAGATCCGGTCTCCGCGTCACACCAACAGGAACCGCGGTATACGGGTCCTTGCTCCCCCGCGTCGCCGCCAGTGGCCGACGACCCCACTGGCGCCCCGCTCGCCGACCGCGCGCCCCGACCAATCGCCACTGCCCTCCGTCGCGCTCGCCCGAAGCCGTCGAGAGCCCGCCTCGCCGCCGTACATAGCCGGCCATGCCGCTGGCCACTTTCCTGACCGAAGCGCCGCGCCGCCGCCTGCTCACCGCGCCGCCGCTTGGAACCAAAGCCACGCCGCCCCGGAGCTTCCCGGACCACCACGCTGTGGCCGCAAAATCCCAAAACCCGCAAACTTCGGCGGGAGTTTACGACTATGTCCGAACTCTGAGTTTTGATCCGAAAGAAGCGATGGGAAGAACATAAAACTTACTACGCATATAAGGGCATTGTTCGAAGATCAAACATCAAATCAACGCTAAAATTGGGGTTCAAATGGAGGTTCGGGAATTAAAACTCAAATACATTACCCTACCTCGTGGGCGTTGTCCGGAGGTTCGCCGCCGAACCGACGCCTTTCCGGAGCTGCCTCACCGGAGCGTCTCACCGGAGATGGTGGAAGATAGGGGAGGGGTTTCGCCAGGGGGTTCAAGGGAGAAGGGGGAGGGGGAGGGTTTAAATTAATTAATTAATGTTTTAATTAATTTAAAACCCCGAAAAGACCCGCATCCGAAACCCCCGACGGGGTCGAGGTTAAGCCTCCCCTAGGGTAAACACCACCTCCCGAGCACAACGGCGGTCTCAGAACTTTAATCCGAGACCACGTTCAAAAGTTATAAAATTTAACATCCCAAGCCGCTAAATTACGAAAATGCCCCTGGGGCCATTTTTCACAAACGGCCCGCGCCCGCGAAACTTACACCCCTCCTAGGGTAAACGGCACACTCCTAACTCAACGATGCCCACGGTTTTCCAATCCGAACCACCGTTTAAGAGATAATAGAGTTTAACCATTAAACGAATTAATTAATTAATTAATTTATCCGTTTAACATTCCGAAAGCGAGCGAGGGGTCCAAACATCCCGCACCGACAAGTTTTATGTCATTTCTAGGGTAAACACCCCATTCCGGACCCGTCTGTACACTCGGATCTCTGATCCGGAACTCTGTTTAGGAGTTATCTTATTTATTTAGCATTTCCAGTGTGAACACCCTGAAAATTTAATTCCGGCCACTTCGGGGCTCGGAATCACACGTCGTCCGAAGGTGCTGCTCTGGAATATCATTAAGAATATTCCAAAGTCTTTCACAGCAAAAACCAGGTTCTTACATCATTCCCTCCTTCAAGCTTTTCGTCCCCGAAAAGCAAAACAATGGAGTAACACAGGGTACTAAGCCCACACCTGGCTTTCCCGTATCCAAAAGAACCCACGCACAGCTCTGCATCAACGCACACAGACCAAGGGATTGATCCATTCACGCTAGGTCGGCCCTTGCCGACATCGTGCAACCACTCCAGACTTTGGGGTTAGGGAAAGGCGGTAGGGTACCTCGTCATCCCTTTGCACAGTCTCACACAGCCCAAAGGCCCTCGGGGGTAGGTCACCTCCCCGGTCAAACCACTACGTCGCACGCCACGACTGGAATCATTGCCCGCACCTAAAACAAGGCCCGGTGATTCCCTCCTTCAGAATATCCATATGGTGAAACACCCAAGGATATCTGGTCACACAAGATTCCACAGTCGATGCTCTCTTACACGCTCAACAGGCGAAGGAGCCAACACCATCGACTAAAGGAAAAGGTCTCACGCCTTTTTCCTTACCAACACAGGGTTACACCCGATGCCCTGCATCACCCTGGTAACACCTCAAACAAGGAGCAGGGAGAAACGCCTTTCACACACAGAGCCTAACAATTCTACTGTAAGAAGTAGAAGAGTCGCAAGGGGTACCTCTCACCATCCCGTGCTCTGCAGGATCGTAGACATCCAAAGCTTGCGGATACCCGTGGTCCCAACCGTCAGCTCCCGGAGCCTGACGTGGACCGCCTAGTGGTGATGGGGAGATCTCGTAAAATCGTCCCCCACCCTAGCTCCTCCCTCTCCTTTGCTATCACCACCTCTCTGGCCACTACTCCGATCACGGCGCAGCTTCTACCGTGGTGGTGCGCCTGCTGCCTGCCCGAAGCTCTCACCAACTCGGGTAGGGCAGTCTCGTGCCAAGAGACCTCGCCCGTCACAAGCATAGCACCGGCGCTCTCTGGGCTGCCCTAGTGCCCTCCGACGCCACTGTGGTGTACGACCACGGCCCGGGATCCACTCACGGAAGGGCATCCTCGGCTGAGGCCCTGTGAATTTTCGCCACAGTGGTATACGACCACGCCTCCGGAACCGGAAGTGGGAAGGCCACCTACATCGAGGTCCAGTCCTCCGGAGCCTGCTAGCTACGGCAGACGTCCCGGATCCATCGCGCCCACTGCCACTACCAACCGCAAAACATGACAGGAAGCCCTATGTCACCTGCGTATGCTCTAGCACCCCGACATATGTGGAAATTCCCAAGGGTACTATGACAGCACAAATCTCTCGGCGGAGACCCTGCTCAAACATCTGTGCTCGGATTTTGTCGTCATGGACCAAGTCCGGGTAAAATCCTACACGGTCTACAAAACTAGCCGCGTACTCGAACACCGTCATCCCTCCCTGCTGAAACTGCAGGAGCTCCTGAATCCAAACGGAGCGCAAGCAGGAGGGCAAAAATCCTCACGAAACAACAACTGAAAGTCATCCAACGAAAGAGAAGACTCGTTAAGAAACTTAGTCACTAGACTCCACCAACGCCAAGCTGTTCCACAAAAAGGTGTGGCTGCCAAAGCCACTCTCTGATCTGTCGGCGTCTGCACAAGCCCGAAAAGGAGAACCACTGCCTCGAGCCAAACCTCTACTGCCTGAGGGTCTGGCTCACCACTGAACCTTAGCGGTCTCTGCCGCTGGAACTCACAGAGTGCGCTCAACCTACGCTCAAGCTCAGCCTGCTCTACTGAAACTGCCTGCTGCTCAATAGGTGGGGGTGCTGCTACCGGCCCACCCGGAGAAAGGGATCGCATGATGGGTCCTGGACTGCGGCCTCGTAGCTCACAAGGACTTCGTCACGAACCAGAGCTGGTATCCTGGATGGCTGTCTTCGCGGAGACATCCTGATCATTATCAAGGAGTGCCGCGGTCAGATGAGCATATATGTATATACCAACAAAAACAACGATGGGGCGATGACTCAAGAAGGACAGTCAAGACTCAGTCCTATGTGATGCAAAAACAAATTTTCCCTGCAACAAGTGTCTCAGCATGCCGAGTCGACAAGCGGGTTATCAAGGTCCTGGTGAATAGATACGTCAGTCGCCACACCATCACTGGACTCCCTGGCCTGAGAGCCGCTCTCGAGACACGTTAACACTATTGCCCTAAATCCCAACCAATTGTTTTTATTTTAGGGACGTCCGAACAACGTCCCAAGGAACGAACCACCTCTGAAACCACTTTGTCACGACCCGACCCTACCCGGGCTCGAGCCGCAAGTACCCAAGGCCCGCCTCCATAGGCCAGGGGCTGGCGACCAGCGCCGAAGGCACAATAACTCGGGGAGGCCTTTTCCTAAGTACCTGTACACACACACGCATCACACTCAATGAAAAAGTGCAGAGTAGAAGAAAAGACAAGCAAGGAAAAGGGGAAACTGCTATATATATATAAACCACAGATGTGCATCGACCTCTAAACAGTACAAAGTACGAGGTGAGAAGAAAAGGGGCAAAACACACGCCCAACCAAAAAGTGTCACAACCCGAAAATAGGTAAACGAAAAGAAACAGCTGACGGGTCTGCCACCTAGAACCCGACCACAACCACCGCACATGGTCCAAGCTCCCAAGCTCCTATGCTCCATTGAAGTCACACTCCACCTGTCCGTCGTCTGCAAGGGCACACCATGTGCGGGCAAAGCCCAAGCAGGGGTGAGTATAAAAATACTCAGTAGGATAACCCGAAGGCTCAATGGAGAAACAAAGGAGGTACCGAAGGGTGAGCAGTAGAGCGAACATGGAAAGTAAAGGAGTACAACTGAGAGTGCAGTAAAGAGTCCAGCTCAACCCAACAAGAGAAAGGAGGTAGACTCATCCAGACATAAGGAGCTGGAAACGGTGAGAAGATGAACTTCCCGTCGAGTCTTCGCTACCTATAGCAGGGGAGTAGCCTCATCCAACCACGAGAAGCTAGACACGGAAAGCACGCGGAATACCCCGCACGTCTTCGCCTCTCCTGGAAGGAGAGTAGCCAAAACCCAAGGAGTGGGTACTCGTATGAGGTATATACATATATATGCTCTGTCAAGAATCCCGAAAAAACTGGTAAGGGGATCTATGTCCCGTAGCTCGGCCCAAGGAAAGAGTAGCCAACAGTCCCAGACAAAACCATCATCATTTCCCAACATCCCGCACGTCTTCCCCGAACTACATGCCAAGGGGCTCAATCACCACACTTTGACACTATCCGCTTTGGGCGGCACTGACTCGCCCGCACGATTTTAGATCACATCACAAGAACGCGTCTCGGTGGGGAAAGCGCCCCTCGTACTTGAGAGTTCTAGGAAAGTCAAATGACACCTCATCACTGCCCTGCAGTCAAGAGGTATCCTTAAAGTCAAGTCATCACAACACTGACCCGTATAACCAAGGGTCCCGCTTGGGTAAACACGGAGGAAAGACACATACTAGCCCAGTCGAGAGGACTAAGTCTGGAATGCCGACAGGTGTCCCACTGCCCAGCCCTGCTGGAGGGTAATTCATAACCAGATATCGGGTGACCCACTGCCCAGCCCTGCTGGAGGGTAAACCCAAATACATTGTCAGGCGACCCACTGCCCAACCCCGCTGGAGGGTAAACCATATTAAGATACTGGGTGACCCACTGCCCAGCCCTGCTGGAGGGTAAACCATAACACATCATCCGACGACCCACTGCCCAGCCCTGCTGGAGGGTAGACCTTAATACATAATCAGGCAACCCATTGCACAACCCTGCTAGAGGGTAGACCTTAACATATCATCGGGCGACCCACTGCCCAGCCCCGCTGGAGGGTAGACCTGGAATAAGTCGTGAGGCGACCCACTGCCCAACCGTGCTAGAGGGTAGACATGGAACTAGACAACGGGCGACCCACTGCCCATCCCTGCTAGAGGGTAGACCCTAAGAGGACCTCGGGTGACCCACTGCCCAGACCCTGCTGGAGGGTAGACCCTAATAGCGTCGGGTGACCCACTGCCCAGTCTCTGCTAGAGGGTAGACCCTAAGAGCATCGGGTGACCCACTTCCCAGTCCCTACTGGAGGGTAAACCCTAGAAGTCAGTGAGAAACCCACTGCCCAGCCCTGCTGGAGGGTAAACTCGAAGAAGTCGAGGAGTAACCCACTACCCAGCCCCGCTGGAGGGTAAAACTTAGAACTGCCCTGGCCATCCCCACTGGAGGGTACAACACTGGCCAACCGAACACGGAGTGGGTATCTCGAAACCACCCAACTCCATCACAACTCACCCAAAAGGGGGTTCAGCGCCTGTTCCATTACTAGGTGTCACTAACACCGCTACCGGACGATCCATCAAGAATAAAACCAGGGGGAGACCACTCAACCCTGCTGGTCAAACAAACGAGCACAGAGAGACCCTCTATGTCGCGAGGGGTCAAAGTACGCAAAGCAGAACACGTCACGCACATGGGGCCCACACGACGTGTGTCCCCAAGTAAACCCCAACCAAGATCACCAACATTCTCAGGTACAAAACAAACTTACCTCCAAGCGCTCCCGTATACTCCCAGAGTATACCTCATTCCAGCCCATAGGCTATCGTGCACACGGCACCCAATGTCAACGTGAAGGCGTGACATAAAAAATCCGACCTTCCACCTCATCGGCTGAGGCACATCAAACCACATCTCGCGAACCATTTATATGAATCTCCCATGAATGCGCGATCACACGCCAAGGGTCCGCTACAAACATGGTAGGACGAACCGCCACTGGAGCACCTTTCACATTCCACATTTCCCAAGATCGTGCAAGAGGCTCCGCACAGCCAAACGGATCACACCATTGTAATCCTCGCGGAAAAACATGCGAGATCGACTACTTACTCGCCTCCAACGGATATCTGATGGAAAAGTCGCCAACACCGCCTCACGCCTGAACGACGTCTCTTGAACCCAAGCCTCGGCCCCGAAAACAGTCGGGCGCATCACACCATTGCGATTCCCTCGGGAAAACACGTCAAAAACACTACTCACTTGAGTGCAATGGATATTTGGAGAAAAAGATACGTTCCGGCGCCCCACACACTAGCGGTACCATGCGGGACCCGTATCCCGATCCCAAAACTCAACGAACGGATCGCACCGTTGCAATCCTGTCGAAAAAGCACACAAGATGGACTATTCACTTGTCCAAAACAGTCGCCCGGTGATAAGGATGGAAAAGCACCGTCGATGCCCAAACGACCCTCGTGGGCCCCACACCATCGTGTGGAATTACAGTGGGCAGACTGCATCAACGTGTTGCCCTCAGAAAAACACCCAACATCAACTGCTCGCACGCCCCGAACGGACGTCCGAGGAAAAAGGCATGAAATGCTGTACGCGGCTCGAAAGACGGGTCGTGGAGGCAACGCCTCAAATCCAATCTCAACGCCCGGAACCACCCTGGTAACCGTCGCCTCGACGCCAGGGTTCCAACGCCACTAACAACTCTTAATTCGGACGTCGGACGCGTCCACGCCGTCCAAAACAAAACCCGCCGACAGAACGACTAACCCCTCGATGCACGTGTCACGCCACCGAGGCCCCTCGTTTCGGGAATTAAAAATTCCCAAAACCGCTTAAAAAATACTACCTCGTCGATACGGATCTACTGCCGCAGACGGCGAGTCAAACGGACGCGCCGTTTGGATGTTTTGCCCCCCGAATATAAGGGGGCCAACCGGGCTGGTCCACCCCGGCCGGCCCGGTCCGAACCGCCGCGACCGGTTAGCCGCGGCCCACTCCAACTGAACCGGACCCGCCTCGGGTCCAGTTTTATTCCCAGAAGACCGGCCAGAGCTGGTCTCCGCGTCGGGCCAATAGGACCCGCAGTATGCGGGTCCTTGCTCCCTCGCGTCATCGCCAGTGGCCGATGACCCCACTGGCACCCCGCTCGCTGACCGCGCGCCACAGCCAACTGCCGCTGCCCTCCGTCGTGCTCGCCCGAAGCTGCCGAGAGCCCGCCTCGCCACCGTCCGCAGCCGGCCATGCCACTGGCCACTCTCCCGACTGAAGCGCCGCGCCGCCGCCTGCTCGCCTCGCCACCGCCTGGAACCGAAGCTGCGCCACCCCGGAGCTTCCCGGACCACCACGCTGCCGCCGCAAAATCCCAAAACCCGCAAACTTCGGCGGGACTTTGCGATTATGTCCAAACTCAGATTTTTGATTAGAAAGAAGTGATAGGAAGAACAGAAAATGTACTATGTATATACGGGCGTTGTTCGAAGATCAAACATCAAATCAACGCTAAAATTGGGGTTCAAAATGTGGTTCGGGAATTAAAACTCAAATACATAACCCTACCTCGTGGGCGTTTCCCGGAGCATCACCGCCGAACCACCGCCTTGCCGGAGCTGCCTCGCCGGAGCGTCTCGCCGGAGATGGAGGAAGAGAGGGGAGGGGTTTCGCCAGGGGGTTCAAGGGAGAAGGGGGAGGGGGGGGGGGGGTTTAAATAAATTAATTAATGTTTTAATTAATTTAAAACCCCCGAAAAGACCCGCATCCGAAACCCCCGACGGTGTCAAGGTTAAGCCTCCCCTAGGGTAAACACCACCTCCCGAGCACAACGGCGGTCTCAAAACTTTAATCCGAGACCCCGTTCAAAAGTTATAAAATTTAACGTCCCAAGCCGCTAAATTACAAAAACGCCCCTAGCGTCATTTTTCAAAAACGGCCCACGCCCGCGAAACTTACACCCCTCCTAGGGTAAAAGGCACGCTCCGAACTTAACGGTGCCCACAGTTTTCCAATCTGAACCACCGTTTAAGAGATACTCAAGTTTAACCATTAAACGAATATATTAATTAATTTATTTATCCGTTTAACGTTCCGAAAGTGAGCGAGGGGTCCAAACATCCCGTGCCGACAAGTTTTATGTCGTTCCTAGGGTAAACAGCCCATTATGGACCCGTACGTAGACTCAGAACTATGATCCCGAACCCTATTTAGGAGTTATCTCATTTATTTAGCATTTCTAGTGTGAATGCATTGAAAATTTAATTCCGGCCACTCCGGGGCTCGGAATCACACGCCGTCCGAAGGCGCTGCTCTAGAATATCATTAAGAATATTCCAAAGTCTTTCACAGTAAAAACCGGTTTCTTACAATTCTTTTAGAATATTTATAGAATAATTCTATTCATAAGGAAAAGTTTTTTATACAAATCCCTCATATTTCTCATATCATTTTTCTTGTGTTATATTTTCCTTTTTCAGAAGTGACCTATGAAGAATACACATTTATATTCCATCATATTCATAAATATGATAGAGAATCCATGAAATAGACCAATTTATCATGTTTGAAATTTCTTTAAGTGGTGGAGTCATACCGAGTATTAAAGATGATATTAATAATCTCTAAGGGGTCCAGGAGTTCGAGAAACAGAACAGATACCTCAAGGTTCCCATGATTATTGTAAAATCCAAAAAGGATGTGTTTACATGTATCCTCAATAGGGTTGATAAAAATATTCAATGATGGAGTTAGAAAAAAAAAATCTAATGTAAAAAAAGAAATGATCATACAATATTATTTACAATCAATCCCTTATTTTTTCATGTATATATTCAAACTCTCATACTCAATTATTGGCATTATACATGATCTCATTGCTATATTTTTGTGGGAAATAATAATTGGAATATAAAATTATTTGGTTTTCTTTCAATAAATACTACATTCCCAAGTAGAGCAGTGGTATAGGTTTTAGGGACCTTTCATCTCTTAATGAGGATCTCATGACCAAACAAGGTTAGCGACTTGTGCTTATCCTAAAAAATCTATACACCCATATAATCAAATTCAAATATTACACATTTTTGACTTTTGAGATTCATTAATTTTCCCTCATCCAAGATCCATTGGATTTTACTTTTCTTATCTCTCACAGAACTGTGTTTTGAGATAGATTAGAGGGGTTGTAATAGTTTTACTACTAGAATTTAGAATGAAACATGGTTGTTTTATGGTTAGGGGTTGATAGAGACCTCCCTAGTGGCTCCTGGTTTTGAATACAATATATTTTTCTCCCTCATAAATGATACTATTAATGGTTGTTACACTAAGAAGCTTGGAAAATGATCCATTTTATTTAAAAGTTGCAGTGGGAGGTATGAAATTTCCAGAACATTAAAGGATCTCACCAAAGACAATGAAGCATATTCATTCATTGTATCTATCAATCCACATTGAGGTAGAAAATCATTATTATGTGGATTTATCCCAATTTCATTATCCTATGTATAATTCCAATCAATTGACCTAAAAATTGTTTTTTTGATCGGTCATATTGCATGTGTGGGTTTATTTTTTATGGATTATTGGGAGAAATTTTTTATTTTTTATAGATATTCATCCATTGATATAATAGAAATATATTAAGGAAATTATGATCATGATTTATGTTCATTCCTATTTTTAATTTTTATTGGTTTTCCCTCACTGTTAATAATGTGTTAATCATTAGTGTTTCATTTTACAAGTGGTTCGAAAAAATACCAAGAAATAAATCGTTACAAACCAATTTCAGGGAATACTGGATTGATATTATATATATGGTCTTGGTATGATGTGGGAATCATGTGATAATTTTAATGAAAATTAATTATATTTGATTTATGGTCACCCATTTTTTGTTTGGTGTGTGGTGGTGGAGCAATTAAATGTTAAAGTTTTCCCATTGGAATTTGTTGATCAATTCTAGTGACTAGTTATGAAGAGGTATTTTTTATCAGTTCATCAACCTATGAAGAGATTCAAGATGGTAATTGTGATCTATGGAGTGGATAGAAACATTGAAGATAAATTAAGAGGTTCTGTGGAAATTCATGTTCCATGATGTGTAATCCAAAATTACAAATCCTGTGGGATCCCCCCATGCGGTACAAAGGTTTCATGGGGGATGATAAATATCAGATGAAATGTGATAGCTGTCACATATAATGTGACCCATATCTAGCCACTTGGTGTTTACCTAGGAATATAAATGGATATGTCTAGGATTATAAGGGACTGAACACACTGTACACTCACAAACAAATAAGGTCTAGTGTACAAGGGCTCAGACATGCCATGAACTCATACACAGAAACATGGCATCATACATGATAAGACTTGATACCAAAGGTAAATGTCATTTCCTTCTAGTAAATGGAGTTTTTTACATCATAGATTTAATATATCCCTTACACTCTTTAGTTTGGAAATGTTTCATTTGGGTATGTACCCTTCACTCATTCCCCTAGGTATTATTATAGAGTTTCATACTATGTATAAGATGGTGACCCCTCTTAAGAACCCAGACTTGAATAGTGTTGTGGGATTCCCTCCATCATGTCCATTGTGAGATCCTCTATCATCATGATTCCACTAGATGGGGTTCTTGAAATAATTGGTGTTGATTCCATATTTAGCGAGTTAATCAATATTTTGTTGTTTCTATACCCCTTGGACCTGGGATTGATCCCCATCTATGAATAATTATATTTATAATTTCAATATGTAATTATTATGGCACCACCTGATGTGATTGAAAACATGTATTGATTCCATCAATGCTATTTGAATGGAAAACTGTGTTCTCTAAGATAAGTGCAATGTGAATCCTTCATGTAGATATCTGAAGATTTTTTAGGGGTGTGACCTTACCAGATGAGTTCTATGTGGATCTTAGTTTCCATAATGAAATTATCAATAATGATCTTTTAGAGAAAATGTTTGTGATGCAATGTGATTTGAAATATCTTTTCTAAGACTATGGTGAGTGATCTGCATTCCTTGATTCACTCTATTGTCTTCAAAAATCAAAACAATCTTTTCTATTAAAGGATCATTATTGGTAATGTAATTATTTAACATTAGATATTTCACTTCATGAAGACTTGTTCTGTTGCAATGACATGTATCATGGCCGAGAAACATGACATGAATGTGAATTACAATAGATTAGTTTGGAATTTTCTATAGTTCATCTTGGAAAAAAGTGATCTCTGTCAAAAATTTGTTAATGTCATATTGCAATGCATCACTATAGTGTCCTTCAGAATCAAAATCAATGGGGTCCTTCCATAGTGATTCCTTCCATATATAGGTCTCTTCTAAGGAGATCATATCTTCCCATTCATGTCTATTTTTTCTGATGTTTTTTCTAATATTATTTCATGACATACAAGGAATAATTCTATTCATGGGCAAAAAATATGTAGTCAAATCCTTCATAATTATAATATTCTTTTCACTGATGAAAACCATTATTTTCAAGAGTTAACTAGGAATAATATGCTTTAATATTCTATCTTATTCATTATTTTGGTAGATCATCCATGAAATATTTCAATAAACCATTGTTTGAAATTTCCTTCATCATTGGTGTCCTACTGAGTAGGAAATATATGCTCGACAATATCTCAGGGATCTAGGTGGTTGAATAACCAAACAAATACAAAAGTCTTCCCAGGACTATTAGATAATCCAAAAATAAGTGTTTAAAAGTTTCCTTGATTGGGTATCTAAAATGACTCAAGAATGTTTTTCTAAACAAATCTCTAAAGAAGGGAAGAAAACCATAACAAAATCTATTTTAAAATTGATCCCTTTTTATTTAATTATTATATTCAAAATATTTGTCTCAATTATTAGACTTATCCATTCTATCATTAATAATTTCTAGTATGGCACAATTATAAGTACCCAGCTAGAAACATTACATAGAAGAGGGCCCTTTACCAGTCTAGGTTCTAGAGAATAAATACAAACTTACAAAATATCTGAGTTGCAAGAAAATTAAAGAAAGTAAAATCCAAACTTCACTTCATCGTGTGCAAAAAATCAACGATGTCAAACATTGGACTTAAAAGTGACCCATGGAAAATAATTAAAACACTGGTCGAGCATTAAATATGACTAGTAAGAGGTTTAAAAACAGTCAAAAAATCATTTTTAAAATATTCATTAAAATTAATTTAATGAATAAAAAAATAAATAACCTTTTTTAAATACTAGAAATTACTTATGGATTTAAAATACTAGGTCATTTTAGAAAATACTTATGCTCAAAATTTCTTTAAAAAATAGTGTTTTTTTAAAACAATACACATGATTCTGAAAACAAAACACTATTATGAGGTCACTTGAATCGATGAAGTTTTTCTAGGACTACACACTTTGCGAAGGTTGGGTTCACTCCCTAATGACCTTCCATGTTTACAACAGTCAATTGATGGATTTTCTAAAAATTATTTAAGCATTATTTACTTATATATAGATATATACTGGAGTTTTTAATCATTGGTAAAACACATCTCTATATTAAAACTCATTCCCACTATTGTTTACATGTATGTATGTATGTATATATGTATATATATACACACACAAAAGAATATTGGCCTTTATCTCATAATACATGTGATTTTTCTTACAACCAATCCCTCACCATAAATATTTCCATAAACTATAAATATATTCGATCCATTTTCTAAAATACATTTGCAATAATTGGTCATAATAATTAATCAGGTTTCTCATATAAAATGGAAAAGGAATCATTTAAAAGAAAATACTTTCATTGAATTTTATGTACTTATTAACTGCAGAATTTAAATCTTATAACTTGAATTTGAACTATGAATTTATTTTAATGAAGAGGATGTCGATGCTTTTCATACAAGCATGGACATGTTTATATGCACTTGGGGAATTCATAATTTTAATATACAATGATAAGATGATATGCAAATTTAATTTGAATCATGTCCTATGAAATAACCCTTTTATCCAAATATTTGTATATATATACATATAATACATATGTATGTATGTATATATCATGGAATTTATTATGAATATAATATTTATAAAATATTTTAACCAAAAAGTATAAGTTTCAAAAAAAATTAAAAAACATAGTTTTAATTAATTCTAAATACCATAATTTAATGCCCTGTATTAAAACATATTTTGACAAAAATAAATCATTTCATATTGAATTTTAACATAATAAGAATTCTCACTATTTAGAAAGAAACAAATTATTGAAGCAAGTGAAACATAGTGTTATAGAAAATATATATTTCAATATTTATAAAACATAATTTATATACTTAAATAAATAAGTAGATGAAAAAATTCCATAATAATAACATTGTTATATATCTATATCTACGTAAAATAACATAATTTGAAATATAAAATCAAGAACTTACTTCAAAATCGAACCAGAAAAAAATAGCCAGCTTGGGCACATAAGGTCAGAAATTATCACAGTGTTAAAACACCGGTGTAGAGGTGTGCCTAAGGGTGTGAAAAATAAAAACCAGAGAGTAAAATCAACTTAATAACAGACCCCATACAAATCAATAATCTTAAACATAAATGGATATGAAGAAAAATATCCCTTTTAAGTCATAAATTAAAATTTGACATTTTATCTTAATAAATAAATTTTTTTCATTAAGTTACATAATATTTTAATTTTATTTATAGTAGAAAAAGAAGAGAAAACCATTTCACATACATTAATAAAAATTTCTGATATTTTTTTTTCAAATTGATAATTTGACCTTATTAATGAAATTAAATTATATAACGTAAGTTGAAGAAAGAATAGATAGTATATCCCTTACCATCAAATAAAAGGATCCATCAAAACTTCCATGGTAGAGTCATATAAAGAAGGCATTACAGGACACACCTTCCTTTGTTGGGACCTTCAGTTTTATATAGACAATATAGTCATTTATATAAATGATTTCAGACGAATAAACTATATTAACATATATGGTTCTGAAGAATATCTTGTACCAAAATCCCAATTTTTAAACTTATTCGCTGTAAGTTGGAATGTAGGAACAAAATTGAAAAAAATAGAAATAAACATAGTCATTAGTCAACAGAAATTAGCAATCAATTGGATGAAAGAATTTCAAATGAAAAAATGCATGGAACCAACCAAACAAAATTAAATCAATCGGACCACATAATTCATCAATTAACTCTAAACACGATTTAAGAAAACATCGATATAGTAATCTGAAAATGGTCCGGGTATAAAAAACCCCACATATTTATGTTGGAGAAGAACTAAAAATCAAAACATAAGCTTGATTCAAACCCTTAGAATGGTTCAAAAACACTGGCATAGCCTAATCACAGAGGAAAACTACAGACTCCACATTTGTCTTCCTTCACTGGTAGCCGGTTTCTACTCGGTTGAGACCGATGCCAGATCTATGGTCAGACTCTTCATGTGTTCTCGGCGTGACAACATCGGCGGACTTCGGCTTTGATCGACCTACATGACACCTCTATCCATGGTGTGTGACACGAATCTGTTTCCCTTGGGGAGACCCTTGTGATGGCACTTCCTATTTACATAACACTAAACCCATATCCTGTTTTGTTAATTACTTTTTTAGTCCATTTCAATTTCATTTTTTAGTATTGCCCTTCACATTACCATTTTCATGCTTTTAAAATTTTCATTTGACCAATTCATCCCACCATTACTACTTTATTAAGATTATGATATTTTTATATTATACTACAAGTTAAACATTAATATTATAGTAGTTGTACCATATAATTATAATTTAAAAAACATCACAAAATTAATAATTCTAGTAATATAATAATTATTACTATATATATGTAACATCCTAGGTAAATAAAAAAATATTACATTTTCATATTTATTAATATTTGTGAATTAAATATTAATATTACTTTAAAGCGGATTTCTATGTTCGATGGCATACCCGATACGCAACAATAGGTTTCTTTTAAATCTTATGTTGCACAATAATAATATAATATTATTATTTTAAATGGTTGTTAATGTCTAGCTGTTGTATTGGTGGGAATGAACAGAACTAACTAAAATATGATTATACATGTTTTGTAAATGTTTCTACATTTATCTAATAAATTTTATAGGTTTAAAATGTGAATGAATCTAATTTTAAGCATAATTTACTTAAAAAGGTTGATTTACCACCTTTGGATGGAGAAATCCCTTAAAATCTGATTTTTTTCCACTTTTATATGGTTTATTTGACAAAATAAAATTCTTCTTTAGAATTGGGACATGGAAATTTACTTTGGGTAATTTTTTGGTATTTTTTCTGATAAAAATCTTTTTTTAATGAAAAGTGAAAAATACTATATTTTATTTCAAAACATACTTTTAATATAATTTATTTATATGGTTATATTATTTTTTAAATTGATTTTAAAATTTAATTAGATTATATTTTTACTATTTAATCCAAATTTGGTCATTGGAATTAATTTCATTTTGAAATTGGACATAAACAAGTGTCAATCTTTTGATAGTTAATATTTCGTAAAAACATATCTTTTGTTTTGACAAAGGAAATTAATTTTAAATTAATTAATCCAAATTCTATGATTTGAATTTGGTAAAATAGACATAATTTTTAAATTCATAATATAAAAAATATATTAGGCTGAATTTTTGTTATTTTTATTAAAAACATCAATTTTTTATGAAATGTGAAAACACAGAGTAGTAGTTAAAAGGATGAATTTTTCATTTAAATGAATTTTTACCACTTCTGTGAATTAAATTTTGAAAATTCAACATACATAGTTGTTATTAGTAAGTAAAATTTGGTTTAATAAGATGAAAATATTTTTTTTGTGAATAGTGACTTTTGACTTTTATTGACCGCGGTTAAAGGTAAATAGGGTAATTCAAGGTAACAATAATATCATAATAATATAAAATTACCTTACCACTTGTATAAACCTTATTGGATGAGTCATGGACGATCATGGGAATCCTTGGGTATATTTTGGGACCCAATGGAGACACTTAAGAGTGATAATGACACTCTATTTTAATTAACTTAAAGTAAAGACAAAAATGACATAAACAAATATCTTTTAGTAAATGAATTTTTACATAGGGTTATATAAGATATCTTTTCGACTATAAATATTCATTGGAAATATAAAAATATTTTCTACATCATGTTATTTTTTTAATAATTTTTAAATATCAAATAAATTAAATTATGTATGACATAATAATGATGTAGCGTGTACCTCATTAATAAATAATTTAAATAAATAAGATTATAAAGATTAAAATAATATCCAAAACCATTCCAATTCATATTGGATGATTTTATTTATACCATGAGTTATATTATATTCGACTTCAATTAGTTTTGGACCTTTAGAAATCGAATATAATTATATAATAAAATAATATTTTCACACTTTCCTAAAGAGAACCTCCACCCCCTTATAAAAATCCCTCACCTCTAACCCATTACTCACACATCTCATGCCCCTTGGATCATATATACTCTTCCAAATTACGCTCCCTACATCCCTCTACTCCTTCCAGAAGCCTTACCTTGGGCAAAAGGAACTTCAAAAATTCCTCTTGGTTTAATCTGAAGGGAGTTACCCGAATTAAAGGTAACAGTTTCTTCGAAATTATTTTGTTTTATTTTACTTCTCAAACCCCATAATCTCTTCTTAATCCTTTTTTATAACAACACCAGTATCCTCAATATACTAGGTTGTTTTTATGATATGGATTTGAACTATGCTTACACACACCTCCATCTAATGGGTAAAAACATATTGTTTCTCTGGACGATGATCTACTACCTCGTGAAATGATGATTGTTCAAATATCTACATCCACCTCTCACGGTTTCCATTATGATGGATCTATATTTATATATGATATATATTATATTTATATTATCTCTATTCTTCTGTATTTTTCATTTATAGAATACCTTTATAGTTTCCATAATGGGGAAATATGATAATCTCATTTGAGGAAGTGAAGACTACCACCCCCTCAAAGTGATATGACTCCTTCAAGCCTAATGTGGAACATATAAAGGGTAGAGTTAACGAAATTATGTAAGATATTATACTAGAATTATAATATAATTATGTATCATTAATCTTTATTTCCATTACAATACGAAATAGAAATGGAAGTAGCGTTCATGCGTACATACAGCTAAACCTCTCCATGAATGGTGCATTTCATTTCATATATAAAAATGTTATATAATATTATAAATACCTGTATATACTATACATATATGATATATATGATATCTAAATCATGAATATCATTATGAATATAATGAACTTTTGACCACATGAACAACATGTAATTATAATAAGTTCATTTTTGACTCAAGTACCAAATATCGACAAAATGACTATTATTAACTTAAATGATTACATAATGTTTTATAACATGGTAATAAGTGATTTAAAATGAAATAAAAACTTAAAAAATGGTTCTGAATAAAGTATAAATTAACTCTAGTTTATTATTCATGATATTAAGGAACGAATGGGTCAAGTCCGACATGAGGTAAGGGACTTCGTCTCAATCTCCTTTCATTGAGGAATATTTTATTTTAAAACACTACTTTCTTTTATATGGGGTATAAACACATTTTAATTTCATTTCATTCATAGGAAATATTTTTTTATGAAGTGTTTTACTAAATGAAAAAAAGGAATGTTTCTTCTAACTTAAGCGGTGACAAACGACCTTTCCGCCACTGTGAGTATTATTTTCTCAATGGCATCCTTGAATAGCTGTAATGTTTTTAAAAGGAAAATAAATAAAATATAATCTTTTATGTATTTTGGTATTAAAAATGTTTTTGATAATGGATGTGTTATGTCAATATATTTAAGTGATATATTTTGATTGAAAGGTGTAAATGTTTGCGTTCCTTTATATTTTTTATGTGTTATGATTTTATAATGGTACATGAACATATGATGGGTGGTTACCTAATAAACCAAATGATTGGTGGTTCCATGATAAACTAGGATGGTTGGTTACGTTATAACGTCCAATAAATTGGGTATGGAATTTGGCCGTTTGGCTATTCCATCTAGTGATATGTGTGGAAGTTGACCGTATGGTTATTCCATTTAAGTATGTTTATGTCCCAAGTTACAATTATATTTTATGTGTTCTTTTTATGGGTTTTATAGTAATATTTTGGTTACAAAATGGTTACCAATGATATTTTATTTAGTGAAGAGTATTTACTACTCCATAAAGGTGAAAAATATTACATATGAAAAAGTATTCATGGTTTACTTGTTGTTTTAAAAAACTAATAGTTTTCCATTTTTTGTGTATCCCTTACTGAGATTTTTATGCTCGTCTCATGTTTTAGAAATTCTTTTCGCATGAAATAAAGTGGAATATGGTCAAAAATGGGATCAAAGAAAATCCATGTTGTCTAAAACATAGAACTATACATGACCCTTTTTTTCATGAATTTTTATTTTGTGAAAAAAATCAAATATTTGTAGATGTGTCTACATGTAATATTCAAGTTGTTATGTATATGTTATGAACTAATTATATAAAGATATAAACCTGAAAAGATCCTTGATTTTAATTATTAACATAATTCAAGAATATGAAATGTTTAAGGTCATATACTTATAGTTGGTATCAGAGGTTGGTTTAGAAACATTTTGGAGTTAGGGTATTGTTAAATTAATATCCATAAATTAATTTATGTTAATATTGAAATGATAGCATTTAAAGATTACAATATTTCTTCACCTAAGATATATCTATGTTTAGAATGGTTTTCCGTATAATAAATAGAGCAAATTTTCTAGGAAGGAAAGCATAGGTAAATAACCTTCCAAATAAGCATCCTGAGAAGGGTAGAATCTGATTTGAACAGTTTGTCGCAGTGATGGATCAGTTGACTTAGGTGATAAATAGAAGTTTTGTTTATAAGTGGTATTTTGGTTTATTCTAAATGAAAATAGGAACATGAATGTCATTTAAGGTTTGTCTTGAAATCCTTAAAAATAATTTTTGGAAAATTAAGCAAGTTTCACTTTTGGTTACATCAAATTTATTTACTTGGTCACATTGTTTAAAAAAATGGCATAACTGTTGATCCTTCTAAAAAAACATTTGATTAATATTTACCAAGAACCACAAATATAATTGATATACATTGTTTTCTTGGTTTGGAAGGCTATTACCGATGTTTTTTCTAGAATTTTGCACGGTTATCTAGTCCAATGACTCAGTTAACTCAAAAATGTGTTATGTTCATTTAGACAAAAGAATGTGAGGATTATTTTTATGAATTTAAAATAAGATTCGTGAATGCTCTAGTTTTGGAACTACCTTCTAGAAATGGTGAGTTTTTTATCTATTGTGATGCTTCGTTGAAACGACTTGGATGTGTCCTTATGAAGAATGATCAGGTAATTGATTATGATTCACGTCAGGTGAAACATCAAAAGTATAATTACCCTACACATGATTTGGAATTAGCTGCTGGTGTTTTTTCTTTAAAAATATGGAGGCACATTTTTATAGAGTAAAGTGTGAAATATATATTGATCACAAAAGTTTGAAGTATATATTCACTCAGAAATAATAAAAATTAGACAGAGGAGATGATTAGAATTAATCAAGGATTATGATTTCACAGTCATTTACCACCAGAGAAAAAAAAATAAAGTGGTTGAGGCTTTGAGTCAAAAAAGTAATGCTTTACTAAAAATGATATTATTGGAATTAGATCCTTTGGTTTTTGATCTAATGAAAATTGGAATAAAAGTTTTTGGTGTAAGAAATTCTTCTATTTTGTTTCAGGTGTCAGCGAGATCCTCCCTATCAGACAGAATTAAGCAAGCACAGAATGGAGATAGTGAGTTGTAGAAAAAGGTAGAGTTGGTTCAGAAGGGTATGTTTCCTGATTTTAAATTTGAAAATGATTGTGTTTTGAGATTTGGGAATATATTATGTGTGCCTTTTGATTCACATTTGAAGAATGAGTTGTTATGTGAAGCTCATAGTTCCCCTTTTTTAGTTCATCCTTGCAGTACTAAGATGTACAAAGATCTTCGAGAGTAATACTGGTGGGATGGAAAGAAAAGAGATATTGTTGATTTTATTGCGAAGTGTCTGACTTGTTAGCAGGTTAAAACTAAGAGACAGTTACCAAAAGGGATACTTCATTCTTTAACGATGCCATAGTGGAAATGGGAAAATATATCCATGGACTTCATTCTATGATTACCGAAGACATCTCGAGGTAATAATGCAATCTGGGTTATTGTTGATCGATTGACTAATTCTGCTCATTTCCTTCCTATTTAATATACTTTGTCTCTTGATAAACATTCATAGTAGTATATTAAAGAGATAATCAGGTTACATGGTGTTCCCCTCTCCATTGTATTAGATCGTGATCCCAAGTTTACTTCTAACTTTTGTAAAGGCCTTCACACGTCATTGGGCACTGAATTAAATTTTAGTACTACTTTTCACCCACAATCAGATGGGTAGTCAGAATGAACAATACAAACAGTGTAGGATATGTTACGTGCTTTATCTATGGATTACCAGAGAAGTTGGGACCAATATCTTTCTATGTATGAATTTTCGTATAATAATAGCTTTCATTCTAGTATACAAATGGCTCCTTTTGAAGCATTATATGAGAAGCGATGTCAAACTCCATCTTTTTGGTATGAAGTAAGTGAAAAAAAGCTGATGGGGCCAGAATTGGTAGAAGAGATGGCAGAAAAAGTTCAGTTGATTCAGAAGCACATGAGAATAGCTCAGAGTAGGCAGAAACGTTATGCGGATAACCGGAGGAAGAATATTTCTTTTGAGGTAGGTGACCATGTCATTATCAAAGTTTCTCCATGGAAAAGTGTGATGCCTTTTGGTAAGAAGGGAAAGTTGAGTCCGAGGTTCATTGGACATTATGAAATCCTGGAGAAATTTGGATCAGTTGCGAATAGAGTGGCTTTACCTCCATGTTTTTCCTAGGTACACAATATTTTTAATGTTTCAATGTTGAGAAAGTATATGCTAGATCCACCTCATGTTTTAAGTCTAGAGAAAGTTCAGTTGGAAGAGAATCTCTCTTATGATGAACATCCAGACCAGATTCTTGACTGAAGAGAGAAAGTGTTTCCGAATAAGGTAATTCACTAGGTAAAGGTTTTGTAAAAAACCATATTGTTGAAGAGGCAAGGTGGGAATCTGAAAATGATATGAGGGGAAAATACCCACATTTATTTGATAAGTGAATAAAATTACGAGGACACAATTTCCAAAAGGGGGAAGGATATAACATCCCAGGTAAATAATGAAATATGACATTTTCATATTTATTAATATTTGTGAATTAAATTTTAATATTAATTTATAGAGGATTTCTATGTTCGATGGTGTACCTGATACACAACAACGGGTTTCATTGAAATATTATGTTGCACAATAATAATATATTATTATTATTTTAAATGGTAGTTAACGCCTATCCATTGTATTGGTGGGAATGAACAGAACTAACTACAATATGATTATACATGTTTTTTAAATGTTTTTACATTTATACAATAAAATATAGAGGCTTAAAATGTGAATAAATTTAATTTTAACCACAATTTACTTTAAAACAATGATTTGTTGCCTTTTTATGGAGAACTCTCTTAAAATATGTTTTTTTTCACTTTTATAGATTCTATATGACAAAATAAAAATCTTCTTTAGAATCAGGACATCAAAATTTACTTTGGGTAAATTTTTGGTATTTTTCTGACAAAATTTATTTTTTCAATGAATAGTAAAAAATACAGTATTTTAATTCAAAACTACATTTTAATATTATTTATTTATATGGTTAGATTATTTTTTTAATTGTATTTAATGTATAATTAGATTATATATTTACCATTTAATCCAATTTTGGTCATTGGAATTAATTTTATTTTGAAATTGGACATAAACAAGTGTTAATCTTTTGATAGTTAATATTTATTAAAGATGCGTGTTTTGTTTTGACAACGAGAATTAATTTTAAATGAATAAATCCAACTTCTATGTTCTGAATTTGTAAAAATAGACAAAAATATTTAATTTATAATAGAAAATATATCTTAGGATGAATTTTTGGTATTTTTCTGAAAAACTTCAATTTTTGATGAATAGTGAAAACACTAAGTAGTATTTATAAAGCTGAATTTTTCATTTAAATAAAATTATACCACTTCTGTGAATTTAATTTAGAAAATATGACATAAAAAAGTTGTTATTAATAAGTAAAATGTGGTTCAATAAGAAGAAAATATTTTGTTGGCAAATAGTAACTTTTGATTTTTATTTACCGCGGTTAAAGGTAAATACGACAATTAAAGGTAAAAATAATATCATAATGATACAAAATTACCTTAAAACTTGTCTTAACCATATTGGATAAGTCATTATAGACCATGGTCATCCTTGAGTCTATTTTGGGACCCCATGGGGCCACTTAAGAGTGATAATGTCACTCTATTTTAATTAACTTAAATTAAAGACAAAAATGACATAATCAAATATATTTTAGTAAATTAATTTTTATATAGGGTTATTTTAGTTATCATTTAGAATATAAATATTAATTGGAAGTTTAAAATGATTTCCTACATCATGGTATTTTTTTTATAATTTTTAGGCATCAAATAAATTAAATTATGTATGACACAATAATGATGTAGTGTTTACCTCATTAATAAATAAATTAAATAAATAAGATTATAAAGATTAAAATAATATCCAAAACATGTACAATTCTTTGTGAATGATTTTATTTCGACCATTAGTCATCTTATCTTAGAATTTAATTAGTTTTGGACTTTTAGAAACTGAAGATCATAATATAATAAAATAATATTTTCACACTTTCCTAAACAGCCCCTCCCCCCTTATAAAAAGTACTCACTTCTAACCCATTCCTCACACCTCTCAAGCCCCTTGGCTCATCAAATATCTTCCCAATTAATCTCTCTACATCACTCACCTACTCTGAGAAGCCTTACCTTTGGCATATGGCACTTTATGAATTATTTTTGGTTCAAACCAAAGGGAGTTACGCGAATTAAAGGTAACCGATTCTCTTAATTTATTTTGTTTTATTTTACTTCTCCAACCCCCTAAACACTTTTTATTACTTTATTTTATAACAAAACCAGTATACTAAATATACTAGGTTGTTTCTTATGAGATGTATTTGAACTACACTAACACAAGCCTCTTTCTAATGGGTAAAGAACATACTATTTCTGTGGACGATGCACTACTGCCTCACAAAATGATGATTGTTAAAATATCTCCAACCACCTCCCATGGTGGAAATTATGATGGAACTATATTTATATATGATATATATTTTATTTATATTGTTTCTATGATTCTTTATTTTTCATTTATATAATACCTTTATGGTTTCCATAGTTGGTAAATACGATAATCTCATTTGAGGAATTGCGGACTGCCACCCCCTCAAAGTGATATGAATTGTTTATGCCTTATGTGGAATGTATAAAGGATAGAGTTAATAAAATAACATATTATATTATAATTTAATTATAATATACTTATGTATCATTAAGTTTTCATTCCAATACAATATGAAATAGAAATTAAAGTAGCATTCATGCGTACGTACGACCTACAGTCTACTTGAATGATGCATTTCATTTCCTATATCCAAATGTAATGTAATATTATAAATACATGTATATAATGGATATATATGATATATATGATATCTAAATCATGAATATTATTATGTATATAATGAAATTTTTACCACAAGAACAACTTGTAATTATAAGAAGTCCATTTCTGACTCAAGTACAAAATACCGACAAAACAACCATTCTTAACTTAAATGATTAAATAATGTTTATAGCATGGTAATAAGTGATTTAAAAGGAATGATAAACTTGAAAAAAGGTTCTTAAGAAAGTATAAATTAACTTTAGTGTATTATTCAGGTGATTAAGGAACAAACGGTTCAAATCGGACACGAGGTAAGGGACTTCTTCTTAATCTCCTTTTATGGAGGCATATTTTGTTTTAATACATGACTTTTTTTATATGCTGTATAAACACCTTTGAAGTTCATTTAATTCAAAGGGGATATTTTTCTACAAATTTTTTTACTAAACAACAAAAAGGAATGTTTCTTTTAACGTACGCGGTGACAATGACCATTATGCCGTCATGAGTATTATTTGCTCTTTGGATTCCTTAACAAGCCGTAATGTTTGTAAAAAGAAAAAAATACCCTATACTCTTTTATGTATTTTGGTATTTAAAATTGTTTTTATAATGGATTTGTTATATCAATATATTTAAGTTATATATTGTGATTTAAATGGGGAAATGTTTTCTTTCTTTTATATTTATTGTATGTGTTATGATTTTATAATGGTACTTGGACAATTGATGGGTGGTTAGGTGATAAACCAAATGACGGGTGGTGCTATGATAAACTTGAACTAGTGGTTACATTATAATGTCCAATTCATTGGATATGTAAGTCAGCCATATGGCTATTCCATTTAGTGACATGTGTGGAAGTCGACTGTATGGTTATTCCATTATGTACATTTATGTCAAAGTTAACTTTATATGTTATGTGTCCTTTATATGGGTTTTATGGTAATATTTTGATTAAAAAAAGGTAATAAATGATCTTTTATCCAGTGAAGATTATTTACTACTTAATAAAGGTGAAAAGTATTACTTATGATAAAGTATTCATAGTTTACATGTTTCTTTAAAAAAACTAACAGTTTTCTTTTTTGTGTATCACTTACTGATCTTTTTATGCTCATCACATGTTTTTGAAATGTTTTTCATATGACATAAAGTGGAATAGGGTCAAAGATGGGATAACCAAAAATTCATTCTTTCTAAAACATGGATCTATACATGACTCTTTTTTTCAAGAATTTTTATTTTGTGAAAAAATGAAAACTTGGTTGATGTGTCTACTTGTAATATTCATGTTTTTATGTATATGTTATGACCTAATTCCCTAAAGCTCTAAACCTAAAATGATCTTCAATGTGAATTATTAACTAAATTCAAGAATATGAAATGTTTAAGGCCAGGTACTTATAATATATATATATATAATATGTTTTCAAAATCGTAAAAAAACACATAATTTTACTATAATTATTCATATGTCGTATTATATATTTATTAGTTTAAATTAATGTGTGAATATTAATAGTGCATTTTTTTTATAAAATAATGTTACATAAAATATTTGACCACATTATTACAACATATAATATTTTAAAATAATAATTTTAAATGTGTGGTATAATCTCAATATCTAATTAAAATAAAATTATAATTTTAAAATAATATTAGTTTTATATTATATTCCTAATTTAATATAATTCCAAACTAATATACATATACATATATATATTATATTTTGAAAATAAAAAACAAATTAACTATATTCATATATGTTTATCATTTTGAATATTCTATCAAATAAGTTTTTTATAAAAGTAAATTCTATTAAATAGAAGTAGTTTTTCTAAAATATTATTTAAAATGAATAAAATAATATTTACTTTCTAAATAAATTTGAAAACTATACTTGTAATGAATTAATTTTAATTAATATTTCAAATAAAATCATCTCAAAATTTTCTAAATTAAAAACAAATACATTTTGATAAAAAAAATTAATAATTAAACTATGTTTATATTTTCTAGGTTTTATCATTATTTCACCATTGAAAAGAATTGTGCCCTCACAATTAGTTTCATCGAAAAAAACAATTCTTAATATCCATCTTCATAATTAAGAAAACTATGACCGGTAGACTTCTAGACACTACCGTTAGATGGTAATATCTAATCTCCAAATTTTTATAAACAGTTCCTCTGATACCAATTATAAGGACATAGCCTTAAACATTACATAGAAGACGAACTTTTACCGGTATAGGTTCTAGAGAATAGATACATACATACAAAATATTAGATCTACAACCAAATTAAACAAATTAAAATCCAAACTTCGCTTCCATGTGCGCTAAAAATTGATGATGTCAAACATTGGACTTCAAAGTGACATGTGAAAAATAATTAAAACAAGAGGAAAGCATTAAATATTCCATGTAAGTTGGTTAAAAACCTTTGAAAAATCCTTTTTAAAACATCCTTAGAAATTAATTTAATACATACAAAAATAAATACATTTTTTTATACTACTAGAAATTACTTATGTATTTCAAATACTAAGTCATTTTGTAAAATAATTACGTTCAAAATTGCTTAAACACAAACCAGTATTTTCCTAAAAATAATACACAAGACTATGAAAAAAAACATTATTCTATGGTCACTTGAATCACTCAAGGTTATCTGGGTCTACACACGTTGCATAGGATGGGTTCACTCCCTAATGACCTTCCATGTTTACAACGATCAAGCACCATAATTGTAACACCCCGAGATTTTATGAAAAATATTCTTTTTATTTAATGTCTTGTGTTGTACGCTACACCAAAAGGATCTTTCACAACACGCATCTTTTACTTTCCTTGCATTACACGCAATCACGACCTTCCTCGATAGAGTGTGTAGTACGCAATACCGAGTTTTCACTAAACAACGATATGCTATTAACATATTATTAAAACTACCCGTTATGAATAGTAATAACCACTTTTTGAAATTTTGTAAATTTTATTTTTTAAAATGGACTTCATTTTTGGATTCGGAATATCGAAATTAGCCTAGGGTGAAATTTTGCTACTTTTCGATAACTTTCATATTCTGATGAATAGTGAAAATTACTATATTTTAATTAAAAACAAATTTTTTAATAGAAATAATTAATAGTGATAAATTATTAATTTGAGTGGTTTTAAAGTATATTTAGAATATATTTTCACAATTTAATACAATTTTGGTCATTGGATGTAATTTCACATTTAAACCAGTTATAAAGAAGTGTCAATCTTTTGATAGTTATTATCTCTTAAAAACACGTTATTTGTTTTGACGACGGGAATTAATTTTTAAATTAGTAAATGTAACTGATATGTTTTGAATTTGGTAAAATAGACATCATTTTTGAATTCATAATATCAAATATAGCTTAGGCTTAATTTTTGGTATTTTTCTGGAAACTTTCATTTTTTGATGAATAGTGAAACCACTAAGTTGTAGTTAAAAAAACTGATTTTTTCATAAAACTTAATTCTACCGCTTCTGTGAGTGGAATTTTAAAAATCCGAGAGACACGGTTAATATCAAGGACTAAAATGTGGTTCAAACAGATGAAAATAATTTTTTGTGAATAGTAACTTTTGACTTTTTTTACCACGGTTAAAAGTAAATAGGGTAATTAAGGGTAAAAATGATATTATTATTACCCTAACACATGTCCTAATTCTATTGGATAAGTGTAATTAGACCAAAAACAACCTTAGGAATAAAATATGACCATTTAATCCCACTTGGATTAGATTAGGACATTTATTATTAATTTATTTAAAGAAGGGTTAAAATAGTTGAAATCAATGTTTAATAAATAAATCATCTATAATATAGGGTTATACATAAGATAAATTCGACTATAAATATTCCTTAGAAAGCTAAAATTATTTCCTACATAATGATATTTTATTTGTAATTTTTAGACATTAAATAATTTAATTTATTTATGACAGAACGATGATGCAGTAATTACCTTTTTAAGAAAATATTAACATAATTGATGTTATAAATGCCCAAATAAATGTAATTTGAGACTTTTTATGACTTAAACTAATTTTCTAGGTTAATATGACATGTTATTGTTGATTTAAGTAACTTGGTTTGAACTTATCATTCTGTTATGAATTTCATAAAAATCATGTACCAAATAGTATCAAAATTGACATAAATTAATTTTTTAAAACAATATTATATTATTAATTTTTATTTTATTCTTAAAAATCTATGGTTCGGAAAAATGACTTATATAAGGTTATATATATTAATAATAAACAACTTGGGGTTATTTTGGCTTGATATAGTAATTTTATTAACCATATAGTGTAAGAAAACAAAAAGACACGGTAAAAGTTAAATTATTTAACTTAGAGTTAATCTAATTGATAAGGTTAAAATAATAACCTAAATCCTATTGGATGAGAGGCTTTTGAACCATCCATACCTTATATTTGAAATATATCAATTTGGAGCTATTTAAAACCGAACTTGACTTTATAATAAAATAATATGTTTAGTTTTCCCAAAGGTGCCCCTCTCCTCTCTTATAAAAGGGCACCTCCTCCATATACTCCTCACACAAATTTGAGCATTCAAGCTCGGAAAAACCCTGAAAAAATCTCTTCTACACTTCCCTATTATCATCCTAGAGGTCCTGGTCTTCTTTAAAGACCATCCATAGTTCTTTAAGTGGAGGTTAAGAAAAGGCGCGTCAAAAAGAGGTAATATCCATTACCGATATTTTTCAATTTCTTTCTTCTTCAACTTCTTATTCTTTAGTTGTTTCATGATAAATTAATAACATCAGTATTTATTATACACTGATATGTTATTATAAATATGAAACAACTCTAATTAACCTTCTATCCATCCTACGGAAAAAGGAAATCACCGCGTGTGCGTACGTACGAAATACCGTCTCCACGCCGTGGTGTAATCTATTTTCCGCCACCACCTTAATTGGATGGGTATAATGGTGTAATGAGTAACTATATATGATTATTATAAAGTGATATTGATACTGAAATAGTATACATACACTTCAACACATGTTCATGATTATGAGAATGATATCATCGCTCGTGCGTACGTACGGACTACCGTCTCCACGACGCGATGAGATTCATTCTCCATGTTAACCATTTAAGAATGATTATAAAGTATATATAAGCAATAATAATGAAATATATGACATTATAAAGCTAATGTATATATGTATATATGTATTTCATCTACTTACTTCCATTCAAGACAATAAGGAAAGGAAAACAACGTTCATGCGTACGTATGGACTACCGTCTCCATGAACGGTGTGTTTCATTTCATTTATCTATCTATTATATATATATATATACTGAATATATATGATATATAAATCATGTTTTATATTCTGGAAGTAAGTAAATCATGATATAAGTAATAATAATGTCAAGAACAACAAGTCCAAACACCTACGATAAATGAAACAATTTTACCCAAAACGATTTTTAACATGGAATTTACAAAAGAACGGGTAATATAAAGTCATAAGTGAACCATATATGATATCATAACAATAAATATGATTCTATAATAAGTTAATGACATTATTTAAATCATTATACAGGAGGTTCGGATATGTACAAAGCATATCAGACATAAGGTACGGGAAATATCACAATCTCATTTTTATCCGAGATTGTTTATACTTTGGTATTTACTGGGGTATATTTTATCATCCACATCCATGTTTCTTCAATATGTAATTTTATTTCCATCCACCTACAATTGTTTAAATCCAATTGTACCCTTCGGTGAGTTTTTAGTAAAGGATATGAAATGAATCTTTTGTCGTTTTTTCGTACGAGGTACTTTTTGACTTTCTGACAAAAGTACGAGAAGAATGTTTATTTTAACTTATACGGCATGAATGTATTTTTGAAACATTATTTCCAAGAAGCTTCCCTTACAAGTTTTCAAGTTTATTTTTAATCAAATTCTTTTAGTTTAGAATTGTATGACATGTTAAGAAAGGAAAAGTGTTTTTGAAGTAGAAAGGATATTTTCCTCAAGAATGGAGTTCAAGTGTTTTATCAAAATTATTTTCCATCTAATATAATATAGGGTTCTGTTTCTATCCCTATTATTACATTGATTTGATTATGTTGTGATGGAATTATTTTTTCCTTTACCTTATATGAATTGTTTTATGATGTCATGTTGTTTAAGAATCCCATTTTTATTACCTGGGTTATGCAATGATGTATGATTTATGATTTTGTGGCACACATAAGAATGGTATCATTATGAGATGGGTGGGACCTATATCTCCCTCCAATGCATTGGGTAAATATTTTATATCTCATGAGATAAAAATGGCTGGAACGGTAGGTTATACCGGTTCAGTGAAACAGGACTGAAACGAGGGTGACTCGGTTCAGAAATGGACTTTGTCCACTAAGATAGTCTTGGCAATGAGTCTTGACTAATAAGAAATGATTCTCTATGATTATGTGTTTATGCCACAAAGTTTCATGTTTTAAGTTATGACTATTGGGATTACATTTCACTACTATGATTTATCCCATGTTATGAAATTATGATCTCTTTTGCAGGTTAAGATTTCCAAAAGATATGTTCTTATGAATATGATGTGATTGATATTTCTTTTGTTTACCCTTACTGAGCATTTGAGCTCACCCTTTTATGTTTTCTTTTCCATAGGATATAAAGAAAGGTTTTAGGTAAGAAAAAAAGGACTATCATTATGGGAGATGTTGAAGATATTTCACTATGATTAGATGATTACATTCTGTGTTTCCAAAGACACTAAACTATTACAGTCCTTGTATGTGTGTTTTTGTAATGTACTAAGTATTTCGCAAAAGTAATTTAATGTCCATGTACGTCAAGCTTCAGGTCTCTATAGTTGGTATCATAGGAAAGGTTTAGTCAAACTTTGGAAACTAGGAAGCGAAAACTTTAGTGAGATCCCTAGAGATATTTCTAAGGTATGTCTAGGGATGTCCCTAAGGATAAGTATACGTATAGAATACAGTCCTAGAACTACGGTAACGATCATAGAATTTAACCTAATATGTTAGATATTGAGGATAGTCCCCCTTTATTATGTTGTTTTCCCTAGCATGATTTTTGCCTCTCATACTATTCTTTTTGGGTTTTAGACGATGGCTGGAACCCGAAGGAACCGTGTTGATCAATGCAATGGACAATGCAATGATTGTCCTCCTGAACAAACAAATGTTATGGGAGATGGAGTGAAAAATCTTATTGCTATACTTACACAAGCTATGAATCATTCTAGACTTCCAAATGACCAGAGAAGGGAACAATATTCTATTGAGTCCTTCATGAGGCAACGTCCACCTTCTTTCAGTGGGTCTTCCGATCCACTTGTTGCTGAACAGTGGATCAATACCACTGAAAATATATTTTCAGTTCTTCAATGTTCTGACCATGATAAAGTCATCTTAGCAGTATACCATTTGGAAGGTAAAGCTGATCAATGGTGGAATGTTATCAATAATATGAGGCCAAGAGATGAAATTGAGTCCACGGAATGGGACAAGTTCAAGAACTTGTTTTTCAATAAGTACTTCCCTCGTATTCTTTGAACAAAGATGGAAAAGGAATTTGTTGAGCTGAAGAAGAAGGATGATGAATCTATTGGTATATACGAAGATAATTTTACAAGACTTGCAAGGTATGCATCTGGCATTATCATCCAACCTGAAAGTAAAGTTGATCGATTTTTTAGTGGCTTAAAACCAATTATTCTAAGGGCATTAGCTATAAGAGACTTCAGTAGCTATGAAGAAATTGTGCGTTGTGCTATCAAGGTAGAAATGGAAGTTGGTGTTACATATCCATCTCATGGTTTTGACAAGAAACAAAAGATGGATTTCAAGGAGAAATCTCAGAATAATGGTGAAAAGAAGATAAATGTTTCCTTATGCACAAAGTGTAGAAAGAAGCATGGTGGAGATTGTCTTAAAGGGACTAGAAAATCTTTTAAGTGTGGAAAAGAAGGTCATCGAGCAGCTGAGTGTCAACGTAATGGAAAAAAGGGTTTCTAATGATGTGAATAAAGCAAGAACTGCAGAGAACACACCACCCACACTTCAATGCTTCAAGTGCAAGGAAATGAGGCATTATGCTAATAAATGCCCTAATCCAAGGGTTAGTGATGATCGACATGAGCAACCACTTACGGAAAATGACAAAGGGAAGTCACATGCGATCACCATTGGCGATGTTGAATATGACAACGATGTGGTGGAATGATTAAGTGTTTATGTAATGGGATTCTAGAATAATGTTGTATATAGTATCGTGGAATATTGAAATATTTATGTTTTGGTCTATTGTGGTTTTCAATAATTTTATGGCATCGGTAACCATGAAAAGTGATTGAAATATTTTTGGAAAGAAGATGATATGCACATAATGAAGGGATAAAGAGAATCTAATATGTTTGATAATATTCATGAGCTCATGATTGATATAAGGACTATGTGATATCATGGTTTGAGGATATAGAATTTTTAGGATTTTGGTATGTGGAAAGTGTTAACTCTTAACCACATTCATGTTTTCACTAAGGTTCAATGGATATTCATTCTTCAAGAGAATACATGATTAAGGTATTCACATGTTTTTAATTTGACCAACAAGATATATCTTATGATATATGGGGGATAAATGATGGCATTCACGTGATCATTTTATTTATACTATGATCTTGGACCGAAGTATTTTAGATAAGCCTAAAGATTGGAATGGATTATGTTGGAAAAAAGTTAGTATTGTTTAAGGATAAAACTTTTTTTGATATTGTTGATGGGATGTTATAGTAATATAGCTTTAGAAAAAGGACAACCTGCAGGACGGGCGACAGCCAATCGCATCGGACAAGGCTGTGGGAATTGAACCCACAACCGAAGTGCGACTGGCCTTTATCACCTACCACTGGCCTACAGGAAGTCCCTGTTTAGTAGAAACTAGTTTTATTATATTAAGTAGTATGATATATGAATTATAAGTCCATTTTAGGAACCATATATGATTAATCTCACTATAGATGGACTTATGTATTTTTTGATAACTTTTCTAACCTTTTGTTTGAGACAGATGGAATGACCCATCATTCTATCACATGATCTGCTATCACATCAGGAATGAAAAATTAAACTTCATTTATTTAAGAGATGAAGTGGAAATTTTCCAAAGAACGACCAACAGTGTGACTATACCGAACTCACGAAAGTATTTCTTCTAATTACAATTTCATCAACTTTAGGGAAACGATCTTGAAAACCAAAAATGTTGTCCTAGTGATCTTATATCTGATGAATCAGATGGTATCTTAGATCGTCACAAATTTATGGCTTTGTGATTGATGGCTTTTCCATAGCCATGTTCTCTACCACTCCCCATCAGAACACGATGGTTAGATTTCTCTTCCATATCCATATTTTCACCTATGTGGAAACCCAGTGATTAGTTTATTTGGGTAACCGTTACGTTTCATACTTTTTTTTAAAATATTGGTTTTGGTATTCCTTTTTAAGATGTGGGTTTCTATCAAAGAAACTTTCGAATAGTAAACCATTTATAACCCCGACGAATTTCGAGGGCGAAATTCATTTTAAGGGGGGTAGAATGTAACACCCCGAGATTTTATGAAAAATATTCTTTTTATTTAATGTCTTGTGTTGTACGCTACACCAAAAGGAGCTTTCACAACACGCATCCTTGACTTTCCTTTCATTACACGCAATCGCGACATTCCTCGATAGCGTGTGTAATACGTAATACCGAGTTTTCACTAAGCAACGATATGCTATTAAAATATTATTAAAACTAGCCGTTATGAATAGTAATAACCACTTTTTGAAATTTTGTAAATTTTATTTTTCAAAATGGACTTCATTTTTGGATTCAGAATATCGAAATTAGCCTAGGGTGAAATTTTGGTACTTTTCGATAACTTTCATATTCTGATGAATAGTGAAAATTACTAAATTTTAATTAAAAACAAATTTTTTATAGAAATAATTAATAGTGATAAATTATTAATTTTGAGTGGTTTTAAAGTATATTTATAATATATTTTTACAATTTAATACAATGTTGGTCATTGGATGTAATTTCACATTTAAACCAGTTATAAACAAGTGTCAATCTTTTGGTATTTATTATCTCTTAAAAACACGCTATTTGTTTTGACGATGGGAATTAATTTTTAAATTAGTAAATGTAATTGATATGTTTTTAATTTGATAAAATAGAAATCATTTTTGAATTCATAATATCAAATATATCTTAGGCCTAATTTTTGGTATTTTTCTAGAAACTTTCATTTTTTGATGAATAGTGAAACCACTAAGTGGTAGTTAAAAAAACTGAATTTTTCATAAAACATAATTTTACCGCTTCTGTGAGTGGAATTTCGAAAATCCGAGAGACACGGTTAATATCAAGGACTAAAATTTGGTCCAATGAGATGAAAATAATTTTTGGTGAATAGTAACTTTTGACTTTTTTACCAAGGGTAAAAGTAAATAGGGTATTTAAGGGTAAAAATGATATTATTATTACCCTAACACATGTCCTAATTCTATTGGATAAGTGTAATTCGACCAAAAACAACCTTAGGAATAATATATGACCATTTAAGCCCACCTGGATTAGATTAGGACATTTATTATTAATTTATTTAAAGAAGGGTTAAAATAGTTAAAATCAATGTTTAATAAGTAAATCATTTTTAATATAGGGTTATACATAAGATAAATTCGACTATAAATATTCATTAGAAATATAAAACGATTTCCTACAAAATTATATTTTATTTGTAATTTTTAGACTTTAAATAAGTTAATTTATTTATGACACAACGATGATGCAGTAATTACCTTTTTAAGAGAATATTAACATAATTGATCTTATAAATGCCCAAATAAATGTAATTTGAGACTTTTTATGACTTACACTAATTTTATAGGTTAATATGACATGTTATTGTTGATTTAAGTAACCTTTTTTGAACTTATCATTCTGTTATGAATTTCATAAAAATCTTGTACCAAATAGTGTAAAAATTGACATAAATTAGTTTTTAAAACAAATATTATATTATTAATTGTTATTTATTCCTAAAAATCTAAGGTTCGACCAAATGAATTAGATAAGGTTATATATATTAATAATAAATAGCTTGGGGTTCTTTTGTCTTGATATAGTAAGTTTATTAACCACATAGTGTAAGAAAACAAAAAGACACGGTAAAAGTTAAATTATTTAACTTAGAGTTAAATCTAATTGATAAGGTTAAAATAATAACCTAAATCCTATTGGATGAGAGTATTTAGACCCATCCCCACCTTATATTCTAAATATATCAATTTGGAGCTATTTAAAACCGAACTAGACTTTATAATAAAATAATATTTTTAGTTTTCCCAAAGGTGCCCCTCTCCTCCCTTATAAAAGGGCACCTCCTCCCTCTCCTCCTCACACTAATTTGAGCATTCAAGCTCGGCCAACCCCTGCCAAAATATCTTCTCCACTTCCCTAGTATCATCCTAGAGTTCCTGGTCTTCTTTAAAGACCATCCTTAGTTCTTTAAGTGGAGGTTAAGAAAAGGCGCGTCAAAAAGAGGTAATATCCATTACCGATCTTTTTCAATTTATTTCTTCTTAAACATATTATTATTTAGTTGTTTCATGATAAAGTAATAACATTAGTATTTATTATATGCTGATATGTAATTATAAATATGAAACAACTCTAATTAACCTTCTATCCATCCAACGGAAAAAGGAAATCACCGTGCGTGCGTACGTACGGAATACCGTCTCCACGCCGTGGGGTAATCTATTTTCCACCACCACCTTAATTGGATGGGTATAATGGTGTAATGAGTAACTATATATGATTATTATAAAGTGATATTGATACTAAAATAATATACATACACTTCAACACAAGTTCACGATCATGAGAATGATATCATCGCTCGTGCGTACGTACGGACTACCGTCTCCAAGACGCGATGAGATTCCTTCTCCATGTTAACCATTTAAGAATGATTATAAAGTATATATAAGCAATAATAATGAAATATATGACATTATAAAGCTACTGTATTTATGTATATATGTATGTCATCTACTTACTTCCATTCAAGACAATAAGGAACGGAAAACAACGTTCATGCATACGTACGAACTACCGTCTCCATGAACGGTGTGTTTCATTTCATTTATCTATCTATTATATATATATATATACTGAATATATATGATATATAAATCGTGTTTTATATTCTGGAAGTAATTAAATCATGATATAAGTAATAATAATGTCAAGAACAACAAGTCCAAATACCTACGATAAATGAAACGATTTTACCCAAAACGCTTCTTTAACATGGAATTTACAAAAGAGCGGGTAATATAAAGTCATAAGTGAACCATATATGATATCATAACAATGAATTTGATTCTGTAATAAGTTAATGACATTATTTAAATCATTATACAGGAGGTTCGGATACGTACATAGAATATCGGACATAAGGTAAGTGAAATATCACAATCTCATTTTTATCCGAGATTGTCTATACTTTGGTATTTACTGGGGTGTATTTTATCATCCACATCCATGTTTCTTCAATATGTAAGTTTATTTCCATCCACCTAAAATTGTTTAAATCCAATTTTACCCTTCGGTGAGTTTTTAGTAAAGGATATGAAAGGAATCTTTTGTCGTTTTTTCGTACGAGGTACTTTTTGACTTTCTGACAAAAGTACGAGAAGAATGTTTCTTTTAACTTATACGGCATGAATGGATTTTTAAAACATTATTTCCAAGAAGCTTCCCTTACATGTTTTCAAGTTTATTTTTAATAAACATATTTTAGTTTACAATTGTATGACATGTTAAGAAAGGAAAAGTGTTTTTGAAGTAGAAAGGATATTTTCCTCAAAAATGGAGTTCAAGTGTTTTATCAAAATTATTTTCCATCTAAGATAATATAGGGTTATGTTTCTATCCCTATTATTACATTGATTTGATTATGTTGTGATGGAATTATTTTTTCCTTTACCTTATATGAATTGTTTTATGATGTCATGTTGTTTAAGAATCCCATTTTTATTACATGGGTTATGCAATGATGTATGATTTATGATTTTGTGGCACACATAAGAATGGTATCATTATGAGATGGGTGAGACCTATATCTCCATCCAATGAATTGGGTAAAGATTTTATATCTCATGACATAGACATGGCTGGAATGGTAGGTTATACCGGTTCAGTGAAACAGGACTGAAACGAGGGTGACTCGGTTCAGAAATGGACTTTGTCCACTAAGATAGTCTTGGAAATGAGTCTTGACTAATAAGAAATGATTCTCTATGATTATGTGTGTATGCCACAAAGTTTCATGTTTTATGTTATGACTATTGGGATTAAATTTCACTACTATGATTTATCCCATGTTATGAAATTATGATCTCTTTTGCAGGTTAAGATTTCCAAAAGATATGTTCTTATGAATATGATGTGATTGATATTTATTTTGTTTACCCTTACTGAGCATTTGAGCTCACCCTTTTATGTTTTCTTTTCCCAAGGATATAAAGAAAGGTTTTAGGTAAGAAAAAAAGTAAGATCTTTATGGGAGTTGTTGAAGATCATTCACCATGATTAGATGATTACATTCCGAGTTTCCAAAGACACTGAACTATTACGGTCCTTGTGTGTGTGTTTTTGTAATGTACTATGTATTCCGCAAAAGTAATGTAATGTCCATGTACGTAAAGCTTCGGGTATCTACAATAATTTTCTAAAAACAATTTAAGGTTTCTTTACTTATAAATATATTTTCACTAGAGTTTTCAATCTTCGGTAAAACACATCTAAGTGTTAAATATCATTCTCACTATTGTTTACATGTATTTATGCACATATAAATGTATAAATATATATACAAAATAATATATGATTTTATATTATAATACTTGAGATTTTAGTTAAAAAGATTCCCTCACCATAAATCATTTCATTAAATGTGAATATATTAAATCCATTTCCAAAATACATTTGAGATAATTAGAGGTAAAAATTAATCAGGTTTCTCAGATAAAATGGAAAAGGAAACATTTAAAATAAAATACGTTAATTGAATTCCATGAATATATTAACTACCGAACTTAAGCCTTATAATTTGAATTGGAACCGTGGATTTATTATAATGCGGTGGATGTCGATGTTATTCATACATGTATGGCCAGGTTTATATGTTCTCGAGACATTCATAATTTTTTTATACAGTGAAAAGATGATATGCACATTTTTTAATCATCTTGGCTAAAATAACCATTTCATCCAAATATATGGATATATATACGTATATATATAAATATAATACAAATGTATGTTTATATATATCACATAATTTGTTATAAATTTAATTTTTATTAAAGACTTTGAACAAAAATTATATGTTTCTAACAAATTCAAAACAATGTTTTGGTTGATTCTAAATACCATAATTAAATTCCCTATATTAAAACTTGTTTTGAAAAAAATAAATCATTTCAAATTTAATTTTAACATAATAAACATTCTTAAAATATATAAAGAAAAAAATTATTGCTGCAAGTGAAACATCATATTAGAGAAATTAGATGTTGCATAATAATTTTTATACAACATAACTTATATGATTAAATAAATAAGCTGACAAAAAAAATCTAGAATCGGATCATATATATATATACATAAAATAAAAAATTTTGAAATATAAAATTAATCCCTTTCTTCAAAATCAAACCAGCAACACAACAGCCAACATGAATGCAAAAGGTTAGAAATTATCATAGTGTCAAAACATGGGGGAAAAGGTGTACATAAGGCTGTGGAAAACTCAAACCAGAGAGTAAAATGAACTCAATAGAATATCCCTTACAAATCAATATATTTAAACTTAAATTGATAAGCATTAAAATATCCCTTATAAGGGTTAAAATAAAATTTGATGTTATTTATTTAAAAATAAAAACTGCTCAGTATGTTACATAATCTCCTAATTTTATTTGTAGTTAAAAAAGTGGAGAAAAAAATTTCACTTAAATTAATAAAAATATATGATAATTTTTTAATTAAACAATATTCATTTTGAAATACTACAAATAATATAACACAATCTAATAAAATAGATAGCTTTTCCCTTACCTTAAAATAAAAGGATCCATCAAAACTACCCGGGCAAAGTCACAAGAAGAAGGCAGTGCAGGATGCACCCTCCTTCATTGGAACAACCATGTTTATATATATGATATAATAATTTATATAAATGATTTTAAATGAATAAAATATTTTAACATGTGAAGTTCTGAATAATTTATTGTACCACTAGCTCAGTTTTTAAACGTATTCTCTACAAGTTGGAACGTAGGAACAAAATTGAAAAAAAGCAGCAATAAACAAAGTAATTAAAAAATAGAAATTAGAAACCAATTGGAAAAAATATTTTAAAATGAACAAATCCATGGAACAAAACAAACATAAGTAAATCAATCGAACCATAAAAGTAAAAAATTAACACTAAACACGAATTAAAAAAAAACTTGATAAAGACATCTAAAAAAGTTCCAGGTCTACAAAACCCTACCTCTTTAGGTTGGAGAAGAAATGAAAATAAAATCATAGGCTTTATTTAAACCCTATTCATGGTTTGAAAACACTGGTGAAACCGAATCTCACTTAAAAATTTCCAATGCCATGTAGTTCTTCCTTCACTAGTAATCGATTCCTACTCAGTTGAGACTAATGCCAGATATACGATTAGACTCTTTATCTATTCTCAGCACAACAACATTAGTGGAACTAGGCTTCAATCAACCTGCATGACACCTCTGGTCATGGCATGTGAAACTAAATCACCACCCCTAAGGAGACCCTTGCGATGGCTCCCCCTATTTCCCTAACACCAAACCCAAGTCTTATTTTTCCATTTTTTTAAATCCATTCCCATTTCATTTCTTTAGTATTTCCTTCCACGTTTCCCTTTTCCTGCTTTTCAAATTTTCTTTTAACCAATTCATACCATCATTACTACTTTTATTAAGATTATAATATGTGTATATTATATTACAGGTTAAAAATTAATATTAAAATAGTTGTACCATATAATTATAATTTAAAAAATGTCATAATAATAATAATTTTATTAATCTAATAATTTTTACTATATATATATGTCATGTTTTAAAAGTCTAAAAAAACACAAAATTTTAATATAATAATATATATGTCGAATTAAATATTTATTTTCCTGAATTAAAGTGTGAATATTAATAGTTTATTATTTTATAAAACAATGTTACTTAGAATATTTGAAATCATTATTACAACCTACAATATTATAAAATAATAATTTTAAATGTCATGTATAATCACAATATCTAATTAAAATAATATTATAAAATTATAATAGTATAGTTTTAATTATATTCATAAATTTATATTGTTCAGAACAAATATACATATACATGTTATATTATTAAAATCAAAAACAAATTTACTATATTCATATATAATTACTATTTAAAATATTTTATTATATAACAATTTTGATAAAAGTAATTATTATTCAATAAAAGTAGTTATGCTAAAATATTCTTTAAAAAAAATAATATTTATTTTTAGAATAAATTTGAAATGTATAATTTTAATAAATTAATTTTAATTATTATTTTAAAGAAAACTATATTAAAAATAATTAAAATTTTAAAAAACATTTTTGATGTAATATTTTAAAAATAGAACTCGGTTTATATTTTTTGGGAATTTACAATAATAATGGGAAGGAACAAATTGATTTGATATATTGGAATAAACTCGGTATTCCCAAGTCATGTAGTGGTATGGGTTTTAGGGAAATTTCATCTTTTAAGGATGCTCTCTTAGAAAACAAGGTTGGAATCTTGTGCGGAACCTGAAATATCTCTACCCCATATTATTGAAGACTAATATTATAACCATTTCTAATTTTGAGAAATGAAAATTGTCCCTCATACCAGATCCTTTGGAGATACATTCGAGGACCTCAAACTCTGCTACATTCTGAGACCATCTTGAGGATTGGTAACTGATCTACCCATATAATTTCAAAGGACCCATGGATTTTTGATTATGGGGGGTTTTTTTGGAAACCACTTCAGTGTGTCCTAGTCTTGAGTACACAAATTTTCCTCCCTCATCAATTATACTGGTGATGGTTGGTGCACCCAAAATACTGGAAAATGGGTCAATTATATTAGTAAAAATCATTTGGAGAATTTTCTACTTGAAAGATATATGGAATGGTAAAATCTAACAGCGTTGTTAAAATTATCTATTCATTCTATTAGATCTAGATACACATAGGCTCATAGCTTGAGGAACCTGAGAGGTTAGCAAAAATGGAATGTCTTGTGGTTCCTGAAGGTGTCTCCAAATGTTGGTTTATTTTAGTGGCATATTTACAAAAGGATTCTCTCATCCATGTAGTACCTATTGTACTGTTATGTTATTGATAACAACTAATGTTCTCTCTATATGGGCTCTCTTGATTCCCACATGTATATAATATTTCAAAGCCCCGTATATAGAGCTAATTGGTCTTATTGGAATTTGATCACAGATCATTATGTCTATCTGGCTCCTGACCTCCCTTCTTTTCTTATGGGCTGGTATTCCTCTATCCTCATGGAGATTTTTTCATCTTTATATAATATTACATGGATTATATGTGTAATAAGAAATTATCATGTACATAATTAATTATCAATACCAATGATTTTTTGGGTTGAGTGGGTGAGGAATTTCTTGGATACATGGACTTGACCAGATACATAGATTACAATATCATGTTCTCTTACTCTCCATCATAGTTTCATTACACCACTTTGAGTTTCCATCAAATATAATGTGGATGTTTATATCCTATTTAATATCATTTTTTTATTAGTTCTATGGATCATGACACTTTTGGGTAGATATTAAAATTATTATACACCTCTCACATTGCCTTTCAAGACCCTCCAATGAGTGAACCCCATACTACCTACATTGGTATTGTATTTTTGATGGAAATAAGATGTAGTACTATCATCATGGAATCAAATGGCCTCACAGTTATCAATTATATCCACACAACTGATTGAGACTTTCAGTCTTTTATCCCTATGATTATTAATATCCAGTTATTTCTCCATCACTTTGTGGTCTAATCATTCTTCTTTACTATAAGATAAGGGAATATAGTATCTCACTTATTGGAAACCCCTGGTTATTCCAATATTCCCCACACATGGTTGGATAATTTTTCGTCATGTATTTTTTATATTGTTCTCCCAGACCTTTACTCATCAATCTAAATTTCATTATGAATGTCAAAATAAATGTGTGTGTTAGTAAAAAATTATATATATTCATGTGTGTATTATATTGTATTAAAATAAATACATATATGTAAATATTTTTGTCTGTACTATAAATATAAATGTGTACAAGTCTGTGTGTGTGAATATTTGTGTGTATGTGTTTTTAAATATTTAATAAATAAATCATTTATTGAGAAAGGAAAATTTATCTTAATAAGAATATGAAAAACTAGGTAGTAAATGAAAATTAATACAATATGGAAATTCATCCAAAAAATTTTGTGACTCACTCAAATGGCCAAGATTTTCTATTATATGAGTTATCTTATTCTCCAATTTTTTTTGGTTGAGGAAGAACATGCCGAGAAGAGGTGGATATTGAATCGAATATTCAGATTCATTAGGCTAAATGTTTAGAGGAAATCCTCTAGGATATAGATCACATTGAAAATGTTAAGGAAACCCAACTCCAAAATGAAATATTTTTAGCCTCTCTTAATATCTAGAATAATTATGATAGAAATGATTTGGGCTTCCAACATTGATGGATCCCAATTAAAATGGCATTATTTATGTAATACCACTACAACACATCAGATGTACTCTCAATCCATCAAACCAATGTCAACTAAACATTCCCAAAAGAGAGACACACCCATGTTAATCCTCAAAATCCAAGAAGGTGGATGGCTCCAAATTCTTTTGAAAATGAATGATTTTGGATTATCAACATGGAAACCATTTAATTTCCATTGTCTCAAACAAAACACAACATGTTCAATCGATAATGAGTTTTGTCTTTCCAATATATTGAACATGTATTCGTTTCATCTAACAGAAATTTTCAAGAACACTACATATAACAGAACCATAGTATTTGGTAGTAGAGTGGATGAACACTTCATCTGTAGTTTTTTTATCTTAGGTTACATTTTTGTAACATAGTTTTAATTAGAGTTATATGCCTTCTATATGACCATGTAACTAAGATTGTGGATAATCACATCCATTGGAGACTCAAATGCGTTCATTCATAGAGGACATAATGGATCATCTATTTCATGGTGGAAAGAGATAAAATCCTTGGATGAGAGAACAAAATCACATATTTTTTCCCACAATACCACATCATTGATGGGGCCTCCATGTTCCACAAGATCTTTCATAGCACACCATCCTCTAGGTTTGGAATTGTAAGCACCAAATTACACCCGAATTTATCTAAGTAGATATAAAAAATATTATTTCAAAATAAACTCATTTCCTGACTCATGGAACCTATTCATGTGATACTCAAAATGAACTTTTTGTATCTCTCATTAAACAATGAATCAAATTATTTGGTGCAACATCCATAACCCACCTTAAAGAAAGGGAGACCACAATAAAATATTCAATTCTAGGTTATTCTTGGTAATTCTCCTTCATCCCCCCATATTCAACCTGAAATGGTTCCCCAAAATCATAACTACGGATCTCTCTCCAATCATGTAGTAGATCCCACCATTAACCATCTTGTGAAAAACCCACATGATTCTCTATATAATGATTGGGTGGAGAAGTAAAACTGATCCATGGAAATCTGAGTGGGGAAAGTACCTATCTTGAAGGATCATGACACAAAGGGAATATATTTGTTGTAATAGGTGAGTACCTTTCCTGGTTATAAGAGCATCATTAAGTTATCAAAAATCCTAGAGCCCCATTCTCTATAATCTTTACGAAGGAATGGATTATCTTATTACAACTAATGGATTTTAGTTCTCCCCCTTTTAATTCCCCAACACAAATTTTCTAGATGAGAGTGGAGTTGGTCAATAAAGACCTATTCTTCCATGTTGGAACTTGAAAAAAGAAAAATATCATCACAAAAAGGATATGGTAAATGGGATGAATTTTACTGAAAAACCTCTCTCCATGAAAAATATTATCTTTAAAATCCACTGAAATTTGATTGAGAATATGTCATCAAATATAATAAAGAGGAATGGGGAAAGGGGATCCACAAGGAAGAGACCACTAGTTAGGGAAAATCATGGACATAAGAAACCATTTATTTTAATCATGAATGAAACTACAGTGACAAATTGTTTAACAACATTAATCCATTTATATAATAAGCTCAAGTTTCTCAAAACAAATAGAAAAAAGGGCTACAATACTATTTCATGGGTATTTATCATATCATGTTTCCATTCCATAATACATCTTTTAGAAACATATAATATGTTAATTTAATGAAATACTTCATGATTTATAATTGAATTATCTGAGATGAGAGTTTTTAGTAAGAAATAAATTTTATTCTCATATAAAATAGAAGGTAATAAGTAATTCAGGTCATTGAAAACCATTTTTAGAAACTTTTTCAGCTAACATTACATAAACAGATGTAACCGAGGTCGGAGACTAGAGAGGAATTTATATTCATGGGGGTAATTTTAATTTTAATTTTATTGAGGGAAAAATACTTGATTTACATACCCAATAGACATTCATGAGACTAACAATATTTGGCATGCTATTGTGCCCTATTTCTGTGATGAATAATGATGGAAAAAAATTGATCCCTAGTGTCCTGGTAGAGTGGATATACTTAATAGATACAATTATTTCATCCTCAATAGTAACATGTTCAATATTATGGTTTATTATGTCTATGAAAACTAGTTTAATTCATGAAGAAATATTAGTGTAATTGACTAATTTCCTAGCTATGTATGCTTCTGAAAAAACATAGGATATGATCACCGATTCCCATCATGTTGGAAATTATTTTTCCATCATAATCAGGGGGATGAGAGATAAAGTTCAGGTGATACCTTTTAGTGGCCTTCAGATATATGTAGAAGGTATTGGATTCATGTTCTTTAATTTGGGTTCTATGGGAGCACAGAAACCTGAATCATTCATTAATTATATAAGTGATATCCAAGTAAGCTTAATATCTTGGAATGAAGGATAGAACATTATGATAATGGTGTGATAATAAAACTCATATAGTTTCCATTTATAGTATCACATTGTCTAGAAGGATGGAAGAACTTGTTATTACTCCATAGTTTTAATATGGAGGAAACTTAAATGATCATCACTTCAATATCTAGGTCCCCAACCATAAATAAATAGGCCATCACTACTTTGAATTTCTTTTCATTGGAAAAAAATTTCAAACATGTTGGGTCTCCCATTCCTAGGTTTTGTACAACCATACAAATTATAAATGAGTACAGGTCCATGATAGAATGTGGTGGGATAAAGGTGAGAAAAATGAAAAACAATTATAGATGTTATTCCATCTAATTGATCCCAAAATTATATCCATGAACTCCACAATACAAGTATTTTCAGAATTCATTTCAAACCATGTAAAATGGTTACTCAAGTATCTCAGATTAGATAGGTCCACATAATGAACTTCTTGTAAAAATACATCATCAACATGTAAGACTTTCTAGAACCCCATTTCTTCTTATTTTGGAAAATAATTCCATTTAACCCCCCTCTGATAAGAGGAGGTACAAGTATGTTGTCATATTTGGTATTGAGAAGATACCTATATTTCCATTTATACCCCGAGGAGGGGAATCCATTGAATCTAATGATAGGCCAGGTCCGTGTATTTGTAATATGGATAACAACAAAAATATGGTTTAAAGTGATTTTTTATTTTCATACATCCAATTCCTCCTTCCAAAAAAGGAAGAGGCTTCACGAGTCACCTTGTTGAGAAACCAAGAAAAAAAACCGTCTTTATATATAACACCCTCAATATTATTACATTATAATATAGTTTTGGATAGGAAATAAATATATGGGTGACTTTTTTATCTTAGTGTGGGATTCCAATCCCATGGTAGTTCCATCTTTATATTTTAATTTGGATATGTGGGGATTGATCAATTTATCGCATAACATTTAATATTCTTGGGAAAAAATCTATCATCACATTATACCTTTTATAATACAACTCAATACATAGTGAACTCTCCATGAATCATTATAGGGCACTATATTCTACAACAGTCAAGCCAGTTCTGATATCCCATCTCACATTCCTTCTCTATGTTCGATTTTTTCAAGGACTCATTATCTGAAATTCATTTTGATCCTCACCTAAAAAGGATATTTGAAATTAAGTATCTAAGGTGGGGAAGATATTATGATCTTGTGGGTCAGAAAAAATATTATTTGGGATAGAGGGGGGATTTATATTTCTTTAAAAATGTAAAAGATTCAAAAAGGTTATTCAACAATCCCATAAAAAGGATTAACTTGGTTTTAAAAAAGCTTCCCAAAATCACTAGATATAGCTAGGATGGGTTGAATCTTCACATCCTTTGATCATATATAATTATAACTACCCTCAAAGAATACTAGCTACCCCAACATGACAATTTTAATTTCATTGGGGAAGAATTACCTAGAAAAAATATTTGGAAAGACAATCCCTATCTCTTTTCTTTTTTGATTCTCAAATTATGGATGACCTAGAATTTTCTTCTCAAATCCATGGGCCATAAGCATGATAATATTTTTTTCTTCATCTTCCACCATAAAAGGAAAATATTTCATTATATATCTAAGAAAATCATAAAATAAATTGAATAGTGGAGGATTTTTCATACTCAAATGAGTTTCAAACATTAGAATCCTCTCTATATAAAAAAATAACTAACATGAGTGGATGTGAAATATCAAATAAAACCATGATCAGTATAGAATACACCAATTGAATTGGAACTGACCAATACCATTCCAAATACTCTAGGATTCTATAATTGATTCAACACTTAATTTTATCCAATGTTCAATAAAAGTAATTACATTATATGGAAACAAAATTAGGATTTTGAAAAGTGAATTATTATAGATGTTCCTTCAATTTCATAAATCCACCATTGTGATGATGTGATTGTAAAATGACCAAGGTATCCCATTAATAATCATCTGCTTGTCTTTCTCATTGAAAAATTCATTGATCATAAGTTTTTTTAACTATTTATCATATGGAAACAATGTCGTCTAAACACCAAATAGATTGTAGTTTATTTTTTAGGTCACACAGATTAAGTGAATGATTGACAATTAATATATATAGAATTAATAGATATCTTTTCTAGATCAAGAACACATCCCCATCAATATTTTATAATATTATTTATTTCTACTCTTCTACCAGTGATAGGTTTTGCCAAAAATTTATAATAATTGTCTCCATTGCACAAAATTTTAGGAAAATGGTCAATAGAGTTTTGTTGGGATATGGTTTTCAATCGAAAAACTAGAACACTTTATCACTGTTATAGTACCCATGAACCTATGAAGTCAATCCAGAAATACTAATGATCAGATTATTTAGAAAAAATTCAATTACCGAGATGTAAAATGGTTGGTAAGGTTGAAAAAAAATCGTCTATTGATCCACGAGATCCAATACTTATGTTTTCCAACAATTAATATCATCGTAAAACATATGAAAATGATAAGAAATACGAATTCATTGGAAAACCATAGATTTAACTCTTATAAATTGACAGATATTCATATAAATACATCATATATAAAGGTTCATTTGTAATTATATCATTATACTATTGTATATATATATATATATTTTCAAAAAAAAAAGAGATTTAATTAAAGGATCAAAGATCATAAGGTTCAATAGAGTTCAACCAGGAAGGAAAATAATTCAACCACACATGAACCTGTCCACAAATACCATGGGTCATTAGAAGATAGGCTACCTCATTTCCCCCTTTTCTAGTAATGGTGAAGAAGCATGCTGAGAAGACATTGAGGAGGGAAACAATCTTCAAAATAATCATGCAAAAAAATTTAATCCCATATCCATGACATGGATAATATTTATAAAGGTGGTAAAATTTGATTAAATAATAATATATTTACATCCTCTTATAAAATAACAAACCATTCAAACATAGATGGAATGCGATCAAAACACCAGTAGTTTTATAAAATCTTGGAGCGACTCTTGGATGACAATAACAATATGTATGATGGAATAATAATCCATCACACCAATATCAGTTAACCCTAATCCAAAGAGTGGCATATCCACATTAATCTTCATAACACCTATTGGGGGTGGGGTATTTCCATAATATTTTATAAGTTCATGTATTAAATTTATCATTCTATATCTCATGAAATTTTTATATATCAATCCAAGAAGTTTACTGCCTAATTTATAATGAATTTGGTATTGATATTTCTTAAAATATACACTCATTTATTATATCCAAAATTCTTTATTCCTTTCTTAATAATGAATCCATTATCTTCATGGTATGGGTGGATGATCATATCTCTAATAGTACTACATGATCTATAACCTTATATAAAAATTGATCAACATTTTAGTTCCCCACATAATATAAAACCATATACCCAAGGACTATGATAATCTTAGGTAGGGGAGATTCTGGTATGGTCATGCACATTGGACATTGTGAGTTGTCAATTATGGGGTGATATGAGCGAACCTCCTTTGAAGAGAGTATTTATATATAGACACTACATAATAAATTATGATATTTTGTTGGGACCTTCAAATAATATAGTGTTTTCCAAGGCACAACACCCTCTATTTTCTATTTATTGAGTGCCATCATATAGCCAGAAATCGTTGAATAAATTCTTGATCTTTATTTTCTCCAGAACTGCATGTCCAACCCCATGCAGATCACACATGAGATACTGAGGGTAATAATTTTATATCTTTAGTTAAACTAGGAAATCAAATTTTCAATAAACTAACCATTTCATGTATCATTTAAAAGGGAGTAAACCATTACATAATCAAAACTAGAGATCATTAGGGATGCTTTCACCAACCTGTTGAGTTTACCATCCATGGATACTTCCATATGTTAACCATGGTACCATCATTGATCCTCCAACAGAACCATTTGAAAAGAATATTTTAGAGACCCATATGAGTTTCCATATGAAAATGGGTCGAGGGACCAATGATTTTCCTTAGAAGTTGAGTGGGGAAAGTACATGTCTTGGAGGATTTGAGTGCAATGGGAATTATGGTGACATAACAACTGAAAAAAATTTAGGCCAGGGGGAATGATTAATGTTATTTAAGTCCTAAAACTCAATTACCTCATTAAAATTAGGTGTATATAGATTTTACTAGGCCATACAATTATTTTTATTCTTTCTATTATTATGGTCCCTCCAAAAATTTGTGCTGCATGAGATAATTTGGTTAACCACTGAGCCATGGAGTTTGAATAGGGACATGACACTGCTCAAAATTGATTGTTACACTTACATAACAATCACTTCATTCCATTCACTAGAAATCATGTTTTTTGTCATAAATTGTATTTGTTACACTCTAATAAGAATATTATAAAATAAATCTTTTCAAATCGTCCCTTGATCATCAGAATCCCAAGATCTTTATTATTATTGTCAACCACATGAATACCTCTTGATTTGTTGAGGTCTTCCTTCATGATCAAAGGGAATATTAATCTAAAAAAAAATTTATTTAGTAGGGTTAACTAAATAACCATATTCCATCTCATATTTTTTGATATATTAAAAAATATAGTTTCTTTCTTCAAAATTGTACCTTAAAAAATATTTCCGTCATTAGTGAAGAAATGATGGGAGACATGTGGAATTAATTGGTAAAAATTTCCCACATGAGTAATATTATCATTCGATTAAAATAAAATAATAGTATAGAAAATGATAGCTACAAAAATAAAGAGAGAATGTTGGAGTGGTAAGCTTAGATAGTTCTCCTAGAATGGGTGGGGCTCTGAGATATAACACCAAATTTTTTGAAATGGAAGAAATGGAAAAGAAATATATCTTGAAAACCTCAATTAATTTAGATTAGAAACCTATTATATTTATTATGATCTAAAGGAAGTTCCATTATAATATGTCATATTCATTTTTAATAAAATGATTCCATGTTATAATTGATCTATTTTAAATATATTACCTTTATATGGAATCCCTCATTTTTATAACATTGTACAAACAAAGGGTCCTTAAAAGTATAGTTTCTTGGAAATAAGGAAAAAAATACATGAGAAATTAAACATTATTCAAATCCTCTTGATATGATTATTCATAAGATTATCCTAATTAAATTTAATTAGTCTCACAATCTGGGGACATGCATCAATGGAAATGGGTGAGCATAAGTCCCCATAAGGGAAACTGTTTATATGTGATATAAAGGAAAAACAAAAATAACATGAGGAAAACTATTATGAAATGAGCAAGGGATAGTGAGACATATAATAATAAAAATAACATGAATCATAAAATTTAAATGTGACAACAAAATTTAAATTTGGCCATCATAACCATAAAACCATGGTTTGTCACTTAGGTTTCATAAATGAGAATTACCAGAGTTATTCACATTAGTATCATAAAACATGTCATCTCTAGAGCTTAAAATATTTCCCCAATACATTGGAGTGAAATCAGGGTTAAACCTTAATATGTCATAATTAATTTGAACAACAAAAATCAAAATCAATCTTTTCATTATTATCCCATGGAGAATAAATAACGTGCTTCTCATCAAAACCATGACATTTCAAAAGTGTATAAAGACATTATCATTATGTAATTTGTAGCCCAAAAAAAGGATTTAGGGTTTCTTATGTTTACATACTAAAATTAATATAACATTTATAAATATAGGTGATCATCCCTATAAAATAAATGGTATTGGTTATTCACAAACAAAATTAAGCATAATTTCATAAAGAGAAGAGAGAAATTTTGAGATGTCCATTTTTCTGCATAACATGTATAAAATGTTGTTGTAGAAAAGGGTAAAATGAGAGTGGACAATGGTTTCAAATAGATAAATAAAAATTTAAGTAAAATTATGATAAAAATGGTAATATAATAGAGTAAAAATAACAATTAGAATACATTTATAAAAATATGTTCTTGAATTGAAGAGAAAATAAGGACAATTCCCTTACCTTGAAAAGTTGTTCATAAATAATGAGAAATGTAATATTATGGGTTTGAAGACTCCTTGGGACCCAAATATTCTCTATATTCTTATAGAATAGATTAAGGGTGAACATAAATGGTTAATTTTGTGGGTATTTATAAAAAATTTGGGGGTTTTGATTAATAATTTCAATATATATGCCTTGTAAATCTAGGTTATGGAAAATAAAAATATATTCTTAAAATGGAATTAAAAATAAAAAATTATTTTTTATACAATATTAATAGATGTCACATAAATAAGGACTATAAACATAACCCCTTATAACTATCAAGTATGAATGAAGGGTATGATGTGTTATGCTGATAGATTCATGGGGCAGCTCGACTAATAATTACCGAGTGGTAACTTCCACAAAATTGAACTTATCACATAGGTTATTATGTTCTAGAATCATTTTTTGAATCTTGTATTTGGTTTGATCAAGGGAAAACTACTAGTTACATATCAATAAGGATAGAGAAACTTTTAGAAGTGGTGGGAGCCATGTTAGAGGCTTGAAAAAACTAAATAGGTCGGCCCATTCTACCAACCCCAAAAATCATTCGAGAAATTCTGAAATATGATTATCTACTAAATTCCATCAAAACAATGTAAATTTATATCCTATAAATCCAATATTTGAAAGTTGAACCATTTGATATATTTTTTGGAACTCCAACATTATGTCATAAGATCATTTATTACCCTATTACATCTAATTTTGAAACATAATTACATAAAAATCCCAACCAAAACAGAGGGGTCAATGAAATCTCTCATGACATGTTTTAATAAGATTACCTGAGTTCCATTTATCCCTATGGGTGTTCCATCCATAAAAAACTATGAAATCAAATTTTGGGGTGTCTTGTTGATGAATAGTGATGGAAAGGTGATTTGAAGAGATATATTTAACCCCAAAACCCACATAATCCCTAAAAATAAGATATATACCACCTAAGAGGCCTTGGTGAGAGATCGGGAAACATCAATAGAAATAGTTATTTTTTTATATAATTATTTTCTTGGATTTTTTTTTGTTTTTAGATATTAAAACCATAATAGGGTGACATTTAGTGGAATAATGATGGAGCATTTGAACTAATGATTGGTTACCAAACCCATGATAGTTCCATCTTATGATTTTAGTTGGGATAGGTAGGGCTTGATCAATCTTGCCTCCACCTATGAACATTTATGTCAGGATTTATCCTTCACAACTTTCCATATTTTTTTGTATCACTCATTAATATATTTCTACTCTATGATTCCCTTAGAGACAGTGGTTTTTTTGTTCTCATATAAAAGCCATTATTATATCTCACTCTCCTCCTCCCCATTTAAATTTTCTTAGAGCCAGCTACTGATGGAAAATTAGGTTTTTTCTTTATTAATGAGGAATGTAAGGGGTCATCCAGGAGCATTGGAAATATTCAATCCATATGGTTTGAGAATATGTGATTGTACAAGGGGGTGTGGGTTAAAATTGACCTTAATGTTTTAATAGTATTGAATAGGGTATAATATAATCTCCCTGTGGGATTTAATATGGGATTCATCAATGTTCCTAGAAAATATAGTAAAATCTATGAATTTTTTGAAGTACCAATTTTTCTGACCGAGAGTAGTTTCACTGTTCTTTGGGAAAGCTTGGTAGAACCAAAAATATGATTTTATTATGACCTGTACCAGGTTGTGCACATTGGGCCTTAGAAATTCCCACTATTCTACCCTAATTTTCTAGTTGTATAATAAAAGAGATCCCTAGTATTTTTTTCATCCATGTCATATAATTCATTATAATGATTACTTCATGTTTGGAAACCATAGAACTACAATCATTCTATATATTAACAAGACATAAAAAACATTATGTAGATAAATGGATTTTTTTCATACTCAAAATTAATCTAGGAACTATAATCCTCCATACATAAAAACATGCCTCTCAAGAGGGACTTTACAACATTGAACAACACTATAATGTACACTGTCGGCCCCTATTATATAGGACTTGAGTGGTCCCATTCTAATTAATCACTAATTAAGCTACCTATTTAATGGATAATTCATGCTGGTCTTCCAAAAAATATAAATCCTATCATTTTAATCCAAAAGAGGGATCTATAAGTAATAATATTATTGATAACCCATTAATCTCTCAAATACTATACTAAGTTGAGTCGATTATCCAATAAACAAGACCTCTACTTAACAACTTTCTATTTATCCTTCCTCTTGATGACTTAAAATATCATGATCCCCACTCCAAATTTTATTATGTCATTTCCATCATACAGGCACTATATATTTTTATCATATTTTCAATGGTTCTCATATTAAATTTCTATTAGTGATGAATTTTCAGATGGTGAGAAGAGGCATATGATGAAACTTGAATGTATATTCATCTTTATTTTCCACAATAGCTTTTTCTCATTATCTTTCAAAGAAATAATTTTTCAACAGTTTAATAGATCAAAATACATTTTATCACACCTCATAAAGATATGATGAGAAGCATTATTTGTAGAAGAGTTGTGATCTCAAACCGTGATCATAAGAATGTTGAAAGGTCTCTATCGATCCTAGGAATCCTCAAGAATTTCCAAACATTGGGAAACCATAGAGACGCGCTCTCAATCAACAAGGATAACTATTTTTTCATTTAGTCTATTATATAAATTTATTCAAAAAAATATTTAAAAATACAACATAATTTTTTTATTCAAATATAATAGTTAATGTAAATATGTATAAATATGTATATAAATATATAGTCATAGAAACATATATAAATATGTATAAAAGTTATACCAAAATATTCAATATATAATTATAGTTTGAGAAATGGATTTTAAAAAAATTACATTAATAAAATGGAAATAATTATTATCCATTATATATAAAACATGATCAAGAAACTTTTTATATTATAAATATTCTGAATATTTATACCAATATATATATATTTTTTGTATATTCATATGTGTGTGTATTAATAAATGAATATATATTTATATTTATATTCTAATATTTTCGAATGAATGTTAGTATATAATATATTTGAATAAATATAAGAATAGATATATTGTATAGGCACAAACACATACATATGAATAAATCCACACACAAACATATATTTTATAATTGTATATAAAAATAATTATATAAATATATTTAAATATGTGGATAAAAAATATGTATGTAAATATTTATAAATAAATTGAAATATCATAAAATATAGAAAAAAATATTGTGTGATAGTGTTAATGATGTTCACTATGATGATGGAGGTCCTAGGTTCATGTCTAGGTGCGTGGGGGTGGGAAAATAGTGGGGAAACGATGAAAATGTGAAAATGTGTGGTCACGAGCACTAAAAAGGTTATGATGGACAAAAACATGTGTTAGTAGGAGTGGGATCTATCCAAGACTGATGATAGATGGTCAATCACTGACTGATGAGGGTTAGCTAGAGATAAGAATAAAAATATTTATCTAATGTTTTTACAACTTTTTTTAGTGCTGATAAGGGTTGTAATATTTAAAGGGCGCTTAGTCAATCAATGTTGTTTAGTGTTTATATACACCATTTTGAGAAATGATAATCACTTGATATATATTAGTGCGTCAGTTTTGTTTTATCAGTTCATAAAAACCACATATGATAACCATAGATTTCAGTGTGATTTTTATCATTGAGGAATGAGGGTTCTTATTAGCTCTAGCTCTAGGGTGGGAAAATTTATTCTTAGCTACAAAAGTGTGATGCTACATAGAAGACATACTATGTTATCCAAAAATTTAGAAAACCAAATATTTATTAGAAATTGAAATATTTTAATGAATTATACAATATATTTCATTTCCAAATTTCGAATACATATAAATTTACATGGAAACATTCCAATACATTATATTTACATTAATATGTACAATTGTTTACAAATAATTATAGTTTAGAAAAAAAATGAATCCCACTCATAAGAGGCCTTCTATATGTCTTAACCCAACCATATAATAAAAAACAATGCTTTTTTAATTAATACCATATAAATAAATAAATAAAATATAAATATGATAAAAAAATACATAAATAAATCATAAATATAAAAGAATGAAATAGACTATAAATCAAAATACATTAATGTAATGCATTTAATTATTAATAAATAAAATAAATAAAAATGTAGTTTGAAAATACAATACTTTTTTTTCAGTTTTGACTTTGTGACGATCTTATCAAATGAAAATGTCACTGTTAAATTGAAAACACACACATTTTTGTCAAACCTTTAGAATTATTTTCTGAATTGACAAGCATTTAATTTATACATGCCTCAAATAAATAACCGAACAATGTTCCAATTTATCATGTCAACTGAGAAATTTTTTTTCTTTTGAGTTTGTATCATATATTTCAAACTAAAATGACCCTAATAAACTAAAAAAATGAATTTTCATTAAAAAGGACACACTATGAAACATATTTATGTCCAACTAAATCCTTAATTTTATAAATTCAAAACCAATTATTTTCCAAATGTATAATGACAATCCTAAAAAGTATGTTATGATTTGAGTTTGTGATGTTCGTTTTGAAGTAAAATGTGACATTTTAATTGAAAAAATGTACTTATCAAAATAACCTTACACTATTTTATACACATGATAGAAAACAATCGATCATTTCTATAAAGTATCATGAATATCAAATTATGATTTTTCTATTTTGACCATTGAATGTACATTTTGAACTTAAATGTAACATTTAAATTAAAAACTTAAAATACCATTAAAATTATTCAAACCATTTGTTAGATTAACATGTAGTTAAATTATAAAATTATAAAGAGAATATTTTACCATCTTATTAAAGTATTATGGTAATTGATCTAGTTTTATTATTTATTAGTATGTGATGTATTTTTTGATCTAAAATGATACTTTTAAACTGGAAACACACACGTTTTGTCATTTCGACTACACTTTTTATTGGAATGACATGAATTTATTTCCGAAATACCATAAATGAATCCTTGATCATATTTTTAATATATCATCAGAAAAAAGTGTTTTTTACTTTTGACTATATGAAGCATCTTCTGAACTAAAATGAAACTTTAAAATTTAAAACACATGAGTTTTGTCAAACTAGATAAACCATGTGTCATATTGATGAATTATTAATTATTAAATATATCAAATGATCAAATGATATTTATTTTAATATATCATGATGATATAATAATATATTTTTTTTGGTTTTTATTATGTGATGATCATTTTGAACTAAAAATGTCATGTTTACACTGAAAAAACCTTCATTTGGTTAAATTGGAAACACCACGTGTTAGATTGATTTGTAGTAATTTATAACAAGTCAAACTAGAATATTGAATCATTTTTATAAACTATCAAAACAATTAGAGTTTGTTTTCTAATGTTTGTATATGTGACATGTGTTTTAATGTGAACTATAACTATTTAATTGAAAAAATGAACTTTTACTAATACCGGCTATACCACATGTCAGATTAACATGTGGTTAATTACTATACAAAAAATTTAATCATTAATATTTTCTCTAAATTATCATGAAAATATGATTTTGTTTTTTTGTTTTGACTACATGTCATGTGTATTGAACAAAAATGACACTTTTAAACTGTAAACATATATTTTTCTGTAAAATTATCCAAACCATTTATGATATTGATTTATGATTAATTACTTCATGTTATTAATTAATAAATCATCATTTTACTAAATCATGATGACCGTTTTAATTCCTTTTCTCTAATTTGAGTATGTGTATGCATTTTGAATTTAAATTTTAATTTTACACTAAAATTACACACATTTTATAATACTCACCACAACATAATTATGAATGATTCATAAATAATTATAACACCTAAGAAATGAATAATTGATAATTTTACTATTGTACCATGTGAATATTAGCATGTTTCTTCATTTCTGGAAATGTTGTGTAAATTTTGAACAAAATTGTATTTTTTTTGTAAAAACACTAACATTCTATCAAACTGTCCATAAGATGTGTTTGGTTAACGTGTGGTTAATTCATACATGTCTCAAAGTAATTACCAATAATTTTCCAAAACAATCATTATAATCTATGCATGCCCTCATTTTTTTTATTATGTGACATGTGTTTTGAACAAAAATGGAACTTTCAAACTGATAATAAACAATTTAAGTCATAACGAGCAGACTTCATGTCAGAATAACAAGCAGTTAAATACTATATGTCACAAATTAATCATTTATCATTGTAAAAATGTATCCATACATTCTGAGAATATTTTTTTCTTTCAGTATCTAACTCTATTTTGAACTAAAATATTTATTTTTAGTTAAAAACTTTCACTTTTAGTCACACATGTGTCATTAAATGTTTACCAAACATGGGGATAAATTATTGACATTAAAATAAAATAATCACTCAGTTTCAAAATGATTCATGAAAATATGAGTGTATTTTTCAGTTTTAAAAAAGTAACACCAATTTTTAATTAACACTTCATTTTTAAATTGAGAGGACACACTTGTAGTCGAATAACAATGAATAAGAAAAACTAATAAAAAGGATGTAAAAAATACTTACTTTGTGATCAATGTGAAATAAAAAATTTCTAACTTTATTGGAAACTAACTCTTTATAAAGTATGTAAACATTTTGAGACAATTTTTTCTTAGTTATTTCCAAAAAATAATGGTTATTTGAAATTTAAATTAATGACATATTTTTTAATTTTTTTTATTTCATAACATTATCATAAATATTTTGTAAAACATTTCTTCTCAGGATATCATACTTAAATAATGTTTTATTAGTTTTAAACTATCTTTTGTTTAATATTTAGATAATTTTTTGTTAATGTGATATAATAATGTTACTCTATTTGTTTAACATTACCAGTTCAATATACAACAGGAAATATTCAATAATTTGACTTCTTTAATCTTACTTGAGTTGATGTAAATCAATTAAAAACATAACTACTCAACTACAATATGTATTGAGAGTTAATTTAAATTTATTTTTTTATGAAAATATGAATTTTTACATATCAAAAAACATGATATTAGAAATTTGATATTATGTTATATAAATGAAAAAATTGAATATTTATATATTTTAACACAAAAATACATGTAATTTTGAAAATATATGAAAAATATAAAAAAATAACATAATTATATTTATCATTAAATATATATTAAAATAAAAGTAATAAAAAAAACACTATGTATTAATATATATTTTAAATAAAAAACGAATCAATGTATAATCTAAATATTTGAATAAAACAATTCTTTTTTCATACTTATAAAATTAAATTCCATTTAGTATTATAATTTAGTTTATTTATTTTCTTTTTTGAAAAATATATTAGGTAAGATTATGGTGACCCTGACCCAAGAGCCTACACCATGATATCTGAGTATAGATCATCTCAAAATGATATCAGATATAATACTCATTAAATTTGAAAATGAGAACATTGATTCTTTTAGTGGTATAATGATAAGAGTATCCTATTAGAGGAGGTGGTGAATAAATCACCCATTTATATGGTTTTGTGGGTATATCTCCCATTATAAGTCATTTAGAGATATTTTGGATAATAAAAGTCACAAGGAATGATAATTACTAAATTTTATTATATTTTTTTTCATGGATGTCATTTGTCCATATAAATGTTGTCATAACAAGGGTTTAATGGTTGAGAATTGATAAGTCGGATGATTTACATACTAGGGTAGTTATAACTCAAGGAGTTTCTTTGAAAAGGTTCAACTAACCCCTTTTGGTGATACATTGGTTTTCATGAAGTTCGGTTTGAACCCTCTGTATGATGTCTATCAATGTTTACCTACCTATGTCTACATTTATAAAAGTATAAGATGTTTATTGTGTTCATCCTTTCAAATTGAATTGTGTTAAGATTATATTCATGTGAAATATATTTCTATAATGTTTTATTTTCTTAATTGTGATCTCAATAAAATGTTTTAATGTAATATCATTATGAATGAATTAGTTGAATTATTCATTATAATGTTTTTATAATAAACTTGATCTATAAAATCTATAATCAATTTTTGTTGAATATTTCCACATAGATATTATGGTGAGAATCTATATTAAAATTACCATGGACAAGCTAGATTGAGTTTCTATAAAGTTCATGGTTTTATTTTATCTTTGATTAATGGGTTGGTAGATAGACCAATTCCTAGAGAGAATATTTACGAGAAAAAATATTGTAAAATAAGAAGTTATGATATTAACAATGAAGGAGACATGAATGTGGATATTTTTCTTTAACTTTTTAATGTTTTGGTTCAAGATATTTGATTTCAAGAAAACGATTCATATAAAGGAGTCCTAAAGAGTCTGATAATGATTCGATGTTCTATAAGTTTATTCATATTATCTTTTGGGGTTATGGTGGAGTTCAAAAAGATGATGACTAGTTTGGGAGAGTAAACTGGATATTTAGTTTACTTATAAACATAATGAGTCAAATGTGGAGTTTATGACATTCATTATCACGGGATATACACCAAAATTATAGGATATAGTTTTGTAATGGAATCTAGATGAATATCAGAAATGGGTTGGATTCATAATGATGTTCCATAAGATTTTCTAATAAACAAACTAATGCCATCGAAGGATTGATAGTTCATGGTGCTGGGTAGGGGTACATGATAATCCTATTAAAAAATTATATAATCAATATAATAGGTCATTGTTATCATAATTTTAATAAAATGTTATAGTTTTGGGGGTATTTTCAATTTTTTAAATCATAACATCATGCAATTCATTGTTATTGTATCACTTTAATGAATATGGTAAAATCTCTATTTTTTGTTTCTAAAAAGGAAACATTAGACTTAATATTATTTTAGATTTTAAAAATTTATTTCCCTCTCATGGAACCCTTAACATATCCTCAAGTTCATAAATTTCATGTATTGCACCCTACTATTGTAATTGATTGACTTGGAAGCACCCCACACCCTATTTCAACTCCTCTCCATATGAAGACAATCTTCCCAGGTTGTGATCATTATTCTAATAATTTTATGGACATATAACCTGAGAGTATTTGATGAAATATAGGTATAAACTAAATATATTCATTAATTTCTGGTCTGGTTGAATAATTTACTAGTATTAGGTATTTCTTTGTTTTTTTGGTTTCATGATTAATATTAATTTTATAATTTTGTTTCAATTAATTCAAATAACTAAATTTTATTATATATTATTATCAAATATTAAAATTTATTATTTTTTCATAGTTTTAAAAAACAAATTATAATTTATTTCATGAAAAAACACTTCTATTTATTAAAACATGTAATTTTATAGTTTTTATTTTCAAATATTTTTCTATTTTAATGTATACATTACTTTGAATAACATATTTTATAATGTTATATATATAACAAATTAAATTATAAAAATGAAAGAATATTCTATTTTTGATATTTTAAATTATCATATTTCTATATAGTGAATATTTCAAATACTATATATTCATTATATATATATATATATATATTATTTTATTGTTTTAAAATATTTTCCTTTTAATGGTGTAATTTTTCTTTGTGAAAATAATTGAAGAATTTTCATTAGATTCTTCTTTGTTAATTTACGATAAGTGCATCTTCTTCTCCACTATTTAAATGTAATACTCTCTATTAAATCAATTTAGGTGGATATCAAAAAAAATATCCCGTAAATTCATAATGGTGATGTTTTTGTTTTCTTCGTTATTAACCCATGAAATGAGTCAATGACACCATAGAGGTAATGTTTTCACAAACATTAAAACAACTAATTTATGTTATTTTTTGCTTTCCACTTCCCTAAACCTTTCCTTACATCATTTTCAATTAGTTTCCCTCATTCATAATGTTTTATTTTTATAAACAAAGGCATAAAATCTTATTTAATGTGTCAAAAATTTATCAACATCAAGAATATTTCATATCAAGATTTTAAGAATTTCAGGAATTCACTTATTATGAATTAATTTTTCAATTTAATCCTTGTTTCTATTGATCATGGAAGGATGTGTATTATATTTAATTTTAATTATTTTAAATTATTTATTTATATGTCACTTTTTTGTTATTATAATATTTTTCTATTTATTTTTTGTAATGATTTTTCCATTATATATTCCTTATTTTTATTTCCCATAATATTTATCTTGTGTGTTTATATTATTTCAGGGTAAACCATAATAAAAAATTTATGTTTGGTATAACCTCATTTACTATCTTGTTCGAGCTTTCCAGAATATTTCATATCATTATCTTAACACGAATGATCACTATAATATTTTCATTATGGTTTTAACTATATTTGTTTTCTTTCTTTATACACTCTCTAGGTACTATATGCAATTTCTCTACTAAGATGAATTTAATATTTAAAACTACTGATTTATTTTATCATAAAATACATGTATTAGTTAATAAAAGGATTGATGTTTTCTCTGAATCAATAACTAAAGATAAAAATGTATTAAAAATGTTTTGGATACCATTCCAATAAAATTGTAAAACCGTTCGAAGTTAAATTTTAGTTTGACCCAAGGGGATGCAGAGGAAGGGATGTTATGCATCTTATATAATTTTTATATATTTATAATAATATTATACAAATTACATATTTCTGAACACATATCATGTTTATAAATATTTTTTAGCTTATAAATTTAGTAAAATCTAAATTGTTGAATATAATTTGATCATCACTATCAGTTCAATGCGCACTGTGTAGTCTTTTTCCCAATTTTTTTTATTAATTCAAAGATCATAATTATACTAATTATCTTGGAATTAATATTGAATGTATTGTTTTGGGTTTTTCTGTTACCTATGATTTTTTATTATCAGATATGTGAGAGTTATTTACATCAATTTTTGAAAATTATGGGTCTTTAGATGCACTTTTCAATAATGGTATGTATCCTTATGTGCACTTAATTAGGTGGGAAACATAATAGATATTGTCTTTCTCCATATTGTCATGAATTTATATGAATATGTTCCCCTCTTTCATAATTTTTATTCAAATATACTAATGAAATGAATTATTTTATGCTTACGAATCATTTGAAAATAATATACACCTATATGCATATAATATGTATACATTTTTTAAAATTACATACACCTATACACATACAATATACTTTATAAAGTATTGAATTTCTTACTCCCATTCCTCCCAAGAATCTTCAAGATTTATATATTATATTGTTAGAGTGTGAATACATAATATAGTGTATGAATCTTATATCATGAAAATAGTGTCCCAAGAGAAACATATCTTAAATAATTAACTAATTTTAGAATCTATATAATATATATCACAAACAATCTCGTAAACCAATAACTAAAAGGTTTAGTATATTTGTATATTTGCTACATAAACATGTTATTTTAAAAAAACATGAAAAAATTACTCAATAACATCACTCCTCTAAGCCCATATCTATATGTACCATATGATATAATTATATTCACAACTTGGGGGTGTAAACATAATAGAGGGGTGTCCTCATACACATAATAAGAAAAGAAACATATCATAATGTATCTAATTAGATACCTAATTGAGAACAATAGGATGTGAAAAAATATCCTTTTAAAAATATTATTAAACCATAAATGATAATCAAAAAACATTATAGAGTGACAAAATAATGAAAAGATCGGTAATCAAACATAAAAGTTATAACAAAAATCAAAAAACTTCTCAATAATAATAAAACATGTGACCACAGTATATGGGTGTGGAATACATTAAAATAATGTGTAACATGAATACATGGAATATCAAGAAAATGAAATGAATCTTGGAAATATGGATTATTGTGATAAAAAATTATAAATGTCACAAAAAATAGGCATATGAAAACCATTATGTGTAATATCATTATTACCACACCTATTTCAGCAAACACATTATGTTTAAACCTGAAAATGTGATAAAAATCATTATATACATGCATGTGTAAAAAAACACATTACGTACATGTATAACTACGTCATAAGTTATAAAATTAAACCAATGCATTATGTGGTTATATAATACCCCACGTGTAATTATTCATACATATGTATTAATATAAAATCAATCTTCATCATATAATAAATGAACCATGAAAAAATTATGAGTTTATTAAACTATTCCAAAACATCCAAAAACATGAATTTAATATATCACATTATACCAAAATTATCATTTTTTAAAAGGAATGATATCATAATAAAATTTAAAGTGTGATAAAAATATCACCTATCTAGAGATAAAATTTTGAGTAAAATTAGACGTGAACATATAAATGTTTTGATATAACCTTTTAATCAATATGATAAATATTGAAGTGAAAATTACATTCAAAAACATTTACGATAAGGTAAAGCCAATACTTTTTAAAACAATGTAATATTTTTTTAAAATAAATACCCTTTTTAAAGAAACAGAAAAATAATATTAATAAATCATGAGTGTGGAATAATAAAATATATTATTTTATTAAGTTTTTATGATAATTTAAAGAAATACCACATCGGTGAAACACCAAAAGAAGTTCATTTGATAAAATATATAAATTTAATTATAAATAATATAAAAAACAAAACATACTCAGATTTCATTAAGAAAAACACTTTTAATATTATAAACATAAACATGTAAGAAAATATTAATTGTTAAGAATGAGAGTTATTCTTACCAATGTTTTGATTTTATATTAAAAAATGTCATAAAATAAATGTTTAATGATGATGAGAATTTATTCCCACAAAAAAAATATTAGTTACCATATAAAATATGGAAATTGAAGGATTAAAGGAAGCTTGAAAATTAAAACCAAGTAAATAACTATGATATAATGAATTAGAAATTGATTCGATGAAACTAATACTTTATTGGTAATGTAAGAATCAAATAAAATTGAGAGAAAGATCATGAAATGGAAATGAAAACATGAGAAAAAGAAATATATTATCATATTTGAAAGAAACATGTTTTTCAATACATTATATAAATGAAATTTTGTGGCAAGATATCAAACTTTCCATGACCCCCTCCCCACAAAGTTTACCCCTCCTAGGCCGGAAATGTAAGAAGGGAGATAATAACCCCTGATTCCCACCTCCAGTAGTCCTCGGGTTGGCGACTAGCACTGAGGGTATAGTAAACACCCAATAGGAGGCATTACCCTCTAAGAGAACACATGTTGAAGAGAGAGATAAGATAGAAACCAATCAACTCCAACTCAAAACAAGAAATATAAAAGAAACCCAAGTTCACATATGTAATTCCATGAAAAATTACCACAACTGAAAGGGGAAAAACTACAAGCAACCAACAGAAAGTAAAAACAGCAGCAACCAAAAGCCCGAACAGCTCTTGCAACCACAAGCTTGTAGAAAACAGCTTGATCTCCAACCTGATACAAGTGACATGAATAATAGTTTATATATACATAGGGTGAGTATAATAGTATTCTTAGTAGGATACTCCCTGATGCCTCTCCTACAAAAGTAAAGAGAGCATGCTAAAGCACAGTGAGAAACAAGAGAAATTAACTCATTACCTAAGCAGGTATACTAAGTTCCCAACCTCACCATGGATACTCTCACCAAGTAACGCATAAAATAATATAGAATATAGTAAAGAATATCAAGGGTACCCCGCTACTACATCCCCACTGGTTTTCCACATCGACCCAACGGTGCACGTCCTAAGCATCTCTCTCTAAAAGGCTTGCCTACAGACACCTGGGTCAAGCACCACAATCTACACCTCATGCACCATAAATTCTTGCCTGTAGATACCTAGGTGAAGCACCACACCATCCTCACAACCAAAAGTAACCCGGTAGTTTCTGAGAGCCACCATAGCACGCATAACGTTTATGATACGTCGGGTATTATACCTCAATACATTAAAGCCCATACACCAAGTAAGGATCCTCAAGCCATCACCACCTATAAACATTACACATATAGAAGTCCATAGGATACTATATCCAGAATATGTGTGTGTGAATAACCACAAGCCATTACAGCCCTCTACATATATATATGGGGAAAACTAAATGATGTGCCTAATGGCACAAGTATCTACCAAGAGAAGAGAGCTGGGCCAAAGGGGGTAGTCATCCTTTCATCCTCCCACCATAATGTTGGGGAAAACACTCCCCCATGGCTCAAAATCAATGGGGTTTCAGTTTCCCGTACTGACAGGGTGGAGAGTGTATAAAAACACAAAAATTATAGAATATACTATAGCTCACAACCACACTATGGGCATAACCTAGTCTTAGACACAACTGCAGCTAAATTCTCTCAGACTCTGGGTTTACACTTCTAAGAATAAGTATCCTATAAGAACACAACCATTTAAAGGGATTTATTATATTACTTCATTCCCTTTTTATCATTCCCACTGTACATTAATTAATTCTTTAAACAATAATTAACCATGAACAAAACCACATTATGTTTCATTATCATCACACCCAAAGTCTATTGTCCCTTTAAATTATAGCCTCATCATTATGTTTCAGTGAACACCAACCCCATGGGTTAACACCATTTAATCAAACATTCATTACAGAATTACTTTCCCATATTCCCAGGCATTCTAGTATAGCATTCTATGCTACTAAACACAAGGGGGATCAACACGGTGACTACATGTACTACCCATCGAGACTTTGCCTCCTATAGTAAGAGCATAGACCCATCCTCCCTTGAGAAGCTAGACACAAAAAGAAAGTGGCATACCCCACACATCTTTGCCTCCTTAGGAAGAAGGGTAAGAAAGACCAGCTACCTTGAGCAGTGGGGAAAATTAAATTAGATAATCAACCAAAAGAAACAGCAAGCATCCAATAATCAAATCCAACCCATTCCATCATCCCTGGTGTCCTCCCCGACACCCACGTGCATAACAGATGCATCTCGCCACTATAGGCATCATGCGATACCACAACCAAAAAGGTCTCTATGCACCCACATATCACAACACCCCTCCTGGGTCACATCTCAACATAAGCAGTATGAAAAACAACCATCACATCAATTGGGCTCTTGGACCTTTAACAATCAACATGGTAACCCATAACCCTTTAAGGATTTATCAAACAACCAATTCTTTAATCCATCTTAAATTAACTTATTTAATATCTTTTGGTTCCAACATCGGGAAACTGAACCAGTAAGATATCACAAATGATTATACATGCTTACTATTCCAATTTTATTAACATCAAATTACAACAAGAACCAGATCCATTCACATGCCTATTTATTTTTAGCCAAACAAATATCAATTATTCACAGTTTATGTTCTTTACCGATATCCATCAAGGACAACAGCTAAACAAAGTAAGCATAGATATCACACAATCTAGAAAAACAAGAGGAAACAACATACGATTGATACAATTTGTTTATTCGGTTCAAAGTATTTATTAAGTTAATTCCATTATAATCTAGCAGGATTAAACATTCTAACAATACAGTTTCTCATAAAATAAAGAGATGCAACGAATCCCCTACATCAAAAGTTTTTAATGGAAACCACAATGGTCGAAGAATGCTCATGAAACCCTAGTCGATTCTCCAAAACCCCGCCTTAGATCTATCCTCCTAGCAAGATCAACACCAAAGCTCATCATAGTTGACATCCACGCACTTAGATCTACCCATAAAGGGTGTAAATCTAAGAAATAGAGAGAATAGGAGGAGTAGATCTAAGTAGATCTAAGAAAAAAACAATAAAGATCACATACCTCAAGAAACCAGCAACGATTCATCAAGAGAAGCCTTTGGATCGCCTCCAAAATGCTTGAGAGAGGTTCTTCTACCATCAAGGGAAGGTAATCCCGAGTTATGACCACTTAGGAGCCTAAACAAGAAATTTAGTGGTGAAACGATTGAGATCCACAATTTTAGGATCTAATTTTAGTGCCCGCATGGTTAGTCTACACAGTTTGACAAATCGTGCGCTAACCGTGAATTAGCTACTACCATGGCCACCCCTCTCGCACGGTTTGGCTGCACGGTTAGACAAACTGTGAACCTCCCATGTAGAAGCTACTACCTTGTCAAACACTCATCACGTGGTTAGGCCTCATGGTTAGAAAAACCATGCGTTAACCGTGCGTTAGTCACTGCCTCCAAGATTACCTAAGCACGATTTGGACACACGGTTTAGACAAACTGTGTGCAGCCCGTGCGAAAGCTACTACCCTTTAGTTTCCTTTAAAGATTCTCCCAAATGCACCCCAAGTCACCTTAACCTCCCAGAACACCTCTAACACCACATTTTCACAATCTAATGGACTAGAGAGGTCCAGGCCATTATATCAGATACCTATCAAAACATTCTCATCCTCAAGAATCCAAAACCCACCTAAAGTGAAAATGAGACTGGTTCTGAACAACCACCCCTCGAGATACATATCAAAAGAGAGAAATACACAAAAGTAACAAAGGGAGCCATCTCATAATCATGAAAGTTTCATAACCACATAAGTTACGTCACAACATGAAAAGATTTAAACATCGAAAAACTCTGGGTACTGAGCATGTATCTGTGACTCACGTTCCCATGTACTCTCCTCGAAGCCAGTGTGTCTCCATAAGACGCAAACTAAAGGAATAGAACGCCCGTGCAACACCTTATCCTTCCGGTCTTAGATCTCCACAGGTCACTCCTCAAAGGTTGAATCATCATCAACATCGATCTGTCCCCAATCAATGATTTGAGAATCATAATGAAGATAACGTCGTAGCTATGATACATGGAAAACATCATGTATCCGACTCATCTGTGGGGGAAGTTCTACTCGATACTCCAAAGCTCCAACACGAGTTAACACCTCGAAAGGCCCAATAAACCGGGGATAAAGCTTACTTCCACGTCCAATCCTTCGCTGCCAACGATGGGGAGTCACCTTCAGAAACACATGTTCCCCAACATTAAACTCTAAGGCTCTCCTTCTTTGATCGGCAAATTCTTTCGGATGATCCTGCGCTGTCATCATCCTCTCTCGAATCACCTGAACCATCTCTGTTGTATTCTGCACTAGTTCTGGTCTGAGAATTGCTTTCTCTCCGACCCTAGTCCAGCACAATGGAGAACGGAAAGGCCGGCCATACAAGGCATAAAATGGAGCCATGCCGATGGTGGAGTGAAAATGATTATTGTAAGAGAAATCCACCAAGATTAATTTCCCTATCCATGTGCCTCCAAAATCCAGAACACAAGAGTGTAACATGTCTTCAAGAGTTTGGATGGTTCGCTCTGTCTGACCATCCGTTTGAGGGTGAAAAGTAGTGCTAAGTAATAGTTGAGAACAAAAATCATGTTGGAGGACTCTCCACACCTTAGAGGTAAAATGAGGATCTCAATCAGAAATGATCATCCTAGGGACTCCATTAAGTCTTGACACCTCCTCTAGATACTGACTCGACAAAATTTCCACTGAGCTTGACTCCTTGATTGCTATAAAGTGGTCTGATTTTGTTAAACGATCCACTACCACCAAAATAGCATCATGTTATCCCAAAGGTCGAGGTAAACTAGTAACAAATTCCATTGATAAATCCTCCCACTTCCACTGAGGAATCTATAATGGTTGAATAAGACCACCTGGAACCTGGTGTTCGGCCTTCACCTTCCGGCATACTAAACATCGAGACACAAACTCCGCAACTGCACGCTTCATCCAAGGCCACCAAAACAGAATCCTCAAGGATCATTACATCTTTTTCATGCCAGGATATACCAATAAATGTGAAATATGGAACTATCTATGGACCTTATTGCACATCATCAAAGGAACAAAAATCCCCTCATGATGCAACACTCTGTGTTGTTCATCCTCAGACCAACCATCAGGGGACTCACCACAAACAACTTGGTCTCTCCAGACTTCCACCTCTAGATCTCCTAATTGGTACTCTTCCACCTTATGTACCAGGGATGACTGTACCGTCATATGAAAAATATAGCCTCTACCCCCAACTTCTCCCATATCAAGATGTAATGATGAAAGTTCTTCTATTACTCTCGAGGAATCACCAGATTCACGCACAACATCACTATGTGACTTTCAGCGCAGCGCATCAGCTACAACATTCCATTTTCCATGTGTATATGATATTTCAAAGTAATATTCCTGTAAGAACTCCATCCACCAACACTATCATAAGTTCAAGTCAGGCTGGGAGAAAACATACCTCAACCTGTTATGATCGGTGAAAACCACAAAGCGTTCACCGATGAGGTAATGTCTCCACAACTTCAGAGAAAACACCACGGTAGACAACTCAAGATCATGGGTGGCATAGTTAAATTCATGGGGATGAAACCACTGAGACCCATAAGAAACAACTGACCTCTACTACATTAGAACACATCCTAACCCCATATGTGAAGAATAACAGAAAACATCAAACTGAACTCCTTCACCTGGAAGACAGAGGAATAAAGCACTTACCAACTTCTCCTTTAAATACTTGAATGCTGCTTGACACTGATAAGCCCATATCAATGCCTAATACTTCCTGGTCAGAGATGTTAAATGAGTCTCAACTCGTGAGAAATTGGCTACGAACCTCCTATAGTAGCCCGCGAGACCAAGGAAACTTTACACCTCAAAAACTATCTTCGGGGCTGTCCAAGACACAACTGCTTCTATCTTCGATGGATGCACAGAAACACTTTTTTGGGACACCACATTACCCAGGAAACAGACTTCTTGAGTCCAAAACTCACACTTCGACAACTTCCCAAATAGCTGATGTCGACGAAGAACTCCCAAAATGGCTTGTAGATGCTCTGCATGATCCTCTTCAGATGTGGAGTACACATGGATTTCATCGATGAAAACTACCACAGACTTGTCCAGGAATTCATGAAACACAACATTAATCAATACCATGAACACAACTGGAGCATTCGTCATTCCAAACATCATTACAATGAACTCATATTGCACATGACGACAACAGAAAGCAGTCTTCAGAATATCCTCATCCTTCACACACATCTGATGATATCCTGACCACAAGTCGATCATTGAGAACCAACTTTCAACCTTCAGTTTATTGAATAAGTCATAAATCCGTGGAAGAGGATAGCGATTCTTTATCGTCACTTTGTTTAAGCGACGATAATCGATACACAACCGCAAACTGTCGTTAGCCTTCTTCACGAACAAAACTGGCGCACCCCAGGGTGACACACTTGGCCAAACTAAACTGCACTATAACAGACCATCAAGCTATATACATAGTTTTCGTAACTCAGAAGGTTCCATCCTATATGGAGACATATAAATAGGAGACGCTCCTGGATGTAGCTCGATCCCGAACTCGATCTCTCGTCGAGGGGGTAAGGATACAACCTCTTCTGGGAAGACATCAGGGTACTCCTCTATGACCCGAGGAAACACCAACTGCTGAACCTATGAAGAACTTAGCATCATCTCGGCCATCATTAATGATAAGGATGGAATGCGCCTATGACCTATCCGAGGATCTCGCTCACCAACAAACACCACTTTTTCTCCATCCGCACAAAAGAAAATGACATTCTTCTTGAAGCAATCCACAATATCCTGCACCGAATACAACCAATCCATGTGGAGGATGACATCATATGGTTGTATTCATAAACATAGAAAATCTCCCCAAGAGTGGTGTTTCCCCAACACTAGCTCATAGTCTCTACACACTTCAAAAAGTCAGCTCGACCTCCAACTGGCGTAGTTAATGCCAAGGGCACTGGAAGCTTCTCTACCTCAAGTCCCAAAGCATGGACAAGGGTAGGTGATATGAAGGAGTGTGTCACTCCTGAATCAAACAAGGCATACACCAAGGTAGAAAACAAGAAATGGGTACCTTGAATGACATCTGGCTTGTCTGCTGCTGGCAACACTAGAGCATGAATCTGACCACGACCTCCTCCACGACCTATCTAACCCGAATGAAGACCACAACCAAGGCCTCACTATACTCTCTGAGGATGGGGAGCATCACAGGGCTATCCTCTACCTACCCCATCTACCCTCTGCTAATCTAAAGCTGGTGAAATTGGATGTTGTGGCCTTGGCTGGAACTGCCTCAATGGAGGAACCTAGAGCATAGTGCCCGGTGCACGATGACCGCTCTGAATGGTCGGGCACTCCCGCTGCTGGTGGCCATGACCACCATAATAAAAACAAGTGCCTGCTCCCTTGGCATAAGTCTGAGAGTTTTTGCCTCTGGATAAATGAGATGTGAAGGGATGGGAGCTACCCCCAGCTAAATAGAAACTCTTCTGCCCTGAAAACCAGGAACCCCGGACCACAGCTTTGCTTCGTGATGGATCATGAAGATCCACCTCTCGTGATGATCCTGTCCTGGAAAAAGTCCTCTCGACAACCTCTTCCCTCACCAACACCTCAAGAAATGTCTTCAGCATAAATGGGGTGAACTGGCACTGGATCTCTGGATGCGAAACATCCTCAAAATGTCTCTCCCTGACCTCCTCATCTGGAAACAGGTCCGAAGAATATCGTAAAAGGTTTCGGAAATGGATTCCAAACTCTTGAACACTGGAGCTCCCCTGTCGAAGGGTAAGAAGCTCCTGGCCACTGGACACCTTTGTAGTAGAAGAAAGAAAATCGACTGTAAACCTGTCTCATAACTCCTCCCATGATATCGTTGACTCCTCACAATCCCCAAGGAACAAGAACCACCACTGCCTCGCTGCTCCATGCAGCATCATCACCGTTAAGGACACCCAGCGCTACTTCTGAGCAGGGATCGAACTGAAACCTATATCGACCTCCTCCAACCAGTCCTCCGTGACTACATCTGAAACATATCCCTCATACTTCTGCAGACTCAGGCAATGGAACTCTCGAAGCATCTTCGTCCAAGTGTCGTCATCGTCAACCTCTACCCTGCGGTGATCTACTAGAAAAACCTGCTAGACATTTTCTATGCAATCCTGACGAGGAAGTTGACCTGGAGACATACATGAAAAATAAAAACTGTTAGAGTTCCTAAACATGGAATATGGAAGACTCTACATTAATTAATCAATTATTTTCTCTTATTCATTTTAGGTTAACCTATCCCAAGTTCTACCCATTCAAACATATGCACAAAGAAGTATGATGTATGATCATTACCTAGGTCTCTACCCTCCAACTTGTTTCACCTTGTATAGTAGTCATTACAAACTTAAAGGTATTTACATCAGATCATAGGGGTCCCTAAACACCTATGTATCGGCTAGTCTCCAGTGTTTACCTAACTTGATAAACATGAATGACACTATTTCCCTACCAACCCATGAAACCTCACATGTGCCTAACTCCAAGCTCCATCCTATCCCTCAACCAGACCTCTAATACCACTCTGCATGACCCCCTCCCTACAAAGTGTACCCCTCCTAGGCCGACAACATGATAAGGGAGAAAATGACACTTGAGTCTCGCCTCCAGTAGGCCTTGGGTTGGCAACTACCACCAAGGGTATAGTGAACACATAATGGGAGGCATTACCCTCTAAGAGAACACATGTGGAAGAGAGAGATAAGATATACACCAAACAACTCCAGCACAGAACTAGAAATATAAAAGAAAACCAAGTGCACATATGTAATGCCATGAAAAAGTACTACAATTGAAAGGGGAAAAACTGCAAGTACCCAAAATAAAGTAAACACAACAGAAACCACAATCCTGAACAGCTTCTACAACCACAAGCTCGTACAAACCGGCATGATCTCCAACCTGCTCCAAGTGACATGAAAGAAAGTTTACATATACATAGGGTGATTATAACAGTACACTCAGTAGGATCCTCCCCGAAGCCTCTCATGAAAAAGTAAAGAATTCATTCTAAAACACAATGAGAAACAAGTGAAATTAACTCATTACCTAAGCAGGTATACTAAGTTCCCAACCTCACCATGGCTACTCTCACGAAGTAACACATACAAGAATAAAGCATATAGTAAATAATATTAAGGGTACCCCACTACTACTTCCCCACTATTTTTACACTTTTCCCCATAGTCGCACATCCTAAGCATCTCTCTCCAAAAAGGATTTCCCACAGACACCTAGGCAAAGCACCATAATTTGCACCACATGCACCACAAAGGCTTGCCTGTAGACACCTGGGAGAAGAACCACACCATCTGTACAACCAAAAGTAAACAGGTAGTTTCCAGGAGCCACCACAACTCGAATAATGTGTATCATATGTCGGGTATTATACCTCAAGCCATTACATCCAATACACCGAGTAGAGATCCTCAAGACATCACACCCTATACACGTTACACCTATAGTAGTCCATAGGATACTATATCCAGAATATATGTGTGTGAATAACCACAATCCATTATAGCCCTCTAGACACATATATAGGAAAAACTAACCATTGTGCCTAACGGAACATGTATCTACCAAGAGAAGAGAGCGGGGCCAAAGGGGGTAGTCAGCCATTCATCCTCCCACTGGAATGTTGGAGAAAACACCCCCTATGCTAATAATCCATAGGGTGTCAGTTTCCCGTAATAACAGGGTGGAGTAGCATATAAAAACACAAAAAGTACAGAATATACTATAGCTCACAACCACACTATGGGCATAACCTAGTCTTAGACAGAACTACAGCTAACGTCTCTTAGACTCTGGGCTACCACTTCTAAGACTAGGAATCCTATAAGCACACAATCATTTAAATGTATTTTTTATATTACTTCATTCCCTTTTTATCAATCCCACTGTATGTTAATTAATTCTTTAAACATTAATTAACCATGAACAAAACCACATTATGTTTCATTAGAATCACAACCAAAGTCCATTGTCCCATTAAATTATAGCCTCATCATTATGTTTCAGGGAACAACAACCCTGTGGGTTAACAACATTTAATAAAAAATTCATTACAGAATTACTTTTGTCATGACCCGTCCTCGGGGCCCGTGCCATGACTACCCCAAGCCCGCCTTCCATAAGCCAGGGGATGGAGACTAGCATCCAAAGCGTAAATCCCGATAACTGGGAAGGCATTGCCTTCATAAAACATAAACACATCCAACCAGAGTACAAGCGGAAGTAAAAAACTAAGTACAATAGAAAGTGCTGAAAAGTAAATGGGCCAGAACACAAACCCAACTGATAAGTACACCTACAACTGAACGAAAGTAAAACAGAAAAGACAAACAGTAGGAAGGTGTCAAACTGCTCCTAGATTGTCCTTCGGAATTCCCACCTGAAGGGTAGGTATAGATGGACACCTCAGCTCTCCACGTCTGTCTGTCACCTCTGGGTACCATCTCGTTGTGAAGTCCACCTCCGGGTACCGTCCAACTCTACAAGCCTCAACCACGATCAGTGTTGTCCGTCGTCTGCATCCAACACAACGAAGTGCTGGAATAGCCCGTGCAGGGGTGTGTATAACAATACTCATTAGGGACCCCAAGACCCTCAAGGTCTCATTGAATCCAACAAGGACAACCGAAAAGAAGGATCTCAACAGGTAACCCTTACTTAGGTAAAATCCAATACTTATAACTAAGTTATCAAGTAACCCATCTAAATCATGAGGAGACACAAAGGTCATGAAATCAATGGATAACCACTACTTAGGTATATTCCCATACATATACCTAAGTTATCACGTGACCCATCTCAATCATGAGGTAAACACAAAGGTCATTAACTCAGCTCAAACCATGATTTTCATTATCAAAACCACAACTACTGGAGAAAGTCCTCCACTGGCGAGTATAGTGGCCCTTTCATGACTTTGAGGCGCTACTCACTAACCTTAGACTGCTGAGGTACTCCTCCGGTCATGTATCGCGGGTCTGCTGCCAACTACCGGGCGCTCCGTCCGCTGAGGGTCTGCCGCCAAATACCAAGCTCTCTCCCTAATAGCCTACAGAGGTACTCCTTTTATCGAGTACCACGGGTCTCCTGCCAACTACCAGGCACTCTATCCTCTATGGGTCTGCTACCAAATACCGGGCACTCTGTCCACTGGGCTAACCGAATCACTACGAGTCAAATCAATCAAGAAGTCGTCAGGTCTACAACTACTCTGTCTCCACACTCTGTATGCTAGTCTCCGGGAGGGTTTGCTCCATGAGCGACTTGTCATTACTTCCAAGTGTCACTAAGTCTCACGTAGAATTATCTCAAAGGACAGCCTCGTCAAAGGGGTCTCAACGCAACAGACGGTGCGTCTATCGGACGCCCGTTCTGTGAGTTATTAGCCTTTTAGTCCCAGGGGCCCTGTTGGTTTCATGTATGAACCAACCCGACCGTATGTCAACTGTACCCCGAACTCTCTTGGGGTGTACTCAAAGGAACCATTTCTCAATGTGATTACCAATGCCGCTGACGGTTCGTCAAACAGACGTCCGGTCTGTGAATTATTAGCTTTTCCGTTCCAGGGGTCCGGTTGGATTTCAGGTACAATCCAATCTAGACATACTCCAACTATGTCCAAACCTAAGGTGAATTATACCAAATGAATCGTCTCACTAAGAGAAATCCAACAAATTCAACGACACATCAATCGGACATCCGGAGCTCAAGTTATAAGCGTTTCCGATCCGATGGGCCGGTTGGTTTCGGGTTCGAACCAACCCGACTATATGAAAACTTTTCCAAAACCTTGAGTGTAATATAACATAACGACCTCCTCAATTCGAGGAATCCTACGCAACTAACGGCGCATCAATCGGAGGTCCACAACTCAAGATATGCCCTTTTAACCGAAAATGGTTCGAAAATAGGGTGTCTGGGCCCGGTCCGACCCAGCCCATCACCCCCGGGTCGGTCAGAACCGGGGTGACCCGACTCAGGTCTGGGTCCCGGCCCGGTTGGACATTGGACGGCCCGGCTGGCGCGGCCCGGCCTGACCCGTGCAGCCTGCGGCTGGCCCGACCCACGGTGCCTACGACCCGACTCAGAAGCCGGCCATGGCTTGGCCGCTGGCCAAACAGGATGCAAAGGGGGCGCGGCCCCCTGTTTTTGGAAATGACGGACCCAGTGGGGTCTGCCCTAGCAGCTGGTCGAGGTGGGGGGGGGGGGGGGGGGTTACACTCCCCCAGTTTCCCGGTAACTACCGACCACTAAGGCAGGCCGGTTTGTGAGCTACCACGGGACCCAAAAGGGGTCCCGCCTCCTCGAGACATTGGCAGCGGGCTCGGCCGACCACCCCTGATGGTCCGTCATGGCTCATCTATCTGGCAAAACACGACGGTGTCCCGCCCCTCCGCCGCTGCCCGCTCTGGCCGCGACCTTCCTCGGACTCTCTGGCACGGCGTGCCGGTGCTGCGCACGACCGCCGCGACCCCCTCCAGTCGAGACCCTCTACGTCTCTTTGTGGTGAAATAGCACCACCCCACCTTCGTCGCGGCCTTTCATGGCCACAGACGATAATCGCACAGTGCAACGACACCATGCGCCTCCACTTCTAATATCAACTAGGATTAACAAAGAAGAGGGGAGAAGAATCGGCTGTGTTTGTGCGGTCCTATCTCCTCCCGTTACGATGATATCTTGCGTCCAAACTATAAGAAACGAATAACGATGATAAATACTTGAACAAAAATAACCCCTACCTCAAGGTTCTCTATTCTTCATAGACGCGGAATGCATTGTCACTCCGTCAATGATGTGGAAGAACCGTCGTCGTCGGAGTGTACCCAAATATGTGGCGTCTTCCCTCTTGTCGCAGAGAAAAAGAAAAGAAGGCATGTCGATCGTTCTTCATGGATCTGGCGTTCTTCGTCGAGGGAGGAAGTCGTTCTTCGTGGAGGGAGGAAGTCATTCTTCGTGGATGAAGAAAGCTCTCCTCTAATTCTCCCAAAATCTTTTCCATGAAAATATTTCATCAAGTATCATTCTTTTAAAAGATCTCCAAGCAATTCAAAAAGTCAAGAGGTGTGACAAGAATAATTAATAAGGTTCTTAATCACCTCAGTTGGCTTCCTTAAGCTTGGGAGGCGGAGAGGCTTCACTTCAATAAATGAGTGGAGTTTTCATGTATTAAACAAGGAGTGAGTTATAGGGAGGTCAGGGGGTTATGGGGAGGTGAGGAGTTAGGGTCTTTTGTGGGCCCCACCACACTAAAATCTCCCATGGGAGGTTTGGTGGGTGTGGGCCCCACCTCTAACACCCCATTTGTTGAAAATAACCACCTTCCTTGAATAAAATTTGTACACAACAAATTTTATTTAATTTATTCTAATCCCTAATTATTAAACCTCAACCCGCTCAAAAAGAAACTACAGAAAAGGTCCCCTTAAGCAATTATCCGTGCTGCAAGTTCAGCGGTTCCCTCAGATTTCAATTCTGAGACCCGGTTCAAAAGATAGAAAAACCCGCTCGATCGTTTACTAAACGTACCCGATCCATACTTCAGAAATTGATTCCGAGTACACCGGGCCTCGGAATCAAGTGCTGTCAGAATCCAAAGACTCGTAAAATTTCAAAGAAATTAAGAAAAAAATTTCCTCGAAATTTCTGGGTGTTTACAATACTCCCACCTCAGGGATTTACGTCCCTATAAAGCTACAACACAAACTAGGGAAATTGAAGGAGGTACCGACCACGTATCTGAGACTCCTACACCCATGTGCTCTCCGGGAGGTTTCTGTGTTTCTAGAGAAAGCACACAAGAGGAATCAACCATCCTCATAGGACCCGCTCCTGTCGATCCTCAACCTCTATTAGAACCCATGAATGTAGCCCTGTCATTTATGTCCAGCTCTCTGTGGTCGATGATGACGGATAGGTCGTAAACACATCTCCTCCGCTGAGATATGTGAATGACGCCATGCACCTGGTGCATCTGAGGTGGAAATTCCAGGCGGTAAACCACCTTGCCTACTCTACTGGGTACCTGGAAAGGTTTGATGAAACATGGAGATAACCTGCCACCCCGGCCAAAACTCCATAGACCCCGTTGAGGTGAGACCCGTATAAAGACGTGGTCATCACTCTCGAACTCCAGTGGTCTCGTCTCCTATCTGCATAGGACTTCTATCTGCCCTGTGCAGTCATTATCCACTCCTAGATGATATGTACCTTCTCCGTTGTAGCATGATCCATTTCTAGTTCTACACATGCTGACTCCATCACTATCCACAAAGGATATCTGAAACACATCCAACTACTGTCTCGCTACATCCAACAGCTGAATGTCCAATCACTCAATAAGAGAATATGCTACAACTTTCTCCTCCCCAGGAGTATAAACTATCTTGAAGTCATAGTCCTGGCTAAATTCAAGCCATTTCTGCTATCTCAGGTTCAGGTCCTTTTGAGAGAAGATACAACTGAGATTAAGGAGTTGGAGAGAAACATAAACCGTTCGCTGAATGAACAATGGGTGAGACTAGAAAATTGTACGAACTCATCTCCACAATTCTTCATCTCTGTTCTACCAAAGAGCTATTGAGATTTATCCTCTGCCGAAAAGAGAAATCTAGTCTCATCCCCTAGATGAACTACTTTATTTTCCTAATACGGTTAATCCTAACATGAATGGTAAAATTCATGTATTGAATGACGTCGTAAGGCCTCGATGATACTTCTAAGAAATCCAACCATTATTCTCGCCTCTAAGGGTCGAGTCACACCGTCAACATCAGTGTGTGGTTACTGGGTCTCTTCCAGTAGGAATATTGCAAGTGAGGGTCAAGTCAACAGTTTTAATCAGAACATCTTAGTATCAACCACACAAAAAAGAAAGGAAAGAAATGTCACAAGGACAAGTGTATTTTAGTACTGAAACTCAAGAACAAATACACATAACAACCTCAAACAACAACAACACGGAAACTAGAAGTAGCAAGAACAAAGGCCTCCATGCCTGGAACTAGTCTCGCTCTTGTCCACCTCCTCCTAGAGCTCCACTACCTTGTCCACCGCTCGGCTGATGCTCAAGATCCCGCCGCTGCTTCTGTCTCAGTGGCTCCTCCAACGCTTGCTGATCAAATGTGCGGAAAGTTGGACAGTCATGTGCCAAGTGACCCTACTTGATGCATGAATAGAACTTCCTGCTCCTCGCATGGATAGCTCTATTTAGTGTGCCTCGCACAACCAAACCTATAACTTGAGGTCACCCAACTTTTGGCCTGGTCCTCTTGGACCTCTGCATCATCCGTCTACTACCTACAGATGACCCAACTACTGACGGAAAACCCTACGGAAAAGGCAGCAGCTCTTCAGCATGCTCAGAGTGTTGATTCACTGGTATAAACTCCACCCTGAATAAAGTCTCTAATTCTTCCTAGGTGAAGGTCATTTCGTCGCAAAACTCAAACAAGTGGCTCCACCACCTCTCAGCTTCTCCCTAAAATAGACTAACAACTAGGTACACCATCAAGTATGCGGGTGTCCCAGCTGTGTGGAAAGCTCGTGCTACAAACACCAGCCAATGCCCAACCATATGAAAATCCGACCCTCCTCGAAACGTCAAAGGCCTCTATCTCTTGAACTCGTGAAACACGCTCAAGTAGCGTGCACTCTCTGCTGGTGTCTCAACTAGTGGAGAGCACTGTACTGAAGCCTTTCTGTTCTGTGGGCTATCATCATGCTCCCCACTCGGTACCCACACTGACTGAATGGGTGAAGACATCCTCAAAGAAACAGATGTGACACGGTCAAATGATTATACCCAGTGAGCTGACCTGTTTTGAGCTGATTTAAAAGAAACTTTTGTAAAAACACCCACAATTAGTGTTTTCGTGCACTGAGTCAGAAATTTGTAGTCAGGGTCCTGGAGTATGGATACGTTGGCCGCCGCACCATCACTGGACTCCCTGAACTGAAAAACACACTCGGTACGCTTAACACTGTTGCTTCAAAGAAAGAAAATATCAGAGTCATAAGTTCTATGGTAGAACCAACGTCCTATAATACCAATTTGTCATGACCCGTCCTCAGGGCCCGTTCCATGACTACCCCAATCCCGCCTTCCATAGGCCAGGGGCTGGCGACTAGAACCCAAGGCGTAAATCCCAATAACTTGGATGGAATTGCCTTTATAAAACATAAACACATCCAACAAGAGTACAAGCATAAGTAAAACACTAAGTACAAAAGAAAGTGCTGAAAAGTAAATGGGCCAGAATACAAACCCAACTAAAGTGTATAGCTACAACTGAACGAAAGTATAACAGAAAAGACAAATAGAAGGAAGGTTTCAAACTGCTCCTAGATCATCCTCCAGAATTCCCACCTGAAGGGTAGGTAGAGATGGCCACCTCAGCTCTCCACGTCTGTCTATCACCTTTGGGTACCATCTCATCGTGAAGTGCATCTCCTGGTACCGTCATTCTCTACAAGCCTCAACCACGATCTGTGTTGTCCATCGTCTGCATCCAAGACAATGAAGGGAGGCCATAACCCCTATAGGGGTGAGTATAACGATACTCAGTAGGGACCCCAAGACCCTCAAGGTCTCGTTAAATCCAACAAGGATAACCACAAAGAAGGATCTCAACAGATAACCCTTACTTAGGTATAAGACCATACTTATACCTAAGTTATCAAGTAACCAATCTCAATCATGAGGAAACACAAAGGTCATGAAATCAATGGATAACCACTACTTAGGTATATGCCCATACATATACCTAAGTTATCACGTGACCCATATCAATCATGAGGTAAACACAAAGGTCATTGACTCAGCTCAAACCAGGATTTTGATTATCGAAACCACAACTGCTAGAGAAAATCCTCCTCTGTCGAGTATAGTGGCCCTGTCACGACTCCGAGGAGCTAATCATTAACCTTAGATTGTTGAGGTACTCCTCCGGTCGAGTACCGCGGGTCTGCTACCAACTATCGGGCGCTCCGTCCGCTGAGGGTCTGCCGCCAAATATCTGGAGCTCTCCCTAATAGCCTATAGAGGTACTCCTCCTATCGAGTACCGAGGGTCTGCTGCCAACTACCAGACGCTCCGTCCACCATGGGTTTTCCGCCAAATACCGGGCGCTCCGTCCACTGGGCTAACTAAATCACTATGAGTCGAATCGGTCAAGTAGTCTTCAGGTCTACAGCTACTCGGTCTACACACTCTGTACGCTCTTCTTCGCCAGGGTCCGCTCCACGAGCTACTGGTCGTTAATTTAAAGTTTCATGATTTCTCTTGTAGAAGTATCTCAATAGACCGCCTCATCAAAGGGGTCTCAACGCAACAGACGGCGTGTCTATCAGATGCCCGATCTGTGAATTATTAGCCTTTTAGTACCGGGGGCCCGATTAGTTTTGTGTATCAATCAACCCGATCGTATCTCAACTGTATCCCAAAATCTCATGGGGTATACTCAAAGGAACTATTTCTCAATGTGATTAACAATGCCGCTGACGGTTCGTCAAACAAACGTACGGTCTGGAATTATTAGCTTTTCCGTTCCAGGGGTCCGGTTGGATTTTGGGTACAATCCAACCTGGCCATACTCCAACTATGTCCAAACCACAGGTGAAATATACCAAATGAACCGTCTCACCAAGATGAATCCAACATAGTCGACGACACGTCAATCAGACGTCTGGAGCTCATGTTATAAGCGTTTCCATTCTGAGGGCCCGATTTGTTTCGGGTTCGAACCAACTTGGACATACCCAACATCTCCAAAACCTTGAGTGTAATATACCGAAACGACCGTCTCGATCCTAGGAATCCTACGCAACTGACGGCGCATCGATCAGAGGTCTATAACTCATGATATGATGGTTTAACCGAAAACGGTCTGAAAATAGGGGGTATGGTCCCGGTCCAACTCGGCCCAACACCCCCTGGGTCGGCCCGTACCGGGTCAACCAGACTCGGGTCCGGGTCTGGCCCGGTTGGGAACGGCCCTACTTGGCAGGGTGCGGCCGACCCAGCCCATGTGGCCTGCGGCTGGCCCAGTCCATGTGGCCTGCGGCTGGCCCGACCCGTGCGGCCTACAGCCTGGCTCGGAAGCTAGTCGCGGCTCGGCTGCTGGCCCAGTGGGACACAAAGGGGGCGCGACCCCCTGTTTTTGGAAACAGAGGATCGAGTGGGGTCCACCCTAGCAGCTGGTGGGGGGGGGGGGTTACACCCCCCGGTTTCCAGGTAACGGCCGACCATTAAGGATGACCTGTTTATGAGCTGCCGTGGGACCCAGAAAGGGTCCCACCTCCTAGAGACGCGGGCGGCTGGCTCAGCTGGCCGCCCGTTCGTGTTCACTGCGACTTGTCTCTCCGACGCGGCGCGACGGTGCCGCGCCCCTCCGTCGCAGCCCGCTCCTGCCACGACATTCATCAGTGTCTCTGGTGTGTCGCGATGGTGCCACGCACCACCATCGCGGCCTGCTCCATCCACAACCCTCTACGTCTCTGGGCGGTGCAACGGCACAACGCTGCCTTCACCGCGGCCTTACATGGCTGCGATTCCCTACCGATCACTGCACTGTGCAATGACACTTTTCTTCTCCTCTTCCAATATCGACGATGATTAACAAAGAAGAGGGGAGAAGAATCGGGCGTGTTTGTGTGGTCCGATCTCCTCCCGTTACGATGATATCATGCGGCCAAACCTTAAGAAATGAAGAACGATGATAAAGACTTGAACAAAAATAACCCCTACCTCAAGGTTCTCTGTTCATCATAGACGCGAAATGCATTATCGCTCCATCAATGCCGTGGAAGAACCGTCGTCGTCGGAGTGTACCCAAAGATGTGGCGTCTTCCCTCTTGTCGTGGAGAAAAGCAAAGAAGGTGTGCCGATTGTTCTTCATGGAACCAGCGTTCTTCATCGAGGGAGGAAGTCTTTCTTCATGGAGGGAGGAATTCGTTCTTCGTGGGTGAAGAATGCTCTCCTCTAATTCTCCCAAAATATTTGCCAAGAAAATATTTCATCAAGTCTCCTTCTTTTAAAAGATCTCTAAGCAATTGAAAAAGTCAAGAGGTGTGACAAGAATAATTAATAAGGTTATTAATCACCTCAGTTGGCTTCATTAAGCTTGGTAGTTAGGGAGGCTTCAGTTCAATAAATGAGTGGAGTTGTCATGTATTAAACAAGGATTGAGTTATGGGGAGGTCAAGGGGGTTATGGGGAGGTGAGGAGTTAGGGTCTCGTGTGGGCCCCCACCACACTAAACTCTCCCATGGGAGGTTAGGTGGGTGTGTGACCCACCTCTAACTCCCCATTTGTTGAAAATAACCACCATCCTTGAATAAAATTTCTACACAACAAATTTTATTTTATTTATTTTTATCCCCAATTATTAAACCTCAACTCACTCAAAAAGAAACTACAGCAAAGGTCCCCTTAAGCAATTACCGGCGCTGCGAGTTCATCAGTGACCTTAGATTTCAATTCCGAGCAATGGTTCAAAAGATAGAAAAACCCGCTTGTTCATTTACTGAACGTAACCGAGCTAAACTTCTGAAATTGATTCCGGGCACACCGGGCCTCAGAATCAAGTTCCGTCAGAAGCCACAGACTCGTAAAATTTCAAAGAAATTAAAAAAACAAATTTCCTTGAAATTTATTGGTCTTTAAAACTTTACCATATTCCCAGGAATTCTAGAAAAGCATTCTATGCTACTAAACACAAGGGGGCTCAACACGGTGAGTAGATGTACTACCCGTCGAGTCTTTGCCGCATATAGTAAGATCTTTGACCCATCCTCCCTTGAGAATCTAGACACGGAAAGTACATGGCATACCCCGCACGTCTTCTCCTACTTCGGAAGAAGGGTAAGCAAGACCAGCTGCCTAGAGGAGTGGGGAAAAGTAAAGCAGACAATCAACCAAAAGAAACATGAAGCATCCAACAATCACATCCAACCCATTCCATCATTCCTTGTGTCCTCCTCGACACCCACATGCATAATAGATGCATCTTGCCACTCTAGGAATCATCCTCTACCACAACCAAAAAGGCCTCTATGCCCCCACATATCACAACACCCCTCCAGGGTTACGTCTCAACACAAGCAGCAGGAAAAACAACCATCACTTCAATTGGGCTCTTGGACCATTAACGATCAAGAGGGTAACTCAGAACCCTTTAAGGATTTATCAAACAACCAATTCTTTAATCCATCTTGAATTAACATATTTAATATCCATTGGTTCCAACATCGGGAAACCAAACCAATAAGATATCACAAATGATTATACATGCTTACTATTCCAATTTTATTAACATCAAATTACAACAAGAACCAGATTCGTTCACATGCCTCTTTATCTTTAGCCAAACAAATATCAATTAGTCCCGGTTTACGTTCATTACTGATTTCCATCAAGGACAATAGCTAAACAAAGTAAGCATAGATGTCACACCATATAGAAAAACAATAGGCAACAACATACGATCAATAAAATTTCTTTATCTGGTTCAAAATATTTATTATGTCAATTCCATTGTCATCTAGTGGGATTAAATATCATAACAATACAGTTGCACGTAAAATAGAGATATGCAATGAATCCCCTACCTCAAAGGTTTTTGACGAAAACCACAATGGTCGAAGAATGCTCAAGAAACCCGGGTCGATTCTCCAAAACCCCACCTTAGATCTCTCCTCCTAGAAATATCAAGACCAAATTTCATCATATTTGACATCCACACGCTTAGATCTACCCATAACAGGAATATATCTAAGAAATAAAGAGAAGAGGAGGAGTAGATCTAAGTAGATCTAAGAAACCAATCAAGAACGATCACATACCTCAAGAAACTGACTTTGATTCATTAAGAGAAGCCTTCAGATCACCTCCAAAATGCTTGATATAGGTTCTTCTACCTTCAAGGGAGGGTAATCATGAGTTATGGCCGCTTAGGAGCTTAAACGAGAAATTTAGAGGTGAAACAGTTGAGATACAAAATTATAGGATCTAATTTAAGTGCTCGCATGGTTAGTCTACACGGCTTGACAAACTGTGTGCTAACCGTGCGTTAGCTACTACCTTGGCCACCCCTCTCGCACAGTTTGGATGCACGGTTAGACAAACCATGCGCCTCCCGTGTGGAAGCGACTGCCTCATCAAACTGTCCTCACGTGGTTAGGCTACGCAGTTTGACAAACCGTGTGCTAACCGTGCATTAACCACTGCCTCCAAGATTTCCTATGCATGGTCTGGCTACAGAGTTAAGACAAACCATGCGCAACCCGTGCGTAAGCCACTACCCATTAGTTTTCCTTACAGATTCGCCCAAACGCACTCCATGTCACCTTAACCTCACAGAACACCTCTAACACCACATTTTCACAAAGTAATGGACTGGATAGGTCTATTCCATTACTAAACATGTCTCATAATATTGAAAATAATACATAGAAACTTGTATGTTATTATAAACACTTGAATCAAAATACCTAGCGGGATATGGTTTCAAATGAAATATTTTATTTAATTTATAATTAAAGGATAAGGATAAAAAATATAAAATTTTTAGTAGGTACACCATTCTTATGAAAAAACTGTGTATAAAAAATTAAAGTCTCAATGGGAGAAAATTTGAAATTATAAACACTTATCTTGAATTCCAACATAGTTGATTGCAATATATCTTCCTATATAACAAAAATAAAATTAAAAAATAAATTCTTTTATAAAATTATTAATATAAATAATATTTTATAAACTTAATTTATAATTATTCTTTGTGATTATAGTTGTTTGTTAATATCTATTTTCAATAATCGAGTGAGTAATCTTGGTTGTTTTAAACTAGTTTCATAAATTTGTTGTTCCTCTTCATTATTAACCAAAAGTTTATCATTAAAATATTGTTTGAGGTAATGGAATTGATGATTTATAGTTATTCACAATTTCATAATTTTATTCTATAATAGGTTTTTCTATGATCATTAATGATGATTTTGGAGATTAACATGTTTCAGGGATTTTTAACGAAAAAATGTTAGTTTTTTAATGAATGGGTTTAATATTACTTTTACCATTATTGAAATTTAAATAAAAAAATATTAATTATTTAAATCATATATCATTATATATTATTTTGTAATAGTCATACATAAGATTATTTTATATCATTTTTCAAGAAGGTGGTTCGACCGACCCAAACATGTGTATACTAATATAAATGGATGATTATCATTACTAAAGATATTTTTATGGAATAATATAATTATTGTAGAATAATAATGATATTATTTTGACAATTTTATGGTTTTTAATTATATATTAATAGTTTTTAATAAATAATAAATATTTTATAATAAAAATGAGATATGTTACTTCGTGTAGGCTATTGTCCGTAAAATTAATGAATAACACTTTCAGTTCTCAAAACAAATGAGAGGGGAAGAAGGAGGGGAATAATTTATAATTATAAAATAATAATTATTAATTTTTTGAAACATTTATTCCTAAATTGAACTTTTATAGTAAGCGAATAATGGTGATAATGAAAAAATAGAAGTCGTCACTTCACAGAGGTGACAGTCGATATAACACAAGGATGAAAATTTCATTTTTATTAATAAAAAATAGGAAATTTGGACAATATTAACAACCATATGAGAATTAAATTAAGTATAATAACAATAATAATTTAGTTATATAATAATTTTATATTTTTTGTAATTTAAGTTAGAAATGAAACGTTGTTAGGGAAAAAAGTGTACACACATTGAAATATTTGTGTTTTCCTTCAATGATTACTCATGAAAGGAGGCCTTAAGAATTTTTTTGTCAGAATATGAATAATGAAAAGGTATAGAATTATAAATTAATGAGAATGGGTATATTTTATTTCAAAAATATAATTAATTGTCAATATTTGAAGGGATTATGAGATTCCCCTTTTATAAGTGCCTTTGAAGGCATTTTTTTAATATTTCACATTAATATAAAGAGAGCACATATTTCAAAAGTAATTATCATTCTAAAATGCATAATAATGTATTGGGGAATATATAATGCCTATAATACCTAAACCAACCATTTTAAAATTTGTTTTAGGTATGTTTTTAAATAATTTTTTCTAAAAAAAATTATTTTACTATTTTGGGTTTTACTGTATTGACTAAGATTTATGTGAGTAAATGATTTTTAATGATTAAAATTAAAGTGGAAATATTTAAATACTTTTGAAATATTTATTTCTAATATTAAATACATTTTATCATTTAAATTTTATATTTTCAAAAAAATTAAATTTAATAATTTTACATGTTATGCGTAAAAACTAGTTTTTCGAAAAAGTGTATTTTTATGATTAAAATTTTTTATCAAATAAAATTAAAAATTCATTTTTATATTATGATATGTATTTTTTATTATAAAAAATTAATGTGGATTTTATAGAAAAACAAAATTGAATTTTAACTAAAAAGTATTTAATTAAAGGGAAAGTCGAAAAACAGTTTTTTTTGTTGGAAAGTATTACTCATATTTATAAATTGCTAAGAATATGTTTTACAAATTTAAAATTTATTATTTTACTCCTTAAATAAATATTTTTTCAATTAATTAATTTTATAAATGTATATTCATTTTTATATAATGAAAATTTCATAAAATATATATTGTTTTAAAAAACTTCATTTTTCATTATTTTTAAAAAAATATATTATGTCATGAAAATTAAAAAAATATGTAATAATTTTTTTTGAAATGATAAATTTATAATTTATAATTTTTATAATTATAATTTTTATTTTTATTTCTAAAAAAATGCAATATATGATGATAACAATTTTTATTAATAAAAGATGATTTATTTATGCAATAATTTTTCTTAATACTATTTTATATGTCTTTTTAATTTATTATTATCTTTTTATTTAATATTGGTTTTATTATTTTTATAAAATTATTATCTATTTTGATGAATATCATTTTATATCAGTGTTATGTGAAAGCCAAGCTACTCAAACTTTAAAAGAAAGCTAGGAGACAGGTGAACCTGCTCCTGAGATAAATAAATAAAATAAAGTGGCAAGAGTACAAACAGGAGATCAGGGAATCGCTCAACAAAGCCGAGAAAAAACCTCACCACAGCAATTTGCCTGAACAAAATGGTCACAGAAATCAGGCGACACAAAAGACCAACAGGAGGTGCCCTCGTTAATTGCCCTTTTCGCAAGAGCATCTGTTACTTGATTGGCCTCACGGTAAACATGCGAAACTTCAATGACGAGTGAATCAAGAAGCCGAAGACAATCAACCCAGTCCGGAAGGATCTTCCAGGGAACATTCCTGGAGCGCTCTTTCAAGATTTGGACAGCAACAGATGAGTCTGACTCTATCCATATCAAATTCCAACCAAAGTGGACAGCATACCTGATCCCTTGAAAATAATTTCATCCAAAAAATTTTATTACATTGAATAAAAAAGAGAGGGTTATTTTATATCATCACATCTTCAAGTTCCCATGTTTCGTCCTCAAACTTATTTTTTAACCATAAACATATGACTAAATGTTTGGTCTTGTGTCCTAGAAGCTTGTCTATTTGATCCAAGATTTCCATAGGTTACACCTCCTATGAAAGATAATGCTCCATGTGTGCAAATATTTAGCTCATTATATGTGATGGATATAGTATGTACTTCCTCAAAAGTGATAATTGGATCAAATTAATCACTTGGGAGAATGATTTTTGGGGATTTCTAAGTGACAGGCTACGACCCTGACCTTTTGAAAACCCTGCAATCTTGTGCATGTTAGGGAATATAATAGGTATATATCTGTGCTTGGATAGCAGGACCCATGCTATTTTCCACCCTGTTGCTCTGTGAATTTGTGTGGAAGTTGATGTTTCTAAGAATCAAACTGAGTATGTATAGATTTGTGTGTTGGTGGAGTTCCGATGGAAAAGGTTCGTGGATTTTGAGGAATGGGTTGACTTTTGTTCTACCTATAAGAGAATTGGCCATGCTATGGTTTAATTTAAAAGGGGATTCAAGGCGTTTGATCCTCAGAGGATGGGGGAATAAGAATTTAGTGTCAAGGGTCAAGGACCAGTTGGAGTTTTGGCTGTAATGTGCAATCTAGATTCAAGTACTTTTTAGACCCAGCCCTTGGTGTTCATCATGATTCTAAGGATGGTAGCATTTTGGTTTCTGATATTTTCAATCATCTCAAAAAATATTAGGGTATTCCTATTAGTGTTGTGCCAATCCCTTTGGGACCATCAGGACCAGAGGTGGGTTCTGCTGTTAATGCGGGTAGTCTGGTCCCTTTAGAGACCTCCAAAATTTTGAATGGTATAAGTGTTATTAGGGAAGTGGAGGCAAGAAAGGGGGATGCGAGAACTGAAAATCAGGCTACTTATACAGAGGTAGTGCTCTCTAGTGTTGGAAGTTCTGGCAGAGAAGGTTCTCTAGATCTTGATTTTATTCGAGTGAATATGTCTAGCATGAAAAGTGAGTTACCCGTCATGTTGGGTAACTGCTTTGAGGGACTAGGAAATGAAAATCCTGAATAGGAGGCATACCGGGCAGAGAATTCCAATGAGGAGTAGGTTTTTCATAGGGAGATTTCATGTTGTGAGTCACCTGGTACGTTCTCAGATGATAGTGCACTTGATTTCCAAGATAATGACCTCCACAGTTCGAGGAGGAGGAAGTGTTGACAAGGCAACAAGAAAGGACAAAAGGATTACTCTTATTTACAATAACCTATGGAGACTCTTTCAACCAAAAAATAAATATCCATGAATATAGAAGGTGGTATTAACTCTGGTGGGAAGTCTTCCTGAGTGTAGGGTGTGAGATACGGGGTAGCCTCCCCTAGGGGTGACCTGCAGGCTGGTGCGGATGCTCCTATGAATCTACTACTTCATTTTGTTGAAGCTACGGAAGAGTAATTCCTCTTGATAAATTCCTCCACAAAATATGCTGTTAAAATGATGGGAGTAACCCTTATTGTGGATACTATATGGGAGAAAAGTGATTTGATTAACAAGTAGAACCTGATTTTAGTTTGAGGCTTCAATAAAGTGAAAATCACACAAGAGGAGTTCTTATAAATGTGGGAAAAACTAGTGATTCTCTTTGAAGACCTTTTTAAGTATGATCAAGAAACATTGGTAACTTCTATTTCCTGGAAACTCTTTAGGGGTAATAATTCCATGAACTCAGGTTAAATTTTAACAACTATGTTTTTTCCTTTAGTGTTTGATCTGGGTGATTCTATGGTTTATCACTTTTTCCAAACAAAAGTGTTTGATAATAGAAAATTATGTTTCAGTCAGGCTACAACCCTAACATGATCAAGGATCTCGAGGGGTCTGATGTATCCTTGGATAAACATCCATTTTATCTAAAATATCACTAATCTCTTACAATGAGAAGTTTGAAGAAAAAAATTATTAATAATTTTAAACTATATATATCATTAATGATTATCCTTATAAACCATATATATATATATATTTATTTTGAATTTAAATCATATTTTGAAGATGTAATGTTTTAGTATCAAATGTTTGAGCATCAGAAGTATGAGCATCAGATTTAATTTATTTGGTAAATTGATCAACAAAAGATGGAAAAGATGAGGGTTTTTGAAATTATAGTTCATCTATTTAGCTATAGTTGTGTAATTGGAAGTTTGTGTCTTATGATGAAATCATGGGTGTTCTATAATATTGGGGAACATTTTATAGTGAATTTTAATGAAATGAGAATCTATATGTGTTTACCAGGATTGATAGTTGTTGTAAAAAGTGTTATGTGCAATTAGTAGTGAAATTTTACTATGATGATTCTTCATGAATATGTGAAATAGCGTGACCTGGTTATCCAGGAAGGTTTTTTATAAAATGATGTGGGAATAACCCTAAACCATGTGAAAAAACATTGGAGGATAATCCACACAACAAATCTGATGCATCCATAGATCAGTAGAGTTTTACATAATGTTAATCACTCAATATGAAATTATTACTGATGAGTTTTTCACATTATTATAATTAATTTATACTTTTTATAATAAAAATAAGTCATAGTTGATCTTTTCATTCATATAGGAAAGATTATGAAGCATGTAATATTTCCTCAGTTTTTATAGTTATTTATGTAATTCAGTTGATTTTCTAACATTTTCTATATTTTAGATACATATATTTGTTTCTACTATGTTTTGTGTGATGTTGAAGTTTTGTAGTGGGTAGGGTGTAGTGAATTATGGTTTCTAATACACTAAGTTGAGGAGGAAAAAGTTTTAAAAGTTCAGTTTTCCACTGTATTCACTTTCTTTTAAACATATTTTGGATCTATAGATTATAATTTTAGTGGTCTACCAATATACATGTGATTATTTTTTTGTGACCATTGATCATCCTTTCACCAAAATGTATTATTAAAGGTATAGTTCTTAAGATATAGGTTCAGTATTATATTTTTCATCCTTTCATAACATCATATGAATAGAAGATCCAAATTGATAAATTTGATGTAATAGATGTTGGATTCGATAGAATGAAGATAGAAATCCATCAAATTTAAATGTTCTTGGAAGATCCATTATTTGGGTTAAATTCAATGCTAACTGAGAATGATTAATAGGAATTATAGGATATAATATAGTTGGTAATAGTTTTCAAATCTCTTACAAAGAGTTTTGAGTTTAGTATTCATGAGTAGAAGACAATGATAAATGTTATAATGGTTTCGGATAAACTATATGAAAAAAATGATGATCCTAAATATAGTATTCATGTTGCAATAGTTGTTTTGATTAATGTAATCTAGAGGAAATCTAGTGGTAGATATTATGAATGACCTCATCCTTATTTATGGGTAATTCCAATAAATAACTGTTACTTTTACTGATGATGTATGGGTGTTTATATTTTTATATTCACTTATAGAGAATTCAGATATACTATTAATGTGAGTAAGAATCTCTAGATGAAAAACTGATATGGTATGTGATGATATCCAAAACTAATTCATAAATAAAGAACATAGGAGGAGGTAAGTTCTGTTACAGATTTGTAATACCCTTAATACCAATTTAATGGGTCAATATCCCCAGCATAATCCATCTTATCATAATAATCCATCAGTAGATGAGCATCATGGAAGGTAATTAGAAAAGATTCATAGCTAATCAGATGGTTATGTTCCAAACTGTTTGAAATGTGGGAAGAAAGAAAATATCAAGAAGGATTGCAAGTGTAAAAGGACGAGCACCATAAGGGAATCAAAATCTAGTTTTTTAGATACTATTATCTATATATAAAAAATACAAGGTCATATTATGAGTTTTAATACACCAGTAAAATCTTGAGTGATTGATTCCAAATAATCTTTTCATTCAACTAGTTATCTAAGACAAATTTCAAACTATATATCTGGATAATTTTTTGATGTACATATAATATTGGCTGATTCTCTAGTGGTTCTTGATAAGGATACGTTAATATATGAATAAAATAATGTAGTATTCTTGAAACAATGAAATGTTCACAATAGATTATGGCTTATGAAGAATTTTGTTTTGATTGGGAAACAAGATGATGTAGGCTTTAAGAGTAGGTTCACTAATGGGGTGAGTAATGTTACCCAGAGGTTTAATGATAATTTTACAAATAAAAAACGATGGGACCCTTTACAAGACTAGAAATATAAATGTGAAAAAATTACTTGAAGTATAAATTTCCATTAACTGAATTCATGGCGTTGCATGTTCAGTCACCCAAGTAAAATAACCTCAAATTTCTAGAGGAAGAAGTGGTAATTAAGATTTATCATATAGAAATATGAATTTTTGAATGTTTTTTGTAGGGAAATAAAAAATGAGAATCCATCAACTAATATTCTTAGAAGATAGGGAATTATTTGTTGGATATTGTACAAACAAATGTTCGGGCTGCTTCCCCTCTTATATAAAACAGTGGTTTCCTTTACATAATTTATGTCATTGATAAATATACTAGGGGTGTGTGGGTTTAATTGTTTAATGAGATATATAATTAATTTTAGGTGGTTAATTAGTGGGAAGAATCAACAGAAAGTGAATGCTTCTAGACATTGAAGTTTATATGAATAGAAAATAGTGGTGAGTACACCAGATGCATCTTTAAGAGTTTATATATGAAATAAAGGATTATGAATGAGAATAGAGTTCGCAACACTGCACTCTTGAATGAAGTGGATGAAATATTTAATGGGTATTTTGTGAAAAAATATATAAGTATAGGTTTTAAATCTTTAATGCCTAAGTATATTTGGGAAGAGGAACTTGATATGGTGACTTTTAGAACAAATATATGTCCATCATTTTTAGTTGGGTAGGAACATCTGAAATAATTGCGGTATAAAAAATTCAAGGAATTTCAAAATATTAGGGGTTTTTGTGATTTTAGAATATATACATGTGAATTCAATAATTAATGGTAAACACGAATCCAAATCAAAAAATTTATTTTTTCCTTTGTTATAAAGATGAAGATTTATCATATCTTTTGTGGGATGATGAAAGAAATAATATCCCTAGAAAAATAGATCTTTTAGTTAATGAAAATATTATATGGAAGGATTAAGACATAGTCGAATAGGATGAAAATGTAGAATCAATAGTCCAAATATAGTTTGATCAAAGGACCTATATTTCTCAAATACTAAGGAAATCCTTATAGGTGTTGAGTGAATCATAAGACCACATGTTAGACCTTCATAAGTACTAGAAAGATCAAAATAAGCTAAATATTCAGTGGGAGCATTATAAGTTTGTGACAAAAGTTATTTTACCAAGATTTTTTGTACCATATGTAAGAGAAGAGAAAATGTGTTCAAATCTGATAATTTATATAAGGATCTCAATGAGAATTGTGAGACCAGTACTGAGGATTGGGAAATATTTAAACTATATAAACCAAATGGATGTATAATAACCATAACATATGGAGGATGATGATTAACATTATGAATCTAAATAATGGGATACAACCATGAATTAAGAGATGAAATAATTGATGATCAATATAACTAAGTAAATTAAAAAACTATTATAAGGTACAAAGGAACGTGAGAGTATGTGGGTTTACCAGATCATATAAAAGGATGATAGAATGAAATTATACAATCACAGATAGTGTAAATTGATTTAAATATAATAAGGAGTATATTTTTAGATATATATTCACTAGTTATTAAATATTATTCCTCAAAAATATTTCTTTGAATGGTGGAATTAGAATATTTATAGTCAAAGTAGATGAATGTTAAGACATATTTCTATTATGTTTTGTTAGAAGAGGATATTTACATGGAGAAAACAATACATCCTCCATTGTATTGTAATTGTTGTTTTCAATGTAAACTGAAGAATATATTGTATGGGACGAAGAAAGCACCATGATAGTGGAATCCATAATTCAACAGGGTTACGATAGAAAACGACATAAATAGGTGTGACATTGATCAATGTTGATACCTAAATAAATGAGATGATAAGACATTCATCATTTTTATTTTTTATATCAATGACATGTTTCTTCCCGGAATGTATTTACTAATTATTTGGATGTTGAAAAATATGTTCTATGTAAGATTAAAGATGAATGATCTCTGGAAAGTGAAGATGATATTTTGTATGAAGATAAAAAGGGAATGGAATACCATATATTTGGTTCAATATTAGAATGATTATATAGTATGAAATTTAATGGATTGGTATGGATAAATTTAAACAATTTTCTTCCCCACTTGTTTGAAACATCAAACTATCCCAAGAATAAACACTCACAACCAAAGATGAGGTTCATTATATAGAGAATGTTCTCTATGCATCAGTGGTTAGAAAGCTGAGGTATGTAATTTTTTTTACATAACTATATATTTAATTTTGAGTTTTATTTTTAAGAATATTTATGTATATCCCTAGAAGGTAATAGTAGAAATTTTTTAAGTGTAGCCTAAACTATTTGAAAGGATTAAAAGATTATGATATTTTTTAGGGAGTAAAATATATTATAAGGAATCTTTAATGGTGAATTTTATGGGGACTCTAAATGATTGAAGGGAAAATATTTTTGGTATTTACATATAGAGGAATAATAATCAGTTGGATTTCATAGCTATAGAATATTGTTACACTAGGTACAACATAAGAAGATTATATAATGGAAAAAGTATCTAGGAATGATATGGTTTGGTTAGAAGAGTTTCTGAAGTAACTAGGGTTACTATAAGAAGGGGAGATTATTTTATATGAAATAAAAATTGTAAATCACTTGGATTAAAATTAGATATTTTATGTAAGGCAATGCACTTTGAACATAAGTTCCACTTCATTAAAAATACACAATAGTAGAACGTGTTAGATTTCTAGATGATTATTGGAAACCAAAATATTCTGAATATGGTCCCAGGACATTATTTGTGCACATTTTATTGAAAAATCATTCCTTTGTGCGGATGGATTAACCATTATTAGAAAATGGATGAGGGACACTAATATTGAAAAAGGAGTGAAGTTTTCTTAGTAGGTCACTGAGGTTTCTTTGAATAACAAGCAATCAAGTAGGAGATCGTTGGTATGTTAATCAAAGTTTTGTAATCCAATGTTCATGATTCATAATTATAAGTGTTGAATGTTTAGAGAATCAATGGTTTGACTATTGGATTTACCTTCACTAAAAATTCAATTAGTGTCTGAAGGATGTGATTGATATGTTGAAAACATAGTTCATCTCTATAGCTACAATTTGGTTATACAAGATTGTATCCTTCAATGACATCAGTGGTGGTAAAAAATAATGGATAAAATTACAAAAGGAAATTTCTATAAAACAATATTATGTAGAATTTACCAGGACATTTATTTGGGTAAAAATGTTATAGTAAATAAATAGTGAAATTATATTTATAAGAATATATAATAATATGGGAAATAGTGTGACAAAGAAAACCAAGAAATATTCCTATAAATTAAATGAGGGGAAAACATTGAATTGTGTGTAAAATAGTTTATGATATTATCTATTGTGAATCTAGCTATTCATAGTACATCATCGGTTTAGGAAGCATTAATCTCCTTGTAATGAATGATTACAAATATGTTTTTTGTTGATTGAAATGTTTGTGTACTAATAGTAATATAAATATGTATATGTAGTTCCTACAATGAATGTATGAAAAAATTATGAATAAAATTAAATCTCCAAAGTTTATTTACTATTTTATGTACATCAGTTTCTAGTTTCACCATTTCTTGTATTTCAATTTCATTTTTTTTCTAGTGAGGTGTGTGCTCAGTCAACTTTGTGTGGTTGGTAGGGTGCGAGGAGTTTCTACTTCTAGCACACTATTTAGAAGTTGATGTTTAGATAAAGAGGTTATGTTTTCCACTACACTAACTTGTGTTTGATCTTCTGGTGGATTTATCGATCATACTTCTAGTGGTCTTTCAGTAGTATATACAATTAATTTTTATGTGGCCATTTATCCTCCTTTACTTAAAAGACATTCAACCACATTAATATACTAGTGAATGGTCTGAACCATCTCTATCATTTTTTATAGTTTTAGAACCTATGTACGTCCTCTCTCTAAAATCATCCTATCATGATGGACTCCCACATCTCTTCCCATAAAGAGATTCTTTTAGGTATATATGATTTATATAATAAAAAATATTATTAAATGAGAACTCTACTAGTGGGAGGTAATTATCCCCACATACATTGACATTTATTTAATGAGATATATACATATCAACTAGATTTTAAATGGTTCACACATTCCATATATCCAACTAAGGATGATAAGAAGTAAAAAACTAAGCTCTACCTCCAAATATTTTTTAAGACTTCTCTAGAAACTCAATGGAATCCTTGAATCTTAATCCTATATAATGGGGATTAGTACTCCATGAAGTATAATTACTTACCTTATGTATAACATGAAATGTTAGAAAATGTATAAATCATATTTAATTTTAATAATATAAATTGATTTCATAAGGAAATCAATTAGAAACCAAATAAAATTATATCCTTTATATGTTTTGGGAATTTTATGATGAAATCTGTGGTGATATTTTCCCATTTCAATACTGGTATGGGTAACAGTTTCATCATAACATTACAATTTTTTCCTTCATCCTTAGCTTAATTTCACACAGATCACTGAGATATGTATTATGGAATTTATCTCTTTAGGTTATCACACTATAATTTTTGTTTTATATACTTATACATCTTCGTAATTCCTTGATGAATAAAGAAGGATGAGCTACGTGCCCCCTCCTAATGTTCCTCTATTTATTCTTGTTTTTATGGGACACATATCTGGGTTCCAAACCATATTATTCCATCTTGTAGAAATTTAAACTCACAAATTCTAATTAAAAATTTCTATAGTTCAACATCATTTTTATGGATTTATTATTCGTTATATCGATGAAAGGTAGAGAAATAATTTAGGAATGTTAAATATTATCTCATATAATTGAGATTTCAAGATTCATCATTTGAAAATCCTTGATTACAAGGTTTTTTCAATCCTCATAATGGATAAAGTAACATGGTCATTCTTGCTAAAAGCATCACACACCTTATTTTCCTTCCTTAGTCTATAAGGTATTGAACAAAAATACAGTTTATTCAGTTTAATCCATATTATTTGGCATATATAAAATTTATTAAAGGTGAATATATATTTCATTTTCTTGTTTTTAGTATATACATAAATCTTTTCCCTTGGGTGAAAATGTATCAAAATATTTAATTCAATGATCACTATTTACACCTTTAAATAATACATCACTTAATATTGATCATGATTATTTAATTGGAATGTGGCATCGGAAGTTACATGATCATCTTAAATGAGGATAAATTTGTAACATTCCGGATTCGTGTGCCATGCAATGGGTCCCCCAAACCCGATTGGTCACATGACCTCAAGAGTATTTCCCCAAACGTCAGCGGCTGCCGACTGGAAGTGAGGGCCAATGACTGATAGTGAGGAAACTATGCCCTCATTTTTAAAAGTGTAGAACAGTGGAATAAAATATATAAACATGAATTTATGGAAACAGTAAAAAATATACAACTGAAATAGATATCTGAAGTAAATGAGAACAAATAGTCATACATGTATAATGATGCAGCATGTCACCAATTCTATGAAAGTAGAAAAAATAGGATACACTGCAAAACAATACAATACAACTAAAAATACAAGGTACATCCAAACAAAACCAAAGTAGAGTAAACAGAATGCAGCAGCATCACAAGCCTAAACTCGGTCCCATCCTCTCATACTCATCTGCTACAATAATTAACCTTTATAGTGTCCCTATCCCCTATCGACAACTATAGCAAATGTAATTTTTTTGAGCCGAAGACATGACCCAAATAGGGTGTGAGAAATAAATCCAAGTAGGTAACCACCAAAGGCCCATTCCCAACATTCAGTGAAAAATGTTCCACAGTAGTGTGCAACAGTAAATGTAGTAGACTGGGCAGTACTAAAATGTAACTATCTCTACCTGTTACATTTCCATTTATTTAATTGTTTATCAATTCCAAGATTGTGCTTTAGCTTGGTAGGTACAACATATTATATCACCACAGTGAATATACAGAGTAAACTTTGTCCGCGGACATGAAAATCCTTACCCTCAGGTAATCAGAATTGAAACCCACAGGTGATTTCCCACAGGCATAATGAATATTTCCATCAGGTATACAAGATATTTCCCTCATGAATAGAAATACTATCCTCAGACATATGGATCATTTCCCTCAGGCTAAACAAACACTCCCTCAGGATAAGAATAACACTGCCCTCATGTTAAACAGAACACTTCCATCAGGCGCAAGTAACCGGGATAATACTAATGCATAAAAAAGCAGTTTATATAAATGTTCTCTCAAGAGAATAAATTACACATTATAATCATGGAAAAACCTCGGGTATCCTGACCAAATGGCTAAACAGAGGAATGCACCCCCGGGGTGGTCCTGGATCCAAGCAGTGATCCCAAAGAGAATTTTTAACTTATTATTGGATTATTTATGCAATTATAGATACCTTTTATCAAAGGCCTCAGCCATAAAACTCCCCAACCATGGGTTTGTAGCACAATGATACAAAAATTCAACTCAAAAGTTGAAAATAAACATCAGACCACCTACCTTGATCTCCCCATATCGATATATGCGAACAATGCCTCCCGAAACACCTGATAACAGTGTAGATCTGGGATAAAAATTTATCCATTCAAACATAAATAACGTCCCATTGGGAATGAATTCATAAGAATGGCTCAAGAAGAAGGAATTTATTACCCACATAGTTCAAACAAGATCGATGGCAGAAGAAATGGATTCCCGACGTGCGATCAGGAGATCCTCTAAGCTTCAACCTCTCCTCCTAAGCTCCAAACGCGTCCAATGCATCCTCTACCGAATGAGGAGGATATTTCCCATTTTATGTGAAAAAAACAAACTACATAGTGTATACTCTCAAATACACGCCATGTACTTTTCATCATTTAACTTTTCCTCTGGCGGCTATTTTTCACCGCCGAATTGTTCATCTGTTGACATGAGTACACAACGTGTATTCCCAAATACACGACATGTATTGTTGCTCAGCTGGTGGCTACTTACGATTCCTTAATGTTCACCTGTCGACTGATTACACGGCGTGTAAATACCAAGTACATGACATGTAGTCAGTTTTTACACCCTTCATCACCGACATGTCTACTCGCCCTGTGTACTCATCCCACACGGCCAAAGTACACAGTGTGAGGAAAAGTACATGGTGTGTACCCACAAAATTTGGGATTTTTCCCCATTTCACTTATTTTCTCGAAAACACATAAGGAAAGAGGAAAAGAGAAAACCCATAGCTGAAGAACAAGAACCGGGTTCATACAAACTTCCACCGTAAAAGCAATTCATCTTCTAATTGTCCTTCCAAGGGTGGTATAGATAAAGCTCAGAACAACTCTAGCCACTGATCATGTACGTCAGTCTCCCAGTCCCAGGTTTTTTCCTGCACTCGGCCATGGTAGCATAGCACCCGTATGAGAGGAACTGACCAGCCTCAAAGAACCTTCATGCTCATATCAACAATATTAATCAAATGCTCCTCGAAGGATTCATTGGCCTGAGGCTCAACCTCCTTGGGCTAAAAAACGTGAGATGGTTCTGAGTGATAACAGCGCAGTTGAGTTACAAGGAAGACGTTGTACATGGCCTGATACCTATGTGGTAACTGCAATCGATAGGCAACCAGCCCAACTCTCTCCAGAATCTCAAATGGCCCCACATACCTCTGTGAAAGTTTACCGTGACTCCTGATCTGTCTGTGTCCCAACCTCTATGAAACACACAAGAAAACCCGATCCTCGACCACGAACTCCAAGGGTCATCTCCGACGATCAACATAAGATTTCTGAGGAGACTGTGTGGTATCCATCTGCTTCTGTATCAACTAGACCTGCTTTGAAGTCTTATTTATGAGATGTGGTCCCAATAAAGCTGCCTCACCTGCCTCCAACCAACACAAATGTGATCGACATGGACTACCATATAAAGCCTTGTATGGTTCCATATCAATAATTTCCTAAAAACTATTATTGTAGGAAAACTCCAAAAGGGCTATGTGATTTTTACCAAGATCCCCCAATGTCTAGGATGCATGTGCACTACATGTCCTCAAGAACCTATATCGTACGCTCTGACTGACCATTTTTCTATGGGTGGTAAGTTGTGCTCAGAAGCACCTGTGTACCCAATTCCCTCTGAAATCTCTACCAGAAATGACAAGTAAAGAGGGCGTCCCTATCTGAAATGATAGAATGAGGTACCCCATGAAGGCATACTACCTATCATATATAAAACTTACCAATATTGTCAATAACGAAGGTCTCCTTGATCATCAAAAAGTGATCTACCTTTGTAAGTCTATCCACAACAACCCACATGAAATCCCTGCCATGAGGTGACCTCGGCAACCCATACACGAAGTCCATTGTGACATCATCCTATTTTCACTCTGGAATGGGTAAATTTTATAATAGTCCTTATTGCCTATGATGCTCAGCCTTCACCTGATGATAGGTGGAACATCTTGCAACAAAACCAGTTACCTCTTGCTTCATACCCAGCCAGCAATATTGACGTCTCAAGTCATGGTACATTTTGGTAACTCTGGGATGCACTACCCAAGCTGAAGCATGAAACTTCAAACATCATCTCCTTGTGTATATCTCCTATAACCCGCACTTATCCATGGGTACACAGTACCTCATCATTTCCCATCGTCTAACCAGGAGGAGGGTCCCCACATTCCACCAACTCCTATACAACAGGTCCTTCTGAATCTGATATCTATCCTATCCTCAATCTATCCAGGAGGGTAGAAGTCACAACCAAGGATAAAATATAGGTTCTCCCCTGACTATCATGCACCTCCAAATGCATCTCAGAGAACAAATCCATAAGCTGGCACTCACCACTGGTCTCCTGCACTGCCTGTATTTGATTCTTCCTACTCAGTGCATTGGCTACTGCGTTACCCTTACCGGGTGTATAGTCTAGCTCAATGTTGAAGGACTGAAGGTATTGAACCCACCTTCGCTGTCTCAAATTCAAGTCACATTGGTAAAATATATACTTGAGACTTTTGTGCTCCCTAAACACCACAAAATGTTCTCCCAAGAGTTAATGTCTCTAAAAATGTAACACATGAACAACTACATCCCACTCAAGATCATGCGTCTGGTAATTCCTCTCATGTGGCCTCAACTACCGAGACCCATACCCAACTACTTGATTGCCCTGCATCAACACTACTCCCAGCCCAATACCTGATTCATCACAACAAACTGTATAGATCTTCCGTTGCTCTTGAATTATCAGGACTGGTGTAGATGTCAACCTTCCATTTAGTTCTTGAAAGGCTATCTCACAAGCTTCTGACCAAATGAATGTCACACCCTTCTTAGTCAAACCCGTCAATGGTGCTGCTAAGTGGGAGAAGTCATGTTTAAAGTGCCTGTAGTAACCAGCCATCCCAAGAAACTCCGTATCTCAAACACGTTCTTTGGTGGATCCCAGGAAACTACTACTCTCACCTTCTCTAGGATCACTGCAACTCCTGAATCTGATATAATATGACTGAAGAAGTGTATATGGTCCATAAAAAAGTTAAACTTTGAGAGCTTAGGCTATATATGATTCTCTCTCAGTGTACTCAGAATGATATCAAGATGGGTAGCATGGTCATGTCGAATGTGAGAGTACACCAAGATATCATCCACGAATAATACTACAAAAGAATCCATATATGGATAGAACATATGATTCATCAGAGCCATGAAAACTACTGGTATGTTCGTGAGTCCAAATGTCATGACCAAGTACTCATATAGACCATATCTACTCCAAAAGGCTATAAACGGTATGTCTAATTGTCTAATGCGTAACTGATGATATCCGAATCTCAAGTCAATCTTATAGAACACTCGTGCTCCCCGAAGTTGATCAAAAAGATAATCAATCCTTGGTAGGGGATATCAGTTCTTGACCGTCAACTGGTTCAGCTTCTGATAACCCACACAAAGTCTGAGGGTACCGTCTGCCTTCTTAGAAAACATGACAGGCAAACCCCAAGGAAAAGTACTGGGTCATATGAAACCCTTTTCCTGCAACTCCTTGAACTACCACTTGAGCTCCTGCATCTCTAGTGCAACCATCCTATAAAGAGGAATGGACATGGGTGTTGCTCCTGGCACAAATCAATATAGAAATCTACCACTATCTCTGGAGGTAGAACTAAATAGTTGTACGGGAAGACATCCCTGAAACGATTAACCATTGGAGGGAAATTCTTTAAAAATGATCCCTGGTCATCCAGATATAGACTTGCAATCTCGGCTGTCACCCCACCTTTCCCACGATGCTCTTGTCTAGCTCGGCTTGCCTGGACATCCCATTCGCCATTGTATAGAAAATCTCCACCCTCTTGTGATGTGAAACGCACCCTGTGATGATAGAAATCAACAAAGGCTCGAAAGGGTATCAAACAGTCCATCCTAATAATGAAGTCATAGCTCATCATCTCTAAGACATAGAGGTACCATAGAAAGTGACACCCACCAACCTCTAGGAGGCAATCTTTGCACTGACACAAACTAGCCGTTCTAGTCCCCAATGGAGTGTCTATGGCCATAATATCAAAAGAAGAAGAAACACAGATCTCAATGCTCTCCACAATGGGCACAGATATAAATCATTGTGTAGCACTCGTATCGAAAAGTACATATGGAAAAACAGAAGTAACTAGAATACTATCTCTAACAGTAGAAGGTCCATGATCCTGCTCCTGTTGGGTCGGTTGCACTGCATATGCCAGCCCATTGTCGCGGCTCTACGACATAGCCTAGCTACCCTGAGCTGACCCGCCCTGTTGTCTCTGAGATCCCAGTGTTTGGCTACCATGGCCAAGACCACTACCTCGACCTATATGTCCTGACGTATCCCACTTCCATGACTGGTAGGAAGTTGTTGGTCCTGCTCTTGCACACGGAGTCTTCATAGAACCCCTCTCACTAGCCCCTGCAAAAACGCTGCAGATGACCCATCTTGCTATAAGCTCGACACTCTATTAGGTCACGTGGGCACTGAGGTCTCTTGTGCCCTTCCTTAACACACTAGTTTCATATAACCAGGAAACGTGTAGAATTCTTCTGGATAGTACTTCCACCATGGGAGAAATCCACCTACATCTTCCTTTTACCGGTAGAAATAGTACCAGAAATTGGTACCGAACCAGCCTAGCCTACACAACTAGTTTCCCATAGGTTCCACTTAGTAATCAGTGCATGTTTCATAATAGAATGAACTGTGGGAAACTTGAAAACATTCACCAGAATTCAAGTGTCATATCAAATATCATCCCCAAAACGTCGAGCCCTCAACGTCTCATCTCCCACCAGAACAGGTAAAAAATGTTGTAGCTCGGTGAAGCGGACAGAATAATCCATCACTAACATGGATCCCTACTATAGATTCATGAACTCTCAAGCTAGATCTTCCCTCGGTGTCCCCGGGAAGAAGAAGTCATAGTAGGCCTCCTGAAATTCTTCCTATGCCATGTCACTGTGATGCTCAGAATGGGTGGTAACATCCCACCACCTCTTGGAAGAATCACACGACATATATGTAGTGAGCTTGACCCTCCTCCCAGGAGTCGTTTTAAGTTGATAAAAGATAGTCAGCACTAAAGTCAGCCATGAATCTGTAGCCTGAGGTCCACCATGCCCTGAAAACGTAGACAGATGCTGCTACTAGAATATACGAGTCAGCTCTGCCATAGATGTGGCAGCCGGTGGTGCTCATTGGAAGGTATGGATGAACCACATAAAGCATTCAAATAACTACGCATCAGCACCTGCGTCTAGTATAATGGCTGGCACCACATCTGCCATTGCTGGAGGATCCACTGGTTTCCCATGGCCCACCATCTCATGAGTATAATCGTTGCCGCTATCCTGGCGAACTACTCGAGGTCGTCACGGTGAGATGACTCTACATGGTCAAACACATGCCTTACATCAGGATTATCAAGGAATGAAAACAAGGAGTTTAAGAAGGAAACAATAGAAAGAAAACATTCATGTTTTACAAAAAAAGACTACACAACATGTATAATAACTACATGGTGTTTTATTTTATGTCTTTCACATGGGTGTGGACTCTGCCAGCACTGGACATGTAACACCGCAAACACACGACATGCTATCCTTAAACACGGTGTGTACTTGAATTCTATGTAACACCCCGAGATTTTATGAAAAATATTCTTTTTATTTAATGTCTTGTGTTGTAAACTACACCAAAAGGAGCTTTCACAACACGCATCCTTGACTTGCCTTACATTACAAGCAATCACGACCTTCCTCGATAGCATGTGTAGTACGCAATACCGAGTTTTCACTAAACAACGATATGCTATTAAAATATTATTAAAACTAGCTGTTATGAATAGTAATAACCACGATTTGAAATTTTGTAAATTTTATTTTTCAAAATGGACTTCATTTTTGGATTCGGAATATCGAAATTAGCTTAGGGTGATATTTTGGTACTTTTTGATAACTTTCATATTCTGATGAATAGTGAAAATTACTAAATTTTAATTAAAAACAACTTTTTTAATAGAAATAATTAATAGTGATAAATTATTAATTTGAGTGGTTTTAAAGTATAGTTAGAATATATTTTTAAAATTTAATACAATTTTGGTCATTGGATGTAATTTCACATTTAAACCAGTTATAAACAAGTGTCAATCTTTTGATAGTTATTATCTCTTAAAAACACGCTATTTGTTTTGACAATGGGAATTAATTTTTAAATTAGTAAATGTAACTGATATGTTTTGAATTTGATAAAATAGACATCATTTTTGAATTCATAATATCAAATATATCTTAGGCCTAATTTTTGGTATTTTTCTGGAAACTTTCATTTTTTGATGAATAGTGAAACCACTAAGTGGTAGTTAAAAAAAACTGAATTTTTCATAAAACTTAATTTTACCGCTTCTGTGAGTGGAATTTTGAAAATCCGAGAGACACGGTTAATATCAAGGAATAAAATGTGGTTCAATGAGATGAAAATAATTTTTGGTGAATAGTAACTTTTGACTTTTTTTTACCACGGTTAAAAGTAATTAGGGTGATTAAGGGTAAATGTGGTATTATTATTACCCTAACACATGTCCTAATTCTATTGGATAAGTGTAATTCGAACAAAAATAACCTTAGGAATAAAATATGACCATTTAAGCCAACTTGGATTAGATTAGGACATTTATTATTAATTTATTTAAAGAAGGGTTAAAATAGTTAAAATCAATGTTTAATAAGTAAATCATTTTTAATATAGGGTTATACATAAGATAAATTCGACTATAAATATTCATTATAAATCTAAAAAGATTTACTAAATAATGATATTTTATTTGTAAATTTTAGACATTAAATAATTTAATTTATTTATGACACAACGATGATGCAATAATTACCTTTTTAAGAAAATATTAACATAATTGATGTTATAAATGCCCAAATAAATGTAATTTGAGACTTTTTATGACTTAAACTAATTTTATAGGTTAATATGACATGTTATTGTTGATTTAAGTAACTTGGTTCGAACTTATCATTCTTTTATGAATTTCATAAAAATCATGTACCAAATAGTGTCAAAATTGACATAAATTAGTTTTTAAAACAAATATTATATTATTAATTGTTATTTTATTACTAAAAATCTAAGGTTAGGCCAAATGACTTAGCTAAGGTTATATATATTAATAATAAACAACTTGGGGTTCGTTTGGCTTGATATAGTAAGTTTATTAACCATATATAGTAAGAAAACAAAAAGACACGGTAAAAGTTAAATTATTTAACTTAGAGTTAAATCTAATTGATAAGGTTAAAATAATAACCTAAATCCTATTGGATGAGAGGATTTCGACCCATCCCAACCTTAGCTTGTAAATATATCAATTTGAAGCTATTTAAAACCGAACTTGACTTTACAATAAAATAATATTTTTAGTTTCCCCAAAGGTGCCCCTCTCCTCCCTTATAAAAGGGCACCTCCTCCCTCTCCTCCTCACACCAATTTGAGCATTCAAGCTCGGCCAACCCCTGCCAAAATCTCTTCTCCACTTCCCTAGTATCATCCTATAGGTCCTGGTCTTCTTCAAAGACCATCCTTATTTCATTAAGTGGAGGTTAAGAAAAGGCGCGTCAAAAATAGGAGGTTCGGATACGTACAAAGCATATCGGACATAAGGTAAGGGAAATATCATAATCTCATTTTTATCCGAGATTGCTTATACTTTGGTATTTACTGGGTTGTATTTTATCATCCAAATCCATGTTTCCTCAATATGTACTATTATTTCCATCCACATATAATTGTCTAAAACCTATTTTACCCTTTGGCGAGTTCTTAGTAAAATATATGAAAGGAATCTTTTGTCGTTTTTCGTACGAGGTACTTTTTGACTTTTTCGACAAAAGTACGAAAAGAATGTTTTTTTAACTTATACGGGATGAATGGATTTTTAAATCATTATTTCCAAGAAGCTTTCTTTACAAGTTTTGAGGTTTATTTTTAATCAAATTCTTATAGTTTAGAATTGTATGACATGTTAAGAAAGGAAAAGTGTTTTTGAAGTTGAAAGGATATTTTCCTCACGAATGGAGTTCAAGTGTTTTATAAAAATTATTTTCCATTTAAGATAATAAAGGGTGCTGTTTTTACCCCAATTATTACATTGATATTACTATGTTGTGATGGATATATTTTTATGAATTCCTTTATCTTATATGAATTGTTTTATGATGTCACGATGTTTAAGATTCCCATTTTTATTACATGGGTTATGCTATGATGTATGGTTTATGATTTTGTGCACACATAAGAATGGTATCATTATGAGATGGGTGGGACCTATATCTCCCTCCAATACATTGGTTAAAGATTTTATATCTCATGAGATAGACATGGCTGGAACGGTAGGTTATACCGGTTCAGTGAAATAGGACTGAAACGAGATGTGAACTCAGTTCAGAAATGTACTTTGTCCACTAAGATAGTCTTGGGAACGAGTCTTGACTAATAAGAAATGATTCTCTATGATTATGTGTGTATGCCACAAAGATTCATGTATTAAGTTATGACTATTGGGATTACATTTCACTACTATGATTTATCCCATGTTATGAAATTATGATCTCTTTTGCAGGTTAAGATTTCTAAAAGATATGTTCTTATGAATATGATGTGGTTGATATTTCTTTTGTTTACCCTTACTGAGAATTTGAGCTCACCGTTTTGTGTTTTCTTTTCCCCAGGATATAATGAAAGGATTTAGGTAAGAAAAAAAGGATGATCTTTATGGGAGATGTTTAAGATATTTCACCATGATTAGATGATTACATTCCGAGTTTCCACAGACACTAAACTATTACGTTCCTTGTGTGTGTGTTTTTGTAATGTACTAAGTATTCCGCAAAAGTAATGTAATGTCCATGTACGTCAAGCTTCGGTTCTCTACAATTGGTGTCAGAGGAAAGGTTTAGCCAACCTTTGGAAACTAGGATGCAAAAACGTTAGTGAGATCCCTAGAGATATTTCTAATATATGTCTATGGATGTCCCTAAGGATACATATACGTATAGGATACAGTCCTAGAACTATGGTAACGATCATAGAATTTAACCTATGATGTTAGATATTGAGGATACTCCCCCTTTATTATGTTGTTTTCCCTAGCATGATTTTTTCCTCTCACGCTATTCTTTTTGGGTTTTAGACGATGGCTGGAACCCGAAGGAACCGTGTTGATCAATGCAATGGACAATGCAATGATTGTCCTCCTGAAAAAAATGTTATGGGAGATGGAGTGAAAAATCTTATTGCTATACTTACACAAGCTATGAATCATTCTGGACTTCCAAATGAGAAGAGAAGGGAACAATATTCTATTGAGTCCTTCATGAGTCAACATCCACCTTCTTTCAGTGGGTCTTCTGATCCACTTGTTGCTGAACAATGGATCAGTACCACTGAAAAGATATTTTCAGTTCATCAATGTTCTGAACATGATAAAGTCATCTTAGCAGTATATCGTTTGGAAGGTTAAGCTGACCAATGGTGGAATCTTATCAAGAATACGAGGCCAAGAGATGAAATTGAGTCCATGGAATGGGACGAGTTCAAGAACATGTTTTTCAGTAAGTACTTACCTCGTATTCTTCGAACAAAGATGGAAAAGGAATTTCTTAAGCTGAAGCAGAAGGATGATCAATCTATTGGTATATACGAAGCGAATTTTACAAGACTTGCAAGGTATGCATCTGGCATTATCATCCAACCTGAAAGTAATGTTGATCAATTTTTCAGTGGCTTAAAACTAAGTCTTCGAAGGGCATTAGCTATAAGAGACTTCAGTAGCTATGAAGAAATTGTGTGTTGTGCTATCAAGGTAGAAATGGAAGTTGGTGTTACATATCCATCTCATGGTTTTGACAAGAAACGAAAGATGGAGTTCAAGGAGAAATCTCAGAATAATGGTGAAAAGAAGATGAATGTTTTCTTATGAACAATGTTTGGAAATACGCATGGTGGAGATTGTCTTAAAGGGACTAGAAAATGTTTTAAGTGTGGAAAAGAAGGTCATCGAGCAGCTGAGTGTCGAAGTAATGGAAAAAGGGTTTCTAATTATGTGAATAAAGCAAACACTGCAGAGAACGCACCACCAACACTTCAATGCTTCAAGTGCAAGGAAATGAGGCATTATGCTAATAAATGCCCTAATCCAAGGGTTAGTGATGATCGACATGAGAAACCACTTAAGGTAAAGGACAAAGGGAAGTCACATGCGATCACCATTGGCGATGTTGAATATGACAACGATGTGGTGGAATGATTAAGTGTTTATGTAATGGGATTCCAGAATAATGTTGTATATAGTATCGTGGAATATTGGAATATTTATGTTTTGGTCTATTGTGGTTTTCAATAATTTTATGGCATCGGTAACCATGAAAAGTGATTGAAATATTTTTGTAAAGCAGATGATATGCACATAATGAAGGAATAAAGAGAATCTAATATGTTTGATAGTATTCATGAGCTCATGATTGATATAAGGACTATGTGATATCATGGTCTGAGGATATAGAATTTTGAGGATTTTGGTATGTGGAAAGTGTTAACTTTTAACCGCATTCATGTTTTCACTAAGGTTCAATGGATATTCATTCTTCCAGAGAATACATGATTAAGGTATTCACATGTTTGTAATTTGACCAGCAAGATATATCTTATGATATATGGGGGATAAATGATGGCATTCATGTGATCATTTTCTTTATACTATGAGCTTGGACCGAAGTATTTTAGATAAGCCTAAAGATTGGAATGGATTATGTTGGACATAAGTTAGTATTGTTTAAGGATAAAACTTTTTTTGATATTGTTTATGGGATGTTATCGTAATAAAGCTTTAGAAAAAGGACAACCTGCAGGACGGGCGACAGCCCATCGCGTCGGACAAGGCTGTGGGAATCGAACCCACAACCGAAGTGCGACTGGCCTTTATCGCTTACCAATGGCCTACCGGAAGTCCCTGTTTAGTAGAAACTAGTTTTATTATATTAAGTAGTATGATATATGAAGTATAAGTCCATTTTAGGAACCATATATGATTAATCTCACTATAGATGGACTTATGTATTTTTTGATAACTTTTCTAACCTTTTGTTTGAGAAAGATGGATTGACCCATCATTCTATCACATGATCTGCTATCACATCTTGAATGAAAAATTCAACTTCATTTATTTAAGAGATGAAGTTGAAATTGTCCAAAGAACAACCAACAGTGAGACTATACCGAAATAACGAAAGTATTTCTTCTAATTCCAATTTGATCAACTTTAGGGAAACGATCTTGAAAACCAAAAATGTTGTCCTAGTGATCTTATATCTGATGAATCAGATGGTACCTTAGGTCGTCACAAATTTATGGCTTTGTGATTGCTGGATTTTCCATAGCCATGTTCACTACCACTCCCCATCAGAACATGTTGGTTAGATTTCTCTTCCATATCCATATTTTCACCTATGTGGAAACCCATTGATTAGTTTATTTGGGTAACCATTAAGTTTCATAATTTTGTTTTTAAAGATTGGTTTTGGTATTCCTTTTTATGATGTGGGTTTCTATCAAAGAAACTTTTGAATTGTAAACCATTTATAACCCTGAAGAATTTCGAGGGCGAAATTCATTTTAAGGGGGGTAGAATGTAACACCCCATGATTTTATGAAAAATATTCTTTTTATTTAATGTCTTGTGTTGTACGCTACACCAAAAGGAGCTTTCACAACACACATCCTTGACTTTCCTTGCATTACTCGCAAGCGCGACCATCCTCGATAGCGTGTGGAGTATGCAATACCGAGTTTTCACTAAACAACGACATGCTATTAATATATTATTAAAACTAGCCATTATGAATAGTAATAACTACTTTTTGAAATTTTGTAAATTTTATTTTTCAAAATGGAATTCATTTTTGGATTCAGAATATCGAAATTAGCTTAGGGTGAAACTTTGGTACTTTTCGATAACTTTCATATTCTGATGAATAGTGAAAATTACTAAATTTTAATTAAAAACAACTTTTTTAATAGAAATAATTAATAGTGATAAATTATTAATTTGAGTGGTTTTAAAGTATATTTAGAATATATTTTTACGATTTAATACAATGTTGGTCATTGGATGTAATTTCACATTTAAACCAGTTATAAACAAGTGTTAATGTTTTGATAGTTATTATCTCTTAAAAACACGCTATTTGTTTTGATGACGAGAATTAATTTTTAAATTAGTATATGAAACTGATATGTTTTGAATTTGATAAAATAGACATCATTTTTGAATTCATAATATCAAATAGAGCTTAGGCCTAATTTTTGGTATTTTTCTGGAAACTTTCATTTTTTGATGAATAGTGGAACCACTAAGTGGTAGATAAAAAAATCTGAATTTTTCATAAAACATAATTTTACCGCTTCTGTGAGTGGAATTTTGAAAATCCGAGAGACACTGTTAATATCAAGGACTAAAATGTGGTTCAATGAGATAAAAATAATTTTCGTTGAATAGTAACTTTTGACTTTTTTTTACCACAGTTAAAAGTAAATAGGGTAATTAAGGGTAAAAATGATATTATTATTACCCTAAAACATGTCCTAATTCTATTGGATAAGTGTAATTAGACCAAAAACAACCTTAGGAATAAAATATGACCATTTAAGCCCACTTGGAATAGATTAGGACATTTATTATTAATTTATTTAAATAAGGGTTAAAATAGTTAAAATCAATGTTTAATAAGTAAATCATTTTTAATATAGGGTTATACATAAGATAAATTCGACTATAAATATTAATTAGAAATCTAAAAAGATTTAATACATAATTATATTTTATTTGTAATTTTGAGACATAAAATAATTTAATTTATTTATGACACAACGATTATGCAGTAATTACCTTTTTAAGAAAATATTAACATAATTGATGTTATAAATGCCCAAATAAATGTAATTTGAGACTTTTTATGACTTAAACTAATTTTATAGGATAATATGACATGTTATTGTTGATTTAACTAACTTGGTTAGAACTTATCATTCTGTTATGAATTTCATAAAAATCATGTACCAAATAGTTTCAAAATTGACATAAATTAGTTTTTAAAACAAATATTATATTATTAATTGTTATTTTATTCCTAAAAATCTTTGGTTCGGCCAAATGACTTAGATAAGGATATCTATATTAATAATAAACAACTTGGGGTTAGTTTTGATTGATATAGTAAGTTTACTAACCATATAGTGTAAGAAAACAAAAAGACACGGTAAAAGTTAAATTATTTTACTTAGAGTTACATCTAATTGATAAGGTTAAAATAATAACCTAAATCCTATTGGATGAGAGGATTTCGACCCATCCCCACCTTATCTTAGAAATATATCAATTTGGAGCTATTTAAAACCGAACTTGACTTTATAATAAAATAATATTTTTAGTTTTCCCAAAGGTGCCCCTCTCCTCCCTTATAAAAGGGCACATCCTCCCTCTCCTCCTCACACCAATTTGAGCATTCAAGCTCATCCAACCCCTTCCAAAATCTCTTCTCCACTTCCCTAGTATCATCCTAGAGGTCCTGGTCTTCTTCAAAGACCATCCTTAGTTCTTTATGTGGAGGTTAAGAAAAGGCTCGTCAAAAAGAGGAGGTTTAGATACGTACAAAGCATATCAGACATAAGGTAAGAGAAATATCACAATCTCATTTTTATCCGAGATTACTTATACTTTGGTATTTACTGGGGTGTATTTTATCATCCACATCCATGTTTCCTCAATATGTAATATTATTTCCATCCACCTATAATTGTTTAAAACCTATTTTACCCTTTGGTGAGTTTTTAGTAAAATATATGAACAAAATATTTTGTCGTTATTCGTACGAGGTACTTTTTGACTTTTCTGAAAAAAGTACAAAAAGAATGTTTTTTTTAACTTATACGGGATGAATGGATTTTTAAAACATTATTTACAAGAATCTTTCTTTACAAGTTTTCAAGTTTATTTTTAATCAAATTCTTTTAGTTTAGAATTGTTTGACATGTTAAGAAAGGAAAAGTGTTTTTGAAGTAGAAAGGATATTTTTCCTCAAGAATGGAGTCCAAGTGTTTTATAAAAATTATTTTCCATCTATGATAATAAAGGGTTCTGTTTTTACCCCTATTATTACATTGATATGACTATGTTGTGATGGATATATTTTTATGAATTCCTTTATCTTATATGAAATGTTTTATGATGTCACGATGTTTAAGATTCCCATTTTTATTACATGGGTTATGCTATGATGTATGGTTTATGATTTTGTGGCACACATAAGAATGGTATCATTATGAGATGGGTGGGACCTATATATCCCTCCAATGCATTGGGTAAAGATTTTATATCTCATGAGATAGACATGGCTGGAACGGTAGGTTATACCGGTTCAGTGAAACAGGACTGAAACGAGATGTGAACTCGGTTCAGAAATGGACTTTGTCCACTAAGATTGTCTTGGAAATGAGTCTTGACTAATAAGAAATGATTCTATATGATTATTTGTGTATGCCACAAAGTTTCATATTTTAAGTTATGACTATTGGGATTACATTTCACTACTATGATTTATCCCATGTTATGAAATTATGATCTCTTTTGCAGGTTATGATATCCAAAAGATATGTTCTTATGAATATGATGTGACTGATATTTATTTTGTTTACCCTTACTGAGCATTTGAGCTCACCCTTTTATGTTTTCTTTTCCCCAGGATATAAATAAAGGTTTTAGGTAAGAAAAAAAAGGAAAATCTTTATGGGAGATGTTGAAGATCTTTCACCATGATTAGATGATTACATTCTGAGTTTCCAAAGACACTAAACTATTATGGTCCTTGTGTGTGTGTTTTTGTAATGTACTAATTATTTTGCAAAATTAATGTAATGTCCATGTACGTCAAGCTTCGAGTCTCTACATTCTATCTCCTGCCCGAGTCCCTTTACATGGCTTAGACACACGTATCTCCTTTAATCAAGACCACACAACAAGTATAATGTCTACACGATGTGTACTGGATGAGCTTCACCGAACCGTGTTGTCTGCGACACTACTGGGTACACAACTCAAACTACATGATGTGTTCCAGTTATACATGGCATGAACATATTAATTCCAACTTAATGTGTTGTTAGTGACACAACCGGCTACTCGACTGACACCAGACGTCCTGTTACACCTGCACACAGCATGTAAACCACCTTGTTTCCCCAACCACACTACTGAGTCCACATGGTCTCTCACCAGTCAAGACTACATGGCATGTCCCTCGGGTACACGGAATGTTTAGGAGGATGGAACATCGGCCCAAGTTTGTTAGTTACACGGCCGGGTCCCCAGGTCAAACCACACGGCATGTCCGTCATTAACATAGTGTGTAGAAGCTCGGATTTCTTCACCCTTGTAGTTAGTTACACAGTGGACACAAGGACAACACAACACGGTGTGTACAATCAGTACACGATGTGTGCTCTCATGTTTCATTATCTCGTGTTTCTACCCACACGACCTATGACACGGGTAACAAGTACATGACGTGTACTTAAATATTTTCATTTATTCCAGAACTGAAGAGTAAATGGCATGTATTCAAAACTACACGGAATGTATTCAGCTTTTTTCTGGACATTATTCCTTATAAACTACTCCAGAGCCCATAAAAATACTGAAACCAACACCAAAGTGCAAAATTTTGATCCATGAGGGCCCATACTCACTGCAAATAAAATCCAGGTGTCTTATACATGTTAAAAAGTCAATAAACCACCAAATTCCGGTTAATGAGGGCCCATACTCCTCAAGAAACAAATTTTGGTGTTCATTCTACAAAACCTTATATAACAATACCCTATCAAATAGCTGGTATTTTATCAAGGCATCTATCACAACAACATGAATTTTATAGCACAACATCTATCACAACAACATGAAATTTCTAATGCACATACATGGCATGGAAATTATGCATGGAATGTGATTATATCATGTGACTAAATGATGCATGAGATGGAATACCTTCATCTCATCAGGTTTAAACTAAATAGAACCCAGTATAAAATATGAACAACACACAACAAGTGCATCACCCAACAGTGAAAATCAAATTAACTATAAAATTGAAAAACCAGATATATTGAAATTAAATGAGGTAGATTGGATTTTACCTCTACATGAGTTAGCTACTCCCAGACACATCTTATTAACAAATACCAATTTCGTTCTATCCCTGACTCTAGGGTCCAAACAGTAAGTCAAAGAAAAGAATCCATTTGATACCACTTTGTGACATCTCAGATCCAGGTGCCACACAATGGTTTCCCCAAACCCAGTTGGTCACATGACCTCAAGCGCATTTCCCCAAATGCCAGAGGCTGCCGACTAGTAGCGAGGGTCGAGGACTAAGAGTGAGAAAACTATGCCCTCATTTTTTAAAGTGTATCCCAGTGTAATAAAATATATAAACATGCAATAGCAGAAACAGTAAAAAATATACAACTGAAATGGACATCTGATGGAAAAGAGAACAAGCAATCATATATGTATAATGATGCAGCGTGTCACCAATTCAATGAAAACATCCAAAACAGGATACACTGAAAAACAATACAATACAACTCAAAATAAAAGGTACAATCAAACAAAACCAAAGTAGAGTAAACAAAATACAGCAGCATCGCAAGCCTGAGCTCGGTCCCATGCTCTTCTACTCCTCTCATATAATCATATACTTGTATAGGGAACCATTAACCTATTGACACCTACATCAATTTAATATTTTTGGGCTGAATACATGACCCAAACATGGTGCGAGAAATAAATCCCAATAGGCAACCACCAAAGGCCCGTGCCCAACTATCAGTGAAAAATGTGCTACCATAGTGTGCAATAGTAAATTCAGTAAACTATGAAGTACTCAAAAGTAACTATCTCTACCTATAACTTTTCCATTTATTTAATTGTTTATGAATTCCAAGATTGTGATTTAGCATGGCAGGTACAACATATTATATCATTAAAGTGAATATACAGAGTAAACGTTGTCTGCAGACATGCAAATCCTTACCCTTAGGTAATCAGAATTGAAACCCGCAGGTAACTACCCACATGCATAGAGAATATTTCCCCCAGGTATATGAGATATTACCCCCCGGAATAGAAATACTATCCTCAAGAATATGGAACATTTCCCTCAGGCTAAACAAATACTGCCCTCAGGCTAAGCAAAACACTGCCCTCTGGCTAAACAGAACACTACCCTGAGGCGCAAGTAACCAGGACTAGCCCAAAGCATAAACAAGCAGTTTACATAAATTTTCTCTAAAGATAATTCATTATACATTATAATCATGGAATACCCTTGGGTATCCTGGCCAAATGGCTAAACAGAGAAACACACCCCTGGGGTGGTCCTGGATCCAAGTAGTGATCCCAAACATCAGTTTTAACTTATCATTAGATTATCTATGAAATTCTATATATCATTCATAAAAGGCCTCAGCCATATGACACCCCAACCTTGGGTTCGTAGCACAACGATACACAAATTCAACTCAACAGTTGGAAATAAACATCATACCACCTACATCGATCTCCCCTGATCGATATACATGAACGAAGCCTCCCAAAACACCTGATAATGGAGTAGATCTGTGATAAACATTTATCCATTCAAATGTAAATAACTTCCCCTCAGAAAAAAATTGATAATAATTTCTCAAGGAGTTGGAAGTTTTTACCTGCACGGTTCAAATAAGATCGACGACAGAAGAAATGGATTCCCAATGTGCAATTGGGAGATCCTCTAAGCTCTGACCTCTCCTCCCGAGCTCCAAACGCGTCCAATGCCTCCTATGCCGAATGAGGATGCTACTGAACATTTTAAGTGAAAAAAAACTACACGGTGTGTACTCTAAAGTACACGACATGTACTTTTCATCATTTAATTGTTCATCTGGCGACAAATTTTCACTGCCAAACTATTCATCCGTCGACATGAGTAAACAACGTGTATTCTAAATCCACTTCCACCACCTTACTATTCACCCGCCGACTGATTACACGGCGTGTAAATACCAAGTACACGATGTGTAGTTAGTTTTTACACCATTCATCACCGATAGGCCTACACACCCTGTGTACTCATCCCACACGGCCAAAGTACCCAACGTGTGGAATAGTACATGGCGTGTACCCCCAAAATTTGGGATTTCCCCTCATTTTCATTATTTTCTCAAAAACACATAAGGAAAGAGGAAAAGAAGAAACTTGTACCACAAGGAAAAAAACTGGGTTCTTACAAACTTCCCCCCTTAAAGATATCTATCCCAGAATTGCCCTTCCAAGGGTGGTAAATACATAGCTCAGAACAACTCTTTCCACTGAGCATGTACATCGGTCTCCCGCTCTCAGGTTTCATCCTAAACGTGGCCATGCAGCCATATCACCCGTTCAAGAGGAACTGACCAGCCTCAGAGAACCGTTGTGCTCCTCTCAACAATTCGAATCAGATGCTCCTCAAAGGATGCATTTTCCTAAAGATCAACCTCCTCAGGCTGAAAAATGTGAGATGGGTCTGAGTGAAAACGACACAGATGAGATACATGGAAGATGTCGTGAATTGTTCTATACCTCTGTGGAAAATACAACTGATAGGAAACCGACCCAAATCTCTCCAGAATCTCAAATGGCCCCACATACCTCTGTGAAAAGTTTACCCAATCTCATTATTCGTCTGTGTCCCAACCATAGAAAAACATGCAAGAAAACCTGATCCCTAACCATGAACTCCAAGGGTCGTCTCTACCGATCAACATATAATTTCTAACGAGACTGTGCAATAGCCATCCACTTCAGTATCAACTGGACCTACTCTAAAGTCTCTTATATGAGATGTGGTCCTAGTAAAACTGCCTCACTTTCCTCCAACCAACACAATGATGATCGGCTTGGACTACCATATAAATCCTCATAAGGTTCCATCTCAATAGTTTCCCGAAAACTATTATTGTAGCTAACTCAACCAGGGGTATGTTCTTTTCCCAAGAACCCCCAAAGTCAAGGACACATGTGCGTAGCATGTCCTCTAGCACCTGTATCATATGCTCTAACTGGACATCGGTCTGAGGGTGGTATGTTGTTCTCAGAAGCACCTATGTACCCATTTCCCTCTAAAATATCTTCCAGAAATAAGGCATAAAGGAGGAGTCCATATCTGAAATGATAGAACGAGGGACCCCATGAAGGCGTATTACCTCTCTGATATATAACTTCCTGAGCTCATCAACACCAAAGGTCCCATTGATCGGAAAAAAGTGAGCTACCTTTGTAAGTCTATCTACAACAACCCACAAGGCATCACTACCTCGAGGTGACCTCGGAAACCCAGTCACGAAGTCCATCACGACATCATTCCATTTTCACTCCAGAATGGGTAACTATTATAATAGTATAGCTGGACTCTGATGCTCCTCCTTCACTTTCTTATAGGTGGAACATCTCGCAACAAAACCAGCTACCTCCCGTTTCATACCTGACCACCAATATTGACATCTCATGTCCTGGTACATTTGGTATCTCTAGGATTCACTTTCCAAGATGAACCATGAATCATCTGCATCAGCTCCCCGCATATATCCTCTAGAACACACATTGGTCCATGGATACACATTACCTCATCATCGCCCATCGTCCAACCATGTGGAGGGTCCTCAATTTCCACCAACTCCTGTATAACTAGGCCTTCTGAATTTGATAGATGTCTCATCCTCACTCTATCCAGGAGGGTAGAAGTCACAGCTAAGGATAAAAGATAGGTTCTCCCCTGACTATCGTGCAACTCCAAATGCATCTCATAGAACATAGCCAAAAGCTGCAACTCACCACTGGCCTCCTGCACAGACTGTATCCGAGTCTTCCTGCTGAGTGAATCATCTACTGAGTTACCCTTACTAGGTGTATAGCTAACCTCAAAGTCGAAGGACTAAAGGAATTCAACTAACCTTCATTGTCTCAAATTCAGGTCACGCTGGGTAAAGATATACTGGAGACTTTTTTGGTCCGTAAACACCACAAAATGTTCTCCGAAGAGAGAATGTCTCCAATAGCGTAACACATGAACAACTGCAACCAACTCAAGATCATGCGTCGTTTAATTAATCTCATGTGTCCTCAACTGTTGAAACCTGTACGTAACTACTCGATTTACCTGCATCAACACTACTCCTAGCCAAATTCCTAATGCATCACAGTAAACTATATTTATATTCCCTTGCTCTAGAAGTATCAGGACTGGTGGTGATGTCAACCTTCCCTTCAGTTACTGAATGGCTGTCTCGCAAGCATCTGACCAAACAAACTTCACACACTTCTTAGTCAAACCCATCAACGACACTGTTAAGCGGGAGAAGTCCTGTATAAAGCGCCTGTAGTAACCAGCCAGCCCCAAGAAACTCTGTTTCTCAAACACGTTCATAGGTTTCTCCCATGAAACTACTAATCTCACCTTCTCTAGGTCCACTGAAACTCCTGACTATGAGATAGTGTGACCAAGGATGTGTATCTGGTCCATCAAAAAGTGGCACTTTGAGAGCATAGCAAATAGTTGATGGTCTCTCTATGTAATCAGAACGATCTCAAGATGGGTAGCATGGTCGTGTCGAGTGTGAGAGTACACCATGATATATTCCATTAAGACTACCACAAATGAATCCAGATATGGATGGAACACATGATTCATCAGAGCCATGAAAACTGCCGGTGCATTCATGAGTCCAAATGGCATGACCAAGTACTCGTATAGACCACATATACTTCAAAAGCCTGTAAGCAGTATGTCCGATGGTATAACGCGTAAATGATGATATCCGGATCTCAACTCAATCTTCGATAACACTCATACTCCTTGAAGATGATCAAAAAGATCATCAATCCTTGGCATGGGATATCATTTCTGGTCGTCAACTAGTTCAGCTTCTGATAATCCACACAATGTCTAAGGCTACCATCCGCCTTCTTAGCAAACCGGACAGGCGAACCCCAAGGAGAAGTACTAGGTCGGATGAAACCCTTTGCTTACAACTCCTCCAACTACCTCTTGAGCTCTTGCAACTCTGGTGCAGCCATCCTATAAAGAGGAATGGACACCGGTGCTGCTCATGGAACAAGCTCAATAGAGAAATCTACCTCTCTATCTAGATGTAGACCTGAAAAGTCATCCGGGAAGACATCCCTAAAATGATTAACCACTGGAGGGAAATAATTCAGACAAGTTCCTTGGTCATCCAGATATAGACTCAAAATATTGGTTGTCACCCCTCCTCTCCCAAGATGCTCTGGTCTAGCTTGGCTCACCTGGACATCCCATTCACCATTTTATAGAAACTCTCCACCCTCTGGGGATGTGAAACCCACCCTGCGACAATAGCAATATACAAAGGCTCGAAATGGTAGCAACAAATCCATCCCGAGAATGACATCATAGCTCGTCATCTCTAAGACATATATGTCCCATAGAAAGTGAAACCCACCAACCTCTAGGGGTAACTCCTTCCACTGACGCATACCAGTCGTTCTAGTCCCCAATGGAGTGTCTAGCACCGTAATATCATAAGAAGAAGAAACATAAATCCCAAGGCTCTCCACAACAGACATAGGTATAAAGCTATGTGTAGAACCCATATCGAAAAGTAAAAATGAAAAAATAGAAGCAAGTAGAATAATAGATCTGACAGTAGAAGGTCTGAGATCTTGCTCCGGTTGGGTCTGTTGTACTGCATATGCCTGCCAAGTGCTGTAGCCCTGCGACACAGCCTGGCTACCCAGAGCTGACCCACCCTACTATCTCTGAGATCTTGGAATCTGGCTACCACGGCCACGACCACCACCTTGGCATGTACGTCCTGATCACAAGTGGAAATACGAGATTTCAAATCGACGTAATAACGTAAGTTTTTTATAAACCGATGCCAATAGAATGTGAGGGAAATTTATGGTGTCGGTTTATAGTAAAACTGACACTAAATGCAATTATTCAATGATATTTCACGTCGGTATTGTGAAAACTGGGGCAAAAAGATAAAAAAAAAGTTTTGGTGTCATTTTGAAGAAAACCGATGCCAATAATAAAAAACAATTTTGGTGTCGGTTTTAAAGAAAACTGAAGCCATAAATTGAAGTTTTGACGTCGGTTTTCTCCAAAACTGATGCCGAAACATAGAAAACCGTTTATTTACGGGGTTGATTTTGGTATAAATCAAAGCTGAAAATAAAATAAGGGATTATGGGCATCAATTATTTTCAAAACCGACACTGAATGTTTTTTTATTTTCAGCATCACTTTTTAGCAAAACCGACGATGAAAGACTTTTAAAATTAATCGGGGTTGCAAAACCCTCATTTTGTTGGATCATTGAAATTGAAACATACTATGACTCCTTGGACCCTCGATGAACTTCGAAGCTCTATTTGTGATCTTGGAAGGCCATTGTTGACAGTTTTGTTCAGTTTTCACGATTTTCAGTTTGCGTTCTTTGTTTTTATCTCTTTTTTTATCTTCCATTTTTTTATTTCTTTTCCATAACACATTTTTACATGACTTTCAATGTTGGTTCAATTTTAGTTATTCTTTGTCATTATTTTTGTTTTTTATTATCATTGTTGGTATAGATTTTGTAGTGTTTGTTTTTAGAAGTCATTATACCAAACACAGTTTGGATTCAGGATCTCCATTCCGGTTGAACTTCAAAATTTTTAAGTTTTTTTTGTTAATTTTGTAGATAAATCATTTATCCTTCAATTTTGTTATTGATTTGAATTAATTATTAGTTTATATTTAATTTTAAATGTGTTAGGACATGGTTAAATATTCTTTCAACAAACATTCTTAAATATCCTGTCAAAAAATTGTATATTTTTACATTGACTCCAATAAAAATTCACCCAATACACTTACTGCATCCTTTAAATTAATGCACTCTTCAATACTTTTGACACATGCAACATCAAAATAATGCAACAACTATGTAAAATTAACTAATAAATTTTAAAATAATGTTATTATAATTAAATTATAATATCAATATAACACACATGTATATAATATTAAAATTAAATGTTTAATCTATTTGTAAACGTGTTTCATATCTAATTTATTTTATCTGATTATCAATAGTTTTTATTAAATTTGTTTTTGTTTAAAATTTATCTAATAGATATTTAAATGTTTATATGTTTTAATATATTCACCAATTATATTGTGATATTTGGTATTTAGTGGAATGTAATTGGATTCATTTATGAAGAACCACTAGTGAATATGGAAAAGAAGTTGATAATTTTTTGGAATTTGCTAAATGAAATCTTCAAAATTTTGATTTAATTTTCAGTTCATGTGTGAAGTGTGTAAATATTAGAAAGTTAAACTCTAGATAAATCAAGGATCATCTCATTTGTAATGATTTTAGCCTTAATTATACACATTGGATCTTGCATGGTGAAAGAACTAAAAATTCAGCATCCAATGTTGATGACGATATTCATAATGAAGTAGAGGATCGTATCAAAAAATTAATTCATGATTTAGGCATTGAAACCATCGAAAAAACACCAATTTTTGAACTATTGTATGGATATTCAGAGAAACCATTATTCCCAAGTTGCAGTAAATATATAGTGTTATCAGCAGTTTTGAGATTAGTTAACTTAAAAGAAAAAATGGCTGGAGTGATAAAAGTTTCTCCAGTTTACATGAGATTTTAAAGGAGCTACCTTAAGCAGGAAATGGGCTTTCAGATTCCAATTATGAGGTGAAGAAAATATTATGCCTAATGGGATTGGGGAATAAAAAGATACATGCTTTCCCCAATGATTGTGTACTGTATAGGAAAGAAAATGAATATTTATCAAGTTGTTTTACATGTGGGATATCATGATATAAGATAGATTGGAAAGTAAACTCAGATTAAATATTAGGTGATGTCATCTAACATCATGAAAAATCAATTTTGTACTTTCCAATGATATCATCCAATATTTTTTTCATACAATTATGATAATACAATTTTGATTCATTTTTAGGTACTAGAATCAAAACTCCTACTAAATTAATTTTGGTACCTTCCAATAATTACTCATTTGAAGCGTCTATTTGCAAATTCAATTGATGAAAAAAGGTTATGATGGAACTCAGATGAGTGCATCTCTGATGGTAAATTAGGTCACCCTTCCGATTCACCACAGTGGAAGAGTTTTGATAAAAAAAATCATGATTTTGGAAGTAAAGTTAGACATCTCATAATGGGATTGTTTATTGATGGAATGAATCCAAATCGGAGCCTCAATAGCCAACATAGTTCATGGCCTGTTTTTCTAGTAGTTTACAACTTGTCCCCACATCTATGTATGAAGAAAAATATGTTATGATTAGCTTGATGATTTCTGGACCAAAACAACTGAGAAATGATATTGATGTGTAACTTACACCATTGATTGTTGATTTGAAACTGCTATGGGAGGAAGGTGTTAAAGTTTTTAATGCATACAAGGAAAGTATTTTCTTTTGAGTTTTATGATAATGTTCACGATAAATGACTTTTCTGCATATGGAAACTTATCTAGATATAGTGTTAAGGGACATAAAGCATCTCCAATTTGTGAAGAACAAACTTCATATTATCAATTGTAAAATGGAAGAATGATAGTGTACATGGGACATCGAAGATTTTTACAAATTGATCATCCTTATCATAGATTGAAAAAATAATTTAATGGTTTACAAGAATACAACCTTCCACCTAGACCATTGTCAGCTGAAGAATATTATGACAGAGTGAAAGATATTGATTCGAGATTTGGAAAGAGAAGATGTTATGGTTTTCGAAAACATAGCTGGAAGAAGCAGTCTATTTTTTTTTGAACTACCTTATTAGAGATTTTTAGAGATAAGACATAACATTGATGTTATGGATGTTGAGAAAACATATGTGACAGTTTGATTGGAAATTTTTTATACATAAAAGGAAATAAAAAATATGGATTGCATGCTAGCTTGGAATTGATATTAATGAGAATACGTTTAGAGTTAGCTCCCACTGTGAAAGGAAACAAAACATATTTACCTCCAGCTTGTCGCACATTAAGCAAGATTGAAAAGACAAATTTTTGTTAGTGTCTTCATGGTATTAAAGTACCCAGTGGGTTTTCTTCAAAAGTGAATAATTTGGTGTCATTGAAGGATTGTAAATTAATTGGTATGAAATCTCATGATTTCCATGTGTTGATGCAACTACTTCTACTAGTAGAAGAGTGTGGTATATTGCTGACAAGTATCATAAAGACTATTATCAGGTTATGTAATTTCATCAAATCCATTTGTAGAATAGTCATTGATCCAACTTTGTTAGATGTGTCAGAGAATGAAGAAACTAATATTTGTTAAAAACTAGAAATGTATTTCCCACCCACATTTTTTGATATAATGGTTCATCTAGTGATTCATTAGGTGCGTGAGATAAGAATATGTGGGCCTGTTTATTTATGATGGATGTATCCTTTTGAAAGATATATGAAAATTTTGAAAGGATATGTTAAGAATCATTATTGACCAGAGGCCTCTATTGTTCAAAAATATATATCAGAAGAGGTTATTGAGTTCTGTACTAATTATTTGAATGAGGTAGAGCATATTGGTCTCCATGTATCTCGACATATGATAATTGATAGTGAAGGTAGAGGGGTTTGAGGCTTAAAGGTAAAGTTCATTCCACGCGACGAAGTGATGCAGAAACATTAAAACATTTTGAACAACACATATGAGGTTCAATGATATATATCCTCATATATTTCTTAATTAAAGTTATGATGTCAGAAAAGAAATGAAAAGTGGATGATGATTGAGCATAAGAAGACATTTGTTTCATGGTTTAGAGAGAATGTCACCCCAGATATATCTGCATCAGAAACATTGAAGTGGTTAGCAGTGGGACCATCTCTTAATGTGATAACATGGTATGGTTTTGATATCAATGGATACACATTTTACACAAAAAACATGGATGACAAGAGTACCATTCAGAATAGTGGTGTGATGGTTTTTGCTGAAGTAGTGCATATTTCTAGGGCCCAAGATAAAAACCCAATTTCTGCATCAATGTCATAGTCTGGAGTTATTGAAGACATATAGGAAATTGATTATATTAAATTTTGAGTCACTGTTTTAAAGTGTAACTGGGTTGATAATAATAGTGGTGTGAAACATGATGAATATGGGTTTAAACTGGTCGATTTGAAAAGATTTAATTACAATGAGGAGCCATTTATCATGGAGACACATGGAAAACAAATATTTTATGTCATTGATCTATCGAATGATCAATGGTCATTTTTTTGTAAGGAAAAAGATACCATTTGGGTGATGAGGATGATTCTGATGATGTTAGTGATTTACATGAGCCTTATTCATCTATTACGCAATTTTCAGATGATTACAATGTGTATAAGAACGATATAGTGCATGAAGTATGTACTGATCATGATGAAGGCATGTGGGAAAACAATAAATTATTCTCTTAATTTATTCTGTTAAATATTTATATTTTTTTCCATTTTTGAAACATACAAATGCATGCTTCTTTTTTTACTTATTATTTTTTACTTCCTTGTTTCTAATTATTCATTTTTCTAATGATATGCAAGTACAAAAAATTTAATTACACTTTCTAGTAGAAATGTTAGATACAGATGGAGAGGATCAGTTAATATGGTATATCTATATTGACATATTATTAAATATTCAGTAATATACTTATTTAATGAAATAAAACTGTAATTTTACAAAAAAATTTTTGCAGGACTGATGTGTCCACGGCGGATGAGACTTCTCCTGTTACTACTCAAAAACCAAGTTCTCAAGTTGGTATACGTGGTATTACATATTCACCAAAACTATCACTTTCTAGTATTGATGCTAAAGTACACATCTGTTTTGATGATAATAATAATAATGTTTTCAAAAATGCAGTTCAGTTTGTCAGTTATATAGCATTGTAGAGTTGTTGTAGGATTAGTATTTTATATCCTGATTGGAAGTCAGTGGACAGGACGGTGAAGTAGCAGATTTGGGAGTCCGTGACGGTAAAATATCTTAATTTGTTTCTTTTGTCTCATTTTTTGAAAAATATATAATTTAAATGATATATATAATTTATTCAATTACAGATGACATTCAATTTTGGGGCAACCAATGTAATTATGAAAATACATCTCTCTTTAGTGATGGTTCGATGGAGAGATTTTAAAACCCAACTGACAAGAATTTTTTTTTGGAAAGAAAATGTTTGAAAGCCCATGTCTTAAGTATCTGTATATATATGAAGTAACATGGAAGAGATTTGTTGATAGTCTTCAGGAAGAGTAATTTCAAGTATGGTAATTGTTTTATATTTTAAAATTTATGCACTATTTTTCTTATTACTTAGTAGTTTATTTTTATATAATAGGTCTCCAAGAGGTCTCATCAGAAGATTAAATTGATAAACATATAAAATCATACTTTATCACGTCAAGGTTATTTTTATTTGGAGTAGAAAATGATTGAAGAAAAATTTGATGCATTAAGAGCTCGATCAAGTAGTGGTTCAGAAGAGGTCCAGTTTTGTCCTCCATCTCCTCCCACTCACCATGATAAATGGAAACAAGCAAGAAGAAGAAAAAATGAACCATACAATACAGAGGAATATCATCAAGTAAATGATATAATTGTAAGTAAATATTATTTATTTGTTAATAATTTTTCTATTTTATAATTTATGAACACTAATATAAATTTTTTATTTTTCATTCAAGGATGAACTTCAGGAGAAATAGACATAGGACTCTTTTATCCCCGAGGGTAGGATAGAAATCCTATCCACTGATTTGGTAAGATTAAAGAATCAAGAGACCCAGAAATTGAATCCTTGAAAGACGAACTGAAATATATGAAACAGTCTTTGGGTGATCAAATTGAAGAGGCAGTGCAGAAGGCTTTATTAGAACACTTTTCAAGTTAGTAACAGTCTATGCAGCCTTCCCATGTATATTATTTATTTGTCATCAATTTTTTTATTTTATAAATTTTAATTACTAATATATTTTTTTCATTTTTTCAGCCTTCCCAGTTTACTCACCCAGACTACCATGCCCCATATGCTTACCCTACCCCATCTGCACAGCCTTCCGAGGTATATTATTTATTTGTTATCAATTTTTCTATTTTATAAATTATAACCACTAATATAACTTTATCATTTTTCATCATTCTCTGCCCACTCACCCGAACTACCCTGCCCCATCTTCTTACCCTGCCCCATATGTGCAACCTTTCGAGGTATATTATTTTATTTTAATCAATTGTTCTATTTTATAAATTTTAAACACTAATATACCTTTTTTATTTTTCTGCCTTCTCAACCTGCTCACCCGGACTACTCTGCCCCACCTGCTTACTTTGAGCCTCCTCCTCCTCCCTCAGACCAAGACTTATATTGTGAGTGTTTTGTAGGAGATCCTCATGTACATATTGTTGCGTTAGGATAGGTTCATTTTTTGGGGGACATGGTACATCATCATCCTACACATATGGGTCAGGTTAGAGTATCAGTACATGATATTATAGATCCTACAACTCTACTACCATTTCATACTGTGGAGATCACCAGTGTTGGGGAATGTATGGGCCATTCCTTACTTTGTACAACTTCCCTTCTTCGTTATATTTCACATGAGGTATGCATTTTTTAAATATTAATTACAAATAACTCAAAATTAATTATAATATTTTCTTACATTTAACTTATATAGGAATATCTGAATGCAGAATAATCTGTACAAATGCAACAAAATGTTTAGGAACAGTAGGCTATAGATACTTCTAATATTTTTTATGGGTAGAAAAGATTATCTAAGTCCTCTTCTTCTTGTAACTTTATCTATGATTTTCAGATGATGACCGATATATGTGGAAGAAATTATTGATTGACATTAATGAAAGAAGATATCATGCATTTAGTTAATTTTGAAGAGATCGGGATGAGTGTGGTGCAGTTTTTTTCCATGTAAGTAAATTGAAATTTGAATTGATATTTCTTTAATAAAATATTTTCATGTCATTAACTAAATATATTTTCTTTTTAAATTAGTTATCTACACAAGATTATTTTACAAAATGAAACTATAGGAATTTACAGCTTTTTAGATCTAGAGTACATTTCCATAGAAGTCAAACATGTGATGAATGACGAAAGAGTTAAATATATATCCAAGAGATTATCACATATAGATATTCAGTGATGGTTTTTTCCATTTCTTGATAAGTAATAACATCAACATAATTATGAACAAATGATCATTATAATGTCATTAATTGTGAACTTTTTGTATTGTAGGGGGCCCTGGATGTTAGGCGTATTTGTCCCAAGTGAATGCACCTTATATTGGGTTTTCAATTTATTAGGAACAATGCGTAAACCATTTTCCACCTTATTAAACATGTACGTTTTTTATAAGTTCATTATGTTTAATTTTCATTGTTTAGTAATGTTTTATTAGTTCATATATAAATAAATTTAGTTCATAGAAACATTTTAATGGGGAATACATGTCAGTAAAGAAACCAACGAAAATAAAATATGTGGATGTACATGTAATTAGTTTATATATTTTGGTTATATATTGGTTTTTATTATTAGTTAAATGTTTTATAACTGCAGTGTCATCATCAAAATGAACATGTTGAATGTGGTTATTAAATCCTATGATTCATGTACGAGATAATCACAATTAGGGAACCTACATACTTTCCTAAGGTTAGTTGTATTAAATTTTTTATATATTTTCTACCATATTATTCTATTTTTTAATTTCATATCATTAAATATTATTGTAGGAATTCAATGAATCATAGTCTTACTCCCAATATGATATGACCCATATTCAATCTACTTTTGCAAACTATTTGTTATGTCTGATTAAGATTTGAGGTATGTATATTCTAATATTAATAAATAATAATACATATGGGTTCAAAAAACTAACTCTTTTGACATATTAGTTTTTTTAACCTACTAATAATCAAATTAATGCTTAAAAAATAACCAACAATGATCATGCCGTAAATTTCAGGTACATGTATTTTAATTCTACTTTATTTTGAAAGTGTAATATTCTGATATTTCTAAAAAAAATTAATTTTCTGCATCGGTTTGTTTTTGTTTATGCTTGGTATATGAAAGAATAAATAATAAATAAACCATGTGATGAGAGGCTATGTACTATTCAAGATGACATGAACCCATGTCATACCTGCATCAACTCCATGCCAAAAGGATAAAAAAGACATACGAAGTGACCAAGAACAATCCAAAAGTGAATTAATCATATTACATGGTATCCTAAAGACATTGGGTATTGAGTCAAACCACAATGATGATGAGTTAACATGTACTTGATATCTACATGGCATAATTTTTTTTCATGGTACGTGGTATCCATAATGAATTGAATTTTAGGTCTATCCACATGACTATAATAAGTACATCATAATAATTGAGTTTTATCAAGTGCCTCTGCAAAGTCTTTATCTAAATTTTTATTAGATTTATTGATGCATTGATCTTTAACTGGAATCTATGTAAAATTTTTAGTAACTCAAATGTATTGTCCTTGGTATCAAAAAATAGTTGGGCGGTGTGAGAACTTTAAATTCGGGAGTTGTGGGACTTGCAAGTGTCATAAAATTTCATTAAGTCATTGATTTTAGGTATGTGTATTTTTATTTTACTTTATAATGACAATGTATAGATACTTTTTTTGATTTACTAGATATAATAATTATATTATAGGAGGTATTAGATGATAAGGATTGTTTGATTGTTTTTGTATATTTTGATATGTTTACAGGGGATTCAATTTTCTAGGAAGTGTGATTTTAATTATTTTTTTAAAAAAATCAATTATGGTGTCAGTTATTTGAAAAACCGATGCCGTACGTTTTTTTAAAAACTATTTAATTAAGGCATTGGTTTTATCTAAAACAGACACCGAAAAGCCTGTCTAAATTGAATTTCGGAGTCGGTTTTTGAAAAACAGACGTCAAAAACCATATTTTTAACATCACCTTTATAGACGTCGGTTTAAAACCGACATAAAAAAAATGAAGTTAATTTTTGTTTTTTCACTAGTGGATGTATCACAATTCCCTGATTGGTAAGAAGCTATTGGTCCTACTCCTACACGCGGAGTCTGTACAGAACCCCTCTCACTAGACACTAGTGGAAACACCCAGAAAAAATGTTGCAGATGACCCATATTACCACAAGCTCGGAACTCCACTAGGTCACGTGGACACTGAGGTCTCTTGTGCCTTTCCATACCACACTGGTAGCACATAACTGGGCCACCTGTAGAATTCTTCTGGTTAGTACTGCCACCGTGGGATAAATCCATCTGCCTATTCCTTTGAATGGTAGAAATAGTACCAGAAACTGGTTCCAAACCACCCCGGCCAAGAACACAAGCTTCCTACATGTTTCTCTCAGTAATCAGTGCCTGGTTCAAAATAGCATGCACTGTAGGCAACCTGAAAACATTCACCATCATTCGGATTTCATATCGAAGACCATCCTCAAAACGTCAAGCCCTCAACGTCTCATCTCCCACCAAAAAGGGGAAAATGATGTAGCTCAGTGAAGAAGGTAGAATAATCCTTCACTGACATGGTGCCCTGCTGCAGATTCATGAACTCTCGAGCTTGATCATCCCTTAGCATCTCTGAGAAGAAGAAGTCAAAGAATGTCGCCTGAAATTCTTCCCATGCCATGTCACGATGATGATCAGATTGGGTGGTAACATCCCACCTCCACTTGGTGGAATCACGCAACATATATATAACAAGATTGACCCTCCTCCCAGGAGGCATCTCAAGATGATGAAAGATAGTCTGCACTGAATCTAGCCATGACTCTGCAGCCTATGATCCTCCATCCCCTAAAAACATAGGCAGATGCTACTGCTGGAATATATGAGTCCGCTCTGCCATAGATGTGGTAGCCGATGGTTCTCCCTAGAAGGTCTGCATGAATCGCATAAAGCCTTCACGTAACTGTGCATCCGCGCCTGCGCCTCGTATAACAGATGGCACCACAGATGGCACTGCTGGAGGATCCATTGGTAGCCCATGGCCCACCATCTCTAGAGTATAATTGTTTCCACTCTCCTGGAGAACAACTCGAGGTCGTCTCAGTGGCATGACTCTACATGGTCGAACACACACCTTAGATCAAGATTACCAAGGACTAAAAAAAGGAGTGTAAGAAGGGAACATGAGAAAAAAAACATTCATGTTTTACAAAACAAGACTACATGGAATGCATAATATCTACATGGTGTGTTCCCTTATGTTTTTCACACGGGCGTGTACTCTGCCAGCACTGGACGTGTAACACCCCAAACAAATGACATATTGTCCTCAAAAACAGCGTGTACTTGAATTTTATCTCCTTCCTGAGTCCGTCTACATGGATTAGACATATGGATCTCCTTTAAACAAGACTACACGACGTGTGTAATGTCTACACGACATGTACTGGATGAGCTTTACTGACCCATGTTGTCTGCAATACAGCCATGTCCACTGCTCAGACTACAAGGCATGTTCCGGTTAGACATAGCGTGTATGGCTTAATTACAACTGCCTGTGTCATTAGTGACATTGATGACTACTCGGCTGACACCACAAGATGTGTTACACCCACACACAGCATGTGAACCACTCTATTTCCCTAGCCATATGGCCGAGTACACAGGGTCTCTCACTGGTCAAGACTACACGGTGTGTCCCTCGGGTATAAGGCATGTTTAGGAAGAGGGATCATCGACCCGTGTTTGTTAGTTACACAAACGGGTCCCCAGGTCAAACCACACGGTGTGTCCATCAGTGACACACCATGTAGAAGCTCAGATTTCACTTCCCGTGATGTTAGTTACACGGCGGGCACAAGGTCAACACAACACGGCGTGTAAAATCAGTACAAAGCGTGTGCTCTCAAGTTTCCTTACCCCGTGTTTCTTCCCACATGACATATGACAGGGGTAAGAACTACACGGCGTGTACAAACGGTACACGGTGTGTACTTAAATATTTTAGTTTCTTCCTAAACTGAAGAGTACATGTCTTGTATTCAAAACTACATAGTGTGTATTCTGGGTTTTTTCCGATAGTGAGCCTTAGAAACTACTCTGAATCCCTGAAAAACACTGAAACCCACACCTAAGTGCCAAATTCTGATATGTGAGGGCCCGTACTCCCCGTGAATCAAAGCTTGGAATCTTATACATGTCAAACAGTCAATGATCCACCATATTCCGGTCAATGAGGGCCCATACTCCTCAAAAGCCAAAGTGTGGTGTTCATTAAAAAAACCTTATATAATAATACCCTATCAAATTGTAGATATTTAATCAAGGCATATATCCCAACAACATGCATTTTCTAGCACAACATCTATAAAAAACATGCAATTTCTAATGAACCTATATGGAATGTAAACTATTAAAGGCATGTGATTCTAGCATGTTACTAAATGATGCATGAGATGGCGTACCATCAACTCATCAGGTTGCGACTAAATAGAACCCAGAATAATATATGAACAACACACCACAAGTGTGTCACCCAACGGTGAAAATCAAATCAACTGTAAAATTGGAAAACCAGATAAATTTCAATTAAACTAGGTAGATTGGATTTTCCATGTACACGGGTTAGCTACTCCCAAGAACAACTTATTACCAAATACCAATTTCATCCTATCCCTGACTATAGGCTCCAAATAGAATGTCAAATAAAATAAACCCTTTGATACCACATTGTAACGTCCCAGATCCGGGTGCCATGCAATGGGTGCCCCAAACCCGGTTAGTCACATGACATCAAGCACATTTCTCTAAATGCCAGAGGCTGCCGACTAGCAACAGGGGCCAAGGACTGATAGTGCGGAAACTATGCCCTCATTTTTCAAAGTGTAGTGCATCAGAATAAGATATATAAACATCCAACAATGGAAACAGTAAAAAATATACAACTGAAATGGACATCTGAAGTAAAAGAGAACCCACAGTCATATATGTATAATTATGCAGCATGTCACAAATTCTATGAAAGAATCCAAAACCAGAAACAATGAAAAACAATACAATACAACTCAAAATTAAATGTACATCCAAACAAAACCAAAGTAGAGTAAACAGAATGCAGCATCATTGTATGCCTAAGATCGGTCCCATGCTATCCAACTCCTCTGCTACAATCTTGTACCAGTATAGGGACTCTTTCCCCTATCGACACCTACAACAATGTAATCAGTTTGGGTTGAAGACATGACCCAAACAGGGTGTGAGAAATAAATCCCCGTAGGAAACCACCAAAGGCCCATGACCAACTGTAAGTGAAAAATGTGCAACAGTTGTGTCCAATAGTAAATGTAGTAAACTAGGCAGTACTCAAAAGTAACTATCTCTACCTATTACAATGCCATTTCTTTAATTGTTTATCAATTCCATGCTTGTGCTTTAGCTTGGAAGGTACAATATATTATATCACCATAGTGAATATACAGAGTAAATGTTGTCCACAGACATGAAAATCCGTAACCTCAGGTAATTAGAATCGAAACCCGCAGGTGATTTCCCAAAGGCATAACGAATATTTCCCTTAGGCATACAAGATATTCCCCTCAGGCACAGAAATATTGTCCTCATTCTTATGGAATGTTTCCCTTAGGCTAAACAAACACTACCCTCAGGCTAAGAAAAACACTGCCCTCAGGCTAAACAGAACACCGCCATCAGGCGCAAGTAACCGGGCCAAGACAAAAGCATAAACAAGAATTTTATATAAATTTTATCTCAAAAGAACAAATTACACATTATAATCATTGCATACCCTCAGGGTATCCAGGCCAGACAACATAACAGAGGAACACACCCCCGGGGTGGTCCTGGATACAAGCAGTGATCCCAAACAACAGTTTTAACTTATCATTATATTATCTATGCAATTCTAAATATCTTTCAGAAAAGGCCTCATCCATATGACACCCCAACCATTGGTTCATAGCACAACGATACACAAATTCAACTCAACTGTTGGAAATAATCATCTAACCACCTACCTTGATCTCCCTAGATCGATATACGCGAATTAAGCCTCTCAAAACACTTGAGAAAGGTGTAGATCAGGGATAAACATTTATCCATTAAAACGTAAATAACTTCCCCTTAGTAAAGAATTGATAATAACGGCTCAAGGAGAAATAATGTCTTACCTGCATGGTTCTAACAAGATTGACGGTGGAAGAAACGGGTTCCCAAAGTGTGATCGGGAGCTCCACCATGCTCCGACCTCTCCTCCCGAGCTCCAAACACATCCAATGCCTCCTCTGCCGAATGAGGAGGCTACTGCCCATTTTAAGAAAAAAACCAAACAAACTACACAGTGTGTACTCTCATATACATAGAATGTAATTTTCATCATTTAATTGTTCCTCGGGCGGCTAATTTTTACCACTAAACTATTCATCTGTCAACATGAGTACATGGCATGTATTCTTGAAGACACGGCATATATTGTCGCTCAGCTGGCGACTACTTCCACCGCCTTACTGTTCACATGCCGACTGATTACACGATGTGTAAATACAAAGTACACAGTGTGTAGTCAGTTTTTACACCCTTAATCCTTGATAGGCCTACACGCCCTGGGTACTCATCCCACACGACCAAAGTACACAGCGTGTGGAAAAGTACACAGCATGTACCCACAAAATTTGTGATTTTTCCCCATTTTCTTTATTTTCTCAAAAACACTTAAGGAAAGAGGAAAAGAAGAAACCCATACCTCAAGAACAGGAACTTGGTTCTTATAGAATTCAAGGTCATATTTTGAATCATAATAGTATATTAATAACCTTCATTTATTCAGGATAATGTTGGTACTAGAGTGGTGACCAAAATCATTTTTAGTTACATTAAATATCTTCGACAGTCCTCAAAATAATGTAACATTATTCCATTATGTGTTAAATTGTATAATTTATTTGATAGAATTGAGATATTTTTCATAATGAATATGTAATATCATGCTATCCTAAGGAAACTAAAGATCTCAGTTATAGTGATTGATCTATACCATTATCAATAACATCCTTATTTGATGGATCTAATAATATTCAATTTCATATGATGACATGACCTAATAACGATACCTCCCATATTCTGAATTCAATTTTGAAAAATTTATCATAAAATTTCCCTATACTCAATGTATTTAATAGTGTCTTAAAATTATCCACATTCCCTTAATTTCTCAATTAATAGAAAATAATTTCATCTTTAAAGACAAAAATAATTTATGATGTCAGTATCTAAAGATTCGATTAAATATATCCAAGAAGATAACTGGATAATTCAAAAGAACAAATGGAATATATATAAACTCAGAGTGTCTATACATTGTAAAGATACATATCTTAGTAATACCCTCTTTACTTACCCTTCTATGATGGTATGAAGATCAAAGTGTAATATTAAATAAGTATCAATGTTATATGAGTTAATTAAATATATCAATAATTAAGGGTAGACAATACATTTTATTGATCATGATTATATTATACTCATGATAATTTATTCATAGACAAATCTATCTGTACTTCTTTTTGAAAAAGAGGATTGGTTCACCCCATGGTGTAGTACTAGGGTGTTTAAAACTCTTGTTGAAATTATCTTTTAGTTCCTTCTTTATAAATTGATTTTTTATGATAGGCCTGGATCATGTCCTAATTCCATTGGAAAATTCAACAACACATTTTGGGGGATGACCTGAAAGTTCATTCAAAAATACATCAGTACACTCCCTTACAATATTCATTCTATCAATTTTGAATTCATCCTCGATCCTCTGAGTTAAAAATCAATTGTTGTTGGGTTTCAAATCCCACATTATAGAGTTTTTTAATGGGATTTATTGATTATTTCAAAGTTAATACTTGATAATAGGATGATTTAGAGTATGAAGTGTTGTATACATTCATATAAAATTGATATGTTATTTTTATAGGAGAGGATGATCTATACCAAAAAATTTGTCAAATTCCACTAAAGGATGAAGATTTAGATATATAAGACCCTTCTACCCAAAAATATCAATATAAGATGATATATATATATATATCATAGAAACGATAATTATTCCAGTAAGGGATTTCATAGATAGTTGAAAATAAATTTTTTTGAGGTTGTAATTACATATTCTTAGAAAACTTCTGTGATATTAATTAATGTGAAGAAATAGAATCCAAATAAGGTAATAATAGATATATAAGAGATATCAAGTGTTCCTCACATCCCTTTATTATCATGATCTATCTCAGTGGTATTAATCAATAATATCCTTCCTCATCCCATTAGGATGAAAGGTAACTTGGTCCTATTTTATTCATTGGCCCAAGGGTTGGTGCTTTAATTTTATAGGGTCTAAAATCATTAAATTTGATTAATTTTAATGTTTTTGATCATTTAAGGGTAAATTATTCTCTTATGTTGCATTTATTGGCCTCTTAGTCTTATATCAATAGTTGTGTGCCTAGTTTCCTAGTTTACCCCACATAAAAGACTTATCTAACCCCCTAATGAAATTACATGATCTCTTGATCCCATATTAATTTCATATATATAATTTGAATTTCCTCTATTCACATTTCATATCATTAGAGATTACCTGAGACAGAAATTTCTCTTTCTTTTCTGAAGAATAATGAGAATATATAGTTTCCATCTCTACTTTAAGATAACATTGAAACACCTCCTTAATAGTTTCCAACATCTCCTATTAAAATCTCTCTGAATACTAGTCTATATTCTAGTAAATAAGTGATCAATTTTACTCACAGTATGATATATGAAACAAGAGGTCTCCCATATGAGTTTTGTGAAATATTCCTCATAAGTTCTGATAGATTCATCATTAATTTCATTTTTTTATAAGAGTTACATCTCTATTTTTTATGGATAGTATGAAAATAATACCTAGTGAAAAGTATATTTTTTAACTCTTATTATCATATTGAGTCTACTTATTACAGTTACAAGTTAGGAATAATGAGAGTACACCTTGGTTTAATATCACCTATTAAATGATAGATGGCCAGAATGAACATCTTAAATTATGGGCATGAAAGGGATAAAAATATCTTTTCCACCTTGTTGATCAAATTCTCAAAAAATAGTTGATTATAAGACTATCTAAAAGAGGATGGATTAGGCCTCATGAATGATTCAATAAAAAGTGGTTTTCCTTGGGGTATTTGTGATCCCAATTTGAATTGTTTTATTTTAAACAGCTTGTGAGTAATGGATGGGAATTTCCATAAGGGTTTTCAACCCATACCCAATCTCATTGGGTTTCCCATTGGGACAATTTCAACATTTCCATTGAATAATCTTTTAACCATGTTCTTAGAAGTTACCACAATTACCTTGAAAAATGAATACTGGGTATAATTAAACTTAATTTAATGAATCTAAATATATAGAAATTACATTATTAGGAAGATAATTTCATAAATAACATGTCTACATTTTCCCATGAATATCTGGATTTTAATCTATTTTTTCTATGATTAGTGTTATAATCGAACAAATTAAATATTGAAATCCCTCAAAATAGTTTTGAAAGATACTTTCAATTATGAATATCATGTCCCTATAGAGTGTTAATCCTATTGGGCAGTTGGGACACTTAATGATACACATGTTATGATTGAGTTAATATGAAATACTCCCTTTTTCATGGTTACTACACTTAGTATATTTGTTATAGAACTTATATAAACTTAATTTATACATTTATGGATGTTATTTCTTGAGAGACCACACAATATTTTCATTACAAAAAATTTTATATGTTATCATACACATTGACTTATCCCTTATACTTATCCATATATATTTTATTATTGTTATATAAACTAATCCCTAAAATAAGTAAATCCAACATTAATACCAAAATATTGAACGATTCTAAAAATTAATTAAATAATACATTAATTTTATGATTTCTAATATAAATCACACAAAGAGTCATGAAACATGAGGATAGAAATGTTTAATGTCTTGAATATTGGAAATATAAAAATATTATTTTTCAATAGATGTATATATTACATTATAATTTCACTTCTCTAAAACCTTTTCTATAAATCTCACTTAATATAAACATCCTCAAAAAATGGGATGTATAAACATATGAATGGGGTGAGAATATACATTATGTATGTGAAAAACATAATATAATATATCTAATTCTAAACATGATGGGGAACAAGAAGAAAATGATAAATATCATATGAAAAGATCATAATACCATAAATGATAATAATGATAGAATATATTTTAACATAAGATAATAAAAGATCTTTTTGGATTAAAAGACATCATTTAATGGATAAAAAACATCTCAACAATGATAAAACTTGATAGCATGCCCGAAGAGTGTAAAATACATTAAAAATAAGGTGTACCATGAAGATATGGTATATCCTATAAATGAAATACATCATTAAAATGAATAATAACTTGATTAAAACAATGTAATGTGGAAAAACCATAATTATAAGAAAACCTTTGGGACAAATTTCATTATTCCCATGCCTATGTCAAAAAATTCATTATGTCCCACCAAAAAATGTGGAAAACTAATTTTTCCCATGCTAGTGTGAGAATCCTTTTTATTACCACACATAAATATATGATGAGATATAATCTCAAACTAATTTATATAAGGGTTATACAATACCCCAAAATTTTAACATCTATACAAATGTGTTATACATAAAATCAATACTCATCATTTTCGAAAGAATCCTTTAAAAAGGGATGAGTTTCTTAAACTTTAAAAAAAAACATCAAATAAACTTAAGAAATAATAATATATAGAAAATCATATACTCCAAATGAATTCATATGGTAGTGTAATATATATGGTGATAAAAACATCTTGTTATTAGATATGATCATTTGTAGAAGATTTAAGTGAATATAAAAAAGTTTTTAAAAAACATTCTAAACATTATTATAAAATTTTAAGAAAAAAATGTTTGCAAAAAAAATTTCATAACTGAAATATGTGAATATTGAAAACAATATTGTATATATTTACAAATAAATAATCATTGGAAATAAAAAAATTATAAATTTTGAGTGATGAAAAATAATATGAAATGGCTTTATTAAAATATTTAGGTTGTTTTAATTAAACACTACATAAAATAAATTTTGGAAGACCTTTATTTAATAAAACATTTAACTAAAAATAATAATTATTTAAAAGGAATTCATTAATGCTATTTCAATAACAAATAATCTATTTTTAGAAAAATATTGGAATGGAATAGAAGATTCATCAGTAAGAATGAGAGAGATTATTACCCATTTTATATATTTATTTTGTGAAAAGATTCCCAAATAACTGGTTATTATTTATGGGAAATAATTTCCCCAGATAAAAATATTAAATATCATACTATACATTCAAATGGAAGGATCAAATATATCTTTAAAATCTTATTAAATTAACCATGACCATGACCCAAGGAATCAAAAATTAAAATGCAGAAACCCATAAGTTATTAGATACATAAAAATAAATATATCTTGAGAGAATTACAATTAAATTTATATTATAATCTATTAAAGTAGAATATTTTATCATATATAAGAGTAATAGTTCAGTTAATAGATCATATAAAATAAATTGTAGTGCACAATGTCACACTTGTCCCTTGAGGTTGAAAATGAGGAAACAAGTCCCTTATATAGTTAGAAACCATAAAATCAAAACCAAGTGAAGGTTATGGTTTCAAATATAACATTAAATAACAAAAACATTGAGAGGATCATGATAGAAAATATTAATGGTGAAATAGTTAAACCATTCTAAGGAAAACATGATGTATAAAAAATGGATACCTTAAGGGGTAAAAATTTAGGGAAGGAAAACCTTAACTTGAATTATCTCTTAGTTTATTACACTCTAAACTCTAAAAAATAGACATAAATATATTATATAGCTATTTCATAACCTTAATCATATCCATTAACTTTTAAAACTGAAATTATTTTTTTTTTGAAAAATTAATATAAGTAATTAATAAATATGTTCAATATCAGGTGTGAGTAATCATGATCATTTGGAAATAGTTTTTTTAATGAATTTTTTATTCATTATTATCCAAAATATCATCATTACTATATATAAGGTGACATAATTTAATTTTAATAAATCGTTAATATTTTAAAATTTAATTATAAGGATATTTTTGTCACTATCTTGAAATATGAATTTAACGATGGGCATGTTTTAATTATTTTTAATTATTGGACATTGGTATTTTAATTAATGAGTTTAATATTAATGTTATAATTATAAAAAATAATTACAATTAATTACATCATTATTAATTTTTATTTTATCATTATAGTCATCTATAATATTATTTTATTTCATTTTTATGTAAATAATTAGACCAACCGAATCATAAAAATTTCATAATTGATTGAAATTTTTTATTATAGATGCAATTTATTTTGGAATTATATAATTTTGAAAGAATAATATTAAAATTTTTTAGAAACATTTATGATGGTGGATCAGATTTGATAAGGATTTAATATAACACCTTGTGTAATGTCTCATCCTGGATGACACTAAAACTGTTCCCTGAGACGGTTCTCCACTAGGCCTTAGGTAAAGATATCTATATTAAATGGGCTTCTAAAAAGAGGTGATAGACTATGGTGCATATTTAGAGAGAATATTCCCCCATATTGGTTTAAGAAATATTGAAAATAGCTAGATATCATCCATTGAAATGAAAAAACTTAGTTTGAAGGTAGAAAATATAATTTTTTTTAATAAATAATGGAATGTAGTAAGGACCGAAAAAACATGTTATACATATAGCAATGATCGCCCACCAGAAAGATCACATATACAATATTTATTAAAATAATCCTAAATAAAAACATAAGGATCCACTTCCATATCTAAGATGAACTACATACCAAAAATCCAATAATGTGAATGATCCATCCTGCACTATCAATCATTGACCTCATTAAAACCTATAAATATAATCAAGTGATCATATTCTCATGTACCCCAACAAAATGGCAAACCAAGAAGAGTATGACTAAAAACTCTGTAAGGTACCACCAACTCAGTCTTGTGCATAGACAATAAATGTAGTGTATGTTAATGTGATATAATCCTTAGGATAACAATAATAAAAAAAATAATGAAAGCAAACTAGAGACAGAATTCAAAACCATATATTATATTGTATGTTTACACAATTAAAATTTGATCATCGTAGTTGGTAAATAACTGTGAAAAAATAATGGAGACAAATATCCTGGGTAAACATAATCCAAAGTGAATCATGAGGTCGGTGATCTTGATTTCTTATATATATAGTGAAAAAGAAATTGGGATGTATATCGTACCACTAATGCTATGTATAAACTTTTGATCCTTAGTTCCATAATCCTAATTTATGATACCTTATTTGGATTCCATTAGAAATATCTCTGGGAATGATATGTCACTATATGGGAATACATGTCCTAGCCCTACAATCACTCATGATTTCCTCTGATTTCTATAATAAAGGATTCTTGTAAATAATCAGACATCATGGAAACATGGAATAGATCTAGATATCATAGCACTCATTCCATGTGTAAATACAATCCAATGTATGATTCTTAGGTGTGGGTCACTAGGAAATCACAACATTATGACTCATATAATCTATAAGGATATGAAGCTTAGGTAAACTGTATGGAATAGACTATTATTGAATGTACATGCTTGAAATCCATTAGATAAATTTCTCAACCCCCACATAAAATTCTAGACACCGATGTAATGGTGAATCCACCCAACACAAGGGATAATTATAGGCATCAACTAAGGGGAGATGAAGTTTGAGCATTTCCCAAATAAGTATTTAATACTTCCTCAACAATATACCTCTGTAAACCCACATAATGGTATAAATCCTAGTAACAAATGGGTCTTCCAAAAATAGTAACCTCCAACCATTTAAGGATCATAATCTTGATCCTAGTATGTACATTTGTGAATCCCAATAATCAAGTCGACTCAGAAGCCGAATCCTAGGATGTATGCATGAGAATCCCAACAAAAAATAAGGATCAACAATCATATACCATGAGTTACTATTGGAAATCTAGATAAATAATATCTATTCTAAAGGATGAGGAGATAAATCCGAGGAAGTGCCTCGGGGAATCCTTACAATATCTCATAGAATTGGTCTTATTTTCCGAAAAACTAGGATAAACCATTTTGAATCATAGGTCCATAAATTTTAACAATTTTAATTGATAAATAAATGTGTAATGGTGGGAGATTGCCTAAACCCACCACTTCTGCCACATCCCCTTGGATATAAACGTTTGATATAAGTTAAAAGGTGAAATTAACTACAATATCTACCCAAATCCATAATGTACTAGATTAGGGTCAGTCAATCATTGAGGACTCCTTGGGGTCTCCTAGGTCATTGTTCAAGATTGGCATCCAACAAGGGATTCTAGAGGATTTCATATAAATGAAGGAATCCACATAGGGATATTCCATGTTATCACATAAATTGAAACATCCATATTTATATCCTCAATAGTTGTATGAAATTTGAGGCATCCAACATGGGATCCTCTAGGTCAAATCACAAGTGGATGTATCACCAAAGGGATCCTCAGTCTCTATGACACACTAATTTATTTGTGCATAGGTGTTGATAGTGATCTTTAACATTCATCCATTTAATTATAAAAATTATAAAAATTAAATATTTTGTTCAAATAAATATAAATCATGGTTTCACCCATAGAATAAATCCCATGAAATCACATATTATAATAAACACGCATAAATACTATGTGAAGTCATGACATACTACATAACTTTAGGATTCTTTCCATTTATTTTCTAAGGGCCTATAGTAGTTTCCAAGAACCATTTATGCTCTTCAATATTTGAAGGGTATTATATCTTCCTAAACATCATGAATAAATTAATTATAAGAAAATTATACTTAATTAATAAAACCTTCCAATTTATGATCAAAATCCCACATTTATTTCAATAGTTGTAATGCGCAAAACCTAATCGGATGATCATATTGCACCGAAACAATGGCCAAATTATTTCTAAAAACCAAAAACATAATCCTAAACTAAATTCATTCATAATCTATAAAAAATAAAATCAAATTAACCATTTAAAAATAAGATTAATATTTGATACTTTATAAAACCCACGTGATGACATTCCTCAAAGGAAACAAATGTGGTGACGAAAAGAAAGACTTTTTGTTCACCCTCTTATAAGGTAGAGTGAAATCCCTATCCGAAATATCTCATTACACCATGATTTAATAAAATAGAGATTAACATCACTAACCAAATCAGACATATTTTTATGAATAAGGAAAATAACTCAAAATAGGCTAAAAGAGTTGGAAGCTTAACTCAATGATTAAAATACTTCTGATAATGTTAAATTTTGTTAAAAATGGAGAAGAACTCCCACAAAAGAAGGGAGTAGAAGGATCGCATGTGCAAGAGTGCTTTGATAAAAATGAGAGGGAAGATTGGGGTAAATCCATTTATGATTAGAAGTGGAAAAGGGTAATTTTTTTTCTATTTAGTAAGGTTCATGATTAGGCCACATGTTATGGAAAACTGTGAAATAATCATGCGATGCTACTGTCAACATGTATATCTACCTCACATTGTTATTGAAGAATATTAGAGAAACCATTCACCAAATATGCATCCTATTTGCAACAAATTTCTTACCCCCAAATAATTTTCCTTGGTCTACCGCACAGTTTCTCAAACTATGATCCTATACAAAAATGGATGCATAGTTAGCACTAACCTTGTGCCAACCAATAACAATGAGTTACACCTTTCAAAAACACTATTATTGAGTCCCGAACCCCTGATATTCAATTGAAACCTCAAATTCATCTTCCAAGCCTAATTTCATATAAAAAATATTTTGAGAAATACTAACTCTCAAATTTTCTTTCCAAACCTCTGGTAAAAATTCGGCTCGCCCAAAAATTGAAAATTAAAATTCCAATAAAAAATTTACAATGGTGGAAAATTAGGGATCTTACAACCTCTCCAACTTAAAATTTATATCCCCAATAATAATTGGTGTCAATGAAAATGAAAAAACTTTCCTAATTTGGTTGTGATTTATTCTCAATAGAGATATTGTGTTTCTGAACACCTAACACACATGAAAATGATTCATTAAACAAACAACACCTAGCCCATAAAAACATGATACAACCCTGAAATAATTTATTAAGACATTAAAATAGAACTTACTCGAGTCTTTATAAGCTAAAAATGATGATGTCATCATATGATTCCTCAATCAGCCTATGGATCTCCCAACCATAGGTTTTTACATTCCACAACCAATTTTAAACCCTAGTACTAAAATAATTTAAATTTCCAATGAAAAAATTCCCCAAACATCCTAATGATTCTCTATACAAGGGTTTAAAATCATATAACGTAATCACACAAGAGAACACTACTATTGATCCTTGATTTGATCTAAATAGAAAATTGTGAATCGAATAGGCTTAACTAGGGAGCACAAGATGTTACATGAAAATACACACATTACTTTTGGACTATACACATCTCAACCTAAAAACATTCCCAATGTGTTTATTCATTGCCCGCATTTAAATATTTGAGATAAACCTTTACAGAACACATCCAACCATCTTTTCCCACACATTCTTTGATTCAGTAACCAATGCATCACAAAAATCCTGATTCTGAATCTTATATACCAAGTCACATTAAGAACAGTCCAATTACACTCACTGAAGTCCTTAAATGAATTTTACTGACATTTCTAGGATAAACCATATGATAACCAAAACTTTTTCCATTCCATGACCTAAAAAACATGTAGATCAATCTCCCTTGGATTGTCACACTCTATAATGGGCTCGAATCCTACACTCAGACACTATATGAGTCTGTATTAAAACATGAACTTGTAATTTACTAATAAATATAGATCAATATGGTTTCATTCATCGAAAAAATCTAAAATATAGATGACCATATAATTACTAGCCTCACCCACACCTCACTATAGGATCATTATTCTAATCACACTAACAAAATGAATCCTCATTCACCGTAGCCTATTTATATCAATTACTGAATAAAAAAACTATCATGGCTAATAGCATGATCATAACCGAGTGCCAATGAAAACATAAACCATAACATGTTCATGATATAAGGAAAATTTTCTCACGAAAATTATTAAATTAAAATATTAATTTAAATCACCACACTCGAATGGAAAAGGGTGAACTCCACATCATATGGATTTCCATTTTACTGCTACTCAAATGATTATCCCCAGGAGTATCTCTATCAAACAAGAAAATAATTTGATTTAGAACGGTTTATAGCAGACACTCATTTAGCACAATCAAGACGATGTCAATATATGTTGAATTATCATTTTTATCCAGGTGTACATGAATATTCCATTGATCATAATATATCAATCAACTCGATCCATGCTCACATCAATCTAGAATATACTTGATTTTTGTTAGCTCTTAACACCACATCTTCTAAAAATGGTTGTATTTTCCCAACCATGGATTAACCGCATCATGCAACCTATTTCATTCTCGATTTCACCTATAATATGGATGAACATCCCTCATTTTATCCTGACTACTAGGAAAACATTCCCACAACATTTCATGAAACATCGATCCCCATTTTTCACATATCCACTATGCGATTTATTATTTAAATGACACCACATGTAATCGATGCTTAATGTTATAACCCAAATCAAACACCCATGAGTCAATAATTATAAGGACAAGGTAATTGTGCTACATAGTAGAACAATCTCATTAATATACAAGATCTTATGAAGATCATATTCAAAATTAGACACCTCTATGGTGCTATGATATATTCCAAAACCACAATTCACTTGAAATCATTCTAGATATAAGAATTTAACCACACAATAAAAAGATACTAGAAACACCCATTTTTCAACTGTGTAAGGATCTTGAAATAGAATACCAATAAAATTCAATATTGATACAGAAGAACAATATATTCTTCATTAGAAACCAAATTCATTATCAAACTAATATTGAAAAACCCAAGCATGTACTATGCATTAGTCATGTAATGAGTGTTTGTCAATTATTAATTTATCTAAAGGTGTCCAAAATCCTGGTCCAACCCTCTATGTTAAGTTAAACTCAATCAAACTATACATTGACCTACATGGTTCTGATCCCTAACAAAAATAATATTGGTCTTCCACCTAACCCTATCAATCAAGTCCCATAATATGGTTACCTGGTATGACCACCTATATTAAAATTCATACCTCCAAATAGGATATAGAGTTAACATTGACCGATGAGGGTTAAAAACTATCAACTATTAGAATACCTAGTCCCTGATGAACTTCATGAATCCTCATATGGGACTGCTCCCTAAAGGGCTAGGAGATCAAGTAAAAGGTAATGAAATAATCCTCACTGGTATTGTTATATGGTAATTCCCCCTAAAGATACAATTTATTATAAATATTTAGGTATATATTATAAAAATACAAAGTGACCCAACTAGATCATCTTAAATAAAATTAACGATGGACAACACTAACCTACGAGGATCAATGGTACTCACATAGTTTGTTCAATAAGAATCTTATTGCATGGGATATGGGGAAACACAATATTTTTTATTACTGACATGTTAAATAACTGAACCAATGAAATAACACCATATAAGGGGTTAAGCACTGGTCACCATCTACCCTATCAACCTATTAGGGTCATGTCACCTCTTTTGAATGAGTGTTGATCCATCATCCTCGTTATAAAATGTCTCACTATAGATCCACATGGCCTGTCATCATAAAGATATATATATATATATAATTTAGAATAATTGAGTATAATTCCATCAAGAACCAGTTCTTGAAAACATCATTTAGGTTATTTAGATAATTTTAACAACTATTCTGTATTGTTACTAAAATGAAACACTAGTATCCAAAAACATGTAAACCCTACATGAAAATATGATGCATGAGATGCATCTTTACTTTGCCGAGAAGGAGTCAAAATCATTCACTTGCCTACAATAAATGGGCCTAGAGCCATATATTTATAATAAAGCATTACTCAACAAAACATGTGAATCACTCAAAGTGAAAAACATATAAAATTGTAACATTATAGATTATAAAATTAATCTCATATCATTATAAACCATGAATTATCACCAGAACATGTTTTCATGATTCACCAATATAATATCAATTATAGGTTTGGACAAATTCATATAGTCCATTATAATGAATCATAAAAAGTAATATGATAGGAAATTAATAGTGTTGATACCAATTTATAATTTTTGGGACTAGATGTCAATAAAGTGGTTCCCAAATTCGTTTATCCGTTAAGCATCAAACACACCTATCTATACTCTAGAGGATATTTACTAGTAGTAATGTCCTAAGTTGTGTCTTTGGATATACTATACCCTCATTTTAATGTACGAAAAAATATAAATAACCATAAATCAACCATAGGAGTAAAAAATCAGAATACAAAATTTGTATATTAAATAGGACTACAATAATGAGGAAAATACCGTAAGGATCCTAATGATCATGTCATATATAAAAAACTGATCTCCCTCCAGGTTGATCATATATACATGATTAAATAAAATAAAAAGATAAAAAATAAAATGTTTTACTTAAATGTCAGGTCTATACTACGTAATGAAAATCTAAGAACATGTTTGATTCAACCCGCTCAATCAATCCTTGGCCTCATCCCAACCAATGTTGGTAATCAACTAAATATAAGATCGGGTGACCTAGGGAAGTGGGGGCCTCTGTGTGGTTAGAGTAAAAACATAGTAGGTAACCACCAATGAACTCACACACATATATATTTAATGTACTGTATGTGTACGTGATATTCTCATCAGGACAATTGTAATAATAATAACTGTACAATTAAACTGAAAATAGAATTTGATGAAAAAAAATTTTTCCAATCAAAATGATCATCAATTGTACTTATACTAGCCAAGACAAAACTAAGATAAAAGATAGGATAGAAACATAATAGAAAATGATATCCGTAGTTGATACATGGGTTCATGATCTTGTTCATCTGAAGATTATGTGATAAAGGAATTGAGATAGAATCCGTACCACTCATTCCTCGTATTATCCTATTGACTCGTAAATTATAAATCCCCAATAAATATACCTTTTTAAGAAATAGCTGGAAATATTTTTAGCAAGCTATGTCACTATATGGAAATACATGTCCTTTCCCAAGGTTCACCCATGTAAGCTACAATACAAATAACTAATGATGTAACACCCAGAGATTTTATGAAAAATATTCTTTAAATTTCATTGATGACTTCTATTATAAACTACACCAAGTTTAGATTTTACTATACACAAAACTGTATTAGCTTGCAGTATATGTAACACTATTCTTGGCTCGTGTTACACACAATTTCAAGTTCGTTTTGTGGAAATTATTCTATGCAACATTAAGTATAGATTTTGTTTAATGTATAAATGAAATAAGTTTTGATTATGTTATACACAAGACTAAACAGAGCTTTCATTATAGGCATCCCTTACTTGGCTTGCTTTACACGCAATCACGACCTTCCACGACATCGTATGTTGTACGCAAAACCGAGTTTCACTAAACAACGATATGTTATTAAAATATTATGAACTATTCGTTATGAATAGTGATACCCACTTTTTGGAATTTTATAAATTTTATCTTTCAAAATGGACTTCATTTTTGGATTCGGAATATCAGAATTAGTATAGGGTGAATTTTTGGTATTTTTCTGAAAACTTTCAATTTTGGATGAATAGTGAAAAAACAAGGTTATTATTTAAAAACCGACTTTTTTATTTAAATAATTATTTATTTTATTTAAATTTATTTTAGGTCAAAATTTATACATAATACCTATATAAGTTCAATTTAATTCATTGGATTCATTTTATAATAATTTTAGATATCTAAAACTTTTATTGAACTTTTCACGGTCTTTTACCCACCTCCTAGGAAAATTTGGAAATTCACATAAAACTTAATTTTACCGCTTCTATGAGTGGAATTTAGAAAATCCGAGAGACATGGTTAATATCAAGGACTAAAATGTGGTTCAATGAGATGAAAATAATTTTTGGTGAATAGTAACTTTTTACTTTTATTTACCACGGTTAAAAGTAAATAGGGTAATTAAGGGTAAAAATGATATTATTATTACCCAAACACATGTATTAATCTATTGGATAAGTGTAATTAGACCAAAAAAACCTTTGGAATAAAATATTACCATTTGGGTCCACATGGATTATATTAGGACATTTATTATTAATTTATTTAAAGAAGGGTTAAAATTGTTAAAATCGAAGATTAATAACTAATTCATTTTTAATATAGGTTTATGCATAATATAAATTCGACTATAAATATTAATTAGAAATATAAAAAGATTTACTACCTATTTACATTTTATTTATAATTTTTAGATATTAAATAATTCAAGTTATTTATGACACAATGGTGATGAAGTAATTACCTAAATAATGAAATATTAAAATAATTGATATTATAAATACCCAAATATATTTAATTTGAAACTTTTTATGAATTAAATTAATTTTATAGTATAATATGACATGTTAGTATTGATTTAATTAACTTTTTTCGAACTAATAATGCTGTTATTATTTTCACAAAAATCATGTACCAAATATTGTCAAAATTGATATAAAATAGTTTTTTAAACAAATATTATATTAATAATTGTTATTTTATTCCTAAAAATCTATAGTTCGGCCAAATGACTTAGATAAGGATATATATATTAATAATGAACCACTTGGGATTCGTTTGGCCTGTTATAGTAAGTTTATCCACCATATAGTGTAAGAAAACAAGAAGACACGGTAAAAGTTAAATTATTTAACTTAGAGTTAAATCTAAATGATAAGGATAAAATTGTAACCTAAACTTGTCTAAAATATATTCGTTTATATTATTTCAACCCATCCCCACTTTAGAATCTAAATAAATCAATTTGGAGCTGTTATAAACCGAATATGACTTTATTATAAGATAATTTTTTACGTTTTTCCAAAGGTGCCCCTCTCCTCACTTATAAAAAGGGAACCCCTTCCCTCTTCTCTTGACACCCTTTTGAGCCTTGAAGCTCTTCCAAACCCTGACAATTTCTCTTCTACACTTCCCTAGAAACATCCTTGAGGTCATGGTATTCTTAAAAGGCCATCTTTAGTTCCCTAAGAGGAGATTAAGAAGAGGCGCTTCAAAGAAGAGGTAATGTCCGTTACCGATTCATTCAACTTTATTTCTTCTTCTACATCTTCTTATTTAGTTGTTTCATTATGAAGTAATAACATCAGTATCACTCATATACTGATATGTTATTATAAATACTAAACAACCATATTTCACCTTCTATCCATCCTACGGAAAATAAAATCACCACGCGTGCGTACGTACGGAATACCGTGTCCACGCCGTGGTGTAATCTGTTTTCGACCACCACCTTACATGGATGGGTATAATGGTGTAAATAAATAACTACATATAATTATTGTAAAGTGATATTGATTCTTAAATATTATAAATACACTTCAATACAATTCCAAGATCATGGGAATGATGTAATCGCTCGTGCATACGTACGGACTACTCTCTCCATGACGCGATGAGATTCATTTTCCATGTTAAACATTCAAGAATGATTATAAAGTATATATAATGAATAACAATGAAATATATGACATAATTAAGCTATTGTATTTATGTATATATATATATTTCATCTACTTACTTCCATTCAAGTCAATAAAGAATGGAAAACAACGTCCATGCGTACGTACAACCTACCATCTCCATAAACGGTGTCTTTCATTTCATTTATCTATATATATATATATATACTGAATATATATGATATAAAATAATGTTTTACATTCTGGAAGTAAGTAAATCATGATATAATTAATAATAATATCAAGAACAATAAGTCCAAACACGTACGATAAATGAAACAATTTTACCCAAAACACTACTTTAACATGGAATTGACAAATAAACGGGTAATATAAATACCTAAGTGAACCATATAGGATATAATAACAATTAATATGATTATTTAATAAGTCAATGACATTATTTAAATCATTATACAAGAGGTTCAGATACATATGAAGCATATCGAACATAAGGTAAGGGAAAATCTTGCAGTCTCATTTTTATCCTAAATTGTTTATACTTCAGAATTTACTGGGGAATATTTATCATCCACATCCATATTTCCTCAATATGTAATATTATTGATATCCTACTAAAAATTTTTAAATCCAATTTTTCCCTTCAGTGGGTTTTTAGTAAAATATATGAAAGGAATATTTTTTCATTTTTCGTACGAGGTACTTTTTGACTTTTCCGGCCAAAGTACGAGAAGAATTTTTTTAACATATACGACATGAATGGATTTTTAGGACATTATTTCCATGAAGATTCATTTTCAAGTTTTCATGTTTATTTTTAATAAAATTCTTTTAGATTAAAATTTTATGACATCATAAGAAAGGAAAAATGTTCTTGAAGTAGAAAGGATATTTTCCCCAAGAATGGAGTTCAAGTGTTTTATCAAAATTATTTTCCATCTAAGATAATATAGGGTTCTGTTTCTACATTGATTTGATTTTTTTATGATGGAATTATTTTTATGATGTCTTTTTTTCTTATATGGATTATGTTATGATGGCATGATGTTTAAGATTCCCATTTTTATTACATGGGTTATGCTATGATGTATGATTTATGATTTTGTGGCACACATAATAATGGTTTAATTATGAGATGGGTGGAACCTATGTCTCCCTCTAATGCATTGGGTAATGATTTATATCTCATGAGATAGACATGGCTGGAACGGTAAGTTAATCTGGTTCAGTGTTACAGGACTTCAACAAGGAGTGAACACGATTCAGAAAGGGACTTTGTCCACTAAGATGGTCTTGGCAGCAATGCCTTGGCTACTATGGAAATCATAACATGTGCTGAATGGTTGCCACAATTACATGTTTTATTCCCATTATATTTTATCATGGTTGATGTTCCATTATGATATATGCCTTACGTACTTCCACGGTCTTTGCTCAAGATTTTGATGTTTAAATTTCATGTTCATGTTTTTTCTTTAAAAGGTTTATGGATTGTTTTATTTTCTCTATGCTTACCCTTAATGAGAATTTGAGCTCACCCTTTATATGTTTTCTTTTACCCAAGATTGAAAGAAAGGTTTTATGTAAGAAAAAAAAATGGGAAGATCTTTATGGGAGATGTTGAAGTTCTTTCACCATGATTAGAAGATTAAATTCTGAGTTTCCAATGACACTAAATATTACGGTCCTTGTGTGTATGTGTTTGTTATGTATCAAGTATTCTAAAAAAGTAATGTAATGTCCATGTACGTCAAGCTTCGGGTCTCTACAAATAATCTAGGTAATAACTAGATACCTTGAAAACATGACATTAAACTAGATGGAATACCACTCCTACTATGTTTAAATCCATTCCAATGTCTGAATCATAAGTCCATAGTAAATATAGAATCATGACATTGTGACTCAGACAATCCCTATAGTTATTGAACCTTATGAAACATATAAGTTGTGATCTATGGATCCATGTATAAGATCGATATCTATTCAATAAAGGGATAAACCACCAACTCCAAAATATGTTTTTATAGTACAATAACGATGATTCCATCAAACCATAGGGATCAACTAAGGTATAACATGAGTTGAATAGAATTACCCTCAAGAGAATCTAAAACATGGGTATGATACATCCTTAGAAACCTACCTTTGTAAACCGTTAATAGGTTTTTTATCCTATTCAAAAATGTGTTTTCTTGAGATGGTAACCTATGACCAGGTATGGATCACAATACAGATCCTCGAAAGTATGTTTATGGATGACAATAGTCAAGAAGGCTCAAAATATAGAACCTAGAATGTAAATTAAGGTATCCCAATAAGGGAGAGGACTCAACCACAAAATACTAATAATTACCTCTAAGAATACCAATAAATAATATTTTTCCAAAGGCCTTGGAGATTAATTCTAATAAGTACTATTGGGAAGCCCTGCAATATTTCATCATGCTATTCCCCTCATCCCCAAATCCATGAAGTACCTATGGAAATCATAGTTAAATAAATAGTAATTATGTGAATATATAAACAAAATATTGAGACTAGAAAAATTCCCAAACCCACAACTTCTTCCATAACCCCCAATTATTATAAGTCTGATATGGGTTATTGGGTGAAACCAACTAATATATCTACAAAAATGTGTGATGAAGGAGATTAGGGTCAGTACAAATTTGGGTCTCTCATGGGGTCTCCAAGGTCAGTTCTTAGGAGAAGAATCCTACTCAAGATCCTCAATGTTAACTTTTAAAAAGAACAATCACTCTTGAGACACTCTATATCAATAAATAAGTAAACACCCCCTATTTGGATCCTCATAAGTACTAATAATGTGGAGGCATCATAATAGAGATAATATAAGAGAGTTAACACGTTGAACCATGAGAATATAGACACATAAAGCATGTGGTATACCCCACACATCTATACCTTTCTTAAAAAAAGATTTAACCAACCTAAGAGGTGGGAAGAGAAGATATATATATATATATATATATATATGTTTAGTCAAAGAACCCAAAATGAGAGATTTAGGGGATGTCCATCTCACAGCTCACCCTGAGATTAAGAGTTTCCTACAATTCCAATGTTATCCATCAATGATGCCTATCATCACACACATATTCCCTAAACACCCATGACTAAGGGAATCATTAAACACACCTTGATACTATAATATTCAGAAAAAACTAACATAACCACAATGTTTTAGGTTGCATCATAAAAAATGTGTCCCGGTGGGGAAACTGACCCACTTCATTGTGAATCCAAAGAAACATCAACCCATCTTTCTCAATAATGCCACATAGTTCAGGGACTATAAAATATTGGTAAATATACCATGACCCAATATGATAGGAGGGTCATACTCTAATAGTTACGAATGAAATCCTCTACCTATCCCTGTTGGAGTGTTATTCTTGGGAATGTCATAGGGGAAATATATTTCCTAACCCCACTAGAGGGTGATACTTGGAAGAATATGCTGGGGAACTCCACTATCCCAACCTACTGGAGGGAAATTCCTAGTATAATCCATTGGGGAACTGTACTTCCTTTCCATGATAGAGGTTAATTCCTAGAATAATCCATTGAGGAACTCCATTTTCCCACACTACAGGAGGGTCATGCTCATATTGTCGAGGAACTCAACATGACAACACTGGTAGAGGGATGATCAAAAGGATCATCCAAGAACTCCACTACCCAGACCCACTATAGGGTAATACTTGAAATGGAATGTGGTGATTATGCCTTCTTACTAGCTTCGTTGATCACAATCTATGAATTTTTAGTGCATGTAACATTTTACAGCATATATTGAAATCCAATAGCGATGGAACAATAATGTTCTACATGAAAAAACACTCAGGATACGCTAATCATGGGAGAAAATCCTTGTTTAAATGATGTAGATATGAACATTCAACAATTACACAAAAGGATTAAGGGGTATACAATGTGTAAGGGTACCCAAAAAGTGTGTGGTTGATCTCCACATCCTAACCGTGTTGCTAGTCGAAACACTACTCCATCACACTTAATAGTGAACCCTATGTATGTGGACTGTATATCATTTCTTTTCTAATATAAACTTGATCCATGTCCTATTACTGTGTCCATGTACCCAGACCCTGTGTCCATGTACAATGGTATACAACATGTCGGTCTAGATGGGATAATGTCTTGGTGGTCAACCTCTGTTTGTGTACCTCCACATGAACTCCCACCCATAAGGCTTCCTCACAAGTTTTCCAAATGAGATAGCATACATGGAGTGTGAGGGAGCACTACACACCATTTCATCCTTAAAATTACCAAAACCCTAGCGTCTTAGTTGTGGGGGTTACACGTCGTGGGTTCATCCTTGAACACGGTGTGTAGTTGCGATTTTGGAAAAAATACCAAATTTCTAGATTCACATATTGTGATTCTAATATGTTCAAATATCTTTATATGTGGTTCTATTTAAGGACAATAAACAAGTGTCTAAAAAAAATTGTGATTTTGGTCCACCGTTTTCAGGAAATTGGCCTCTTTTTGCCATAGGGGTTTCATCGTTCAAACTTCACACCACCATGGATTCATTCATACTTATCATTAATCTCAACAACACAATTGATCATCCCCACTGCATAAAAATCACAAATTTATTAATTTATCATCGTTCCATTTATTTTTCGTCAATCCGACATGTATCCAGGGGTCCAATCATGATCGATACCCCCCAAAGAAGTCGAATTGGGACTAAGTGATCGAATTGGTGAAAAACATGAAGAACTGGGAAATAAAGCAAAGAACCCCAGGTTTAGTTAATTGTGGAAATGTGCTCATTTATAATAAATCAATAATGAGAATTTCTAGTTAGAAAGAGGGTGAAACAAAAATATATTTTAGTTATTGGGCCCATGCAAAGGATTGCAATAAGGGTGAATATCAAAGAAAAACTATCGATATGCTCAAATATTTAATCAAGGTCATAAAAAACACCAACTTATAAGTAATATCTCTATTTTTTATTTATCTATTATGTATAAAACACTCACATTATGATTATAAGGATTTTCTTCGCTTGTTACTTCCAGATATGATCAGACTCAGAGTTCTATCATTTTTTTATCTCGATTCATTAGTGGATAGAGGAAGAATCTTTTGCTAGAGATTATATATTTAGTGAGGAAAAACCTATAAAATTTCCCTCAATTAAAAATTTTTAAGCATCACTTTGGGTATAAAATAATTGATCAATTCATTAAATCTAGTTATCAATTCACTTAGATGCACCACAAACGAGTGAGAGGTCTGAATGTCCTCCGCCAACTCCTTTTATGTTGAGACAAGGGAAAAACTACGTTTTGTACCCTATTGTGGCCTCATATTTATGATCCAATCAACCATTTAAGGTTTATCCCATTTTATTTAAGGTATCAGGAATGTATAGGCTAAAATATATATTTAATATTTGAATAAAAATAATTCTTGGAACCCTGGGCCTTAGAATCACCTATAGTCTCAGTGCCCAGTTCTAGAAATTTATATAAAAATATTTCAATATGTTTCATGGTGAAAAATGAGTCTCCAAATCATTCCCAGCATACATATTTTTTCCCCTAAAAACTAAAATTGTGAAAACTACTTGGGATACTAAGACAACGTATGGTTCTCCTGCACCCATGAACTCTCCTACACATTTTCATGCTACAACAACACATGAACAAAAGTGATGGTCCATCAATATAGGATCCTCTTCTTCTAATCCCCCATATCCATTGGGTACTCTAAAAATATGCATACATCCTCGATGTCCATCTCACCCCAGTCATTAATAGGAATAGGGTCATGCGCCTATCTCCTTAGTTGTGAAACATAGAAGGCTTATTGCACATGAACTAGCTGTGGGGGTAGAGAGGGGTGGCAAGAAACCAATCCAATGATATGTATGATGTTGAGTGGCCTAATGAACCTTGGGGATAGCTTTACTACCTTGATTAACCTCTTAAATACTCACCATAGGGATACTCTCAAGAAAATGTGTTCCCCATGCTCAAAATCAATTATCCTATGATGTTGGAATGTGTGATTTCTATATACTACGAGTCCTCCTCCTATGTTCCTAGATGATAAAGAAATTATTCAATGTATCCTCCACCAACTCTAGTCAACAAGAGATGTCTCACCAATATATTTTTAATATGAGGGTGACCATAAGGGTCTCCCATATAGGGACCAAAAGTTTTCCATACTGATGACAGTGTGGTAGATGTTGTACGCAAATTCTACCAAGGGAATTTGATCCTCCCTGCTTTGGTCAACGTCCAACACATAATCCATCACCATATCCTATATCCCCGAAATAGTGTCCTCAGTTTTCCCACCTTTATGGGGGTTAAAGTATATACTCATCATAATCTAGGTTCCAAAGTCATCTTGCATGCCTCTACACAATCATGATGTAAACCACAGATCACGATCAGAGGCAATCATTGACGGTACCACATAAAGAAGAATGATATCTTTTACGTACAGTTTACCTAAACTCTCCACCAAAGGATTCTCCCTGATGGAAAGTAAGTGAACCAACATTGTGATTTGGTAAAATTTCATACAAATGGTGTTTTGGTCCTTCACTGTGCATGCAATCCATATGATGATGTGTATGGATATATCGTCCCACTTGCACAATGGAATTTAAAGAATTTTCAACAAACCTACAAGAACATGGTGCTCATCCTTCACCTTTTTATAGGTGAGGCATTGAGAGATGAACTCTTCCATGCTTCCTCTCATGATGGACCACTAAAACTACAATTGATTGTCTATGTACATCATCCCTACCCCAGAATATACAACTAAGGGATTAGGGTGAAACTCCCACATCACCTCTTCTAGAATAGTGAATAGAACCACTAGTCATCCATATAATAATATAATGTGATTCCCTCCTTCAAAATACCCACCTGGTGTATCTGATGGGGATATATGATCATGTAATACCTCACAGTTAATATCTCCCAACTAGGACTCACTCACACACTCATGGAGAAAAAGAGTAAAACTATCTACTTAACAAAACTTGTACCCTCATCATCCACCAGGGTCAGTTGTTGGGAAGCTATATGATATGAAGCTTCCTACACTCTGTGATCCTATTACATATATTTACAATGTTTTCCTTCCATATAGTATAAAATCTATCGAACTTTTTGTCCCATATGAACTCCAACCAGGGTCACTCTCTCGTGTTCATATCTCTCTGGGTGAATATATACAGGAGTATTTTGTAATTTGAGTGAACTAGAATGTTTTATCCTAGAAGACAGTGTTTGTCAATCCTCAGGGAGAAGACTACTTCTTCCAACTCCAAGACATGTGTTATGTATCTCTACTCACGGGGTCTCAACTATTTCTACCTATATGTGATAACTTCTTGTTTATGCATCAACATGATATCGAGCCTATATCTTAAGAAATCACAATACACTATGAAATCCATTCCCTCCTTCAGTAGTCTCAACACTGGAGTAGTTAATAGCCTCCACCTCATCTTCTCGATGTCCCACCTGCACTTCCTAAACATGGTAAATAGATTCCATATCAATTTCAAGGTGGTCAAGGGGATATAATTCTAGAGAATCATACTATTAAACTCATGTATTAACCTTCCAATCCATGTAAGCTACATTCCTTTGACAAATTCTTTGGTGGTTACCATGAAATAACTACTTCGATATTTTCCAAATCCATGACTAAAACTTATTCAAAAATGATGTGTCTCATAAAATGAAGCTCACGTATCTCGAAATAACACTTCAAGGTATTTAAAAAATGACGGTGCTACTGAAGAAAATCTAGATCAATCCTTAAGTTCTCTACATGTTCCACCATAGATGTAGCGAAGATGAGTATGTCGTTGAAAAAGACAATAACAATCTTGTCCAATTACAGCGGGAAGACATAGTTCATTAAATCCATAAACATGGTGAAGGAATTTTTCGTGCCAAAGGGAATCAAAAGGAACTCATAGTTTCTACAGGGAGATATTAATGCCAAATTTGTAATATTAGCCATGTTAACACTCAACTAGTGGTAGTCAGACCTATGATTGATCTTTAATAACCACCTCTTACCTCACTACTAGTCAAATATTTCATCAATCCTTAGAAATGGGTACTTATTATTTATTATTACCTTGGATAGTAAATGATAATCCAAAAATGTAGATAATATCTCATACCCCCTTTTCTTAAACAACACTGGAGTTACCCAGGGGACACACTGGGTAAGATAAAACCATTCCCACAAAGGACCTACAACTTCTACCATAGATCCCAGAACATGGTAGGTTCCATCCAGTATGCCATAGATGAAATTGAGACAGTCCTAGGATGCAACTAAATTCAAAACCCCATATAAAACCTTGGAGGTTGTCCCAAAATGTCTTCAGGAAAGGGGCCTATAGTGGACTCACCTGTTTTGATAATCCCAAATCATGTTTCTTTTTTATGATAATCACGTTTCATTAATATTTAGAGTTTCTATCAAGTAATAACTACGCATTTTCAATCTCACTGGTCTCTAAATTATTTTTACATTGCAAAATTTATGTATGTAATAGGTTACCGATAGAATGTTACTAATAGAGGTTACTGCTAGAGGTTACCAATAGAGGTTACTCATAGTGGTTACCGGTAGAGGTTTCCGATAGAGGTTACCACTGAGGAATCTCACTGTTGAGTTATCAATGCGAGTTCAATGATATGAGTCTACCACTCAAAGGATACTTTTGTAGAGTTACAACAAATTTTTACTATTACTATCCTACCGATGAAGGCTACCGATGAATGCTACTGATGAAGCCTACTGATGAAGCCTACCAATGAATCTTAATGATGAAGGCTATCAATGAATCCTACTGATGAAGAATACTAATGAAGGAAATTGATTAAGGCTACCAATGAAGCCTACTAATAAAGCCTACCAATAAAGCATATCAATGAAGGCTACCAAAGAATACTACCAATGAAGCATACTGATAAATCCTACCATTGATAAGGCTAACACTACCAGTCTACCGATACCCACTCTTCTACACCATAATTTTTCAATTAATTAAGATTCTTATAATGGTCATTTATGCTAAATTTAATGCTTCTGACATTAATTAATGCTGATTTTAGATATATCAATATACTATATCTGAAGATAGTATGAGGTACGAGGAAGACCACACATTGTTTTCTTATTCCTACTGTCAGACCTCAAATATAAAATAAAAGGTCGGGGAAGAGAAGATGGGGGATGGATGAGTGGGGAACATTACAAGCTAGATATGAATAACAATAATAATTGTGCACTTACACTATGAACCCAATAGCTTCATGAAGATCATTTGGGATAAAAAAATTCAAGATGGTCTTCCGTACATCATCAAATCTATTTCAAACCATGAAGCATAACACCTTAGTACTTGGAAGATATAACCTAGAGCTGTGACACTCTGTTTTGGATACAACTTCTAGAGAAATACTCAAAATGAAATTTGTTCACTCAAAGGAGTCATTAGCTAAAATTCAAACACATAGAGACTTATAAACTCAATCTCTATAACATTAGCACTATTGTGTATCTTATCTTCAATTTCTATGAAGCGCGTGTTTGTGTGTTACACACATTGTATCCTATGATTGAACTGGAGGATATTGAAAATCCTCACACCAAAAATTAGTTACACTTTTTCCAATGTGTAACAATGGAAGAGGCTGTGTGTGTCCTGGTTGTATGTTTTTTCCATGAAGAACTATGGTAGAGGGTGTGAGCCCTGGACAGTTTGTGAAAACTATTGTAAAGCCTGATACAAAATGTGTATCATGGTTATTGTAAATTTAAACTTTTTAGTGGTATGTGATCACCAAGTAGAGAGTATTAGGTATTGACATTAGACTGAACCTCTTGTTTAACTCTACTGTGTACCTTCTTTTATAATACCCTATTTTTCTATTTTTTTTGCTTATAACTTCAAAATAGAAAACCGTTTTACATTCACACTAATAGTTAGTTTTGGTTGGTGTGTGTATGTGTTTAATTCAGTAAACCGGTTTCAAGAGTTGGACAATTATTTTACACTAATTCAACTGAGGACTAATCAACCTTTAATAAAATTGTTGACCAATTAAACATTTAAATCTCCACTTCTTTAATTAACTAGGTTGTTTTCAAATTGGCTATTTTATCATAATATTTTTTAGAAAAAATTTTATATAGGAACTCAATTCACCCCCCCTATTGAGTTTCAACCCTAACCAACATTTGGTATCAGAGGTGGTTTTTATTGTTACCATCAGAACTATTTTTCAAGCATCTCATGTTATTTTCAAATGTTATTTTACTTGTATCCTAAATATAGTAAAACTTTTGTCATATAGAAATTTCCAGTTCTTTAAATTCTAATTAACTATGGATAACTGAGTTGATGGGGAATCTACTAACATGACACCTTTTATTAATGGTACTAACTATGCTCAGTGGAAATTGAAAATGAAAATTTATATTGAAATCATGGGTCATGAAATCTGGGAAACAAATGAAGAACAACATGCATTACCTTCTACTACTAGGGAAACATGGTCTTAGTTGACTAAAGCTACATATAATAATAACTATAAAGCAATGAATGCATTGTATAGTGCTCTAGGTGATGGAGAATTCAATAAAATATCTTCCTATAAAATATCATATGAAATTTGGGATACTTTGGATGCTTCCCATGAGGGAACAACCAATAGTAAAGAAATGATATTAAATACTAATACAATTAAATATAATAATTTTAAAATGAATCTCGATGAATCCATCTCTAAAATGTTTCCCATGTTCAAAGAAATATTAAATACCGTGAGTCTGATTGGGAAAATAATACACAACAGGGATCAAATTATGAGATTGCATTGATGCCTACCTGATAGATGGAGATAAACTTCTATTTCTATCTAAGAATCATGCGACATTAGAAAGCTACCACTGAATGAACTGTTAGGATGGTATGTTTGAGTATGATATAATATATGATACCAAATGTAGGATCGAAATGAGAATGAGATTCTCAGATAGATACAATTGGGGGGGGGGGGGGGGGTAAATTGTACCTTTTAAAAATACCCTTACGAAATTTTGAGGATGATTATGTTTAAGAAGGTTAAAAAAGATAATTCACAAGACCTCTATAAGTTCTAATCACTTGCTAAATTCTAGAAATGTGATTCCGAAAAAGAAACTTAACTAAAGTTTACAATAACTAAGATTCTACCTTAAAGCGTACAGAATCCTTAATCAGAGTACAAGTAAGGAAGTATAAGAAAGTTATACTTTCCTTATCAGTACAAAATTCATAGTGGAAAACAAATTAGTAAAACTAGAAGTAACAAGAATAAACTCTTTTAACCCAAAGAGGAGGGAATCCATCAACCTTGGATAAATATCCCTTGATTTATACTTTCAAGAAAGTGTGTCTTAACCACACTAGGGTAATCCTTCGATACGAAGATCAGAGTCTGTCTTGCTATCCTCACAAGCCCTCATCTATCAGGTAGTCGGAACCTCTGTCTTCCTCAGCAAGGAAGCCCTCAAATTCAAGGTGTTGGAACCTATGTCTTCCTATCCCCGAAAGCCCTCGATTGTAAACAACATCAATCAGAGTCGCACGAAGCAAATCTGCACAAGGCAAAGTTTGAACAAGCCGTTCAAACTTTCTGCACGAAGCTTGAGAGCTGATAAGAGCCTCTCTCTCTAGAAATCACTTCAGGATGTTCTGAACACCAAAATTCCAAAAGTACAGAGAATGTTCAAATGAGATTCTATTTATAGGTGAAGCTCCAACGGTCGGCTCCCTCCTCCAACGGTCATATTCTTCCTTGAATTTTGGAGGGACCCGTACCCGTGTCGCTCAAACAATAGTTAGTCAATAATTGAAAGCACGAAATTGTTTTTAATAAAACAAGTGTAAGCATAACTAAACTGATATTCAGAATGGAGTAGAAAATGAATGTTCAGAATGGAGAAGGTTAAAGTTCAGAATAGAAGTAAAAAATAAATTTGGAGTCTACACACATAAGAATATTCACATTCTGTTTTGTAGGATTTTGGAAGCTGAATTTTGTAGAAATCTGGAGTCTGAATTTCAAGGAAATTCGGAGTCTGATTTCACTAGAATTCGAAACCAGAACTTACGAAGTTCAGAGTCTAAGTTCATGAGAATTCGGAGTCAAAACTCATTAAATATTGGAGTCTAAATTTAGATAACTCAGAGTTAGAACATAGAGATGTTCATAATCATAATTCGGAGTGGACCTTTATGAGAGTTTGTATCCAGAATTCGGAGTGAAACTTCACGAGAGTTCGTATCCAGAATTTGGAGTGGAACTTCATGAGAGTTCATATCCAAAATTCAGAGTTGAACATCATTAGAGATTGTATCCATAATTTGGAGTTGAACTTAATTATATTTCGTATCTAGAATTCGGAGTTGAACTTCATTAGAGTTTGTATCCAGAATTCAGAGTTGAACTTCATTAGAGTTCATATCTAGAATTCGGATCCTAAAATAGAATGCTTCAAGTCTTAGTATTATACGATTCCGAGGTTTTAGATATGAATCTGATTTTTACACTTAATAAAAATATTGATATGAACTATGAAAACAAGGTTGGGGTAAATTTCTTTTGGGAAGGAAATTTTCCTTATGGAAGTAAAACCGGGGTAAAATGAAATTTTCCTTAAGAAAATGTGTTTGTGATTTTCAAAACATAAGGAATTTTAAAGTCATAATGAAACCTTGATGATTTATCAATCTCACCCATGAATGAAGTAATGTAAAAAGTCATAAAGAAAACCTTATTGACTCAACAATATCCCCCTTTTTTGGAAAACACAAACATCATTATGAAAAAGAATGTAATGACTTAGAATAAATTTCTACACTTTTAATTAATGTTTATCTCCCTTTGTTTATGATCAATGGTGAATACGACTAACTCCCCCATAGGCTTTGAAACTCTAAGGATCGTATTCTAGATATCCGGAATGAGATTTTAATTATGAATATGGAAGTCTTCGTAATGACCAATCCCCCTTACTTAGGGATAGTTCTTCTTACACATAGAAATTTTTCTTCTCCTTTTTAGATATTTCCTTCTCCCTTTTGAGTTCTTTTTCCTTCTCCCCCTTTGTGATTTTCAAAAAGAATTTGATGGAATGAAAAAACAATAAAGTACTTGAAACATTAGTAAGACATACAAACAATATAAACAACCAAATTTTCCATTAATATTGAAAGGATTTTTACAAGGAAAAATAAAAAAACGATTGTATTGGTCTATTGTCTTCCTTTTCCTTAGGGATTAGCTTCTTCAGAGGGATTTTAAGCTTCTTTATGTCTTTGTGGTTCTCCTCAGCTTGCTTCTCCAAGGCTGTGATACTTTTTCTTGAGATTTCAGGACCTCTTCCTGAGTCTTCATGGCCACTTCTTGAATCTTCAGCAATTCATCCTGCTTTACAAGCTTCTCTTTGATCTCAATCCAGATATATCTTTCCCCCTTCCAGTTTTGAGCAACAGAGTTATGCTTCCCATTCAGATCTTTCAATTGTTGATTTTGAGTATTTTTATCAAGGGTCAGCTTTTCCTCAAGATTCTTCATATTGGAATCCTCTGTATGAAAAGCTTATTTTATATCATTCTAAAAGGTATCAAACTCTTTCAAATCCTCATCGATTTTCTTTGACCATAATGTCATTTTGCAGCAAGATTTTCTGCGGACCTCATAATTGATAAGAAAATTTTTATGTTCATCCTTAATCATCACACATTTATCCATCACCATGGATACAGATTCTGACTTCTGATTTAAGTTGTGCTGAAGCATCTGGCATCTAGAGTTTATTGTAGGGAAGATCGGAATTGTATCCAACAATTTCTTCAGAGAGTCAACAACAAAATCGTGTCCCCATGCAGATGACTCCGAATCCGACATCTTTCTCAGTGAATGTTCTTCTTTAATTTACTCATGTTTTCTTTTTGAAGAGACACCAACATTCTTCTTCTTTATGATATCTTTCATTAGGGTGTCCATAAGAACTTTCTTACCGTCATCAAATTTCAGAACGGCTTCCTCATCAATATATTCTTCCTCACTTTTAGATAGTTTAACTTTCTTGTCTTCATCATGTTTTTACTTCTTTTCTCCTTCCTCAAGAAAGTGCTTTTTATAGCTTTCTTCCTTAGATAAATCATTCAATTTATCTTCTTCCTTGTCTTTACGTTTCTTACCATCTTTCTCTTTTTCCTTTCCTAGGGTTACAAGCTTTGAGGACTTGGCCTCTGATGTTCGGAGTGGTAATTTTTTGGATTTTCCTTTTATTGATAATCTTCAACTTGTTTAATTAGATCATTTAATCACCACTATATTCTTCTACTACTTCTTCTTCTTCTACTACTTCCTCTTCTTCTTCTACTCATTCAATAACTTATTTCTATTTATATTTTCCCGGAGTGAAGAAATTCTTTTCCGGAGTCTCAGGTGATGGCTTGACAAGGAAAGTTTCCAGCACTGGAATATTTTCGGAAGCTACTTCTGTGGCTTTCAAAATGGATTGTACGACTTCAGCCTCTGACTGTTTACTCTTCATCTTCTTCACTTTTCTTTCCTCTCAAGCTCTTCAGCATCTATCTCTCTTAAGGGCTTAGCCTCAGTAGGGTCCAATCCGAACTGTGGTTCCCCTTCTTTCCTATTTTCTTTATCTTCTCTCCATTTTGTAGCTACCTCATCTAGATATGATTTCTGTTTCTTCGGTTTGGGAGGTGTGGAATGGGTTTACATAGCTTTAGGAGTTTTATCTTCAGCTTCCACTTATTTCAGTTTCCTTTTCCTGCCAACCTTCTTCGATGGATCAACTTTTTCCATATTTTATGGATTTTCTTCTGCCTCTCCCTTTGGAAAATAATAGAACTCCGTTGTCTCCTTAGAATATCCCATATTCATTCTTTTCGTGGTGTCATCACTAACAAGCATAAGTTTGAAATTCCCAGACATGGATTTGCATGCAATTTTAAATGACTCAAGACACCGAACTATCATCTTTGAATTTAAGGCAGGAAACATGATAATTTGGGCTCTAATATTCCCATCTTTGATGTTCTTGATTGTAACAAGTACATGCCTCATAAAATTGATTTTCCTTAGATTTACCAGGAATTCTAAGAAAAATATAGAACTTTTATTGAGGGTATATTTGTCACATTTTCTCGGTACAAAGAAACCTTGTGCCCATAGCTGAAAGATCCAGTTGTTAGAAGATAGGTGAGAAATTTTGGCTATCTTGAAATCATCAAGTCCAAGACATTGTAAGGCCTTTTCCTTTACAAAACAACCTACAACATCCAAGAGTTTGTGTGAGAAAAACTCAGCTTCCCCTTCGTATGCCAGCCCCACCATGTTTGAATCCTTGGTGTAAGTAAGTTTGTAGGTCTTTCCATAACTCTTAAAATAATATTTTTCTCTACCATCTTATTCGAGGAAGCAAACTCATTCATAGAAGTCAATGAGAAATTCCGGATACCCCATGTCTTGATCACCTGTCTTAGATATGCATACATCTTCCCAACTATTTACCATGATATTCTTAAAGACGATAGAATCATACTTGAAAAAGTTCAGATGGACCAACCTTTCCCTGTATACTTTCCACATTGAGATTGTCTTCATGGTAGACATTTCTTGAGAAGTGGCTTCTACAGACATTCAGATTCAAGGAACTATGAGAGATTCAGAACGAACTTTAGGAACTGAGGCAGAGCTTCAAGAGGTGAGAGATTGGAAATTTATGTGGGATATCATTAGGGGTCCTCCTTATATAGGTGATGGTGGTGACCTTTCAACTTTCGAAAACAATATGACGGTTGAAAAACTCTCTGATTTGATCTGACGGTTGAAAACATGCCCGCAAGAAAATCTTGAATCTGATCTTTTGAGGTTTTATAAAAAACATTCGTATTTAAGAAGAAATGAATCCTAGAAATTTTAAAAGAAAAAGAAACTACCGGCAACCAAAAACGATTATGAAAACTTAAGTAAGGAAGTCATACCTTTCAGATTGTCTAGGAAGTTTATTCATAATAGGTGATATTCTACATGAAGAAAAATTGACTACAAAAAACTCACTACAAAAAAATTACTACGAAAAACTTAAGAAGAATATATTTTATAGAAAAAACTTTGAGTACCAAGAATTTATTAAGAAAATTATGAGTACAAAAAATTCCCTTAATGAAAATTTCCATTACAAAAATTTCCATTACGAAAATTTTCATTACGAAAATTTACCTTAAAAAATTTTACATTACAAAAATTTGAAAAGATTTATTTCAAAAATATGAAAAAATAATTCTGAAAAATATCAAATTATCCTTACGAAAAATATGAAAACATCATTACGAAAAATATGAAGATATCATAATGAGATGTAATCCCCCCTATGAAAAATAGTTTATTACTGTAAGGAGAATGGTTAAATGAGAAGTTAATGAAGGGAGATTACCCTATGGTTATCATTCCTAACATATGTTTGATTTATTCAAATCTATCGAAGGGTAATGATTTTGTGAAAATATCAGCAATTTGATCTTGCATTCTGATAAATTGAAGAATGATATCTCCTTCAAGTGTGTAATCACTAATAAAGTTATGCCTAATATCTATGTGCTTTTAATGAGAGTAATGTGAAGGGTTTTTACTAAGGAAAATGTCACTTGTGTTATCACAAAAAATTTGAGTCTTAGTAAAACTCAAGACATAATCCTTGAGTGTGTGTTGCATCCACAAAACTTGAGCACAAAAAATTACAGCTGATACATATTCAGCTTAATCAGTGGAGAGTGATACTGAATGTTGCTTCTTGCAAGACCAAGAAACTAATGAATCTCCTAAGAAATGAAAAGTTCCGGATGTACTCTTTCTATCAATTGTACATCCACAGAAGTTAGTATCCGAAAAAATATTATAACAAAATCATTTCCAGAAGTGTAAAATAGTCCTAAATCCATGGTCCCCTTTAATTAGTGAAAGATTATTTTCACTTCCTTTAAATGAGATTCTTTAGGATTGGATTGATATCTTGCACATAAACATACTAAAAACATTAAGTCTGGATGACTTGCTATCAATTTGTGTAGACTTCCTATCATTACTCTAAAATTTGATTGATCTACTAGTTTCCCAGCTTCATCAAGATCAAGAGTGTTTGAGGTACTGATGGGAGCACTTATACTCTTAGTGTTGTCATATCCATACTTTTTAATAAGATATTTAATATACTTATTTTGGGATATGTAGATTACTTCTGGTTTTTGAGAAATTTGAGAACCCTGGATAAATGATAACTCAACCATCACACTCATTTCAAACACAGATTTCATTAGATCCATAAAGGAATCAGTTAAGGATTGTTGAGTTGAACCAAATATAATGTCATCAACATAAATTTTTAAAATCAAAACATTTTCCTTATCTTTCATTATAAAAAGGTTTGGATCTGCATTTCCCTTAACATAGTTATTTTGAAGCAAAAATCCTGTAAGTCTATCATACCAAGCCCGAGGTGCTAGTTTGAGGCCATACAAAGCTTTGGTAAGTCTAAAAACATGATTAGGATGTTTTGTGTCTTCAAAGCCAGGAGGTAGTTCAACAAAAACATCCTCTTGAACATAACCATTAAGGAAAGCACATTTCACATCCATTTGAAAAAGATTGAAATTGAAGAAAGCTGCAAAGGAAAGTAAAATATGAATAGATTCAAGTCTAGCTACTAGAGCAGTGGTTTATTCAAAGTCTATTCCTTCTTGTAGATTATAGACTTTAACAACTAATCTAGATTTATTTCTTACAATGATTCCATTTTCATCACAATTATTTATGAAGACCCATTTTACTCAAATTACTGAAGTTTTATAAGGTCCTTCAACCAAGGTCTAGGCTTTATTCCATTCAAATTCATTTAGTTCATACTACATAAATTTAATACAATCATCATCACCTAAAGATTCATTAGTTCTTTTTGGTTCTAATTGGGAATGGAATGCTAGATGCTCTACTTCACTTCTAAAGGAACTTCTGGTCCTGACAGGTTGATTTACATTTCCAATGATACTATCATGGGGATGATTCTTGAGAAACAACTAATTTGGGTTTTGTAAATATTGTTCATCAACATAGGGTATGAAATCTTCTGGGGTAAATGTTTCAGTAGTATCTTTTTGAACATTTTCCTTATCAAAAGGATTTTCTATCATAGGTTCGTAATAAGCCTTTGAAAACACATCTGAGGATGTAGGTTGGTGTTGTTTAAAAACAAAGGGATCGGTTTCATCAAATTTAACATGCACGGTTTCATCAATAATACAAGTGTTTTTATTGAAAACTCTATAAGCCTTAGAATTCTTGGAGTATCCTAAGAAAATTCCTTCATCACCTTTTGGTGCGAATTTGTGTAAGTTATATTTAGTATTCAGAATGAATACCTTGAATCCTAAATCATTAAATTAGGAAAGTCTAGGTTTTCTACCATTCCATAACTCATAAGGACATTTATTAAGAAAAGGTCTAATTAAAACTTGATTTATATTGTAACAAGCAGTACTTATAGCTTCAACCCAAAAATGTTTAGCTACAGAATACTCACTCAACATGGTTCTAGTTATCTCTTGAAGAATTCTATTTCTTCTTTCAACAACACCATTTTGTTAAGGTGTTCTGGGTGCTGAAAAGTAGTGAGTAGTGCCTTTCTACTACAAAAAGTTTCAAAATTATAATTTTTATATTCTCCTCCCTGATCACTATGAATAGTTTTCAATGGAAGGTTTTCTCATTTTTGACATGGGATATAAAACTTTTGAAATCAGAAAAATCATTAGACTTCTTTGCTAGAAAATAGACCCATGTAAATCTAGTGTAATCACCAACCAAAACAAATACATAGTACTTGCCCCCAATGCTTCTAGTTTGTGTTGGACCAAAATTATCCATATGCACTAGCTGTAATGAATCAGCTGTTGAGGCTTCACCGTCTGATTTAAAACATGATTTTTGTTTCTTTCCATATTGACAAGGGTCACAAACTTTTGATGAATCAAATCTAAGCTCTGGTAGGTCCTTAACTAAACCTTTCTTAGAATGTTTTCATAAGTTCCTAAGGTTACAGTGTCTTAACCTTATATTCCATAACCAAGAATGATCTTCCATTGCACTAAGGCAAGGTAAGTCTTGGCTCCTAAGGTATTCTAAGTTAAGTGTGTAAAAAATCTCTTGCCCATGGGAATAAAGAATAAACTCTTCCTTGGAATTGTTTACTAAGCACTTATCTTTCCTAAAATTCAAAAGGTAGCCTTCATCACATAACTGACTTATACTGACGTGGTTGTGATTAATTCCTTTAACAAATAAAACATTCGAAATCAAAGTTTCTTCCAGAAGAACGATGTTACCTATACCAATAATTTATCCCTGAGGATTATCTCCGAAAGTTACTTTTCCTCCTTTTGTTTTGATAATATTTTCAAAATAGTTTTTGTTACCAATCATATGCTGGGAACATCCACTATCCATATACCATGTATTGTTATTGGTGCTTTCCCTATTTTCCTTAGCCATCAAGAAATGATTATCATTAGGTATCATGGTTATAAGACCGATATTCTTTTATATAGAAGATTCATAATCTGAAGATTCATCTGAGGAGTCTCCACCACTAGCACTCCATGTGTCATTGGATTTCAACAATTTCTTAGCTTTGGACTTGTAATACTTCTTTCCGTTTTTCTTAGAATGCCTTTCCTTTCATTCTTTTCCTTTGAGAATAGGGTAATCCTGTCTTATGTGTCCAGCTCTATTACATTCATATCATGTAACATCAAAATCTTTCGTGTCTTTCCTTTCCTTCTTCTTGTATTTAGATTGAAATTTCCTCTGTCCAGCTATCTTGTTCATCCTTTGAGCAAGATTTTCTAATTCCTTTTCCTAGGACTCGGTTCCACTAGATTCAGAATGGATAACAACTTTCTTAGATCTAGATCTTGTAACTCTCTCATGATTCTTGGATTTCATATGATTGGATGTAGTAGTAAAAGTTACACTACCATTTCCAATCTTCTTCTTCACAATATCAGCATCTCTCTTCATTCTAGACTCATGGTAAGGAAGAGTTCCAAACATCTCATCAAGGGTAGTCTGAGTGACCTTTCTATTTTCACCAATTGTAGTCCTTTTAGATTCCCACTCATTTGTCATGATGTCGATGATCTTGTCAACAAGGGATTCATCATCCAATCATTTTCACCCATTGATTGTAAACTTTTCACAATAGTCATGAATCTATGTTTCCCCTTACATATGGGTTCACCAAAAGGAAAACTAAAACCATGATATTTGGCTCCAAGCATGGCTCTTCTAGTCTCAATTACTTTGTATGTTCCAAAGTGAGTAACTTCTAGTTTCTTCCATATAGATTTTGCTACTTCACAAGACGAAATTTGGCTATATATATTTCTAGTCATTAAACAATGTAAGGTATTGTGTACCTTATAGTTGAGTTGATATTCATGCATTTCTTGATTTGTAAAGGAACTTACTTCATTATCAGGAATTTTGTATCCACCAGTAATCATAACAAAATTTTCAACCCTAGTGTTGATAATGAAAGTCTTAATATGATCTCTCAAATATTCATAATAATTACCATCAAAGATTGGTGGTTTGGTTGGATTAATATTGTCTATGGAACCAACATTTATTCCTGCCATCTTTAATAAAATTATTTCCACAAAAACTTGTTAGTAGAAAATGTTTGTAAACAAGGAAAATATTATAATCAAGAAAATATAGAATAAAAGTATATCTACCAAAAAGTGAATCTGAACTATGAGTCTGAAAAAACAGATTCCAAAAAATATGAATCCAGAAGTGTGAATCAGAAAATTCAATTCTGAGAATTCTCTTATGAATCCAATCGTGAGATTAATTCAGATTGAACCTTCATCTGATACCAATTGTTAGGATGGTATGTTTGAGTATTATATACTCTATGATACCAAACATAAGATCAAAATAGGAATGAGATTTTTAGATAGATACAAGAGGGGGGGGGGGGGGAATTGTACCTTTTAAAAATTCCCTTAGGAAAGTTTGAGGATGATTATGTATAACAAGGTTAAACTAGATAATTCACAAGACCTCTATAAGTTCTAATAACTTGCTAAATTCCGGAAACGTGATTCCGAAAATGAAACTTATCAAAAGTTTAAAATAGCTAAGATTTTACCTTAAAGCATATATAATCCTATATCAGAGTACAAGTAAGGAAGTATATGAAAGTAATAATTTCCTTATCAATAAAAAATGAACAGCCTAAAAAAAGTAGTAAAACTACAAGTAACAAGAATAAACTCTTTTAAACTAAAGAGGAGGGTATCCAACAACCTAAGATAAAGGTCCCTTGATTTATACTTTCAAGAAAGTCAGTCTTAACCAAACCAGGGTAAGCCCTTGATACGATGATCAGAGTCTGTCTTGATATACCCGCAAGCCCTCAAATATCAGGTAATCGACACGTCTGTCTTTCTCAGCAAGGAATCCCTCAACTTCAAGGTGTTGGAACCTGTGTCTTCATATACTTGGAAGACCTCGATTGTACACAACATTAATCAGAGTCTCACAAATCAAATCTTCAAAAGGAAAAGTTTGAACAAGCCGTTCAAACTTTCTGCATGAATCTTGAGAGTTGATAGAAGCCTCTCTCTCTGGAAATCACTTATGGAAGTTCTTAGTACCAAAATTCCAAATGTCCTAAGCATGTTCAAATGAGATCCTATTTATAAGTGAAGCTCCAACAGTCAGCTCCCTCATCCAACGATCATATTCTTTATTGAATTTTGGAGGGACCTGTACACGTGTCACTCAAACAATGGTTAGTGAATAACTGAAAGCACGACATCGTTTTGAAATAAAAAAGTGTAAGCATAACTAAACTGATATTGAGAATGGAGTAGAAAATGAAAATTCGGAATGGAAAAGGCAAAATTTTGGAATGGATGTAAAAAATAAATTCGGAGTCTATAAACTTAAGAATATTCGGATTCACTTTTTTAGTTGTTCGGAACCTGAATTTTGTAGAAATATAGAGCTTGAATTTCAAGGAAATCTAGAGTCTGATTTCACTAGAATTTGGAACCAAAACTTACGAAGTTCGGAGTCTAAGTTCATTAGAATTCGGAGTCAGACCTCATCAGAGTTCGAAGTCTGAATTCAGAGAACTCAGAGTCAGAACTTAGAGAAGTTCGTTATCATAATTCGGACTGGATATTTATGAGATTTCACATCCAGAATTTGGAGTTAAACTTCATGAGAGTTTGTATACAGATTTTGGAGTGGAACTTCATGAGAGTTCATATACAGAATTCAGAGTTTAACTTCATTAGAGTTCGTATCCAGAATTCGAAGTTGATCTTCATTAGAGTTCGTTTCTAGAATTTGGAGTTGAACTTCATTAGGGGTCGTATCTAGAATTCGGAGTTGAACTTCATTAGAGTTCATATACAAAATTTCGATCCTAAAACAGAATGCTTCAAGTCTAAGTATTATACGATTCTGAGGTTTTTGATATGAATCCGATTTTCACACTTAATAAAAATATTGATATGAACAATGAAAACAAGGTAGGGGTAAATTTCCTTTGGGAAGGAAATTTTCCTTATGGAATTAAAACAGCGGTAAAATGAAAATTTCCTTAAGAAAAGGTGTTTGTGATTTTCAAAACAAGAGGAATGGTAAAGTCATAAGGAAACCTTGATGACTTATCAATATCCCCCATCAATGAAGGAATGGAAAAAGTCATAATGAAAACCTTATTGAATCAACATGAACTATTTGGAAAACTCATGATGTACGAAGTAGAGCATAAGGTGAATCAAGAAGCAGATGAAGAACCAAGAAAAAAATTTGTATCATTCAAGACTGCTTCATCCACTTCTTGATTCACCTTAAAGGACATTGGAAGAAGGAAAGAAAATGGAATTAAAACATAAATAAGATAATCTGCTATGAGTGTAAACGAAAAGGTCATTTGAAGGCTGATTATCCCAAGATGATGTTTAAGAATAAATATTAAGACAAGGGTAAGGGATATAAAAAGTATATGAAGGTTACAAGGAGTGCTTCAGAAGATAGCTCCAGTTAATCTGACAATTCTGATTTTGAAAAGAACTGTCATGAAAACCTATGTTTCATGATAGAAAAATATGAGGAAAATTGTCTATAGATATCTTGTAAAACCCTATGGTATTTGGACCATTGGATGTTTAAGAATTATGATGGGAGACTATTCATGCTTCCAGGGCATAATTAATGTTATTGGAAGACACGTTTCATTTGGTGATAATTCTAAAGGTAATATCGTCGGCTTAGGCCAAATTCATAACCCTTATACTGTATTAATTTCAAAGGTACTTTTTGTTGATGGGTTAAAGAACCATCTACTTAGTATCTATTAGTAATTTGATGGCGGTTTTAATGTTAAATTTGAAAATGATGTGTTAAATTTTTTTAATTATAAAAAAGATTTAATATTTACTAATTATAGAACTGAAAATGTATATGTTATTTATTTAAACTCCTTAACTATGAAAAATGTTTCTTGTTTAAATGATTTTCCAAATGAATCTTGGTTATGGAACAGAAGATTATGACATTGCAATGTGAACCCACATAGGAAACTGAATTGAAAAGGGTTAGTTAGAGACTTACCTAAATTGGAATTCCCACATAACAAAGTTTGTACTCCTTGTCAAAATGAAAAAAAACACAAAGTTTCTTTCAAACCAAATAAAGAAGTCTCAACATCTCAATAGCTTGAGTTGGTTCACATTGATTTGTTTGGACAATCAAGAGTTTCATGTTTAAATGGGAAGCACTATGAATATATTATTGTATATGATTTTTCTAGATACACTTGGGTATAATTTCTATCACACAACATGAAGCATGTTCTTACTTCATTAAATATTCCAAGTTTGTAGAAAATCTTAGTGGACATAGAATTAAGATCATGAGAAGTGATCATGGTCATGAGTTTGAAAATCAGGAGTTTGAACCTTTTCGCTCACATAATGGCTATAATCAAAATTTCTCTACTCCTAGAACACCTCAACAAAATGGTGATGTAGAATGATAAAATAGGACACTTCAAGAGATTTCTTAGACTATGATTAATGAGTATAACCTGCCAATCTATTTTTGGGATGAAGCTATTAATATAGCTTGTTATATCATCAATAGAGTTTTAATTAGACATATTCTTAAGAAGACCCCTTATGAGATTTGGAATAATATAAAACCAAGTTTAATTACTTTACTGTTTTTGGTTGCAAAGTCATTATCCTTAACACTAAAATTACCTTGAAATTTTTGCTTCTAAAAGTGATGGATGAATTTTTCTAGGTTACTCAATCTCTAGTAAATCCTATAGAGTATTCAATAAGGGAACGAAATGTGTCGAATAATAAGTTCATGTCAAATTTGATGAGGATGATCCACATGAATCCAAAAAATCTCTTGAATATCTTTAGTAAGATATGTCAACTCTGGACCTTAATGATAAAGACAATGAACCCCCAGTGAAAACAACTAGTTCTAGAAATTTTTTAGAATCTGGGCATGTTGAATCAGAACCTATATAAAACCATGATGAGTCTAGTCCAAACATTTCTAGATGTATTAGAAATCCAAAGAATCATCCTTTATATGCTGAAGTTGGTGATTTAAATAGAGGGGGCACAAACTAGAGCCTCTCTTAGAAACCAGGTTGAACATCCTGATTTTTTTTCATATCTTGATTCCAAAAATATTAATGATGATATTAATGATGATTTTTGGGTGATATCTACAAAAGAATAATTAAATTAGTTTGAAAGAAACTAATTTTTGGAATTAATAGAAATACCTAAGGACACTTTGAACATACGCACTAAATAGGTGTTTAGAAACAAATTTTATGAGTCTAGAAATATATTCTGAAACAAGGATAGATTAGTTTCATAAGGATATAGTCAAGATGAAGGAATATACTATGATGAAAACATTGTACCTGTAGCTAAACAAGAATCCATTAGGGTACAAATTTCTTATACGGATCATGTGAATTTTAAACATTATCAAATGGATGTCAAAATTGAATTTCTAAATGGGTATATAGTTAGGGATGTGTTTGTTGAACAACCCACTGGATTTACATATCATCATTTTCCAAATCATGTTTTTAAACTTTCTAAATCATTATATGGTATAAAACAAGATCCTAGTTCTTTGTATTATTGATTCAATTATATTCTTATTTCAAAAGGTTTTACTAAAGAAATAGATGATTATACTCTTTTTATTAAAAGAATTTACAAATATTTTTAATAATAAAAATTTATGTAGAAGAAATTATTTTTGGATCTTCTAAAAATTATTTATGTACTGACTTTTCAAATATGATGCAAGATGAATTTGAAATGAGTTTAATGGGGGAAATTAAATTTTTCCTTAGATTTCAAAATTTTCAAAATAAAAATGGTATTTTTTTAAATAAAAATTAATATACTAAGGATATTTTGAAACATTTTGGTTTGGATAGTAATAATGGTAGTGATACACCTACGAGTACTAATTATAAGTTGGACACTAATGAAACTGTTAAAACCAGTGGATCAAAGAAATAATAGAGGTACAATTAAGATTCTTCACTACCTTACCTCTAGTCGACCTGATATTATGTTCAGTGTATGCATGTGTTCTTGTTTTGATGACAATCCCAAAGAATCTCATTTATGTGCTTTTAAAAGGATTTTTAAAAATCTAAAGTATACTATAAACATAAGACTATTTTATCCTAGAGGAAAATAATTGGATTTGATAAGTTATTCAGATGCTGACATTGCTAGTTGCAAGATAGATAGAAGAAGCACCTCTGGAACATGTCACATTTTGGACAAGTCACTAGTATCATGGGGTAGTAAAAAATATATTTTTTTTGAATTATCCATTGCTGAAGGTGAATATATAGCAGATGGTAGTTGTTGTGATAAAATTATGTGGATGAAACACACTTTACTAGACTATTTAAATCAATTCATACATGTATCTATAAATTATGACAACAGAATCTCTATTAACATCTCTAAAAATCCAGTATCTCATGATAGGAAAAATCACATTGATGTAAGACATCACTTCTTTATATATCATTATCAAAGAGGTGATAAAAATCTTGAATTCATTGGCACTAAACATCTATTGGATGATATATTCCCAAATCCATTGAATTCTGAGAGGTTAAATAAAATTTATCATGATTTAGGTTTGATAAATTGTTATGTTAGGACCTCCCCATTGGGCCTCACCGTTATACCTCACTGTTGGACCTCACAATTTGACCTTACTATTAGACCTCGCCGTTGGACCTCACTATTTTACCTCAATATTGGACCTCACCATTGGTCCTCACCGTTAGACCACATCATTAGACCTCACCATTGGACAACACCGTTGGAACTCACCATTAGGAACTCACCGTTGGACCTCACAGTTAGACCCCACTGTTTGATCTTGTCATTGAACCTCACTGTTGGAACTCACTATTAGGACCTCACCGTTGGACCTCACCATCTGATCCCACTATTGGACCTCACCGTTAAGACCTTACCATTAGAACCTTACCAGTAGTTGACCTTACATAGGTCTGGGGCTTGCGATTATATTCCAAAATCTGAAACATTATAATCTTATTTATTTCTTTTAATAGATTTGTTTTTCAATACCTAAATGATAAAAACAATGTAAAAACAACATTTCAATCCACTTCAATCCTCCCCTGAAACTTTTTCTCTCAAAGATTTGAACTCAACCTTCTGCTAAAACTCTCGAACTGCATCAGATTGCAATGGAAAGAATGAATAGACTGAGGGTTAGTGATGAAGGAGATGTGTCGAACCTTGAGAGACCTAGAAATGGGTCTATTAGTGGAATCAAGGCTATTGTGAATATGATTAATCCTCATTTTTCTAAAAGATAAATCATGGTTGAAAAATAATTAAGTTCAAAATGGATATTATCTAGAAGGTCTCTAGTTCTGAAGGAACTTGAAGCTCGGGATTGAGTAGAATTTTTTTCAAATAAAAATGGACTGTATTAGCCAAATCTAGTAATAGAATCTTATGAGTTTCTAAAGTTTGAACAGTCTGAGGATGATAACCAAATTATTTATAAGGTAAAACGGAGTAACTTTGAGATTCTCTTATGTTGAATGGGATGAATGCTTAAGAGTCCCACACAAAGGCATATTCAATTATTACAATGGAGTCATGCCTCCCACCATTGTGTATTTCTACTATGAAGAGGCTCTATCCAATCTGACAGAGAATGGAATCCCTAGAAAGATTATTTCTACTGAGATATATAAGGAAAATTGATTACTATTTAATTTTTTTTCAACATATCTTCATTCCCAGGAGAGGGGACTTTGATACTTTGAATTATCAAGACATATATTTGTTGTATCTGTTGAAGCATAGACAAAGGAGAAATATCTACAGGTTGTTAATGGTTCAGTTAAATGATATGACAAATCCTATCTCTATGTTGAATTCTTTATTTCATTCCATGTCTGTATCCTTAATGTTAAATGTGAAAGGAGTTGCTGGAAATAAGAAAGAAATCATATTTGTATGGGAGAACTTATGTATAATCAAAATAATTTTCATGTTTGTGAAGCTAAACTAGAACCATTGGAAAAGGGAGTGATTGAATGATGATGATAAACTATATGAGGAATTAAATCCTATTAAAAATTCTACTAGGCCAAAGAATTAAAGAGTTATAGGTTTAAAGCATAATGAAGAGGATCCGGTGTACTCAGATGAAAAGAGGAGGTTGTTGTTGTGAATGAAAGAGGATTCTCCTATTGATGACAGGAGTGATCATGATATTCCATCAAGTCCTTGTATTAATAATATACCTTTTGGTGAGCCTATCCCACCAAAGATATTACCTAGAAAAGAGAATATACTAAGGGATAATGATGATGAGTAAACCTGTAAAGAATAAGGGGAAGAGAATGTCTTAAGAGACTTTACTGTTGGAGGGACCTCAAAGGATGAGGATGAAGCTGAATATGGCCATCATGAATTTGAGATAGTTGTTGATGAAAGTGAATAGTAATTACTAAGCCTTTTCCCTTTTATAGGATATACAAAAGTTGGGGAGAGTGAAGAGTAAGAGGATGTTCAATTGGTTGGAGATGGAATTTCTATGATTGTCGTTGAAATTTATGTAGAAGAAATTGTAGTTGACTCTTCTTCTTATGTAGTTGATCAAGGGGGAATGGAAGAAGTGAATGTAGTTGAACAAGTGAATGCTCGTTGTGATGGGGAGGAACCTTTTTCCATGGGTTTAGTTTCTATTTATCATGAGATATATGATTGGTCATAAAAACTAGGATTCATTTATTTGGGTTTAGACTATGAATACTCTGAAGATGACAAGCCTATATGAATCCCTCTAATTCATTCTGTTTCAGAGACCACTATTGGGAAACTAGTAGCTCATCTACATTAGGACTGTGTGAATATGTATGTCATGGAGTCATTAGAATCATATTTGAAGAGACACTTAGATGAGAGATCCATTGGGATAAAGAGAATAATTACTCTCAATCAAGATATTGTAAAATCTTCCTTAGAAAGAATAATATCTACCTTTCAATCCAATCTGCTACATGAAGTGAAGGATTGCCAAAATCAATTCTGAACTTTGGTAGAATATGTAGAGTCTATGAAATAGTGGATTATGAGTTTAGACACATATATGGATTCAAGATCTCAAGTGCACAATGACTTTACATTTGTAAAGAGTGTTCTTCAGCAGATTGTCACTATGTTTGAGGACTTAAAGAAGTCTATGGAGAAACATGTGAGTGGTCAGGATGATTATGTGAAGAGGTTGATCAGTATACTGACCAAGTCTTTTAAAGTGATAATAGTTTTTACTATGGTACCTATATGTGAATCTACTTCCTCATCAACCTCTCCTCCTGTAGATCTAGAAGTTTTCTGATCAGTTGTTAGAGAAGAATTAGAGAAGATCTCTGGTGAAATTACCTCACACCCCCAATCTATAACTCAAGTCATTTCCACTACCAGATATATTCATAATCTTGTAGGATATTACTTAGGGGAGGCTTCCCAAGATCATAAGGCCCTCAAAGAGAAAGTTGACTTTTATTATAAAAGGTTTTACACTAAGAATCAGATGGATGTTCACTTCAAGATCTTGTTGGAGAACTTGACGATCCCACCTGCCACTTAGGCTTTTAAGGATCATGTATGAAGGCTTAGATAGTTGACTCATTCTTGGTAAAAGTTCATGGAGAAAAAGGATTATTTCATTTCAGTTATAGAAAGTGGAGGGAGAATCATTATGTATTTCAGGAATCTCATTTTTCCCTTCCTCCATATAGAATGTACTCCCATTATTATTCTGCCAGCCTTACCTTCTTCCTCAGTTGCATTAGGCTCTACCAGCGTTTCCCTTTAGATGACTCCTACACAGTCTATCAGAATCTTGACTTCTATGATTTCTTAATGATCTTCTCGTTATTGATCTACTGATGCTTCTGTAGCATCTCCACCAACTTTGCTTACTATTATCCCTGGGGTTGTACCTCCATCTTTTAAACCTACCTCCTCAGCTCTCAAACACAAGGTTCCCTTGGACATCTTTGAGGTGGATTGAATGTGGGCGGTCTAGGTTAATATGGATCATTGTAATCATTTTTTATATTGTTCTCTTATATTATTAATACAAAAATCTTTCATTGTCTCCTTTTTTCTAGTATTCTTTTTTCTAATCACTAAGGGGGAAATTTATTAAGACTAAAACCCTTGGATATATGATCTGATATATTCTAAAAAAATAACATGGTTAATTTTATGTTATTTCGACTCATGATACATAATATATGCATACTAAAACCTCTGAAGATATTAGAAAATGTTCATAACACATATTAAAAATTCATAAATATAAATTTCACTAACATGATTTGTGATTATAAAAAAGGGGTATATTGTTAGACTCGCCGGTTTTGATAATCCGAAATGATGTTTCTTTTATTTGATAATCTTGTTTCATTAATATTTATTGTTCTTATTGTTTTTTAATTTCACTACTCTCTCAAATATGTTTACAATGAAACATATTTCAAAGTAAGAGGTTTCTGATAGAGGTTACCGCTGGAAGGTTACCGCTGGAAGGTTACCAGTAGAGGTTACTGCTGGTAGGTTACCGCTAGAGGTTACTGATAGAGGCTATCGATAGAGGTTACTTCTAAGTAACCTTACCAATTTTTTTGTCAATGTGAGATCCCTGATACGTGTCTACCACTTAGAGGCTACTGTTCTAATGTTAACACTAATGGTTACTACTAAAATCCAACCAATGACGGCTACCGATGACAGCTACCGATGAAGGCTACTGATGAAGGCTACCGATGAGGCTTGCCAATTAATCCTACTGATGAATGCTACAGATAAAGGTGACCGATGATGCCTACCGATGAAGGATACCAATGAAGTCTACCTATGAAGCCTACTGATGAATCCCACCAATGAAGCATACCGATGAAGCCTACCGATGTAGTCTATTGATGGCGCCTACTGATGAAGCCTACTGATGAATCATACCGTCAAGAAGTCTACCACTACTAGTCTACCGATACCCACTCTTCTACTCCATACATTGTGAATTTCTTAAGATTATTCTAATGGTCATATTTTGTAAATTTAATGCTTCTAACATAAATTAATACTAATTGTAGACAAATCAAGAGACTCTATCTAGAGAGTGTAAGAGGTATGAGGATGACCACATGCGGTTTTCTTATTCCTATTGTTAGACCCCAAATATAAAATAAAAGACCAAGGAAGAGAAGATGGGGGATGCATGAGGGAGGAAAATTAAAAGCTAGATCTGAAGAAAAATGAGAATACCAGTAGTTACACTGTAAACCCAGGTGATTCAGGAAAATAATTTGGGAGAACAAATTCAAGACTATCTTTTCTGCTTCATAAAATCTCTTTCAAACCAAGAAGTATAACACCTCAGTACCTCGAAGCTATAACCTGGAGTTGGGACACTCTATTTTGGATACAACTTCTAGATAAAGACTCAAATTGAAATTTCTTCACTCCAAGAAGTCAATAGCAGAACTATAAACACATTGATCCTTATAAAAACAATATTTATAACATTATTTATATTTTGATTCTAACATTACATTTCTGAGAAGTGTGTGTTTTTCTGTTACACACACTATCTCCTGTTCTTAAATCGGAGGATATTGAAAATCCTCAAACCAATATTTACATGCTCTTTGTTTCCCCTGTGTAACTGTGGAAGAGGATATGTGTGGAATGGTTGTGTTTTTTTACCACAAAGAAATATGGTAGAGGGTGTGAGCCCTAAACTGTTTTTGAAAACTATTGTAAATCCTGATACATGTTGTGTATCAAGTTTATTGTTAATATAAACTTCTAGGTGGTATGTGATCAAATAGTGGAGAGGATTAAGTCTCGTCTTGAGATTGATCCTCTAGTTTACCTCTGATTTGTACCTTCTTTTGTAATATTGTGTTTTTTTATTTTCCCTAATTATAAATTCAAATCAAGAAAACTGTTTGACATCCACTGTGGTAGTTAGTTTTGGTTGGTGTGTATATGTGTTTAATTCAGAAAACCTATTTCAAAAGTTGGATTACTATTTTACACTGATTTAACTGAGGACTAATCATCCTTTGAGAATCTATTTTACTAATTGAACATTTATATTTCTACTGCATTAATTAACTATGTTGTTTTCAAATTGGGGATTTTATCATAATGTTTTTAAGAGAATTTTTAAGTAGTAACTGAATTTACCCCCATCTTGTGTTTCCACCATGACGAATAGTCTATATAATATTACAAAATTGAAGGAACCCTGATTATTGAAGATCATATTGCATCTTGGGAGAATCATTCCCACTAGTGGGTGATTGGATGAAACCTCTTACATGAAGGATCCGCCTATCCTGCCATGAGACCCCCTCACCAAAATGGACAATCTCATCCCATGATCACATAGACATATGACATGTCAATGGTGATAAAAAATCTAGGATCGAACCATTGAAATCAAATCCACACCCAAAATGACTTCATCAAGTTTCACATCGACTGACCAAAATTTCCCACATTAACCTCTCTCTTCAATGTGATAGCTCACACTTACAGTAGAAGAAATATACAGAAGAAGCATTCCTTATAGGAACATCAAGATGAAGTTGTTATCAAATGACCTCAACTAGGGGCTCCATATCTCACATGAGGAGTCGATAGAAAATTAATGAGTAGAACCTATGTTTAAGAGTACTGATGAAAGAAAATAATAAACAAAAATCATATATTTGATAATCTCATGCACTGTTGTATCATAGACATACAAGGAATGCAGTTGTCTCCAGCCCCAAACACCAGCTCCCTATGCCTGACATTTTCTACCAGGTGGTGGTAGTGGAAGGATATCATAATTTTTTCCTCCACATGAATCTATTCATAATCATCTTCCAGATCCAACTCACTAGGGATTACCCTATCAACTCCTACGAGCTCCTTGATCATGGCGATGCCTCTGTCATGAACATCCATCAACTATCTATCTGTGTTTCTCATAAAAACTAGTCAAATAGGCATATTATATGTGACATCATTGATCAAATGTAATAGAATTCCCCTCTCTGGGATATCCTAACACTCTATGATACCTCATCCCCATATGACCATGTGCCTCATCTTGCTCGTGCGAGGCTATCCTACTTTGAGATCTCGAAAACCTATGCCTACTAGCTATTATAGATGAATCACCTATAGGACACCCACTGCCCCCTCCAACTGTCTGATGTCCCGCTGACATAATGATCTATATCATTAGTTCCCTCTCCAGCACCCTAGAAAAGCTGTAGATGAATAATGAAACAACTGGGGGGAAAATTTCTCAATAGAACCCCTCCATAAACTTTTATTCTCAGAATTAGACATTGAATATTATGTAAAAGGAGTATAATTTATGTTTTATGAACCTCTCTATGAACTCATTAATCATCATACCTCCTTTTTGAAGCTCTAAAATCTCTTGGATATGAACTAAGAATAAGTAGAAGGGATAGTACTCTTCAAGATGAAGCTGCTGGAAGTCATCCAACAATATTACCCACTCATCATGCAACTATGTTATAAGGCTCCAACAACCCCTAGATTCTATTGGGAAATGGGTAGATACCAGTGAAACCACCTGATATGTTGGGGTATATTTATACATGAAGATACAGACCATTGACTATAGCAAATCCTCTACTACCTATGTATTTGGCTCGCCACATAACCTCAGTGGTCTTTGACAATGTAACTCTTAGAGCGTACTAAGCCTGTTTTCATCCTCTTACTACTCAGCTGGAATAACATAATACTCCAAAGGTGGAGGTGATATTACATTTCCACTTGGATAAAGGGGTTGTAGGATGGACCATGAACCATGATCTCGTCACTCATAGGGTTTCCATCATGAATTAGAGATAGTATCCTATATGGATATAATTTCAAAGGCATCATGAATGTTATCAAGGAGTACCACATATAGATGAGTATATATATATATTGACAGAAAAAACGGAGTTCTAACTCAAGAAGAATAGTAAGAAAGTCAATCCTATATAATGTATGTTCCATTAATCTCTGCAACAAATGTCTCAAAATTTCGAGTCAGTAAGCAGGTTGTGATGGTCTTGGTGAATGGATACATCACCCCTCATGAACCATCACCATACTCCATAACCTAGGATCCGCACTTGAGACACATCGAAACTATTTCTCTAAACCCAACCAATATTCTTTAAGGGGGTACATCATAAAAAATTCCCATTTAATGAACATGATGTGATACCAATCTATAATGACCTGACCTACACTAAGCCTAATGCAACAAATACCCCAATACCACATCCATAGACCAGGGGATGCGACATTCACTGAAGGCATGACTTCCATAGGTAGGCCTCTACCTAATAATATGAACAAACACGCATATCCAATTCAATGCAAAAGTGTAGAGGTAGAACATTAATAATGAAACACTACTATGAATTAAAACAAACAAGCATGAACCTCTAGATGGTATAAAATTATGGTACTGTAAAATGAAAATTAAAGGGGAATAATACACACCCAACAAAAAACATGTACAAACCTAAAAATGGAAGAGACTAAACTTGTAAGAGAGCTCAGCACCTGCATCGAATTCCATAATCACTGTACATGGTACAATCACCCAGTATCCTTAAGCTCATGTAAAGTCATGGTCCACCAATTTTTCATCTATAAGAGACATGACACATGTGGGAAAATCCCATGAAGGGGTGAGTATATACATACATAGTAGAATTCCCCAAAAGTGAGAAGGGCTAGAAATAATAAAAACATCTGAAGTGGATAAATATAGATAGAAAAGGGTAAATGAAAGGGTATAGATCAACTCAAAATTAGAGTAGAAATAAGCTCATCGAAACTCAAGGGGATAAACATCGTGAGTATATGAACTACATGCAGAGTCTTTTCTACTTATACTAGGATAGTTGAATTTTCCAACCATGAAAAGATAGCATGGAAAGCACATGTAATACCCACTACATCAGTGCCTCTCTTACTAATAGATTAACCAAAACTAAAGAGTGGGTATATAATATATATATATATATATTCCCAATAAAATAATCCCAAATTAGTGGTTAATGAGATCTCCATATCATAGATCATCCAAAGAATAATAGCTTCCAATAGTTGCAAGTCCATATATAAATGATTCCCATTATCTAACATGTATACCATGAAAACACTAATCTACAGAAATCATTCAGCACACCTTGATAGTGTCCTCTTTAGGTAGCACTGTTTTGCCCACATGGATTTAGGTTGGGTTAGAAAAATGTGTCTTGGTGGGGAATGTTCCCATATTCCTTTTGATTCTAAAGCCACATCAACCCATATCTCACCATAATGTCACACCCTCTAAGGGCCACAAACAATTGGTAAAGATCCCATTCTTCAGTACAATATAAGGGTTCTTATCTAATAGTCAATGAGTAACTCCACCACCCTGCCCACTAGAGAGTAACACTTGGGGTTTCTATTAGAGAACTGCACTTCCCAGCTCCACTAGAGGGTAACACCCAAACAAATGCCTCGGGGAACTCAAATACCCAGCCATGATAGAGGGTAACACATAGAATAAGCCCTCAAGGAACTCCACTTCCTAACCATTCCAGATGGTAATGCTCGAAAGAAGCCACTGGGGAACTCAACTACCCATACCTACTGAAGGGTAATTCTCTGAATGTTGAGGAACTCTACAACCCATACAGAATAGAGGGTATCTCGGAAAGATAATTTGGAAACTCCACTAACCAGACCCATTATAGCGTAACACTTAAAATGGAATATGGTGATCCTGATTGATTAATTTCATCATCCAACATCACCTAAAAAGATGATGTTCTTTGAAAATTTCACATCATATCCAAAAATCCACTATGAGGGCATAATCACATTTTACGTGAAGAAATACATAGGATATCATACTTGCATTCAAAATCTGATTTAAGAAAAAAAGAGATATATTTGTTCAATGTTTACTCGAAAGGGTTTAAGGGGTGAACAATGTGTGAGGGTACCCATGTGTCATGTGGTCCTGCTCCACACCTTACTCATGTCCCTATCCAAAACACACCACCATCCCAAGTAGTAGTACACACCATGTTACTGGACAACATGTTTTTTCCTAACTAACATGGACTACGGCCATGTCCTGAGGCCATGTCCCTGTACTCGGACCTAGTGTCCGTGTACTCTGGTACATGGTGTGTTAGTCAACATGGGATAATTCTCATGTGGTCAACCCATGTACATGTGCCTCTATACAGAGTTTTTCCTATATATTCTGCCACACAGATTGTCCAACTAGAAGAGGGTACCCAGAGTCTGAGGGAGAACTACTCACCATGCCACCCATAAAATTTTCAAAACCCTAGAACCGTTGCTGAGGGGCTACTCACATTGTGTTTTTCCTTGAACATGGTGGGCAGTCATGATTTTGATAGAAATCCCAAATTTCTAGATCTACCTCACGTGCTTTAAATCCAGTCAGAAAAATTCATATATGCTGCTATCAAATGCCAATAAGGGTGATATACCCTAAAATCCTGATGTTGGGCTATCGTTCACTAGAAATTGACAACCGTTCATAGTTGGGGATTCACCATTCGAACTGCAAGCCACCATGGACTTATTCATCAAAATATTGAAGTTCAAAAGCAAAATTTGTCATCGTTAAAAAAAAGTGATCTTTTATCTATGTCTCTCTCATAGATCAATTGACGTTTTTTAATCCACCACGTATCTGCGGGTCTGATCAAGCTTTGTACCTAGAGGAAAATTGGAACCCATAAAAATGGGTCTAATCCGTGAAACACTTGAAGAACGGGGGAGAAAAGAAAAATAAGAAAAAATTTGTAAATTAAGGCCCATATTTCTTGTCCAATATATCATGAATGGGAATTTCATGTTAGAAAGGAATTGAAACAGAAAGATATTTAAGTTCTTTGGATCACTCAAAGGGTTGCAACATGGGCATAGATTGAATAACAATAATTGATCCATTAAAAAATTTTATAAATGGAATAAAAACACCAATTGATGAGTCATACCAATATTTTAGATCAATAACTAATTAATAAAGTGATCACACAATGATTATAAATAATTATTTCATTCATTGTGTCTGAATATGATCCGATTCAAAGTTCAGCCATTATTCAGTCGTGATTCATCAGAGGAAGGCTAATGGAGTTCTTGCTGATGATTCTAGAAATTATGAGGCCAACCATTGAAAATTTCCATTAATGATATATTTATAATAATATATTTGTCTCAAAAAGAATTAATAAATTAATTAATTCACTTTTATTCACTTCCATTGAGTGAGTGGACTAAACACCTCGCACTGACTCCTGTTATGTCACGCCTAGGGAAACCACCACATTATAGACCCAACCATGGTATAGGATTTATAATATAATCAATCATTAAAGATTAATCCAATTTTATTTGAGGTATAATGCATGCACATAATACAAAATAATTAATATCTTATAAAATTAATTTCAAGCACCCCAATGTCATAATCACATGTCGTCTCAATACCTAACTCCTGAAATATATAGGAAAATATTTCAATGTTTTAGATGGAAGAAAATAGGTATGTAAAAATATATTATATAAATAATTATTGTATTTTATTTATTAAATTATAAAAATAATATTAAACTCATTATTTAAGATACCGACATCAGTTTGTGAAAAATAACTAAAATATATTCACTATTGATTTCATATATAAGGGTTCTAAACAAAAAAATAATATAATTAAATTATAATATTAGAAAAAAATAAATTTCAGTGAAATATATCATCGGAAAATGATGAAATTTAGGACAATAATGTATAACATCAATGCTAATATCAATATTTTTAAAATCAATCAGGATTACTCACACTCGATACTGAAAATAGTTAACAACCAACTAATGTACTTGTAGAGAATAATTATAAATGAACTCCATAAGAGGTAAGGTATGTTAAATTGTTTATAAATGGGTGATTAATATAGGTTTTTTTATTTATTAGGGGTTTAGAGTTCATTTTTACTAATAATAAATTATGGTATGTGTTTTTGCTAACATAATTTTCCTCCATCGAGTTACAAACTTTCTTATTGAAACAAAATTATTATAAACATGACTGAATCTATCAATTGAATAATTATTATTTTATTTAGAAATTATTTTTTGGGTTCTACAATTCTTCTTTATAACCACATTATCATATGATTCTTACCTAAATTAATTTTTTTTATATTTAGGGGTTTATTGTTTCAAATTTTCACACCCAAGAACATATTTCTTTTTATGCAACATATTTTCCTTATAATAGTGTATCTAATAACGATTTAATTTTTTTTTACCATGATCATATAATTATTTAATATAATTTAATGTTTTATTTGAAATTATATCCTTGAAGGGTTTCTGTCTAGAAATATTCTATGGTTGTAATTGGTTCTTTGTCTAAAATCTAATTTGATTATGCTTGTTTAATATTGTAAACCATTATTTATTTATATACTCTATTCACTAATTTATTTCCTTAATATGTGGAATATATTTTATTTCATGAAATTTGAGGGTCTATTTCATGTTATTCCTCTGAAGGTCCAATTATTTTTCCACTACTAATACCACAAAGGGTTTCAACGCCAATATTTTTTGTCAAATTTATATTGTTTATAAAGATAATCCATACCTGACCTTGTATACTTTTACCTCCAAAAACACATATAATTTTAATTTTCTCTAGTAATTATTTTTGATTTATAATTCTATTCTCTATTCTATTTTCCACCTTAGCTCATTATTTATCCGATATACAAAAAAACCATCCTTTCCTTTTCAATCAAGAACCTCCATTTTTTCAAATCCATTTTCATTAGATTCATTGAAAAATATCATTTTATATGCCTCAATAATTAATTTGTCAAACTTTATAGTACATGGTATTCATTGATTGTATTAAATAATTTGTTAACGTTTCCCCTCTCAGGGGTTCTCATCAAGGTTAAAAAATAATCTCTCTTAAACATTTTCCACGTGAACACATCATTGAATTGTTTTTATTTACTTATCTGAAAATTTTCCTTTTATGATTTCAAGGTTTCTAAATTAAATTTGTATCTAATTTTAATAGTTTTTTATTTAATTTTAAAATAATTTCAAAATATATAAGGATATTTCATAATTTCTAAAGGAATCCTTTAAAACAACTAAAAAGTTTTTTAATGTAAGTTATTATCCCGACATATATTTTATGCATGATCAGTGATATTATTCAAATGATATTTTCCATATTAATTATCGATATAGATTATGTGATATTATTATTTTTAATTAAATGATCATTCACTACTCTTTTCTTACAAAATAAACCTATATTGTTGGAAATATTTTCCATTGAATGCCTCTCCTCCATGAACACTCTATATTTCCTTCCTCTAATCGGAGGGTATTCACATAAATTCCATATATTGATTGAATGGGGAATTTATTAACATAAACATGTACCACTTTCTATATATAGTGTTAGTTTAATGTATAATTACATAGAATGCTATTCCATTAATTTATTTGGGAAATGAAAAAAATATGGATATTTGATATTCTTTCCTAGATGTTTATTGATTAGTCAGGAAAGTTGATTATGTATTTTTAACCATCCACCATCTTTATTTGGATGAGTTACGATCATGTTATCCATCTTATTGATATGGATAAATTTGTGAACATTATTATATTGTTATTATAATACATATTTTTATAAAGATTATTTTATTATTCATTAAAATTTCACTCACATTTTTCATAGTGAATTTAATATCCATAAAGATGTGACTAGTGGAACATGGTATTATATATCTCTTTGATGAATCGATAGGTCTCACAAGACAAAGTTGAACCGTTATTTTTGTGTATCACTTATAGGAAAATAATATTTTCTAAACATATTTTATTGATAGTAAGATCAATATTTTCTGGCTTAGATCATGAATTTTGTTATTGGTAATTATGAATTCTATCACTGAGGAACCATATATTGTTATCCATTTATTTATTTATTGATATTTACTCTATAGAGATTTCATGCACACATTTTCTTTTCATTATGAAATTATTTTAATCATTTATTACTACTATATTACTTATGATCATATTATGATAAATTATGATTAACAAAAATTATCACTTATCATTAACCTTACTAAGAATATGAACTCTCTCCTTCTTATGTTTCTGTTACCCAAGGTTGTGAAAAAATATACTATACATGATATGTATAAAAATATAGATTATGTGGAGATTTTTATGAGAAACATTAATGACTTATTATGGATTTAAGAGTTTCTTATAAATTGAATTATTTTTAATTTTATGAGATATTCCCATTCTTTTATAGTTAAATATTTTTCCTAACTATCAAAAACCATAAAAATAAAATGTCCTTAAAATGATTATGAATCAACACATGTCGGTGATATTATAATTATTGATGGTTAAAATTGGGTTTATTCATATAATTTAAATTATAGAATATAAATAATGTGTTTTAAAAAACTATATTTTTAGAGTGTAGTTATGATGAAATACTTTTAATAAAATAGAAGTAATGTAGAAAAAATTGAGATGTGTTACATCATGGAGGTGGTAGTCTCAACAATGCATGATGAACATATTAATTATCCAAGGATTGATGGGGAAAGAGGGTGGATTATGTTTTTTTCTCCATGATCACAAATAAATAATATTCATCAGATATATTCATCAGTTTCAATTTAATACTGTACATAGATATATTGTGGTAAAAAATAATTCATCTCTTTATGGAGGTTGTATTCTGCATGGCACACTAATAATCAAGTCATTTGTCTTCCTAGAAAAGGGTAAATTGGGTTAATTTTTATTCCCCTATAATAACACCATTAAATTTATAAACAAAAATAATTTCACATTATAGGTATTATAAAATTAAATTTCAGAAACTATGATTTAATGGAAATGTTTTTTTGGAAAACAAATGTTTCCTATAAAAATCTATGTGTTTTCCATGGAGGATTCCCTGAAAATGTTGGTATTTTGGTAATATTCTATGACTTGATAATTATTTTAAAGGAATATTCTTATATGTTAAGTATAATGTTTATATTTTCATGTGGATACTTAATTCTTTTAGTGGTCCTATAGGGGTCATGCGAGGCCCATGTTTTAAGTGGTGACGATTATGTTTTTTTTAAATATTTCAACTTAATATAAAGAGAGCATATAGTTTTTGTGTAAAGAAGATTAGAAAATAGATAATAAGTGTGTTAAAGAGATATGAGGTCTATAATAGATCAATCATTAATTTTCACTAATATTTTAATCGTTTTTATGTCATTTTATATTATAATGTACACTTTTATAATTTCTTTACCGTATAAACTATGTTTTACAGTAGTAATTTCCTTATTATTACAAAAAATTAAAAGAAACTTATTATATAATTTTTTATAATAATTAAAAAGAAGAAATATATTTTTTGTCATAAAAAGTTATATATATAATAAAAAATTTATAATAATAGCATATGTAACACATAAAAAACATCTTTTTAGAAAAAGAGTTTTTATGATCAAAATGTATTTCTAGAAAAAAAATCAAGAATTTGTGTTTTATACTAAAATTTGTGATATTATAAAAAATAAATTTTACATGGATTTTAAATCAATCCAGAACCAAATTTTATATAAATAATATTTAATTAATATGAAATACTAATAATAGTTTCATTTATTGGAAAATATTACATATTTTCATAAATGACTAAACACGGGTTTTATAAAATAACAAATATTTAGTTTTATTAATTAAAATTAATTTTGATCAATTAAAAATTTAAATGATCTTCAATGTCTTTCCTATAAACTAATAATATCATAACATTTTTTTGGTAAAAAATATATTTTTTACTATTTACCCAAAATTCCTCTATTTTAGAAAAAATCACAAAATCATAATAAATAGATTTTAAAATTATAAACTCAAAAAATAATATATTATATTATATTACAATTTTTTATATTTTAAAATTTAGTTTTGAATGAAAATACAAGAAAAATTGAAAATATATTTTATTAAAAAATGAACTTTTTGAGTTTTAAGTGTTCCTAGTCATATTTTTATGAATTTATTATTGATTACTATATTTTTATTTACTATAGGATTTAGTATTATTATTATTTTATTATTTCATATGTTGTGAATAATTTTTTATTGGTGTTTTGTGAAAGGTTAGCCACTCACTTGGTATTTAATCAAGGAAATTATTTATTGAAATCACTGATCATTACAATGTAGTAACAATATGCATTTCAATTAAATATGTCTAAAACCCCCTTTAATTATAATATAAATAAAAATTGTGTTATTTAAATTTCCGTATGTAATTATCCATTTATGCATACACTCTTACAAATGTTTTTCACCTTTATGAATATTAACCAATTTGAGCAATGACACATATATGCATATTTTCACACCTCGTTAGAAATACTTCAGATTGTGAAATTACACCAGTATAGATATTATTATAGATTTCATGTATTTAGTTACACGATCTACTCTATGTAATTATATAATCAATATAAATTTTTATTTGTATGAAATCATTGGACAATTATTATTTTTTTAACTTTTGAACACATAGTGTATTATTATGTGGAGATATTTACCTTGGAGGATTGAAAAATAATTTTTATTATTTTAAAATATTAAAAAGTGTGTCAAATTGTCAAAAACATAGAAAAAACGTAAAATGGAAATAAAATAATATAAAAAATATATTCAAATTATTTCTTAGGTATATGAGTACAAGAAACATTAATATGACATATGGTGTACACTAATTGGAAGTATAATAATTTCTTAAAGAATTAACTTTCATTGATGATATATTTGGGGGGGGGGGGTCAAAACAAAGAAATCAACCACTGATTTCTTTAAAATTATAGAATAACAACTATATAATTATTTCTATTATATAATAATTTAGGACACCCAAATTTGAGTTTTATTCATGAGATTATCAAAAACACATTTTTAATTTTCTATAATACTAAAATGTATGTGTAATTGTCAAAAACAAATAGAAAACCTCAGATTGATAGAAAATAATAGAAAATATTATTCAAATTATTTATAGAATGTTGGATAAGAAAAAATGAAAATCTAACATGTTGTGTTATTAGACTAAGGAAATAAGAAATTCCTCATAACTTGGAAGTCATTGAAAACATTTATTAGGTGGTAAATATTATGGAAAACTTTATATTACTTGAAATAATTAATGTAAAGTCATATATTTTTTTAAAAAATTTATTTACTAAGAGTGATTGATTTTGAGTTTTCATTTTCTTGGGATGCATGCTAATAATTTTTTTATAACATTAAAATGTGTAACTATAAAAATAGTAGTAAATAACAATTAATATATGTGAAATCACAAAAAAATGAAATATTTTCGGAACATCCAAAAAGATGAAACATCCATCTTAAATATATTATTCTTTAACTGACTGAATAATTAGTTCTTTAAAAATTTAAAACCTTACAAAAAATTATTCATGAGATTGAATCCAGGTAAACAACTTTTTATAATTTTGAAATAATAATATAATCCATTAGAATAATTTTTAAATATAAAAAATGATGAAAAAAAATATGATTTTAACTTTCCCTGGATGGCTGAAAAATAATTTTTTGTGTTTCAAAATTGTAAAACATGCAGATAATTGTGAAATCCATAATAAATGAACTCAAAATGAGGTAAAATCATAGTAAATCAATATTATATTTTTTTACATGCACAAGTAGATTAAACCTCAATTTGAAATGAAATTTTCTCAGAATGACTAAATAAGTAGTTCATTGAGAATTGAGAGTACTTTAAAACATTTTTCAATGGAGGAGAAGAAAGAAAATGAACTTTGATTTCTTTGAAAACATAAGAAAACAACCATATATTTATTTAAAAAAAGAAACTGGTATATAATCAATAAAAGTATTCCATTTCCTAGTATGTATGAAAATTCATTTTTGGTGATTTAAAATACTAATTTTTTTTGTTATAATCCAAAATGTAAAAAAAAATTAGATCGATGTGAAGTCATAATTAATATATATTTGGATTTTTTTTGTTTTTACAACTGGAAAAATTTTCAATTCGATTTGTCATTTTATTAACCTTGCTAAATAATAGTTCTTAAAGATTTTATAATCTTTAAAAATATGTTTGATGAGGTTAAAACAAATAAAAATACTCAAATTTCTAGGAAATTTTAAATAAATAGTACATTGATTTTATAAATTTAACAAATAATTAAAAATAATTTAAAATTTTCTTCTACCCAAGATGGTATAAAATGAATTTTTAGTTATATAATTCACTAAAACATTCATGTAATGTGGGAAACCCTATAAACCCTCACATTGATATAAAATAATTGGATATTTTTGGAATTATTTTTGAAGTGTATAGTTAGATGAAGCATCACTCCATCATGAAATATGCTCAGACTAGAAATTAACATTTCATGAAGAATAATAATTATTTATAAGCATTCCCCGAGGGTTATACCTATGCAAATATTCCTTATTTTTTCTTAAATATTAGGAAAAAACATTATATTAATTTTTGAAATATATGAATGGAAAATTAATCAATTCAAGTAGTCAATTTCCTATGATGGAAAAAAATTAATTATATAGTGTTTCAAATTATTTCAACATGTTAATAATGGTAAAAACTATAGAAAATAAAATTATATTTATGTAAAATAGAATGAAAACTAACTTTGAATTATGTTAGGAATGTATGAGTTGACATAAGATCGATCCAAATTGTAGTGTTATAGGGCATTATTGATAATCATTTCTTAAATAATTCAATGTCATTAAAATTGTGCGGCATAAAATGATAGAAAAAACAATATAATGATATGATCTATTTTGAAAAGAATACACATAAATTAATGTTTTTTATTACACAAGATGAACCAAAATACATTTGTATTGTTTTAAAACACATAAAGTGCATGTAATTGACAAAACCACATAAAAAACCACTTATTGACATGAAATCATAGGAAAACTGACATTGAATTAATTTTGAAATCTATGAGTAGATGACACGTCCAACAACTGTATGGTGTTCTTGAACTAAATAAATAATATTTTCTTATTGAATTAAATATATTTATAAACATGAACCATTAGATGAAAATGAAAAAAAAATCTATTATTACGCAAATATAATTGGAAAAAACATTATAATTATTTTTTAATTGTTAGAACCCATAACACATCAATTCTAGATTTTTTTCCTAAGATGGTTGAAATTTCCTTTTAAGTGTTTTGAAATAACTTAACATGATTATAACTATCCAATCCATAGAAAATGAACTAAAATTGAAATGAAATCACATGTATGTTTTCATTTAATTATGTTTTAAATGAAGGAGTAGACGATATGTCGATCAAATTTGTATTATACCCAGAATGATTGATAAATTAGTTCCATTCTAAAATCATGATTATGAACCAGTAATATGTTGAATGGAAAATGAAAAATTCATAGTTTTGGGAGAAATATTTCTTTGGATAATTTAGTTTGTGAAAATTATTTTATTATTTTATTATTTTTTCTTTTATACTTTCATATTTTTACGAATTTATCAATTTTAGTCAAATTTATACAATGTCATTGTAAAATTATAAATATTGATCAACATTAATAAGTATTAATCAATATTATTATAAATATCTGTCAAATAAAATATATAATAATATACATTAATTTATTTTCATCAATAAATTTTACAATTTTATATTTTTTGAATAATTTTTAAAACATTCATCTTTTTATACTAATATATAATCTTTTATAAATACAATATAATTTTAATATCTTATAAATGAAATATATTTTTAACCATATAATTTTTATAAAAAAATATATTATAAACTATATAATATTACTCATTTAACTTTAATTCAATAATTTATTTGATTTTATTTTAATACATACTAAATTTTATGCAAGTCATTTTATTACAATGTTATTTTAGATTATGATGAGATTAAAAAGGAATTTATGTCATAGAACAAACATAGTGTTTGAGATATAGGAATGGATCTATTGATCACCTAGGTGAGTATACATTTTTATATCCCTCAATTAATCTCCTAATAAAAATTTATATATATATTATTATTTTATTTAAGGCTTGGTTACACCACAATCCACCTCAAACCCCTTCTCGTTTTATCCATTTATCAAGTCTCTCTAGAGCATCTCATCCCTTGACTAGTCTACCTTATATGGAGACATCTATTTTATTTCCTTTATGTCTATTGAGATAACCTTTTCTTCCACAAGGTCCTCAATTTCCCAAATTTTAGTATCCCATGATGAATAACCTATCATATCTGTTTCCACATATATTTACATAATTGACACCGACTATTTATTCAGATCCTACCATGTTTCCCCCTCTTATTGTTGCTGATAGAATGATTGCACTCTTGTTTACATAGTTCACATGTGATATTTATCTTTATATATATATATATATAGTTGTCCCTAAATCCTCTTGTGAATGGTAAATTATTTTATTAATATTATTGGTTAGTTTTTTAATTATTTTGTTTCTAACTTATCATTATTTAAAGGTAGTTTTGATGCCTCTTTGACTGCAAACAATTTTGTGGTAATACATAGATATGTTCATTATGGAATATAAAGTTACAGAAAAGAGTGTAGTATAATGAATATCACTAATGGATCAATAATAATAATAAATAATTTAATAATTTTATGGGGAAAAGGATTGATATAATGACATTAATCCCATGAAATAGATGTCATGGTGTTAAGTGGATGATGTTGTCAAAGATAAAGTGCAGACTGAGATTTTTTGATAAATATATCTTTATTTTTATATAATAGTAATTTATGTATTCAGATAAATTTGATTTCTTAATTTTTTTTCATTGTTACTATAATCCTAATAGTTGTAATTTGAGGGAGAAATCATTATAAAGGTTTGTATGCTTTGGGGGACATCTATATATGACTTTTTTTAGTTCTAGAAGGAGAGATAAGCATCCCCCTATGATCATGTTCTTTATTGAAATGATTATTCTATTAATTAAAATTATATGATGATTTATAATGCCCCATAAAACTTATGTAAGAACATTGTGATCAATAGCATGTATAACACGTGCCACCAATTGTGTAAGGTAATATAATATTTGTATACTTTATAATATATTTACGATTTGAAATATATTCTATATACATCAGTGCATTAAACACCGAGTCAGCTTTCAACACAAGTGACACTAATTTATCCTACATCATACACAATAACAACCGTCTTCAATGACTTGCATTACATGAAAAACAAACATTCTTCAATGGCTTTCACTATTTGCAATACCGAGTCTTACCAAGAAACAATCTATAATTAAAAGAATATTATTTAATATAATAATATATAAACTAGATGTTACAAATATTATTAACTAAATTATGAAAATATATGGTTTATATAACTAAATTATTTGATAAAAATAAATTATAAATTAATATAAGTACCAATTGAATATTAAAATAATTTTTTTTAGAAAAATATCTTCATACTCATGAAGTTATTTTACCAAAATTTGTTAAATTAATTAAATCTTGATATTAATTTAAAATATATTTTATATATTTAATCAATTATGTTTTATATTCATCCAATATATTTGGTAAGCATAATATAAAAGCATCACCAATATTTCACATAAAACCAATATTTTTATTAAGGCATTTTTACATCCTTTTAATAGAGAACATATTTTAAATATTAATTTTTACACTTTTATGAATTTAATTTGATAAAATAAATAATATTTTTGAATATATATTGTCAATATTTTCATAGGATGACTTTTTTGTATTTTTTTGAGAAACCTCAATTTTTAGTGAATAGATAAAAAACTCTGTTTTAGTTTAAGGATGCATTTTCCTTTAAATAATAATTTTTGTTAAACTACATTATAATTTTTTTAAAGTCACAGTGGATCAATTATAAATCTATTAATAAAATTTATTTCATTACAATCAATTTACATTTTTAAATTGAATAAAAAAACATAAAATTGTTTTGAACAATTTTCCACTAAAATTAGTTAATACACATGTTTACGAGATTTGTATTAATCCTGATTTTAACCATTCTATGTTATGAATTTTGAAAATAAGAAATAAAACATTGTAATCAAGATAATATTTTTGGTCTAATAAGATCAAATTATTTTTAAAAAAAAAAATGATTTGTTAAAGTGATTTAAATTAATTACAGTGATTAAGGTGTAATTAGGCTTAAAATGGTCTAAAACCCTTAGTTTAAGGGTCCAAATGAACTTTACACATGTTCAGAAAACATTATAGAGAACTATTTCATCCACTAACCTTAAATTAATGATTTGTATTTTTTCATAATGACTTTATAGGTAATAACATGTGTACACCTAACTTCTTTTCAATAACACCAAGTAAGTCCTTTTCCTTTCCTATAAAAGGCCACCACCTCTACCCATTTATGTCACCTCTCCAACATCTTATGTTAGGCCAATATCTACCGAAATCGTCTCCCAACATCTGTTTCCTATAACTAGAATCCTCCCTTTTAGAATAATACATTACATGGAATCCTTTTGGATTGAACTAAAAGAAGTTACCCGATTAAAAGGTAATGTTTTTTCTCAATATTCCTAGTTTCATTTCCATTATAAAACCCCTAAAATATCCTTATATAGTTATTGTATATCATAACCAATACAAACAATATAATACTATGTTTTTATTCTGATATTCAGACTTGCACTTTCAAAAACACCCATCCAATGGGTAAAAAACATAATGTTTCTATGGACGGAGAACTACTGCCTCACAAAATGATTAATGTTCATTCTTCCATTACCTCCTCTTAGGATGGAAATTATGATGGAAAATAAGTTTATATATATTTAATATTATACTTATTATGTCTTTAAACTTCATTAACTATTTTATTACACCCAACATCAATACATTCCATTTTACGTTAATACGATCACGCCATTTGAGGAAGTGTGGACTACTACCCCCTCATGGCATTGTGATTCATTCACACTAAGGATGGAATGTATAGAGTATGGTTTTAATTAAAAATAAGTCACATAAAAAATCAATAACATATAAATTAATAATTACCTTTATGGATATATATATATATATATTAATTACCCATTCACACACTTTAAAAGACATAACATCGTTTGTGGACGTGTGGACTACCCATCCTCGACATGATGTGATTCTTTATACAGAATATAATTATATATATAAGTATATATTATTAAATAATATTATATTTTTATATAGTTATAATTATGGTAGGATTTTATTAACTTACCTTCTTTTTAGAACAATTATTTAAAAATTGAAATGCTACTCATGTGCACGTTCAACCTACCCTCTCCATGATTGTAACATATTATAATATTCATAACCATATTTAATGATTTATTATAAAATTATAATTGATGTAAAAATATTATTATTATGTGATGGTTATTATTCTAGAGATTTTATATAATAAACCCTATGACTATAGTTGGCCAAAAATTGTTGTTTTGACTAATAAATTGAATTTGGTCAAAAACACCCAATGTAAACATAATTTTTTAAGTATTTGTAAACAACATGGTAATAAGGGATATATAATTATTTATAAACATGAAATTTTTTCTTATGAAAGTATAAAATAAAACAAGTTTATTATAAATTTATTTAAAGGATGTTCACCCGATAGGTGACACAAGGTAAAGAATTCTTGTATCATTTTAATTTCTTGTGGAAATATTTTTTATGGTGCACCTAATTTTCATATATATCATGTAGATAATACAATATTGAGATATATTCACATGAAATATATTATATTCATGGTATTTATATGTTTTTTATGATTATCACATTAGGTATTTCAATTCATATGTATTGTACTTTGTCTCAATTTCATGTCATTGAGGCACATTGTATTTTATGCATCTAGTTTTTTTTATATGGTGTATATATTTCCATTGATATTATATATCACGAATATCCTTAATCACATGATATTATTAATTTCATTAAATTTTACTCTTTCATGATGTTATAATTTAAAATGTTTCAAAGTTGCATGGGACACTTTGGAATATTTAAATAATATTTTACTAAAGACTAATCCTAATAATTTTTCAATGGATTTTACAATTTAAAAAATAATATAAACAATTTTCAATAATCCATTTTATTATTCTCTGGTTATTAATGACCATATTCAAGTATTAGTACCATTATACACCATTTGGTTCTCAAAATGATTTTGAAAATTCTTTTAAGAAACCCCAATTTTATTTCTCTCTTTAGTCGGAGAAACTATTTTATTCTAAAAACCATGTTTTATTCAATGTTTTTCAAAATTATCCTAAAATTATTAGGTAAATATAATTTTATGAATTTATGTTTTTACTATTGTTTTAAATGAATCTTCGTGTCACTCTAATAACATGATTTTTTCAATCATTTTTCATACAAAAGGAATATTGTTTTTACCTCATATGAAATGTATGGATTCATTCGATTTCATTTCTTTAAACCCTCCTTTTCAGTATTAAAATGTTTATTTTAATAAAAAATATTTTCAAATTCTTTCCAAAATAAAATGATATTTTCCTCAAGAATATTCCTAAAAGGTAATATTTTATTTCAACCAGGAAAACAACCCTCTTTTTTACACCACATGGGTTTGTTGTATTGATTCCATCCTTATTCTTCCTCTATATGGTTTTTATTGATTTGGAAAATGATATTTTTCAATTATACTTCCTTGATTTATTTCTTAGTCACCATGAAGTTTTCAGTTTCCGATGATGATTGAACATTTAATTTCCCTTTATTATCTATTCCATTTTTTAGGGATATTACTATTTCCTAAACCATATAAAATTTTACATATGGTGCATAATTTGATAGTTATTTTATTAATTGGGGAATTATGGATAGTTTCATATTTCTTATCCAATAAATTCATTTGATACAGAATATTAGTTATTTTGATTTTTTAATATGAATAATTTTTTTGAATGTCAATGAAGGGTGGAGTGAGAACTTTATATAGCTCCTCGATGCATCGACAGGTTCTCATGTGACGAATAATTGTCAAAATGGGTTTCTACCGTTAGTTTTAAATCACCTTGTGGATGGTATTGAAAGTAATAGGTCCTCATGTTTCTTAGAAATGACATCCATTATGAAAGGATTTACCTTATATTAGTTTCAGTTATATTAATCCATGGGATTTTGCATCGATATATATGGATACATTTCATTATAGCTCATTGATTAATGGCATGTTCTTTAGTTTCATTCCTTGCTATATTTATTTTTCCTTATCCATTTATTTGAATGGCATGTATTTCTAGTTATTACATTTAAATATTTTTTATTTAGTTTCATATAATTTTGATGATTACTTGGTATATGTGTCCAATTACTTTCCATGCTATAATTATTAATCAAATTTATTCATTATTGCTTCCAATATATGTTACCCTTATTGATTATTGGAGAATACCCTTATTATGTTTCATTCCCCATGAATCCAAGTAGTTTAATATGAAATATATGAATGAATTTTCTTGATGTATTATAGTTAAACTTGAAGGATTTTATTTATAAAGAAGAAGAGAAATTTTTTAATAATTGTGTCCATTTTTAATATATATATATTTTATGTATCCGGTTTTCCAAGACTACTTAATTGATCAGTTTTTCTGGGATTTATTCCTTGTAATATTGCTAGTTTAATTTATGGTAGACACTAACACCGAGCTATCTGGGGCCGGGTCACTATCTTTGGTATAAGAAGAAGCTTAGTAGAAACCTTTGGAAATAGATTTTGGAAACCCTAGATTAGAAAACAATCCCCTATGGTAGAATGTGAAGAAGTATAGAGGAAATACCTACAATTTTGGTAAAGTATATATTGGTTGGGACTTCATAGTAATAAATCCTTTTTTGGATACTACCAGTGGATGTGGTTCTAACACAGATGTACATTGGAGTAGTGACTCTGACATGCTGTTCTGGGCTTGACACAGGGTTACCCGATATACAAAAATGATCCTTACTACAGACCTAATTTGACACTAATGGTGGGCATGCATAAGACTATCCAATTTTCATTTACAACACATTATAAAATATTTGGATACATAATAAGTAACCTAGCGTAATCCTAATAAGTTTTATAATGAATATAAGGTTTCTTGATTTATAAATCAAAATAATGTTGTAATAGATAAACCCTAGACCAAGGAAGGACTTATGTGGAAATAAATTGGATACGATAATTATATGATGAGGATGTTCTGAAAACCTTAGTTAAAATAATGTATAATGATTAACCTTATTTCAAGGATGTCCATGATAATTATTTTATAGTTTTTTATTAATATGGTTTTATAAAAGGACAAATTATAAGATGGGTGAAAACCAATCAAATATGAAAGGCCATGGGTTGTGAACCCTTAAATGATAGAAAATATGGGTTTCCTACCAACCACTGACCTACACAATTTTCTTGTTAATTATCATTTTTTTAGTCAAACATTTTCAAAAATATATATTATTGAAGAAATGGTCGTAACAATTTTTACTATTAGAATTTAATATATTAACCGTATTAGTTTTTAATGATAGTTCAGGAAAAATTATTAAACCCTCCACTCTTTTATAGGCCTTATGAACCTTTAAAAGTATCTTTTAGTACATCATGTATAAAAAAAATACACAGTTCGTCATTAATTTTTGGTAGTAAATTCTTAAATTATAATTTGATGGAAGCATGAAAAAAAAATTTGGATTGTTTATATGAGATTAAAATGTATAATGTAATATTTGATTGTATTCATGGTTTGTAAATGAATTACCCAACATTAGTAAAATTATTTAGAATTAAAAATGTTGTTCTGATACCTAAATTTATGTTGAACTGATGGATTTCTAAATCATCAACGATTTATGGATTTGAGGCCCTCAACTTTCCATTCAACATTATCTCATTTGTGATTGGTGAACTCATTAAATACCTATAAATATTTAAATTTTCCCTCCAAGAACTTATCTTTAAATGAAACAAATTTTCTCTTACTTATATTCCTAGTTACATGGTTTTCCATGTGACCTTATTACATTCCAATCTCTCTATTATAGAGGATTAATTATAAACCCTTCTCACAATGTGGGATTTCAAACATAGGATGTATAAAATAATTTATCAACATAATTAAGTTTAAATTGTAATTAAAAAATTTAAATAAGGTGGGGAATATATGATTCTCCAAAATATATAATCAAGAATATTGTGTTTGATGGCATGTATGAAACATGGCATCAAGCACGTAAGGTAATAAAATATCCGAATACTTTATAATATATTTACTATTTAAAATATATTCCATATATTTTGATGCATGAAACACTAAGTAAGATTGTAATACATGTGACACTAAGTAATAATACATCATACACAACCTCAACCTTCCACTATAGATTCTGTTACACACTAAAGCGACCTTATTTGAAGGCTTGTGCTATACGCAATACCAGGTCATACCGAGAAATAATTTGTAATTAAAACATCATTATTTAATATAATTACCTATATACATGCCATTATGAATATTATTAACAAAATTATGAAAATATATGATTTAGAAAACATGATAATTGGTTATAAATAATGTTCAAATTAATATAATAACCAATTGAATATTGAAAGGTTATTGTTATAGAAAACAATTTTTATGATCACAAAGTTGTTTTACCATAATGAGTTATGTTAATTATTGAGTGATATTAATGTAATAAATATTTTACATATTCAATGAATTATTTTTCATTTTCATCCAATTTATTGGGTAAGCAAAATATAAGAGATAACCCACTATTTAAAATAAAAACCTATATTTTTATTAAGGCATTTTTACCAGCTTTTAATAGAGAAAATATTTAAAATATTAATTTCTAATTGAACAAAATTTTATAAAATAAAATTTATTTTTGAATTTTTAATGTCACAATTGGAATAATATGAATTTTTTCATATTATTCTGTGAAACTTCGTTTTTTAGTGAATAGTGGAAAATATTGCATTTCAATTAAAAACTACCATTTCATTTAAATAATAATAAAAGAAAATTTTCATTAGAATTTTTTTAAAAATCACATTAGATAAATTATACATATATTTATACAATTTAATTATTTATAATCAATTTATATTTTTAAATTTAATATATAAATATAATAGTGTTTTGGACATTTTTTTACTAAAACCAGGTAATCCGTCTCTCAGTGAGATTAGCATTAATCCTTATTTATCCACATATGTGATTTGAATTTTGAAAATAAGACATAAAAAATTGTAATAAGGATAATATTTGTGGTATAATAAGATAAAATTATTATTTGACAAAAATTATTAGTGAAAGTCAAAAAAATAAATTATAGTGATTAAGGTGTAAATAGACTTAAATAGACTAAAATCCAACATTCAAGGGCCCAAATGACCTAGACGATTTTCCAAAACACATTGGATGGAAATATTTGGGCCATAAACCTTACATTAACGAGTTTTGGTGGTTTGGAATTACTTTTGTTGTGTAAAAACATGTGTAAACCTATCTTCTTTTCAAGAATACCAAGTGTGTCCTTTTCCATTCCAATAACAGGCCACCAACTTTAACCATTACTCACACCTCTACCACCTCTTAAGTTAGGTCAATATCTTCTTAAATGGTCATCCCAAATCACTACCCTTGACCTTGAAAAATATATATTGGCCAGAAAAACATCTATGGATGCCTTTTGGTTTAAACCAAAAGAAGTTACCCGATTAAAATGTAATGTATTTTCTCAATCTATCTAGTTTCATTTCCATTAGCCAACACCTAAAATATAATTATTATATTATTTTAGAACAAAAAAGTTTCATAAATATACTATTATGTTGGTCTTCTGATATTTATATCTACACATAGACATAATACCATCCATTGGGTAATGAACATAATGTTTCTGTGGACAGAGAACTACTGCCTCACGGAATAATGATTGTTCGTTCTCCCATTACTGCCTCTCATGGTTTCCATTATGATGGAATATTTGTTTTTATTTATTACATATTATAGTAATTTTTTATTTATATTTTTTACCCTTTTATTACATCTAGCTTTAATACATTCCATTTTACGTTAATATGATAACTTCATTTGAGGAAGTATGGACTACTTCCCCCTCAAGGCATTGTGATTCATTCCCAATAAACATGTAATGTATAATGGAAGGTTTTAATTAAAAATAAGTGATATAAACAACCTCAATTATATATTAATAAAATAATTACCTATCTGGATATATATATATATAATTTTATTTATTACCCCTTTACTCACTTTAAAAGAGATAATGTCATTGGTGGACGCGAGGAATACCACCTCCTCAACAAGATGAGATTAATTTTACAGCACATAAATATATATATATATTTATTTATTTACATATGATTAACAAATATTATATTTATTATATAATAATCATTATGGAAAGATATGAGTTACCTTATTTCCGTAACGATTAATTAAAAATGGGAATGTAACTCATATATATGTATGGAAAACTGTCTCCATGATTGTAACACATTCTCATTTTCATAAAAATATTTAATTATTAATTCAAAAAATATAATTTTTGTAAAATATGATAATTTTATCAAGTTTATTATTTAGGATATGTTTTGTAAAGAACCCTATGACCATATTTGACCAATAATAGTTGTTTTGACACATAAACAAACTTTTGTAAAAACACCCAATGTAAACATAGTTGGTTGAGTAGTTATACATGACACAAGAATAAGTGAAACATAAGTAATTATAAACATTAAAAAGGTTCTGAATAAAGTATAAAATTGACATATATTTATTATAAAAGAATTTATAGGACGTTCACCGGAAATGAAACACAAGGTAAGGGATTCTTGTCTCATTTTCATTTCATGAGACATACTTTATTATTGTAAACCTAATTTCTTATATATGGTGTAAATAAAACCACATTGACATAGTGTATCGTGAAACCTATTATATTGATGGTATTTATATGTTTCATTTTATTATTATCACGTTTGGATCTTTAGATTAATATGTAATAGACTTCATCATAATTTTATGTCATAAAGGCACATTGTATTGTTATGAGTCTAGTTTATTTTATATGGTGTATAAATTGAAATTGAAATTCTGTATCATGAATCTCACTAATATTAAGATATTATTACATTAATTAAACTTTAATCTTTTATGAGGTTATAATTTAAAACATTTTAATGTGGTATGTGGCACATTAGAATGTTTAAAGATTATTTTCCTCAAGACTACTCATACAAATATTTAAATGGAATTTCCATTAAAGGAAATTATATAACTAATGTTAAATAATATATTTAATTATTATATGGTTATTCATGAATATTTTCAAGTATTAGTACCATTTTCTCACTCCTTGGCACTAAATCTATTTTAGAAAATGTTTTTTAGAAAACATGATTTTATTTCTCAAAATAGTCGAATAACCTATTTTATTCTAAAATCCATGTTTTATTAAAAGGATTTAAGAAATGTTTCTAAAATGGTTTGGCAAAGAAATTTTTACACTTTTTTGTCTTTCACCATTATTTCAATTTTTTTTAATTTACTAAAAATGAATTTTCTAACATTTATTCATACAAAATTAATATTCTTTTTACTTCATACGATATGTATAGATTTAGTCGTCAATTTTTCATTGAATACACCTTTTCATGTTTTAAAGGTTTATTTTTAAATAAAAATATTTTCAAATGTTTTTTCAATATAAAATTATATTTTCTTCATGAATATTCATAAAATTCAATATTTTATTTCATCAATTACAAAAACAATCTATTTTACTCCACTTGGTTTTGTCTTATTAATACCATCCGTATTCTTCCTCTAAGTGGTTTATTATAGATTTGGCTAAGGATATTATTCACATTCCCTTCCTTGATTTATTTTTTAGTCTCCCTAAAGTACTCCATTTTCTATGATCATGGAATTTTTAATTTTCCCTTATTATCCATTTCATTTTTTTCATGGATATTACTATTACCAAAACTACATACCATTTTACATACAGTGACTAAATTGATTATTATATTATAAAATGGGGAATTATTAATAGATCTTTATTTCTCATCTAATACAGTTATTTGATAAGGCATATTAGTTAATTTGATTATTCAATATGAGTAATGATTTGGATTAGCAATGATGGGTGGAGCCCAGACAATATATAGCTCTTTGATGCATCCTCTGGTTCTCATGAGATGAATAATTATGAAAATGGGTTTCAACCCTTAGTTTTAAAACATCTTGTGAGAGTTATTGATGATAATAGATCCTCATGTTCCTTAGAAATGATGTCTGTTAAGAAATCATTTCCCTTATAGTAGTTTGCATTATTATTCATCCATTATATTTGGCATCGACATATCTATGGATATATTCTGTTTCTATTCATTGATTAATGGAATGTGTTTTAGTTTCATAAATTACCATATTTATTTTTAATTAACTATTGATTTTAATGGAATTTATTCCCAATTATTTAATTTCCATATTTTCTATTATGTTCCTTATCATTTTTATGAATACTTGATATTTGTGTCCAATTATTTCCCAGGACACAATTATTATTCACATTGATTCATTATTTCTTTCACTATATTTATCCCTTACTGAGCATTTGAGTTCACCATTATTATGTTTCTTTCCCTAGGAATAAAAGAAGCTTATTATGAAAGATAGGAATAAAGTTAATTTATGGATGAGAGTTATCCCCAATACTTTTTATTTATAAAGAAGAAGAAAAATATGATGTAATTAGTGTGTCCATTTGTAATAAAATTATCATTTATGTATCTGGTTTTCCAATATTACTAAACTGATCATCCCTTAGGGTATTTATTCATTATAATCATGATAATGTAATTAATAGAAGGAATCATCTCTCAGTTGTTTGGGGCATGGTCCTTACAAGATTACAACTCACCTAGTCCTGCATTTCAAAAATAGAGATATGTTATCTTTATAATTACTAAACTCATATTGAGTCTGTGGGTCCACTAGAGGTGAAGATTGATAATATGGAAAAAGTTGTGTTAGATAATTATACATGGATGAGAGGTGAAAAGTCCCCCTCCAATGTAGATGATGATATATTGTGACTTTATCTCCCATTATATGTGTGATTGACATCTGACAACACATTATATAGGAACACATGTTTTGATGGCTATGATTTAGAAGAACATAGAATCCCTTATCCACTTTAGATGAATTATGGTATCTTATTTTGATTTATTTTTTTCATAATGGTTCATATTCCCAAGATAAATATAGTTCTTGAAAATAATTTATATGACTATTTATATTAGTGGATTCTTGAAAGTGGTTTTTTATCCCTAGCATTATAAGGTTTTCCCATGTTAAATTTTGGTTTACTATTTTTTTATTTTATGAATTTCAATGTTTTTATTAATTCATAGATTTCTCATAAATATTTCCCCATTAATTTTACCTATTAATAATGTAATTTAATAATTTTTTATTAGTCCTTCATTATCTGAATATTCAAAATAATTAATTAATTTCATAAATTTAGGATATAACCTTAAATATTCATGAATTTTACTTGATTTATCCATATTGAGTTTGATTCAAACCTTCAATGAACAAGGATACAAAACCACAATGTATTTGGTGATAATATACATTCATATATATTTATATATATGAATAATGTGAAATTTTTATAGCAAAAAAACATGGTAAAAATTATTAAAATATGTTTTTAAAATTATAGAAGTTAATAATTAATAATTTTAATTAATGAATTTAATTAAATTATATCATAATTCAAATAAAAATATAAGTATTTTTTTAGGTTATTATATTTTATTTCAATATATATTAAAATTAAAATAAATTAACAAAACAACTTATAATTTCTTTTTCATGTGTCTTTTTCAAATAAAAATTATTAATTATAACTTTTATTATATCAAAAATAGAAGAATAAGTAATTATAAAAACAAAGGTGAATTTCTAAACATATTATAATTTAGTATATTTTTTTGTTATTTTTCAATCTTTTCAAGGGGAATACTGCTTTTTTGCTTTATGTGAATGCGCAGGAAGCAACATGCAGTGGAAGAGAATCCTATTGGTTTTAAATTTGGTTTCATGAATTTGAATAATTGAAATCACAATCATTTTTTATTTGAGTGATTCATATCCAATAAATATGAATATATTCATTTAAGATAATTACAATATCCATAATTTTAAAATTATTTTAATATCCCTGAATAATAAATGGGAATAGGAAGATTCAAAAAGTCAATCTTGTAGTAATTCATCTTAACATGGGAACAATGTATATATTTAATGATTCATCCAAATAGAGTGACATGCCTGAGAATAAAATTATATATTTAATATACGTGCATTCCAGAATTTAAAACTAGATTTAAAAATATATCATTAAGAAGTATTTAGGGATTATACACCAATGAAAATGAAACAGTAAATCTATAAAAGGGATTAAACTATATAACTTTCTTTGGTTAACTATAGTATGTTCATGGGGAAGAATCATAACGGGTTTTCCATTTGAGTTAACCAAAAATAAACACCCAAAATCTATGGGCTCTATTCTCATATTTGATTATTCCCTCTTGGATAATAGATAAACTAACTATGAGGTTCTCCCCTACACCTCCCTATGAGGGAACCAAGAAATGCCCCTCCAAAGACCCTCTCCCATTGAATGCCTCATTATCAGTTATAAAAACATATATCATACTCATATAACTCAACCATCAAAACCTAATTTATGTATTTAAATTGAAATAAAAGAGATTTTTTATGTAATGTTACTATGGGGGATCAAACCATGATGTACCGATGGATGAATGATTTTTTATGTGAGGTTCGAAAATTATGGATTTGAAACAAAAACTATTTTTTTTATAAAAAATATGATATTTAATTAAAAAATGTGAATGTAAAATATTAAATTATATACCTTGTCAATTAAAATTCCTGAACACATTAAGATAAAACATATAATATTTACATTTTAATTTTATAAAACTAAAATCTAGATGATTATGCCCCACCTATCCTGTCATAATTCTTTTCACATAACATAGTTAATAGGAAATATCGGCAGCGTACTACTACATGTTGTACTCCTAACATGTAATAACAATATACACACTTCCAAAATATAATAGAAATCTAAACTACCATAAGTCATATTCGGAATTAAAATATATGAAATATAAACAGAACATTCACGTTCACTAATTTGAGTCACCTAGTGAGATCATAAAATCAAGGAATACCCACACACCTAACCCATAACTAAACATAAACAATAAAGAAAACATTTCCCATCCAAAAATAAAACATAGAAAACACTAAAAACATTCGTAATGATTTAATCATTAATATAGATTAAGTAGTATAAATACAATAAACACTAAAAAATCATGCATAGAAAATGAAAAATAATTATCAATATTAATCATTCATAGACTAAAAAAACTCTCCACCTAAAGAGGGGGAAATCCCTATAACAATTATATATGTTTTCCCACATCCTAATCAATACCATAATAAACACATACTACATTATTCTTAAATCAAAACTCAAAATCATAAGAGAATAAAACTAAAATATAAGGGAATCTCACTACCAACCTAAGAAAAACACACATAAATCTAGCTAAACAGGGACATTAAGCAACTAATTACCAAGAAATCAGCCAATACCCACTAGAAAGAAAACGTAGATTGAACTATGGCAGTAAGAGAGTTCTTCAATAATGGGGTACCACTAAAAAACCCTTGAAACCCTAAGGACCTAAGTACAAGATATCAACCCATGATAAATACTATAAATATAACAGAATCAAGCTACAAACTAAGAATTATCATCATATTCTAGATTTCTAGATACATAAGGTTTCTAATTCCCATATTCAAATACCATTCCTCTAGAGAGATCCCAACAAAAACCCCAAGAAGTGAATTCTTCGCCAAATTTATTCACATTAAATTACAGCTCTAAAAGATTCCTAGACCCAATCACCACTTTTGAAAGGTCAATACATCAGAAAAATAGCACAAATCAGGACATATACTAGAGGAAATAATCAAGGATAATTACAAAATCCCCCTCTTAAAGAAATCAAAAACAACATTTGACAACAAACAAATAAGAAGACTGTGTAACCAAATCTCAGTTGTTCAATAAGAATTATCACCATAAACAACCACAAACTAAACACTTCATATCATAGAACTAGATTGAAAACAAAGAACTATTATAATGTATATACTTGGGAAAATATAATATGGTTAAAACAAGGAAAAATATATGAAAATTTACTTTTAAATAGAGTAATACCTATACGAAAAAAAATCAATGAACACTAGAAATGTAAAGGCTACTAGTAGATTATTTAAATAAATTGATATTCAATTTTTAATTTTTAAGAAAAAATATTATTCCATATTTTTATTGGATACCAATTGTTTTTGATTATTTTGACAGAAGTCTATTCACATGAATTGGAAAAGGATATAAATGGGTGATTTATTTCATAAAATTGTTAAAATAAAAATAAATAATATAGGTTTATTTTTCTGGTACAAAATCATTAATAATTAAAATATAAATTTAAATAAATTCTATGAACAAAAACTACTATATTATTTCTGTAGATATAAATAATACATGGGTAGAGAAGGATTAAATAAAAAGGACTTGTAATAATTTTCATTAACAAATAAATAACATATTTACATAGAACTTCATTAAAATAGAAACAAATGATATGAGAGTTAAAATATAGATTTATCAAATTCGTGCCCCAGAATTTAAAACCATATTCTAAAAAAATCAAAAAGTATATCATAGTATAATTGGAATGAAACAGGAAATGTGGGTAGAGCAGTAGTAGAATAAGTTTTTACCCAAAAAACACTAAAAATAAATAAAAAAAGATTATGAAACCAAGTTAAATTAAACAAGGATAAAAACACTAAATAGGGTTATATATTTCATCCATTATAAGGTATATTATCCAATATAATGTTTCATATTCTAGAATCATTGTCCAGAAATAATGTTGTATAGATCCAATGCATCCCCAATCATTTGTAATCTCAATTTTCCTCTAAGTTCACGAATGAGAATCGTTGTTCATATATGATGCCTTAGTCTTATGATGTCCATGATGTCTAATAATATCATACCAGTCTATATTTCATTAACCTCTAGGATAAAAGATAAGGACTGAATCCACTATGTTTCCAATATACGCCACCACAACGTCCTTCTAAACCAAAGAGGGTTGAAACAAGGGGTTCTCAAAATATTGAGTTAGATGATTAGAAAACCCAAAAATATAGGGGCTATATCCTCATTATCATTGTTATATATCTCTTGGAGAACAAAGTATAATTTTCAGTTCTTCCCCATTCCACATTTTTAGTAAACCAATAAACCCCTTACTGGACACCCTCTACCTCCAAATCCCTCTTTCTTGGTGAATATGAGTTCCCCCACACACGATGCCCTCACTTATCGAGCCCCAATTATTTCCACCAACTAGAAATGAATAAGTCTGTTTACATAGTGGTACAGAGGAAGTTAATAACAAATTTCACAAGCAGATGGTGGAGATAAAATGAGGTTTTCAGAAGATCCATCTATAAAAACTCTATAAATGGGAACTTAAGAAAAATTATTTTTAATTAAAAAAACATGAACATAAAACTAAAAACTACCAATGGATATCTATAGAGTGAAGAAAACTACAAATTTTATTTCAAATGGAAATAAAATATAATTTTAATAATAAAATTAGAAATAGATATAATATCTAACAATATATTACTATAGACCATGCCTTTAAAATATTGAAAAAATATTTTATTTCTATTTTTAAATAAATGATAATATGAGTGATAATAATGGAAATAATACATATCATATTGGAGTATCATATTCCCTTTATCAATGCTAAAAAACCACTGATAAAGGGTGTCCCTTTATTATTTCTAGAAAAAAGCACAGGTAAAGGGTTCCTTTATAAGCTTAGGAAAATAACTGAGAAAAACATCCCATTATGAGTGTTTTTTTCACTCATAATAGTCACATTTATCATCATTTTTTTAGTGATGAAAAAATATATATTAAATTAAAAAATATCATAGAAATACATATAGTTGTATAAAAATATATTCCTATTAATTTAAAAATAACTACTTTTTTAAATATGATTTACACATGATTAAATATGCATTTACACATTAATTATTTGATATTTTTTTAAAATTGAAAAATAAATAATTAAAAATTAATATTAATTAATATTTTATAATTATTTTTGTGTAATAGTAATTTAAAACAATTCTATGTAATATATATTCATGTTATTAATGAATGATGTAAGACAATTTGAAAACACAACTTCAACATAAAACTACCATAACTTTTGATATGATTGTCCGTTTGGTCTCAACCACATATCAAATGGAATATTGTGAAAATATATTCAATTTTGTGATTGTGGTATCTATTTTAAATGTTTCATAATTGTCTAAAATTGCCCATAAGGCCTTTACAACTGTGTGTTTTTAGGGAACATTTATTTTTAGACATTAGTTTGAATTTAAGCCTCATTTGAGGGATTTTTCTTTTCTTTTTTTCATAGATTAAATTTATTCTCATGAAAAATATTCATATGGATATTATTGTGTCTCAATTAAACCATTTTTAAATTTTCATGTTTATTTATAATTATAATTATACATTTTATTTTGAGAAAATGACCAATTAAATAGGTAGAATGTCAATTAATACAAGATAAAAAAACATTTAAGAAAATAAAAAAACCAAGAGTGATATTAACTATCCACATAATGACTGTCTAAGTGATGGTAAACCTACTTCTATTCTTGTATAAGAAAAATTGATGGAAAAATCAATAACTTCTTGGATTTTCGAAAGCCAAACATTCATATTTTTTTAAATAATTATACTATCTACATATTTTCAGGTATTTACACATAATACATTACTTATGAAAATAAATATTTTAATATATTTATATAAATATATATTTCTAAATATATAAAAAAACTGGAAATTTTTTTGTTATTAATTTTATTTCAAAATAAAAAAATCTATTTTATTTTTCTTAAAAATGAATATTTATATATATATACCAATATAACTAATGTTTATATATAAATGTGTGTGAGATAATAAAAAATAATTCTAATATATATAAATAAATACATTTTTGTAACGATTTGTGCACGTATGTGTGAAATATAATTTTTGTACGTCTCAGTGTGAATATGTTCATATATGCATGTGTCAATATTATGTATTTAAATCAAATATAAATGTATTTTTATAAATTTATAATTATAATTTAATATAGTATATAAACATATTTACAATACATATTTTTAAATACATTATACAAAATTTATATTTAAATATACAATAATATGTAAATATGTATCAATATATATATATAAATATATATATATAGTCATGTAAAAATATATTGTAATTATATATAAAATTTATATATATATACTTAAAATTTATTGAAATATTTGTAAAATGTATTTTAAAATAATTAATTAAATTATATTGAAATAAATATTATCTATTTTTATTAAAAAAAGTTGAATTTTTTTTTACATTATAAAAAAGTATGAAGATATATTTATATCTCTTGAAATATAAATAATATTTTTCATACATATGTGTGCGTATTAAGAAAAATTTGTATAATAATTTTCTTATTAAAATATATGAAAGAAAATATTAATATATATAACTTAATTCAAAATAATAAAAGTATATATATCACACACAAAAACACACATAGAGCCATATGTATAAATATACACATGAAAAAATATAAATATTTTAGATGTATTGAAAATAAATAGATAGATATATACAAATATATGTGTAATAATCATATATGTAATATATAAAAATTAAAAAAAATATAAAAAATATAGAAGAAAAAAATGTTAGGGAGTGGTAAGGGGGTTTGATTTTCACATGTATGTCCTAGGATCATATCCTAGTGTGTAGGGGTGAGTTGGTATATGATGTTATTGAGTGCTGACAAAGGGTGGATTTGAGTGCAGAAAAAGGGGTTTTTGGCACTCAGAATACATGAGTGTGATAATGAGTAGTCTGAGATAATTTATAAATAAGAGATCAAGAATAAATGGGGAATGACATAAGATAGAGAAAATTTAAATTAAAGTATTTCTCTAATTATATTACTGTTATCAAATTCATTAATAAAGGCATCATTTATTCTCACTAAAAATAACTAAAAAATGTGGTGTTAGCCATCCAAAAAATAATAATAAAGGTGGTATTTATCAACACCTGTTTAGAAATGATAAACACACCTTTTATGAGTGATTTTTTTATCACTAATAATGGTTACACGATTTTATGGCTTCATATAATTTTTTTCACTTTTTTGAGATGATAAATAATATTTGGAATAATAATAAAGACCCAATATTTTGTAGTATGGTCATCATGATTTTTATCTCCTAAAAAAGTGATGACAAATGACTTATTTTAAGAACAAGAATTTTATTTTCAATGAAATACTGTTATTTCAGTGTTATATCTATCATTGATAAAAGTCATAATAAGATGAATATGTGTGATGCTTCATAGAAAACAAATTATAACAACTGTTAACTCAAAAATAAAAATTTTCATTATAAAATCAAAAATTTCCATACATAAAAAATTATATTTATTTTGAATAATTTTAATATTTTTTTAAATTGATACATTATAATACATCAAAAATATATTGATATGTAAAAATCATTACAAATTTTTTAATTTTTTAAACCAACTAAAAATGAATCTATCTTTAAAGAGACCCTCTCCATGCATCCGCCCAGCCTTATAGAAAAGAAGAATGTACTTGTAATGAAAATAAATTCCTTTTTATTAAAAATATATAAATTAATTAATAAAATCTAAAAATGATGAAATAATGTAATTATAAAAAATAAATAAACAAGAATAACATAAAATATAAATCATAATTTATAAATAAAAAGGTTAACATAATAAATATATGGAGAAAATATACAAATTAATATAGAAATTTGAGTATGTCTTCTAAATTTTGACCTTGTGACTCACATTTAAATCCAAAATGTAACTATTAAATTAAAAAAAACGTTTATTCTAATATTATTGATTTTTTTCCAAATTTATGTGTAGTTAATTCCTACATGTCTCAAATTAATAACCACACATTTTTATAATGTATCATGAAAACTGGTCAAGTTTCTTTTCATTCAAATACATAGTGCATATTTTGAACTAAAACATACCTAATAAACTAAAACCACACAATTTTAGTGAAACATGTGACATCATGAATTAGATTAAAGTGAGTTTATTCCATACATGTCACAAATTATTACCCATTTGTTTCCCTAATGTAAAATGATAGTCCCATTACATATACTCAGTTTTGAGTTTTTTATATTCAATTTGAAGTAAAATGTGACATTTGAATTTAAAACATAAACATCTCAAATAAACATGTGGTAAATTCCAACCCATAAAATATGAATTTGCGATTGTTGTCTAAATGTATTTTGAAAATATGATACTTATTTCTCTATTTTTACTATGTGAAGTATATTTTGAAAAAAATTATCACTTAAAAAGTAAAATAATTCACATACAGTCAAACAATTAAAACATTTTTTCAGATTAATGTTTGGTTACCTTATATAAGTCAAAAAATGAATAATTGATCATTTTATTAAATTATCATTGAAATATGACCTTGTTTTCATTGTTCTAATAATGTAATATGTGATTTAATGTAAAATGTATCTTTAAAACTAAAAACACACACTTTTAGTCAGATTCACTACACCATGGGTTGGAATGGATTTTAATAGATTACAACACAAAAATAAATGAATCATCGATAATATTTAAAATTTATCATTAGAATACAATTGTGTTCTATTAGTTCGGACTATGTGAAGCACCTTATGAACTTAAATGTCACTTTTAAATCGAAAGCCCATGAGTTCAGTCTAACCAGACAATCCATGTGTTAGGTTGATGCATTGTAAATTATTTGATTTAAAAAATGGTTAAAAATTAATTTTTTGAATATATCACTATGATATGATCACTTTTTCTTAGTTTTGAGAATGAGATGTGTGTTTGGAACTAAAATACCCCTTTTTAAACAGAAAACAATGTTTCATTCAAAACAAAGACTTTGTTGGTTTTATTTATGTGTAGTTATTTTAAATAAGTTAATAAAGAATAAAAAATTATTAATTTATGACAATAATTAAACTGTATTTTCTCAACTTGTATATATGACATGTGTTTTAAAGTAAAAATTATCTTTTGAATTGAAAACACACAATTTTATTCATACTGATCACATTGCATGTCAGATTGAGGTGCAGTTAACTAATAAAAAAATAATTCAATCTTAAATAATATTTTTAAATTATCTAGACAATATGATGGTGTGTTATTATTTTTTTCAATATGAATAGATTTTTAAACTAAAATAAAACTTTTACATTAGAAACGTATAATTTTTGTAAAAATGATCAACCCATGTATGAAATTAAAGTGTTGTAATTACTATATTTAAATAATTAAAAACTCGTATTTTTTAAATGAAGATGTACATTTGATAATTTTCATCAATTTTGAGTATGTGAAATGTATTTTGAACTAAAATAAACTTAAATACACACTTTCTATCATACTGACCACACCAAATTTCATAATTATGATTGGTTAATACAAATATTTTATAAATGAATCATCTTTTATTTTACTAATATATGATTTGAATTTGAGAATTATTTCACATTAGTTAATCATATGATATATATGACTTTCTATGGAGATCCTATTCTTGAGAACAATAATAGAATATGAGATGTTAGCATGTTCGAAAAGAAAGAGTGAGGAATGTGGATAGTGTTCTTGAACATTTTAACATGTTTTTAATAGATTATATCTCTATGAAACTGTCCATGTTTAATGTAACCTAAGGAAGTTGATCATGCTACAATGTTAAAATAGAAAAATTCTTCTTATCTTTAGTAACCATAGTACTATGTAGAAATATGAAGATTTTTTGGGAAGAAAAATTAAAACATATAGTTTATTTTTAAATATGAGGTATCAATAATAGTGTTTAAAACAAACATTCTCATGGTGAATTCTTATAAATTGAGGGAGATGGATATGGAATGGGATCTGGATGAGGATATGATATAGGTAGGATTAAAAATGATATCCAGTATTTGTTACATCTAAACACAATAATATTGTAGACCGCTTGGTAGTTTATAGAGCTAATGCAGGTCAACATGGTAGTTGTTATTTTTTCTTCTTATTTTATTGAGGTACTTTGTTTTTCACTAGTGTTGGTAACCAATGATAATATCAAGGATTTATGGTTTTATATGACTCTATAAACAATGATATTGTTAATGGCGATTCTACTTGGTTTTCCATTCAAGACATTATTTAAATCCTATTATCATAGTACTATTTGAAATATATATAATCACGATAATAGGTCATTATTAACATAGTTAATAAATCATTACACTTATGGGTTTATTGTAATATTTTTCAAAACCTTAATTGCATGGAATTCATTGATACTATTACATTTATATCTTTATGGTAATTTTCATATTATTTCTATTTCATACACTAACACAATAGATGTTAAAAATTACATACCTAGTCAAATCCACCCCTCTCATTCTTCAACCCTTTCCACATAAATTGACCCAGAAATGTCTCCCCTTTTATCAACTCCCACACAATCACCCAACCATTATACGTTCATCATCCCTCTATTATTCATTCATAACCTTTCAAAAATCTAAATTTTCCCATAAATTTCTATAATCATCCTTCTTGTTGTAAATAACCATTACATTTTTAATCCTCACATATTTTGATTGATTTTATATTCATGATATATAATGATTCCATAATGTTTATTTTTTTCATTAGTGATATTTGAGCGACTGCTGTTTTGTGGTCTCTAATGATAGCAATAAAGACTTATAAATTTTAATCTATACCCCTGTAAATTATTTATCGCATTTTCATCCCCTACCCCAAATTGTAGTAGCACCACCAGCTACCCCTAAATTGTATCCTAGAACATGAAAACTAAACTCTCATATGTTTTATCCTCCCCTGTTACCTATAATCCATCTCTTATTCCTCCATTATCAAACCTTTATCTCCCTCGATAGCTCATATTATAAGTAATTTTTATGTAGTGTGACATACAATAATAGGCATCTAATAACGCATGATGATATAAATGTTTGTCAAATAAATTAAATCTCTTAGATAGCTTTTGATACATGCAACACCTAGTTTTGATTAGTAATGATAAATGATTTATATTACTATTTGATATTCTCGTAATGAACTAGACATTAAAATTGGTAGAATAAATAGGAATAATCACATTATAAATATTAAGTATAATGATTTTATATAAACAAGTTAAAAAGGTACTTAAATTTCTGTTAACTTAATATATGTTTTGATAATATTATATTCTCATAGATATGTTTTTAATGATTTTTGTAAAGAATTATTTTCTTTCTAATTGTAGAATTTTGATTTGGAAAACTCAAATTATTTTTTAAAACCAACATTTCAAAAATATATTAGGTTTAATTTTTTTATAATATTCTGAAAGGAATAATTTTTATATGAATATGAAAAAATTGATTTTTTTTAAAAAAATCATTTCATTTAAGAAAATTTAAAAATTATTCTATTGTTTAAAGAAGTTAATAAACTAAAATCAAATAAATTATATTACAATTAATTAAATTTATTTATTTTTTAAAATTAATTTCATTTATAATTTTGTTATAAAATTCTTTAAATCTTTTTAAAAATTTCACTTCGTAAAACTGTTATTTTGTCTCACATGTGGGATTAATTTTAAAAAAATTTATGAAACATATGAAAATTTAATTTTAAAAAAATTATTCCATATTAATAATAATAATAATAATTAATATTATATAATATATTCAACTATTTTTTTTCAAAATAATTTATATATAATGTAAAAAATAAAATTAGTTCTTAAGGGTTAAACATGTTTATAGGGGGTTAAACTAAATGGTTAGGGTGTAAAATATCATAGAAAATTATCCTAAATGAATATTATGTATTTTTTTAGAATATATATTTTATAATATTTTATAATTACACATTTTAGATCCTTTCGGTAGGTGAAAGACGTAGGTACACTTTATTCTTTTTAAACATTCCATGTCTATCTTCTACCCTCTTATAAAAGGCCAACCCATCTCCTACCCTCTTCACACTTCCAATTTCATTTGGATTAGCCAATTAATACAAAAATATGTTCTTTAAATCCCTCCCCACATCCTAGATTCCTTATTATTATTATTAATCCCACCTAAAATGCTATTTGTATAACCTAAAGATGCTTTATGTAGAAGAGGTAAAATTATTAAACATGAGTTCTTGATTTATTTATTCTTTGAATCCAAAAAATTCATATTAAACTATGATTATGAAGAAAATTATCTTATATTTTATTATTTATATTCATAAAAAATAAGTGACACAATTTTCATCAATTGGAATCAAAACTATCAATCATGTGTACAACATAATATTTCTTCATCAACCGATGTATTCTATTCTCCATCACCACCTCTCATGGATGGATATAATGATAGATTTAATGTATATTTATTTTATTTACGATATAAACATACCTCTATAATTATAATATTACATCTACATTCATACCTCCCAACCCTTTGGAAAATAATAATGTCACCCATGTGTATCAAATACAATCACCTCACAAATCGAGGTGAACTATTTTTCTTTCCAATTTTTGTTGTATGTTAATAAGGATATATTAAATAAATATATATATATATATATTATTTCTATCATAATTATACTTAATTAAATATAAAATCAAGGGTGTGACGAAAAGCTGGGTTCCTCGATAGCGGCGTGTGAGGCGACTCGGCGACTGCACCAAATCCTAGCTTGTCTCTTGGATTTTTCGTAAGTTTCATCCATGGATAGATTTGATCCATAGTGGGAATTTGTTCCTCATGATACTCCTGCACATTTGGATGATGGATCTTCAAAAATTGATGCTGGCAATTATAAAACTCTGAATCGGGCGTTTCCTGTCTCCTTCCGCGATGCACTCCAAGGATTGGATCTGAGTGGCGCGAAGGAAAATATAACTCCAATCTTCAAAAAGCTTGATGGTGGTGGATTTATAGTGGATGCGGATCCGGATACACTATGACAAAGAGTGCATATGTGTATATAGTTGGTTCTTGGCCAATTTTCTTATAACTTGGGAGATCTACCTTGGCCTCTGATGGAACTCAAAACCAGAATATCGTATTGTTGGGAAATAGAAAGGTGGAAAATGGTTCCTATTGGAAAAGGTTACTATCACATGCTCTTCAACTCGTAAGAAGATCTCGAACAGGTCTATAAATGTGGTAACATCTAACTTAAACCTGGTTTTCTTAAAATTTCAGACTGGGATGTCTCATTTAACCCACACACACACCGAAATTCTATGGCCCAAGTATGGGTGAGACTCCATGGACTGAATTGGTTCAATTGGCATCAAAAAATCTTAAATGATGTGGCTTCATGTATTGTAATTCCTATCAAGATTTATCATAGAACCTTAAATGGCGACCTAGGACTATTTTATAGAATCATCGTGGAAGTGAACCTTTCCCTAGAACTCTTATATGTTATTAACTTCAATGCCCCTGATTATAGAACTGAGATCAGAGTTGAATATGGGAAAAAACCTCCCTTTTGTGAGGTTTTCAAATTAATAGGGCATAAACTCACTAATTTAATAGTGGTTAGAAAGCAGGTTGTTCCTCCAATCACAAATTATTGGAAGGTGTTTAATCATAACAAGAAAGAAATGGGTTATCCTGATAAACCTGACCCCCCAAGGAAAAAGCAAGATATTTGGGTTAAGAAATCTAACTCCCCCCCTTGATGGAAAATCATGGGGGGAATTGTTGATGAGGAGGAATCCCTTCTCATGGAAAGAGAATTATCTACTTAAATTGAAGATATGGTTTCCGGATTCTTCCATCGATTTCAATCTCCTGGAATTATAGTGGACAACAAAAAACTCTCCACCGATATCCCTTTGCTGATTAATGAATATGTTCTATGTGAACCAGCTTGCATTGAGTTAGAGTGTCGAGAAAATGGGAGAATCAACCCTGATGCTACTTTGGAAGGATCAAGATCCTTGCTTGATCGACTGAATAATACATTGGGCCCCTAGATTGAGTCCCCATCCCTCAGATTGGAGGGATTTCTTGCTACTGATCCTGTTAACTTACAAGGTAATAAGGCTGAAAGCTCAGAACCAGGTAATTCGAAACACCTTCTACAAAAGGTTGATGAATATAGTTCTGACCCTACTTCTGGAATTTTTATTATGCCTATTTTTGTTGATCTTAGCAAACAATCACTTGAGGGTAATATTTCTGCTGATCCATCTTTACATTTTCATCCAGACATCATTGCACACATTTCTTCTAATAAGTCTATGATTATTTTTCCTCCAAATACTAATACTGCTATGGGAAAGTGCTCCCCTATGGTTAAACCTAAGGGCAGTCCCCCTGTCTTTACATATTTCATACTTGATGCACCCCCCTCTTCTGTTGTGGAGCAGGTTCATACCTCAAAGCAGAATTCCTTTGAAAATTATGGTTGTGCATCTGATACATCTATATCTGATGCCCCCCTCTACATTGAAAAAAAATTCTGTTCAGGCCTTACCTCCATAGCCACATGTTTTGGGATTAGCTTTGGATCAGTAACATCGAAGCATCATGTTTCCCTCAACTCTTAGAAATACCACTGTTTCAATTAAAATCTCAGATATTTCAAAAATTAGTTCTATTTATCCTAGCTCAAATGTCAAATCCTGTGACGATAAATCCAAATCTAATTCCTATAAAAATTTTAGGAGATATCAAGGGAAGAAAGGTTCTGGGAAACCCAAAAAAGGGGGATCTAACCCCAAACACAAATCAAAATGATTTTTTTCTTTTGGAATTGTGAATTTATTTCAAATAATGATACCACCACCTTTCTCAGGAGGTTTTTGACCACTCATAAACCCCATCTGTTTTCAATTTCTGAGCCTAAAGTCAACTTTAATATGAATCTCAGGAGGATAGGCTCTCTCAATTAGTGTTTCCTAGGTTCCAGTAAGAATGGTCTCCAGACTGACTCTATGTGGATTTTCTATCACAACTCTCTCTAAAACATCAACATTTTTAAAATCTCTGAACATAAATTTACCTGTGACTTCTCCTAGGATGGGCAACATACTTACTATACGATGATATATGCCAATAGTAGATATCAAGATAGAAGGTATCTTTGGAAAGACCTATTTGTTATGGCCAATTATATTCATGAACCTTAGATTATTTTGGGATACTTTAATGCCATTATTAATTCTTCTGAAAAAATGGGTCCCTCACATCTCTCTATATCTTCAAGATAATTTTTATCCTCCATTTAGGATTGAAATCTTGTTAAAGTTACTATCACTGGTACTAAATATACTTGGTATAGAAGGAATTATAATAAAACTGTTTCCAGTAAACATGATGGAGGCTCTTCCAACATGAAAGCTCTTGACATTTGGGACAATGTCTCTAGTATTACTCTTCCTCGGATTAACTCTGATCACCATACCATATTGGCTAGTTCCTTCATTAACAAGCATAAAACTATCTTTCCATTTAGATTCAATAATTCTAGGTCTATGGATTCCAACTGTGTGACCTTTATTATGAACATTTGGGATTCTATGAAACATCCACAGGACTCATTTTCCCGTATTTTCAAATTAAAAACCTTAAAGCATGCCCTCAAAGGTTGGTGTAAATATAGATGTTCACAAATGGAATTGGATATTTTGGCACTTGGAAAAGAGCTAAGCCAAATTCAAACACTAAATACAAACTCTGATTTTAATGTTGAACATCAAGATGAGGTTAATCTCTCTTTAAAACATAATTATTTTCTTTCATTCAAAGATAATATGTTTAAACAAATATTCAAACCCAAATAGCTTACTGATGGTGACAGAAATAATAAATTTTAGAACTCTCTAAAATTAGTTAGGAAAGACACTCTCCCTCTTACTAAACTTTAACACAATGATATGATTATTGACAATGAAGAGGCCATCTCAATCCATGTTGTCTGTTACTTTCATAACATTTTTAATGGTCCTGATATAAATGTAGATCTTAGATCAGATATTATACCTTTAATGGTTGATGAAAAAGATAATGAATATCTTTTAATTATTCCTCTGGATCATAAAATTAGAGACATGGTTTTTTGTCTAAAAACAGATAGTGCTCCTGGTCCAGATGGTTTCAACAATGGTTTCTTCCAAAAGCATTGGGATGTTATACATTTTGATGTTTTCAATTTGGTGAGGTCCTTTTTTACAATGGCTTTCTCCCTCATGGAATTAATGCTCAATTTATTAATTTAATTCCTAATGTTGATAATGCATCAGAGATTCATCAATTTCGACCTATTATCATGATAAACAGTCTTTTTAAGATTATTACTAAAATTATAGCTAACATGCTTGTTCCTATATGTAATAAAACTGTTTCATGGAATCAGTTTGGTTTCATTAAAGGAAGTTATATTCAATATTGTATTTGTCTCGCCTCTGAGTGTAACAATACATTAAAAAAGAGTACTAGGGAAGGTTGTGTTTCTATTAAACTCAATATAAGAAATGCTTTTGATAATATTGATTGGACTTTCATATTAAAAGTTTTAAAAAACTTTGGTTTCAATGAGACTTTTTTCAGGAGAATTAAAAAATTATTTCAATCTGCCTCTATCTCCATCTTGATCAATGGAACCCCTCATAGATATTTCAAATTCACTAAAGGTGTTAGGCAGGTAGACCCTCTTTCTGCCATCCTCTTTTTCATTTCTGAAGATTACTTCAGCAGGCTCCTTACTACTCTCGTTGATCAAAATAAGCTCAAGCCTCTCTAGGCTGCCATAAACCTTAATGTACCCACTCACCTTATATATGTAAATGATATTATCTTTTTTATTAAAGCGGATCAAATAAATATTCAAGTCCTCAAGCAAGCTATTGGTCATTATGAGGATATCTCAGGTCAAGCCATTTCTTGGAACAAATCTCATATTTTCTTTGGAAATAACTTCTCCGCTTGAAGAAAATATATTATTACTAATAATCTTGGTATTAAAGAAGGTTTGTTCCCTTTCACTTATCTGGGTGTTCCGATATTTTGAGGGAGACCTAAATTTAGATTCTTCTCTAATATAATTGATCAAATTATTAATCAACTCTCTACTTGGAAGGGAAAATCCCTTTCCATGTCTGGTATAATTTTCCATGTCAAATCAACCATCGTCTCTAAAATGGTCTGTTCTCTCATGATTTATAAGTGGATGATAGGTACCTTTAAGAAAATTAATACCATTATAAAAAATTTCATTTGGATGAGAAGTATTTTTGAAACGAAACTTGTTAATATTCCTTGGATGACCTGCTATAAACCTCTTGACAAAGGAGGTATTGGTATTAAAAATTTAAAATTGTTTAATGATGCCCTTCAAGCAAGACACACATGGAATTTAATCAGCACTACCTATAAGGCTACTGATTTTCAAAAACATAGATTCCTTAATAATCTTTTGAAGGGGAATTTTAATTTCATCAATTCCTTGATTTGGGCATCCATCAAGAACTCTTATCATAAGATTATGGAAAACTCAAGATGGATGGTTAGGATTGATTCTTGCATCAATTTATGGATTGATAATTCGACTGGTACCCCCTTGATAACTATGTTACCTCCGAATAATACCCCTAAGGATACTAATCACTCTATCAAAGATGTTCTACAACTTCATAGGCAATATATTCCTGAAAACATAACCAAAATCATTAACAAGTACCCCTTTTTCTAATTCTATGGATTTCCATGTTTAGGAACCCACTCCAAATGTCATTTGTGATTCAAATTTATTTTAAAATCATAATTTCTCTAGAGAAGACTCCAATTTGTAGTGGGTGATCTCTTTTAATAATCCTTGGATCAAGCCTTCAAAGATCACTCTAATTTGGCATATCGCACATTATAGATTACCCACTGAAGTTGGTCCGCAAAATTTTGGCATTAAACTCTGTTCTAAATGCCAACTATGAAATCAACACAGGGAGGATTATGATCATCATTTCATGTCATATTCTACGGCCTCTGCTTTATGGAATTAAATTTTTGACTTATTTATCTGCAGATGCCCACTTCTGACTCAATCGGTATGCTTTTGAAAAAGTGTATCATCCATGAAGCCTCACATCAAATTAAAAACATATTTATTCTGGATTTTGTGGACCTCTTACATGAGATATGGTACATTAGAAATGATATTATTTATAATAAACACTCATTAAGTCTCAATGAAGGAAAATATCGAATTCTCATAGCGATTCAATAGGCTGTTTCAATCCAAAAAGACTACTGCAAAAATTCTGTTGGTGATTTGGAGATTCTTCGCCATATTCATGTTACAAGTATTTATCCTCAGCCTAGACGTACCTTTGAAGTATTCTGGAAATCCCTGATGATAGGGTGGATAAAAGTGAATGTGGATGGTGCCTCAAAGAGAAATACTGGTCCTGTCAGCTGTGGAACGATTTATAGAGACTCTTCTGGTCAGTGCCATGGATGTCTCTACAGGGGATGTGGTTTTGCTTCATCTTTTGAAGTGGAAATGTTAGGGGTTATCCATGTTGTTGATTTTTCTCTCCAAAGAGGATGGGGAAATATTTCGATTGAAAGTGATTCTACCACCATTGTCCAAGCTATTTGGAATGGTGTGAATCATCTAGCCTGGCCGCTTACCACTCTTTGGAAGAATTTCATGAATTAGCTTCATGGGATTGACTACATTACTACTCATGACTTCCGTGAAGCAAATGCGATTGTCAATTCCTTTGCTAACAAAGGTGTTCACCAGAACATGACTTGGATGGATGCCCTACCGGCTGATTTTTTTTCATCTTTTTGATAGAGATTGTAAGAAAATCCCATCTTTTCATCTTTTGTAACTTTTTTTCTTTATTAATCAATAAATTCTGCTTTGGTTTTTGACCAAGGCACAACCATCTTTAAAAAAAAAATACTTAATTAAATATGATATCTTATGTACCTTATTATTTTCCATTCTATGGGGGATATGATAACGTAACACATGTGTATATAGGACTACCGAATCATGAAGAAATACTATTAATTTTTTTCACTTACACATTACAATGAAGTTAAAAAGGATGTTTTTAGTGAATTTAATATATATATATATCACAATATAATTATTCTAAAATTATGATATGATATTTAACTTATTTCCATTCTCTGAGAAAATAAAAATAGTGTTCGTACGTTAATACGACCTACGGTCTCAGTGACCAATGTACTTCATTTTCTACCTATAACTTTTACTAACTTCTATAAATATATTTATACTTAATATATATTATATGTGTTTAATTTATAAAATTTTGGAGATTATTTTACCTGTATCATAGAAATATTACTGAAAATATGAAATCAAAACATACATGAAAAACAAAGATGTTATTACCAGAAACGTGATTTTAACAAGGAATTGTTAATAAATATGTAATAAAAGATCATTAATAAATAATATTTTCTATAATATTTATAATTAAGGATATGTAAAATTATTATGTCCAACCTATATTTATTAAAAATTATGATAGAACATGTTCTATGTAAGTCATAACTTAAGGTAAGGGATTTTTGTCTCAAATTGCATTTTTTGGGACATAAGTTATGTTATGAACCAATTTTTTTATGAGTGGTTTGTAATACCCATTTTACATGTTATATAATTAATATAATTATTTTAATAATATTGAAATTTTCCTTTAATGATATTCATTAATGAGGCTTATGATTCCAAATTTATCAATGTGGTAATGGTTTTATGTTACGATCCCATTGTTTATCAGGATATTTTATGATTAATTTATAATGATGAAATATTATGATCTACCTATAAAGAAACACATGTATTTTACTCTCCTATGTTTATTTATATAGGATAAAATTTTTTACTTCTTTTTCCTCTTTTAAATGATAAAATATTCTATTTGTTTTTAAATAAAATCGTCTTTATTTCTCTCTTCAGTTGAAAATATTTTTTCTTCAATATCCATGTATTATGAAAGTTAAAAAATGTTTTAAAATTCAATAAATTATTAATTAAAGAAATTATTACTACTTCTTTACTTTTTAAAATGTTTTTTAGAAGTAATAAACATATTATTTTCTTAATAGTACCCTTTTGGATTTTATCTATATTGAAAGAGAAATCATTGTTTTATCATATACAACATTAATGTAATCTACCACTGTCATGTCATTTATTTTATTTTAATATTCCACTATAAGTATCCATGAATATTTTCATAGAGAATTATTTCATCAATATTTGTAAAATTTATAAATTCAAAAATCATATGGTGTAAGAATGGTTATTTTCCTCAAGAAGTGTTCCATGTGATATATCCCTAAAAATCATTTTTTATCCTAGATGACATCATTTTATGTTGATTAATTTTTTTGGGATATGATCGATATATAGAGTATTTTTTATTTATATGGTTGTTTTTATTTTTAAAATGACACTATATTTATGAAACCCATTTCTTTTCCATGGTTTTATCTATAACGTAATGTTATATGTAACCCATTTCAATTCATAGATTACGATATGATTAATTTTTTATGAATTTTTTTCTTCTAATGGGTTATGATTTGATAATTTTTTTGATCATGTGGTACACATATGTATGATATTAATTATGTGATAGGTGGGACCTATATCCCCCTCTAATTCATTAGGTACATCTTTTATCTAATGAAATAGAAATGGAAAACAAGATGATGGGTTTAATCCGTAATAGGAAACATTTTGGTAGGTCTAGTTCAATATTTTTAATGGTATTGATAGTTAACCAAAAAATGGAAAGTGATTATATAGCAATGTTGGTTCCAAATTTTTTTGACATGATCTTATGGTTCATAAATTATAATTATTTCACACTCTAAATAACAGTGTCCTTTGGGATGATAATATTTTATGCCATGACACATGTATGTGTTATGTGATAGGTTGGGTATAAAATTTTTATGTTTTTTTCATGGTATCATAACTTTGTGATTATATTATTAATTCATGTGATCAAATAATTTTATCTCCCATGTTTACCATTACTGAGAAATTTTATCTCACCATTTCGTAAGTTTTCTTTTCCTAGTTTTTGAAGAAAGGTTCTATGTATGATATGTATATGAAGAGTAAAAAAGTGGGATGATATTTATGTGATATTTTGAGGATAATTCAATAAATTAGAAGTCTATGTACATAGTATCCAATGACAAAAACTCATTATGGTACTTGGGAATGATTCTTTGGAATGTGTTTCATATTCAACAAAAAGGTGTGATATTTATCCATAAAACATCTCAATTTTTATAGTTAGATTCATTGTATGGTTTAGCTAACCTTTTTAAACAATGATGATAAATTTTTATTGAGAAAAATTATTATAATAGTATATATAAAATGATGTCATAAATTATGGTAAGTAATGTAGTGTGGTTTTCATAGAAATACATATTTATCTAGATTATATAGGTGGGATTGGTTTTGGATCCAATGTTCCTAGGGATAATAACTATGAAAATTTAATCTCAAGCTTGAGTCTAGTATTACCTATTACATGGAATCATGCTATACTATGAACCTAGTTTTCCACTCTTGGGGGATATTTTTGAGAAATTCAAAAAATATTTTAGAACCATCATGAAATTTTTAATAATGATAGTGAATGACCTTGGTTATGACTATGGTTTCATAGATAGAAAATTAGGTTCTGTAATTTTATATTCTATAAATTTTTTATGATTATTTGGCTTATCACTTTGATTATTTTTTCTCATACTATGCCTTTGGTTTTAGTCAATGGTGAGAACCAGAAGGGACTATGTAAATATTTAATGTGGTTGAAAATATATTGATGAGAAACCAAATATAAAAATAAATAGAGTGAAGGATATTGTGATTGTGCCTAAGCAATTTCCAAAATATATGATTAAAAACATTCACCTTAACTAACTCACGATCTCACCAAAGAAGTGAATTATAGAGTTCACAGATATCTTGGGTAGTGTAGTCCATAAAGGAAAGAAGATCTAGTTTTCTATATGTAGAGAATGTGGGAAGAATAACTCTATGGAATGTTTTATAGGAAGGAAAATACTATTTATGTGATTTGAAGAAGGAAACAAAGTATGAAATTTCATAGGAAAAAAGAAACGTTTAGTTAATTCAATGGAAGATAATAATGGTTTCTATAATGAATCATCAATGGTTTAATGTCATAAATGTGGAAAGTGTAGTAATTATATTAATAAATGTACTAGGTGGAATTATAAATAATAGGATCATCAATGTGGTAAAAGTAGTTCTTTTATTTTTTATGATGAATAGACTTGAAAAGAAGGAATATGAAAGGAAAGTGGTATAACTGAATAATATGATGAATCATAGTTAATTATTTTATAATTAAGTGCAATGATTACTGAATATATGTATTGGGATTCAATAATTGTGTTTTAGAAGTATTTTTACCAATTTTATTTTAGTTATAACAATCATGATTCATATAAGGACTATGTTATTTTAGGAAAAATATATGTATTCATTTTTGATGAACACAAGAGTTTTTTACACCATCATGGTTTTATGTGTTAATGGCTAATAATAAGTTAAAATTCATAATCACACATCTTGAGGTTTTATGAGATGATATTTTATCATGAATAATAAAATTTTGGAATCCATTAATAGGAATACAGCAATATGGTTTTATATATGTTTAATGAAACATTTAATTGAGGAGTAATGCCTTTACAATTTTTGGACCTCGGATTAAAGTTATTTATTACCTTTAGGGTTTATCTTATTTTTTATTTTGATGTAATTATGATTTATAATAATTTAGATATTTATTAAGAATAATATTAACATAGTTCTGGAAAAATGAATAACCCACATGTTGTGTGAAAACCTGTCATATCTGGAAAAGGCTGCAGGGCATGAACCAACAATGGAAGGATGAAAAGGGTATAATGCCTACCACTGGACTATAAGAAATAGTATTTCAAATGTGAAAAAATGAAGATATATATATTTATACTAATATTTATTTGTACATGGTATATTATTAAAGTTAAAGTTGAGAGATGAATGTCTAAGGGGATTGCACAACCATTATCCATAAAATAATAGAAATAGGGAAAACTCTCATTGGACTTTGTTGTTGGAGTACCCAATAAATTTAAATAGAATAATGGTATATCGGTTGTAGTTGATATCATAATAATGTAACCACCACTCATTTATATTAGACAATATTTCTCTCTAGATGAGCTTATATATATATATATTTCAAAAGTTGTACGGTTCCATGAAGTACCACATTCAATTGTATATGACAGAGATAAGTGGTTTACATCAATATTTTGGGGAATTCATTTGAATGAAATTGATATATATTTTAGTTCTATAATCTGTATCATATTAAGATAGATGGTTAGTCTAATATAACTATTCAAACCCTAAAGGATATATTGAGATGTTGTTGTAAGAATTATAAAGTTGGTTAGAATGAACATATTCCTCTAGTTAAGTCTTCTTACAAGAATATATATTTCATTAAATCATTTATATGGATTCATATAAATCCATATATTGAAATAACTATAGAACTCCAACATATGGGGATGATGTTCGAAAATCTTTGATAGAAAAGTTAGAGTAATAATAATTTAGAGTATATTGAATTTGAAGATGGTGAAATTTCTATGAATTTATCCATGAATGAATGAATAGAATGCTAATGACTATTTAAATAGGTCCCTTGGTAATTATTGATCATATCGGGATGGTAACTTATTGTTTTGTGCATCTACTAAACCTCTCTCTAGTTCACAATATGATTTATGTATCGACTCTAAGGAAGTACATATCTAAACCATCAAATTTAGTAAACTCAAAGGACGTACTACTTGGGGATGATCCTTGTTGTCCGTAATAATTTATATATATTCTATATGTTACTGAAAAAGTTTAACAAAATAAGACCACTCACCTAATTAATGTTTTTCTGTGAATCTGCAAGATTAAATAAGCAATGTGGGAATTTAAGGATGTAATTAGGGAAAATTAGTCTATTTTTTTTAAATGTGTTATAATTTTGTGGGTGAAATTACGTTTAAGTTGTATAATATTACACCTTTTGGTTTTTTGTTTTCTCTTGAATATATTTAATTTCATTGATAACATATAGTACATGCAACACCAAGTTTTATCATGTTGCAAGATACCATTTATATTAATATTTTAAATGGCTTTTTAGACCAAGATGTTAATAATTATGGTATGAATTGGAATAAGATAATTTTAAATATAAGTATAATGGCATTATATAAAAAAATTTATAAAAAAAATATTTTTTTGTTAAATTTTGTATTTGTTTTGAAAAAAAAATTTACTCAAAAAAATGATGCATTTTGTGAACAAATATATTTTTTAAATTTGATTCATTTTATTTGAAAATATAAAATTTCATTTCTGAAAACTATAAGTCAAAATTATCTCGTGGTGAATTTTGATAATTTATTTAAATAATTTGTTTTTTCAGTGAATAGTGAACAATAATGTTTTTATTAAAATACTTCCATTTCATTTATTGAATTTACAAAGTCACCAATTTTTTCAAAAAGTTTTAAAATGTAAAATAGATTAAATATATTATAATTAATTAAATTTAAGTAATTATAAACAATGTATTGTTTTATTTTTATATGAAAAATTTTTAAACATCAAAAAAGTTTCACTTTGGAAAACCACATTTTCACCCCGTCAATGAGATTAATTTTAAACTAAAATTTTCCACATTAGGGTATGTAATTTTGGAAAATGGATTCCATATTTTTAATGATAATAATAAGTAATAAATAATAGGTTTGACATAATTTTCCATCAAAATAAATTGTAAAACACTAAAAATAAATGAAGGTGGCTACGGTTAAAACAGGTTTTCCTAGGGGGTTAAACTAAATATTTATGAGATAAAATGATCTAGAAACTAGTAAAAAACTAATTATATGGAAACATTTTGACCATATCACATCTCATGTTCGATAATGACACATTTTTTATCCTTTTACATTTGATAAAAGTTGGTGTACTTTTTTCTTTTAAAAATAACTTATAGGTCCTATCCCCAACATAGAAAATGACACTCCCCATAGACCCCTATTCACAGATAAAAAACCCTTTGGTTTGAATAATTCCTAACAAAATATCCTATTTAATTACCTCCTGACATCCTAGAGTCCTTATTTTTATTAGGAAGCTATCCTAATAATTATTTATGTATAAACCTAAAGAGGCTCTCTAAAGAATAGGAAAAATTATTAAACATGTATTTTGTTTAATTTATTCTTCCATAACCTTTTAATATTCCAAAATAAATCATATATAATAATATATATAATATATAATTATATTTTCTTATGTTAATATAATAACGTATATCCACCCCAGCTTTAATCAAAAAAGAATGTAAACTGTTGATTGAGTGTTAGGTGGACTATGACCTCACGAACCGATGTAATTTTTATTCCAACACCACATCTCTTGAAGACATAAAATGATGATGTTAAAGTATATATATTATATTGATGAAATATATAGAACTTTATAATTATAATATCACACCTACCTTCTTACATACCAAACCATTGGAAAACTGTAATGTAGATCGTGTGTATGTCATACGAACACCTCATGAATTGATGTGATATATTTTCAGTTAAATCATACATAGAAAGAAATAAGGTCAGATAAAATGAATTTATATATATATATATATATATGTGATATTAGTATCATATTTATACTTCTTGAATTATGATTTCACATAGACTATATTACATTATAGTTTGTGGGGTATACAATAACATCACCTATGTCTGTTGAAGACAACCACCTCAAAAAGTGAAGTGATTTTATTTTAACATATACATTAATCTTGAGGTAATAAGGCTGGATTTAATGAATATTTTTTATAGATAAAATTTAATTTACTATTTAAAGGTTATATATTATTTTCCTTCATTTCATTCCATTCACCGATAAAATAGAAAAAACAGTCTTGCATATGTACCGTCAAATATCTATATGAGTAGTGTATTTCATTTTCTATATCAAACATCTATGGATTAATAAAAATATATTTGTACTGAATATATATGAAATTTATGTCATGTTTAAAATACTATAGATTATTAATCTATGATCAATGTAATATGACCAAAAATATCAAATAAAAAAATTAAATGGAAGACATAGTTTTTATTACCTAAAAAATGATTTAATCAATAAATTAATAATAATTGAGTAATAAGAGGTCATAATTAAATAATTTATTATAGTATATATATTATTACGGGTTTTAATATATTAATAATAAACATATATTTATAATATATGAGGTTCCAACATGTTTGAAGGATGTCGACACTTTCAGGAAGGGAATTTTGTTTCAAATTGCACTTTTTTAATTAGGTTTTGTTATTAACCTATATTATTTTATGATGTATATATACTCTCCCTTCGAAATTTTATATAATTAATATCCTTATTTTAGTGATATCGAATGTTAAATTTTCTTTTATTATTTAATGTTTCTTATGATTCAAAATATATCAATGTCTAAATGTATTATGATACAAATATTATTTTTTATCAGGATTTCATATGATTAAGTTTCCAATTATTAAATATTATGATCTTCCTCAAAAGAAACTAAACTATTTTTTATCCTTTATTAAATTTTTATGGATAAATTTTTTCCTTCATTTTATTCTCTTATAGGATAAAAGAGACAAAAATAGTGTTTTAAAAAAAATGTGATTTTCAATGAAAGTTTATTTTCCACTAGAGATGTTCCAGGTAATTTTTTTTTGAAAATAATTTTCTATATAAGATAAAATAATGTGATATTACATAATTATAACTGGTAATATGATCCAATGATACCATTAGTATCGTTTCACTTGATGGGTTATTTTTATGATGGAAAAAATTATATGAATTCCATTCCTTTAAAATGGGTTATGATATGATAAAATATATTCTGAAACCCATTTTTTTTCATGGATTCTAATATGATGAATGCTTTATAAAGCTGATTTATTTTCAAGGTTTTTGGAGTGCTGAATTTTTTATGATATTATGTAACACATAGGTATAATATTCATTATTTGATTAATCGAACTAATATCTCCCTCCTATTCAATGGAAATATATTTTTATCTCTTGAGTTGACAATGGGAAAAAAGACTATAGGATTGATCCACGTTGGTAAATGATCCAATAGGCTAGATATATAATGGGTAAAAAGTTATGGGGCCAGAGCCCCTATTATTATGGACTTGGCTGTTAAAAATTATAAATAAAAGGGTTTTTATAACTATTTTTGTGCCACAATGTTTTGAAATTAGTTTATGGTAAAAGAATTATGATGACTACACACTCTTAGGAATCGTGACATTCATAATGGTAATTTTTTATTCTATGCATCATGTTTATGATCATTGACCTGTCTTTTATGAACATTGTAAGTAATGTTCATAATTTCATTCCCTTATTATTGTCTTATTATTTCATATAATCATAGAAATATATATAAAATGTTTACCATTACTCTTAATATGATCCAACCCTTTCATATAGTTCATTTCCCAATGATAAGAATAATGGTTTTTATTAGTTTATGATTATGATGAGTACAAAAGGGGGAAGATATTTTTGGGAGATACAAAATATTTTTCATTAAATAAGATGTTTTAACCAAGTATCCATATGCAATAAACTAGACTGATCTTTGGGCATGTCTTTATGAAATATTTTGAATATTCACTTAAAACTATATGGTATTTATTTATAAAATTTTATGGTCATTATAAAGAAATTGATTTGGAAGAATCCCAAAATAACCTTCAACTACTCACTATATGATTACCATATCCTTATGTTGCGATCTATGTTCTAGTAATTTTTAGGCTTCCAACCATGTTGTGTTCAATGAAATTATGGTTTAAACTAAATTGCATCAGGATTTAATGTTGCGAAAAATTAATTTTATGTTATTTCGGATTTCATATTTTTTTAGTATTTTTTATTAAGTCTAATTTTTTAATTTTTTATCACATATAAAATATCTTAATTTTATATAAAATAATTAATGAATTTATAGTTTAATTGGGTTCTCATTGTTTTTTAAAAATACCTGATTTATAAATTTTTAACTACCCATATTAAAATATTTATTAGAATTTATAATCATATTTTTTTTAATTTAATAATTTTTTTAATGTATATTTTATTTCCAATAATTTATTTTTTATTTGTACATATATTTTAATTAAATATAATAATTAAATTAATCATTTATTATTTGAATTTGTAAAAAAATCTGTGTATATGATGTATATTTTAAATACAATATATTAATTATGTATATATATGATTTTAATTTTTCATTTAAATTAGTTTCATTTGAAAAGAAAAATGATTATTTTTAAAAACGACTAAAGTAGGTGCATTGGATTTTTCATTGTTTACTTACCAAAGGTGTATCTTCACATGAATTATTTCAATAAAATAAGACTCTATAAAATCAATTCACAATGACATGAAAACAAAAATAACCATAAAATTCATAATAGTGATGTTTTTTCATCCAAAATATCTAATGGAAAAAGGCCATTACACCAAGGATGTGATGTTTTTAGAAATTTTACAATTACTATGATGTGATATGTTTAGAATACCACCTCCCTAAATATTTAATCCCATCATTTTCAATTAGTTTTACTCATGGATAACATTTTATTCCTCCAATATTAACAATCATCTTTTTTTTGTGTATATATAAATTATCAACATCTCTCATATTGTATCTTTGGATATCTGGTTTTGCACAAATTAACTTCTTTTGAAACCCTTTTTTGGAGACCTTGTATGTTTTTATTGGACATAAAAGTATGTGTGTTATATTTAATTGTATGTATGTTCAATTATTTTTTATATGAATCTTATGTGTTGTTGTTATATTTTTGTTACTTAATTTAATTTGATGATTTTCACTAAAATATTCCTTATTTTTCTCTTTTATAATATGTATTATGTATTGTTTTGTGTTATTTCAGGGGTTACCATGATGAAAATATGATGTAGGTTATGGATTCTATTTCTACATTATATTGGATTCCTATAATATTATATTATATTGGATTTTCCTTAATGACCACTTTATGGTTTTTATTAAATTGTTTTCCATTTTATTTTTCTTTAATGATGGTCTCCCTAACAACTATATTAAATTTCTCTACCCAATTAATTTTAATGATTTAAACTATTAATTAATTTTAATAAAAATATTCATGTCTTAGAAAATAAATGTATTTTTGGCTTTCCTGAAATCAATCACAACGTTCAAACCACATTTTCACTATTTTGTGTACCATTCCAATCATAAGTGATAACAAATTATAGGGAAATTTTATCCGGACTGGAGGTGAAAACATTGAAGGAATGTTTCATATTACATACACTTCGTACATATGTAGAATAATTTTATTTGGGTTACCTATTAATCAATATATAACTTGTTAATTAACACTAGATAACTTATAATGTTATAAATATCAAAAGTGTTCATACTTGATCACATTAGTAGATGAGAAAATTTTTTCAATAGTATTTGCTTTAAAATTTTAATTTTTTTTATAAAACATTATTAAGGTATAAAATAATAAAAATATTAGTTTCAATATAGGATTCTTGAAAACTTCTTTAAAAATAAAGAATACAAAAAAATAAAGGATATTTATACATTAGTTTTTAAAAAAATGATTTTGAAATATCTTTAGACATCAGTTTTATCATATAACAGATATCAAAATAAAAAATAATGCATGATTATTTTATTATAAACTCTATATTTAATGATTCTAAAAAAATTATAAAACTTTCCACATCATTTCTTCCATTAACTCATTAAGTATAAGTGATTTTGATGTCAGTTCTCAGTAAAAACTGACATCGTTTTCCTCTATCATTCAAATAGGGTGTCGATTCATAAAATAATGATATGGATAGTTCTATGTTTTTTAAAAAATATAACAAAATACAACATATAAGAACATTTTAAATGTTTATCTCGTAAAAAAAATATTAAAACCCATCATAAATCAGAATAAACTGTCTAAATAAAAACCTTTTTTACATTATCAAAATAAATAAATATGTTAATAAATATTTAAATTAAACATTCCTAAAAAATTAAAAAAAAACATAAATGGTGTCAAATTATTATTCATTATACGATGATACATAATAGAAGAACTATAATAAAAATGAATTTTATAAAAATAAAAAACAGAAAATTTTCTTATAAAATCTATAAAATAATTCAAAACTAACCTATTGAAATTTTGTCCTCATACAATTTATGATAATATTTAACAATAATATTAGAACATAATAACAAAATTTCTTATTTCTTTTTTAATTATGTCACTATGGTTATAAAACATAAATTTTAAAATGAAAAATAACATATTTATTTATATAAGTGAAAATAATTATTAAATAAAAAAATTTATTTACCATTATGTTAAAATATATAATTCTATATGCATCCTCTATCCACTAGTTATCATCATTAAACATTTATAATTACCTTCATATTAATATATCATCTTAAATAAATGAATGACATAAATAATTAATATTAAAGAACTTATAAAATAGAATAAAACATTAGTTTTTATATGTTTTCTAAATTTTTTGTAAACTCCAGCTAATAAAGATAAATACATATATATTTTGATTTTTTGTGGAAAAAAATTGGCCTATGATACAATGATCACTATAATATAAATAGATAAAAATTAATTACATTATTTTGTATATCAATTAAGAATTACTTGATTCTTCTTAGTCATTATGGAATAGAAATAAACAATACCGAAAATCTATATTTTTTAATATATATCATATATATCTAAATATAAAATCATTATAAATATATTTCAGAGTTGTTTTAATTTATTTGAGATCCATAAAACCAAAAAATTTGTGCCCTTATTTTTAATTTTTAATGAGTGTAATTACTTAATTAAATATATAGAAAATTAAGTCACTTCAAGTCAAATTTATTTTATGAAACAAAATTTAAATATAAATCCAATTATATTGAAAGAAATACTCCACAAGTATGGTGATCTCTTCAAAATATCATGATACATGTTATAATTTTTGAATATTATCAATGCACTATCTCATTCCCATATATCAAACATCACTAAAAACTCATAAATATTATCCATGAATGAGGAGAACTAGGAAAATCTTATGGGGCCATCAGAAATATAAATGTATCGAAATTTATTAGTTCCTGAATCTTTTACCTCATTTTAAATAATTATTTTAATTTCATATAATCCTATATAAATTAATTATATGATAAAATTATATGTAATTTTTAATAAAATAACAACACATTTATAATACAACACTTATATCTTATGTCATCTGATGTAGATGGATGGTTGTCCAGAGTAAAAAAAAACTCACATAATCTTCAACTCAGGTAACCTCCTTTGTGGTTAATGACAGTATAATATTGGGATCAATAATATCATTTACGGTTACTTATACCTTACCCAGCTATATATGATAGTGATTTAGAAAATCCCAGAAAATATATATATATGTTATAATATTTACATTGGGTTCCCTATAATACAACTCATAGTTTAAGGTCGGGTCTAGATAATAAGGTAGAGGATATGAGCTGACGGGTTGTGACTGACTTTTCAGTTGTTCCGGCATAACTAATACAATTGATTTAAATTTATCACCCATGTAATGTTTTAGGTCCTGCACCGTATCTTTTAAGTAATTAAATTGTGTTCCCTAAATTTCTTTTTTTAACAACCAATGTAATATAAATTTCACTCAATTAATTTTTTATTTTAATTAATAATAAAATTTTGGGTTTTTTAATTCTCCCTCACTCTTTATCATTTTTCATACTAAGTGGTGGTAGATGGATGATAAAACTGGATCTCTTATGATCCACAACAAGACTCAGCTATTATTTCCAATTAAATTTTCTTCAATCATTTTCTCCTTCTATAAAGGATACAATTTCCATGATAAAGTTTGTGGGTAATCATAATGTAACTGGATCTCTTGTTCAGATATTTGACCAGCCTAGTAAATAAAAATAAAAAATATTTAATTGTGTAATATAAAATAAATTTTACATTATAATTTAATTATTATAATATTAATGTTTCATCGTGTTAGTTTATGGATTATTTTGTCCATGTCATTGCTTCTAAAACCCAATATTTGATCCATGGGATTTATTTATTTAACTTCCCAAAACATATTTTTTCAATTTTTTTTAAATATATCCTTCAAACCATTTCTAAATATAGATACATTTTATTAATTTCATTCATTTTCTAAATGTTTAATTTCATCTGTAATTGAATACATTATATATTAGTAATAAAAAATATATAAAATTAAAAGAATGAACTAAAAATAAATAAATTGAGATATTTTACTATGAAAGAATCCCAAAGTTACTCATTAATCACCATGTTGATGAACATCCAATCAGGATATAAAAAAATAAATCAATTAATGTGCTTACATGGTGATTTAACTCCTAAACTTCATTAAATTTGGACTAGGTGGGTTATTATTATCAAAAACATTAATATGTATCCTCTTTTATCTCTGGGAAAGTGAACTTTTCCATAATTTCATAATCAACTATCTATTAACTATAAAAATAACATTCAATAGAGATGAAGAAGGCTCCCCTCTACGAGGGTCACTAATATAATTATAAATAATTATTAAAAATTATAATTTATCATTTAGTAAGTAATTTAACTTTTAAAATTTAAATAATATGAAAAAAATACATATAACTAAAAGAATTTGACATTTCATATGTGTTTGTCATCTAAATTGAATAATGTAATGATATTTTATGTACCTTCATATTATTAGAAATGTTAATATCTACAAATAATGAAAACAAAAATATGTGATTAAAATAATAGTGTCACACTTGAGTATGTTTTAAAATAAAAATGTAGTCATGGACCATAATGGAAAATATGTAACTTCAAGAAATAAATAAAAACCTTCTTTCAAAAATATAGAAATGATCAATATTTATAAATTTACATATATAAATTACTAAAAAACGAATTTATTAAAAAAACATAATGATGTATGTATGGGTCCTAAATCAAAAAAAAATTAATTGAAACTGTTGACTAACAAATTTAACAGAAACAAATCATTAAAATATTCAATATATATATTTAATAATCCAAATTAAAAAATAGTGTTTTTTCATGTGGAAATATGAAAAATAAATAAATTATATATACATACAAAAGTAATTAGGATTGTAACATAGTGATTTACCATATCCAATAAACATGATCATTTTGTACAACGCGAACTATATCTACATTATAATCATTTTTTATCACCAAGAATGTACATAATGGATTATGAAACAACACATAAATTGATAACAACATAATATTCCTTATGACCAAAATTAATTAATATTAGTTGAAAAACGATAGACCATTGATAATTCAATGGTTCACTAACATAAAATGTATTATTTTCATGTGTCACCATGACAAATGGTTCCTCTTTGATACTAAATCATTTCAAATAAATGTGTGTAAATCCATAATCATCTTGATTTTCACTAATAATACTATCAAACCTGTCCCACATAAACACTATTACACAAAATTTGATATATTTAATTTCCTATATATATATACAAAAACTACAAAATATGTCATTTATGAAGAAAATAGTTATATATTTCTAACTAGAAAACTACAGTAATTTATTAATGACCATTACCCTTTGATATAGTGGTATTTTTCATTATTATTTTATTATAAAAAAATATTTTTTATACATGTAAAATGAATAATTATACCAATATGTAAATATTTTTATTTTCTCTTGAAGAATATTGACATTGAAAAAATGAAGGAAAAGAGATGCATATAGTGATATGAAAATGCTATGGTCTATGAGACATGCAGGTGTGGTGGAACATAAGATTTTATATGCTAAATGATGATGATTTTATGATGTATATAATGGCATGTGATTAAGGGAAAAGTTAAGAACCATTCTCAATACTTGAAAATGAAGAACTATGCTAATTTTTAGTGATAGTAGTTCTAAATCATCTTTACATATTCTTTAAGTCATTCAGGGAATCTCAAATTTATAATTTCACAACAAAGCAACAAACCATTAAGAGGATAGTCCAACAAATTAAAGTTTTATAATGAAATATTCATGATATGTAAGATTTTGGAAATCATGGCATAGATCCATCACATTTCATGTCATAAATTTCACTTACATGACAGTAAAATTTCAAACCTACCAAAAATGATTTTTTGGATGGGAATTTATGCCATGTCCCCTCTTAAATACCTCATGATGACCCATTATGATAGGAGATTCCTTAATGGGGACTTTGATGATGTCTCAATAATATTTAAATCCAATAAATATGAGGGTATTGTGATATTAATGGGGTTCAATTGGTCAGAGATGCAGTGGTCTATGACTAGTTATAGATTTTTTCCATGCATTAATTTTTGTTTATTTTATTCATTCTATGATGTCTCTCATCCCTTGAATCCAGTTTAATTCCTAGTCCATAGAGGGGTAGTTGTTATGAGTTATCTAAAAAGGGGTAGAGTTTACCAAAAACTGTGTTTGAGTTTTTAAATTTAATGTTTTATAACCTTGTCTCTTTCTTTCTCAAAATGGTTTAAATTGTTAAATACTATTTTAATTTATAATTCATTTGCACAAGGGTTATAATGATTTTATTTCAATTTCCAGGGTCAATGATTAATTTCCATATCCATATTTTTTTCCTTTTCTTTAATGTTTAAATAACATTCTATCAAAAAATCACATAAGTTTTTATCAATAGTTTTATCATCAAGGCTCTATTTAATCACAATAATAGTCCAATAAGGTTCTTGAATTAGAGATGTTTTTGGTGATATTTTTATGATATATATAACATTTTTTGTATCCAACTATGAAATCAATATTTTTCACCATGTTGTTATTTTATTTATATGACAATGTTTTTAAGGGAGATTATATTCTATTAAACCATTATATTCATTTTTTCAATTTTTTATAATGTTTATTCACTTGAAAAAGTAACAACATACCATATAAATTATCATTCTTTGATTCTATAACTGATAATATGTTCCTTGTTCTTCAAAAATTCAACATTTTTTAGGTCCCTTAACTTTATATTTAGGTACTTTTGTACATACATGAATTTCATTTATATTGAGAATTAACACATCATGGGAAAAAATTCTTTCTTGTATATATAAAATATTATAAAACCTGACAATCATGGAAATTTTAAATAATCAATCAATGGTGAATGTTACATATCAATATCATTTTTGGCTGTTTTGCTCCAGAAATCATCTTTCTCATCATTATATATTTTTTATTGAAAGATATGTGTGATAAAATTTTATAAAATACCAACAAAATAGGCCATCAACTATGTTGGATACTAAGGTATCGATTTTTTCCATATGTACATAGTCTCATTCTTAAATTTCTAGATTCACTTCCAAAGTAATATAATATTTTATCAAATCTTTTCCACAGTGTTGAATCAATAGGGTGAAAAAATTTTCCATTAGGGATGTGCTCACATGTATACTATCTTATTATTTCCCAACATTGGAATTTTAAAATAGACCTCTAAAATGAGAAATTATTAGAATATTACAAATTTATTTGGTGATAGATTTTTTGTTATTTCTCTAGAATTATTCAGAGTTGAATTTTCCATCCATCTTATTATTTGATTTCACAAATTCTGGAATCACTGAATATGATTAATATTCCTTCAAATTTAACAAATAATCACGGGGAAAAATGTATATTTTTATACCAAAATCTAATTGGGAATTATATTTTCATTACATCATAATTGGAATTTTGAATCCCATTTCCTTCTAGATCTAGCTACGTTAAAATTTCAAGAAATTTAGAGAAACCTTTATCACTCCACTTAACTATTTCTTTCATGATTGAGAATATTAGAAATTTAAATAACACTATAAATTTACTAAAACATAATAAAAGAGGTTTCTCAGAATCTCCAAAAAGTTGTTCAGAAATAGATGTTTTTGTATAGTTTCAATACCTATATCATGAAATACTTATTCAATAGGATAATTTATCTCAAACTAAATATTTTCATCCTCACTAGATGTTGAATTTTCAATTATTTCACAATAACAGATCAAACATATATAGTTATGATTAGAATCACAAAAATTGATATGACAATTTATTTAGCTATATTTTACCTTTCTTGTATCCAAACACTCCATGGATAGACAAAAAAATTAAATCATTCTTTAGAATAATTCATTTAGAAAATTCCAAAAAATCTTCAACTACATTTTTATATTTATCTATGGTTCTTCAAAAATTTAGAAAATTTGGATCCATTAATTACCTATGATCCTAATTTAGATTTTGAATATATTAATACATAATAACATTTAAAAATATATATAGATACACATTTAAATAAAAAATACTTTTAATAAAAAGAAATAAATTAACCATTTGAGGATAACTATTTGATCAAAAAATATATATACCAAGTGATCACAACATATCATTGAAATATTTAAGAATAAATAATAAAAAGGAGATGAACTAAAAAATATCAAATTCTAGATCAAACCACATAACATGATGAAATTCGATAAGATTAATCTAACACACTAAACAAAAAAGATAAATTTAAATTTAATATATGAAAAGGAAATATTATTTAACTAAATTTTTATATTTTTTAATTAATTACTCAAATAATGTAATCATATTGATTTTAATTTATTTATTTTTAATATATGTGTTTTATTTTAGAAAATTTAATTTAATTAATTATGAATACCAATAAATCAAAACATATGTTGTATTTTTGAATTTTATTGGAATTATTTTTCATTTTTTTATATTAATTAAAAATAAGAATTCATAATGAATTATATTATAAGAATATACTTCTTGGATTAATATTTGGGGAAATATTTCATATCATTATTATTATTATTAAAACAACATTTTTGAGTAACCCTACTATAAAATGGTGTATTCCTCCAATGGCCTGAAGGCCTTCATTTTTTATTGATTTTTGATAATCCACCTTTCAAGGGGTGAGATGGAACCATAACAAGCCTCAGAGGCATAAGTATTACATAGGCCGTAGGACATAGAGGAATTCATTGTTCATAGGCTTAAAAAATTACATACAACCCAAACTAACTACTTGGAACTTCTCCTCCCCTGCATCTTCATCGAGAAATTAGCTCTCCACATTTGCATGGATATTCAGCTAGGATTTCCCATGCATGCACAAGCTTGTCCTGATGGAAGGTTTCATACCCTCTAATTCTTTCAATCTATTTAGATTCTACTATGGTGAAAGCTTCATTATAATCCTCCTTCAGGAGCTTTTTCCTTATAGGTTATCTACTTTTTATCGTCACTTAAGGTTTCCTAAAGACCGTGAGGTGGCCTGAAGGCATGGGTGGCACGAAGGCATTGATGGACTTGGGGACCAAATCGGTGGCCCGAATTCCCAAACAGGGGAATAGTCATGGCTGCTACAGTGCCAAACAGTGCATGTTACAGTACTGTTACAGTTCCCACTACAGTATTGTTACAACCCTACTATAGTGTAAAGAAACTGAATTTTTGTGGAATATTTTTTCTTAAATACATGGGAATTTTTACGAGCCTGCGAAAATTGACGGTGCATGAATCTATGGCCCGGTGTGCTCGAAATCATTTTCAAAAGTTCGGTTCAGGTACGCTCAGTAAACATATGAGTGGGATTTTGTCACTTTGGAACAAGTTCTTGGAATTGAAATCTGAGGACACCATTGAACTAACAACACTGATATTCTCTTAAGAAGACTATCACCTCGATAACAGTGGGTCAAGATTAAAAGATATTTTTTTTTGGGTTTTTAGAGAATGAATTAAATAAAAAATAAAGCATGTGGATTTTTTTTGTGTTTTAAAACCTCCTAATGGAAGTTGGAGGTGGGACCACCACACCATAACCTCCCATGAGAGGTTATGGTGGTGGGGGCCACCCGAACCTAACCTCTCGTGAGAGGTTTCGACGTGCGGACCAAACAGGTCTAAACCCACCTATTAAATGAGAGGAGATGAAAACGTCTCAACCCCTCTCTTTAATGTAGATGAGCCTCTTGAGCTTCCTCCATATTAAAGTTGCCAACACACCCAATTAATGGGGCCAAATCCTCCCATTAATTTGAATGTGCCAACAAAGGTTTAGTTCTATTTTTTAAATCTTGCCAACGAAATAATAGATTTTATAATCTATTATTTGGAACATCTATTATTTTTTGGGAGAGGAGGGCTTGGGAGAAAAGGAGTTCTCCAATGAAGAACCTCATCTTCCAATAAAGAACAAAGAACGCATTATTCCAACAAAGAATTCCGGAAACGATCTTCTTCGAACTTATTACCCATACACCTACCAACGTGGAGCGTCTTCCACAACCAATGTGCGAGCTCTTGATTAGAAGTGTGTGGTAGAAGTGATTAACGATGACAACACCGCCTTTTTTCCCCTAACTCCGTCGATGAACGACAAACAAAGGTAGGGGTTGTTTTCTTTTATGTTCCATGTTCTTATTTTCATTCAAAATTAAGAACGAGGATATATTTCTTTTGATGGGTGAGTTGTTGTTCATAATTCTCCTACTTTGATGAACCGATTGTTATCACCCTAATAACGGAGGGTGAAAGACAAACTAACATGGCATGAATCCCTCCATCGATCTCTTTTGTGATATTTTCGGCATGTTGATGAATCAACGAGGCGACGAAGGTGGTGAAAACAAAGGCTGCGCTACCCAAGACCTCCAGGATCAGTGCAGCCCCCGCGGTGTCCTGCACCCTCACCTCGGGGAAATCTCCGTCGACCCGCCTGGGGCCCTGCCCGGTCGGTTGCCGGCCCACCCGGCCACCTGCTGTCCCACCTGGTGCCCTGCCCGACCACCCACGAGAATGCCTCCCGGCCCCCCGGCCACACGCCGGCCCACCTGGCACCCTGCCTGGCCGCCCGCTGGCCCACTTGGTACCCTGCCCGACCGCCTACGCGGCCGCCTCTCGGCCTGCTCAGCCGCCTCCCGTGCGCCCGAATGAAACCGGAGAGCCCTACATTCCCCTTGCTACCTGAGCCGCGGCCCCCCATCATGGCGTTCTGGCCGAACCAGCCAGGTCGTGCCCTCCGGGCCAAGCCGTGTCGGGCCGCACCCTCGCGACACTCCGGGCAGAACCGGCCCCAAGCCCTGGCCGAACCGTCCACACGGCATGCTAGGCTGGGCCGAGCAGGTGAGGGAGAACCTAACAGGCTGACCCACCCAATGGGTTGGGCCAGACCCAACAAGTCTAATTGGGTCGACCAGGACCAGATCAGCCCTGACTGGGTCAGACCAGGTTGGTCCGGGTGGGTCGGACCAGACCCGGTCCCACTACCAAACTTTTACTTTCTTTGGCCATATCTTTGGCACCAGATGACCATTTGACAATCCATTAGTGACACCGATATTCTTGAAATGCGGAGGTCCCTTTCTGTATACCCCATCGGAGTTTTGGGTATAGTTGAGATACAGTCAGGTTGGATCGAGCACAAATCCAACGTGGCCCCCGGGACCAAAAGGCTAATAACTCACAGACCGGGTGTCCGATTGATGCGCCGTATGTTGAGTTGAGACCTCTATGATGTGGCAGACCTTTGAGATACTTATTTGTGGAACTTACTGATAGTTGGAGTATCAGCCAGTACCTCATGGAGGGGATCCTCCCAGAGACTAGCGTGCGTAGTGCGGAGACCTAGTAGCTAGCTGAGACCTGATGACTGCTGACCGTTTTGACTCGAAGTGACTCTACTAGCCTAGTAGAGAGCTCCATGGTGTCATGGAAGACCAACATTGGGGAGCGCCTTGGTGTCGCGGTAGACTCATGGTACTCGATAGGAGGAGTACCTCAACAGGCTACAAGGGGGAGCACCTTGGTGTCGTTGCAAACCCACGGTGGGGAGCGCCTTGTTGATACACCAGACCCACGGTACTCGATAGGAGGAGTATCTCAACAGTCCAAGGTTAGTGGGAAGGGACTTGGTGTTGTGACAGGACCACTGTAATCGACATAGGAAGAGTTTCTCAGAAGCCATGGTTTCTATAATGTGAATAAAAATCATGGTTGAGTTGAGTCGGAAACTTTTGTGATTACCTCATGATTGAGATGGATTACTTGATAACTTAGGTATATGTATGGGAATATATCTAAGTGAGGTTATATATTGAATTAATACATTTTGGTTTATCCTTTTTGGATTTTGTGAGACCTTGAGGGTCTCAGGGTCCCTACTGAGTATCATTATACTCACTCCTACATAGGCTACGTCTGCACGTCATTGTGTTGGTTGCAGATGACGGACACCGCTAACTGCGGCTGAGAGTACCAGGATAGGACGGTACCTGGAGGTGGACTATACGACGTGTCAGTACATAGAGGAGACCGACAGACGTGGAGTGCTAAGGAGGATATCTGTACCTACCCTTCTGGTAGGATAAGTGGTGGATGATCCACAAGATTCTTTTCAACTTTTAGTTGTTTTGTCCTTTTCAGTTGTACTTGTATTTTATAGTTGGTCTTGTATTCCAGCCCCTTTAATTTTCAGCACTCTATTGTTATATAGTTTTACATAGTGTGTTTATCTAGCTGTGTGCTCTGTTGTGTGTGTTTACAGTTTTAAACGAAATGCCTTCCCAGTTTTGGGATTTACACCTTTACTGATTGTCGCCAGCCCCTGGCCTATGGAAGGTGGGGTTGGGGTTGTCACAGAATGGGCCTTAGGGGATGGGTCGTGACAAATTGGTATCAAATGAGTCAGTTCTACCATAGAACATAGGACTATGATCTTTTTAGTGAAGCAATAGATTTAAGGGTATTGAGTGTGGCTTTCAGTTCATGGAGTCATGTGTTGGTGCGGTGGCTGACATATCCATAGACCAGGAACTGACTACTGATTTCAAAATCAGTGCACAAAAACACTAATTGCGAGTGGGTTTTCAAAAGTTATCCTTATGTCGGCTCAACCAGGTCAGCTCACCAGGTTTAAATCATTGACCATGTCGCATCTGTTTCTTTCAGTATTCCTCCCTGCGGATGAACAGAGAGAGTCCTGAGAGTAGTACACATAGATAGCCCACCATGTTATGAGGCCTTAGTGCCGGTCCCTTTTCCAGCAGAGGCTACAGCGGTACTACTTCTCGTTGGGCCACCGATTCCACTAACTGAAGAAGAAGATGATGCACACCGCTTAAGTGCATTGCACGAGTTCCAACGCCAGAGGCCACCCATGTTTAGGGGAGATATGGAACCACAAGCATATAAGGATTCCCTGGTGGCAGTGGTGAGAGTTTTCCCACTAGTAGGGACACCAACCGACTTCATGGTGATTCTTGCTGCTGGCCTTCTATAGGTAGCAGCGGGAAGATGGTGGAGCCTGATGCTCTTGGTGCATAATGAGATTGCGCTTATCTAGGCAGAAATATAGAGCCTATTTCAGGCAGAGTTTGTTCCAGTGACTCTTCGCGATGTGCACATACAAGAGATACTTCATCTGCAGGAGGGTATCAGGACTATAGCTCAGTACTCAACGAGGTTCACCGACCTGTCATGCCATTCCAATGTTATGGTATGAGACCCAATCTTCATGGCGTGGACCATCGAATAGGGGCTTAGTCAAGAGATTTGGGCTTTGATGATCTCCCACAACATCCCAACGTAGGCAGGGGTGTTCGAGCAAGCCATCTTATTAGAGAGTTTACTAGATGAGAAGTCTCTAGCTGTGAGACACACCCTTAGTTGACATGCAGTAGATTCTTCAGCAGCTGGTAGGAGGCAGATGTCACCAAGGTCTAAGAGGACCAGACCCACAGGTGGACGACTTCATGACTCAAGATTAGTTGTGTGGGGAACTTAGGGTAGACACATACACTCCAGGAGAAGGTCTTTCTCATGTTGAGGGCATGGTCACATGGCTCATGAATGTCTAACTCGTCGTTTGGATGATCAACAGATGGTCAAAAGACCACCTAGGAAGAGACATAGATTCAATCGAGGCGGTCCGCTGGGAGCAGGTGGATGTGGCATAGGAGATGGCCGTGTAGCTGGAGGTGGATGAAGTTTTGAGGTATAGTCTATGTCTACTCCACTTTAGCTGCAATTATTATAGACACAGGTGCCAGTAACCCTTTAATTTTCAATACCCTAATTCGGAGCTTAGAGATTCTGACGGAGCTTTTGGCATGATCCTTACTGCTAGAGACTCTTACAGGAGTAGAATCGAAGATTACACATTGGTGCCGGCAGTGTGAGCTTACTCTAGGAGGCGAGAGCTTCAGGTGGGATCTCCTAGTAGTGGCGTAGATGACTTATGCCATCATCTTGGGTATGGAATGGTAATCTACATTTCATGCCCAGATCGACTATATTAGGAGCAATGTGTGGTGTTTCCACATAGATGGGACCAGGTTCACCTTCACTGGTGAGAAGGGAGCCTTTGCAATGTAGCAAAGACTTACTCAGAGGAGGGTGCAGCCAATCACTCATCAGTTGGCCTTTCTTACCCTTGGAGCAGTTGATGTGGAGAGTCTGACTTATCCTGTAGTGGTGGACTAGTACGCGGATGTTTTCACTGATGATGTCCCAGGTCTACCTCTCATAGAGAGGTTGACTTCTACATTGACCATTACCCCAGGATGGCATATATATCTACACGAGCATATCAGATGGATCCTGGTGTGATTCGTGAGCTGCGGGTACAGCTCGAGGACTTGTAAGGGAATGGATTCATCCGACCTACTGTTTCTCCCTGGGTATCCTGGATTCTTTTCGCCAAGAATGAGGATGAGAGCTTGTTGCTTTTTTTCGACTAACATCGCCTGAACTAGGTGACCGTGAAGAAAAATTACCCAATCCCGAGGATTGAAACCTTCTTTGATCAGCTGATGGGAGAACGGTGGTTCTTGAAGATAGACCTTAGATCAGGCTATCACTAGATCAGAGTTCGAGACAAGGATGTGCAGAAGACGACCTTCAGATGTAGGTATGACCACTACAAGCTCTTGGTTATTCCATTCAGCGTAACCAACTCTCCATAAGTGTTCATGGGACTCAAAAACACGATCTTCCAGCCATACCTTGATCGCTTTGTCTTAGTCTTCATCGATGACATTATGATCTACTCGACTACTGAGGGGAAGAATGCCTACCACTTGCAGGTAGTTCTGGACACACTCTGAGAGCACCATCTATATGGAATTCTCTCAAAGTGCTAGTTTTAGATCCGATAGGTTCACTTTTTGGGACATGTCATCTTGGAGGCTGGAGTTGTAGTAGATCCAGCGAAGATTGAGGCGGTACTTCCTTGGAATCCACCTAGGAGTGTAACAAAGGTAGAAAGTTTCCTGGGATTGGTTTTTTACTACTGGAGGTTCGTGCCATATTTCTCCAGAGTTGCAGCACCACTATCAGCCTTGACAATGAAGGGGAAACCCGTCATGTGGTCAGAGATATGACAACAGAGCTTTCAAGAGATGAGATAGAGGCTGATTAGTGCCCCCCATCCCCATGCCTCCAATGGAAGTCGTAGGGTATGCAGTCTACTATGATGCAACAAGGACCAGACTTGAGAGTTTCCTGATGCAGGAGTGAGTAGTGATTGTGTATCGTTGTCGGGAGCTAAGACAACAAGAGTATAACTATGATACCTATGACCTGGTGTTAGTAGTAGTGGTCTTTTCCATGAAGATGTGGTGACACTATTTGATGGGCGACCATCTTACTGTATACTCTGATCACAAGAGTCTCAGCTATGTCTTCTCTCAAAAGGACCTGAACATGAGACAGCAGCGATGGCTTGAGTTCCTCCAGGACTACTACTTTGATAATCTATAATCCTAGAAAGGGGAATGTTGTAGTAGATGCACTTAGTAGGAGATCTAGTATACAGCTGCTAGGTGAGGCGGTAGAGTAGTTGGCCGCTTTGTAGATATCCTTTGTGGATAATGATGGAGCAGCATTCCTATAGTACCTTACAGTCACTCCCCCACTTCTTTAGCGATTCATGGAGGCATAGCCTGAAGACGCTAACTGCGAGACACGACGTGCTCAGATATCCACAGGGCATGCACCAGATGGATTTTCTGAAGGTGGGTAGAACGTCATCCTCTTTAGAGGATGTACTATGGTACCAGTGTCACATTAGGAGAAAGTGTTGAGGGAGTTCCACACATCCCCTTTATCGGTACATCTAGGAGTGGCGAAGACGTACCAAGACCTTCGACTACAGCACTAGTGGATAGGTATGAATAAGGCAGTAGCGAAGTTCGTCTCTCGATGCCTCACTTGTCAGCAAGTGAAGGCGGAGAACCAGGTACCAGAAAGCTTGGTTCAACCTTTTAGAGGTCCCAGAGTGGAAGTGGGATGGGATATCCATGGAATTTTTGACATGAATTCCACTTATTTCCAGGGGTCACGACACAATTTGGGTGATTATCGAACGACTCACCAAGTTGACCTACTTCTTACCGATCAGAGAGCAGGGTTCAGTAGAGAGCTTGGGACACCTCAATGTGCAAGATATTGTGTGGCTATATGGAGTACCTTCATCTATTATCTTCGATCATGATGCACAATTTAATTCACAGATTTGGAAGGGGTTACAGGAGGACTTCGGGACACAGCTTCGTCTGAGCACCGCCTTTCATCCATAGACAAATGGCCATACTGAGCAGACCATTTAGACCCTTGAGTATATGTTGTGTTCTTGTGTCCTCGACTTCAGTCGTAGCTGGTAGGATCACTTACCATTGGTGGAGTTGGAATACAACAATAGTTATCACTCCACCATAGGGATGGAACCTTTCGAGGTGTTGTACGGGGTAACTTGCAGATCACCCTTGTGCTGGACTAACCCTAGGGATTCAACACTAGTGGGAACAGAGATGGTACAAGCTACCACAGAGAAGGTACAGACCATCCAGGATCAGATGAAGACTGCACAAAGTAGACAAAAGTTGTATGCTGACAGGAGATGGAGACCTCTGGAGCTCATGGATGGTGACCACATCTTTCTACAGGTCTCACCTCAATGAGGTCTATAGAGATTTGGACATGGAAGAAAGTTATCTGTGAGGTTCATCAGACCTTTCCACATCCTCACCAGAGTTGTAGAGTTGGCTTACTACTTAGCTCTTCCACCTCAGTTGCACTGGGTGCACAACGTCTTCCACGTATCTCAGCTGGGGAGATATATGCATGACCCTTCTTACATCATCGACCATGGAGAGATGGATGTCAACAATGGGGCGCCTTTTATGGAGGTTCCAGTTGAGATTGAGGATTGACAGGAGCATGTCCTACATGGATGGGTGATACCTATGGTGCGCGTTCGATGGCAACACGAGAACCTCCAAAAGAGAACATGGGAGAGGGAGGCTCAAATGCATGCTTAGTACTCCCACTTGTTCCCATTATTTCATTTGTAGCTTATAGGGATGTAAAGCACTGAGGTGGGGAGAATTTAAATACACAGAATTTCTGTGGAGTTTTTTTTCATAAATACATGGGAATTTTTATGAGTCTGTGAAAATTAACGGTGCATGATTCCAAGGCCTGGTGTTCCCATAATCAACTTCTGATGTTTTTTTGGGTACATTCAGAAAATGTACGAGCATGATTTTATATCTTTTTAACCAGTTCTCAGAATAAAAATATGAGGAAACAATTGAACTCGTAGCGCCAATATTAGCTTAATAAGACTATCACCTCAATAGGAGTGGGTCAACATTAAAAGATAGTATTTGGGTTTTTAGAGAATGAATTAGATAAAAATAAAGTGTGTAGATTTTTTTTTGTGGGTTAAAACCTCCTCATGGAATTTGGATGTGGGACCACCACACCTTAACCTCCCATGAGAGGTTATGGTGGTGGGGCCCACCCGAAACTAACCTCCGATGAGAGGTTATAACGTGGGGACCACACATGACTAAACCCCCCTATTAAATGAGATGAGAGGAAAACCTCTCAACCCCCCTCTTTAATGTGGATGAGCCTCTTGAGCATCCTCCACATTAAAGTTGCCAACACACCCAATTAATGGGGGTAAATCCTCCCATTAATTTCAATATGAAAACAAATGATTAGTTTTATTTTTTAAATATTCCCAACGAAATAATAGATTTAATAATCTATTACTTGGCACATTTATTCTTTTTTGGGGAGAGGAGAGCTTGGGAGAGAAGGAGTTCTCCAACGAAGAACCTCATCTTCCAATGAAGAATGAAGAACGCGTTCTTCCAACGAAGAATGTTGGAAACTATTTTCTTTGAACTTCTTCCCCGCACAGCTACATATGTGGAGTTTCTTCCACAACTAACATGGGAGCTCGAGATTGGAAGTGTGCAGTGGACACGAAAAACAGTGACAACACCATCTTCTTTCCCACAACTCCGTCGAAAAATGACGAACAAAGGTAGGGTTTTTTCCTTTTATGTTCCATGTTCTTCTTTTCTTTCAAAATAAAGAACGAGGATATGTTTACTTTGACGGGTGAGTTGTTGTTCATCAATCTCCTACCTTGATGAACCAATTGTTTTCACCCTTATCATGGAGGGTGCGGCCCAAACTAACATGGCCCGACTCCCTCTGTCGATCTGTTTTGTGATATTCGTTGGCCTGGCGATGAAACAATGAGGTGAATAAGGTGGTGAAAACAAAGGTTGTGCTACCCGCGACCTCTGTGATCTGTACTATCCCCATGGATTCCTGCACCGCCACCTTAGGCCGAAACCAACCGGCCCGCCTGGGGCCCTGCCCAGCTGCCTGCTAGCTTGACCATGCATTGCCCGACCGCCGACCCTCCTGGTACCCTGCCCGGCCTGCCCGGCTGCCCGCCGGACCACCTGGCACCATGCCCGGCTGCCTACTCGGCGGCCTCCCTTGCACTCTTCCAAACCCCACGTGCCCCGTGTCACCTAATCCACTGCCCCCTTGTGGCACACTGGTCAAACCAGCTCGGCCGTGCCCTCCGGGCTGAGCAGCGCCGGGCCGCACCCTCGTGGCGTTCTGGGCCAGACCGACCCCGAGCCAGGGCCTTACCGCCCACTCGGCCAACTGGGCTGGGCCCAACGGGTGGGGGAGAACCTAATAGGACGACCCACCCAATGGGTCAGAACAAACCTAATAGGTCTAATGGGTTCGACCCAGACCTGGTCAGCCTGGATGGGTCGGTCCGACCTAGTCGTACCAGACCCACACCCACTACTGACACATTACATTCTTTGGAAATATCTTTGGTACCATATTACCATTTGACGAACCGTCAATAGTGCCAGTATTCATGGAGCGCGGAAGTTCCTTTTGGTATACCCCACCAGAGTTTTGGGTATAGTTGAGATACAGTCAGGTTGGATCGAGCACGAATCCAAACGGGCCCCGAGGACCAAAAGGCTAATAACTCACAGACCGTGCATCCAATTGATGCGCTGTCTGTTGTGTTGAGAGCTCTATGAAATGGAAGACCTTTGAGATACTTTTTCGTGGTACTTCGTGACAGTTGGAGTATCAAATAGTAGTTCAATGAGCGGATCCTCTTAGAGACAAGCGTGTGTAGTGCAGAGACCAAGTAGTTGCCTGAGTCCAGATGATTGCTGATCATTTTGACTCGAAGTGACTCTACTAGACCTGCAGGGTGCACCATAGTGTCACAGAAGACCCATTGGGGGAGATCCTTGGTGTCACGGCTGACCCACGGTACTCGACAAGAGGAGTACCTCAGCACGTTATGAGAGGGAGCGCCTTGGTGATGCTGCAGACCCACATTGGGGAGCGCCTTGGTGACGTAGCAGACACACGGTACTCGATAGGAGGAGTACCTCAGCAGTACAAGGTTAGTGGGAAGCACCTTTTTGTCGTGGTAGGATCACTGTACTCGATAGAGGAGGTGTTCTCCATCATCCGTGGTTTCAATAATGTGAATAAAAATACGGGTTGAGTTGAGTCTGTAACTTTTGTGTTTACATCATGATTGAGATGGATTACCTGATAACTTATGTATATGTATGGTCATATACCTAAGTGAGGTTATATATTGAATTCAAACTTTTTTGTTTATCCTTGTTGAATTTTGTGAGACCTTGAGGGTCTTGGGGTCCCTACTAAGTATCGTTATACTCACCCACGCACGGGCTATGTCTGCACCACATTGTGTTGGTTATAGAGGACAAATAGCACTGATTGAGGATGAGAGTACCAGGACTGGACGGTACACGGAGGTGGACCATACGACGTGTCGGTACATGGAGGAGACCTAAAAACTTGAAGTGTAGAGGAGGATATCTGTACCTACGCATCAGGTAGGATCCATGGTGGACGTTTCAGGAGCTTATTTTCCCCTTTCAGTTGTTTTTTCCTTTTCAGTTGTACTTTTACTTTACAGTTGGGATTGTATTCTGGCGCCTTTACTTTTCAGCACTCTCTTGTTATATAGTTTTATTTAGTGTTTTGTATCTATCATTGTGCTCTGTTGTGTGTGTTTACAGTTATAAAGGCAATGCCTTCCCAGTTTCTAGATTTATGCCTTTGGTTCTAGTCGGCATCCCCTAGCCTATGGATGGCGGGATTGGGGTAGTCACGGCACGGGCCTCGGGGGATGGGTCGTGACATATAATACCCCAGAATTATGGCTCCACCTAAATTTGACCTCGGATCGCCTTGAAGCACTTACGGAGTCCTCACCAACTGTGATGTGGCTCATGTGCCTATACAATGGTGTATTATATTGGAGGTTCTCACTTATAATAACATTTAACCAAATATTAGAATTTCTATCATTCATCATAAACATATCAATAATATAGAATATTAAAAAATAAAAAATAGAAAAATAATTTAATATATTCAATTATAAAAAAATTAATATCATAAATAAATTATACTACAATAAAAAAATGATAATCACAATGGAATTTATACTCTAAAACTATTTATAATGACAATAATTTATTATTTAAAAATATCAATATAATTTTTTTTAAAAATACAATTTCATACTAACAAATAATAATTAAATATTCTAAAAATAAAAAATGAATATTTTATATACTACTTATAGAGATTGAGGATTAAAATATATAAAAGGGAGATCAAATATTGAAATTGATGAACATAATATTGTAAAAATACTATGTATAGTGAAGACTCATACACCACATGAATTAAGATTTCACATTATGGAGATTGGTTGTAAAAATGAATCTATTGAAGAGTTAGGAGGATTTAATAGAGAAGAAAAAAGGAGAAAATGAACAAAAAATGGATCAAACGAAGTAGATCAAAGAAGATGAAGCAGGGTTGACCATCATGCACCACAATTATTAGTGTTTATGTGAAATTAATGATTGATTAATGATGGGAAACCCATGTGGTTAATTTTTGAAATGTTTTTTGAAATAATTTTTTATTCAAACCGATATTAAAATGACATTAAAAAAGAGTTAGCATTATTTTTTCTAAAAACATATAATTTTATTTTCAAACATATAATTGATAAATTTTTTTTAAAAAAAAAGTATTAGTCATTTTTTATAATAAATAACATAAAATTTTGATAAATATAATTTTGAATTAATTTTGAATAATAAATTATTCCACAATGTAAATTAGGAATTCATTTAACAATGGATTTAATTTAAGCAACACTAAAAATAACTTTTCCTCTATTGTAACTTCATTTTTCAAAAAATGGATGATAAAATTTCCTTAAATAATCATATTTTTCTATTAGTGTCCATACTATTGGTGTAATTATCCCAATATATTCACAATCAAAAGTATTATTGTCCTAAATTAATATATCAAAATTATAATAATACTATTAGAATTAATTTTTATGATATAGTTGTAGGGACATGAGCACACTCCTTTTTATTATTCGTGATGCCAAATTTATATTCATCAATTAAAGACAATGAAAGGCATTTATCTACATTTCTCAATACTAGAATATATCCACGAGTTTATAGAATCTGGTGGAATACATTCCTTTAATACCAACATTTTTATATTTTCTATTTTCATGCCTCTATTCTTTTGTATACATCCATGTAATGCTAATTTGTTTGAATAGAATTACATATTTCTTTGAAAAGAGAAATTTTAATAAAACTATGTAGTGAATGATTGAAAAAAAATATTATTTTCATGATAAAATATAAATCAGTCTCATTTAATTTCTAGGAATAACAAAAAATCCTCATATATATTAGATAAAATTGAAGAAAATGTTAGGTATTCGATAATTGTTACCTCAAAAATTCCTAAAATCTGGGATGTTGGTGTTATAATAATATACTGATTTTTAGTGTATCTTTTGGTGTGAAAATGTGTGTAATTTAGGACATTATAATTATCTTCATTGAATCTAAATTGTTTGGGAGATATCATTATTCACAACCAATTTGAGTTTGAATATATCAAGAATGAATCAAATATGAAATATTATACAGATAATGAAAATTCGTACATATATATTTTGTAATTTTTTTAATCTTAATATTTATCTACACTAAAATGTTGATTTAATTAATATTTATTTTAAGTAAAAAATGATGAGTATTTATTGATTTGTTTGTATATAATGTCTTCAAAATGGATTGTTGTTGTTTTCTATTAAAGGCAATCTATGGATTGGGGATTATAAATAATATTGGTTTTCCATATCTTTTCATCACTATATATGAATTTTTTATCCAGGTACATAGGTTTTATTCAAATGGTTTGACAGATCGTATTGTTTTATGTTTTTCCTTCACTTTCAAATAACTTAAACCTATATGAATAAAATATTCCTAGATTATTTGAAATTAAATATGTCTATAAACATAAAATATTCTATACAAAGTATGTAATTGCATACTACCATGCCTCTTAACCCTCTTCCATATTCATACTGTATTCTATTACAATATGCGAACATTAAATTTTGTATAACTATTTAGGTATGTATAACATGACCTAGCTAAAAATAACTTAAATAATTATTTAATTTCATTAATTGGATAATAATTATCACAAATAGTATCAGAAAAGGAGTATTCAAAGGTTTTGTGTCATGGATACTAACAACATAAACATCTTATATTATGAAAAATGCATACATTAATCCATATATAATCAATATCCACTAAAAACATTTTTAAATATAAAATGATATAATAATTTTTTTTATTATGGGTGGAAAAAAATAAAGTAAATATATCATACACTCAATAAGGTCAAAACATATCATAATATATCCAACCATAAACAAGAAGAATAATATGAGGAAGATGAAAAATATATTATTAAAATAACTTAACAACTTATATGATAATTATAAAACATAATAATGTGACACAAGATCATAAAAACATTATTTTGATAGCATAAAATTTATGGCATGGATCAAAAAATATCTCAATACTTATAAGACATGTGATCATTAGATAAGAGTGTTAAATACATTAAAATTAACTCATAATATGAAGACTTGGCATATCTTGAAAATGAAATGTAAAATAAAAGTTGAGCACAACATTAAAAATTACACAGAAATATGGAACTATAATAATTATAGGAAATGTTTTGTGACCAATCTCATTATTACCATGCCTATGTAAACATGTTCATTATTTTAATACGTAAAAATATGAGAAAACTCAATATTCCCACACTTGTTTGAACAAAATTATTATGTCTACACAAAACTATATCCCAGGTTTTAAATATAAACTAATATGTTGGAGGGTGATATATGACCAACCAATCAATATACATACATAAGTATACCATAAAAAATCAATCTACATCATATCATAAAGAACTCAAGGAAAAGGCACGGGTTTCTAAATAATTTAAAATGTACCACATGAAATTTACTTATAAAATAATAGAATTTAAAAAAATTCAATTCTCAAAATTAGTTATTTCATACTAAAATATATAGGGTGATCATAATATCATTTTATGAGTGATAAACTATGAATTAGAAATATAAATGGAAATATTTTTTTGCAAAACATTGTAATCATTTTTTTAATACATAGTGTAAAAATTACATTAAAAAAATTTATGATAATGGGAATAATTTTGAAATTCATTTATAAAGAGTTAATAATAAAATATCATTGAATAAAAACATAAATATCATGTTAATAATATCTTAAGTTCTAAATAGAAAAATTAAATACCATTATTAATCATTTTAGTCTATTTTAAAAAATATCAACATTAGAGAAATGTTAAAAGACATCGATTTTTTAAAATATGGAAATTAAATTATGTATAATTAAAAATAAAAAAACACAATTTTATTTCATTAATTAAAAAAAATCAATACAAAAAATTATATGCACAGATGAAAATATTTATTGAAATGAATGTTAATTTTTCATATTAATTATATGCTTTTATTTTAGAAAATATTTTATCAAAGAATTGGTTATTTATAATAATAATTAATTTACCCAAATAAATAGTAGAATAACCATTTAAATATTTAAATTTTAGGATCAAAGAATTATTGAAAATTACATTAAATTAATAAAGACTATGACCAAATGAATAGAAAATATATTCAATGAAACCCTTACAATATTGGTAACATTAGAATCAACAGTGTTTTAAATGAATTTCATGAAATAGACATTAAAAAATCATGACATTTAATATATTTTTATATGTGAAATAAATATGGTATTTAATACACTATTAAAATAAATTTTGGTGTACACTATCAAACATGTCCCATGGATTTGAAAATGTGGCAAATAAGTCCTAAATATGTTAGAATTTTTTGATTCAAAACTCTTTGAAGAATATTGTATCCAATGAAATATTAAATACCATGAATAATTATAGGATCATGATAAAATATATATTTGATTTTATATCATCTATTCCAATGAAAACATGGGGTTTAAAAAAATTCTGTCTTAAGGGTTAAAAACTAGGGACAAAAACCCCAACCCTAAATTCTTGATTTACTGATTGCACTCTAAACTATAAAAAAAGAGAAATTTTAGTGCCATAATTTAGAAAATTTTTCATATAAATAATATTTTATATACATCATTTGAAATTATTCTCTACATATAAATTTGATTGTTATTAATTATTTTTAATATCGAGTGTGAGTAATCATGATCATTTCAATCTAGTTTCGTAAAATAGATGTTTTTCTTCATTAATAGACCTAATATTTTCATTCCAATATAATATAAAGTACTATAATTTATTATTTATAATTAGTCAAATTTTTATAGTTATGTTCTATAGGATCTTGGTTTAGGATCCTTAATGATCATTTTGGCAATGAGTTTGTTTTAGTGATTTATACTGGATGAACATTGATACACTAATTAATGGGATTAATATTAATGATACCAATCCATAAAATCATAAAATCATTATTGAATTCGTTATATGATATATAATTAAAAATTATTTACACATATTTATCCATGATATTATTCTGCATCACTTCTCATGTAGTTAGTTAATCTGACCCAAACATGAACATATAATACTAATGGATGATTGTGATTTTGAAAGTGGTTTATTTTGGAATAATAAAATAATCAAATAACCATAATAAAATTATTTAGATAATTTTTAGTTGTATAATAATATTTGATGAGGTCTTAATAAATAGGAAGCTAAATATATGAAAAATGAGATATATTACTTCATGTGTGATGTATTATTCCCAACATGTGGTTAACTTTTTAATCTTCCAGAGAATGTGATGTACAAAAATAGGATTATAATTTCTCTCTAAATAATAATAATCATATAATATGTGTCAGATTTACTCCACAATTTCACATTTATAATAATTTATGAAATTTGGTGGTTAAAAAATGGAATTCATTGCTTCATAGAGGCAATGGTGAAATTTTGAATTCATTGGTTGAAGAGGCATTAGTGAAAAATAGAATGCATTGCTTTATGGTGGTGGTATTCTTCATATTACACGAATGAGAATTTCATTTTTCTTAATAAAAAATTGAAAATATGGTTAATAATTATTTCCTTAGCACAATAACAATCAGTATACAAACAATATTTTTGTCATTATATTATAATTTAAAAATTGTATTTGGGAAATTAAAACATAATGTAAAATAAATAATGAATGAAATAGAACTTAGATTTAAATATTTTTATTTTCCTATGATTTTTCCTCATAAACAGAGTACATAAGATAATATATTATTCCTAGACAATTTAAGAAGATGAAAGGGATTATAAATTTAGGGCATGGGGAGATTTTTTTGTGGAAATTAAATTATTTGAGTGGACTTTAAGGGGTGTTAAGAGGCCCCCTTTATAAGTGTTGAGGATGTATTTTATGACTACATTTTAACATCATAAAAATAGAATATGTTTAAAATTTCTAAAGGGATATAAATAGATAATAACTAAGTGGGGAAGAAACAAGGTCTATAATGCCTCAACCATTTCTTATAAAACATGTTTTAAACATAATTTTAAATTCATTATTTGTAGAATATTCACTTTTAAATTTTTTTGTTTTACCGGGTAAACAATTTTTCGTTAATTTATTTAATTTTACCAGAAAATAATAAATAGAATAAATTATATAATTTTTACCTATTTTTTTCTAAATATTCACTCCAATTTATCAATTAATATTTATTTAAGTAAGAAAAATTATATTTTTACAATATCATGTGTAATGAATAAAAACCCATTCTAAAAAATGTATATTATTATTATTACTTTTTTAGATAGATTAAAATTATAAAAAATAATTTATTCATTAAAATTTCTTTATAAAATAAATACTTTGTATGTGTAATGTAATGAAATAATACACTTATTTTACCGAAATAATATTTAATTAAAATCAATGACCAAACAAAATTTTAATTGAAATTATTTCTTATGTTTATAAATTATTCAACAAAGAATTTATAAATTCAAAATATATAGTTTCACTCCAAAAAAAATATTTTATCAATTTAAATGTTTTATAAACATCTATGTCTTTATTATGTAATGATAACGACATAAATTTATAGTGTTTCTAAACCATATTTTTTCTGATTTAATTAATAATAAACTATTCTTTAAATATTAAAAAAAATTATTCTAAGATAAATTTTACATTATAAATTATAATATTTTTACCTTATTCAAATTATAAAATGTATAAATTTTTTAAATGAAAATGAAATATATAAATAAAACATAATTTATTATAAAACGATGAACTATTTATGATTGAATTGTTATTAATCCTATTTCATATGAATTTATAATTAATTGTATTATTTGTTTCTAATATAGGTTTTATTCTTATTAATTTATTCTTATGTAGTATGTATCCAATTGTTTTATTTCAGTGTTACATATAAGACAATATACTCACATAGTGTTTATTAAGGAAGAGTGTTTGCAATAATCATGGGTTATTACATTATATAACCCATTAAAAAGAGTTTTTCGATCAAAATTTTATTACATGGAGGAAAATAAGTGAGGTTAATTTCCTATCATCACTTCCTTACGTTCCCATATTTCCTCCAAAAAATATTACTTCTCAATATAAAATTGACTAAATGGGTGGTCTGGTTTATCAGAACCTTGCCTCATTGATCAAAAAATTACATAGGTTATTCCTCATTTGAAATTTCATATTCTAGTTGTACTTATTACAAGCCTAAAGATGTGATGGATATTATATTTAGTTACTAAAAATGATACATGATCAAAAATCTCAAAATAAAAGATGTATCTAAGGCTCAACTTCCATTTCCTCCCAAATATCATAATCTGATTCTAAGAGATAATTTAATAAATACATTTTCAAAAAATTAAAACACAAGATATCATCACTGATAATATTCATAACTCCTCTAACAACTTTCTTGTGATGTTAAGCCTAGTTTTTGAATCATAATTTTGAGTGATAAACGTTACAACCTATGTATATCAATCATACAATTTACTTATATTAGAGATTCAATCAGAGGAATATTTCTCAGCATGATGCATTGGAAATGACATTATTTCACTTTAGATATAGTTTTTTCCTCATAAGTTCATATATTCCACTGACATCAAGGGTGATCCATAATGTTTGAGATCCTTCTAATATTATTTTTTTTGGAAAAAAGTATATTTAAGTCATTAATAAGACATGTAGTTGAGGTAAAAAGTATTATGAACAATCAATATTAAAATTCCACTTGGATAATTCTCCTAGAATATTAGAAAATTGTGTGACCTGGATTACTGGTAATGTTTATTATAAAAGGAATTTGAGACGCACCTGGAATAGTGTGGAAACATATTGGAGGAGTGTGTGTACAGTGAATCTGACTCATTCATAGTCTATCCAAGGTTAATAATATTTTAATAAACCTAAAATTATTTATTTCTTATATTTTTTTCCATTTGTTGAAGTCATTTTATAATTATGATAATACATGGAAGTATAACTGGTTCCTTCCATTCATTTATGGAAAATTCCCTATGTGTGTTAAGTCTCATGTATTTAGTTTCTGCTTTATGTAATTCAGTTTCTTGTTTTTCCATTTAATGTATTTTATTTTTAATTTTTTTTCTACTATTGAGTATGTGATGTTGAATTTGGGAGTTGGGAAGGGTATAATGACTCTATTCTTTCCGGATATTAATTCAATAGGGAATTGAAGTTACAATAGTTTGGTTTTCCACTATAATGAATTTCATATAAACATCAAGTTGATCTATCGATCATACTTTTGAGGATCTGTTAGTAGTACATGTGATCTACTTTTTATTAAACTATTTCTCCTCTTTTCCCCAAAAAATGGTATTAAATGGTTTATTCTGAAGTTCGTGGGTCAAATTTGTAGTGTCATATATTTCATGGAATTAAGTAAAGCGATGATATGAATGGATAATTTTGATATATTGAGTTTTTTATTTTAGATAATATAGATTGAAATCCATCTAATTTAGAAGGACTTGAATGTTACATTATTAGGGATAATTACAACACTAAAAGTTTATGATTAATGGGAGTTCTTATATAGAAAATCCTTGATACTGGTAATAATGACTCTTTAAATGAATGTTTTATTAAACATTTGTAAGAGATAATTTTTTTGGATGTTCTAATGTCATTGATTGAAATGTATAAAAAATAAGCAATGCTAAATAAGGGTTACATCTCATGAATGTAGTTTGGATTGATATTTTTGGAATTAAGACCATCGAAGGAACATGTAAATGACTTCAGTATTATTTGTGGTTATACATAATAAGAAAAGGAATATTTTTTTTATAATTTAGGGGTATTGAAACTATTAAGATCACTTATAGTGATCTAGTATTAAAAGGTTTTACAAGATGTTAACTCTAGTGGAAAACACAATATGGAATTTAATGATATTAAAAATATATTTATGAATGAAGAACTAAAGAATTGGTATGTTTAGAGACAAATTGGTAGAACCCTTAATACTAATTTAATGGGTTTTTAACCCAAATGAAATGTATAATTATTGGAAGAAGGCCTCAATAGATAATTATCAAGAAAAGAAATGGTATAAGAGATAAAAAAAATTGACTTGTCATAGTCCAGCCTACTGGAAATGTGGGAATAAAGGATTTGTAAATGTGAAATTCAATATTAAAAGGGGTAACACGATAAATGAATGAAAAAATAATTAGATAGATTCAATGAAATAAAATGAATAAATCCATGGTCAACTATTGAGTTTGATTACTCTAGCAGAATCTTGGTTGATTGTCTATATTTAATAATTTAAATAAATTAGAGATCAATGATTCAAGAAAAACTATTTATCTATGGAATTTGGGAAATATGACCTAGTAGATTATGATTTCATGGAAGAGTTTCTGTGGAAAAGATAATCCAGGGATGTTGGTTTTGTTATCACCTAGAGAGCTCCCTCGAGTGCTTTTCTCCCCACCCTACTATTGCTTTCTCACCCTAAAGATGGGGTGATTCCTTTCAGCCTCCATTTAATTATTCTATCATTTCACTTCTTTTTCTCTAGTTTGGTTCTTCCTTGGATTATTTTTTGATTTTGCTCTATCTACATGAGGGATCTGGATTTCTGATGCGCTTCTTGGACTAAAAATCCCAAATGATCTACTAATAAAATCCATTATGTGAGAATTTATTCATGACACTTATCAATGTTATTCATAGTGTTTTGGGATGTGTTGGGTTTCACATTCATATTTTTATACTGAGGAATGATTGGTTCTTCCGTAATTCTATTAGCTTTTGTATTTTCATTCTATTATTATGTTTTTCGTTATTTATTTTTAGGGCTTCAATTGGTGATGGTATTTTATCATGTTCACATTGGTATTTTACACTTACTGTTTCTTTTCACCTTAGATTTTTTGATTTTAGATTCGGTCTCCCTGAAAAACATGCCTCTTTATTCTACTAGTCTTCTGCTCAACTCTTCCTGGGATTCAAAATCAACTACTCTGGTTTGAGATGGCTTGGTGTGTTTGTTCTGATGGTTCTTTGTGAGATTTTGTTTCAGTTGAAGATAATAATTCAGGTGGTACTCTAGCTTTGGGTTTTCATTACTTCTTATTTTCTAGTGATTTCTTTGAATAGGTTGGACTACCAGCCTCATTGTAAATGTGGAATGTTTTATTTTTGGTCATTTTTTGTGCGATTGTTATGTTTCGGGGTATGGAGTTGGTAAAAAATGTGGGATTGTTGATAGCAGTTTCATAGGCATTGTTCATGTTTAGTGGGATTTTTATGAGTATAATGGTACTATTTTGATGATGATGATGGTGGACAATGGTGTATTTCCTTATTGGTAATGTTTTTTGATGGGAGATGACAACTGGTTTGGGGACAGTTTCACTTTCAAGAAAATCAAGGACAACAATGATGAATGAAGTGTATGGAAGAAAGTATCAATGTGATGTGAAAAATAGTGATGTGTTTAGAGGAGACAATAGAGATTTTGGTCATGGGATTTGTAGGATAGGTTCCCAGTAAAGAATAATTTTTCTTTTGATTTTGAATTTTTAATTTTAAGGCCAGAAATTTCTATGTTGATTAGGGAAATTTTTAGGTTCCACTATCCCCTAAAAGTGGTTTTATGAAAATAATAAACAAAATTAATTAGTGGAGTAAATATGTGGAGGTTATTGTAAACAGAGATTCCAACATCTGAATAAAGGATGAAGAAGTCATAAAATGATGAGAACCCTTTCAAATCTCTATTCTTTGGTGGAATCTAGTTTATATTAGGAAACATGACTTTTAATGATATGGGACTAGATTTGATGATGTGGTATAGATATTTACTTCATGTAAAAAAATATCTTCATGAGGTGTAATTGATGAGACAATTTACATGGGTGCAAATTCATTTGGTAGTACATTAATCACAATTACAACATCTAATGATCCAGATGTATGGAACAATAGATGTAACATACCCATTTTTATGTAATTTAACCAATATTTTTGTATTTTGAACTTATATAATTATATAGTTTTGTTTTGGGAAATTCTAGAAGGTTTTATCATGATTGGGATTTCTTTTCAGAATATCATGGTTTTGGCATGTTTAGTATAAACTATGAAAAAAATTATTGGAAACTATGAAACATGTTCACTGAGTAGGCACACAATTAGAATACTATTTAAAAAACCTCAGAAAGTGAATAGGGGTGATGTGATATCCACGATCTTTAGATAATAGAGCCATATAGTTAGAACACAGTTTCATAGACTATATGGCCTAAGCATGCGACACTCTGGATCTTTTCCAATAGAACATGCATAGTTAGTTCCCAGTTTAATAACAATATGACCTAACTATATTCTGTATGGTTAATGCCAAAAAATTTGTTGTTTTAATTTGGATTTATTTCAAGAAGCCTCATTAGTCCCATTAGATTATACTATCTCAAACTCTATTCTCTCCCTAGTATAGAGAGGAATTTCACTTCGATCTAGAATCATCATTGGGATGAATCAAAGTGCATTAGAGATTCAGAACCATCAGTAATCCTATTTTATCTCTCATTCTTCATTGTTCTTCTTAGATCCACACTTATCCCTCTCTCAAAACCATATTCCTAGTTTATTATGGATAGATCTATGTGTTGGTAAATCAATAATGATGAGATCTTGTTGAATCTAATGAAGGGAAGGTGTTGTACGCATTGATCTAGATGTTATAATTGACTTTTATCATTTACTCATCCATTGATAGGTAGGTATCTTCTCTCTCATAAAAATTATTATAGAACATGAATTATTAGTTTTCTTTAAATTTATTATTATATTTCATATGGAAATTTTGTGTGAATCCATGGGTGAAACCCTTATTGTTTTTTCTTTTGAAAAATAGGATGATTACATGGATTATGGATATCTCTTCTATTTTTTGATTTTATAATAATGATTTTAAAAATTTAAAATGGATTTTAGGGTTTAATTATTTTTATTGAAGTGATTTTTAAAGGAATAATTTTTTATGTATAAGGATTTGACATGATTTTTCGTAATGAGTTACCATGTGTTGAATGTCGACAAGTTTGTACAGAAGCACCATTATCATTGTTTGATGGGTCATTGTCATGTAGTACCACCATCAATGGTTACAACAAGATTGAGTGTATGATTTTGTATATGTGGATGGGTTTGTGTGTGTGAACATGGGAATGTTTATGCCAATTTTTAATAGATTGAAATATGATTATTTTTTTACATTATTTAACATGTAGTATTATATAAACTATTTGAATAATTTCCAATTGGTTTATAAAAATTATGATAATATGTTATTCTCCTAGTGTAATGTGTTGGGAAGTAATTTTGGAATGCTAATTGAGTCATTACTCAACCATTCTTGTGTACTTTAGTGTGTTTTTCATATATCATTTACATGGATGCAGTAAGAAGTAAGATATTATATTTATCTACCAAATAGATTTCATACATTGGGGTTGGAAGGTATATGTGAAGTGTTGATATTAATTAAGTGGTACATGGAATTATGTGCCTTGATTATTTTTGATCATGTTGTATTTGTTTTTTTTGTAATATCATGTTTTTGTTTTCAATCAAATTTTCTAGTTTAATTTTTTTATAATAGGGTTATTTTTGTTTTATTAATGTATCTTGTAATGGGATTGGTTTTTTATATTTTAGGATATTGCGTTGTTTTGTTTGTAAATGGGGAATCAACCCCATTAGTTATTTTATTCTCTCGGTGTAACACCCAGATACTTTATAATATATTTCCTTTGAAATAAATTCAATCTCATTGATAGATTACAATACACACAATCCCAATCCTCAATTTTATTAATTAAAAATTATATTTTAATAAAACTATAATACAATTCAAATTTTAATTTTTCCAGTCATAAAAATTATAATTTGATATGATAAATATAAATTTTGAGTGTACATGGTCATGATTACGCTAGAATGAATTAATGAAATTTTCCCTTAGAAATAATCTTCTATGATAATAAAAAATGTAGTATTTAAATATTCCAAATCTTATAGATAATAATTTATTATAGTCTGTTTAATTATGAAATTTATTTACTACTATTTTTAGTGGAATAAATAAAAGAACATTTGGAGGTAAAATTTATATTTTTCAAAAAATGGGGTTTTTTAGAAAATTGTTTTTGTTAAAAAATTCATAATGTCTACACATTTTAATTAATTAAAATAATTCTTAATAATGATTTATTTAATTTATATATTATATATTATATATGTAAATATATTAATTTAAAAATATATAATGATTAATAATATTTATATAGTAAACATTAGATCATGTTATACTTGAGAAATGCATTTCATGGAAACACAATTTTCGAAAAGTTTTGTGGGAATATATGTAACACTTCCTTAATTTTTCAGGTATATATTTGACCCTTATTTTGACTCACTTATTGTTAAGTCTTATTTTGGGTTTTTTTGGATGTTGGAATTTTTGAAAATTTTTGTGTACTCCACACATTGAGCACAATTTTCCCAAACCGTACACCGCAATGAAAACCGTGAACCCCAGGTAGTGGGGAAATGCATGGATGGTGCATGGTTTTGGAAACCATGTGCCCACATTGGGGAAACCATACAAAAAAATTATTGGGGCACATAGCTAGTACATAGTTTCCCATAACAGTGCAGCCCCTCCAGCTAACAATGAATGAAGGATTTAATTAATCCAAAAATTTATTTTAAACTCTCGAACCCCTCATTTTAAGTGTCTGGCAACCCCATTCATCCCTAACATTAAATATATAGTTATTAAAGATATCGAAAATTATTTTCATCTTCTAAAAAACCCATTATTTTATTTTATATTTTTAACATATTGAGCTTAATAAGAATTTATTATTCCATGATATGAAATATCCTAACATCATTTTTAAGATGGATTGTGTGATCACTCACTATATTGAATTTACTATTATATCAGGACAGTGTCCTTTACCAAGACCAATGTGGTAGTCCATGTCTATCAAGGAGAATGTGACTTGAGATCAAGTACATTTAGACTATATTTTCTTAATTTGGGTAGGGTAATATTAGGGTTTTCATTTTACTTAGAGTGAGAAATTTTGTGTGATGATCTCCCTCCACTTGACATATAGTTTCCCAATGTTTTTACTTCTAATTTATTTTCTTTTTTATTAGTAAGAGTGGTTAAGTTCATTATTGATTTAGTACCTGATAATCAACTAGTATCTATTTCTTCTTACTATATGGAACTAGATGAACTGAAATAGTTGAAGACTTAGTTAGGTTGTTTCATGAGTAATGATTTATATTCCTGAGTGTATCACCTTGGGTGGAACTTATTCTCGCTCAAATTTACCCAAAAGAAGAAGGTAGGACGGTCCTTGTAGTGTATCCTGGGTTGTTGAATCCACAGAGACCTAAGAAGTAACCTATAGACACACACATTCTAAGGACTGTTTTTGGCTATTAAGTGGCTTACTTTGGTTGATTTTAGATGGGTTTAAAGTAACTCTAAGAGACTTATGTGAATTCAATTTAAAATAATGAGTTGATTCTAGGTTATTGCTCGGGGTGGATTGGACGTATTTCTTTTTCAATGATTTAAATTTCTTATATTTGATATGGGTTCATTTAAGGAGATAAAACAACATAAAAAATTACTGGTTTAATGCCTACACCCTTTCATACTAATCACCTATACACTTGAAGGATCAATGTTTTTAGCACTTCATGGTAATGGTTCGTATTATCACATGAAGTGTGTGGCCTTAAATTCAACAAGGATGATGGAGTTTAAAAATCATCAAATAAAAATCTCAATTAATGAAGAAATTATAAATTAATGGGGTGATAAATAACATCCAATCCATCCCCTCTATACTCCCTTGGATCAACCCATAAGTGGGTTATCCCTCCATTGATTCTATGGTTTTAATGGAAGCAGAATGTAGACTCATGAGGGAGGACATGGGGAAGTAATGAAAACAACAAAAATAAAATGATAACTCCATCGTTGTGTGAATAATTTCACAATATTTGGTGTGAATAAATTCACACCTTGAGGGAACGGTATCAAAGTGAGACGTAGAACAACATAATAAGAGGAGAAGAAGAACTTTTATTAAGAAACTAAAGTGAATTGAACAACTTACAAGTGAAAGACAAATTTGAGACAACAAAATCGTAGCATAACATTACAATTGAACCAAGCACCAAAGATTCCCAAAATCATCCAACACCACTACCTTAAATAGGAATTTTTGAGACCTTGGGTCGAGCCTCCAATAGTCAAAGTCTTCTAAATTAATTTTGGTAGGCCATAGGTGGGTGGAAAGTAAGGGAGAGTTGATTTTTCCACCCTTGACCCAAGGTGGCAGCCAACTTTCGTTCACTGAACAGAAGCGCTTGTAAGACCTTATAGATGGAAAAATAAGAGTGGGACATAGAATAATAACACGGAGTCTCGGATATCTTCTAACTAAAGGTAAAATTTGGGCCCATTCGGAGTTGTGGATTCTGAGATATGATCAAATTAGTGGGCTGTTTTTATGGGCCGCAGAATTTGGCCCAGAATTTTATCTCTAATTTGGGCCACCTTAATGACCACTATAGAGGCCGAATTAGCATTATCTCCTTACGAGAAATTTGTTCCTAAACATTCATTATATCATCCCACAAAATTTGGGATTCATCGGGCCTGTATGTTGGGCCCCACAGTCTCATAAGTGGGCTGGTGTCCAATCTGCCTTCTCTAGAATTGCTTCCATTCATCTCCAAATATATCAATCATCGTTTATGAATCATCCATTGATCCCTGAATGAAAAATGTTCACATTTAAGTGTAGATATAGTTCCCAAAATATAAAATTAAAATATTGATAATTACATTCCTTAGAATCAGATGACTCATTGGGCCTAAATTGGTGTATATTAGGCATGAAGTGCACAAATGATGAGAATGGATGTTTATAATGAAAATGCACTAACTCAGGCCCATAAGATCACAAATGAACATATAATACCATTAGAATTTAATTTAAATATATTTTTTTATTGGATAATCACACCCCCCAACTTGATATTTGCTAGTCCCGAGAAAATAATTCAATGATTTTATTTGAATTCCTTTCTTCAAACACATTATAACAAAGAGTGCTTACAATATAAACTGCACAAAAATATATTTTTATAACCTATCAAGATAATTTAGAACAAGATGAATTTAAAAGAAGATCCCAATCCCAAGCCAATTCCTTTTATCAAATCCATCATCATACTTCATCCAACTCAATTAGGTGTAATGATGTGTTGTGAATCACAATAGATATGGGGGTTCATTTTCATTCAAGGGGGAAATCATGGAAGCGCTAGGTGGAATCACATTTAATCCTAATATGAGTATTATTCATTCCTTTTTTTTGGATTTTTTTTGCAATATTGATATTGTAATTGAGATTGCAGTTAATCAAATTAACCCATGTAGCAAGACTTTGCTGATGACTCCCAGAATCAAAGGCCTTAGGGTACCAAGTGAAGCCCATATACTCGGGCATCTTCTCGAGTTAAATTAATCAAAAACAAAGTCATATTACCATAAATAGAGATATATTGAAAAACTCAGGGCTAGAAAACTCTAGAGTAACGAACCCCAAGTGCCGAATGCCTCACATTTTATCAATCCATTTCTCTACACACAATTTTTTTTGAATACTCATATTATTCATAAAAATCAAACCAGCCTATGATATTTATTATGGGACCCCAAAAATTCAAATTAGTACCCCACAGTCTAGAGGACATGCATTGTGGCATTTTTATTTAATGGATGAAAATAAAAATGATGAACATTTTCATTTGACAACCAAACATCCAAAATCAATGCTTTTTAACATAATCATGAATTAAATTAAGAATCAAGGAAATATAAGTTATTTGATATGTAGTTTTAATGTGAGAAAAATTTTTATTATATGAATGATAATGGAATTTTACTTCTTTTTTTTATCATTGTTTTTTTAAACAGAAATTTTGTTTCCACACCCCCCAACTTAGAATGAAACTATCCCTAGTTTCATAAAAATAAAATTTAGAACTGGGTAGTGGAATAAAAGAGGAGTTCAATAAGGAAATTGAAATATGAGGATCATGGAATGAAGTCACCTAGTGGTTTATGTTTGAAGTTCTTGTCGCTCAAATTTAGTCCTTTGATATCCATGTCGCTTGTAAAAGTTCCCTAGTGGAAAAAGGAAAACAAACAAACAAACAAAACAATATATTTATATAAGTAAAATATAAGTATATATATAAAAATTATAGAATAAGTAAGTACATTAAGCAGTAGGTCCGTGGTAAGCGCGCACCCCTGTCTCCCTTCTGTCCCGGGTTCGAGTCCCCGCGGCTTCGCCGGTTGTGATGGGGTTTTCCCCATGGCCTATGGTGTGTCCCATTTTTTCATTATTATATTATTATTATTATTTTTATCTTAACCTATAAAATAATAAAAATAAAACAAAATAAAATGATGATACATTGTCTTATATTAAAATTTCTGGGTAAGGTATTACTCAAGGATCACACCACGTGACACAGATGAATATGGTTCTCCCCTTTCGTACACATCCATACTCATAATAGAAGAACATTTCAAAAGTATATTTTTTTATTTTTAAATATAAAAATGATTAATTAATCGTATTTGAAAAATAAAGATGATTCAGAATGATTAGAAACATAAAAACCACGGGTTGCCTCTCGTGCATCTATTTGTTTAAAGTCGTTAGCCCGACATAGATCCTAAATTTATAAATTTTTTCTTGGTTCATAGATTGGATCAATTAACACAACATCTATTTCCTTTTTAATGAATGATTCAATGAATGTTTTTAACCTTTGACCATTTACCTTGAAAATGTGACCACTAGTGGGATCTTGAATCTCTACTGCCCCATGGGGGTATACATGATGCACTATGAAAGTACCTGGCCATCTAGACCTTAAATTTCCCGGGTGTAAATGAAGTTTTTAACTATACAAGAGCATAAGTTTTCCTGGTTCAAAAGATTTGACCTTGATATTCCTAGATTGGTAGGCTTGAACTCTAGCTTTATTTATCCTTGAATTTTCATACACCTCCATCCTTAGTTCCTCGAGTTCATTGAGATGTAATTTTATTTTTGTTTCGGCCAATGAGAGATCATAATCCATTTTATTAATTGCCGAAAAGGCCTTATGTTCAATCTCCACTATAAAATGGCATGCTTTACCATAAACCAACCTATATGGGTACATTCCTAAAATGGATTTATATGCGGTTCTATAGGCCCAAAGAGCATCTAAGAGTTTCTCAGACCAATCTTTCCTAGAGGGGTTGACAGTTTTTTCAAGAATTTTCTTAATCTCCCTATTCAATAACTCAGCTTGACCATTGGTTTGAGGATGGTATGAAGTGGACACTTTATGAGAAATACCATACTTAGACATGAGTGAAGAGAATGGGCGGTTGAAGAAATGGGTTCCTCGATCACTGATTATAGCCCTAGGAATTCGAAATATTTAAAATATGTTCTCTTTCAGAAATAGAATCCCAACTTGATGATCATTGGACTTAGTGGGAATGGCCTCAACCCATTTTGAGACATAATCAATAGCTAAGAGTATGTAGAGGTATCCCCGAGAGTTTGGGAAGGGACCCATGAAATCAATTCCCCAAAAATCAAAGATTTCAACCACTAAGATGGGAGTGAGTGGAATTTTATTCCTTTTTGTGATGGACCCTACTTGTTGACACCTAGGAAAACTTTGACAAAATGTGTAGGAGTCCCTTGAGAGGGTGGGCCAGAAGAGACCACATTGAAGAATATTAGCAGATCTTTTCTTAGAGGAAAAGTGACCTCCACATGCCTCCCTATGAAAAAATTTAAGGATGGACTCTTGTTCAGATTCTGGAACACACCTCCTAATGACTTGTTCAGGGTAGAACTTATAGAGGTATGGATCATCAAACACATATTGTCTAATATCATAAAGGAATTTCCTTCAATCGTGAGTTCCTAAAATTTTTGGAATGACTCCTGTAACTATGAAATTGGATATGTCGGAATACCTAGGGCAGTCACTCACAGAGTATAGGTGTTCATCAGGAAATGAATCAGACACAGAAAGGTGATTTGAGTTGGCTTTGAATTCCTCCTAGAGAGGTGATCAGCTACAACATTTTAAACACCCTTTTTATCCTTGATTTTGAGGTCAAATTCTTGTAAGAGAAGGTCCCACATAATCAGTCTAGCCTTAGCATCTTGTTTTTGGAAGAGGTATTTTAGTGAAGAATGGTCAGTGAACACAGTGATGGGGGATCGTAAGAGGTAAGACCTAAACTTCTATAAGGAAAACACAATAGCAAGTAACTCATTTTCAATGGTGGTGTAGTTGATTGGGGCATTATTTAAGGATTTTCTTTCATAAGCAATGACATAAGGATTTTTATCACAACTTTGTCCTAACACAGATCCTACTGCAAAGTCACTATAATCACACATAAGTTCAAAAGTAAGGTTCCAATTTGGAGATTTCATAATGGGAGGAGAGGTGAGAGAAGATTTGAGGGTTGAGAATGAACCCTCATAGCATTCTTTCCAAACAAATGGAGCATCCTTTACTGGGAGAGCACAAAGGGGATAAGATATTGAACTAAAGTCCTTGATGAATCTTCTATAGAAACCAACATGTCCTAATAAAGACCTAACTTCCTTGATAGTTTTGGGTTATGGAAGGTGAAAAATGATGTCAAACTTGCCTTTATAAACTTCAATCCCCCTACCTAAGACCAGATGGCCTAAAACTAGTCCCTCTATAACCATGAAATGTCAATTTTCTTAGTTTAGGACCGGATTATTTTCTTAATATCCTGACAAGACTCTCTCCACATTTTGTAGACATCCCTCAAATGTATCCCCAAACACAGAGAAGTCATCCAGGAAGACCTCTAGAAAATACCCTACCATGTCTGAGAAGATTCCCATCATGCACCGCTGGATGGTTCTAGGGGCATTGCATAACCCGAAGGGCATGCATTTGAAAGAAAAGGTTCCGAATAGACATGTGAATGTAGTATTCCCTTGATCCTCTAGGGAGACCTCAATTTGATTGTACCCCGAGTACCCATCTAAGAAACAGTATAAGGCATGACCTACCACTCTCTCAAGGACTTGGCCAATGAATGGTAAGGGGAAATAGTCCTTCTTGGTGAATGAGTTTAGCTTCCTATAGTCAATGCAGACCCTCCATCCACTACTCACCCTTTTTGGAAGAATCTCTCCATCCTCATTGGTTATCACTATGATTCCGGCCTTTTTCGGAACCACTTGGATTGAGATCACCCACTCACTCTTAGCTATGAGATATATGATACCAGCTTTTAACAATTTCAGAAGATCCTTCCTTACTACCTCCATGAGATTAGGATTGAGTCACTGTTGAGGTTGACAACATGGATTTGAATCAGATTCCAGAACAATCCTATGAGTCCCAACAAGTGGGCTAATCCTGGGAATATCAGATAGGGTCCAACCAATGGATTTCTTATGTTTCCTAAGGAAATCAAGAAGCATCCTCTCATGATTGGCTTCAAGAGAAGAATCAATGACAATAGTATGTGTTAGATTGTCCCATAGGAAGGCATGCTTTAGTGAAGAAGGAAGTTCCTTCAATTCAAGATCAGGTTGGTTCAGAATTTCAGCAGAATATTGGGACATTGGATCAAGATCAATTTTATTTCCTAAAGGTTTAAACATGATTTATTCCACACATGTAGATGTTTTGGCTAATAGATTGGCTTGATCAGATTTAGGGAAGAATGTTTGATCTCTCTCTATGAATTTGGTTTGCTGAAAGGTTTCAATGATTGTTAGACCTAAGACTTCATCATAAGAGCAATTTGAAAATGATTCAATCCAAGGAGATAAACATCCTTCATATGAACAAAGGAAATCAATCTCATCCTGACTTAAACATCCATAAAATATTCCTTGATGTTCTATGGATTCATTATCAATGCTTCCTATCATGTTTACTTCATGAATGTCCTCATCATCCCCTATTTGTGAGCTTGCATTATAGATGTTCAAGTCTAGACTCATGTTCCCAAAGTTGATGGTCATGTTACTATTTCAAACTCGGATAACAGAGTTGATTGTTGCAAGAAAAGGATGACCAAGGATGATTGGGGTTTGTTCCTTATTTATAATGTTTTTATGGTTGTCAAGGAAAATGAAGTCAGCAGGGTAGATGAAATTTTCAACCTTTACCAGAACGTCCTTTAAAATTCCCTTTGGAACCCTAATGCTACGATCAGCATGTTGAAGTGTGACAGATGTGGGTTAGAGTTCTTCTAGGCCTAACTAGCAGTACACGGCATAGGGTATGAGATTGAAACTAGAACCTAGATCACACAAGGCCTTGAAAACTTTGCTTTCTCCTAGTTCATCATTGATGTAAGGGAAACCCGAGTCTTTCAACTTAAGAGTAATAGTCCATTGAATGGTGGTACTCACATTATCAGCCAAAAGGACTTGATTTTTATGTGAAAATTTTCTTTTAAAAGTGAACAAGTCCTTAAGGCACATTGAGTAGGTAGGTATGGTTTAGATTGAATCGAGAAGGGGTATGTTCAACCTGACTTGTGAAAAGATTTCCCTCAATTTTTCACTCAGTTCAGGCTTGGGTTTCCCCCTCATGCATTGAGGAAATGGTGCAGGTTGTGGGGTAGTTTGTTGAATAGTTGTTTCCTTGACAATGTTATCAGTTTCCTCCATTTGATCTTGTGGTTCATTTGAATTTTCATCCATGTTTTAATCTTTAGGTGGGTTCTGAATTAGTTGTTCAGGTTTCTCAATTGATTTCCCACTTCTTAAAATAGTCACAGCCTTTAGCTGTTCATGAGTTATTTGAGTGCAACTTGGCTCTCCCCTTGAAGTTGAGGATGGAACCGCCTGAGTAGGCATTGGTGCCTTTCCAGTTTTTATGGTTTGAAGTTCTTGTTTAAGGGAAGAGACTTCTGAGTTCATCCTTTCCAATTGTTTTCATAGTTGTTCTAGTAGGCTTTGTGGAATAGTTTGGGTGGGTTCTTGAGTCGGTTGGTTTATCCCAGGGGGATATTTTGGAGGTGGGATGGTTTGTTGAAAATGGACTGGTGGCTATTGGTATTGAATAGGTTGGGTTTGGAACTGGTTATTGGTTTGGTAGTTCTGATGGGGGTAAGGATTTTGTCCCTGTGGTTGGATAGGTTGTCAGTTATCTTTCCAGTGGAAGCCTGGGTGGTCATTATACCTTGGGTTGAAGTTGTTTCGGTATTGAGGCTTTTGAAATTTCAAAGAACATACTTCCACTGCAGGTCCTCCTAAAAGAACATCCTTGATGGATGGAATAGTTGGGTAGTTGTCTGTCTTATGGTCATTTTTGTCATAAATTGTGCAAAAAAGGTCTACAGTTTGGATTTCATGGACTTTCCAAAGGACTATCTCTTCAACCTTACTAGAGAGTGTTGCGAGTTTAGCCCTAAGGATTTCCTCTTCTGTAAGTGTATGAATTCCAGTAGTTCTTTGTGTCTTTTCATAATAAGGAGAAGTTCCCCATGTTTGGTTTTGTTCAGAAAGTCTTTCTTGATACTCATAAGCATCATTTGGGGCTTTGTTTTTAAAGGTTCCATTACACATCATGTCAATGAATTGTTTGTTCCCGAGACCCAACCCTTCATAGAAAATTCTCACTTGTTAAGGAATAGAAAAACCATGGTGTGGAACCATGTTTAGAGTGTCTTTGAACCTCTCCCATGTTTCATAGAATGACTCTCCCTCTTTTTCAAAAAAGTTTTGGATTCTCTTTTTAAGTGAAATTGTTTTGTGGTGGGGAAAGTATTTTTTTTAGAATTCTCTTTGTAGTTGGTCCCAAGAGTTGATGGATGATAGAATCAAATTGTTTAGCCAATTTTAGCTCGATATTTTAAAGAAAAAGGAAATAGCCTCATCTTAGCTGATTCTAGTTGATGTGGGGGACACATGGTTTCTACAATGTCATTGAACTCCTTAATGTGCAGGTATGGCATCTCGGAATCCATTCCATGGAATGTGGGAAGGTGGTATAGGACATAGGGTTTAAAGATGTAGTTGGAATCTCCTTGGGAATTATGTCTAATTCATGATGAGGCATTGGTCTAGGAAGGTGTGAGGTAGTCATTCATGGTTTGATCCATTGCATTCCCCAAGTTTGGGGCTGCCTCATTTGGGTTTCCATTTTGGTTCCCACCGGGGTTTATGAGTTGGTTTCTTTGAAGACCTTCCATTGAAATTGGCTCAATTTTGGACTCTAGAGTATTAGGAAGATTAGGATCTAATGGAATTAGTTCCCTTGGTGTAATTGACTCCCCAACCCTAGGACTATCCACCCTAACTAGAAAGTTTGATTGATCACGGGTGTTGGCCGACATGCGCCAAAAGAAAAAAAACGAGAAAGGGACAAGGTAAGAAAATATGGATGAGAAAAGAAGAAATTGGTGAGAATAGAATGGGTGTTTAGATGAATTACTTGGGTCCCCGACAACAGTGCCAAAATTTTATTCTCGCTCAAATTTACCAAAAAGAAGAAGTTATGACGGTCCTTGTAGTATAGCTTGGGTTGTCGAATCCACAGAGACCTAAGAAGTAACCTATAGACACGCACATTCTAAGGACTATTTTTGGCTATTATGTGGACAACTTTGGTTGATTTTAGATGGGTTTAAAGGAACTCTAAGATACATAAGTGAATTCAATTTAAAATAAAGAGTTGATCCTTGGTTATTTCTCGGGGTGGATTGGACGTATTTCCTTTTCAATGATTTCAATTTATTATATTTGAGATGGGTTCATTAATGGAAATAAAACAACATCATAACTAACTGGTTTAATGCCTAAACCCTTTAATACTAATCACTTATACACTTGAAGGATCAATGTTTTGAGCACTTCAAGGTAAAGGTTCGTATTAGCACTTGAAGTGTGTGGCCTTAAATTCAACAAGGATGATGGAGTTTAAAAATTATCAAATAAAAATATAAATTAAAGAAGTGATTATAAATTAATGGGGTGATAAATAACATCCAATACAGCCCCTTTCTACTCCCTTGGATGAACCCATAAGTGGGTTATCCCTCCATTGATTCTATAGTTTCAATGGAAGCGGAAAGTAGACTAATGAGGGAGGACATGGAGAAGTAAAGAAAACAACAAAAATAAAATGATCACTCCACCATTGTGTGAATAATTTCACAAGATTTGGTGTGAATAAATTCACACATTTAGGAAATAGTATCATAGTGAGATTTAGAAAAGAAAAATAAGAGGAGAAGATGAATTTTTTTAAGAAAATAAAGTGAATTGAACAACTTACAAGTGAAAGACAAATTTGAGACAACAAAATCGCAGCATAACATTACAGTTGAATAGGAATTTTTTGAGCCATTGGGTCGATCCCCCAATATTCCAAGTCTTCTCAATTAATTGTGTTAGGCCATAGGTGGGTGGAAAGTAAGGGAGAGTTTATTTTTCCACCCTTGACCCGAGGTGGAAGCTAGATTTCCTTTACCGAACAGAGTCACTTGTAAGACCTTCTAGATGGCTGAATCAGAGTGGTCCCCATAAGGAGAACGTGGATCCTCAGATGGATTCTAACCGCCTGTAAAATTTGGGCCCATTTGGAGTTTTGGATTCCGCGACATGATCACATTAGTGGGCTATTTGTATGGGCCGCAGAATCTGGCCTAGAATTTTATCTCTAACTTGGGCCGCCTTAATGACCACCATAGAGGCTGAATTAGCATTATCTTCTGAAGAGTGATTTCTTACTCAACAATGATTCTATTATACCATAGAATTTGGGATTCATTGGGCCTGTATCTTGGGCCCCACAGTCTCATAAGTGGGCTGGTGTCCAAACTGCCTTCTCTAGAATTGCTTCCATTCATATCCAAATATCTCCATCATCATTTATGAATCATCCATTGATCCCTGAATGAAAAATGTTCAAATTTAAGTGTAGATATAGTTACCAAAATATCAACTTAAAATATTGATAATTACATTCCTTAGAATCAGATGACTCATTAGGCCTAAATTGGCGTATATTAGGCCTAAAGTGCACAAATGATGAGAATGGATGTTCATAATGAAAATGCACTAACACAGGCCTGTAAGATCAAAAATGAACATTTTAAACCATTAAAATGTAATTAAAATATATTTTTTATTGAATAATCAGGAACCTATTTTCCTTCTAATGAAATATAATATTCATATTAATTTATGTGTTGATTATCGAAAGTTAAACCATGTTAGGTTAAATATTGAGTATTAATTGCCTCATAAAGGTGATCTATTTGACTTTTTGAAAGTATATATGTGGTTCTTGAATATTTAACTTCGGTTTGAGTACCATCAGTTTCAAATTAAACAATCTAACAGTCCTTAGGATTCCCTTAGGAATGAGTATGACATCTATGAGAATCTTATTATTCTATTAGGCCCAACTAATTATCTTGAAGTTTCATGTATTTTAGGAATAAGATTTTTAATTAGTACCTTGACACATTCATTATAGTATTTAGTGATTCCATCCTAGTTTACTCAAAAATAAAGGTGGATCATGTGTGTCACTTGAGTACAATTTTAGAAATTTTGAGAAATCACTGAATTTATTCCATGATTTCTAATTTTTTTGGATTCAGGATGTTAGGGACTTTGGACACATGGTATCATAACCAAGAATATCAGTTTATTTTGAGAAGGTGAATGTTTTTATTACTTGGGAACAATCATGAAAGGTTTTTATGATTCAGAAATTTGTGATTTTTATGGGATGGTAAGTGTCTGAGTTATTTGTTTGAGTTGAAACATCTTTTTATTTATATTATTGGGTTGAGTTATCCAGATGATGTGCATGAATATGTGGTCTCATGTGATGCAGCATGGTTAGTTTTTGGATGTGTTCTTATGTAGGGTTATCATGTTATTTCGTTTGGTTCTAGACAACCTTAGACACATGAGAAGAACTATCCAACCCATGGTCTCAAACTCACAGGAATGATACATTCCCTTATTGGTTGGAAGCATTTAATTATTGGAGAATGGTTTACAATATAATATGATCACTAAATATTTAGATATATATTCTCTAAAAGGAAGGAATCTATATTAGATATGTGGGGTGGAGTACCTACAATTTTTTTTGTTTTGACATTGCTTATACCCCTGGAAAGGGGAATGTCATCGCTGATTATTTCTACATGAAACTTGTATCCATATATGTGAAGGAATCATTATAAGACTATAATTTGATAGGTATTGTGTCCTAGTTGAAACTAAGAGTCTTGGAAAATGATTATAATGAGGTTTTGACCTATGATTTGTTAACATACTCTCTTTTTGAGATGAATTTTCAGGAAAAACATCTTGATGATGTGTTATATGGTGTTAGAGACTCTCATAATTGTTGGGAGATCATCCATTATCATTATTTATCTAAATATGGTATTATATATTTTTATAAATGATACACGAGGTCTTTTTTCATAAGTAATGATGTGATGGTATTTAAGAATAGTTCTAAATGGACAGTGCACTGAGGTACCATGAATATGTTCTATAATATGTGCTGATGATTATAGTCACTAGGTATGAGAAATGATACCACTAAATTTGTTTCACATTATTATACATGCTGACAAGGTAATGATGAACCCCCAAAACCATTAAGGTTACTCCTAACCCTTCCATTTCTGGCACGGAAGTGGGATGATATTTTTATGGACTTTGGGGTGGGGTTTCTTTACACCCATTAAAAAAAAACTTGATATGGGTTTTGATTGATCAAATGACCAAATCAGCTAACTTTATTCCTATATGTGACACAAAAAACTATGAGGACATGGGAATAATGTATATACAAGGGGTTTTCATGTAGAATTTTTATTTGTGAATGATATTCTATGATAATGAACCCTAGTTCACTTCTCATTTTTTGAGAGACCTCTTGGATCCAATGGGGGTATTATCTGTGCTTGAGCACATCGTATACTCAGGATATAGACTTACAGACAGAATAGGAAATATAAGTCCTGGAAGTCATGTTCGATTTATGTTTCTATAATTTGTGTATAGCTTGGGATAATTAATTTGGTCTAGTTTCATTTACATGTGAAAATAGTTACCAGTCCATAATTTGGACTTCTCCTTTTGGGGCCTTTTATTTCCATCCTTGAAAATATTCATTTTTTTCGGAGATCGGTGAAGCTTCTTTAGTTGTACCATGTTTTGTACACGAGATTAAAACTAATATTTAGTTGTATTTTCTAATAATATTAATGGAATATAACTAATATAAATATTATATTGATCATCATCGATGACCTTTGGAGTTTTCAGTTGGTGATTGGGTGTTTTTGAGAGTTTCACCTCATTTATGTCACTAATGTCGTGGAAACAAATAAATTGGCGCACAATGGATTGTTGGAAATTTTAATGTTTTTGCGTAGGTGGGTAATGTTTGTTAACATTTTTTATATCGACAATAGTTTACATAGTTGAATAATGTGTTTAATGAATCACATCTTCATAAGTACCTTTCGACCCATCTCTTGTCTTGAGTTGGGAGGACCTTGATGTTAAACAAATTTTTTTTGTGACCAAACACCCATTTAGGATATTTGATTATGAGAAAAAGGTAACACATGGAATGATAATACCTTTGTTATCTGTGAAATGGTATATTGTTTCAGATACTCCTTATACTTTAGAGCGTGACGAATAGGTGAGGTAGTAGTGGAGTCATCTCTTTGATATGGAAACCTCTTGAATATAATTTAGGGATAAATTATATTTTATAGTAAGAAGGTTGAAACATATGGTTACTTTTTTATATTACTCCTTGAACTTTTTTTACCCACTTAAATTTAGGCCATGTTATGGGGTCATTCAACCTTACATTGGGAATTTTTTGGGATTTTTTGGTTGTGCATGTTTGGCACAACATTTTCCCAAATCACGAACCCCATAGTGAAAACCATTCACCACTTATAAGTGGATAAATGCATGGTTAGTGAAAAATTACACAAATCATGGTTGCACTATGGGAAAACCATGGTCCAAAAATAGTAGGGGCACAAGGATGGTGCACGGTTTCCCCTACCCATGCTCCCCTCTAGATAATTGTTCACATGATACATTATTATTCCAAATATTTATTTTAGATTCCCATACACCTAGTTTAACTATTTCGTTTTCACATTAAAACTGAACATGATTTAATTAGTTTAGAAGGATTTGTAGAAGCATTTTTGTCTCCTTCAATCCATTTTCATAGAAGATCAGTGCAATGTTGATTTCGATTGGTAACCTATAGGTAAGTAGTTCTCTTATCATATAGTCTCTACTATTCTTCCCGTCTCGCCTTATTATATAATTATATATTATCTTGTTATTGATGGATATATTCTACAATTTTGTGGATCAGGACTATATATTTGATTTATATATCTTCATCATATTCTACCATTATTGGAATTCCCATTGTGGAGGTGATCGTATGATTCTATGATTAAATGGATGTTATTCCATTAGATATTTTTCATGTAATTGATAATTTGACCTCTTTATTTGTTTGAAATATAATCCAATTTATTTATAAAAATATATTTTGAAATTATTTTATTATTAAATTAAAAAGGGTATGTAGTTTGGGAAAACCATCCAATTCCAATGGAATTGGAATTAAGGGAATGATTTTGAACACAATGGAATTGATGAAAGGATTTGAGAATTTTATTAAAAAGATTGACTCAATTGAAATGATTAATAAAATATGATTTTTTTTATGTTGAAAAGGATTGAAATTATTAAAAAACCATGTTTTTAACAAAATAAATTGGCATAATGAATCCAAAAATTGGGAAATTATATTTCAAATTATGTTTCATTTCAAATGATATGAATTCCTTATTGCTTATTAATTGACTGAGAACATGAAATCATGGTTAGTTTTGGGGTTATTTGGGACACTAATGTTAGGATCTTGATCCCCTTGCAATATATTGATGATGAAAACTATAAAAAATAGTGTTTGAAATTATTTTCTATGATGGGATGTTGATTATCATTACTCATCATCACCTTGATGGATGTTTTGACACATTTTTTTATCACTGATTTGATAAGTTTGGGGATCTTATAACAAGAAACTAATGTACATATGGTCATATGACCATGGTGTTTGTTGTGTATTTTTTAATTAGATATGTTATTGATTATAAAACAATTTACTAATTCCAAATGATTTATATAATTATTTTATATAAAATAATTATTTAATCCATGATTTAAATTTTTTCCTTCTATTAAAAAGAAGGCACATTTTGTTTTAAATATACAAACGATACATTATAACGTGTATTGAATTATTTAAATTTGAATAATTATTACTATAATACCCCCAAGATATAAAAAATTATTTATGATAGTGTAAATGATACAAAACATGAATGTATCTTTTAGTGTATGCAACAATGAGTTTCTTTGATAGGTTGCATTATATGAAAGACCACGTTATACCAAAGAATATATAATATGATAATTATTTCATATATGTTTGAATAGAAGGTATGAAAAGTATTAAACAAATCATTAAAATATACATTTTATAAATTTTTATTAATTATCTAATTATTAGTAATAAATAAAGAATCATTTTAAAAAAAATTAAATTTTTCCTAAAAATCATTTTTTTCCTTCAAGGTTCTTTAATCTGGCATGGAACAAGTAATTTAATAATAAGAGATTATAATTTTATAATTTTTTTCTAAAAATTAATCTTCACTATAAATAGGAATACTTAAATTATCATATGGTTTCATTTCAGTATTTTCCTAAAATGTTTCATTTTTTGATGAATAGTGAAAAACTCAAGATTTCAAATGAAAAATGCATTTTAATATAAATAATTTATAATATTAAACTATATTTTAAATTATATCCTAATAGATAAATTCTATATACACTATTATAATATAGTTTATTGTAATATTTTCTATATTTAATTTTTATAAAAGAACATTGTTAACATTTCAACGTTTCACATTAAAAACCTGATTTTTCCTCAAATCTACGAATTCACTTTTAAATAAAATTTTGAAAATAATATGAATTTAATTTTTAAAAATGGATCCAATATTTTTATTTAGTATTACTTATATTATCTAATAGTTTATATAGATTTTTTTATAATGATTACAGAAGAAGTTAAAATTATTTATAGTCATTATTGTAAAAATGTGTCTACTTAATGGATAAACCAAAAATATAAGGATTCAAATGATCTTCCAATTTATCCAACATCCATTTTTATGGCAATATCCATACCATTTGCACTTAATTATATAATTTTATAAGTTATTTGGATACCATTACATGAATGTGACCTATATAATAAGATAAGTAAATAAAAAGAAAAAAGAAACCTTTCTTAGTTTTAAAATATACAATGAGTTGTGATAGGGGATAACCATATTGGTTTATTTATTCATATTATTTTGAAGGATAATTTTTTTATCATTAGAATAATTTATATTTAAATTTTATTAATTAATTAGTTTCCCAAAATACTTAATAAGCACCAACACAATAATTATTTAGTAAAAAAATAACTAAAACAAATGACATTAAAGATAACAAAAGTGAAGTTAATTTGAATTAAATTTCTTATTAAATTAATTTTTTAGGTGAATATATTATTTTAAACATGTTTGGAATTAATATATTCAAATTACATATTTATATTGGGGTTTTTACATTTAAATAAATTAAATAATTAAAAAATATACATTAATATTATTTTATAATAAACTATGTTATATTAAATGATTTAAAATTAATAAAAAACCTACCTTGTACTAAGTGGTTTTTAACAATTATAAATATAAAATTTTTCCCATTAATGGTCCAATTTATATTTTATAAATAATATATACCGTACACTTAAATATTAAAAACATTATTAGCGTGATTAGGGTTAAGAAAGTGTTTTGTGCGTGACATGTGATTATGTAAAAATTAATTATCATAGAGAATTTTTTTTATAAATTGGATAACATATTTATATTCCATGGGTATATTTTTTCTCATAATTATCAAAATAATTTAGTATTTAATGATACACTACTAAGGTTAGAAAACTAGATACAATTTTATAAACTGAAACGGTAAAATTGAGTAAATACTAATACTAAGGAAGAATTTAAAAAAATTCGTATATCTATATTTTTTTGGGATTGTTTATATAACAATTATTCTACAAAATCCAATATTTTTCAATATTTTAATCACATGAGGTGATGGATAAACACCTGTAAAGACCAAAAAATCACGTGGAAATAGATTTTTAATACATGGGCTTTTTACGAGTCTGTGAAAGTTTACGGCGCTAGATTCTGAGGCCCAGTGTGCCTGAAATCAATTTTTGACGTTTTGTTCGGGTACATTCAGAAAACATACGAGCGGGGTTTTATTACTTTTATATCGATGATCGGAATTAAAATCCAAAAGCACCGTTGAACTTACAGCTTCAGTATACGTTTAAGAGGACATTCACTTCAGTAGTAGTGAGTCGATGATAAAAGTTATTTTTTGGGTTTTCTTGTGAATTAATAAAATAATGTAATCTCACTTTATTTTATTTTTAACCTCCAGGTGGAGGATTGGTGGTTAAAACCTCCCCATGTGATTTGGAGGTGGAACCACCTAACCTGACCTCCATTGGGAGGTTTTGGTGGTGGCACCCACCAGAGCATAACCTCCCGTGAGAGGTTATGACATGGGGAACACACAAGGATTAACCCCTATTAATGGAGGAGGGTAAAACGTTCTCAAATCCCCATTAAATGGGGAGAAACCCCCATTATCTGCACCACCTTAATAGAGCCAACTCCCCTTTAACTTAATTAGTGCCACCTCTCAAGCATTAATTAGGTGAGCTGAGTTAATTAATTTAATACTCTCTTTTGAATTGTTATGGAAAATCCACCCCATTAATTAGATGTGTCAACTCATTTAATTAAATCACTCAACTTGAATTTATGCCAATGAACATAATAGATACTAATTTATTATTTGGCTAGGATTTCATTTTGTGTGTAGTGGAGAGAAATGAGGAACTTGGGAGAAATATTTGAAGAAGGCTCCCAACAAAGAACCCTTTAACGAAGAATGGTATTCCTAAACTTCTCCCTCGGATCCCCCATCGATGCAGGAAGTCTTCGACCGATCTTCCCTCCTCATCTTCATCAATGAACTGACGCATCCTGGGATTGAGAGAGCATGACGAACGTGGTGAATGGAAAACTCGTTTGTTCCCTTTCTGTGACATAGTTAACGAACGAAAACCGACAATCAAAAGGTATGGGGTTTATTACATGATTATGTTATACCTTTTATTATCTTCTTCATTGGATAGAAAGGGTTTTTTGGGGACATATTAATGATCAACTGCTTATCTTGTTGAGCCAATTGATAGCTTCCTAAACTTGGAGGTTGGAGGCCAACCGAACATGGCCCGACATCCTCCATCATTTTTCCTTCATGTGGCATTCTTTGGCATGGCGACGTAACAACGATGAGGCAACAGAAAAGGATGCATTACTCACAGCCTTCATGAACCACGCTGCCCCGAAGCGTCCCACACCACCTCAAGCCGCGCCCGCGCGCTGCTCGTGCCACGTCGGCCTGCCCGCATGCTGCCCGCGCGCCCCGCCGGCTTGCCCGTGCCCTTCCCAGCGCCCCGAAGCCCACACGTACCCTACCCGCGCACCCCGATCTCCTGCTCATGCACTGCCCGCGCCCCACAGGGCCTACCTGCGCCCTGCCCAGCACCCCATGCGGCTTGCCCGCACCCCGGCTCCCGGCCGAACTGGCTGAGCCGCACCCGCCACCCGAGCCGGCCTGCGGCGTCCTTCACAACATCGTTGGCTGAACCGAATCAGCTTTTCGAGATGAGTTTCCCGAGATGCGCCCCATGTGGGGGTGGCCGAACCAACCTCGACCTCTAGGCTGTGCCACCTACGGAGCGACCATTTGGCCGAACCGCCCCAGCAGTCGTCTGGGCCGGGCCCAGCAAATCGGGCCTAACCTAGCAGGCTGACCCACCCAACAGGCTAGGTATGACCCAGCGGGTCTGAACGGGTCGACCTAGATGAGGTTGGCCCAGTATGGATTGGGCCGAGTTGGTCTGACTGAGTCATATTGGGCCTAGGCCCATTACCGACCATGTTACTTACTTTTGGCTATATCTTGGGCACCATAATTCCATTTCATGAACCATCAGTGGCGCTGGTATTTTGCAATGCGACAGTCCCTTTAAGAATACCTCATTAGAGTTCAGGTTAATGTTGACCTACGGTCAGGTTGGATCATACACGAATCCAACCAGGCTGCCAAGACAAAAAGACATATAACTCACAAACCAGGCGTCCAATTGACGCATCATTAGTTGCGTTGAGACCCCTATGCTGATTAAGACCTTTGTGATACTTATTAATGGTAATTCTTGGAATATGATGTAGCAACACTTGGCTTGAGGAGCTGACCCTCTCGGAATCAAGCAAGATTTCTGGAAAACCTATGGCTGGCTATACTCTGACGATTGTTCCTGGATCATTTGTTGGTCTGATAGTTTTGACTTCTGTTCCTGGATCTTGTGTTGGTCTGACAAAACAGCTGGTCCTATATCATTTTTTTGTCTGACAGCTCTGACGACTATTCCTGGATCATGTGTTGGTCCAAGAGTTCTGACTTTTGTTCCTGGATCATGTGTTGGTCCGACAGAACAGATGGTCCTGGATTATGTGTTGGTTCGATAGCTCTGATGACTGTTCTTGGATCATGTGTTGGTCCGACAGTTTTGAATTCTATTCCTGGATCATGTGTTGGTCCGACAGAATAGATGGTCTTGGATCATGTGTTGTTCCAACAGAATAGCTGGTCCTGGATCATGTGTTGGTCCGACATCTCCATCTTCTATTCCTGGATCCTTTTCGGGGATGACAGTTCTAACAGCTGGTCCATGATCCTATGTGGGTTTGACAGCTTAGATGATTCAGTGGATATATCTGATCATCTCTATCTCTCTACATATGTTTTATACCTTTGTGAGTTGAGTTAGTGGCTTATGTGTTTTTATAATGATTGAGATGGTTTACTTGATAACTTAGGTATATGTGTGGGAATATACCTAGGTAATGGCTATCTATTGATTTCTTACTCTATTGTATTTCCTTGGTGGATTTTGAGAGACCATGGAGGTCTCGGGGTCCTTACTGAGTATTGTTATGCTCACCCCTACACGTGCTATGCCCACACCTCGTTGTGTTGGATGCAGATGACAAAAATCACTGATGGAGGCTGAGAGCACCACGATTGGATGGTACTCTGAGGTGGACCTTAAGATGAGTCAGTACACGGAGGAGACTGAAAGACATGGAGTGCTGAGGAGGCTATCTGTACCTACCCTTTAGGTACGATCTGTGGTGGATGTTCCAGGAGCTGCTTTTCAACTTTCAGTTGTTTACCTTTCTTTAGATGGGCTTGTATTTCTGGCCCCTTTACTTTTCATTACTCCTTTTGTATACAGTCTTATTTAGTGTTTTGCTTCCAGCCTAGTCTGTTGTGTGTGCTTCTATTTTATAAAGGTAATGGCTTCCCAATTTTAGGTATTTACGCCTTTGGTTCTAGTCGCCAGCCTCTGGCCTATGGAAGGCGGGATTGGTGTAGTCACAGCATGGGCCCCAGGGGATGGGTCGTGACAAATTGGTATCAGAGGAGTCGGTTCTACCGCAGAATTGAAGAATCTGATATTTATTTTCTGTGATGAAATAGTTTTAATGGTACCAAGTATGGTTTTAAGTTCACGTAGTCCAGTGTTGGTGTGGCGGCCAACGTATCCATACACCAGGACCCTGACATCTGATTTCCAACTTGGGGCATGAAAACACTGATTGCGTGTGTATTTTTAAGAGTTTTATTTGTGATATCTTGAGTCAGCTCACCAGGTATAACTTATTTACCATGGAACACCTGTTTTTTTTTCAGGATGCCTTTAAATAGACAGTCTTCCAGGGTTCCAAGAAATGTACGAGATGGTAGACCACCAAGCAACGAGGCCTCAATGCAGGGCCCCATAACAGCTGAGGCACTAACTGTACCAATACACGTTGGGCCACTGATACCACCATCCCCAAAAGTAGAGATTGCACACCGCTTGAGTGCATTGCACAGGTTCTAGCTCTAGAGTCTGCCTAGGTTCTGGTGTGAGGCAGACCCGCAGGCAGAAGAGGATTGGCTGGAGGCAGGGGTGAGAGTTTTCAAACTGTTAGGGACACTAGCCGACCTTATGGTGATCTTTTCGGCGAGTCTCCTTCAGGAATCAGTAGGAAGATGGTGAAGTCTGATTCTCCAGTTGCATGATGAGGTGACACTACTCTGGATAGACTTTGAGAGCCTATTTCAGGCAGAGTTTGTCCTAGCAACCCTATGTGCGGTGCAGATACAAGAGCTACTTCATCTACAACAGGGAAACATGACATTGGCATAGAACTAATCTAGGTTCACCAACCTCTTGCACTACTCCTCCGATATGCTGCAAGACCCTTTCTTCAGGGCCTGTACCTTTGAGCAGGGGCTTAGAAAGGAGATTAGAGCATCGATAATCTAACTCAGTAGCCCGATACAGGGAGGAGTGTTAGAGAGATCACTCCTATTGGAGAGTTTCCTTACTGAGCAGTCTCCAACAGTGAGACCCACCACTAGTCAACATGCAGCAGATTCTTCTGCAACTGGAAGTAGACGAATATCATAGAGGTCTAAGCGGACCAGGCCATCTGGTGGACGACCTCAGGATGCATGTTTTTTGTATGGGGCACATGAGAAAGATCTAGTCATGACATGATCGGGAAATTTTACTCTTGCGGTGGGCAGGGTCACATGGCTCGTGACTGTCCGACCCGCTGTTTTGATGATCAGAAGATAGTTGAGGGACCTCCCAGGTAGAGGAAGAGGTTTGATCGAGGTGGTCCATAGGGAGAAAGCATACATGGAAGAGGAGATAGTCGTGTATCTGGTGGTGGGCGCCATTACGAGGTGTTACGACCACCACTAACAGGAGGTCCACCCTGACCGTAGAGAGAAGGTGAACAAGGGAGAGCTCAGTTCCAGGAAGCTGATGATTATGATCATAGTTCTATGGAGATGATTCAAGGTACGATCTATGTCTACACCACCTTATCCAACGTTCTTATAGACACAGGTTTCAGTCACTCTTTCATTGCCACCACCCACGTTCGGAGCTCGGAGGTGCCGACGGAGCAGTTGGCTTGGTCCTTACGGATAGAGACTACTACGGGAGAAAACTTAATGATTACACATTAATGACGGCAGTGTGAGCTTACTCTAGGAGGTGAGATCTTTAGCTAGGATCTTCTCCTAGCTGTGTCGAGGCCTTATGATGTCATCTTGGGTATGGACTAGTTATCTACAGTTCATGCTCATATTGACTGTATTAGGCGCACAGTGTGGTGTGTCCACACAGATGAGACCAGTTTTACCTTCAATGGAAAGAAGGGATCCTTCGTATCATAGAATGGACTTACTCAGTGGAGGGTGCAGCCGATCACTCATTAGTTGGTCTGCCTTACCCTCATAGTAGTTGATGTGGGGAGTATGAACTATCCTGTAGTGGTGGACCAGTACGCGGATGTTTTCCCTGTTGATGTACCAGGTCGAACTCCTCACAGAGATGTTGACTTTTACATTGACCTATACCCTGAGAAGGAACCAAAATCTACGCCATCATATTGGATGTCTCCCAGTAAGCTTCGTGAGCTATGCATACAGCTGGAGGACTTGCAGGGGAAGGGATTCCTCGGGCCCAACATTTCTCCCTAGGTAGCCCCAATTCTGTTAGCCAAGAAGGTATATGGGAACATGAGGCTTTGTGCCGACTACCGTTTCCTGAAACAGGTGACCATGAAGAACAAGTACCCAATCGTGAAGACTGTAGAACTCTTTGATCAACTGATGGGAGCTCAGTGGTTCTCAAAGATAGACCTCAGATCAAGCTATCACCAACTCAGAATTCGAGACAAGGATGTGCAGAAGACAACCTTCAGATGTCGGTATGGAAACTACGAGTACTTGGTTTTACCCTTTAGCCTAACCAATGCTCCAGTAGTGTTCATGGGACTCATGAATAGGATCTTCCTGCCTTCCCTCGATTTCTTTGTCATAGTCTTCATCGATGACATACTGATCTGCTCGACTACCGAGGGGGAGAATTCCTACCATTTGCGGGTAGTAATGGACACAATCCCAGAGCACTATCTTTATGGTAAGCTCTCAAAATTCCGGTTTTGGATTCAAGAGGTTCAATTTTATGGACATGTCATCTTAGAAGCTGGAGTGGTAGTGGATCTAGGGAATATTGGGGTGATACTTTCTTGGGAGCCACCCATGAGTGTGATGGAGGTATGGAGTTACCTGGGTATGGCTGGTTACTGCCGGAGGTTCATACCAGACTTCTACAGAGTTGCAGCACCACTATCATCCATGGCAAAGAAGGGGCTACCCATCGTGTCGTCAGAGAGATTCCATCAAAGCATTTAGGAGCTGAGGTAGAGGATGACTAGTGCCCCCATCCTGAGGCTTCTAGAGGAAGTCTTAGGGTACGTAGTCTACTATGACGCATCAGGGACTGAACTCAGGTATATCCTGATGCAGGAGAGAGTAGTGATCGCATATGGTTCTTGGCAGCTGAGACAGCCTAAGATGAACTAAGCTAACCATGACCTAGAGCTAGGAGTAGTGGTATTCGCCATGAAGATGTGGAGACACTTCCTGATGGGCGAGCATTGTAACATGTACTCTGATCACAAGAGTCTTAGGTATATCTTCTCTCAGAAGGACCTAAACCTGAGACAAAGGTGATGGTTTTAGTTCCTCTAGGACTATGATTTTGAGATAGTCTATACTCCTGGGAAGGGGAACATTTTTTCAGATGCACTCAGTAAGAGGTCTGGTATACAACTGCTAGGAGAGGCGATAGAGAAAAATTATTCTTTAAAGATATACTTTGTAGATAGAGATGGAGCAGCATTCCTTTAGTCTCTTACAATCACTCCCCCACTTGTTCAGCGAGTCAGGGAGGTGCATCGAGGAGACACTGACTGCGAGACACGATGTTCTCAGATATCCACAGGGTAGGCACTAGATGGATTTTCAAAAGGTGGTGAGCATGTCATCCTATTTAGAGTATGTACCTTGGTACCATTATCACTTTAGGAGGAAGTGTTGAGGGAGTTCCACACTTCCCCTCTATTAGTTCATCCAGGAGTGGCAAAGATGTACCAGGATCTTCGACGACAGCACTGGTGGCCAGGTAAGAAGAAGACTGTAGCGGAGTTTGTCTCTTGTTGTGTCACTTGTCAGTAAGTGAAGGTAGAGCAACAGATACCAACAGGCTTAGTTCGGCCTTTAGAGGTCCCAGAGTGGAAGTTGGATGGGATATCCATGGACTTTATGATGGTTCATCCATGTACATCGTGGGGACATGACTCGATTTGGGTGATTGTTAACCAACTCACCAAGTCGTCTGACTTCCTACCGACCAGAGAGCAGGGCTTAAAAGAGAGCTTGAGACACATCTATGTTGAGAAGATTGTGCAGCTACATGGAGTACCATCTTCTATTTTCTCTTATCATGACACACAGTTTACTTCCTAGCTATGTAAGGGGTTGAAAGAGGCTTTCGGGATGCAGCTATGCCTCAGAACCACCTTCCATACTCAGATGGATAGCCATACTGAGAGGACCATTCAGACACTCGAGGAAAAGTTACGTGATTGTGTCCTCGACATTGGTCACAGTTGGGAGGATCAAATGCCATTGGTGGAGTTTGCATACAATAAAAGATATCACTCCACCATAGGAATGGCACCTTTGAGGCATTGTACGAACGACCTTGTAGATCACCCGTGTGCTCGATTGACCCAGGGGAGTTGGCACTAGTGGGACTAGATTTGGTAGAAGCTACCATAGAGAAGGTGCAGATCATCCAGGAGCCGATGAAGACTACACATAGCAGCTATAATTTTATATTCTGATAGGATATGAAGACCTCTAGAGTTTGAGGATGACAACCAAATCTTTCTACGGGTATCACCTCGATGAGGTCTTTGGAGATTTGGCCGAGGTGGCAGGTTATCTCCGATGTTCATCGAACCTTTCTAGGTCCTAAGCAGAGTTGGAGAGGTGGCATACTTTTTTGCTCTTCCACTTCAGTTGCACTGGGAGCACGATGTCTTCCATGTATATCAGCTAAGAAGATACGTGAATGACCCTTATCACATCACTGACCATGGAGAGATGGATGTCGAAGATCGGGATAATTTTACCGAACTTCTAGTAAAGATTGAGGATCGACCGGAGTAGGTCCTATATAGACAGTCAATACATCTGGTGCACGATCGTTGGCAGCAAAGGAACCTCCAAGAGAGCACATGGGAGCGGGAGGCTCACATGCATGCTCAATACCCCCATTTGTTCCCTTAGTTTGAGTTGTAGCATACGAGGACGTAAATCCCTGAGGTGGGGAGAATATAGAGACCCAGAAATCCCAAGTAATATTTTTAATACATGGGATTTTTACGAGTCCGTGAATGTTTACGACGCTTTATTCTGAGGTCCGGTGTGCCCGGAATCAATTTTTGAAGTTTTTCTCGGGCACGTTCAGTAAACGTACGAGCAGGTTTTTATATCTTTTGAACCAGTGCTCGGAATTAAAATCCGAGAGCACCGTTGAACTCGCAGTGCTAGTATTCTCTTAAGAAGACTTTCACATTGACGACAGTGAGTCAAGAATAATAGTTAGTTTTTGGGTTTCCGTGTGAGGTAATAAAATAAAGCAAGCTCGCTTTATTTTATTTTTAACCACCATGAAGAAGATGGGTGGTTAAAACCTCCTCATGGGAGTTCTAGGTGGGACCACCACACCTTAACCTCTATTGGGAGGTTATGGTGGTGGGGCAAAACTGAGCATAACCTCCCGTGAGAGGTTATGACATGGGGACCACATGAGGCTTAACCCCCTATAAATGGAGGAGGGTAAAACCTCCTCTTATCCCCATTAAATGGGGAGAAACCCCCTTGACCTTGACCACCTTAATAGAGCCAACTCCCCTTTAATTTAATTAGTTCTACCTCTCAAGCATTAATTTGGGGAGTTGAGTTAATTTATTTAATTATCTGTATTGAATTGTTATGCCAACTCCACCCCATTAATTAAATGAGTCAACTCAATTAATTAAATGACTCAATTTGAATTGATGCCAAAAAACATAATAGATCCTAATCTATTATTTGGCTACAATTTCATTTTGGGTGGATTGGAGAGAAAGGAGGAACTTGGGAGAAATATTGGGGGGAGGCTCCCAACGAAGAACGCTCCCATTGAAGAATGATCTTCCCCAACTTCTCTCTCATAACCCCCCTTCAATGCGGGATGTCTTCGACCAATCATACCACCTTATCATCATTAACGAACAGACTTAGCCCGGGATTGGGAGAGCATGATGAACACGACGAACGATGAACTTCTTCATTCCATTTCTACGACACCATCAACGAATGACGACCGACAATCAAAAGGTATTAGGTTTATTACATGATGATGTTATACCTTTTCATATCTTCTTCATCAGATAGAAAGGGTTTTTTGCAGACATGTTAATGATCAACTGCTTATATTGTTGAGCCCATTGATACCTTCCAAAATGTGGAGGGTGTGAGCCAACCTAACATGGCCCGATATCCTTCGCCTTTTTTCCTTCATGTGGTGTTATTCTGCATGGAGACATAACAACGACAAGGCGATGGAGACGACAATGACAAAGGATGCTCTACTCGTGACCTTCGTGAACCGCGCCGCCCCTACGCCATCCCACACTGCCTCCGGCCGAGCCCGCGCACAGCCCGCGCCCAACCAGCCTCCCCGCACACTGCCCGCATGCCCCGTGGCCTGATCGCGTGCTTCTCGCGTCATCTGTCGGCCTACCTGCATGCGGCCCGCGCCCCACTAGCCCAACCGCACACTATCCGGCACCCCGTGGCCTATCGGCTCGCTGCCCGCGCCCCGCATGGCCTGCCTGTGCCCTGCCTGGTGCCCCGCGCGGCCACCTACGCCCCGGCTCATGGAGGAATAGGCGGAGCCACACCGACCACTCGAGCCGGCCCATGGTGTCCTTCGTGGCGTCACAGGCCGAACCGGCTCAACATTCCTGTTCGAGCCACCCGATCTGCGCCCCACGTATTGCTGGTTGAACCGGCCCCGACCTCCGGGTTGAGCCGCCTACGCAGCGACCTTTGGGCCAAACCGCCCCTGTAGTGCGCTGGGCCCAGGCCAGTGGATCAGGCCAAACCAAGCAGGTGGACCGGGTCGACCCAGACTGGGTCGGCCCGGTCTGGGTTGGGCCGAGTCGGTTCGACCGGGCCCAAGCCCATTACCGACCCTGTTACTTTCTTTTGGCCATATCATTGGCACGAGACGTCCATTTAACGAACCGTCAGTGGACCTTGTATTCTTCAAACGTGATGGTCCCTTTGAGAATACCCCACTGGAGTTAGAGGTAATGTTGAGATATGGTCGGGTTGGATCGTACACGAATCCAACCGGGCTCCCGGGACCAAAAGGCTTATAACACATGGACCAGGTGTCTGATTGATGTGCTGTCAGTTGCATTGAGACCCCTATGACGAGAAGAACCTTTGTGATACTTCTACGTGGGACTTATTGGTGGTTGATCTATCGACACTTGGCTTTAGGATATGACCCTCCTAGAATCAAGCGTGCTTTGAGGAATCCCTGTGGCTGGTTGTACTCTGAAGACTGTTCCTGGATCATGTGTTGGTCCAACAGTTCTGACTTCTATTCCTAGATCATGTGTTGTTCTGAAAGAATATCTGGTACTAGATCATGTGTTGTTCTGAAAGAATGGCTGGTACTAGATCATGTGTTGGTCTGACAGTTTTGACTTCTGTTCCTGGATCATGTGTTGGTCAGACAGAATAGCTGGTCATGGTTCATGTGTTGGTCCAATAGCTCTGACGATAGTTCCTAGATCATGTTTTAGTCCGATAGTTTTGAATTTTGTTCCTGGATCATGTAGTGGTGGGACAGAATAGTAGGTCTTGGATCATGTGTTGGTCCAACAGCTCCAAATTTTGTTCCTGTATCCTGTGTTGGTCCGACAGTTCTAACCGCTGGTCCTGGATCCTAGGTGGGTCCGACAACTAAGATGATTCAGCAGCAATATATGATCACCTCTATCTCTCTACATAATTTGTATACCTATGTGAGCTGAGTCAGTGACTTCTTTGTTTTCCTCATGATTGAGATGCGTTACTTGATAACTTAGGTATATGTATAGGCATATACCTAAGTAATGGCTATCCATTGATTTCTTACACTGTAGTTGTTCTTTGGTGGATTTTGAGAGACCTTGGTGGTTTAGGGGTCCCAAATGAGTATCATTATACTCACCCCTGCATGGGTGATTCCTGCACCTTGTTGTGTTGGATACAGATGATGGACAACACTGACGGAGGCTGAGAGCACCAAGACTATACGATACTCGGAGGTGGACCTTACGATGAGTCGGTACACAGATGATATTGACGGACATGGAGTGATGAGGAAGATATCTATACCTACCCTTCAAGTAGGATCTGTGATGGATGTTCCAGTTGTTTCTCTTCACCATTCAGCTATTTAACTTTCTTAAGTTGGGCTTGTATTCCTAGCCCCTTTACTTTTTGGCACTTATTTTGTATATAGTATTACTTAGTGTTTTGCTTCCATCTTACTCTATTGTGTGTTTCTAGTTTATAAAGGAAATACCTTCCCAGTTTAGGGATATATTCCCTTGGTGCGCGTTGGTAGCTCCTGGTCTGTGGAAGGCGGGATTGGGGAAGTCACAACATGGCCCCTGAGATATGGGTCATGACACTCCCAATTGGTAATACATTTGAGTATTTACAAGAATTCTACTCCCCCCAACTATAAAATGTCACTGAGTCTGCCAACCTCTCTACACCTCTCATTCCATTTGGATAATCCAAACCCTTCCCAAATCACTTTTGAAATTACCTCCCCAAAACCTAGATCCCTTATTCTAAGAATAAAAAAATACTAGTAAGTTTTATGGAAAACTAATTAAAGATACCTCATGAAGATTGATTGTTCTTTAATAAGAGCCTTTATATTATTTCCTCATCAACCTCCTTCAATTATTCTTTTACAATTATTATATAATAAATAATTTATAAAAAATATATTATGATTTTTTAATGTTATGGTTACTATCTTTACTCACAGAAACATGCATAAAATGCATTAGAAATTCATCATTCATGTGTATGGCGGACTAATGCCACGTGAAAAAATATCATTTATTTTTTAATTACCACTGCTCGCGGTTGGGAATAATGATGGATATAAAGTTTATATATGATATGTATAACCTTATTATACCAATATATGATTTATATCATATATAACATTTTTCTTATTCCAATACATAAGGGATATGGTAACGTCGTTCGTGTGTACAGTGGACTACCACCCCACGAAGCGATGTTATTCATTTTAACTAACATGTTACATGGATAGAAATAGTGATAAATATAACATATATATGCGATATGCATAACATATGAAGATAATAATGGCATATTTGTCATATTTAAATAATTATATAACATTTTATTTGTTATATTTTCACTCACTAAAAAATAGATAACGTCGTTCATAGATGTGTGGACAACTATCTCCTCGAAGTGGTGTGATTACTTTTCTATCATCAAATAATCTGAATGATATATAATAATTTATAATTATATATTTTTTAATTTATAAAATAATTATAATTTTTCAAATATAAATGTTTCTCTCCTTCTCTCTATATTGATCACTAAAAATTGAAACATTACTCATGACTATGTATGTCATACCCTCTCTAGGATGGTAACATTAGTTCATTTTTTATAATAATATAACATTATTGGTATTAAAATTATATATTTTTTATAAAAAGAAAAAATAATTATTATTATTCTATATATTTATAAATAATTTCCTTTTGGCCATACTAAACCTACCGAACTCATTTTGACACCTGATTCAAATACGATCAAAATATCTGACAAATAGTTAATTGACTATGTAGTTGTATATAACTTGTTAATAATTAAAATTAAATTAATAATAAACACCAACAAGGTTTCCAATAAAGTATAAATCTAACATATGTTTACTATTATAGAAGATAAAGACACAGATTATGAATGAAACTCATAGTATGGGGCTCTGTCCATTGAAGCATATTATCATGTTATGCACCTATATAATTTTATTAGGTCTATATACAATTCATTGAAATGGTATATCATAACTTTTTATATTCTAATAATATTAAATGATTTGTTCAGTATTATTCACAATTATTTATGTTTTATGTTGTTTCCATGTGATAAAGGTATTTTATTTAAAAGAATCATCTTTTAAAAGTTTTCCCTCCAACTATTTATCTTCCATGTCTGAGGATTATAATATTTTCTAATGTTTTTATATAGAAATATAATATTATTAATAATAACTTTCTTTTTCTTTTTAGATTATTTCAAAGGATTTCAAATGTCATATTTTTATATGATTTATATGGAACGTTTTTACAAATGACAAATGAAATGTTCTATTTTTGAAGTACAACCGAAAAATGTATTATCCACCACCGTGGGCATTCTTTTATTTCCAGATTCATTTGAATGATTTTATGTTTTCATAAAATAAAATAAATTTTTATAGTATTTTGGTATATAAAATATTTTATCAATGAATATGTCGTTTAGAATTGAAAATGGATTTTTATAAAAAAATTTCCAATTTTTTCGAAATGTGTTTTTCATATTAGATTTAATTAATTTTTAAATAGGTTAAATGGTGAACTTTGTTATTAATGATTTGTTACATGAGAATTATATGAAGAAAGTGAGCTCAATATAACTTATATGAACTATTGAACACCGTTATAACTCATGGGTGTTCTTGATAATGTGTATATAATGGGATAAGCCCCATTAAAGCTCACAGGTGAGCCCGATATAGACTATATAAATGGTTGTTTCCCATTATAGCTCATAAAAATGGGTGATATTTATATAGAATATACATAGGATTTTCCCCATTATAGCTCCTAGTTGAGCCTGATATAGCTAATATGAAGGGTTTATTTCCATTATTTCAGTCAGGTGAGCCTAATATAGCTTATATGAAGTGAGATCCTAATTATGGATCTCGAATGAAATAGGAAAAGATTATAATACAATCTTTCAGTATTGTTATTATAGTCAAAAGGTTTTGGAAATGGTTTTATGAATATTTTTCTCTAATTCACCCAAAAAGAGTTTTAATATCTTGATATGGGTTATAAATGATTTAAAAAAATGATTGTGAGTTTTCTTGTGATTTCTTTATTTCATTCACTCAAAATCATTTATGTGAAATTAAATAGTTCATCCTTTTTCAGGTTTTTACTGAACTAACTGTTTCCTTTCTTTTTATATCCATTTTTTGATTTTGGGATCATACTATGTTTTTTAAAATATTTTCACAAGGTCTAATGATGGAAAAGGTAAAGGAATAAGTCAAGATAAATGTGATTTGGATTTTTCATGAATAGAAATCATAATTTATTTTTAATTTTTTTCATTATGGAATTTATCAAATAATTAGAATTATCCACTTTATATTTTATTGTTTTTTTGTATAATTTATGGACTAATTATCTAATATCCAGAAGCTAAAAAAAGCATCAATGTGGAAGAATTAAATTCTTTAAAAAAACTAAATATAATTTAATATTCAATGTAGCATACATATAGTTGGTATTAATGGATAATGTAGATAACTTTTGAGGTTCAGTGTGTTTAAATATAATTTCCTTAGAAAAGTTAACATTATTAATAAATTAAAATGATATAGAATTTATATATTTCCAAATATCATCATCTGAAATTTGTTTTTTCATAATTGTTTTCTGAAGAAAAAATTGGAAAGATGTAGTGGGAAGGAATTAAGAATAAAAATATCATTCAATATCATCATCATGATATATTTGAAATTATAATAGAATAATTTATTTTAGTAATGGATTAGTTTAAAAACCTATAAATGGTGGTGCTATCGATGTGAGAGAGGAAACCAATATACCATGAAAGAACATTAATATACTGGAGAATTTCAAGTGGAAACATCCCACATCCATTAATGGATCATCTGACCTAGTGGTAGCCAAAGGATATATCAATGCTCTGGAGAATATATTTTAATTCATGGGTTGTTAAGAACATTAAAAGATAGCTCTTACCATCTATCAATTTAATGGTGAAGATAATCCAAGGTTACCATTAGTTTAGAATGCTAGAGAGAAAGTTGATCATGACTCTATTTAATGGGATACATTTAAGAGTATTATTCAATTATGAATATTTAGTAATTATTTTTATTATTAGGATGGGAAAAAATTCCATTAATTAAAGAAAAAAATATAAATATTATTTGGCGGAATATAAAGGAAACATGAAAATATTTTCCAAGTATGTGTCAGAATTGATTAGGGAAAATGATATTAATATTAATAGATATTACTCAGTGTTAAAATTATTCTTATGAACATATTTTTACACATGAGAAACATAAATTAATGATAATGTTTTTATTTTGTGATGAATGTTGAGTTAGTGTTTGCTGACACATACATTCCATGAAAAAATAAGAGTGTGAAATGGTCAAAGAGGTATGAAATTTAGAGGAAATAAACTATAAATTCTGGACATAGGCCCAAAACTTATTCCAAGTGTAGTAAAACACATTTTTGGGAATTTATGTCAGGATATAGAATATTTTACCTATATGGTATATTTTTTACAAGGATCGTGACTACAAAGAAAAGAGTCATGAACAAAACATGAATAAGATAATATATATCTAATAAATTGTAATATGAATTAGATGAAATGATTTGGGACATTATGTTGTCTTGCCTATGATTATACTTACTGAGGTTGGAATTCATCATGATGGGAAGAAAATTGGGGTTGAAAAATATTTTTCTACTTCTACAGTTGGTGTTTGCCTATCTAGTGATGTGGTGAAAAGTCCAGTGAGGTCGATATTTTTTGAATTTTGATCATAATATAAATGACTTTGGAAACCATATTTGTTTTTTAACATAATTACAATTTAATTTTTTTTTTGAGTTTTCATAGATATCTACAATATATATTTTTTGGAAAATCTATTTGAGGAATAATGGCATTTTATGTTATAGACATAAGTTTAAAGGTATTAAAACCTTTAGTGCTAATTTAATAATTAATTAAAATTTAATAATATTCGAATTATATTATTAATACATGATAATTGTTTTAGAAAACCTTTGATAAAGGGTAATTAAATAACTAATTTTATTTCAATGGTGTCCATCCATGGATTTTCTAGAGAAAGGTTAATATAAGGAGGATGTAATTTATTAAAAGTGGTGAGGATGTAACATCATAAAATAATAAAAGAATATTTTTTCAATAGCCTAATTGATACATAACACTTTCTTATTTTTTTTACACACAATATTGTGTTTCTTTATAGTTTTTTTTTCAACCGAGACCACTTTTTAAGGAATAACAATGCATTATCAATATTATTATTTTTAGTGATATTTTTCTCATTGAATATGGAATAAATGGTATTAATAAATTAGGGAAATATAAATTTTAAATATATTTATTTATTGTCTATTGATTATTAATGAAATCAATATCATTTGAATGAAAAATCAATGTTTTCTAAATAATAGTTTTTTCTAAAATATTGTTTAATCATTCTTGGTAAACATAATTTAAAATTAATATGTAGAACTTTTAGACAATTTATATGAAAAAATAATTTTCATTTATTATATATTAATAAAAAATTTATCTTAGGGTTATTTTTTGGATTTTTTTCTCAAATGAGTAATTGTTTGATATATAGTGATAATTCAGATTTTAATTGAAAACTACCTTTTCATTTAAATAATTTATAATGATAAATTATATTTTTATTTGATTTTAATGTCATAATATTTAAAAAATACCAAAACTGACCCAATATATTTCATTTGGATAATCTTTATATTAAATTTTTATATAAAACATTTGTAACTTTGGGACTGTTCCAATTTAAAAACTCTCTTTCTAGTCACCTATACACGATTAATTTTATATTACATTTTGTAACATATGTTAATTGAATTTTAAATAATGGGTTCCATATTTTTAATGGAAATAATTTATATTATCTAATAATTTTAACATACTTAATGACCGTAATGAATACTGAAAGAACATAAATTAATTATAGTGGTTAGGGAAAAATTAGTTTACATACTGGTTAATCATGGAATATAAAGTTTCAAATTAAAAAACAATTTGTAAATATCCCATTTTATGGCCATATTAATATCCTCATAAAATTATTATTTATTTTTACAAGTTATTGGGACACAATTCAATAAAGGTGACATATACAGTCAGTTGTGTAAAGAAAAAGCCAAAAAAGGAACCTTATATGATTTTAATATCAATAATGTTTGGGATAAGGTAAAATAAAATATTTTTGAGGTATAAATTTGATTTTGAATAATGAATTTTTTTTGTGAGCATTATAATTTATTTGTTGTTTTTAGACATGATTTTTTCACTATAAATTTTATGAAATTCCAATGATGAAATTTTTTAGTTAATAAATAACAAAATAAGTGATACAGAAAATATTAAAAGTCTATAAATTGAAGGTTATATTGTATTAAAGTTATTTTTTTGATTAATATACCATTTTATAATGTTTTGAAATCTATATATTCATATTTCATATTTTAACGATGATATTAAATTTAAATTTAATAAATAATTCCAACTTCCATATTAATGTTATTTTATAATAAATGATATTTTATTGAATGATGAAAATTACTAAAACAAATATCATATTCAAAGTTTTTTTTAATATTTTAGTAAATATAAAATACGTTACATTAATTTAAAAAATTATCTTTTATAACAAACATATCTTCCCCCTAATTAGTGAAAACAATGTTGGCATAGTTAAAGTTAAAATAATGTTTTTCCGTGTTACATATGCTTAATTTAAAATTAATTTTCAAAATACATGCGTTTTTTATTTTATAATATAGATATAAAATTTAGAATTTATGTTTCTAAATTTTCTAATAACTATCACTTTAAATTTTTATTAACATATAAATTACTAATGTTAGAAAATTAGTTATCGTGGTAAAAACAAAATGGGAAAAATTTAGTAAACTTAAAAACTAAGGAGAAAAATGACAAAGATGCTTTTATTTTTATGTGGTGTATGTGTGTAACAACCATAATGAAAATATAATTCATTATTTTTCATTTTTTTAATCACATGCGATAAGGGATACATTCTAATAGTGATTACTTTTGAGTATTTAAAAGAATGATACTCCTCCACCACTATAAAAGCACACTAAATCTCACCAAAAACCCACTCCTCTAAATTAATTATATCATCAAAATACTGACCAAATAACTCCTAAAAAATCCATCCCCTTACCCTAGAAGGATTATTTTTTGAAATAAGACATCTTAGGAAGGGTTTGGTACAATCTTGAGGAAGATGTAATGTTCTTTAACTAGCGTCTTTCTTTTATTTCCTTCTCCAATACCTTAAATTGTTCTTATACCATGATTATATAATAATATTAGTATCCAAAATATAATTTGATATTTTTATATTATTTTTACGACATAAAATTAAACACACTTCTATATAATGGGTTACAAAATTATTACTCGTGTTTACAGTTGACTACCGCCTCACGAAATGATGTTGTTTTTTCATTAACCACTCTCATGGTTTGGAATATTTATTTATAGAATATTTATAAATTATATTTATAAAATTATTATACCTAATTCATCATTATACATATATAAAAAAAATTTATTCCAAAACATATAGATTGTGAATATTTGTTCGTGTGTATGGTGTATTATTGTATGATGAAGCAATGTGATTCGTTTTAACTATAGTGTTACATGGATGGTAATAAGGATAAATATAATGAATATATGTAATATAAATGAAATATTTTGATATTAATTAGATATTTATAATTATATAAGTACAAAATATCATTTTATTTTTTCTTTTTCAATCATTGAAAAAGTTATTACATCATTCCCAGGTGTGTGGTCTACCGCTTCCTCAAAGTTATGTGGTTCCAGTTTTCATCACTTTATCATAGGAATGATATATACAAGTATATATATACATATAAATATTTTGGTATTTAAGATATAATTATCATTCTATAAAGTTAAAGTTTACCGTATTTCCATAATGAACATTGAAAATGGAAACATTACTAATGAAAATGTATGGCCTACCGTCTCCTTGATCGTAATGTTAGTTTATTTTTTATAACCATATTCCATGATTGGTTTTAAAAATTTAAATTATTAACAGATATGATAATTATTTCATTATTGTTATTGAAAATATGATTACATAATGACCACTTTGACCATAGTCAACCTACAGAATTTATTTTGACACATAATCCGAATGTGGTCAAAACATACGACATAGACTTAATTGAGTAAGTAATTTTATAAAAATAGTCAATAATTGAAATAAAATTTATAGTGAACATTAACTGATTTTTAAAATAGTGAATAATTTACATAATTTTATTATTGGGGAATATAATGACATATATTCTGAATCAAACTCATGGTAAGGGACTTCATCTCAATTTCCTTTCATTGAAGCATATTATGATATTATGCACCAATATTAAATTATAAGGTGTTTATAAAGTACATTGATATTTATATCACAAATTTTCCCTCTATCGTAATATTTCATTTTCATGTTATGGTTTAATGGGATTCAAAACTAAAGTGTTTCCCAAGTGATAAGGGATTTTTTTAAAAAGATTCATCATTTAGAAGTATTCCTTTCAAATGTTTCTCTTCTCTGTGAATGTTTTATACTGATTTAATAAATGTTTTTAAATTTTAATTAATGATTGATAAAGTTTATTTTATGTATTTTTTTACATTATCTCAGAGGTTTTAAATATAACCCTTTTATGTGTTTTATGGGAGCATTTGGAGAAAAGATAAAATAAATGTTATATTCTTAACATACTCAATGAAAATTAATTTTACACTATTGTAACCATTATTTTATTTCTATCTTCCTTTGAAATATTTCATGTTTTATAAATGAAAACCCCATCTTATATTTTTGGATATTTTACTATAGAAAATTGGTTTTCTATGGAAATGACATCAGGTATAGAAGATAGGTTTTGAAAAGAAAATAGTATTTTTTTAATGAAAATATTTTTCATATGGGTTTAAATGAGTTTTTCATAGGTTTTTAAGATGAATTTTGTTTTATTAATGACATTTTTCATGAGAATTATTTGAATGTGAGATACTTATATAGATTATATGAAGGGTTGTGCCCCAATAGAGATCGCGTGTGAGCACGATACAACTTATAAAAAGTGTTGAGCCCCAATTACGGCTCATGGGTGAGCTAGATATATCTCATACAAAGGGTTGATCCATACTATAGCTCATGAAAAAATTATTGAACCCAATATTGATTATAAGATAGTTTGATATCCATTATAGCTCATTAGTTAGCTCGATATTTCTCATTTGATGGGTTGAGCCCCATTATAGATCACATGTTTGCCAAATAGAGATTATACGGAGGGTTATCCTCATTATAGATCTGTAATGAATTGGGAACTGATTATATTGGAGGTTTTCCACATAGATATTCAAATTAAAATGGGGTTTAAAAGGGTTTTCTGAATATTATTTGCTATTTCACCTAAATGGATTTTTAATTAATTGATTCGGTTATAAAATTATTTCTTTGTGAAAGACATGTGTGTGAATTCTTGTGAAAATGTTTTATTTCCATAAATAAATGAAAATTGATGTAAAATAAAATATTTAATGGTTTTTAATGTATTTACTAAGAATGTTTCTCCTTTTTTTATAACAATTACTATGATTTTTGGGTCTTTCAATGTTTTTTAAATTTTTTCAAAAGGATTAAGGATAGGTAAGATAAATGAAGAATCAAAGTTGAAGGTTGTGGATTTTCTCAATGAAAATAAAGCATTCCTTTTTTAAAATGTTTCATATTATGGAAAAAATGGATAGTAATCATATGTTTCAAATTTGTATTGGTTTTTATGTATTATTCATTACCTAATTCTATAAAACTAAAAATCCTGGAAGATAATCAATGTTAAGTGATGTAAATTATTTTATAAAACTAAAGATCATAAAATGTTTAATTATGGGTCCTTATAATTTAATTTTTGATATGGAATTTAATATAAATTCTGATGAGACCCTGCTGGGATTTATAGCTCACACCCTAGCTTTTCCTTCAGGCATTTATATATTTTTACACTAACTCTAAGTAAAGTAAAGTCACCTCTTCAAGGTGTTATATGTTATTGATCCTTGTGACCATTGAGTGGTGGTGGTGAATAGTTCCACTATTATTAAATTCTTACACAAGCTTTTCTGCTACTTTTTATTGGCTGATGTAGTGGGTTCCTTCATGTAGTTTATCTATCTACTTGGGTTCTTTTTAATGAATTTTAATTATGCTACATTTTCTTTTAGGAGTGTAGAAATATAAAGTTGTATATTCTTTCATACATTTTTTGTGGATAAATTGTTACATATTTATTCTTCTATGATTCCAAGTTCCATTTGTCAATCCATCGGAATTGGGAGTACACTTTGTACTATGTCAGTGTCAGCTTACCTATCAGGGTACCCGGGTATCAGGATTGTCTGTGACAATATATTTAAATTACAAATTTCAACATATATGACTTGAATTGGGTAATGTAGACTCCATATTATGAAGTATCATAATTAATATTATATAATATGGTCAATGTAAATATTGTTAATGATGAATAGTAAAAAATATCAAATTAATTATTGTTTTAATAGTTGAAGCAATTTTACCGGGGGTTAAAATTAAATTAAATTGGTTGAATTTACCCACCAACGTGTCTAATTATTAATTACTAAAAATATTTCTACATCGTCAAACTTGAAGTTGGAAATGTTCCATTTGGGACCTTTATGGTATCAGAAATACAAGGGTATTATTTTTTCCTTTCCAAAATTCCAAGTGTGTCCCCAATTATTAAAGGTAAATTATTCCCCTAACATCTTCACAAATATAAATCCAATTTTATCACAATTATATTCAAAACATCCTTATCTACAGTAGAATGGTTCTCAAAATCAAAAAATACAAACCCTAGTGTTCATAAGAATTTATCCCAAAAGGTTTCTCTAAGAGAAGGTAATAATATTAAAAAGATCATTCTTTTCCATTATTCTTATATCACATCCAATTATGTTTTAAAGAATCCAATATAATAAAAAATTCCACCCATATATGTTTACATCATTTATTTCATAATACATACCCATCCCATTCTCTATCAAATGTGAAGAAAATCCATCACTAGTATGTAAGGTGACCTACCGCCTTGCGAATCGATGGAGTTTGTCTTCCATCATTTAATCACATGAATATTAATAATAATGGAAATATTAAACATATATGAATATATGAAATGATTTAAATTAAGTAAAATTAATGTGTCATTGACTTTCTGACCCTTTCACTCCTCAAGGAACCATATCATCTCTTATTGGTACGTATGACCTGCAATTTCAACAAAACGGTGCGATTAATTTCCCATGTTATAAATTAGAGAGTGTTTCTAATTATATATGTAATAAGTAAATAATACATATATATATGTATACTTAATTAATATAAATATGTATAATTTTTATATATCCTATTTATAATAACCAGAGCTTTCCTAAAAAAATACGTATGATAAAACAAGTAAATTAACACATGAAACAATAATATTAATAAAATATTGTCGATTAATGGGTGGTATGATATTATAATTGAATCTGAAATGATATTATAAACATTAATTTTATCATATTATAAATTAATAACATTATTAAAACCATTATAAAGGGGCTCAATCATGTTAAACAATAAGCAAGTGTGAGGTAAGGGATTTCATCTCAATATTCATTCTATTGAGACATATTTTTTATTTTTATACTATTCACTTTTATGTGGTGTATAAACATCCCCATTGATTTATTTAACATGAATACCTATTTATAAATGATTATTAATGTTTCCATTCATGTATATTCTGTTAATGGGTTACAATTCGAGTGTTACAAATGTGGTTTGAATATATTTTTGAGACTCACTATCTTTTTGTATTGATTTTGTTCTAATTGATGGAACCATATCAATTATCCATAATAAGATAAAATAATTTTATTATCCACTATAATATTAAGTATTTTTATTATATAATTTCTTCAATTTGGTACAAGATTCGAGGAATGAAATTATTAAATTAAAATCCAATTTTTTCAATTTAATTCAAATATATTTTTTCATATATATCCATGTATTCCAAAATTATTTGAAAAATGTGAATTTATTTAATGTAATAATTTATTTAGGACATTTTAATTTATCCTTAACATTTATTATGTTTTTAAAGGGTATATTTCTGCTATTTTTCAAAAGGTAATGATTTTTAAGAAAACTCAAAAGGAATGATATTTTATAACAAACACTGTTTAACAAGATTCCCCACCATCATAAACATTTTATGAAAAGTTGCTTTAGAAATATTTTTCTATAGTTTTACAAAGAAAAATCTTTTATTAATGTTTATTTTAATATTTTTCATCTATTCCCTTTATCATTATAAAGGGAATGATTTTATTGAGAAAACCTAAATTCCTGATTAACTGATGGTTTCTTATCATTGTAAGATTGAAATATATATAGATGCTCAATTACAAGAGGGGGATAAATTGTTGGTTCAAAAAGCATTAATTTTTATCCTTAAGAAAATATATGTTTAACAATGTTAAACAATCTGGATTCATAAACATTATTTAGTTTTAAACTAATAAATTATCATTCTTATGATATGATAATATGGATACAAAGAATAAATATAAGAAAAATTTACTTAGAGAAATATTCTACCTTAATGTGTTAAGAATCTTATTTATAAGAGTATATAATAATAAGAAATTATAAGAAAATTATAATTTCTTTCTATAGTAGAAATACAGTGGAATTAAAATCTTGTAACAAAGATAAGTAAACAAGTATGAAATCATTTAGTCCAAATAGAAGAGTATCCAAAAAACTTAGATAAAGTTTAATTGGTTTATACTTTCATGAAATAATGTCTTACCCACACCAGGGTAAGCCATCGATAAGAATATTAGAGTCTTTCTTGCTATCCCCACAATCCCTCTAACTTTAATGTAGACATTGCCTCTATCTTCCAATCCTAGTAAGACCTCAACTATGAAGGTAGTCTATTTTAAAATCCACAGAAGCCCTCAATTGTATACAACAATAATCAGAGTCACACTAGGCTAAAAAATTTGTTCACGGATGAAAAAGATGTTTAGAGATCATAAAAATCATTAGAGTCTCTCTTTATAAATATCTTCACATCATTATAGAATGTAATCTATAGATGTTCCAATACTTGTAAAAATGTTAAAATAGTCGGGGTATTTATTGTCATGGGTTCAAACAGTTGGATCCCTCCTCCAACATTCATATTTTTCCTTAAATTTTGGAGGGAGATGTACTCATGTCACTCAACCAACAGTTCGTTAAAAATCAATTGTACGACATCTTTTCATATATGATATTATGGAAAACATTATGGTGTATAAGAATCAATAATATGTAAGGAAAATATTTTTATTATTAAGAAACATTAACATGTTTAGGATCCGTTAAAATGAAACGTTACTTTAAATAAATGGGGTAACTATAAGAAAAGAATTTAATCCGATTCATAAGAATGTGGAAATACGAGTCTAAAATTATAAACAATATGGATTATGAAATAAAAGATAATTAGAGTCTAAATTTTGAATAATTTTGAAAATTATTTATAAAGAAATTATAGTATTATTATAGGAGATATCAGAATCTGATTTCAGGAGAAATAAGAGTTTGACATTAGAGAAATCAGAGTTTGATTTATAGAGAAATCGAAGAATGATTTTAGGAGAAATTGGAGTATGATTTCAGGACAAATTGGAGTATGATTTTAGAAGAAATCATAGTCTGATTTCATGAGAAATGAGATTCTGATTTTTGGAGAAATCGAAGATCGATTTCAAGAGAAATCCGAGTCTGATTTTAGAAGAAATCAGAGTTTAATTTCAAGAGAAATTAAAGTCTCAATTATAGGGAAATCATATTCTATAAAACTATAAGTTTTTGAGTAAGGTAAGGATCATATGTTTTTGTAATGAAAAAGATTATTAGTCTTGGTTTAGGAAAAAATTAAATATGACATTGAAAACAAAGGGTAAGGATAAAAATTTTCTTATAGAATGAAAATTTCTCTTAAGAAAATAATTATTAAAGAAGATATTTTTTCATTAAGAAAATGTATTTGGGACTTTCAGAACATAAAATAATGGAAAAGTCATAAGGAATTTTACTGAATCAACAATCTACCCCCTTTTGGAATACAAAAATAAATTTTGAAAGGGAATATAAGGAATAAGGAATTAATTTTTTTTATTTAAAAGAAATAATTATCTCCCTTTACTTATGACACATGATGAAAAAAACTAACTCCCCTTTGGGGTTTTAAATCCATAAGGATGGTATTATTTTTTTTAGAGAAGTTACTTCTTCATTTTAAAGAGTATCTTCTTTAAGTAATGTCACCTTACTTAATCTCCCCATTTTTAACGTATTATATTCTTTTAACTTAATATTATTTTGATCATTATTTTATCCCACTTTGTAATTTTCAAAAAAAAAGTTAGGGAATGAAAAAAAATGTACCAGAAGGGTTAGAAATAGAAAGGAAAAAACAATGGAATGATAACAAAATTAAATTAGGATGGGTAAAAAATTTTACAATGAAAATAAAAAAGATCAGATTTATGAAATTATTCATCCTTCATCTCTATTAGCATGAGATTTATCATGGTTTTCTTCAACTTCTTCAACTATTTTGGATCATCCTCAATTTCTTGATCAACTTATCATGATCCTAATTTTTCTTTTCATGAACATTGATTATTTATTATTTTGACTTAATAATTTTAGCATGAGAATTTAACACCAATTATTCCACTTTTAATTTTTCTTCCATATATTCATTGAGATACCTTTCTCATTTCAAATTTAGAGAAACTAAATTCATCTTTTTATTCATGTATATATCTTTGTGAATCTAGGTAGATTTCTATTGACTCAGCATCTGTAAAATACTTGTTGAAAATTTCTTTTTCGTATCATCTATCTTATCAATGGTATCTATTACTAAATAATTTAAATCATCCATGATATAATTATCTTCAATCCCTTACTTATACCACTTTAATATTTCATTTCAGTATCTCTTATGAACATCAAAACAAATGTGATATGTTTTGAACTCAAATTTAAGTTTGACAAACTTTTCCATGATAATTATTATAGAATCTGACTTCTAATTTATTGTTTGTTAAAGAATTTGGCACCTAGAATTAATACTTGGAAATAAGGGAATGATATTCAATTACTTCTTTGAGGAATTAACAACAACATCTTGTCCTATGTAAGACGAGGATTCTGAACCATATTCCTTTGTTGGGGAGGATCTTTTTCACTACCCAATTATATTCCAAAAAAATCATCCTTGGATTTTTCTACCATAGCTTTCCTAGGAGAATCAACAACCACTTTATTTTTTTTCTCATCTTTAGATATTTCCTTATGAACTTTTTTAGTCTCATGACCACTATTAGAAACATAAATTATTATATCATCCTCATCAAATTGTTTTTCACTAACTTTATCATCAATATCCTTATCATCATCAAGATGGATAAAATAATGATTACAAATTTCATCATCTAAAGGTCCATCATCCTCATCTTGAACATCATCATTTTTAAGAACTGATTAAGCTTCTTAAATTATCTATGTTGATTCAATTCAAAAACTTGTAAGATGGAATTTCTTGGTCATAATATTCTTCCACCATCCTTATCAACTCATCACTATCATCTTCCTCTTTTTTTCTTCTTATTAAACCTTTTCTTCTTCACCAATCAGTTTCGGAATTGAAATAACTTTCTTTCCTAGAGTGACTATTAAAACTGACTGTTAATAAAAATATTTTGGTACTGGAGCTTGTTAAGAATTATTCTCTACATATCCAGGAAGATCTTGAACAATATCAACTTTTGACATATTATTATTTAGCTTCTTTACCTTTGAATTCTTCGTTAGCTCTTATGCTACATGGATTTTTAAGGCCTTAGCCAAAGCATGGTCCCACCCCAAAACTATAACTCCTTATTTAATTTTCTTTTCTAATATCTCTATTTGGCTACCAATTCATCTGAGAATGTCTTATTCTTTTTCCCTTTGGTAGATCATATCCTGATTCCAGTATTCTGGCATTCTCTTTGGGATCAGAACATTCCATTTTTTATTGTTTGGGGGTTTCTTAGATGTTTATCATACTTATACTTTCTTGCTAGCAGCTTGAACATCGCTATTAGGAAGATCTTATAACTCTCATGTCTTAATAATGAAACTAATTTTCAGTCTTTTAGAATATCATCACTCAACAACATAATAATATAAACTATAGGTTTTTAGCTACAAGAAATTTTCAATGACTCTAAACACAGGACAATAGTCTTTATCGAGATAGCTAGATAAATTAATATATAATACATTAGGGTTACATTTTTAATATTTCTAATTTTCAAGATAATGTAATTGATAAGGTGTATCTACCTAAAAATAACCAAGAAATCCATCATGAAGATATACAATTTCTTAAAGAAATCAGTGTCTCCCTTTATTGGAATGATAAACCCTTTCATTTATTGGGCTAACAGTCTATATTTTGATAAAGGAAGATTAAACCTCATTGAGTTAACTCTTTTAAGCCCAAGGAACTCAAGTTCTTTAAGCTTCTCAAAAACTAACCTTCCTTGTAAGAGAACTTTTGAGATAGAAATATTTCTTCACCTTCATAAGGTATATCTATAATTCTAGTAGACTTGTTGAAAGATATTGTAACAGCCCAAGATTTTATAAAAAATATTCTTTTGAATTTTATTAATGTCTTGTGTTGTACGCTACACCAAAAGGAGCTTGCACAACATGCATCCTTGACTTGCCTTGCATTACACGCAATCGCGACCTTCCTCGATAGCGTGTGTAGTACGCAATAACGAGTTTCACTAAACAGCGATATGCTATTAAAATGTTATTAAAACTAGCCGTTATGAATAGTAATAACCACTTTTTAAAATTATGTAAATCTTATTTTTCAAAATGAACTTCATTTTTGGATTCGGAGTATCGAATTTAGCCTAAGTTGAAATTTTGGTACATTTCGGATAACTTTCATATTCTGATGAATAGTGAAAATTACTAAATTATAATTAAAAAACAACTTTTTTAATCGAAATAATTAATAGTGATAAATTATTAATTGGAGTAGTTTTAAAGTATATTTAGAATATATTTTTACAATTTAATGCAATGTTGGTCATTGGATGTAATTGCACATTTAAACCAGACATAAACAAATCTCAATCTTTTGATAGATATTGTTTCTTAAAAACACGCTATTTGTTTTAACAGCGGGATTTAATTATAAAATTAATTAATGAAACTTCTATGTTATGAATTTGGTAAAATAGACTTCATTTTTGAATTCGGAATATGAAATATAGCTTAGGATGAAATTTTGGCATTGTTCTGAAAAAACATCAATTTTGGATGAATAATGAAACTACTAAGTGGTAGTTAAAAAATTTAATTTCTTCATAAATCTTAATTTTACCGCTTCTGTGAATGGAATTTCAAAAATCCAAGAGACACGGTTGATGTCAGTAAGTAAAATGTGGTTCAATGAGATGAAAATAATTTTTTGTGAATAGTAACTTTTTACTTTTTTTTACCACGGTTAATAGTAAATAGGGTAACTAAGGGTAAATATGATATTACTATTACCCTAACACATGTCCTAATTCTATTGGATAAGTGTAATTAGACCAAAAACAACCTTATGAATATAATATGACCATTTAGGTCCACTTGGATTAGATTATGACATTTAATATTATATTATTTAATGAATAGTTAAAATAGTTAAAATCAAAGTTTAATAACTAAAATATTTTTAATATGGGGTTATACATAAGCTAAATTCGACTATAAATATTCATTAGAAAGATAAAAAGATTTCCTACATAATGATATTTTATTTATAATTTTTAGACTTTAAATAAATTAATTTATTTACGACACAACGATGATGCAATAATTACCCTTTTAAGGAAATATTAACATAATTGATGTTATAAATGCTCAAATGAATGTAATTTGAGACTTTTTATGACTTAAACTAATTTTCTAGGTTAATATGATATATTAGTGTTGATTTAATAAACTTGGTTCGAACATATAATTCTGTTATGACTTTCACAAAAATCATATATCAAATAGTGTCAAAATTGACACAAAATAGTTTTTAAATAAAATATTATATTATTAATTGCTATTTTATTCCTAAAAATCTAAGGTTCGGCCAAATGACTTAGATAAGGATATATGTATTAATAATATACAATTTGGGGTTCGTTTGGCATGTTATAGTAAGTGTATTAACCATATAGTGAAAGAAAACAAAAAGACACGGTAAAAGTTAAATTATTTAACTTAGAGTTATATCTAATTGATAAGGTTAAAATAATAACCTAAACTTGTCTAAATCCTATTGGTTGATAGGATTTCGACCCATCCCCACTTTATCTTTGAAATAAGACCCTTTGGAACCATTATAAACCGATTTTTACTTTAATATAAAATAATATTTTGAGATATTCCTAAGGTGCCCCTCTCCTCCCTTATAAAAGGGCACCTCCTCCCCCTCCTCCTCACACCAATTTGAGCACTCAAGCTCGGCCAACCCCTGCCAAAATCTCTTCTCCACATCCCTAGAAACATCCTAGAGGTTCTGGTCTTCCTCAAAGACCAATTTTAGTTCCCTAAGAGGAGGTCTCCAAAAGGCACTTCAAAGAAGAGGTAATTACCGTTACCAATTCTTTCATCTTTATTTCTTCTTCCACTTCTTCTTCTTAGGTTGTTTCATTATGAAGTAATAACATCAGTATCACTCATATACTGATATGTTATTATAAGTATGAAACTACCCTATTTCACCATCTATCTATCCTACGGAAAAAGAAATCACCGCGCGTGCGTACGTACGGAATACCGTCTCCACGCCGTGGTGTAATCTATTTTCCACCACCACCTTACATGGATGGGTATAATGGTGTAAAGAATAACTATAAATAGTTATTAAAACATCATATTGATTCTGATATATTGTATAATCCACTCCAATTCAGTTCAATATTTATGGAAATGATATCATCGCTCGTGCGTACGTACGGACTACCGTCTCCACGACGCGATGAGATTCATTCTCCATGTTAACCATTTAAGAATGATTATAAAGTATATATAAGAAATAATAATGAAAGATATGACATTATAAAGCTACTGTATTTATGTATATATATATATGTATGTCATCTACTTACTTCCATTCAAGACAATAGGGAAAGGAAAACAGCGTTCATGCGTACGTACGGACTACCGTCTCCATGAACGGTGTTTTTCATTTAATTTATCTATCTATTATATATATATATATATACTGAATATATATGATATATAAACCATATTTTATATTCTGGAAGTAAGTAAATCATGATATAAGTAATAATAATGTCAATAACAACAAGTCAAAACACCTACGATAAATGAAACGATTTTACCCAAAACGCTTCTTTAACATGGAATTTACAAAAGAACGGGTAATATAATGTCATAAGTGAACCATATATGATATCATAACAATGAATATGGTTCTGGAATAAGTCAATAACATGATTTAAATCATTATACAGGAGGTTCGGACACTTACAAAGCAAGTCGGACATAAGGTAAGGGGAATATCACAATCTCATTTTTATCCGAGATTGTTTATACTTTGGTATTTACTGGGGTGTATTTTATCATCCACATCCATGTTCCCTAAATATGTAATATTATTTCCATCCACCTACAATTGTTTAAATCCAATTTTACCCTTTGGTGAATTTTTAGTAAAAGATATGAAAGGAATCTTTTGTCGTTTTTCATTCGAGGTACTTTTTGACTTTTTCGACAAAAGTACGAAGAATGTTTTTTTAACTTATACGGCGTGAACGGATTTTTACGGTTTCATAACGCCTCATTTTCAAGAAGCTTCCTCTACAAGATTTCATGATTATTTTCAACAAAAACCTTTATCTTTTAAAATTGCATTGAATTTTGTGAAAAGAAAATGATTTTAAAAAAGAAAGGATATTTTCATCAAGAATTCATTTCAAGTGTTTTATCAAAATCATTTTCCATCTAAGATAATAAAGGGTTCTGTTTTTATCCCTATTATTACATTTATTTGATTATGTTGTGATGGAATTACTTTTATGAATTCCTTTATCGTATTTGAATTGTTTATGATGTCATGATGTTTCAATAATCTCATTTTTGTTATATGTGTTATGCGATGATGTATGATTTATGATTATGTGGCACACATAAGAAAGGATTCATTATAAGATGGGTGGGACCTATATCTCCCTCCAATGCATTGGGTAAAGATTTTATATCTCATGAGATAGACATGGCTGGAATGGTAGGTTATACCGGTTCAGTGAAACAAGACTGAAACGAGGGTTGCTCGATTCAGAAAGGGACTTTGTCCACTAAGATAGTCTTGGAAATTAGTCTTGACTAACAAGAAATGATTCTCTATGATTATGTGTGTATTCCACAAAGTTTCATGTTTTAAGTTATGATTATTGGGATTACTTTTTCACTGCCATGATTTATCCCATGATTATGAAATTATGCTCTCTTTTGCAGGTTATGATTTCCAAAATGTTATGTTCTTATGAATATGATGTGATTGATATTTATTTTGTTTACCCTTACTGAGCATTTGAGCTCACCCTTTTATGTTTTCTTTTCCCCAGGATATAAAGAAAGGTTTTAGGTAAAAAAAAGGAAGATCTTTATGGGAGATTTTGAAGATCTTTCACCACGATTAGAAGATTATAGTCCGAGTTTCCAAAGACACTAAACTATTACGGTCCTTGTGTGTGTGTTTTTGTAATGTACTAAGTATTCCGCAAAAGTAATGTAATGTCAATGTATGTCAAGATACGGGTCTCTACAGTTGGTATCAGAGGAAAGGTTTAGTCAACCTTTTGAAACTAGGATGCGAAAACGTTAGTGAGATCCCTAGAGATATTTCTAAGGTATGTCTAGGGATGTCTCTAAGGTTAAGTATACGTATAGGTTATAGTCCTAGAATTGCTCTAACGATCTTAGAATTTAACCTAAGATGTTAGATATTGAGGGTACTACCCCTTTATTATGTTGTTTTCCCTAGCATGATTTTTGCCTCTCACACTATTCTTTTGGGATTTTAGACGATGGCTGGAACCCGAAGGAACCATGTTGATCAATGCAATGGACAATGCAATGATTGTCCCCCTGAGAAACCAAACGATATGGGAGCTGGAATGCAAAATATTGTAGCCATGCTCACACAACTTTCTCAATCTATGAATCATGCAGGACTTCCAAACGAGCAAAGGAAGGAGCAACATTCTGTTGAATCCTTCATGAGGCAGCGTCCGCCTTCTTTCAGTGGGTCTACTGATCCATTAGTTGCTGAACAATGGATTAGTACTACTGAAAAGATATTTTCAGTTCTTCAATGTTCTGAACATGATAAATTCATCTTAGCAGTATATCGTTTGGAAGGTGAAGCTGATCAATGGTGGAATCTTATCAAGAATACGAGGCAAAGAGATGAAATTGATTCCATGGAATGGGACGAGTTCAAGAACTTGTTTTTTAGTAAGTACTTCCCTCGTATTCTTCGAACGAAGATGGAGAAGGAGTTTCTTGAACTAAAGCAAAAGGATGATGAATCTATTAGTATATACGAAGCGAATTTTACAAGACTTGCAAGGTATGCATCTGGAATTATCATCCAACCTGAAAGTAAAGTTGATCGATTTTTCAGTGGCTTAAAACCAAGTCTTCGAAGGACATTAGCTATAAGAGACTTCAGTAGCTATGAAGAAATTGTGTGTTGTGCTATCAAGGTAGAAATGGAAGTTGGTGTTACATATCCATCTCATGGTTTTGATAAGAAACGAAAGATGGAGTTCAAGGAGAAATCTCAGAATTAATGGTGAAAAGAAGATGAATGTTTCCTTATGCACAACGTGTGGAAAGAAGCATGGTCGAGATTGTCTTAAAGGGACTAGAAAATGTTTTAAGTGTGGAAAATAAGGTCATCGAGCAGCTGAGTGTCGAAGTAATGGAAAAAGGGATTCTAATGAAGTGAATAAAGCAAACACTGCAGAGAACGCACAACCAACACTTCAATGCTTCAAGTGTAAGGAGATGGGACATTATGCCAATAAATGCCCTAATCCAAGGGTTAGTGATGATCGACATGAGCAACCGCTTAAGGCAAAGGACAAAGGGAAGTCACATGCGATCACTATTGGCAATGTTGAATATGACAACGATGTGGTGGAATGATTAAGTTTTTATGTAATGGGATTCCAAAATAATGTTGTATCATGGAATATTGGAATATTTATGTATTGGTCTAATGTGGTATTCAAAGTGATTGAGTTATTATGTGCATAATGAAGGGAAAACGAGAAAATGAAATGTTTAACAGTATTCATGAGCTCATGATTGATATAAGGACTAAGTGATATCATGGTTTGAGTATATAGAATTTTGAGGATTTTGGTATGTGGAAAGTGTTAACTTTTAACTGCATTCAAGTTTTCACTAAGGTTCAATGGGTATTCAAGAGAGTACAAGATTAAGGCCTTTGAATGTTTGGAATGTGTCCAACAAGATATATCTTATGATATATGGGGATCAACGATGGTATTAAATCTCTGGTAATCGTTTTCACTATGTTATGAGAATGGACTGCAGTATTATGGATAGGACTAAAGATTGGAATGGATTATGTTGGACATAAGTTAGTATTGTTTAAAGACAGAAGTTTTTTCAATATTATTTATGGGATGTTATAGTAATATAGTTTTAGAAAAAGGACAACCTGCAGGACGGACGATAGCCCATCGCTTCGGACAAGGCTGTGGGAATCGAACCCACAACCGAAGTGCGACTGGCCTTTATCGCCTACCACTGGCCTACAGGAAGTCCCTGTTTAGTAGAAACTAGTTTTATTATATTAAGCAGTATGATATATGAAGTATAAGTCCATTTTAGGAACTATATAGGATTAATTTCACTATAGATCGACTTATGTATATAATTTTGCTAACCTTTTGTTTGAGACAGATGGAATGACCCGTCATTCTATCACATGATCTGCTAACACTTCACGAATAACAAATTCAACTTCATTTAAGAGATGAAGTGGAAATTGTTCTAGGCACGAACAATAGTGAGATTGTACCAAAATAAATAAAGTATTTATTCCAATTCAAATTTTCAACTTTAGGGAAATGATCTTGAAAACCAAAAATGTTGTCCTAGTGATCTTATACCTGATGAATCGGATGGTACCTTAGATCGTCACAAATTTATGGATTTGTGATTATTGGCTTTTCCATAGCCATGTTCTCTACCACTCTCCATCAGAACATGATGGTTAGATTTCTCTTCCATATCCATATTTTCACCTATGTGGAAACCCAATGATTAGTTTATTTGGGTAACCGTTACGTTTCATACTTTTGTTTTTAAAGATTGGTTTTGATATTCCTTTTTACGATGTGGGTTTCTATTAAAGAAACTTTCAAATAGTAAACCATTTATAACCCCGACGAATTTCGAGGGCGAAATTCATTTTAAGGGGGGTAGAATGTAACAGCCCAAGATTTTATAAAAAATATTCTTTTTAATTTTATTAATGTCTTGTGTTTTACGCTACACCAAAAGGAGCTTGCACAACACGCATCCTTGACTTGCCTTGCATTACACGCAATCGCGACCTTCCTCGATAGCGTGTGTAGTACGTAATAACGAGTTTCACTAAACAGCGATTTGCTATTAAAATGTTATTAAAACTAGCCGTTATGAATAGTAATAACCACTTTTTAAAATTATGTAAATCTTATTTTTCAAAATGAACTTCATTTTTGGATTTGGAGTATCGAATTTAGCCTAAGGTGAAATTTTGGTACATTTCGGATAACTTTCATATTCTGATGAATAGTGAAAATTACTAAATTATAATTAAAAAACAACTTTTTTAATCGAAATAATTAATAGTGATAAATTATTAATTGGAGTAGTTTTAAAGTATATTTAGAATATATTTTTACAATTTAATACAATGTTGGTCATTGGATGTAATTGCACATTTAAACCATACATAAACAAATGTCAATGTTTTGATAGATATTGTTTCTTAAAAACACGCTATTTGTTTTAACAGCGGGATTTAATTATAAAATTAATTAATGCAACTTCTATGTTATGAATTTGGTAAAATAGACTTCATTTTTGAATTCGGAATATGAAATATAGCTTAGGATGAAATTTTGGCATTGTTCTGAAAAAACATCAATTTTTGATGAATAGTGAAACTACTAAGTGGTAGTTAAAAAATTTAATTTCTTCATAAATCTTAATTTTACCGCTTCTGTGAATGGAATTTCAAAAATCCGAGATACACGGTTGATGTCAGTAAGTAAAATGTGGTTCAATGAGATGAAAATAATTTTTGGTGAATAGTAACTTTTTACTTTTTTTTACCACGGTTAATAGTAAATAGGGTAACTAAGGGTAAATATGATATTAATATTACCCTAACACATGTCCTAATTCTATTGGATAAGTGTAATTCGACCAAAAACAACCTTATGAATATAATATGACCATTTAGGTCCACTTGGATTAGATTATGACATTTAATATTATATTATTTAATGAATAGTTAAAATAGTTAAAATCAAAGTTTAATAACTAAAACATTTTTAATATGGGGTTATACATAAGCTAAATTCGACTATAAATATTCATTAGAAATCTAAAAAGATTTCCTACATAATGATATTTTATTTATAATTTTTAGACTTTAAATAAATTAATTTATTTATGACACAACGATGATGCAATAATTACCCTTTTAAGGAAATATTAACATAATTGATGTTATAAATGCTCAAATGAATGTAATTTGAGACTTTTTATGACTTAAACTAATTTTCTAGGTTACTATGATATATTAGTGTTGATTTAATCAACTTGTTTCGAACATATAATTCTGTTATGACTTTCACAAAAATCATATATCAAATAGTGTCAAAATTGACACAAAATAGTTTTTAAATAAAATATTATATTATTAATTGCTATTTTATTCCTAAAAATCTATGGTTCGGCCAAATGACTTAGATAAGGATATATTTATTAATAATATACAATTTGGGGTTCGTTAGGCATGTTATAGTAAGTGTATTAACCATATAGTGAAAGAAAACAAAAAGACACGGTAAAAGTTAAATTATTTAACTTAGAGTTAAATCTAATTGATAAGGTTAAAATAATATCCTAAACTTGTCTAAATCCTATTGGATGATAGGATTTCGACCCATCCCCACTTTATCTTCGAAATAAGACCCTTTGGAACCATTATAAACCGATTTTTACATTAATATAAAATAATATTTTGAGATATTCCTAAGGTGCCCCTCTCCTCCCTTATAAAAGGGCACCTCCTCCCCCTCCTCCTCACACCAATTTGAGCAATCAAGCTCGGCCAACCCCTGCCAAAACCTCTTCTCCACATCCCTAGCAACATCCTAGAGGTTCTGGTCTTCCTCAAAGACCAATTTTAGTTCCCTAAGAGGAGGTCTCCAAAAGGCACTTCAAAGAAGAGGTAATTACCGTTACCAATTCTTTCATCTTTATTTATTCTTCCACTTCTTCTTCTTAGGTTGTTTCATTATGAAGTAATAACATCAGTATCACTCATATACTGATATGTTATTATAAGTACGAAACTACCCTATTTCACCATCTATCTATCCTACGGAAAAAGAAATCACCGCGCGTGCGTACGTACGGAATACCGTCTCCACGCCGTGGTGTAATCTAGTTTCCACCACCACCTTACATGGATGGGTATAATGGTGTAAAGAATAACTATAAATAGTTATTAAAACATCATATTGATTCTGATATATTGTATAATCCACTCCAATTCAGTTCAATATTTATGGAAATGATATCATCGCTCGTGCGTACGTACGGACTACCGTCTCCACGACGCGATGAGATTCATTCCCCATGTTAACCATTTAAGAATGATTATAAAGTATATATAAGAAATAATAATGAAATATATGACATTATAAAGCTACTGGATTTATGTATATATATATATATGTATGTCATCTACTTACTTCCATTCAAGACAATAGGGAAAGGAAAACAGCGTTCATGCGTACGTACGGACTACCGTCTCCATGAACGGTGTTTTTCATTTCATTTATCTATCTATTATATATATATATATATATACTGAATATATATGATATATAAATCATATTTTATATTCTGTAAGTATGTAAATCATGATATAAGTAATAATAATGTCAATAACAACAAGTCAAAACACCTACGATAAATGAAACGATTTTACCCAAAACGCTTCTTTAACATGGAATTTACAAAAGAACGGGTAATATAATGTCATAAGTGAACCATATATGATATCATAACAATGAATATGATTCTGGAATAAGTCAATAACATTATTTAAATCATTATACAGGAGGTTCGGACACTTACAAAGCAAGTCAGACATAAGGTAAGGGGAATATCACAATCTCATTTTTATCCGAGATTGTTTATACTTTGGTATTTACTGGGGTGTATTTTATCATCCACATCCATGTTCCCTAAATATGTAATATTATTTACATCCACCTACAATTGTTTAAATCCAATTTTACCCTTTGGTGAATTTTTAGTAAAAGATATGAAAGGAATCTTTTGTCGTTTTTCGTACGAGGTACTTTTTGACTTTTTCGACAAAAGTACGAAGAATGTTTTTTTTAACTTATACGGCGTGAACGGATTTTTACGGTTTCATAACGCCTCATTTTCAAGAAGCTTCCTCTACAAGATTTCATGATTATTTTCAACAAAAACCCTTATCTTTTAAAATTGCATTGAATTTTGTGAAAAGAAAATGATTTTAAAAATGAAAGGATATTTTCCTCAAGAATTCATTTCAAGTGTTTTATCAAAATCATTTTCCATCTAAGATAATAAAGGGTTCTGTTTTCATCCCTATTATTACATTGATTTGATTATGTTGTGATGGAATTACTTTTATGAATTACTTTATCGTATTTGAATTGTTTATGATGTCATGATGTTTCAAGAATCCCATTTTTGTTATATGTGTTATGCGATGATGTATGATTTATGATTATGTGGCACACATAAGAAAGGATTCATTATAAGATGGGTGGGACCTATATCTCCCTCCAATGCATTGGGTAAATATTTTTTATCTCATGAGATAGACATGGCTGGAATGGTAGGTTATACCGGTTCAGTGAAACAGGACTGAAACGAGGGTTGCTCGATTCAGAAAGGGACTTTGTCCACTAAGATAGTCTTGGAAATTAGTCTTGACTAACAAGAAATGATTCTCTATGATTATGTGTGTATTCCACAAAGTTTCATGTTTTAAGTTATGATTATTGGGATTACTTTTTCACTGCCATGATTTATCCCATGATTATGAAATTATGCTCTCTTTTGCAGATTATGATTTCCAAAATGTTATGTTCTTATGAATATGATGTGATTGATATTTATTTTGTTTACCCTTACTGAGCATTTGAGCTCACCCTTTTATGTTTTCTTTTCCCCGGGATATAAAGAAAGGTTTTAGGTAAAAAAAAAAGAAGATCTTTATGGGAGATTTTGAAGATCTTTCACCACGATTAGAAGATTATAGTCCGAGTTTCCAAAGACACTAAACTATTACGGTCCTTGCGTGTGTGTTTTTGTAATGTACTAAGTATTCCGAAAAATTAATGTAATGTCAATGTATGTCAAGATATAGGTCTCTACAGATATAGAATAAGTATTTCTGTATCTCATGGAAGAAAACATTTCTCTTCCTCCTTGTTCATAAAAATTAACTAAATCATAGAAGTTTTTTTAGGAGATCAGGATAAACCGGATCATGATTCAATCATTTGAAAACGCAATGGAATTACTATCTATTATTATTAATGATTTTTTAATTATGAGAATCATACTTGAGAAGGAAATATAGTTACACTAACCATTGTTAGTAAATTAACCAGTCCTTGAGTTCCTTATTAGAGATCATCAGATTTTGTGATGAAACTTTAAGAGACTTTCAATTTTTAAGAAAATAGGGAAAATTGAATGACATATTTGAAGAGTGGAAAAGCTTCAACACAAAAACACAAAGACAACCAATGTAGGAAACAAATAGGGGGACCTTTATATAGGATTTACAGTGACTGTTTGTATTCTCAAAACAATCCAATAGTTGATATTATCTGGATCTGATCTGATAGTTGACTTCAATGTCGAAAAAGAATTTATAGATTCTAATATTTTGTGGTTTTACAGAATGTGAATAAAATAAAATTTTTCTGAAATCAATATAGAAATACCGACTAGAAAAAAATTAAATTATGATGATTTAAGAAAGAAAATCATAACTTTAGGATATATCAGAAAATAATTATCAATATTCAACTGGTTCTTCTTATAAAACATAGTTTCCAAAATTGTTTAGAGAAAAAATTTTATGTTCTGATATTTTTATTAAAGAAAGAGAATTATTTGGTACCAAAATTTTTATTATGGAAATATAATTTTTAGATTCCCAAAAACCATTATGAAAATTTTTTATGTTCCAAAAAAATGAGTAAACATATGTGCTCCCCCAATTAAAAGAAGTGTCTTAATGTAAGAAGATATGTTTTAAAAAAATTAATATGGATGATTACCTTATGGTTATAATTCATAAATTTTATTTAATGTATTAAAAACTATCAGAGGATATTGATTTTGTAAAAATGACAGAAAGTTGGTCTTGCATTATGATAAATTGTAAAACAATATCTCTATTAAGTGTGTTATACACAATAAAGTGATGCCTAATATCAATGTGTTTATAAAAGGAGTGATATTTCATGTTTTCAATTATAGAAATAGAACTAGTATTATATCACATAATATATGGTTTGGTAAAACTAATTCAATAGTTTGTGAGTGTGTACTGCATCTACAAAACTTGGGCACAACGACATCTCAGTGCTACATATTTATCTTCAACAGGGGAATGTGATACTTATTATTGTTTATTGCATGACCATGAAACTAATAAATATTCTATGTAATGAAGAGTTCCATATTTACTTTTCCTACCCACTCTATATCCATCAAAAGAAGAATCCAAATTACTTTAAATGAATCTATTTCTAAAAGAATAGAAAAATATTAATTCCATGTTTCCCTTTAAATGGAAAAAAATTATTTTTACTGCTTTTAAATGAGATTCATTGACGTAAGATTGATATATTTCATATATGAATACTGAAAGTATTATGTATGGATGACTATATATTAAGTATAATAATATTCTTATCATACCTCTAAAATAGGTTTGATCTACTGGTTTCCCAACTTTACCATGATCAATAGACTTTTGGTTACCGATTGGAGTACTTATACTTCTAGTATTTTATTTCCATATTTTTTAAGAAGATATTTAATATACTTAAGTTGAGATAAATAAGTTCCTTATGGTTTTTGAGAAATTTAATATCCAAGGAAAAATGTTAAATCACCCATCATACTCATTTAAAACTCATATTTTATGGGATTCAAGAAGGAATCAGGTAAGGATTGATGAGGTGATTCGAATATAATGTTATCAACATAAAATTGAACAATGAATTTTTTTCTTTTCATTATTTATAAAAAGGGATGGATCATTAGTTACCTGAACATAATTGTTTTGTATCTAAAATCATCTAAATCTATTATACTAGGATATAGGGGCTTGTTTAAGTCCATATAATGCTTGAGTAATTTTGATAACATGTTCATGATATTTTGTGTCTTCAAATCCAGGAGTTTTTTCAACAAAAACTTACTCATAAAAATATTCATTAAGAACGACACACTTTATTTCCTTTTGAAAATGTTTGAAATTATGTAATGGTTCAAAGGCTAGTAGAATATGAATAGTTTCATGTTCAAATACTAGTGATTAAGTTTATTCATAATCTATTCCTTCATGTAAATTATAGACTTTAGGAAATAATCCTCCTTTATTTCTTACAATGATTCTATTTTCATCATATTTATTTCTGAAGACATGCTTTATTGAAATTATAGAAGTTTCGATACATATATCAACTGAGGTCCAGACTTTGTTCCTTTCAAATTAATTTAGTTCATATTTCATGGCTTTAATCCAATCATCTTTACACAAAGCTTCATCAGTGCTTTTAGGTTACAATTGGGAAAGGAATGATATATTTTCTATTGTATTTCTTGAAGAACATGAAGTACTTATCGGTTCATTTACATCACCAATGATATTATTACTAGGATTATTCTTAAGAAACAATTTATTTGGGTTTTGTAAAACCTATTCATCAACATAGGGAAATAAATATTCTGATGTAAAAACTTCTGAAAAATTTTATTGATTATTTTTCTTATTATAAGAACCTTCCAAAAATTGATGATAATTAGTTTTCGAGAACACATCTGAAGCTGTAGGGTTGGATTCTTTAAAAACAAAAGGATCTATTTCCCTAAATTTAACATGTTCTATTTCTTCAATAGTACAAGATTTTTTGAAAACTCTATAAGCCTTAGAAATAGTGGAATAGCCAAATAATTCCTTCACCTGATTTGGGTGAGATTTTTTTATATTATCTTTAGTATTCAGAATGAATACTTTTCATCCTAGTAAATTGAAGTAAGATCCTTTATGTTTTCTTCCAGTATATAATTTATAAGGTGGTTTATTAAGAAAAGGTATGATTAACACATGATTAATAGTATATCAAGCAGTAATTATTGCTTCATCTCAAAAATGTTTACCAAAAGAATATTAACTCAACACGGTTCTAGTTATCTCTTGATGAATAAAATTTATTCTTCCAATAAGACCATTTTTTCAGGTGTTCTTGGATTTGAAAAGTTATGAGTAATGTCTTTCCAACTATAAAAAGTCTCAAAATCTGAATTTTCAAAATCTCCCCAATGATAACTATTAATAGTTCCCATTGTATGTTTTTTCTCATTTTTTACTTTATCTAATAGATTTTTAAAATAAGAAATGGGTTGAAATTTCTATTCTTGAAAATAGACCCAAGTAAATCTAGTATAATCATTAAATAAAACTAATATATAGTATTTTCCTCCAATACATCCATTTTTTTGAATTGAAAATATACATATGCAGTAGTTGTAATGAATCATAAGTTGAAACTTTACTAATTTATTTAAATCTAGACTTATATTTCTTTATATATTGACAAGGGTAAAAAACATTTAAAGAATCAAATTTATTCTCTGGTAGATCCTTAACAAGTCTTTTTTTAGAGTTTTTAAAGGATCCTAACGTTACAGTGTTCTAGTATTCTATGCCATAACTAAAATTGATCTTCCATTACACTAATTAACGGTATGTCTTAGCTCCTAAGGTCTTCTATATTTAGTGTATAAAAATTATCATGCTTATTGGAAGAGATAATTCACTCTTTCTTAGAATTGTGTACTAATCATTTTTCATTCCTAAAATTGACAAGTTCACCTTCATTACCTAATTTTAATTTGCATATATGTTTTTCCATGAAGAACAATTTTACATATACCGACAATTTCCCCCAGATCATTATCACTGAAAGTTACTTTTCCTCCATTCATCTTTATAATGTTTTTAAAGATTTTTTTACTAGTAATGTACTGGGAATGTCAACTATTCCATTACCATATATTGTTGTTATAACTTCCTTTATTTTCCTAAAAATAAAATAGTTAGACATTTGGAATCCAAACCTTCTTGGATCATAAATTTTTATAATGTAAAATCTTTGGTGTCCACATTTTCTTATTAAATATAGCTTTATGAAAACCTAAGGATTGGGTTTTATTTAACAAACAATTTTTCCCAATGTCCACCACATTGACACTTAGTAAAAGGAAGAGCACTTTGGGGAAACAAATAGTTATGAATAAAAACAATTTTTTAATGATTATAACAAGATCCAGAACTCTTCATAAGAGGAAGATGTTGGGAAATTTTTCTATCAAATTCCTTCTTTCAAGAAGTGAAATTTTATAAAATATTCTTTAAGGATTATTTTTCAGATTTTAGTCTAATGACTAAGTTGTTATCCTCATATTCATTAAAAGATTTTGAGTTATTCTAAAAAAAATATTGGAAATAACATTTTCAGGATTCGTAGAATGTTTATCCTCCCAATAATTAACATCCTTAAGGATTTTTCAAATACTCTAAAAGTAAATAGTTGTTAATCATGAACTTTAGAATGATCTGATACATTTTTTTAAACAGAAGTTATATAATATTCATTCTCTAAATTATTTTTTATCTTACAATTTTCATTCTAAAGTAATTTATAAAATATATAGTCTTATTCAAATAAATTTAAGGTATTATCTTTTGAAGAGGAAGATTCTTTATCTGATGATTCATAATAATCTCATTAAAAAAATTATCAGTTAAAAAATATTGGTTAATGATTCATCAATGCGTACCATATACATAATAAAATTATTTTCAATATATAATCTAGATATAAGACCAATATTCGTGTGACTTGAAAATTAATATTCCAATGATTCATCTGATGAGACATCACCACTGGGAATCTCAGTTTCATTATCCTTCGTGACGTCCTTGTCCTTAGATTTGTAGTACATATTTTTGTTTATTTCTGAATGCTTATACTTTATGTATTTTCTCTTAAGCATATGATAGTCAGGTATAATATATCGAGCCCTTTTATATTCATAAAAAGTTACTTAAGAATTATTCTATTCCTTTTTGTGTTTCTTCTTATATCGTTGTAAAAAATATTTTATTCCCACAATATTTTTCATCCTTTGAGCAAGATTGGCTAATTTATTCTCAGACTGATCATTTTCACTTGATTCATATATTACAACAACTTTCATAGTTTTAGATATAGTTACCCTTTTCAGAGTCTATAATTTAGTTGTAGTAATGATAGAAATGATTCTATTACCATTCTTATTATTATTATTATATATATATATATATTCATCATCATTAAGTGATGAAGAATATTTCCAAATAATTCATAAAGAGTAATGTCAGACACATTGATTTTTTTATCAATAGTTTTCTATTTAGATTCCCACTCATTGGGCATAATATCAATTATCTTATCCACAAGAACTACATCATCAACTCCTTTCTCTCCCATATATTGAAGACTGTTGGAGATAGTCATATATATTTTTTTTCACTTTTCAAATAGGTTCTCTATAAGAAAACATAAATCCATGATATTCAACTCTAAGAATAAATCTTCTGGTTTTATCACTTTTTACTTTCTAATGTCTGTAACATCATGTTTCTTCTAGATATTATTTTCCTCTTCACAAAAATCTATTTTATTGTAGATATTTCATGTCATGGAACATAATAAATTATTCCGTACCTTTTAGTTTAGTTTATATTATTGTTTTTCCTAATTTGTGAATGTTTTGATTTCATTGTTAGTATTCCTATAGTAACCAGTGAGCATGACAAAATTATCTACTCCATTATTAATAACAAAATCCTCATCCTATCTCTCCATTACACATAATCATTACCATAAAATTAGTTTTCTGGTAGAATATGATTTCTCTATAGAACTAACATTCATTCCCATCATTCTTTAACAAAATAAAAAATAAAAACGTTTCCATAAAAATTATTGTTAGAAAATTTTTATAAACAATTTAAGTTAAGAAATAATAGTTGAGAAAGAAAATGTAAATGCATGTATAATTATTTTGGAGACCTCCTTTGATACCAATTTTAGGATCAAAACAATTCTGTATATGCTTGATTACAAGAGAGGGGTAAATTTTATGTCTAAAAGATTTCAATTTTATCCTTAAGAAAATCAATGTTTAACAACGTTAGACAAGATAGATCCATAAACCCACTTTATTTATTAAATAATAAAACATCTTTCTTAGTATCTTATAATATGGATCTGAAAAAGAAACATAAGAAAAATATACTTACACAAGGATTATGCCATAATGTGTATAGAATATTATTTATCAGAGTTACAAGAATAAAAAAGTATAAGAAATTTATACTTTATTTCTCATACAAAAATGTAGCAGAATTAAAAGGTTTTAAGAAAGACAAGTAAACAAGTAGAAAATATTTTAACCCAAAGAGATGTGTATCCAATAACCTTGGATAAAGGTACCTTGATTGAAACTTTCTAGAAAGTCTATCTAACCCACACATGGGAAATATCTCGATAAGAATATCAGAATCTGTCATTCTATCCTCACAATCCCTTAAACATTAATTTAGTTAGAACCTCTGTCTTCCTATCCTTGGAAGCCCTCAAAAATTAAGGTAGTCATTACCTCTATCTTCTTATCCTCAGTAGCCCTCGATTATACACAAAAACAATTGGATTTGTACTAGGATAAACAAGTTGTTCATGGCTAAACAAGATGTTCATAGATTTCCGAAATAATGAGAGTCACTCTCTCTAGAAATATATTCATAGCATCACAACATGTAATATATAGATTCTTCAACACTCATAAAAATATTTAAATTGTTAGGGTATTTATAGAAAAAGGTTCCAATGGTCGACTCCCACCTCTAGTGGTCATATTTTTTCTTAAATATCAGAGGAACCAGTACTCATGTCACTCAGCCAACAGTATGTTAAAAACAAATTGTACTACATTGTTTTATATAAGAAACTATGGGAAACATTACCATGTATAAGAAAAAATAATATGTATGTAAGAAATTAACCTTAATAAAAATTAACAATTTTAAGCCCTAATAAAATGAAATGTTACTTTAAATAATTGAGGTAGCTGTAAGAAAACCATTTAATAAAATTCTTAAGAAACTAATAATAAGAGCCTAAAAATATAAACAATAAGATTCTGAAATAATAGATAATTAGGGTATGAATTATGAGGAATTCAGAATCTGATTTGTGAATAAACTGGAGTCTAATTTCAAGATAAATTAGAACCTAATTTCAAAAGAAATCAGAGTGGGATATCATAAATAAATCAGTGTCTGATTATAGGAGAAATAGGGTTCTAATTTCAAGAGAAATCAGGATCTAATTTCTAGAGAAATCATAGAATGATTTTATGAGAAATTAGATTCTAATTTAAGGATAACTCAGAGTTTGATTACAAGATAAATAAGAGTATAATTTCAGGATAAATCAAAGTTTGATTTCAAATGAAATTCGATTTTATTACAATATAAATTCGAGTATCAATTTTGGGGAAATCATATTCTAAGGAACTATAATGTTATGAGCAAGGTAATGGTATATTTTTTTGTCTTACAAAAAAAGATTATTAGTCTTAGTTTAGAAAAAAAATTATGCAATGCATTGAATACTAAGGGCATAGACAATAATTTTCTTAGAGAAAGAAAATTTTCCTAAAGAAAATAATTCTTAGGGAAAGATAATTTTCCTTATGAAAATGTGTTTGTGATTTTCAAAACATAAAAAATAGAAAACACATAAGGAAACTTATTGACTTAATAATAATATATTTATTAATTTTGTGATTTTAAAAAAATTCATAAGACAATCACATTCATGTGGTAATTTTTATTTGGATATTAAATTTATCTTAAATAACCATATTCTTTTCATAAGGATATGATTATTTACAAAATCTTATTGCATTTGTAAATATAGTTTTTACACTGAATGTTCTTTGATTAATTCGGAAAATATTGATAAATTTTTATTATTTAATCAATATGAATATTTGGATATATGTAATATTATTCTTGAAATAAATCTATTATTTGATATTTGAGTAATTATTTTGGAATTCATTAATTGGTGGGACCTAACATTACAAATCCCCTTCATGCATTGTGAGGTTTCGTAATAAAAATATATTGGATAAATTAAATTGAGTTTACCCATAGTTTGAAGCATTATTATTAATGTTATTGATAGTGTATATATCATGATGTCTAATATGCTGATTTTCAATATTAATCATTTTATATAATAATAATTTTGTTACCATTGTCTACATTATTTTTATGTTGATATTATCAATGGGTGCATTTTTTATGCTATTGATTAAATGGAAGGTTTATTTAGTTATTTACCTTTCCATATTTATTTGTCCTTATTGATTCATTATATATACCACAATAATTGACTCTTATTATGAATTTTAGCTCACACTTTCCCTAGGATATAAAGAATAATTTTTGGATTGGATTTATGGATGATGAATGTTTTCAATTACTATCTTTTATTTTATATTCCTAACATAAAATTGGGACCACGTATATATCACATTCAAAAAATTATTGAAACTCATTATTCCTATGTGATTTGAACCTATGTACCAATTCCCTCATAATATTGTAGGCACCGAGTCTTTTTTACTAGAGTTGTGGTCGTTAAAGTTGGTATCTAAGTAAGTTCATTAGAAATCCTCAGAACTAGCGTATGGAAAACATAGATTAGGGAACATAGCCATAGAGAATAACATTTGGATAAGTATAGAAGAACATATACTAATTTTTTTACTGAAGATATTATGTGGATTTTCCTATAATTACAACACTGTATAGATTTTATATGTTGATGTTATTTTGACATAAATGCATCTTTGGGTAATAACCCCAAAAATATTTAGTCATGTATATATATTTTTTAATTCTACCGAAGGGAGAGTGTACACTTACCGTGAACCTTGTCTGACACTCATGAGGGATATTCAAAATATAATTCACATTTTATTTACATTGTATTATGAACTGTTGGAAAATAAATATATACACAAAGAGACCATGGTTTGAATTTTGAGATTAAAAATTACTTATTTTTTTGATTTATGCTAAGGCATAGACGTGATTTTAAGTTATACATTATGATATAAAATAAATTATTTTATGAGACAATCCAGTGGACTCTGTTTTTTATAAATGGATCATAGAAGATATAATGGTATCAACACTCATGGATCATGTTGAGATTTTCTTATTGAGCTATAGAAAACAGCTGGAATTGGAACTGGGAAGGTCGGGTCTATATTAGCATAGCATAATAATGTTACATCAAATAAAAATTCATAAATAGAGAAACATGTTGTTCCAAAGTGTGGTTCTCTTAAATTATATCCCTTCATGGGAAATAATCCCCCATCATTTAGTGAGACTTCTAATCAAGTGGTAGATGAGATATAGATTATTTCCCTTGGGATGATATTGTAGGCCAAGGGATGTGATGGGAATGGAGACGTTAAAATTTTAGAGTATTATACCAAAGGAAATGTATATCAATGGTGGTATCTAATACATAATACAAGAGGGTAAGAGGAAATAAGAAACATGGATTGTAAATCTTTTATAGAAATATTCATTGGAAATTGTTTGCCTCTTGAGAAATGAGCTGAATTGGATAGAAGGTTATGTATCATAATAAATAAGGATGAAGTCAATTTTTTATAGTATGAGGATACCATTAGAAGACTAAATAGTTATGATATGGATTATATTCTCAATATAGAATGAAATATTCAAGATTTCGTTGAAGGGTTCAATCCATGTCTCCTTACAGAGTTGGTATCTCATATTTTTTCATCATATAATGAAATAGTTTTATGCATCAAAAAAACAAAGAAGGAATTATTTAGAGCCATTATATCAAAAGAGAAGGAAAGGATGAATTGGTTATCTGAACACCAGTAAAAACAAATTCATCAAGTAATATGATGACTTTTATGCCATTTTAATCATGTGAAAATTGTAGAAAGAAATTTCCTCGTGAAATCATGAAGGGTATGAGAGTTTATTACAACTATATTGATAAGGGTCATCTAGATCACAAATTTAAGGAGATGAAAAAGAAAACAAATTTTTAGTTCATATACTGAAAATAATTTGAGAGAATTATTCGAACCAATGTCCCAAGAGTAAAGGGAATCTACCATAGAACAAGCTAAGGGGGGGGGGGATGCTAAGCTTATGTGATTACTACAGTGAGGTGGAAGTACCCAATGTTGTGGTGGAAAGTACATAAATCATTTAAAAAAATTAAAATTCATTATTTTATGATGTATAATCAAAATATTTTATATATTTTATGTTTTATATGTAAATTATATATTTTCCAAGAACATTAAGAAGGGATTTTTCATTTAAAATGCCTAGTATAAGTCTCACTACAATAATGATTTTCTAAGAAGTCCCCATTATGACATATAAATATGAACTATTTATTGACCCAATTATCATACATATATATAAATTGTATATAATATTTGGTATGGATTTAATTTCAAAACATGATGTAATTTTTTTTATCAAGGAGAATGAAATTATGATTTGTGATGATGATGTAGAATTACTTATCTTTAGAGTGGACACATCATCATCTGATTCATGTTTATATTCACCCTCGAAGCTCCTGTGAATAATATTATTTGGAAGAAGAGAAAACACAATATGTGGATGGAGAAAGTATTCTTAAAATTGAGGATTATCATGATGTACAAGAATACATATATTTATTTCTTAAGAAATTACATGGGCATCCACCAGAGCATGAAGTTAATTTTATCATATATTTTTTCCATAATACAATAACTATATCAATGATTCCCTATAGAAAAGAAACATTGAAATTAATGGAGTTTAATAAAATAGTAAAATAGTTGTGTGAGATGGAATTTTTTAATGCTAGTGTTTCACTATGGGGACTCCATATTCTCTTCTTTTAAAGAATGATGGATCAATAATTTTTTTCTTTGAACACAGTGAAATCAATGTTGTTATGACAAAGAATAAATATCTTATACCTCACATTGATGAATAATTCAATCATATTCATAGAGCTCAATATTTTTCAATGTTTTACCATCATTATGGGTATAAGAAATTTCCATTAAAGAATAGATTCCAAAGATATCATTTCACACAAGATATTGACATTACATTTTTAATGTAATGCATTTTGGAGTAACTAACGAACCCACTATTTTTGTGAATGTAATGAATAGAGTATTCAGGTAATATATCAATTGTTTTTTTCTGGTATTCATTATGGATATCTTGGAATATTCTAAGAGTTTTGAATATAATGAGAATCATTTGGAAATAATTTTTTGAACTATTTGAAGAAAATCGTTGTATGGGAAATTTAGTAACTGTTATTTATGGATTCATAAAATTTCTTTTTTATCCATATTATATCCAAATATGGCATCTCGGGTTATAATAATAAGTCAAAGGTAGTCAAATAATGGAATATACCAACGAACATAACCTATGTATGAATTGTTTTTAGGTTGGGTGGTTACTATCGGTGATTCATTCATACTTTTTCCTGATTGGTTAACTAATTAATATGGATTACATGTAAGAGGTTAATCTCTTCTAGAAAAAGGAATATGAAGAATGATTTGATGAATTACTGAGGGGATTGGTCAATGCTCAGATTTTGAATATACTAACTAGAAATGATGTATTTGTGATATTAAGTGATGCATTGAAGAAAGAAATGGGTGTGTCTCCATGAAAATTAATTATGTTATTAAATATGCATCAAGGCAGTTGAAGAATCACAAAAAGAACTATCCAACCCATATTTTGGGATGGAAACTATAATATTTTCATTGAAGAAATAGATATGTTGTATCTTTGGTGAAAGTTGTGATTTATAAATAGATCATAAGTCTATACCATACATCATTCTCTACTAATATTTTTTCCCTTAGTGCTATCTTTTATCATCACTCATGAATAGAACTGATAAATGTTTTCTTTGTTAGTTTTAAAAAAGGAATTGATAAGGGGTACCTTTTATCTATGCCAAAAATCGCAGATAAATTAACACCTATAAGGGCACATTTTCTGGAATTGAATAAGGTTATCATTATAACTAGTAGTTTAATCTCTGATAATATTAACATATGTGTCCCACAAAGAAAATGTGGTTGGCTCACCAATTTTTTAGGTCATTCCACGACATCACAACACCAGTATATGGTTATGGGGATTGTCTCCAAACACACCTAATTGAGTTTGTGCATACATGAATTAGCCAAACGAATCCTTTCCCAACTCTCTTCTCGCCTCATTCCACTCTCCATGGGTCAGTTCATGCATCAGAACACGTTCTTCTTATCATGGCCCACACTAATATCTCATCTTTTTAGGCTAGCCGAGTTACAAAAAAAATTATAATTAAATTATTATTTCATATAAAAAATATATAATGATAACAATGATTATATTTAATATATATATATATATTAAATATCTTTTTTTTTAATTTTTAATTGTTTAATGTTTTTAATAATTGATTCATTTTTATATTTATATTAACTTATTCATTTTTTGTAGTTAAGTTCATATTTCATATTCAAATATATATATATATATTCTACTTTAAAATATTAATATATAAAGATATGAATTGTTATATAAATAAAAATGTTGACATATAAAATATATTAATATTTATTAATATATATTATTATTGATAAATATTAATAAAAAATATACTAATTATTCAATAATATATATATAAATACTTTATTAAATAATATATATATATATATAGTAATAAATTGTAAATTAAATATTTAATTAAAAATCAATAAATTAAAAAAAAATATTATATATAGAATTAAATAAGTTATACACTGTTTATAATTAATAAAAATGAATAAATATATTAAATACATAATATTATAATTAAATAATTTCTGTACTTTTTAGTTCTATATGAATATATGTATTAAATGTATTAATTTTTATTAATAAACATTTCATTGATAAATTGTTCAATAATTTTCTAAACATATAATGGTTTTAATGCATTTTTAGTTTACATAATTAATATGTGGGTAATTTTTAAACATATTTTCACGTATGCTCACGAGCTAAACTGGGAAAACTCTAAAAAATTTATAATTTAATTTAAAAAATTAAATAAAAATTGTAATAAATAAAATATTAATTATATATAGATATATATATAATTTATTAATATTATATTTATAATTAATAAACATGAATAAAATTTTAAAAAGAGTAAAAAAATTATATATATATATATATATGTAATAAATGATATATAAATTATTTAATTAGTATATTAAGTATATAATAAATTAATTAATTTTTATTAAATATTAAAAAATATTAATTATATATTTGTTTATTTAATTTAATTTTACTTGCTTTAAACTTGAATTTATTTAATATAATTTATTTATTGATATTGTTAAGTGTGTGGTGACTTTTTTTTAAAATATATAGATTTTAAGTATTCATTAATAAAATATTTTTTAAAATTTATCAATTTTAAATGTATTTATATAAAATTATTCATTGAAACATTTAATATTTTTTAAATTTATTCATTTTAAATTTTCCATTATTAAATATTTTTGTAATTTTATGATTTATATAATATTAATTTATAAAAGATTATTAATTATCCTTTAATATTTTCAATACCAATGTAATTTATATATGTAATATAAATTCATTATCATTTTAATATATATAGATATTTCATTTTTATTTTTTAAATTATCTCTATAATTAGTAGTAGTTATTTTTTTTTGTAATTTATTCATTATTATTGTTCTTTATTTCATTCAAAGATGTTAAATATTATTTAATTTCATTTTTTAATTTATCATATATTAAACATGTATATATATCCTTATATTTTAATCTCACACCAAAAAATAATTACGTAATTAATATAAATCTTATATACAAAGACACACACATAATATTTACAAAATTTATAGAAATATTTATTTTTATTGTATAATTTCATTCACTAAAATTATATATTTAATATATTATTATTTTAATTGGCAAATTTTACTTATTTGTTTCTATTAATCTTTTAGTAAGTATTGTTTTTTAATTTTTAAGATTTTTTAATTTATGTTTTTGGAATTTAATCATTTTCTATTATTTAATTATAAAGTTTTATTTATAATGACTTAATATTTTTTATATATATTCATATTCATTTCAACATATATCCATATTTTATATTATTTAAAAAAATTATAATTAATAAATCTAGAACAATATTTTAATTTTTAAAGTCTACGGATTTTTAATTATTCAATTTCACTATTTTTTATTATTTCTGCAATTAAGATTATATATTCATTAATAATGTGAAAAATTTATTTGGGAATAAATATTTACATATAAGTTTATTTATAAATTAATATTTACGGCATTTATGAAATTATATATTTATTATTATAAATAATTAACATATTTTAATGTTATTTGTAAAATTATACATATATAATTATATATTTAAATAGTAATAAGATTATAATAAATATATTTAAATAAATAATATGTTTAATGTTTTTATATTTATTTATTAAATATATATAATTATAGAAATATATCTAATTGTATAAATATATTTATAATTACAAACAATTATTTGATAATATATTTACATATATATTTATTTAAAATTATAATTATAAATAGGTATATAAATATAATTAAATTTAATAATAAATATTTATCATAATTTTAATGTATTTATAATTATATACATTTATATTTATTTATTTATTTTAATTTATATACATTTATATTTTAAATTTTATTAATTATATTAATTATTTTATTAAAATTAAATATATTGGTTTTTATCAGTGCCTTTTTAGCATTCATAAATAGATATGTTTATCTAGGATAAGAAAGATCTTATAAAGAAACTTTTTATCAATGTTTTAATATAATTGATAAAGATATATATTTTTTAGTTCTAAAAAGGTGCTCACAAAGTTGTATTTTATCAGCACTTTTTATTTTTGCAATAACAAAACCCATATTTATCAGTGCATTTTTTAAAAGAGCTAATAAAATTCTTCTTAATATTTTAAATAGAAACCTAACTTGTTTGATTTACCATGTGTTGTTCAATCTCTCACATAGGTTCATATCTACCACTGCTCCCCATCGAACTTCTCTCTGATGAATCAACTCTCTTAAATATATGGTATGATATTATTTATGATCCTCTATTATTTTTCAGTGTTGTCGATCAAATCTCTCATGTATACTGGGTATAAACCATGCTATATTTTTGTTTAATGTATTTCTTACATTCTGAAACCTTCCCCCCTGTATTCATCTCAGGATGGCCACCCACAATCCTGATGAAGCCCTTTGCTGAAAACCCTTTCTATATATTCCACTCCCATACGATCGATATAGATATCCTTCCCAATATGTTTTTTCTTATTTTTGGGGATAATGCACATAATTTTCATCTAAAAATATTCTGATCCCTCCCACAAAATTTATATTTTATTATCCTCATTAAATTTAAACCAAAATTATGAAATTAAGTAATTAATTTGTTTTTGACATTAAAGTAATAAGTTGAATGGTTAGATATAAATTTTTTTAATTTCTATGAACAACATAAATACCTAGTTTTTTTATTTCTAGTTACAATATGAAAACTAATAATAAAAACATAAAAATTGGATGAAATATATTTCACATAAATATTTTTAGTGTTTTAATTTTTTTATAATTTTTTATTATATTAATTATATGTATTTTCAATAGGAAAATTTTTATGTGTCGGTATCCCCCAGAAACAGTTCCTACAAGAATTTGATGATTTCTTTTTAAGATAATAGTTATCATTGGTTCATTTTAAATGTTTAAATCCATAACTTTTATCCACTAGGAATGGTTTTCACCACAAATATCTTTAGGTGATTATTTAAAGAAAAGTAGTAAATAAATTAAATGAAATTGTTAATAATGAAGAAATGAGGGGTGTATTATCCTAGTTAAACATTCAATATGTTCAAAATTTCATGATTTATTTACTTATATAGGGGAGTTTTTCTCAATTTACCTAAGAACAGATCTCTTATTATTTATGCTGGTGTAGTTAGAAACCATGACTACATTCCATACATTTCCCACTCATGATAACCTATAGGATTCATAATTCATTCATAACTACACATGATATAGAATATCATGCCATACATAGAATCATGATGTTCTATATGGGATGTATAATGTGATCCCACTTTCATTAGATATTGACAATGTTGTTTGGGTTGTCTAATCCACATATGTGTGGGTTAAAACTATTCCATAACAATCTATATTGTTGCATCTAACTAAAAATTAGTTATTAGGGTAAGTGTCTAATTTCACACAATCACTCAATCTTATATGATCATCTACCCTTATGATTGATGGATGTAATATTTGTTGAAAATGAAGGAATCATAATCAAAAAAACTTATAGTAATTTAAACAGATGAAAATAAATTAAGGAATAAATTCTGAAACTACTATTGGAATACATCATGAGGGACACCTGAAATAGAGTATAAAAATCAGGAAAAATAAAATAAGTATCATTAATATATGTGGGGATTATTGTATTTATACCTTTAATACAATGCTATATCCTCTAGCCTGGGTTTCCTCTATACTTTCTCTTCTTTAGGTCAATATGGTTCTACAATATTGGCTATTGGATTTCTTCATTTAAATTCTTATAGGTCACCATATTTTCCCAAGAATTAATCATATTATTCATTAACATTATTATTTTGAACCCAATAATTAAGTCACATGGTTTATAATGTACTATTGATACTTCAAGATGGATGAGGATGAAATTGAATTATTTTACTTTCCACTAACCCTCTGTTGATGAATATTTTATTGTAATTAATATGATCTCTACTCTCCCTGAACAAGAACCACATGTAAAATTATTTATTCAATTTCTTAATATCATTAAATACATACAAATTATTATTCATTTAATCCATAATCTTGTGGATGTTTCCTACAAGGATCATCTACTTCACCTATAAGGCCCCGTCCTTAAACCTTACTTAATATTGAATTAAATTAATAATTCACATTGAGGATCTTTTCAGGTTTAGAGTTTTAGAGAATCAGAACATAACTTTTACATCTCAAAAGATTTACAATGTAGACACTTCTACTAAGTTTCCATAGAATAAAAAAACTCTTAAAAAGAAACATGTCTAGTTCCATGTTTTAGATAGCATGAATTTACCTTGATCCCATCCTTGAACCTATTCCACATTAATTCTTGTGAAAAACATTTCAAAAAAACATGGGGTGAGCAAAAAAAGCTCAGTAAGGGATACAAAAAGTTTGAAAACTGTTATTTTTTCAAACACCAAGTAAACCATGTATACTTTATCGAAGTAATACCTTCACCTTCATGAAGTAGAAAAAACTCTTCACTGAATCAAATATCATTACATACCTTTTTGTAACCAAAGGATAACCATAAAACCCATATAAAGAACACATAACATATATAACGGTAACTTGGGACATAAACATACTTAAGTGGAACAAGCACATGGTCGACTTCCACACATACTTAATGGAATAGCCATATTGCCGACTTCCATACATACTTAATGGAATAGACATACGAACGACTTCCATACCCAATGCATTGGAGGTTATAACGTAACCACCCATCCTGGTATTCACGGCACCACCCATCATATGGTTTATCACATAACCACCCATCAAATGTCCAAGTACCATTATAAAATCATAAGACATAAAACAAACATAATGGTAAGAAAACATTTCAACACTTTGATCACAATATATCACTCAAATATATTGACATAAAAAATCCATTATAAAAACCATTTTCAATACCAAATTACATAAAAGAGTATATGGTATTTATTTCATTTTAAAAACATTACGGCTTGTTGAGGAAGCAAAAGACCAAATAATACTCGCGGTGGTGGAAAAAGTCGTTGTCACCGCGTACGTTAAAAGAAACATTCCATTTTGTCATTTTGTAAAACGCTTCATAGAAAAAGATTCCTTTTGTATAAAAGTAAAAGTCAAAGGGGTTTACACACCGTATAAAATAAAGTTGTGTATAAAACGAAATATTCCTCAATGAAAGGAGATTGAGACGAAGTCCCTTACATTGGGTCTGACTTGACTCGATCGTTCTTTAACATCCTGAATAATATAATTGAGTTAATTTATACTTGATTAAGAACCTTTTTCAAGTTCATTATTACATTTATATCACTTATTTCCATGTTATAAACATTATTTAACCATTTAAGTTAATAATTCTTGTTTTGTCGATATTTGGTTCTTAAGTCGAAAGTGGACTTTTTACAATTACATGTTGTTCGTGTGGTCAAAGGTTATTTATATCCAGAGTGACATTCCTGATTTGGATATAATATATATCATATATATCCAGAATATACATGTATTTATAATATTACATAATCATTTTGAGGTAAGAAATGAAATGCACCGTTCATGGAGATGGTAAGCCGTACGTACGCATGAACACTACTTTCATTTATTTGTCATATTAATGGAATTAAAACTAAATGAGAGGTATGTATATTTTAATTCCAAAATTACATTCATCATTTAGATGTATCATTCATTATATATATCCATTATATACATGTACTTTTAATAGTACATTACATTTGGGGATAAGAAATGAAATGCACCGTTCATGGAGACTGTAAGCCGTACGTACGCATGAACGCTACTTTCATTTCTATCTCATAATTTAATGGAATGAAATAATAATGATATAGAGGTATATTATAATTCCAGTATAACATTATATATAAAAACTTTAAATCCATCCATTATACGTCCCACATATGGCATTAACGAATCACATCACTTTGAGGGGGCGATAGTCCGCACTTCCTTAAATGAAGATATCGTGTTTACCCATAATGGAAACCATAATGGTATGCCCAAAATGAAAAATACAAAAGCTTAAGGAAAACATAAACATATTATATATCATATATAAATATAGGGTCATCTTAATGTCCACCTTGGAAGGTGTTAAAATAATGTTGAACAACCATCGTTTCGGGAGGTAGAAATTCGCCATCCACAGAAACGATATGTTATTTAACCATTAGATGTATGTGTGTGTAAGTGTAACTCTAATACTTATTATAAAAAAATCCTAGTATATTGAGTATACTGGATTTGTTAAAAAATAAAAGAATAAAAAGATTTTAGGGGGTTGGAGAAGGAAAATAAAACAAAAGGACTCAAAAGAGGACATTACCTTAAAATCGGGTAACTCTCTTAGATTTGAGCTCAAAGGATTCCTTGGGAAGAATTCTGCCCAATGTGAGGCTTCAAGGAGTAAGATAGGTATGGGGAGAGACAAAATGAGTAGGGGTTGGCCAAGCCAAAGGCTTAGGGAGTGTGGGTAAGGAGGTAGAGGTGGGGGCCTTTTATAAGAGGAGAGGAGGGGCACTCTTGGAAGGTAATGAAAAGTCACTTTATTTTAAAATGGTATTCATATTTAAGAGGTCCCACATTGATGTGTTTCAAGGATAAGGTGATAAGGGTTCAAAATCCACCCATCCAATAGGTTTTGTCCATGTGTAGGTCTTAGATTTTACCTTATCATTCCATTTTATTTAAATCGTTAAATAATGAGGTCATCGCTGCATCATCATGATGTCATAAATAATTTAATTTATTTAATGTATAAAAATTATAAAAAATATCATTATGTAGGAAATATTTTTATCTTTCTAATTAATATTTATAGTCAAAAATATGAATTTTATAACCCCATGTAAAAATTGTTTTAGTAAAACACCTCATGTGTGTGTCATTTTAACTTTAACATTAAATAAAAAGCTATTTATGTCATTTCCCAACCAAAATGGCTCCATGGGGTCCCCAAGTTGACCCATGACTTGTCTTGGTCGGCCATGGCGCATCCAATAAGTGTAGGACATGTTTCAAGATCATCTCATATTATTAAAACATTATTTTTACCTTAAACTACACTAATTACCTCTAATCGCGATTAAAAACATAATAAGTTACTATTTACCAAAAAATTATTTTAATCCCTATGAACCACATTTTACATCTTAATGACAACCATGTATGTCGGATTTTTGAAAATAAAATCACAGAAGTGGAAAAGTTTCATTTAAACGAAAAATCAGTTTCTTTAACTACCACTTAGGGGTTTCACTATTCATCAAAAATTGAAGTTTTTCAGAAAAATACCAAAACTTCACCCTAAGATATATTTGATATTCTGAATTAAAAAATGATGTCTATTTTACGAAATTCAAATCATATAAGTTATATTAATTAATTTAATAATTAATTCCCGCTGTCATGACAAATAGCGTGTTTCTATGAAACAATAAGTATCAAAAGATTGACACCAGTTTAAGTCCAATTTCAAAGTGAAATTGATTCCAATGTCCACCATTGGATTAAATGGTAAAAATATATTCTAATTTCGCTTCAAAAACAATTCAAAAGATAATCTAATCATATAAATAAATTAGATTAAAAAGTGGTTTTGAATTAAAATACAACATTTTTCACTATTCATTAAAAAAATGAACTTTATCAGAAAAATACCAAAAATTCACACAAAGTAAATTTTGATGTCCCAATCGTAAATAATAAGTTTATTTTGAAAAATATAGCTTATAAAATTGTCAAAATATATATTTAAAAATGGTTTTCCATCAAAAGGCAGTAAAACAATCTTTTAAAAATATTAGTGTATTCCATGCTTAAGATTGGATTTATTTTCATTTTAAGCCTCTAAAACACTATCTAATTCATTAATAGAAATAGATAAAAGTATATATTATTCATTACTTACTTGGGATGTTACATCCTTCCCCCCTTTAGAAAATTTCATCCCCATAATTTATTTACTTATCGAATAAATGGGGGTACTTATCCCTCATTGCATTTTCAGATTCCCATGTTGCCTCTTCCATCATGTGGTTTTCCACAAAACCTTTACCTGATTAATCACCTTATTCCGTAACAGTTGATCCCTATGGTCAAGAATCTTGACCGGTTGTTCCTCATAAGATAGGTTCTCTTCCAGGTGAACTACCTCTGGTCTCAAAACATGAGATGGATCTGGAATATACTTTCTCAGCATCGAAACATGAAAAACATTGTGTACCGGAGATAAACTCGGAGGTAATTCCACTCTGTATGAAACTGATCCAACTCTCTCCAGAATTTCATATGGTCCAATGAACCTTGGACTCAGCTTTCCTTTCTTACCAAATTGCATCACAGTTTTCCATGGAGAAACCTTGAGAAAAACATGATCACCTACATCGAAAGATAGATCCTTCCTCCGGTTATCCGCCAAACTTTTCTGCCTGCTCTGAGCTGTTCTCATGTGTTTCTGAATCAACTGAACTTTTTCTGCCATCTCTTATACCAATTCTGGTCCCATCAGCTTCCTTTCACCCACTTCATCCCAAAATTCTAGAGTTCGACACCGCTTCCCATATAATGCCTCAAATAGTGCCATCTGTATACTGGAATGAAAACTGTTATTATATGAAAATTCAACCAAAGAAAGATGTTTGTCCCAACATCCCGGATAATCCATCGAACAAGCTTGTAGCATATCCTCCATGGAATGAATTGTTCATTCGGACTGTCCATCTGATTGAGGATGAAAATCTTTACTAAAATTTAATTCAGTACCCAACGACATCTGAAGGCCTTTCCAAAAGTTAGAAGTGAACATGGGATCACGATCAGATACAATGGAGAGAGGAACTCCATGTAACCTAACTATCTCTTTAAGATACAAATGGGAAAGTTGATCTAGGGAAAAAGTATCTCATATGGCAAGGAAATGAGCAGATTTAGTCAAGTGATCAACAATAACCCAGATTGCATTATTACCTCGAGATGTCCTCGATAATCCCATAATGAAGTACATGGATATATTCTCCCATTTCCACTCTGGCACTGGTATAGGCTGAAGCATCCCTTTCGGTAACTGCCGCTCTTCTTTAACCTGCTGACAAGTCAAACACTTCACAGTAAAATCACCAATATCTCTTTTCATTCCATCCCACCAGTAATACTCCCGCAGATCTCTGTATATCTTAGTACTGCTAGGATGAACTTAAAACATGGAACTATAAGCCTCACATAACAACTCATTCTTCAACTGTGAATCACAAGGCACACATAATCTCTTCCAAAATCTCAAAACATAATCACTATCAATGTTGAATTCAGGAAACATACCCTTCTGTACCAGCTCTACCTTTTTCTGCAACTCACTATCTTCCCTCTGTGCTTGCTTAATTTTGTCTGATAGGGATGATCTCACTGATACCTGAAATAAAATAGAAGAACTTCCTGCACCAACAACTTCTATGCCAAATTTCATCAAATCAAAAACCAAAGTATCTCGTTCCAAACGTAGCATGGTTAATGAAGCATTACTTTTTTGACTCAAATCATTAGCCACTTTATTTTCTTTTCCAGGATGGTAATGAATTGTGAAATCATAATCCTTGATTAATTCCATCCATCTCCTCTGTCTCATGTTCAATTCTATCTGAGTGAATATATACTTTAAACTTTTGTGATCAGTATATATTTCACACTTTACACCATAAAAATGATGCCTCCAAATTTTTAAAGCAAAAACAACAGCAGCTAATTCCAAATCATGTGTAGGGTAATTTACCTCATGAGTTTTCAACTGACGTGACGCATAAGCAATTACCTGATCATTCTGCATAAGGAAACAACTGAGTCCCTTCAACGAAGAATCACTGTATATAACAAACTCACCATTCCTGGAAGGTAGTGCCAAAACTGGAGCATTCACCAATATTCTTTTCAATTTCTAAAAACAATCATCACATTCTTTTGTCCAGATAAACCTAACACCCTTCCGAGTTAGCATAGTCATTGGACTAGATAACCGTGAAAAATTTGTAACAATCCTTCGGTAATAGCCTGCCAAACCAAGGAAACTACGAATCTCTGTTACATTTGTGGGTCTTGGCCATTCTTCAAAAACCTTCGTTTTTTGCAGGATCAACAATTATCCCATCTTTATAAACAATGTGACCAAGGAAAGAAATTTGATGTAACCAAAACTCCCATTTTCTAAATTTACATATAGTTTATTTTCTTTTAAGGTTTGAAAGATAACCCTTAAATGAATTTCATGCTACTCTTTAATTTTATAAAACACCAAAATAACATCAATAAAAATGACCAACAATTTTCACATGAGTCAACTAAGCCATCACTTCAAAAAACTGTTTAGTTTTGATTCTGACCATCTCGGGATACTGATTTGAAAGGTCATTTCCCTCTGTATGCCTTCCCAGAAAATATGTTCTATTTCCTCTCCAAAAAACCATTCTTAACACAAAAATATCTCAGGAGAAGAAACATGGTAATATTTAAATTCTATATCATTTCAATTTGACCGTAAAAAAAGTTGGATAATCATTTAATAGAATTCTAACTCCTAAAGTTATCTAAACTGACCTCTGATACCAACTATAAGGCCCAGGCCTTAAACGTTACTTAATATTGAATTAAATGAATAATTCACATTGAGGATCATTTCAGGTTTAGAGTTTTAGAGAATTAGAACATAACTTTTACATCTCAAAAGATTTACAAAGTGGACACTTATACTATGTTTCCATAGAATAAAAAAAACTCTTAAAAAGAAACATATCTAGTTCCATGTTTTAGATAGAATGACATTCCCTTGATCCCATACTTGACCATATTCCACATTATGTCCTGTGAAAAACATTTCAAAAAAACTTGAGGTGAGAATAAAAAGCTCAGTAAGGGATACAAAAAGAATGAAAACTGTTAGTTTTTTAAACACCAAGTAAACCATGTATACTTTATCAAAGTAATACCTTCACCTTCATGAAGTAGTAAAAACTCTTCACTGAATAAAATATCATTACATACCTTTTTGTAACCAAAGTATTACCATAAAACCCATATAAAGAACACATAACATATATAATGGTAACTTGGGACATAAACATACTTAAGTGGAATAACCACACGGTCGACTTCCACACATACTTAATGGAATAGCCATACGACCGACTTCCATACATACTTAATGGAATAGCCATACAACCGACTTTCATACCCAATGCATTGGAGGTTATAACATAACCACCCGTCCTGGTATTCACGGCACCACCGGTCATATGGTTTATCACGTAACCACCCGTCAAATGTCCAACTACCATTATAAAAGCATAATACATAAAACAAACATAATGGAAAGAAAAAATTTCCACACTTTGATCACAATATATCACTCAAATATATTGACATAACAAATCCATTATAGAAACCATTTTCAATACCAAATTACATAAAAGAGTATATGGTATTTATTTCATTTTAAAAACATTACGGCTTGTTTAGGAAGCCAAAGACCAAATAATACTCGCGGCGTCGGAAAAAGTCGTTGTCACCGCGTACGTTAAAAGAAATATTCATTTTTGTTGTTTTGTAAAACGCTTCGTAAAAAAAGATTCCATTCTTATAAAAGTAAAAGTCAAAGGGGTTTATAGACCATATAAAATAAAGGTGTGTATAAAACGAAATATTCCTCATTGAAAGGAGATTGAGACGAAGTCCCTTACCTGGGGTCTGACTTGACTCGATCGTTCTTTAATGTCCTGAATAATAAACTTGAGTTAATTTCTACATGATTAAGATCCCTTTTCAAGTTCATTATTAATTTTATATCACTTATTGCCATGTTATAAACATTATGTAACCATTTAAGTTAATAATGTTTGTTTTTTCGATATTTGGTTCTTAAGTCGAAAGTGGACTTCTTACAATTACATGTTGTTCATGTGGTCAAAGGTTATTTATATCCAGAATGACATTCCTGATTTGGATAGCATATATATCATATATATCCAGCATATACATGTATTTATAATATTACATAATCATTTAGAGGTAAGAAATGAAATGTACTGTTCTTGGAGATGGTAAGCCGTACGTATGCATGAACGCTACTTTCATTTCTTTGTCATATTAATGGAATTAAAACTAAATGAGAGGTACGTATATTTTAATTCCAGAATTATATTCATCATTTAGATGTATAATTCATTATATATATCCATTATATACATGTACTTTTAATAGTACATTAAATTTGGGGATAAGAAATGAAATGCACGGTTCATGGAGACGGTAAGCCGTACGTACGCATGAACGCTACTTTCATTTCTATCTCATACTTTAATGGAAATAAATAATAATTATATAGAGGTATATTATACTTCCAGTATAACATCATATATAATAACTTTAAATCCATCCTTTATACGTCCCACATATGGCATTAACGAATCACATCACTTTGAGGGGGCGGTAGTCCGCACTTCCTTAAATGAAGATATCGTGTTTACCCATAATGGAAACCATAAAGGTATACCCAAAATGAAAAATAAATAAGCCTAAGGAAAACATAAACATATTATATATCATATATAAATATATTTTCATCTTAATGGCCACCTTTGAAGGTGTTAAAAGAATGTTGAACAATCATCGTTTCGGGAGGCAGAAATTCGCCATCCACGGAAATAGTATATTCTTTAACCATTAGATGTAGGTGTGTGTAAGTGTATCTCGAATACTTCTTATAAAAACATCCTAGTATATTTAGGATACTGGAGTTGTTACAAAAGAAAATAATAAAAAGAGTTTAGGGGGTTGGAGAAGCAAAATAAAACAAAAGGACTAAAAAGAAGACATTACCTTAAAATCGGGTAACTCTCTTAGATTTGAGCTCAAAGGCTTCCTTGGGAAGACTTCTGCCCAAAGTTAGGATTCAAGGAGTAATAGAGGGATGTGGAGAGACAAAATGGGCATGGGTTGGCCGAGCCAAAGGCTTTTGGTGTGTGGGTAAGGAGGTAGAGGTGGGGGCCTTTTATAAGAGGAGAGGAGGGGCACTCTTGGAAGGTAATGAAACGTCACTTTATTTTAAAATGGTATTCGGATTTAAGAGGTCCCACATTTATTTTTTTCGAGGGTAATGTGATAAGGGTTAGAAATCCACCCATCCAATAGGGTTTGTCCATTTGTAGGTCTTAGATTTTACATTATCTTTCCATTTTATTTAAATCATTAAATAATGAGGTCATCGCTGCATCATCATGATATCATAAATAATTTACATTAATTAATGTATAAAAATTATAAAAAATATCATGATGTAGGAAATCTTTGTATCTTTCTAATGAATATTTATAGTCAAAAATCTGACTTGTATAACCCCATGTAAATTTTTTTTTAGTAAAACACCTCGTGTGTGTGTCACTTTTACTTTAACATTAAATAAAAAGTTATTTATGTCATTTCCCAACCCAAGTGACTCCATGGGGTCCCCAAGTTGAACCATGGCTTTTATTGGTCGGCCATGACACATACAATAAGGGTAGGACATGTGTCAAGCTCATCTCATATTATTAAAACATAATTTTTACCTTAAACTACACTAATTACCTCTAATCGCGATTAAAAACTTAATATGTTACTATTCACCAAAAAATTATTTTAATCCCATTGAACCATATTTTACTTCTTAATGAAAATCATGTATGTCGGATTTTTGAAAATTAAATCACAGATGTGGCAAAGTTTCATTTAAACAAAAAATCAGTTTCTTTAACTACCACTTAGTGGTTCCACTATTCATCAAAAATTGAAGTTTTTCAGAAAAATACCAAAACTTCAGCCTAAGATATATTTGATATTCTGAATTCAAAAATGATGTCTATTATAAAAAATTCAAATAATATGAGTTACATTAATTAATTTAATAATTAATTCCCGCTGTCATGACATGTAGCGTGTTTCTATGAAACAATAAGTATCAAAATATTGACACCAGTTTAAGTCCAATTTCAAAGTGAAATTGATTCCAATGTCCACCATTGGATTAAATGGCAAAAATATATTCTAATTTCACTTAAAAACCAATTAAAAAGATAATCTAATAATATAAATAAAATAGATTATAAAGAGGTTTTGAATTAAAATACAACATTTTTCACTATTCATTAAAAAATGAACTTTATTAGAAAAATACCAAATGTTCACACAAAGTAAATTTTGATGTCCCAATCATAAATAATAAGTTTATTTTGACAAATATAACTTATAAAATTGTCAAAATATAGATTTAAAAATGGTTTTCCATCAAAAGGTAGTAAAACAATCTTTTAAAAATATTAGTGTATTCCATGCTTAAGATTGGATTTATTTTCATTTTAAGCCTCTAAAACACTATCTAATTCATTAATAGACATAGATAAAAATATCTATTATTAATTAATTACTTGGGATGTTACATCCACAATATCCATGATATGTGATCTTTCATTCTTTACCACAACACTCACTTCATTTATTACATTGTAATTGTTTTTAATCACTGAGTATGTTTATATGTATTAATTAATGAAATATTTTACTCTATTATAAAATTATGGATTCTAGTTATCTATATTCAAATAATATAATTGTTTTTTATTATTTCTTTTTAAAATCATTTTAAAAGAATAATAGATTTTTGTGTTTTTTAAATTCAAAAACAAGTTTGTAATTATGTTTTATTTTTATGGTGATTTATATTAAATGGTTTTCTAGTTGATATAGTTAATGGGTATTCAAAATGAATATGAATAGTCATAGATTTCATAAAATTTATTTATAAACAGATTACTTCATTAAATGGGTAAATGTTTACTTTTTTGTGAAAATAAATATTAAATTGATTTTTTATAGTAATAAATAAGAATATGTTGTCTTCAATGTAAACTCATGGTTTTTATTTAGCTCATCTATTATTTGAGAGACCTATTAAATGGGATTCTTATACGGTTATACTATATTTAATTTGCAGTATTTAGGATATAATACTGATACTATTAAACGTTTTAGGTATAGAATTTTTTTTATCATACAATAAGGTTTATGTAATATTTAGAAAGAGTATAAATTATGTGGGGTTTCTATAATATGTGTTGCTAGAAAATAATTTTGTTTAATTAAACCTAATTTAAATATAAATTTCATAAAATAGTTTTATAGTTTAATTTTTAATTCAATGAAAGATTCAAGGTGTTTCATAGTGTTCAATTTCTTTTTCATTATAATAGGATTCCCTATAATGAAGGCATGATGGGTTTTCTTTGGGTAATATAGATGTTGAGAAAATGATTATTCAAAATATTTTTTGATCCCTTAAACATAAATATGAGTGTTGGAAAATGTAAATTTTAGTCATGGTTTGAGGTGTGCGGTATATATAAATTTCATCTTCTTATTTATAATATAATTTTATTTGGGAACACATGTAAATATTATTATTATTATTTTCAATTGTTTTGTATAATTTATAATGGTTTGAGTGTCACCTACAAAATGTTCTAATTTAAAACACATTTATCTTAGTCACATATAGTATTATACTTTAGTTTAATTATTTTATAAAGTTCATTATAATATCCACTATCCATTTATGTGATATAGATTTTATTAAAAATGAGTATAATATTTTGGATATTCCTATAAAGGTTCTAACTACTAGATTTTGAGATATATTTTAGTGATATGTGTCATTGTTAGAGGTTAAATTAGAATGTTTTGGAACTCAATGATGGTATTAGGACCTGACCCAATCCAAGGATTGAGCTGCAACTTACCCAAGCCCACATCTATAGGATAGGGGTTAGAAACAAGCGACAAAAGGCATATCCAAAATGTGAGGCCTCTTACCATGTACCTGTATACACATGCCTGACCATCAATGTGAAAATATTAAAATGGAAAATAATAATTTAATGATGCAATCTATAACAACCCCAACCCATGTATCCTAGATCTAGTGCCTCACTTTAATACATTGTAATAAGATACAAGGAATAAGATCTTAAGTTATTTAATATTTACGTAGTCTTGGTAAACTAGATACATACATGTATTCCAAATTACATAACGAAAAATAAAATAATTTAATAATTTCATTTATTCTTATATTATTATATATTTTTACATACATATCAGTTATAATATACCTCTCAAAATCATGGGAAAAAATGAAACATATGAAAGGTGTGGGCATAAATGCTCAGTAAGGGTAAGCCTATAGAGGAAGTTATTAGTAAAATATCAAAAAAATATTGCATGGTAACAAAATAATAGAAATGAAATAAAAATAATAAATATTTTGAAAACAAAGAGAACCCCTATATTTTTTAATAGTGAAAATCCTTGGGATAATAATTGAAATGAATTCTTAATGAAGGAAATGCATTAATATTGGATGTCTTGTATTTGGAACATGAACCACTATACTGTCAAGATCTATTCTGAATACTATTTAAACTACATTGATTTAAAAAACAAATTCATCCCATGATAATATAAATTCATCAATATTATATATATAACTGTGCCCCACGCATGTCTTATAGTCCAAATAATTCATAATATATCGAATAATTTATTTGATATTTTTAAATCAAAGTGTCGCATACCACTTTGAAATGTTTGAATCATAGGACCCATAAAAGAGAAAAAAATTATCAAATGAAACATTTAATCACATTAATATAAATATATTAATGATATTATTGATAAAAGGGATAGTACACTACATAAAATAAATAAGTTTTGAATAAGTAATATTTGACATAAATAAAAGTGGGATGAGAGAAATACTTACCTAATGTTTCCTTTAGAGGAATGTGCATTAACCTCTTGAATAATTTTTTTAAGAGTGTTAGTAAACTATTAAAGAATGATATTAATATATATTATATCATGTATGATCATCATATAACACATACTTTTATAACGTCTTATTAACAATGTCAGTAAATTATTAAAGATGTTATTATATTTTAAAATTATGGAATGTATAAAAGTATGTGTTATAAAATAATTTCAATATAATAACTAAATAATTATATATAAATCATATAAAACACAGTTTACATCATAATACCCAAAAATAGAAGGTGTTAGTGAAAAAATAAACACTCATCGTTTCGTGAGGTGGTAGTTCTCTGTACACAGAAATAATTTGTTCCTTAGAAATTAGATGAAATTGTGTGTAAGTATAGGTATAAAATGTGATATAAAAATATATATATATTGAGGATACTGAAGTAGTTATATAATGATTAAATAATAATAAATTAATTAGTGAGGGAAGAAATAAAACTAATTTAATCGTTTAAGAATGTTACCTTGTTTTCAGGTAACTCATTTTGGTTTATTCCAAAAGGCTTCAATGGATAGATTTAAACCCAAAGGGGGGATTATAAGATGAATAAAAATATTTTTGGAGTTTATTTATTCATGTTTTATTGATCAATAAGGTTCAATTTGGTGTGAGTAAGTGAGGGAATATGTGTCTTTTTATAATGAAGGTTAGGGGTACTTTTGGAAATTCTCAAAAGATTCATTTATAATAAATGAAATCTAAATCCAAAGATCCAAAACCAGTAATTTATTTGAATATAATATGTGATATTGTTTTAATATCATTAAAAAATATATTTTAGACATGTTTTTAGTTATTTTAATCCTTATCATTTGGATGAACCTTCAATTATCCCATTTTAAATTTATCTATGGTAACCAATTTTTCTATACTAAATAGATGCAATTTTTACTTCTTAAGGGTCAATTGCTTCATAAATGTCCAATTAATGATATTTTAGACCATGTATCATCCAGTAGGTCTTATTTAATATTTTTATGTTTTTAAACAGTTTAATAAAATATTGTTTTCTAATAATATCGTAAGTGTCAATTTTGACACTATTCCGAATTTTGACTTTAAAAAAATGAATACAACAAAAACATTAAAAAATCACTTAAATGCCCATATCCTTTCATATTCACTAACCAAATTCGTTTATTTCCTTAATTATGTCAATTTTTTTTTAATATTTCTAATATCATTTAATTGATTATTTCATTAATTGGGTAATTACTGCATCATAATTTTTAATTATTAATAATAATTATATCTTTACAAAAAATAAATAAATTGATCATGAGGATAAAAATTTTATACTTAATAATAATATATATAGTCTAGAATATCTTCTACTCATCCCCATATTAAAAATATGATACAAAATCCAAGTTAGAGTGTCACATTTTGTCACTAACTTTGAGTTTAATAATATTTATGTCATTTTACAAAGAAAATATCCCTTAACAAATAAAAATTGTATCCCTATGTATAAATGGTATAATTACCTTCATTTAATATCTATTTGGAGTGCGTCATGGTAGTTTTAGAATATTTATTATATTATTTTTACCCATAATTCCCCAATTTACCCATAACTATGCTAATAAAATTCACTAATGTTATTATTGATAAAGTCCAAAAAAGAGTCATATTTATTAAATTGGGACCTTCAAATTACCAAAATAAAACAAAATTTTCATAATTCAAAACACAAAAATTGATAAAATTAATTTAAAATTTATCCAGTTGACATAATGAGAAAATAAGTTTTTAAAGTGAAATCATCCAAAATATTGAGATCCTTTCACAACCAAATTAAATGTGAAATAGATTCTAATGACCTAAGTTTTATTGAATAAAAAAAATTCTTAATTTTCTTCAATACCACTTTGATATTTAATGAATTAATATAAATAAATTTGATGAAAAATATGTTTCCTATTAAAATGAAATATTAAATCACTATTCATTAAAACATGAAACTTATGAGGAAAATACAAAAACATTGAAACAATGTAAATTATTGTAAAAATCATTAATATAAGATGTTTATTTATCAGATAAAATATATATAATTTCAAAAATTATATCTAAATAGGTTCTCCATCAAAAGGATGTAAGACTGATTTCATAAAAATATAAGTTTTTATGTGTAATATTGGGATTCTTCCAATGACACGCCTCTATAATATATTTTATGAAGGTAAAAAATATTTAATTGAATATATAAAATATATATTATATTAATATAAGTCACTAATATTAATTAATTTAATTTATTAGCATAAAATTCTTTTGTTAGCATAAAATATTTTTTATAAAAACATTCTCATTATATTAAATTGGTTCATATATTCATTTTTAAATAATTTGGTTTACCAATTAATAAAAACATATATTTTTATAAATTTGTTACTAATATTCACAACTTTCGATTATTCATCTAGGATATATCTTGTTGTATTAAATAAAAATATTTTAATAATATACTTTGGTTTGGTAAAATTTGGCCTTGGGTGTCACACTAGCCAACTCATTATCGTGTGATGGATATTCTTAACATGATTTTGTGTAAAATAAAAGATGGAATCAAAATAAAATTTATTTAGGAATGAAAATATTTTAATTTCTTAGGGTGTAACCTTATTCCACCTTAATTAAAATGTGTTCTCACAATTTAAACCTGATCTCGTTATTTTATGGATTGATATTTGAAAACAAACTACTATTGAAAAACTCAAATACTAAATTGGTTAAATAAAACATTCTCTTAATAAGAGAAAATGAAAAATGTGAATGTAACATAACAATTAGTCTATAGAATAAGAAAACATTAGTGTAAACCAAAACAAGAAAGGGAAATATAACCATCATGTTTTGCTGGAGAGTGATAGATACCAAGATCATGGGAGATTTGTTGACCAAAAAACCATAAACTAGTGGTGTGAATAAAGATTATTAATATCATAAAAAATTATGATAATACGATATATTTTTTTCTAATTACTTTTTCCTTGAGTGGATAAATTATTTCACTATCTAATAATTTATGTAAATATATGTTTCTATAAACAAAATATTTTCCTTTTATTTATCCCTGAATTAGTTATACTTTATCTCTTACCTCAAGATGTGTGAAATAGTCATGTCATAAATTATTCTCTAAAACCCTGTTTAAAGATAAAATATCTCATAAATGGCTAATCATTTCAAAAGATTATTATCAAACACATGATAATAATTTACAAGATAGATAGTAGTACACAATTTACTATATCCATATATATAATTTCATTGTCAAAATTTATTCAAATCATCATAAAAATATATTATGGGTTATCTTTCCCTCAATTGTGTTTTTTTCCAATGATTACCCTACTGATTAACCATATTTCTTTGTTATTAGTACCAATCAATAAAATATTTTAAATCCTTTATAAAAAATTACATCATTAAAATCTGTATATATTCCATACTACTTATAACATGATATCATCAACAAAATAATTTAAAAAAAATTAAGGATCCAATTACTAGAGAAAATTAATCATTCTACTTCAGATATATCAATAACATAAGATTAACCTTGATCCCTTATCTTATTGTGATGTATATTAACTTGATTTATAGGGAATACATTTGCAATGTTCCCCATCTCCTTGATGTGGTAATACTGAATACTATCCTTTTTATTCTCCCTTCGAATTACTTTTCAGGGTGACCCATATCTCTACACTTATAAAAAAACTCAGATTCCCTTCAATTATTTACTAGGTTGATTCTTTCCATAGTTATAAATGGTGGGAAAATAATTATTCACTTCTTCCTTTTATTTATATTTTTCTATATCATCATATTTTTATCTCTCTTTTCATAAAATACTAATGACATGGAGAATTATTTATATTTATTGATAATTGGAAAACTATTTCATCATATGAATAAAATGTTTTTAACAACGACTCCCTTCAGAAACATGTCTATTTTCCGTCATGAAAATGTACAATATTTCATTCCATATAACATATGAAATTAGTACCATACCTTAATAACCCTATAAATGTTGCTTCATTCTCCAAAACACTTTATTGTACAATTTTATGTACATTAAAGAACATTATCTTCATCTCAATTTATTGGTCATGAGGGAAATATTTTTCAATGAATGTGCCCTTAAAAAATTAGACTCCTATAATTCTATTTCCACTTCCTCCCTAGTATTTTGGATCAATAATTACCACTTTTCTTCATCTCAATTGAGACAATACACTACATGTGTTACCTTTTACATTTCACCACATTCTAATTCAATAAATCTCTTCTCCAAATACATAATTCGTTGTATAGATACCAGCAGATCATCATTCCCGCAAAATGATGTGGACCTATGTCTTATAAAGTGATACAATATTGGATAATATGATTATGGAACATATATATATATATATCCTTAAAAGAATTTTTTTTTTCAAGAAACTGAATATGTTTCCCATGAATGGACATAATTTTTTCCATTCCAAAAAACAAATTTATTGGATTCTTCAATAAAGAAATATCAATATTTTCCATGAGTATTTATACCATTCATCTTTCATGGTTTTATTTCTAAATAAGGTCAAACACTATATTACATCATTTCATTATGCAACATAATGTATAATCCCAAAACTAGTTTAATACATAACATAAATTGATTTTTTGTGTGTGCATATAATCTCATAATCATATGCGTGGTTTCTTTGGGTATATATTTTCTTTCAAATACATCATAATATTTTTAATAGAAAATATAAACTGTCCTCATAATATCCTATAATAGTTTCAAAATTTTTGTGCAGTAATGACTATTTTTATCTACCGGGTAATGTCGAGACAAGGCCTATGCACCATGTTGGATTGTTACCCCTAGGAATATCTCTTCTAGAACCTCTTCCACTTGTATTATCCAGAGAGGGTTGTATTGCAAGGATTACCCTAATAATTTTACCTTACCAAAATATTGGGGTGTTCATCTATTATTATACTCAAATTCAATCCTATGGATATTTTCATTAATCTATGTTTTTTGAATCTAGTTTATAGGGTTTCTATTAATCTTAATCTAATAAAAAATAAAGGCTCCCACCCTAGTTGGATAGATATGGTCCCTCAGTTTAATACATTAAAATGAGATAAAAGCAATCACATCCCAAAATAATTAAAATCGTAGAAGTATTTGTAAACTAAATACATATATATATTCCAAATAAATTTTGAAAAATAAAATAAAGAAATTATTTCATTAATTGTTCCATTATTCCTCATTTTGGTAACCCTTCATAGCAGCCAAAACAAACATCTTAAAATCATGGGAATAAATGAAACATATGAATGGGGTGAGCTCAAATTCTATGTAAGGGTAAGCGTATAACAGATGTTATGAGTATAATAAAATATTCAATTTTTTAAGCTATATAACTGATACACATTCCATTAAAATAATAAATAATCTAAAAATAAAATTCATCAAAAAAAATTTTATAGTGAAAATCGTATATATAATGATAGAAATGAATTCTTAATGAAGTTAGTGCTTTAATATTTAACATCATGTATTTGGAACATGAACCAATATTCCATCAATTTCTATTATCAAAAAAGTTTAAACTACTCTAATTTGGACTACTGATTTGTCCCATGATAATACCTATGAATCAAGGGGCTATCTATAACTCATCCCTACCCATTTCTCTGATTCTAAACCATTCTTCATATATCAAATAACTGATTTAATAAGATATTTTTATATCATTGTATCCCATGCCAATTTGAAATATTTGACTCATATTACCTATAAATGTAATCAGTTGTAAAATGAATCATTTAATACCATGAAGATAAATTTAGTCATTATATTATATATCAATGGGTAAGTACAACCTATAAATTAAATAAGTGGGAGTAAGTAATATCTAACATAAGAAAAAGTGAGATTAGAAAAAACCCTAAATTTATGCTTCCTTTTGAAGAATGAAATTTAAACACCTAAATATTTTTTTAATAGTGTTAATAAATTATTAAACGAACATAGTAATATTTATCATATAATATGTTATCATAATATAATATCTTATTAATTATTTTTTTAACATTCATTCATTATTTTCATTATTTTGTGGGTTAATTTCCTAGTTTATCAAGTAAGTTTTGACTTTTTATTTGTTATTACTATTAATTAGATCATGGATTCATCATATAAAGAATTTAAAACATGATTTAAATATTAAATATATTCATTATACATGTATTTTTAATAATCTATAAGATTTGGAGATATAAAATAAAATGCACGGTTCGTGGAGGCGGTATACCGTACGTACGAAAGAATACTACATTCATACCCTTGTAATATTAAAAGAGTGAAATATAAATTATTTATATGTATATTGTAATTAAATTATCATATATATTTCATATATATCATATATCTTTATTAAATATATTCTTTATAAATTCCATTTATACTATGAATGAATCACGTCACATTGAGGATGTGGTGGTAGTCCACACATCCCCAAACAATGTTATCATATTCACACAAAATGGAATGTTTAATGATATGTGTTTTAATATAATTAATGAAGAAAAATGAAAAAAATTTATATATATATATATCATATCGAAATATTTTTTCCAATATAATTCCCAACCCTGAATGGTGGTAAAGGAAAAAATTTACTATCATCATTTTGAGAGGTAGTAGTTCGATATACACAAAAAATTTATGTTCGTCATATAGTTGATGATATTATGTATAAGCATATGTAAAAACCATAATAAAAAAAATCATAGTATATTTATAATTATAAATTAATTATATAAACCCAATATAATGAGAAATGAAGGAGTGGGGAAAGAAATAAAACTAAAGAGATTGTTGAAGAACAGTACCTCGTTTTCAGGTATCCCCTTTTGGTTTATTCCAAAAGGATTCCTTGGTAGGATTTCTACCCCAAGGTAGGATTATAGGATGAATAGTGGGCTGTTGAGAGATTATTTTATCTAGGTTTGGTACTAATATAAGGCTCTATGTGGGGTGAGGAAGTGACAGAGTTGGTTCCCTTTTATAAAGAAGGTTATGGGCCAATTTGGAATTTCTAAAAAGATTAATTTTTAACAAATTCAACCACAATAAAAATACCTCTAAAGGGTAATTTTTATATTCTAATGTGATATAAGTGTGTAGTATAAAAACTCAATATATTTTAACATGCATTAGTTTTATTTTAATCCTAATCATTTTGAATAACACTTAATTAATCGATTTTGATTTTTACTATTGTAATTCATTTTTTATACTAATAGGATTTAATTTTTACATATAAAGTTGTAATAGGACCCAAGATTTACAATTTATGATATTTTAGAATGTATATCACCCCTTGTCCTTATTAAATATTTTTATTATTTTTAAATTATTTAATAGTATAATATTTTCATAAAATATACTAGGTATCAATTTTGAGAATATTTATAACCTTAAACTTATAAAAATACATAATTCTTGAATACCTTGATGAAAATCACTTAACACACCTATAAAAATTCATATGAACCCATAAAATTATTTTACCACCTTAAATAAGTTATATTATATTTACTATAGTAATTATAATACCATTTAAATGATTGTTTCATTAATTGAGTAATTACAACATCATCATTGTTTAATTATTTATGATAATTATTTATTCACCGAAAATTAGAAAAAATATATATGATGTCGATAAACATTTTATTTTTCATAATAATAAATATAGTCTATAATGTTTTCTATTTATCCCCATTTTGAAAATATTATACATATTAAAATTAATAGTGTGACATTTTTTCACTCTCTTTGTGTTTAATAATATTTAAGTCATTTTCACTAAAATGTGTCCATCAAAATACTCAATTTTGGAAATTATGCATTATGGGTAGATTTATATTTATCTGGTATTTTTTATCTTGTTTTAGGGTATTTTTATAATATCTATTATATTATATTTACACTTAATTACCTTATTTACCCTTAATCATGGTATTAAAATTTACTAAATTTAATATTCATATTGTCTAAACAATGGGACATATTTTCTAAATATTAACCTTATAATTATAAATATCAATTATATTTTTCATAATTAATAAAATATTGCTAAAATGAATTTAAAGTCAATCTCGTTGACGGAATGAGAAAATATATTTTTTAAAGTGAAATCATCCTAAATATTTAAATGTTTTTATATCCAAATTAAATGTGAAATAGATTCTAATTACATAAATTTGACTAAAAGATAAAAATTTATTTAATTATACTTTAATAGAACAAAAATATATAACTTAATAGTATTAATAAATTTGATGAAAAAGATGTTTTCAATTAAAATGCAATATTATAGCAGTATTCATCAAAAGATAAAACTTATCCGAAATCTAACAAAATTTCAACCAATGTAAATTTTTATATAATGATATAAAATAACATAGTTTTTGTAGATATTATATATTAATGTTTCATAAATTATATTTAAAATATTTTTACCTTTAAAAGTTGGTAAAATGATCATTATAAAAATATTGGTTTTTATTTGTAATATTGGGTTAGTTCCTAATTTTGTGTATCAAATAGATTATATTAATTTCAAAAATATTAAATTGAATATATAATATATATATTTCATTAATATAATTAAACTATATTAATTAATAAAACTTATTTTGGTAAAGATACTTTGTGAGCATAAAACAAGTTTTTATAAAAACATTGTCATTATATTTAATTTTTTTATATTCAATTTTAAATAATTTTGTATCTAATGAATTAAACCAGATATTTTCATAAATAAGTTAATAATATCAATAAGATTCAACTTTATATCTAGTTTATACATTATTATATTAAAAAAATAATATTTTAATAATATGTTTTTAATCTGTAAAACTCAGTCTTGCATTTAATGCAATCCAACTCATTTTTATGTGTTGTGTAAGATTAACATGGTGTTATGTATAATGAAATATAGAAACGAAATATCCATATATTAAAATATTGTAATGGATTGGGGTGTTACACAATCACTATAAGAAAAATGACCAATGGATGCAGACCTATTTCCACATTTTAGTTGGACAATGGATATAGGTTAAGATATAGCCACTTTTATTTGAAAACTATGGATTTAGAGTAGATAAAAAAAGGAAAAAATGATCTTATGGAAACAATTCCTCAAATGTTTTATCTCCTTCCCAACACCTCGACCACCCTTAATCTCATCCCTTGAAACCCTTCTCCCACAGTCATTCATCTTCAACCGATCCCTTCTCCCTCAGATGATCCTCAACGAATTATCCATTCAGTGCCTCCATCCTTAATGTAATCCCTATCACCTCCCTTCATTGTGTATTCATCTCCTAATCCACCCCCTTCATTACGTGTTCCTCATGTGATCAATTTGTCCACTGAAGAGAGACATTCCATGAGAGGTATCCACACAATCTGATCGCAACAAAATCTATGAATATTGTTGTAGTTACATATTCAAGACAACTACTTTCACAAGAAATTAATACCTATCTATAGTGATTATTTGGCCATACCTCCACAATAATTGGTGATTTTTAGGGTTTCCCCCTAATACAGATGTGTCAATTATGAAATAATATTACTATAAAAATACATGAGATTTTTCTAAACCTAGTCATTTTTGGTTTCTTCTTTGTTGTTTATATTTTGATACCAAGGAATCATAATTTCGATATATTTTTAAAGTGTCTTATTCTCTGCCAGCAAGCCATGTATTTTTTCATATAATTTTTGACCACACCAAATTTCATATATTTCCATATCCAACTCATATCAAAATATAAACCTTTCAACTGACCTACTTATCTGATATTTTATCCTGGAATAGTTAGGATGGTCTATGAATATATATTGTTAGTTATATGGATTTTAATAAACCATTAATTCATATAAAATTCAATACTGATGATTGTCTTATTTTTTTTTATCTAAATAGAGTTTTCTTATTTTTATTATCTATATTTAAAAACTATATCCGTCTATATGGTTTTTTTATGTTCATCCAAAGTTTTTTAACCCATTTCTAATTTTCATTTCAAATTATATTTGTATATTAATTTTAATGTAAATTCTTTTAAGATCCATATAAGAAAATTTGTTCTTGATAAAAAAACTATACAACTAAATGATTGTAATAACTGAGGTAATTATTGAATAATAATTTTTCATATCTATTAATATTTCTGAATTATTTAGTAATTTTACATTAAAGGATATTCGTTTCCCAATATCGTACCTGACATGTAACAATGAGATTCCCCAAAATCGTTTGCTTCACCGAAGACTGCGTTATTTATAATTTTTTTAATTAAAAACAGAATATATCAATACAAATAAATTAGATGAAAATTCTGTTTTTAATTAAAACACAATATTTTTCATCTAATTTATTTGTATTGATATATTATACTTTCAATCGTATTTAAAGTATATTTATAATTTTTTTACCATTTAACATGATTTTGGTCATTGGAAGCAATTTCACAATAAAATAGAATTGAAGAATATTTGAACTTTTGAACGTTTTACTTAAAAACATTTTTTATTCTATCAACAGGATTAATTTTTAATTATTTAATTCCAATTATAGGTTTTTAATTTGGAAAAAATTGATTCCATATTTCTAATTAGAAGTTCCAAATTATTTAAATAGATTTCAATTGTTGGGCATGTATTTTCTCAATAATACACTATATTATATGTTGATGATGATGGTCACAGATACGCTTGTTCATTTTCTAATAAAGTTGTATTAAGTATTTTGTAGGAATATAAAAAATTTATTTATTTATATCATTGTTGAACTGAAAATATATGGCATGTGTTTTGAAAACACTATTAAAACCCTACATTTGGTAAATGGACATATAGATCCTCATCCTTATGCCTTGTTTAATAGTTTGTATATGGAGAGGAAACCCTCTGTTTGGAGAAATGAATAAGGTATGGAATATAATAAATACATTGGAATATGGAATAAATATTTATAACATGCATTTTTGAGTTTTAATGTAAGGTTAATCAATTATAATTTTATAATTTTATAATAAGAAGATAAATATATGGATCGTTATCCCTAATTTAATTTTTTCCCTTAAGTAACACACAGATGAATGTATGGTTAAAGAACCATACATTGGTGGGAACCCTAAACTACACAAAGGAACCCTATGCTATGAAAATGAACCCTACTCTATGAAATGGAACCGTACATTATGAAAAGAAATAGTACACTATATAGTCCACTATTACATTTGTCTATTCAATAATAGAGTTTTAAAACCTATATTTTTATATGAGATTCTTGCAATAGTCTTTGATAGTGTTATATGACCATTTAAAGCTTCTCCTTGACTGATTAAATGGTTTTTATGATTGATTATATGAATAATAGTTGACCTAGAAAATTACTTGTATTCTTAAGGGAAATTATGACTCCCCTAGTCAAATAATATTTCAATTTTGGTGTTCTATCAATCTATTTTCTAGTATCTATTAAATAAAAATAATGATATTTAAATGAAAAAATATTATTTTCAATAATTGTGTGGTAGTGTGTGTGATATATGTGACACGGGTGTAAAAATATTCATTTATACACACATGAATTTAATTTTTTAATTTCTTTTATTGTGTTGTTGGACCAGATGATTGACTTTGTTATTTGAAGAAGATGATAAAAATTAGAGACATATATATTTCAACTTTGTGTTGTTGTTAGATTACTACTATTGTTATTTGATATTAAAATTTAAGATAATTTGTATCCAGGATTGCTTTAGAATTATTTTTTCTTGAAGACATTCATTTATGAAGAAGAAGAGCCATCTACCACCAGTTGTTGTTGTCGTAACATTGAAGATCAACCTGAACCATTATCAAATCAAACTCTTTTGATTTATTTTCCTATCAACTGTTTGTACTCAGTTGTGGTGAAGTGTTATATTCTTTTACTATGCTTTGGGTAATCGGTTCCTTATTAAAGAACCGAAAGCATCTATTTAGCGTTGTAATAATGGTTTCAACCACATACACTTGGTTATTGACTAAAAGGTGTTATGATAAGAGGACCCTACTAGTAAAATTCACCAAGATCTTCGAGTGAGCATTGGTGGAGTGCACGGGGGGATCATTGTGCCCCAATCCACTATAACATTTCTATTCTCATTATTTCTATTTATATGCTACTCATATTCATTATAGAAGATAGTGCATCATATCTTCATAAAATGCCCAGTGATATAGAAACCAGAATCTATCATGATTTTCAAAAATACACAATTCACCCCCATATTATGTTAAATTTTTATTATTATAACCTAAAATTGGTACTAGAGTTGAGATTTTGGGATAAATGTATATAAAGATAAAATTAATAGGATCTATAAAATGAAAATGTCAATGGCTAATCCAAAAGAAGAAATGATTATGATTCATGATGCATACTTTAATAGCGAAAATTATACATTATGTAAATATCAAATGATTACCTATCTATATAATCTTGGTTTCAATGTTTATTTAATGATAATAACTCTTTATATAGTTCTTGAAAAATTGGAGACAAGGGTTGCTAAAAAAAGTTGAGTATGACATCAATTAAAAATAAATGAATGCTATTATATGTAAACTTTTCCTCGTGAATTTAATCATGAATAAAAATTTTCTATTTCATTTGAGATGTGAAAAACAATTGCAGTATATTATGAGATATTATACAATATTAGAAAAATGATATATTTTCCCGCTAAGCCAAAATTTGACACCTCTAAAAAGTGTGATAGTGAAGGCATCAGACTCATGAATGGAATTTTAAAAAATATTGTAAACAATAAAACTACATTAGAAGACCCCATCAGTCAATATGTTTAATTGTTGATAGTACATAGAGTAACTACGTCTAAATGAAATAGAATTACTATGTTTATTCTTTAATCATCACCTATCAAGAATTTAACAATGAAAGAACATACTGGAATATTGATGATTTACTAAGAAGAAAAGAAATATGAACTTCAATATCAAATGATTTTAGTGAAAATTGAAAATACCTCCCTGAATTAAAAATCTCTGAACCATAGAAAAATTAAATAAAAATAAGAAAAAATAGATAAAAATTCAGATTCATCATGTTTTGAAATGGAACCGGCGCATGTTGCAATAAAGCTCAACAAATTCTATAAAAGGAAAATAGGGTTCCTAAAAACCATTTAGAAGGATAGACAATAACCTAGAAAAGTACGATGATATGAATGAAAAAATGTGCCACATAAGACTTAATTAACCCCAAATTAATGATGAAATAAGGATAGAAAATATATATATAATAAATTATGAATATTAACAAAAAGGAAAAATATAAATGAAAGTAACATGGAGTGTATTTGAAGACTCCAATTTCTCTTTAAATTCTGATTTAGAGATGGAGCCATCTAATCTCAAAGCCAGTATGTGCTTTATGAATGATGAAAACATGGAAAAGACCACAAGAAGAAAATCTATATTGTATATGGTAGTTCTTATTCCAGACACATGAGTGGAGACTCATCAAATTTCTTTACATTAACTCAAATTCAAGGAGGTCAAGTAACTATTGGTGATAATGATAAGGGAAAAAGTATTGGAGTTGGAATTGTTGGTGATCCAATGAATATCTCAATCAATAAAGTACTTTATATGGAAGGTTTAAAGTAAAATATGATAAGTATATCCCAACTTTGTGATGATGGAATTTATATTTATTTTTCTACCAATTCCTAATCTGTGTTCAATGATAAATTTCATAAATTTATAACACCAAGAACTAATAATTTTTATAGTAAGGATTTGAATTACATGTGTAAACATACAATTAATTTTTTAAATAATTTGATAAATGAGTCATTGATATAGAATAAAATAATAGAAAATTGAAATATATGTTCTTTTAATAAGTTATTTAATATACAATTAGTTTCTAATTCTCTTAGTCTGAAATTTGATAATGATAGATTCTATGATTAATATCAAATTGGAAAACATCACAAATCTTCTTTCAAATATATTAAAAAAATTACTATTTCAAATCTATTAGAACATATCCACAATGATTAGTTTAGACTATCCAATTTAGAATATTTGGATGTTAAATTATATGTTTATGTTTTAGTTGATTAATATTCATGATTTAAAAGGGTATATTTTCTAAAAATAAAAAGTTAAGTATTAATTTTTTCTGAAAGCTTTTGAAAAAAATTCAAAATGAAAAAGGTTTTTAAATAACATAATTAAGATTTTCTCATGGTGGGGAATTTGAGAATCAATAATTTAATTATTTTTTCATAGTTTTTAAACAAACATTTTCTACACCAAGAACACCTCAAAAATGGTTTTGTTGAAAGAAGAAATAGAACTATTCAAGAAATGGAATCGACAATGCTAAATTAATATAGTCCTCCTACCAAATATTTGGGAGAATATGTAAGCAAGAATTGTTATATCATGAATAGAGTTTTAATAAGACCTATTCTTAAAAGGAAACCCAATGAACATTTGAATAATAGAAAACCTAATGTAAAGTACTTTATAGTATTTAGATACAAGTTGTACATTATGAATACTATAGAAGATATTGGTATGTTTGATCCAAAAGTTGATGAAAAGATATTTTTATGATATTCAACTACCTCTAAATCCTATAAGATGTTTAATACAATGTAAAGGATCTTTGCAACATCATGTCTTCTGAAGTTTAATAAAACTGACCCTTTTATTAAAGAGAAAGATCAAATTGATGAAATTAATAATTTTTTATAAAGAATGAGAATTGAAATCCCTAAAAAAATTTAAAATGAAATTAATAAAATTAAATAGATTTTGGAAGAACATGGAACTATAGAACTTGAAAGTGTCTTCCCTAGACAGCCTGAAACCATAAATATCCATTAGTTAAATACTATTATAGGAGAAATAGAAACATGAATTTGAACTAGAAGAAATAGAGGAAACCAATATTAATTTTCTACGATTTAATCTCAGTTAGAACCTAATTCTATTGAATTATATTTATAAGATGATGGTTGGATGTTATAAATTGAAGAAGAATAGAATCAATTCAGAAGAAATTTTATTTTGGAATTAGTAGAAAGGCCATAAAATTATCTAGTAATAGAAACCAAATGGGTCTTTAGAAATAAATAGGAGGGTCAAGGGATTGTAAAAATAAAAAAAACCAGATCAGTAGCTAAAAGATATAATCAAGAATAAGGAATATATCATGATTAAACAATTTACTGTGTAACTATATAAGAATACAAGATAATTCTTTTATCATATGTATCTCATATTAATTTTATGTTATATCAGATATGTGTTAAATCTCCCTTTCTTAAATGGAAATTTAATAGATGATGTTTATCATGAACAACCGCTTGGTTTTACAACCCTCATAATCCGAATTATATTTTTAAACATACTAAATATCTCTATAGCCTTAAACAACAAACTAGATCCTAGTATTAATGTTTATGTTCTTTTATTTTAAAAAATATATTTACTATTGGATTTATATGTCCACCAATTTTTATTAAAATACTTGGTTCTAATATTTTATTAGTAAATGTTTATGTTGATGATGCTTTTTTTGGTTTAAAAAAATAACACATTTGGTAATGATTTCTAAAAAATAATGAGAAAGTAATTTGAATTGAGTATGATGATAGAACTCAATTTCCTTTTAGGTTTTCAAATTTATAAAAAAATATTATGGAATAGTTTTTAATTAAAGTGAATATATTATTGATTTACTGAAAAATCATGGACATGAAAACAATAAGAATTATACAAGTCTTATGTGTACCAATATACCACATTTTTTGGATAAAACTGGAAAACCAGCTGATGGAAAGTTATATAGAGGTGGGATTGGTTGATTATTATATATTACTTCTATAAAACTAAGCATTATGTTTTATTTAGGTTTATGTTGTAGATTTCAGTCAAATCCAATACAATCCCTTCCTACTTTTGGGAAAAGAATATTTAGATATCTAAATGGAATTTTTTTAAATCTCTTATTTAACCACAAATAAACTTATTTTAATTTAATTTCATATTCAGATGTTGAATTTGGAGGATAATGATTTTATAGAAAAAAGAAACTTAGGAACCTGTCACTTTTTGGGGAAATATTTAGTATCATGGTTTAGTAAGAAACAACACCCAGTTTCCTTATCAATAGCCGAGGTAGAAGATGCTTATGCCAAAATATCATTTCCACAAGTATTTTGAATGAAAAACACACTACTAGACTATAGACTAAATTGTATTAGTATACCTATTTTATTTGATAATACAAGTCATAGAAAAATTTCAACAAATCCTATATGTCATTCTAGGAATAAGAATATTGATATAAGGCATCATTTTCTAAGATATCATGTTATTAAAATGGACATATCTCAAGAATTTGTTAATATCAAATATCAATTAGCTGATATTTTTACTAAACCACTTCCTAGTTCTAGTTTTTATTTTATTAAGAATGATTTGAGTACAATAATTTTTAAATGAATTTTTTTTAATTTATTCTAAATATATATGATTTTATTTCATGTAAATTGTATATGTTATATTTTATTATTTATTTCTTGTTATTTTTTTAATTATGTAATGAATGAATTTAAAAATAATTTTTTTAAATTTATTTATTTTTCGTATTTTCAAATTAAAAAAGTAACAGGTACCTTCTCAATCGGCTAGAGACACCCATCTAACTTTTCGTACTATTCTCCATCACATCCCTTCAGTTTTAGGAGGTTCTGTCATTTTGTTTACCAAAACCCTTAAACTTTCAATATTTAGTCATGAAACCTTCAAAAATAAAATGTTCATAAATATTAAAGGTTTTGGTCCAAGAAAACATATTCATCAATTGAAGTATCAGAAACATATTCAAGGATTGGTAATCAGATTCAATTGGCTAAATCAAGATAATATATCCATAAAGATTGATATAAGGTTTCGAGGTTTAGAATTAATTTTGGGAGACAAAAATACACCTTTTGTTTTTTATATATAAGTGAATCATTTCTATCAAAATAATTCTTTTAGATTTGGATCTGTTGAGGACACAATTTTCTCTGATATCGATCATGACAACTTTTCTATATCCTCAGTTTAGTTTGCTAATATTTTGGCCTATCCCTCCTGAGGGAGAATTTTATTTTGATTTGGGAAATGTAGGACATGATAATTACATATTATAGGATGTAATGTTTTATCTCATTGTAACTAGAACTATTATGAAAGTGATGACAATATTCAAGAAATATACTTCCGCATTGGACTGATGTCTTCAAGTATCATTTTCAGAGACTTATCGTGATGTTTCTTTAGATTCATGGTATTTTTGAGACCATTCCTCATCCAGATTCACATTATTCCCATGGATATTATGATTTATAAATCCTTTATTACTGGAGCCCCTCATTTTGAATACTTCTTACGTTGGATGTGGGATATATTTATAGGTTTTGGGTGAAACCGAAGCACAAGACGGGCATGTAACAAAATTTTCAAATTTCCATAATTGATGATTAATTTAGGATCAATAATACAATGAACACTAGTATCCATAGAATTTAATCAAAGATAAATTACGAAGGAGAGAACCCAGAACTGAAATGATAGGATCAATATATCTTGTTTATAATAAATTTAATTATATTATATAATAACCTCTAAGGTAATTTTATTTTTATATATGTGTCTGACCATGGGTTATAGGAGAAGATTCATTGTGATGTAGAATCCATGTATAGGAATTCTATAGTGGTGATCCACAAGTTATCCCGATATCTCTGAACACCACTGAAGGAGTCTCTAGGTTCTAGCACAGATGATCCTTGCACTTGTGATATCTGCCTTTGATCTCCTTGATAATTGTTTCCATGGCATTATCCATGATCTGATAGAGGATATATCTCATTCTTGAGATCTTTCTTGGAGGGGGAATATTTCTCTATGATCAAGAGCATTTCTCCAAGGATGTTTCACACACAATGATTGGTTAGTTGGTAGAATAACCCCTTGGATTATATAGAGAATAACAACATAACGTGGAATTAGATCCATTATGTAATATTGCCTAATTAGTACATTTTCCATTACATACTTTATTATTCCATGTGAAAAACCCATGTTAAATAATAATAGTAATTCTATTATTTCTATGACATGTGCTTAATGAATTTAATTCAACATGTAATAGTAAATAATTATCACATGTGTTGTTAGTTAATTTATTATTCCATATGAAAACCCAATGTCATATAATAATAGTGATAATGCACTATTTTTTTTAATATTTTATTGATAATAAATGACACAATTTCATCACATTGTGATATGAAATATTTGGGATTATATCATTCATTTGAAAATTTTCTGAAAATACCAGTTTTACCCTTTTAAAATGCATCGTAGTATTTTTCACATAAATATTTTATTATGAATTATTTGAAATTAAAATTTTGTAACAGTGTTCCTAACCTAATTTTTAAAAACAGTAAATCAGGACACTAGAGCTAAAAACTGAATTTGTATGGATTAAATGGGACATTAATTAAAGGGTGGGATAGACTCTCCATAATTGAAATGGGTTTTGTATTTGAGCCATAACATCTTCATCCATATTTGGATTAGGCCCCAATTTTTAGAGGAGCTCAAGGATTCAATTTATCACAAACAATACATCTGGAAGGAGGGATGATTCATGTTTTTTCATGGTCAAATGGGTGGTGTAATTTTGATTAAAAAAGTTGTCCAAATTTCTTCATTCACACTTGAAACCACTTGTAAACTATCCTATCATCCACTCTATAAATTATTAATTTTCTAATTTGGAAGGGTTGGGATGTGAACTTGGAGATTGGAGACAGAGGAGAATTGGTTTCACACAAATTCTCCAACCATTTTAATAGGGGTAGCTCTTGAAGCAAGGATCCCATCATCGAAGCCTTCTTCTTTTCATCATGTTGTAATGTTTTCATTTTTGAAATAAACATCTTTTTTCTTCTTTTATTTATTCTATTTTCTTCTGTTTAGTTCAAATTTATTCTTCTATTAATCTTTTTTAATTTTTTTGGAATCAAGAGCATAGAAAATATTGTGTTCTACCCTTTCAATCATTCGCTCATGCAAAACGTCTCCACAATGACCACACTACCCATGGAACAGTAGTTTTCTAGTGATCGATCATTCTTCCATCCTCTTCATTTAATTATTTTGAATCATAGATCTACTGTAATTTACATAATATGATCCACTAATTGTGTTATTAAATTATGAGAAACTAAATAGAAATTGAACAATTACAACAAAAAACATGCGAGGTTGAGGTTTTGTTTAAATTGTGATATTGAAAACTTAATCAGTAATACAAGACCACACAGGATAAGTTTGTAGAGTTAAAATATATTCCCAAAACAAAATTCATCCTCATTCTTTGGAATAGAAATGTGCCTTAATTTACCACTGGCCATAAGCTAATATTAGAACATCAATCAAAGAAGGGTGTTGTGATTGCATGTTCTGAAGTTAGCCTATTGTTAAATTCACTTCATCTTTTTGGTAATGTTAATTTTTGTAGGGTTTGCGATTTAACAAATCAAGGGATAATAATTAAGTGAATGTTAATTTAAATTATAATGAAAAATAATTGAGTGAATAGGTAGAGTTAGATCAATTAATTATGTAAAATAGTGTCTAAAAGAACATCTTATTGTTGTGTATTTTTAATCGAACTTATTTTGATAATAAAAACAAAAAATGAAATCTTCTTCCAACAAACTTCTTTTAGTTTTATAAACGATTAATAACCCCCATCCTTACAAGTAGTGTTTTTATGATATTTTATTTTATTTTTTAGAATAGTTTTAAGAAGTGGTTATAATTTGTTTCCTCCTTTGAGAGACGACCTTGGTCATCCACTCTGATTCACCTAAGTAACCCAGAACCGAACATCATTTGAAAGTGCCCATGATAGTGCCTTTTAAATTGGAGTCGTTTTTGGGGAGGCAAATAATTTATTCAACCAATTAAAGGTATTTATTTTATTTTTCATTTAATTCTTTTCTTCTCCTCTTTATTTATTCTTTCCCTTTTGTCAGGTTTTTTTTCTCTTACTCTCTTCTTTTATTTTTATTAGACCAACTAAAACTACTTTTCTTTTTATTGTGGTCCACACTTTTTCATTTATTTTTTACCTTTAATTGATTTATGACACGAAATAATCCCAAATATCTCTTAGATCTTGAACCTTATGTTGAATGCAACCTTAGGGCTCGAATCAAACATTCTTAGTCTACATGAAGTTTTGACATTCAACTAGTAGAAGAATTCCTACAATCCAAGATCATTGAAATTGGAAGAAATTAAAATATAGATATAAAAGAAGAACCAATGGCTAAAAATATTGGAAATGAACATAATATAACCATTTGATAATTGGCTGCATATGATATTAATTATCAATTAAATTGTATAGCATACCCAAATCTCAAATCCGACATTGAACTAAAATCTCGGTTAATTCATCTTCTTCCAAAATTTAATGGCCTCTATAGTGAGAATCCCAATAAACATTTAAAATAATTTAATGTGGTTTGATCAACCGTAAAACCAAGAAATGTATCTGAAGACCAAATCAAACTAAGAGCATTCCCATTCTCACTTGATGGAATTGCGAAAGACTGGATGTATTAACTACAATCCGAAGATGTAACTTGTTGGAATGATTTGAAATGTATTTTCTTGCAGAAATTTTTTCCTGCATCAAGGACCTCGTCCATTCATAAGGATATCTCGATGATCAAGCAAGCAGAAGGGGAGTCAATGTATGAGTACTAGGAGCGATTCATGATGTTGTGTGCAAGCGGTCCACATCACCAAATCGGTGAGAAACTCCTCATCAAGTACTTCTATGAAGGACTCACACCTATGGTGGAAGCATGGTGGATATTTCAGTTGGAGGAGAATTGGTGGACAAGACACCAGTAGCTGCACATGTGTTGATCGACAAAATGGCCCAAAACTCCCAACAATTTGGCGATTGAGGTACACCACATGTCACGGGAGTACATCAGGTAAGTCAATATTATGTTGAATGTCCTTTGATTGATACTATGTTGGAATAATTGAAAACTATGGTGAGATAGACTGCATTGGCTAAAAAGACTTCCCAACCCCCTCCTTCAAGGCCATGTGGCATTTTCACTGAAACAGACCACCCAACTGACTGTTTCCTCTAACTATAAGAAACACAAGATTTTGCAGCAGTATTTCCTAGGAGACCATATCAATAGTGAAAATAGACATACCCCCAAAAAAAGTTTGATTCATTTGCTCCAACATATAACCAAGGGTGGAAGGATCAATCGAACATGAGGTGTGGCTCTAGACAACAAAAAAGGACCCCTTTTCAACAAAACATCCATCAATCTCTTCCTTTCCAGCAAGGTTTACAAGAACCCCAAAATAGATTTCAAAACCCAAACATCAACAAGCCAACAACAAGGGAATCCCCCATACAAGGTAGATTCTATGATTGATGAAATTTTCAAAAAAAAATACTTAATCAATAGAATGAGTTGAAGAGTCAAGGTTTGGAGCCGAGGGAGTTGAAGACACAAATGAGCTAGATTGCCACTGCCCTCCAGGAACTGGTAAGTGAGAATTCTAGAAATATACCATCCCAACCTACTCCAAATCCCAAGTGCAATGTCAGTGCCATCACTTTGAGAAGTGGGAAGAAAACCACTGATACATCTGTACCTATTGTTCCACTAGGATTCACCTCAAATTTGGAGAAGCCACATTCCATACAAATTGATGAGCAATCAAAGAAGAAAGATAAAGTTAAAAAAATGGATGATGTTCCTCAAAAAACCCTTCCATTTCTAAATAGGGTTGTACAATCCAAGTATATGGCTGAATAAGCGATGCAAAAAGAATTTTTGGATACATTCAAGCATGTGGATATCAACATCCCTTTACCTGAAGCCATCAATCAAATCCAATGGTATGGAAAATTCTTAAAAGAAATTTTTAAAAATCGAAGAGGGCTCATGGGAAATGAGAGGATCAATCTTGGAAGGAATGTGTCATCACTCATTACACCAACTATAGAAATGTCGGCAAAGCACAACGATCCAGGGACATTCACCATCCCATGCACTATAAGGGATTTGCACTTTTCTGATGCACTTTGTGATTTGGGAGCTTCCATATATGTGATGCCTCACTCTGTATTATTTTCATTGTAGGTTGGTGAGTTGAAGCCCATGAGAGTAGTGGTGAAGTTGGTGAATAGTGCTACAACATATCTGGTAGGACTTCATGAGGATGTACTTGTCCAGGTAAGATACATGATCATTCCAGTAGATTTCTACATGCTTAATATTAAGGATGATCAGGTAAGATCTCATACCCCCATTATCTTAAGTAGAACCTTCCTCAAAACTGAAAAACAATCGTAAATGTTAATGAGTGTACACTTTCCATGGAATTTGGGGATGAAGTTATGATATTTAATGTTATGTAATCCATGAAGTACCCCTTATAGGACCATTCTTCATTTGTTATCTCCCATTTTGAGCCACCAAATAAAAACCCCATGGAATCTGATTGTTCTATGCTTAGGGAGATTATGAGTATTGGTTCTAGTTTGATGTCTAAGAGTACATACACAACTATTTGTAATTCACAAGACTCTCTTATATTTGATTTTGAAAAAGAATTATATCTTGATTTTGATCATGTGAACTCTAATTATGACATGGATGTTGAGTATGCTGATGGATTTGATTCTTTATTCTCTAATTTTGATGTTGTATATTCCAATACTGATGCTCTTTGTGCACATATTTCAGTTCCTTATATGTCACCATCCATACACCACCCCCTAAACTAGAAGTCAAGCCATTACCACCAAATCTCAAATACTCATACTTATTATGTGGTGGGAAATTACCTGTTATAATTTCTAGCAATATCCCTTTTGAATGTGAAGAAAAACTTTTGAATCTTTTGAGGGAAAACATCAGGGAAATTGGGGGGACCTTGGATGACATATCAGATATTAACCCCTCCATTTTCATGCATACGATTATTTTGGAGGATGGGGAAAAACCAGTGATGCAACCACAAAGGAGACTCAATCCAACCCTTGTAGAAGTTGTTAAAAAAGAGGATGAAAATTTGATGGTGGTAGGTATAATCTATCCCATTTAAAAATCTTAGTGGGTGAGTTCTATTGAGGTTGTGCCTAAGAAAAGTGGTGTTATAGTTATTAAAAATGAGAAAGATGAGTTACTTCCAATGAGGGTCCAAAACAGTTGGTGTGTGTGTATTGATTATAGGAAACTAAATCAGTCCACTCACAAAGACCATTTCCCCCTCATATTTATTGATCATATGCTTGAGAGACTAGTTGGGAAGATACACTATTATTTCATGGATGGATTTTCTGTATATTTCTAGGATCCTATAGCTCTGGAGGATCTGGAGAAAACTTCATTCACCTGTAACTTTGGTATGTTTTCCTACCAGAGGATGGAATTTAATCTTTTCAATTCCCCCTGTACCTTCCAGATATGCATGGTGAGTATTTTATTCATATTTTACTGAGACCTGCATGGATGTATTTATTAATGATTTTATAGTCTATGGGTCTTCATTTGATGATAGTATCTCCAATTCAGGAAAGGTGTTAAATCATTCTATTGTGAAGAATCTGGTCTTGAACTTTGAAAAGTCTCATTTTATGGTACAACATGGAATTGTCACAGGGCATTTAGTATCAAAACATGGGATAGAGGTTGATAGATCTAATATAGGAATTATTTAATCCTTACCACATCCTTCATGTGTGTGAGATGTTAGATATTTCCTAGGGAATTCATGATTTTATCAGCGCTTCATCGTATATTTTAGTAAGATTGATCTTCATATGTTTTGTTTACTTCAAAAGGATTCCAATTTTGCGTTTGATGATTTTGAAGGACTTCCTTTGATGAGATATAGAATTTTCTGACCACTCCATTAATCATACAGCCCCCATAGTGGAAAATTCCTTTTGAGCATATGTGTGATGCCTCTAACTTCACATTTGATGTTGTCTTATCTTAGAGGGTGGAGGCATGTTCACATGTGATTGCCTATGCATTGAGGAAAATAGATTCAGCCAAATCAAACTATACATCCACGGAAAAGGAGTTTCTTTTTGTCATATTTTCTTTATATAAATTCTGTTCATATTTATTGGGAAATAAAGTAGTTGTTTTTTGTGACCATGCAACTCTGAGGTACATCTTGAAGAAGCCAGACACAAATCCCAGGCTAATCCGATGGATACTTCTTCTTCAATAATTTTATATTGAGATATAGGACAAGAAGGGTTCAGAAAACATGATGGCAGACCACATGAGTAGGCTTAATCACACACTAGAGGATGACACATTGGACTAGGTACCACATCAGGACACTTTCATCGACAATCTTATTTATTCCATCTTAGGTACACATCCATGGAATACAGATTTAGTTAACTACATTGTTGTCTCTAAAATCCCTACTAATTTAAAGAAACATCAAGACCAAAAATTAAAAAGTGATTCAATATTTTATGTTTGGGATGATTCATAATTATGGTGCATCTGTAGTGACCAACATATTAGGAGGCATGTTCCTGATCATGAGTTTGAGTCTACTCTACAATTCTATCATACAATTGCTTGTGGTGGACGCTTTATACCCCAAAGGATAACTAGGAAAGTTTTAGACTCTGGATTTTATTGTCCTATCTTATTTTATGATTCTCATGTGTAGTGTAAGTCATGCTCACATTTCCAACACATAGGAAACCTTTCTAGAAGATATGAGATGCCTCAAAATTCAATATTTTTTATGAGATTTTTATGTGTGGGGAATCTATTTAATAGGTCATTTTCCTAGTTCATTTGGGGTTTTTTATAATTTGGTTGTTGTTGATTATGTGAGAAAATGGGTGGAGGCTAAGGCCACGAGGGATGATGATTATCATGTTGTTTTAGACTCTGTAAAAGATTAGATTTTTGGTATTTTTGGAGTACCGAAGGCCATCATCAGTGACTAAGGAACACACATCTGCAATCTAAATATTTCTTCCATTCTTCGGAGGTATGGGGTGACACAGAAAACATAAACACCATACCACCCCCAAACAATTGGCCAGGCCGAGGTTTCTAATCGTCAGTTGAAATAGATTTAGGAGAAAACTATGAAGCCAAATGGGAAGGATTGGAGAAAGTTATTGGATGATGCACAATGGGCATATAAGAAAATATAAAAAACTGTCATCGGTATGTCCCTATTTTGTATTGTTTTTGGGAATGTGTTCCATATCCCTGTGGAAGTTGAGCATCAACCATATTGGGCTATAATGAAACGCAACATTGGTTTAGACCAAGATGGAATCAAAAGGAATCTGCAAATTCAAGAGCATCAGGAGATTCAATTTTCATCATATGAGAACTCATGGCTCTATAATGAAAGATCAAAATAATCTCATGAAAAATTTATCTAGAAAAGATAATTTCAAATTTGAGAGAAAGTTTTTATCTATAGTTCACGACTAAAGCTGATGTCTGGTAAGTTTCATTCTAGGTGGATATGTCATTATATTGTGACTATTGTTTTTTAGGTATAGTTGAGATCACACAAAAGGACACTGGATGGAGCATTATAGTCAATGGGAAAAATTTGAAAAAATACCTTAAGGGACATCCTACTAATGTAGAGGATTTCTTCACACTACATGACCCCATTGTCACTTGATCATATAAGGATGTTCCTAACCCTTTCACCTTTTTCTTCTTTTTCCTTTTTAAAATTATAAATTTCATGTGCATATATCATCTAATGGGTTAATGTTGAGGATAATGCAATATTTTAAGTGTGGGGGAGGGAACCTTTTAGTATATTAATTTCAGTTCTTTTCCTATTTTTCAATGACTCTAAAAAAATTGTGATTTTCAAATTTTGTATGTTTATTTTGTATGTTTTTTGTTTGTTTTTTAAACTTTTCAGTAGAAATGATTCTCTTACCCATTTTTAAATCCATATCAAAGAGTGAAAATATTTTTCCCTTGAAACAGAGCTTAAATGAATGATGAAAATAAATTTTTTTCAAGTTAAAATCTGTAGTAATTTCATGAAAAGTACTCTGAATTTTGAATCCCATGCCACATCTCAATATCTTTATATTTGAAATAACTTTCCTGTGAGGGTTCTGAACCATTATTTTCATATTCTTCACTTTCAAATCACTTTTTGAAAGAACCAATTTATGCCTGATTTAACAATAATTTGATTTATTCCTATCAAAACTTGAGGGTTGAGGTACTTTTGTTTTAAATGATTAAGGCATTTGTTTAGTATTAAAGCCCCTATTTCAAAGAATCCGTTTTTTTATAATTGCGTACCTTGAACATTTAATCCTTTTAGACCATATAATCCATGAACATCCTGTTAGGTTAGCCACATTACAAGACAATTTTACTTATCCAACCATCTATTAATGTGATATTCCATAATCTAGTTGAACTTAAGTGTGGGGGAAGTTGCCTTGTGTTGTGCTATCACATTTTGTGATAATTCGGGTTTCTGGAGCTTCTAATAGATGAAGAACACTGTGCCTATCTGTAGCTTTCATGAAAATCATTCTTGAGAAGATTGACATTTTTAATGCTGAAATGTTGATTCGTGTGAAAATTCATGATGATGAACATGAATTTATTCTATAGGGATGGAATAAGAGACCATATTTACAAGAAAATTAGATTAATGAAATTTTTCTTCAAGAGGAGTCAACCCCCCCCCATTCGGCCTTAGAATTTTTCACATCTTAATCCTACCAACCAGAAGCCACAGAACAACCCTGAAAAGCCTTCATGATAAACTTATGTACTTGACTCATATTGGGATTCTATGTAAGAATTAATGATTCCCATGGTGACCCTTGTATGAGTTTGGATGTGAAAGACATTTCTATAAAATCTACATTTTTGTGATGAGATAAAATTCTAGTGAGGTAAGTGTTTTGTGCATGAGAGGATAAATGAAGTGGAAATATGTTAAATGATATAAATGGAGAACATGAAAAAAAATTACGAGGAATGATATATTTTTTTCATGGTTAGTAATTGTTGGCTCTCAAGGATATGTGTTTTAAAATTTGTTTTGATTTGATATTGCTGTTTACTTGATATAAGATTTTTCCCAAGAGTGGAAAAGGGTAAGTGTGGGGGAAGTTGATAAAGCACTATTTTTTTGAATATTGTATTGATAATAAATGGTATAATTTCATCACATTGTGCTAAAAATATTCATTTATGAAATATTTTGTATTAGATCATTCATTTGAAAATTTGAGGATAGTTCCAATTTTACCCTTTTAAAATGCACTATAGTATTTCACACATAAATTTTTTGATATGAAATATTTGAACATAAAGGTTTTTAAAATTGCTCCTAACTTAATATCCCTACAACTTTTATTCAGGACACTAGAGCTAAAGAGTGCATTTGGATGGAGTAAATGGGCCGTTAATTCAATGGTGGGCTGGACTCGCCAGAATGGACATAGGTTTTGTATTTAGGCCATAAAGACTTCATACGTTATTGGATTAGGCCCAAATTTTGAGAGGGTATCCAGGGTTATATTTGTAAAAAATAAACCTTCTAGAAGTAGAGATGATTCACACGTTTTTGTGGAAAAATGGGCTGTGTAATTTGGATTAAAATATTTGGCTGAATTTAACCATTCACACTTGAAACCACTTGTAACATAGCCTCCCCTTAGTGTTTTTCTCATTATAAGTGTTTGGGACGTGAATTAGGAGATTTGAGTCTGAGGATATTTTGTTTCACCCAAATTCTCCAACCATTGTAAGAGGGGTATCTCTTGATACAAGGATCCCCTCATCGAATCCTCTTTATATTCATCATGTTTTAATGTTTTCATTTGTGTAATAAAATTCATTGTTATTCTTTTATTTCTTCTCTTTTATTATTTTTTTGTTAAAATATATTCTTCAATTAATCTTCCTAATTGGGTTGGAATCAAGAGTGGAGATGATATTGGGTTCTACCCTTTCAATCCTTTGCTCATGCAAAACGTCTCCACAATGACCACACCGCCCATGGAAGAGTAGTTTTCTAGTGATCGATCTATCTTCTACCCTATTTTTTTAATTATTCTGAATAATTGATCTATTGTAATTCACATAATATGACCCATTAATTTTGTTCTTAATTTATTAGAAACTACGAATGAAATTGAACAATTAACACAAAAAAACTCGAGGTCGAGGTTTTGTTTAAATTGTGAGAGCGCAAACTAAATCAGTAATACAAGACCATACGAGATAAGTTTATAGATATAAAATATATTTCCTAAACAAAATTAATCCTCATTATCCATAATGGAAATGTGCCTTAATTTACCACTTACCATAATCTATCCTTATAACATCAATCAAATTAGGGTGTTGCGATTGCATGTTCCGAAGTTAGCCTATGGTTAAATTCACTTAATCTTTTTGGTAAAGTAAATTCTCATAGGGTTCGGGATTTAAAAACATAAGGTATCATAATATAGTTAATTTAAATTAAAATGATATCGATAAATAATTGAGTGGAGAGGTAATTTTAGATCAATTATGCCTTTTAAATATTGTCTAAAAACATATTCTTGTTGTGCATTTTTAATCGAACTTCATCAAAAAAAAAATCTTATTCCAATAAACCTATTATAGTTTTGTAAATGATAAACAATCCCATACTTAAAAGTAGTATTTTTATTCTCTTTTATTTTCTTTTTTATAATACCTTTAAGATGTTGTTATAATTTTGCTTCCTCCCTTGAGAGATGACGTTGGTCAGCCACTCTACTGCACCTAAGTCACTCGAAACCGATCATCATTTGAAAGCGCCCATGACATCACCTTTCAAATATCAATTCTATTATTACCAGGATATGTGATTCAATTGGAAATTATATTTAAATGTTATTCAACCAAATAATATTTAATATTATTTCTCACTAGACCTATAACTTGGTCTGACAATCCTCATCAATATATAATGGGCCTTGAATAAAGACTATTTATTTACTAAATAAATAAATCATAATTATTTGATAATAAATAAATATTTTGTCTGCAATACATTTTCTCAAATAATATGTGATGAAATAAATGTGATCAGCCATACTTTAATAATCATTAAATCATAATCGGGAGTAATATTTATTCAACTTGTTAAATTAATAAATTATTTAACAGAGATTTGGGCTACACTTTGGGTGTGACCCTCTAAGACTCTTTCTCATAGGCATTAGGTGGGATTTCCTAATGTCCAAGATTAATGTATAGAAACTAGTTAAGGAACCAAATATAATGAAATTGATGTTGCAATGACATGTCACCTCATACAAATGCTTAGAATATAATATAATCCATTTACCTCGATATCACCAACCAATTGGGCTTCATGCATGGTCCATTAACCCTTGTGCTTAATTTATTATTCTTTGACTTCCTAGAATTGAACATGCATAGTGAACACCGTGGACATGGATTTGATTAAGTTATATTATTTCCATCAAAGGGCCTGAAATATCTACTTCCGTAGAAGTGAAAAATATTTTCTTGTATTATTCATTTACACTATATTACTCGTGATGCACCCAAAATATCCTACCTCACCGCGAACATATGTCTTCACAATTTTCTTCAATAAATATATGTACCTGGGTCACAATACCCATTAATAATACTCTTAAAGTCTAAGGAGAAAAACACACGTCTGCAGATACAAACATCCAATGAATCTTATGAATGTGGATTTCCTACTGGCTGGTCTTGTTCTCATAATATCATTCTGTATATTACTAAGGGTGCATACCCTGAGAATGTCATTTAATGTTTCATGATTCCCCATACCTAATATCATGTATCATTTGTTTCCCTTCAAATGATATCATCCACCCGTTGAACATATATTCATTAATTGTTTCATATAACATATGGGTTCTCATTACAGTAGAGATCCTCTATGATCATTTAGTGAGACCCCTATTCTTAGGAAATTATCACATACAATTTCATGAAAAAGAACAATTATGATGTGATAAGAAGTTTATTAATATTCATGCAATGACTATGGGTGTATCCTAAAGTACAATGAATTTGGTTTCAAGTGTACCAAATCCAATATACTCCCAGTTGAATGAGAGCCAACTACTAACAACCTTCAGTCCGTGAGCTCCCACATGATATTCATGCTTCTACTGATATAGGCCTTTATTCAAGGGGTCCTCCACATTCTCTTCTATGGACACTATTATCACTGAAATTTCATCACATTGATATAAATCCCTAAAGAGGTGATACTTTAAAAATATGTTCTATGTCTATGGATGTGACCGTGGATATTTTTCAAGAGTAACTACTTCAATATTATCACAATACAATGTAATGAGATCTTTACTTCTATGCACCACATCAAGATCCTGGACAATGTTTCGAATCCAGAATGCTTCCTTGGCTGAATTAGAAGCCATTATATATTTGGAATCCTCTTTAAAATTAGTGACAACTGTATCATTTGAACTCTTCTAAAATACACCTCATCTGATGAGATAGAAAACATATCATGATTACGATGTCATATAATTTTAATCTGTCTAAAACCCAGCATTAGCGTAACCTCGGATGATAAGCTCCTCATCTCCTCCACACATCAAGAATATATCCTTAGATCATCTCAGATACTTATGGATATCCTTAATATGTAAATACCTGGAAATTCCATGTATGTTTTTTTAATTATATGTAAATTTTACCAGTCCGTGAAAATTGAAGGTTCATGACTTCGAGGCCCGGTGTTCTCGGAATAAATTTCTGAACTTTTTTTGGGTACATTCAGTAAACGAGCGAGTAGGCTTTTGTAACTATTTAACTGGTGATCTAAATTGAAATATGAGGACACCTTTGAACATGTAGCACCTGTATTCTAATAAGGATACTTTCACCTTGACCGTATTTGGTCGAGGGTGAAAGTTAGTTTTCATGATTTTCATGGAATAAGAAAAATAAAATGTCTAACATTTCTATTTTTCTTTTTAGAAACCTCTCTACATGGGTTATGGAGTTGGGGACCACCTAAATGAGGTAACCCCCCAAATTAAATTCTAGCAGTGGGGACCACCCAAACCCCACTTTAATGGAAAATAACTCTTGGTCTTCCTCCCATAAATTAATTAGAACAACTCCCCATTTAATTTTTGGAGCCAACTAAAAATTAATGAAATGTGTCAGCATTTTAATTGTGACAACATAATTTATCTACCTAATTTAAATTATATTGGAACCTTTTTACATTGATAAGGTTTTGGTTGGAAAAGGAGAAGGGGAGAACTTGTGGAGGAACATTATCTCCAATGAAGAACACCTCCCAACGAATATCTTCTTCAACGAAGAGTGCACCATCTTCTCCAACGAAGAACACGCCACCTCCAACGTAGGACGTCTTCAACAATGAATAACTGATGTTCTGCCTTCCCTCATCATCGATGTCAACAATACTCCATGGTTGGGGTCTAGTTATTCTGCATGTTTAATGTTGAATTAATCCTCATGATTTTCCTGGTACCAAACTAATACGGAGGAAGTAGGCCAAACTAACATGACCCGATACCTCCATCGTTCATCATGGTTGGTGTGTTCTTGGCGATTGAGGAGGACATAAACTGACACAAGTGGGGCATAGGAATGACGGATAGTACCACGGCCAGCCACAAAGAAGGCGGAAGCGCATCCACAAAACTGGAGAAGGGTCACAACCCATCATCCGTGTCAGAGAAAAGGTGATGGCCAGCCGCACGATGGGGAAAACGGCGCACGTCCACGCCACCTAGAGAGGAAGGGTCATGGATTGTGCCACAACGATGAAGGGAGGACAACGAGTGAAGGAGTGGCATCCAGCTGCGCTGTGCAGAGAGTATGGCTGGCTATCCAGCAAACCGCGTCATACCGCCACATCACAACCACCCCGCCGCACCGCGGTCGCCCCGCCGCACCGCTGCCACCCCAATCCAGAGGCTACCTAGGCCGGGCTGCCCAGTGTGGGCTAGGATGAACCGAACATACCAGGGAAGACCCAGTGGGTCGGGCCAGGTAGGGTCGGGTCGGTCTGACCAAGTCAGACCGGACCCAGACCAGTTTCGACCCATCCGATACTTTTGGTCATAACTTTGGCACCAGGTGTCCATTTGACAAACCGTCTACGGTGTCAGAAAACATGGAGGGAGAAAAACAATATGGTATACCCTAATTGATATTTTTCTAATGTTGGGGTAAGTTAAGGTTGGATCTAGCACAAATCAAACCTGGCCCTCAGGACTAAAATTCTAATAACATACAGATTGGGCGTCTGATTGACGCGCCGTCTGTTGCATTGAGACCCCTATTACATGGTGGTCCTTTGGAATACTTCTTCATGGGACATCATGTAAGTTGGAGTATCAACCAGTGGCTTGAGGAGCGGACCCTCACGGAGACAGGTGAGCATAGTGTGGGAACCCTGTAGCTAGCTCTGATGAGGTATTGGGATCCTGTGTGTGTCTAATGATGTACTAGGATCCTTTATGGGTCTGAAGAGGTAATATGATCATGTGTGGGTATGAAGATGTACTAGGATCCTGTGTGGGTATGAAGAGGTACTAGGATCCTGTGTGGGTTTGATGAGGTACTCTGATCCTGTGTGGGTCTGACGATGTACTAGGATCGTGTGTGGGTCTGATGAGGTACTACGATCTTGTGTGGGTCTAACGATTTACTGCGATCATGTGTGGGTCTGATGAGGTACTGAGATACTTTGTGGGTCTGAAGATATACTAGGATCATGTGTGGGTGTGACAAGGAACTAGGATCCTGTGTGGGTCTGATGATGTACAAGGATCCTGTGTGGGTCTGATGAGGTACTAGGATCCCGTGTGGGTCTAACAATGTACTAGGATACTATGAGCGTCTGATGAGGTACTAGGATCTTGTGTTGGTCTACCGATGTACTAAGATCTTTTGTGGGTCTGATGATGATTTAGGATTCTCTGTTGTTCTTCTTCTTAACAGAGTAAGATGAATTAGTAGTTACATATAATCATCTATACTACTATACCTAAGTTATACCTGGTGTGAGTTGAGTCTGTACCTTTATGGTTTATACATTCATGGTGATACCTTGGTGGTATTTTTCTGTGTGGAGTACCCGTGTGGTACTTCTCCTTCATAGTAATACCTTGGTAGTATTCTTCTATGTGGTGTACCTATGTGGTACTTACCAATATGGTAATCCTTCCATTATGGAACAGATGAGCTTTGGGATTTTGAGTTGGACCTTGTGTTTCCTCATGATTGAGATGGGCTTACATGATAACTTAGGTAAATGAATGGGAATATACCTAAGTAGGGTTGTCAATTGAATTATCTCCAAGTGGTTTATATTTTGTGGAATTTGTGATACCTAGAGGGTCATGGGGTCCATACTAAGTATTGTTATACTCACCCCTGGATGGGATATTCCCGCACCCTGTTGTGTTGGGTAGAGACAATAGACAACACAGACTAAGGATGATGGTACCAGGACTGGAGGTAGCTTAGAGGTGGACCTTAGAAGAGGCGTACCGTAGAGACGACCATTCAAGATCATTACCTACCCTTCAGGTAGAATCCCTGGTGGGTGTTCATAGGAGTTGTTCATTTTACTTGTACTTTACAGTTTCCCCTGTACTTTCTAGTTGGGCTTGTATCCTGACCCCTTTTTTCTTACTGTACGCACTAATTTTACTATACAATTTTCTTATGTTCGTATCCTGTATTGTGATTGGTTGCGTGTGTTTAAGGGTTATAAAGGCAATGCCTTCATGGTTTTAGGAAATATGCCTTTCGGTGTTAGTCTCCAGCCAATGGCCTATGGAAGGCGGGCTTGGGGTAGTCACTACACGGGCCCCGGGGGACGGGTTGTGAAAATTTGTTATCAGAGGAGTCGTTTCTACCATAGAAAATAGGACAGTAATGTTTTGAATGGAAATAATGTTAATTTTAGTGTGTGTGGGTATTAGTTGATGGAATCCAGTGTTGGTGTGGAGGTCGATATATCCATACACCAGGACCCTGACTTCAGATTTCTGACTTAGTGCACGAAAACACTGATTGCATGTGTGTTCTTCAATAGTTTTATTTGTTATTTCTTTGAGTCAGATCACCAGGTATAACTTATTTACCTTGGAACACCTGTTTCTTTTTAGGATGCATCCACAAAGACATATAGCTATGGTAATGGGTATAGTATGCTCTGATAGTTCACCAAGCGACGAGGCCTTGGTGCAGGGCCCTCTTCCAGTAGAGGTACCAGTGGAGGCACCAGTGGTACCATAACCCATTAGGCTACTGATGCCACCAGCCCCATTAGTAGAGTGTGCACACCTCTTGAGTGTGTTTCAAGAGTTCCAGCGCTAGAGGCCACCCTGGTTAAGGGGAGATATAGACCCACATGCAGTTGAGGATTGGCTGGAGGCCATGGGGAGAGTCTTTCGACTAGTAGGAAAACTAGCTGACATCATGGTGATCCTTTCTACCAGTATTCAATAGGATGTAGTTGGAATATGGTGGATATTGATTCTCTAGGTTCAAGATGTTGTGACACTTCTCTGGGAAGACTTTGAGAGGCTGGTTCGAGTAGAGTTTTTTGCAGCGACTCTTCGTGCAGTACGCATAGAGGAGGTTCTTCATCTGTAGAAGGGTAGCATGAATGTGGCTCAGTACTCAGTGAGGTTCAACAACCTCTAATTCTAATCCACTATTATAGTGAGGGACACATTCTTCAATTCCAAGACTGTTGTAAAGGGACTCAGGCAAGAGAATAATGCGTCGAAGATTTCTCTTAGCATCCCGATGCATGCGGGGGTGTTAGAGAGAACCCTCTTAGTGGAGATTTTTCTTGCTGAGCAGTCACCAGCAACGAGACCCACCACTGGACATCACGTAGTGGAGTCTTCTGTAGCTGGTATCAGACATATGTGACAGAGGTCCAAGAGGACCAGACCTACAGGTGGACGACTGTAGAATTTGGGTTCAGTTGTGCAGGACACTAGAGACAGATTCAATCATGCGAGGAGTAGGAAGTGCTTCACAAGCAGCGGGCATAGTCACATGGCTCGTGACTACCCGACCGCCCATGCGTATTATCAACAGACGATCGAGGGACTGCGTTGGTAGAGAAAAAGGTTCGACTGAGGAGGTCTGCAGAGAGAAGGAGGGTGTGGCAGAGGAGCTGGCCGTGTAGTTGTCCGTGGGCGACAATTTGAGATGTTACCTCCTCCACCACCAGGTGGTCCACCCCGACCATAAGGAGCAGGTGGAAAATGGTGATATCAGCTCTAGGAAGGTGAGGCCTATGACCATGGTGCTCTGGATATGATACGAGGTATGATCTGTGTCTACTCCACCATAGCTGCAGTACTTATAGACACAGGATCCAGTCATTATTTTATTGCCACATCCCTCGTTCGAAGCTCGAAGATTCTGATGGAGTCATTGGCTCTATCCATATGCCTATAGACTCTTACAAGAGTATATTCAATGATTATGCACTAGTTCTGGTTGTGTGAGCTTACTCTAGGAGGCGAGAGCTTCGGCTGGGATCTCCTAGGAGAGGCGTCGCGGCCATATGAAGTCATGTTGGGAATAGACTATTTATCTATAATTCATGATCATATTGACTGTATTAGGTGCAATGAGTGGTGTTTCTACATGTATTGGACTAGGTTTACCTTCACCGGTAATAAGGGATCATTTGCAGCACAGGATGGAATTACTCGGAGGAGAGTGCAGCCAATCACTCATCAGTTGGCTAGCCTTACCATTGGAGTGGTTGATGTGGGGACTCTGAGTTATCCCGTAGTGGCGGACCAGTACATGGATGTATTACATGATGATGTTCCAGGTCTACCTCCTCATAGATAGTTGGACTTTTACATTGACCTGTACCTTAGGATGGCACCGATATCCACACTAGCATATCAGATGGCTCCTTCAGAACATCATGAGCTGCGGGTATAGTTAGAGGACTTATAGGGGAAAGGGTTCATCCGATCTAGTGTATATCCTTGGGAAGCCCCGATTTTGTTCACCAAGAAGGTGGATGGGAGCTTGAGTCTTTGTATTGAATATCGGCACATAAACCAGGTGACCGCGAAGAACAAGTACCCACTCCCAAGGATTGAAAACCTCTTTGATCAGCTGGAGGAATCACGGTGGTTCTCGAAGATAGACCTCAGATCAGGCTATCAGCAGCTTAGAGTGCAAGATGAGGATGTGTAGAAGATTTATATCAGATTTCGGTACGACCATTATGAGTTTTTGGTCATAGCGTTTGGTGTGACCAACGCTCCAGCAATGTTCATGGGGATCATGAATAGGATCGTTCGGCCATACCTTGAGCGCTTTGTAGTAGTATTCATCGACGACATTCGAATATACTCGGCTACTGGGGAGAAGCATGGATATCATTTGAAGATAGTTTTGGACAAACTCCGAGAGCAACATATCTATGGTAATCTCTCGAATTTCCAGTTCTGGATACGAGAGGTTCACTTTCTGGGACATGTCATCTTGGAGGCTAGAGTCATGGTGGATCCAACAATGATAAGGTGGGACTTTCTTGGGAGCCACCCAGGAGTGTGATGGAGATACATAATTTATTAGGTTTGGTTGGATACGACCGGAGATTTGAACCATATTTTTCCAGGGTTGCAACACCTTTATCTGTATCGATGAAGAAGGGGAGACCCTTCATGTGGTCGGAGAGATGCCAGCAGAGTTTTCAAGAGCTGAGTCAGAGGCTGACTAGTTCCCCTATCATGAGGCTACCTGAGGAGGTCTTACGGTACATAGTCTAATGTGATGCATCATGGAACAGGCTCGTATGTGTCCCGATTAGGAGAGAGTAGTGATCCCATATGGTTCTCGATAGCTAAGACAACATGAGCAGAACTACACTACTCATGACCTAGAGATAGCATTAGTGGTATTAGCCTTGTAGATGTGGCAATATTACTTGATGGGAGATCATTTTACAGTCTACTCAGACCACAAGTGTCTCAGGTATATCTTCTCTTAGAAGGACCTGAACCTGAGACAATGACGTTGGCTTGAGTTCCTCCAGGACAATGACATAGAGATTGTCTATACTCCTAGGAATGGAAATGTAGTAGCAGATTCCCTCAGTAGGAGATCTGGTATACAGATGGTTGGTGAGGTGAATGATCAACTGGCCTCTTTGCAGATATCCTTTCTGGATTGTGATGGAGTAGTTTTTCTTCAGTCTCTTACAGTCACTCCACCACTTCTTCAGTGAGTTAGGGAGGCGCAGCATGGTGACGCTGACTATAAGGCCCAACGTGTTCAGATATCCATAGGACGGGCACCTGATGACTTTTCTAAAGGTGGGGATCACATCATCTTCATCAAAGGACGTACCATGGTACCCGTGTTTCTTTAAGACGAAGTGTTGAGGGAGTTCCACACATCCCCTCTAGTGTAACATCCAGAAGTGGTGAAGATGTCCTAGGATCTCTGATGATAGAACTGGTGGCTGGGAATGAAGAAAGAAGTATCATAGTTTTCCTCTCGGTGCAACACTTATCAGCAAGTGAAGGCAAAGAATCAGGTACCAGCAGGCTCAGTTCAGCCTTTAGAGGTCCCAGAGTGGAAGTGGGATGGGATATCCATGGACTTTGTGATATAACATCCACATACATCCAAAGGACAGGAATATATCTAGTTGATAATCGACCGACTCACCAAGTCATCCCACTTCCTACTGATTAGAGATCATGGTACAATAGAGAGCTTTGGATGCCTATATGTGTAGGAGATTGTGCAGCTACGTGGAGTACCCTTGAAGATAGTCTCTGATCATGTCACACATTCTACTTCCCGGCTACAGAAGGGTTTTCAGGAGGCTTTTAGGATGCATCTTCATTTGGGCACTGCCTTCCATCCTCAAACAGATGGCCAGACTAAGTGGACCATTCAAACCCTTGAGGACATGTTGCATGCTTGCGTACTCGACTTCAGTCTCAGCTGGGGGGATCCCTTACCTTTGGTGGAGTTTGTGTACAAAAATAGCTATGACTCCACCATTGGGATGGCACTTTTTGAGGAATTGTATGAGCAACGTTGCTAATCGTCTTTATGCTGGACTGAACCAGGGGAGTTAGCACTCGTGGGACCAAAGATGGTACGAGCTGCCACAGAGAAAGTGTAGATCATCCAGGGGTGGATGAAGACTAAAAAAGAAAGTATATGTCTTATGCCTGTAGGTGATAGAGACCTCTAGAGTTCGAGGATGGAGACCACATTTTTCTTCAGGTCTCATATAGACTAGGTTTGTGGAGATTTGGCTAGGGCGGCAAGTTATCTCCGAGGTTCATTGGACCCTTCTAGGTCCTCAGTGGAGTTGGTGAGGTGAATTACATCCTAGAACTTCCCCCTTAGTTTCACCGGCATCACGACATCTTCCACGTATCCCTGCTGAGGAGATACGCGCATGACTCTTCTCGCATCATCGACCACAGCGAGTTAGACATCGATGATGGTGTGAAATTTACAGAGGTTCTAGTATAGATTGTGTATCGAAAGGGGTGGGTCCTTCATGGGTGGTTGATACCTCTGGTGCGCGTTTGCTGGCAGCATGGGAACCTCTAGGAGATCACATGGGAGAGGGAGCCTAAGATTCTTGCTAAGTACCTCCACTTGTTTTCCTAGTATTGTGAAGTGTCTTTTGGGGATGAAAATCCCTATGGTGGGGAGAATGTAATGACTCAGAATTTCTATGTAATTTTTTTAATTATATAGGAATTTTACAAGTCTGCAAAAATTGATGGCACGTGATTCTGTGACCCGGTGTGCTCAAAATGAATTTCTAAACATTTTTTCAGGTATATTTACTAAATGTTAGAGTAGGTATTTGTAACTTTTCAATCGATGCTTAGAATTGAAATCCAAGGACACCGTTAAACTCGGAGTGCCGGTATTATCTTAAGGAGACATTCAACTCAACCGTAGTCCGTCAAGGGTGAAAGTTAGTTTCCATGATTTTCATGGAATAAGTAAAATGAAATGTTTAACATTTTTATTTTTATTTTTTGAAACCTCCCTACATGGGTTACAGAGGTGGGGACCACCAGAACAAGAACACCCCCACCCCCACCCCTCCCACCCCTATTAAATTCTAGAAGTGGGGATTACCCGAACCACCCTTTAATTGAGATAATTGTTGGACTTCCTCCCACAAATTAATTATGCCAACTCCCCATTTAATTTTTGGATCAAACTAAAAATTAATGAAATGTATCGGCATTTTAATTATGCCAACATAATTGATCTATTTAATTTTAATTATATTGGCACCTATTTCCTTTGGGGAGGATTTTATTGGCCAAGGAGAAGGGGAGAACTTGTAGAAGAACATTCTCTCTAACAATGAACATCTCCCAATGAAGATCTTCTTCAAAGAAGAACGTGCCATCTTCTCCAACAAAGAACACGCCACCTCCATCATGGGACATCTTCAACAATGATGAACTGACGTCCACCCTTCCCTCCTCATTGACGTCAAAAAACCTCTGAGGTAGTGGTTTTCTTTATTTGTGTTTTACGTTGAATTAATCCTCATGATCCGCCTGCTACTGAACTAATGAAGAGGTAGCAGGCCAAATGAAAATGGCCTGATCCCTCTGTTGTTCTTCAAGGTTATTGTGTTCTTCATGATGGAGGAGGACTTCAACCGACACCAGTGGGGCATGGGAATGGTATAAGACACCATGGCCGGCCATGACGTAGGTGGCAGTGCGACCACGCCACCAGAGTAGGGGCGTGGCCCATTGTCCATGGTAGAGAAAAGGCGGAGGCTGACCGCACGATGAGGACGAAGACACATGTCTGCGCTGCTCGGAGAGGAAGGGTCATGGTTTGTGCCATAGCGATTAAGGGAGGATGGCCATCCAAGCATGCCACCGATGAAGGCGCGGCATGTGACCGCACTGCGTAGAGAGGACGGCTGGCCATTTGGCCAGTCGTGATGGACCGCCGCACCGCGGCCACCCCTCCGCACCATGATCACCTTGCTCCGTCGGCCGCCCAGGTCGGTCCGCCCAGCGCGGGCCGGGGCGTTCAGCGTAGGTTGGGCCGCCCAGTGGTGGTTAGGCCAACCAGTGTAGGTCGGGCCACCCAGCACTAGTCAGGCCAGACCCAGCGGGCTAGGTCAACCCAAACTGGGTCGGCCTAGGACAGGTCGGGCCGGGTCGGATAGGACCCAGAATAGTTTCAACCCGTCGCATACATTGGGCCATAACTTTGGCACTGGGGGTCCATTTGATGAAGCGTCTGCGGCACTAGAAACCATAGAGCTAGATAGTACATCTCATATAACCCACTAGATATTTGAATAATATTGTGGTACGGTCTGGTTGGATTGAGCAGGAATCCAACCAGGCCCTCAAGACTAAAAGGTTAATTACATACAAACCTGGCGTCCGATTGATGCATTTCCTATTGCGTTTAGATCCCTATTACATGGATTTTCTTTGGAATAATTATTCATGGGACTTCAGGGCAGTTGGAGTATTGACCATTGGGTTTAGGAGTGGACCCTCTCTGAGACAAGTGACCTTAGTGCAGGAACCCTGTAGCTAGATCTGACGAGGTACTAGGATACTCTGTGGGTCTGAAAATGTACTTTGATCTTGTGTGGGTCTGACAAGGTATTAAGATCCTCTGTGGGTCTGATGATGTACTAGGATCCTGTGTGGGTATAAAGAGGTACTAGGATCTTGTGTGGGTCAGATGAGGTACTAGGATCCTGTGTGGGTTTGACGATGTACTAGGATCTTGTGTGGGTCTGACGAGGTACTAAGAACATCTGTGGGTATGACGACGTACTAGGATCTTGTGTGGATCTGACCAGGTACTAGGATCCTGTGTGGGTCCGATGGGGTACTAGGATCCTGTGTGGGTCTGACGAGGTACTAGGTTCCTCTATGGGTCTGACGTTGTACTTGGATCCTGTGTGGGTCTAATGAGGTACTTGGATCCCCTGTGGGTCTGACGATGTAAGGTACTAGGATCCTGTGTAGGTCGGATGATGTACTAAGATCCTCTGTGGGTCTGACAAGGTACTCGGATCATGTGTGGGTTTGATGATGTACTACGATCCTCTGTGGGCCTAATAATGATTTAGGATCCTACGTGAGTCTTCCTCTTAATAGAGTTAGTTAAATTAGTAGTTGCATCTAATAATATCTACTATTGTACCTAAGTTATACCTGGTGTGAGCGGATTCTTTACCACCGTGTTCTATACCTTCGTGGAGATACCTTGGTGCTATTTTTGTGTGTGGCATACATGTGTGGTACTTTTCCATCATAGTAATACATTGGTGGTATTCCTCTATGTGTCATACCTATGTGTTACTTACCATCATGGTAATCCTTCCTTTATGGAACAGATGAGGTTTGGGATTTTCAGTTGGACCTTGTGTTTCCTCATGATTTAGATGGGATAACTTGATAACTTAGGTATATGTATCGGCATATACCTAAGTAGGGTTTTCAGTTAAATTCTTGTTGTGTGGTTTATCCTTTGTGGATTTTGTGAGACCCTTAGGGTCTCGGGATCACTACTGAGTATCGTTATACCCACTCATGCACAGGATATGCCCACACCCTATTGTGTTTAGTGCAGATGACGGACAATACTGACTGAGGGTGAGGGTACTAGGAATGGAGTTAGCTTGGAGGTGGACCTTAGATGAGGCATACTGTAGAGATGACCATTATACCCTTCAAGTGGGATCCTTGGCGGGTGTTCACACGGGCTGTTCAGTTTACTTGTACTTTCCAGTTTCCACTGTACTTTCTCGTTGGGCTTGTATTCTGGCCCCTTTTTGATTATTGTAAGAACTCCTTTTACTATACATTTTTCTTGTGTTCATTTCTTGTTTTGTGCTTGGTTTCATGTGTTTGCAGGTTATAATGGCAATGCCTTCCCGGTTTTAGGGAATACGCCTTTCGGTGCTAGTCACCAGCCCCTGGCCTATGGAAGGAGGGCTTGAGGTAGTCACAGCATGGGCCCTGGGTGATGGGTCATGACATGATAGCATCCCAATGATATTCTCATAGGTCTTCTTGATATAAACCAACCATGATATGTGTAATGGAAACATCAAATCTAGTACATAACATTCAATACCTAATAGATCATATCACTGAAGTGTATGGAATCTTACTTATCCTATAATTCTCATGTTTTTTCATGGGAAACATTTTCTTGGAAAGATGTATACCATGTGACACTAGAACTAATACCATCTTGGATTGTTTCATACTAAATCTCTTTAGTATCGGGTCAATGTATGCACTTGGACTTAGTCTAAGCAACCTATTTGATCTATCATGAAAGATATTGATCCCTAGAGTACATGCTTCTTCTCCTAAGTCCTTCATGGAGAAGTACATCTTCAAAAAATCCTCGACTGACAGCAACATTGGTATGTCATTTCTAATAAGCAATATGTCGTCAGCATACACTACTAGGATAAAGACTGCATTCCCATTAAATCTCTTATAAACACATAGATCACATAAATTCTTAATGAAACCAAATTCCGTTATGGATTTATCTAATCAAATGTTCCAAGACCTGGATGTTTTCTATAATCCATAAATGGATATTTGAAACAGTCATCCCATTATAGAATCACTTGGTTTGACAAACCCTTTTGGTTGTGTCATATAGTATCTTGCTGATGGTTCCCGTTATGGAATTCAGCTTTCACATCCATCTACTAAATCTCATTATCATTGAAAGATTCTATGGAAAGTATGATTATTATGGATTTAAACAGGGAAACAAGAGAAAATGATTCATCATAGTAAATTCTATGAAGTTGTTTAAATCCCATTCCCACTAGCCTTGCTTTATGGGTACTTAATCAAACTTCCATGTCCAGTTTCTTCTTGAATACCCATTTACTCAAAACATGATTTATATCAAATGGTGCATCGACCAGAACCTAGAACTTGTTCTGATACATTGAATCCATCTAATAATTCACATCTTCTATTCATCTTACAACTTCTTATCTTTCTATATCTTCCTTGTATGATAAAGGATCCTCATTGTGAAACAATAATGAGTCACCATCCTCAGTGACAAGGAAACCATATCTCTCTGGTTCCCTTACCTCTATATTTCTCCGACATAGTACTTTTGTTTCAGGAACTACCTCTTCCACTGGGACAAGTGGATCTTTTTCATGTAACAAATCCTATGTATCTTGAGCAGAAACATCATTTAAGTCAACATTGATACCACTATCAATTTTTAGGATGTTCTCCCTCTCAATAAAGTCACCATATATAGAAACAGTCAATTACTTTTCTGAGGGGTTGTATAGGTAGTATCCTTTTGTTTAATTGGGATACATTATAAAAAAATTTCATGGCTTGGGGTGTTAGTTTGTTGATTGAGAAATCTTGAACAAATTCATCGCATCCCCATACACATGTAAGTGACAAAGTGGGTTTCTATCCACTCCATAGATCAAAGGGAATCCCATTTTCCACCTTATTTGGTACTTGGTTTAATGTGTATGTTGTATTTTTCAATGCATATCCCCAAAAGGATATTGCTACAAATTCATGACTCATCATCGACCATACCCTGTCCAACAAGGTATGGTTCCACCTTTTATTAACACCATTCTGTTGCGGTGTACAAGGTGGTGTGATTTTAGATAAAATCCTAGACTCCCATAAAATTTAGAAAAAATCATGGTTAAGATATTATCATCCTTGATCTGATTGAATATTTTTTATCTTCTTACCAAGATGATTCTCTACTTCATTCCTAAACTCCTTGAATTTGTTAACGGACTCAGACTTATATATCATTAAGTAGACATAGGCATATATACTAAATTCATTAATAAAAGCAATGAAGTTAGAATATTAACTAATATATTCTAGGGGAAATTTTCCACATACATCAGTGTCTACCAATCCTAGAGGCTCTATGGCCCTATAACCATGTCCACAAAATTGTGGTTTGGTAATTTTCCTATGTAAACATGTTTGAAATCAATCAAGTGGTTTTGTCTCAAAATAGTCTAAATAACCATCTTGATAGGGCTTTGTCAGACACTTCTCAATTACAAGACCAAGGCGGTGATTCGAGAACATGGTGTTGTGTGAGTCCCGTGAACTTGGTTCGTTATCAATTTCAAATACTTGTTTTTCATAATTTAATACATACATATCATTATTTAATTTTGCATACCATAACATATTTTGTCCTTATAAAATTAAAAGAATTTATTTATGAACATGAAAATAAATCCATATGTATGTAAACTCAACTAAATAATTATGTTATTTGTAATATTATGTACAAAATAATAGTCCTGTAAAACCAATAACCATTCTTTTCAGAAATTTAAGGTGGTAGTCACCACTAGAAAGAGCAGCCATCCTTGTACCATGGGAAACTTGCAGATCCACCTCTTCTGTAGATTTTTTCTATAATCTACTTGGTTCCTACATTTGAATACATATGTGATCCCCACAAGATGTATGTAATACCCAATGTGTAGAAATTGAAATTTTTCACTCGATAACGAACACGCCTTTGGATTTCCATTGCCTCTTGGTGCATTTCCTCTTCCAATGGTCTGAATTGCCACATGAAAATCGTAATACTTCCTTTTCCTTACCCTGCCTCTAGATCTTCTTCTTCTTAGTCGGACGATTCTCAAAGGCTATATATAGTTTATAAATCATAGGCCCCTTTTCCTTGTCCTTCCTCTTCCTTTTAACCATAAGGATTTTTGGGTTTTTATGCCCTATGTTCTTATCAACTTGGAGAATTTGTGTAAGAAGCTATGATAGACTCGTATTATTATTGCTTATAATATAATTCTCAATAAAACTAGATAATGTTTTAGAAATCGATGATAATATGAGATATGTATGCAACTGATCTGGTAATTTAATCCCTAAGATGGCCAGATTCCCATTGTAGCCAATAATAATGACAACATGTGGTACAACTAGCATAGAATCTCCATGCATAGTCATGAACATAGCGTTGCTGGTAACATAACTCTCATATCTCGCCTTATCTTGATAGATATCCCAAAGGTGTGACATTATGTTAAATGAATCCATTTCCTCATGTTACTTCAAGAGATCATTTCTCATGGATGATAGAATGAGGCGATGAACATACATAGCATCATTCATATGTTTCACATACACAAAGTGTTCCTAATAAATTTCCTCATTTCCTAGAACAATTGGTAAAGGCTCTTCCATTACATAATGTTTCCTCTCACGGCGACAGATAACCTGAAGACGCCTTTTCCACTCTATGAAATTAGTGCCCTTGAGAAGTTTTTCGTTCTCAAGTATGGATCAAAATGATATGTTTGATAAAATTTTGATTATTATTTCTGAACATTTATATGAGAAGAATTTTAATAATTTTTCTTGATAAATATATAAAAAAATAAATTAATATATACAAGTCTCCCACTATTTTTTTGAAACCAAATAACCCTCACCACTGGCTTCAGAATATATTGTTGCTTTGAAATTATTGCGGAAAGGATGAGTATTTCTCTTTAAATTACCCAATGTATGGTTTTTTCAAGGAAAAAGAAAGGTTTATTTACGTTGCCCAAATTACAACTGTATTAACTCACAACTCTTTGATCTATTGAGTTGACTCCCCAATTCTAAAATCCTTTATTTTGGATTTCCCCAACCTTTTTATCTTAGTTATGTCTTGTCCTGCTAGGGTAGTCAACCCTGGATGTAAACTATGTTATGTCAACCGAAAACCTCAAATAATAATTTTCCAATATTTGAAAGCACCCCATCTAGGGTTGGTCAAGCACTTTTTACTATGGTTAAATTCTAATCGAAGTAATGGAAGACAATACCGACGTAATTTTTAATGGAGGGATTTTATCCTTTATGGGTAAATTTCTACGTATTATCTTTTCTGATATGTGTTAATGTTAAGTGGGATATACTAAAGTGATTAACCATTTATATATAATATTTATTCCTAATCCATTTTTATTTTAGTTCCATCTTGTATGATTTTTAGATCATTAATTATGTGCTCTTATGAAAGATCCATATTGAATAATCATGTAACATATAGAAATAAAATAAAGGGTATGATCATTAGTTTTTCTATTGGTTTGTTTATCTAGTGTAAGAACCCGGAGCTACGGTTTCAGGTACGAATCTCTTTTATGGGTTTTTTAAGGAAAAATGGAGAATATGGAAATTTTCAGAGTACACATTGTGTACTTTATGAGTACATGCCATGTAATCCTCAGCCACTCGAAGTCGTGTGTTGGCTGAGACCGGTCCACCCACACGGTGTGTAGGGGTGACGCGGAGGACGATTTTGGAGGAGTACGGAAAAACCCACTACACACTGTGTACTTTAAGAGTACACGCCATGTACTTTTTTTTATTTCATTAATCGACCCGGGGTCGCGCCTAATGATCATAAACATCTCCATTTCTACCTAATTCCATCTAGAACATCCAAGAAGGCCGATTCTTCTCCGAGCCACTGATCCATCACCGGTTGTCTGAATCAAACTCTGTTGGTTAAAGAAGAATCACTGAGGTGAGATCTTAGTTCTTCTTTAGCCTCGTTTCCTGATTCTTCCTCTCGTGTAAGTTATCTGAGGTTGAAAGTTTTACATGTTTTTGCAGATCTACTCCATTCTAGGCCGATTCACGGGCCGAGGTTCAAGTATATCAATCTTCGAGGATCGAGGTAGGTGGTTTGTTTCCCTACGTTGAAGTTCTTTGAGTTTTGGTTGAAAAAGTGCTGGATACCCATGTATCAGGTATCCAGGGTTTTGGGTTTTGATCCTATTGTTTATCTGCCCTAGATTTCTTGTTAGATTATGATGAATTACTGGTAATTTATTCTTGGTTCCATGTTTGAGGATCACGCCATGGGTGTTTACCTCTCTGGTTCGGCTGTTTATCACCGTTTGGCACCATTGCTGTGAGGAAACCCTATTGCAATTCCTAGTTGCTTATTATCAACAATTGCATGTGTTTCCTGCTGTTGGAATGATTTTGAAGTATGGTAGCTATTAGACAAGTAGTTGTTTAACTTACTTAGGGCTGCTAACAGTCGATTATGCATGACTGGACTGCTCAGGGCTGGGAGAACTTGGTGTGGGAGATCAAAGAGGGAATAGACGATTAAGTGCTTCTCTAGAGGGTCTGTTGGTTTTAGTTTCATATGAATGACCTATGGGAATAAGACTGTGTGCTTCCCAAGAGTGTTCTTAGTTACCCAAACATCGATACCACAATAGGAATTAGACGTAAGTTCTTCCACAGAGAGTCTGTAGCTATCGTTGCAAGACCATATGGGAATTGACGTGAGATCTTCCCAAAGTGTTTATGCCATGTCTGATTACAGAACTATAGGGGTCTGCTAGTTTAATCCACCTAAAGAGTTAGTGTGAATTTTTGATGGTTGGTTGTAACGAGTCCACCAAGCCAAAGAACAAGCTTGGGTTTTGTACTGCTTGTGTTTAGGTAGTCTTTTTAGATACATGATGTGTTACATTCTTATCATGGAAAAGAAAACATTGCTGGTTTTCCCTGGTTGTGTAATTAAATGAATGTGAATGGTAATTGGTAGAATTGTTTACTGCATTTATTTACCATTACTTTTTCTATATCACTCATTGACAGTAGGGAGAAAATCTTGTGGTGGTTGCCTACTGGGATTAGTCTCACACCTTGTTTGGGTCCTTCTTTCGGCCCAAACAGATTACATGGTTGCAGGTATAGGTAGGGATTTTGGCCCTTCTACCTTAGGTACTTGATTGCTGGTCGGAGCTGGAGAGCATGTGACCAGGCCTTGGCCTGCAATGTAGCTGGAGTTGTTGTTTACATTTAGTACTTTGGTTTCAGTTGTATTTCAGCGCATTGTTTTGCTTAGTGCTTTCCATAGATACATGTACCATTCTACATCATTATTATACCAGACATTGGTTTTACTTTCAGTTCAGTTGTTGCATGCTATTTACTGCTTCCGCTATTGTTTATGCGTATTCTTCCACTGCATACTTTACCAAATGAGGGCATAGTTTCCCCACTGACTCACCAAGGCCCTCGCTGCTAGTCGGTAGCCTCTGGTGTTTGGGGAAATACCCTTGAGGTCATGTGGAGAACTGGGTACAGGGCACCAGTTATGCTGCTCTGCACTCAGTTTGTTACAAAGTGGTATCAGAGGAGTTTTCTTTCTTTATTATTGCTTACTGTTTTGCGACAATAGCCAAGGATAGGAAGAAATGGGTAGTTAGTACTTAACTGTGCCTGGTAGTAATTAACCCGTGTACTGGGAAAATCTATATTACCTCACAATTGCAATTTTCAGTTTTTTAAGTGTTACAGTTTAGTATATTTCATCGTTGGGTGATGCACATGTTTTGTGTTGTTACAGTTTATATGATTATGGTTCTATTTGGTTGCAACCTGATGAGATGAGGGTGTTCCATCTCATACATCATATAGGAACTGGGTAGAAAATAACTTGTCATGCATTTTACCATGCCATATACGGTGTATTAGAATTGCATGCTATTTTGATAGATGTTATGATAGATTATGGATGCTGTTGTGGTAGTTTCTATGATATAAATACTTGTTTCCCTGATAGAGTATTACTTCTTTTACAACCTATTTAGCATGGGTGCCATGCTCTGGCCTTGGAGGTGTTATGGACCTTCGAGGATCATAATTTGGCGGATCATTGTTTGTTATACTGTTTACTTGTTGTATGCATTGTTATGATGCCAATCTTTGATTCACGGGGAGTATGGGGCCCCACGGATCAGAATTTGGCACATAGATAGTTGTTTTTCAGTGTTTCTGGTGTTCGGAGCAGTTTCAGAGTTACTTCCCTTAAAAACCCAGAATACACGGCATGTACTTTATTAATACACGCCGTGTATTTTTTAAACCATGTTGTTATCTGTGTGAACAAAAACACTGGATGGCGGGAAATCTTCGGGGACATGCCGTGTACCATAAGTACACGATGTGTAGTAGTCAACCATGTACCCGGTCGTGTCACTAACAACATGGGTCAGTGTGATCTATCCTTATACACTCCATGTTTGTTCATAACACGCTGTGTAGGGGTCAACCGTGTAGCCGGCCATGTAACCTGCTACACGGGATGCCGAGCCTGTCCAGTACACACTGTATGTTATAAGAACACGCCGTTTAGTTTTCTCCTAGGTACCCAGTTATGTCATGAACAACATGGGTCGGTGTGATCTATACTTATATACGCCGTATTTTTTCAGAACACGCCGTGTAAGGGGTTAGCCGTGTGGCCGGCCGTGTAACCGCTACACGGGCTGCCGAATCCTGGATTATACACGCCATGTCCTTACTGCACACGTCGTGTAGTTTAGAATCAGGAGGACCATGTAGGTTAGCCGTGAAGAGAGACTCGGGCAGGGGAGTGGAGTTCACGTACATGCCATGTCTTGGGACAACACGCCGTGTAGTATGGAATGTTACACGACTAGTGGTGGTAGAATTACAAGCCCATGTAAATGGCTTTAACAAACACGTCGTGTAGTTTAAATACACGATGTGTAGTTTAGTTTTTTCAAATTTAAGTGTTTCACTCTCTTGTTCTTATTTTGTACTCTTGTGTTTTCTATCCTTGTTGATCATAAATCAGAGGCCTTCTTTTCATCTTTCAGGGCTATGGCACCAAGACGTCCTCCTATTGCACGTCAGGAACCAGGTGGTGACCGTAAGCCTGATACAGAAGACCAGGGACTACTAGTAGTTCCGCCGATTGTTCCGGATATGTCCCCTGTAGTGATTGCGGACACTGGTGCGGGCACTCAGTTCAGAGAGGGTTTCATGAGGTTTATGCAGACCTTCCAGGGAGCTCAGTATCCTTCCCCGTCTATAGAAGAGCTAACACGAGTCTTCCAGCAGTAGCATCCTCCCACTTTCACAGGGGATAGAGGACCATAGGTTACAGAGTCATGGCTAGAAACCATGCTTTCCATCTTCGAGCATCTGGAGACACCCCCAGACAGAAGGGTGATGCTCGTGACTTACATGCTGTGTGATTTTTCCAACAGATGGTGGGATGTAGTCTCACAGGAAGGGTGCCAGTGGACGATGGCTTGGGACGAATTCCAGCGCATGTTCTACAACTACTTCTATCCAGCGATGTTGTGGGCCAACATGGCCAGGGAGTTCATGAACCTGCAGCAGTGAACTCTTTCGGTTATGGATTATTCCTCTTGCTTCACTGAGATACAACATTTTGCTCCCATTCTGGGAAATGATGAGCTGTTTTTGGCAATGAAGTTTGAGGAAGGCCTCAAACTAGAGATCAGATCGCAGGTGAATGTTTTCTAGTTGACTTCTATTACTCTAAAAGTTAACCAGGCACTGATCACTGAATGAACTCTGAGGGATACCAGAGCTGTTGACCAGGGCGGTTCATCATCCATGGCTGATTCATTTCATACTGATAGCAGGAAGCGCCACCGAGAGTCTACTCAAGGTGACTCGAGGAAGTGAGGTATATCTTCTGGTAGACATGATCTTCCTTCTGGAAACCCAGTGGTGTTCTATCAGTGCGTAAAGAGTGGGCATAAGAAGTCTCAGTGCCTAAGAGATCCAGTGGAGTGCCGAGCATGTGGCAAGATGGGTCATCTGCAGCGTTTTTGCATGGTTCTACTTCCAATGGCTAGTAAACAAGGATCTGTTTCTACCCCTCATTCATGAGCAGGATTACTAGTCCCGCAACAGACTGAGGGCTGGAGTTATGCGGGTCATGCAGGCCAAGGTAGAGTCCGTGGATGCGGTATTCAAGCTCAAGGGGGATCATCTCAGGGATATCAGGCTGCTACACAGGGCCGTAGTACAGACCAGACATTTGTAGTAGAGCAGATCTATCGGGAGGAGAATCTTGCACCTTCCACAGTTCGAGGTACGATCTTAGTAGCCTCAGTTTTATCTTCAGCCCTTTTTGATACTGGTGCTTCACATAGCATTATCTCTGTTTCTTTCATGGAAAGTTTGGAGCTCTGTGTCTTTTCGTCTATTGACATGTTGACTCTTGACGCACCCTTGAGAATGAGGACATCTAGCGTACATCAGTGCAAGGAGTTCCCTCTCGATGGTGTAGGGTATCTCTTCCTATCGGACCTCTATGTCCTGGAGATGACGGGCTGTGATGTCATTCTCGGTATGGAATGGTTGGTTCCCTTCCACGAATTTGTCAATTGCTGTTGCCGAAGGGTGAGTTTTGTATCACCAGAGGGTGAATCTTTCCTTCATAAGGGCGAGTGGGATGTTCAGGAGAGTCGAGCCAGACTCGAGCATCATGGGCTAGGAGGAGTTATGGCCCATATTTCTAGTCATTATCTGTATGACCAGGGGACTTCACAGTTAGATTTTCCTCCAGTGGTTGATCACTTTCCAGATGTATTTCTAGAATACTTTTCAGGTTTTCCTCTGGAGCGTGAGGTAGACTTCTCGATTGAGCTCATGCTAGGAGCAGCACCGGTGTCCATTACCCCTTATAGGATGGCTAAAACTGAGTTGCAGGAGCTCAAGAAGTAGTTGGTGGAGTTGCATACAAAGGGTTTCATCCGACCCATTACTTCTCATTGGGGTTCACCTGTCCTATTCACGAAGAAGGCAGACGGTACCCTTAGGCTTTGCGTTGATTATCAGAAGTTGAACTAGTTGATGGTCAAGAACCGATATCCCTTTCTGAGGATTTATGATCTCTTCGATCAGCTTTGAGAAGCTTGGGTGTTCTCGAAGATCAATTTGAGGCCCGGTTATCATCATCTAAGCGTTAGGCCTTCAGATATACCTCTGACAGCCTTTTGGAGAAGGTATAGCCTCTAAGAGTATATGGATGTGTCGTTCGTCCTTACGAACGTGCCATAAGTTTTCATGGCACTGATGAACTGAGTGTTCCATCCTTACTTGTATTCCTTCGTCGTGGTCTTCGTGGATGATATCTTGGTGTACTCTCACACTTGACACGACCATGCAACCCATCTTGAGATCTTTTTGAGTACACTGAGGGAGCATCAACTTTATACTAAAATCTAAAAGTGCCACTTTTGGATGGATGAGATTCACTTCCTGGGTCATCTCATCTCAGAGACAGGAGTATCAGTAGACCCAAAGAAGGTGAGATCAGTAGTTACCTGGGAGCATCCGATGAACGTCTTCGAGGTACGGAGCTTCATGGGGCTGGCTGGTTACTACAGGCGGTTTATACATGACTTCTCACACCTAGAAGCACCGTTGATGAGCTTGACTAAGAAGGGGGTGGTGTTTGTTTGGTCAGAATCCTGTGACTCAGCCTTCCAGGAGCTGAAGGGGAGATTGTCTTCAGCCCCGATTCTAGTTCTTCCAGAGCTGGGCAAGAGTTATACAGTTTTCTCTGATGCATCTGGCATCTGGCTTAGAGCAGTGACTATGTAGGAAGATCGTGTTGTCGAGTACGGATCTCGGCAGTTGAGGCCACATGAGAAGAACAATCCTACGCATGACCTGGAGTTAGATGCGGTTGTTCATGCTTTGTGTTGTTGGAGGAACTATCTCATGGGAGAGAATTTCATGGTATATACTGACCAAAAGAGCCTCAAGTACATCTTCACGTAGCCTGACATGAATCTGAGACATCAAAGGGGGGTCGAATACCTACAATATTTCGACTTTGATCTTGCTTATACACTTGGGAAATGCAATACTGTGGCAGATACACTGAGAAGGAGGACTCAGTTGCAGGCAGTTCAAGAGGCCAGCATCTCATGGAATCTCATGGTTCTGTTCTTTGAGAGGCATCTGGAGGTGCATGACAGACAGGGTCAGACGGTTCTTTCTTCTATAGCTGTTACCTCTACCCTTTTTGATCGAGTTCGAATTAGGTAGCTATCAGACCCTGAAGGCCTAGTCCTATTGGAGGGTGTGTCATATGGAGACCCTACTCTGGGGTAGACAGTGGGCGATGATGAAGTGTTACGTTTTCATGGCCGCGTATGTGTTTCAGAGGACATACGGTAGGAGGTGATGCGGGAGTTCCACGATTCAGCTTGGGCAGTTCATCCTGGTGTCACTAAAATGTACCGAGACTTGCATCATCAGTATTGGTAGCCAGGTATGAGGAAGGACGTGGCTGGTTTTGTTATGCAGTGTTCCACCTGCCAGCAGGTGAAGGCAGAGTATCAGCACCAACATGGATTTTGCAGCAGTTACCCATTCCTAAGTGGAAATGGAATGATGTCGCGATGGACTTCGTGACAGGTTTACCTAGATTTCCGTGAGGAAATGATGTTGTTTGGGTTGTAGTGGAAAGGCTCGGTAAGGTTGCACACTTCTTCCCGATCAAGGAGACCTTTAGTGTTGATGATCTAGGACGGTTGTACATCCGAGAGATTATACGTCTGCATGGAGTTCCACACTCCATTGTTTCATACAAGGATGCGCGTTTTACTTCGCATTTCTGGAAGGGGCTATAGAGGGAGTTGGGTACACAAGTACATTTGAGTACAACATACCATCCCCAGACTGATGGCCGATCTGAGCGTACAATCCAGGTGCTTGAAGATATGCTCCAAGCTTGCATTCTAGACATTGTGGTTCTTGGGAGAAGCATATTCCTCTGGTGGAGTTCTCCTACAACAACAGTTTTCAGGCGACTATTCAGATGTCACCTTACTAGGATTTGTACGGTAGGCCATGCCGATCACCTTTATGCTGGATAGAGGAAGGAGAGGAAGCTTTGCTAGGACCTCGTCTTGTTCCGGAGACCTCAGAACAGATAGAGTTGATTCGAAAGAGGATGGTGACAGCACAGTCTCGAAAAAAGTCTTATGCTGATCAGCGGAGACAACCTCAGGAGTTCGAGGTCGGGGATCCGGTTTTCCAGCATGTCACACCGAGGTTGGGACAGAAGAGGATTCAGAGACAGGTTAATCTTTCACTGAGATACGTCAGGCCGTTTGAGGTTCATGAGAGAGTCAGGCTGGTTGCTTACAGGTTGCAGTTACCTCAGAGGTACCAGGCAATGCACGACGTCTTTCATATTTCTCAGCTTCAATGGTATTTTTCAGACCCGTATCATGTTTTTCAACTCGAGGAGGTTGAGTTGGACCAGGATGCATCTTTCGAGGAGCATCCTATCAAGATTGTTGATCATAGTGCAAAAGTAATCTGTGGCCCGTCTGTTCCTCTGGTATGGGTGCTATGGCAGCACGGCCATATACATGACGAGACTTGGGAGAGGGAGGCTGATAAGCGATCACAGTGGCCAGAGTTGTTCGAGGTTTCTCCATCTACGACTTGCTAGGAAAATTCGGGGATGGATTTCTTTAAGCGGGGAGGATTGTAAGAACTCAGAGCTTTGGTTCCAAGTACAGATCTGTTTTATGGGGTTTTAAGGAAAAATGGAGAATCTGGAAATTTTCAGAGTACACGCTGGGTACTTTATGAGTACATGTCGTGTACTCCTCGGCCACTCAAAGCCGTGTGTTGGCCGAGACCAGGCCACACACATGGTTTTTAGGGGTGACGTGGGGGCCAATTTTGGCAGAGTATGGAAAAACCCAATACAGGTCGTGTACTTTAAGAGTACATGCCGTGTACTTTTTTTATTTCATTAATTGATCCGGGGTCGCACCTAATGACCATAAACGTCTTCTTCTCCGCATAATTCATTCCAGAACGTCCAAAAAGGCTGATTATTATTTGAGCCACCGATCCGTCACTGGTTTTCCGAATCAAACTCCGTCGGTTACAGAAGAATCACATCAGTGAGTTCTTGGTTCTTCTTTAGCCTTGTTTCCTGATTATTCCTCTCGTGTATGTTATATGAGGATGAAATTTTTAGATGTTTTTGCAGATCTACTCCGTTCTAGTTTGATTCACGTGCCGAGGATCAAGTATATCGGTCTCCGAGGATCGAGGTATGTGGTTTTTTTCCCTACATTGAATTTCATTGAGTTTTGGTTGCAAAAGTGACGGATACCCATGTATCGGGTACACCGGGTTTAGGTTTTTGATCATATTTTTTATCTACCCTAGATTTCTTATTATATTATGATGAATTGCTACTAATTTATGCTTGGTTTCATGTTTGAGGATCACCCCATGGGTGTTTACCTCTCCCGTTAGGCTTTTTATCACTGTTTGGCACCATTGCCGTGAGGAAACCCTATTGCAATTGCTAGTTGCTTATTATCACTGATTTCATGTGTTTACTGCTATTGGAATGATTTTGATGTATGTTAGATATTATCCAAGTAGTTGTTTGACTTACATAGGGCTGATAACAGTCGATTACACACGACTGGACTGCTCAGGGTTGTCAGAACCTGGTGCGGGAGATCAAAGAGAGAATAGACGATTAAGTGGTTCCCTAGAGGGTCTGTTGGTTTTAGTTTCGTACGCAGGACCTACGGGAATAGGACTTTGTGCTTCCCAAGAGTGTTCCTATTTACCCACACATTGATACCATAAGAGGAATTAGACATAAGTGCTTCCTCAGAGAGTCTGTAGCTATCATTACAAGACCATAGAGGAATTGGCATGAGAGATTCCCAGAGTGTCTATGCCTTGTTTTATTACTAGACTATAGGGGTCTTCTAGCTTAAGACAACCAGAGAGTTAGTGTGAATTTTGATGGTTGGTTGTGAAGAGTCCACTAAGCCAAATAACAAGATTGGGTTTTGTACTGCTTGTGTTTAGGTAAAATTTTTTGATACCTGCTGTGTTACTTGCATATCATGGAATAGAAAACATTGCTGGGTTTCCCTGGTTGTTTAATTAAATGAATGTGAATGGAAATTGGTAGAATTGTTTACTCCATTTAATTACCATTACTTTTTCTATATCACTCACTGACAGTAGGGCACAAATCTTGTGGTGGTTGAATACTGGGATTAGTCTCACACCATGTTTGGGTCCTACTTTCGGCCCAAACAGATTACATGTTTGCAGGTATAGGTAGGGATTGTGGCCCTTCTACCTCAGGTACTTGATTGCTGGTCGGAGCTGGAGAGCATGGGACCAGGCCTTGGCCTGCGATGCTGCTGAAGTTGTTGTTTACATTTAGTACTTTGGTTTTAGTTGTATTTCAGCACGTTGTTTTTCTTACTTCTTTCCATAGATACATGTACCATTCTGCATAATTGTTATATCAGACATTTCTTTTACTTTCAGTTCAGTTGTTGCATGCTATTTACTACTTCCTCTATTGTTTATGCTTATTCTTCTACTGCATACTTTACCAAATGAGGGCATAGTTTCCACACTGACTCACCAAGGCCCTCGCTGCTAGTAGGTAGCCTCTGGCATTTGGGGAAACACGCTTGAGGTTATGTGGCGAACCGGGTACGTGGCACCAGTTATGCGGCTCCGGACTCGGGTCGTTACATCTAGTGGTTGATAAAATAACACTAGACATGGGTATAAACACCTTGAGTTATTTAAGGTTCATGTTTACATCTTTACACGTGTCCACCTTTGTTTCTCCATTGAATGGTTTCTCTAAGGCTCCTAACACGAACCACCTCCACTAGCATGGGAGATCCATCCATTACCTGTTCTGTTAACTCACACATAGGTGAGGGGTTAAGGGGGGATTACATAAATGAAATCATGGGCATGAAGGCCCTGCATATAAATGAGGATAAGGCACTCATACCAACATTTTTAATTTAATAGATAAATTAAAAGGAATCCAATAACATACAAAGTTCTAGTCTAGCTCTTGGTCATCCACATTCATGCAATGAATTATGCATTTAATATAACTATGATGAAATTATATAATCATTCTTATTAAGGAAAGTTCTACTTGAATCAATTAATTATTACATTTAACTAATCAATCATTTTTATATTACTCCTTTTATGAATTTACTTGATATTCTCATCCATAATCTAGTACATGACTTGTCTCTGGGAAGAAACCTGATGAATACCCATCCAAAACTACCAAGCATGTTTCTATACTTGTATACACTTTATTCCTTGTGGCATGTAGCATGCACACATAATTAAAACAATAATTCAACTCATACATGATGCATAGATCTTTTAACATTACACAGATTTTAATTATATATATATATATATCACACACCTATCTCATGTTGTGTGAAATCTTTATGCCCACACAATGGATCATGTCTCAAGGGTTTCATAATATAAAAATAAATTTTTATATCAGCATGATCTGGAAATGTTACATGGCATGTATATTTGGCTACACAGTGTGTACCCTTCTCACCATCCATCTGTATTACATGGATGGGGAAATGACTTCTGAATTGTACTTCAGAAATCATCAGAGTACATGGTGAGCCCAGTGGCCCACACACTATGTAGAATTTGCATTACAATGTTAGCAGCTGAGTAATCCTTGTATGGGATACATGACTTGACCTTATACCGAAGCGACTAAACGCCATGTCCAATGGGCCACATGGTGTGTAATATGACTGAACGTGTGCTGGTCTTCCTGGGTCAACATGCAGTGTAAGAATAAAGTAAACTGTGTCTCATTAATGCTCACAACATGAGTAGTTTTTAAGTCATTACTAATTCATTGAACACAAATACACAACATTTAGATCATACTACACAACATGTATTATCGCGCTCTCTGGATAGAACTTTTAAAACCTACTGATGAGATCCTCAATTTAATTTTCATCATAATTTTTTTATTTTTTTAGATCTGCTAGAAATGATATGGGAGGAACATATCCCTAAATTCATTTTACAAGAAATATTAAAAATTAATTGAAAAACTAAATTATTAATGAGTAAATTATCAATGAATTATTTAAATACATTTAATAAAAAATATGACCACTTTGATACCACATGTGGGTTCCAGGAACAACTGAAGCATTGGATAGGCATGTACCTAACTATAAAAATTTCCCTCATCGATGATTGATCCGAGAACAATATAACAATGAATACCAGTATCCATATAATTGAATCAAATATAATAGAAAAAAGAGAGAACTAGGAAAAAAAAGAGAGGATCATCATATTTTGTTTAAAATTAATTTGATTTAATTATGGAATTACCTCCAAGGTTATTCTCTCTTCATTGATGCGTTCGACCAAGGGAACAAGGTGTAGCTTCTTTTTGATTTATAATCCTAGGATAGGAAACCTCTATCAATGATCCACATGTGCTACACATTTCTCCAGACATTACTTAGGGAGTCTCTAGGTACTAGCACAGAAGATCCTTTCAATTGTGATTTCCGACTTCAATCGCCTTGAGAATGGCTTCCAAAGGATTTTTCTTGATCTGGTGGAGGATGACCTGTCTATTTCTTGATAGAGTTCTTAGAGAGGGAAGATTAATATAGTCTTAAGTAATTTTATCGAATGATATTGTGCACACAACGATTGGTTAGAAAGTGGAATGACCGTATGGATTATATAAAGAATAATAACATAACATGGAATTTAATTAACTAGGTAATAATTAATAATTAGCATAGGTTCTGTTACATAATTTATTATTCTATATGGAAACACAATGTCATATAATAATATAAATTCTATTATTTCCATGACATGTGCTTAATGATTTCAATTCACCAGGTAATAATAAATAATTAGAATATGTGTCGTTATATAATTTATTATTCCATGTGAAAACACATGTCAAATAATAATAGGAATGCTATTATTTCCATGGTATGTTCTTATCTTGCATGTTATATTTAGATATTATTTCACCAAAAAATATTTAATAAAATTATTCCCCATAACCATAAATTGGTCCACCAATCCTCTTAAATATTTTTCAGGCCTTAATTATTTACTACTAGTTTATTAAAAAAATAATACTCCATTATTCGTCGATAAATAAATATTTCATCAGAAATATATTCTCAAAAGAAAATACCATTGAAATAAATGTGATCAAGAATACATGAATAATTATTAAACCAAAACCAGGAGTATTGTTTATTTATCTTGTTAAATAAATAAATTTTTTAACTACGATACTAGTTACACTTAGTGTGTGACCCTCTGGGACACTTTCTCATAGGCATTAGGCTGAATTTCCTAATGTCTAAGATTACTGTCTAGAAATGGGTCAATACACCCTAGAGAAATAGGATTATGTCACAATTAAATGTCAATATATATGAATTATTACCATGTAATATAATCCCTTTTTCCCACTATATACAATCAAGAAGGTTACATGCATGTTCCACCAAACCATGTGCTTAATTTCTCATTCTTCGACTTCGTGGAATTGAAATAGCCTAGTGAAAACCATGGACATAGATTTAGATAGGAAAATAATTTCCATCAAAGGGCCTATGATATATACTTCCATAGAAGTAACAAATCCTTTCTCACATAATTCATTACTGTATTATTAATAATGGCGCAAAAAATATATCCTACCCCACCACAAACATCTGTAGTGATGGTTTTCATGAATAAATCTACGTGGATGATTCATAATACCCATTAATAATAATATTAAAGTCTATGAACCAATACACACATCCATAGATAGGAAAATCCATTGACACATATGAATGTGGATTTCAAACATAAGGGACTTGTTCTAATAATACATATTAGATATTACTATGGGTGCACACCAGGACAAGGTGACTCAAAGTTTCACGAGTCCCCACACCTAATAGCCTATATCAATTGTGTCCCTTAAAATGATATTATCCAACCACAGAACACATATCAAGAGAAAAATAATTAATCATAATGTATGTAATATCAAAAATACATTCGAATATAGAATAATTATTCATACCCTACATTTAAGAGTTTGAATGTATGGTTAATCAATACTACATTCGTAATTTTATTATGAAAGGATGAACGCATGGATCACCATCCTTATGTTAATTTTTTTCCCTATGTTACATGTATATGAAATTATGGAAAAAGAACCATACATTGGTAGGAACCCAATGCTAGGAAATGGAACCCTATTCTATGAAAACGAATCCTACGCCATACAAAGGAACTATACTCTGTGCAAATGATCCTTATGCTACGCAGTTCAATCCTACATTTCACTATTCAACAATGGAGTATTAAAATCTATATTTTTATCCAAGATTCTGGAAACAGTCATTGAAAACATTATAATATGATTGAAATATTCTATTTGAATGATTCAAATGTTTTTATAGTTGATTCAAATAACCCTAATCAATGGATAAAATTACACTAATTCTTTAGAGAAGTTATGACTCCTCAAGTCAAATTAGATTTGACATTTCACATTCTATGAGGATATTTTCATTGATATATTCCATCAATTGAAATATATTTATATGATCAAATTATATTCGAATAAAATTTTGGCAGTATATGTGATATACATGATACATGTGATAACAATTTTATTCATTCACAAATATCACTATACTATTAATAATATCGTTTACTGTGCTACTGTAAAAAATGATCGAATATATTGTTTTAAAAAGAGGATAAACATTGGAGACATATATATTTCAACTTCTTGCTTCTATTACATTACTACTGTTGTTATTTGATATTCAAATTAAAGATCATTTTCAACCAAGATTGCTTCTGAATTATTCTTTCTTAAAAAAATTAATTTCAAAAGAAGAAGATCTATCAACTGTCTGTTTCTACTACAGTAACTATGAAGACAAACCTAAACCATCTCCAAATAAAACTATTTTGTTATATTAGAGTTTTAACTGGTCATAAATAGTTATAGTGAGGTTTCATCTAGATTTACTATGTTGGGAATAATCAGTTCCATTTTAAAGATCCAGAAGGCTCTATATAGCCTTGTTGTAAAGGTGTTAACTTCCTGTAATTAATTATGGATTTGTAGGTGTTGTGATAAAAGGGCCTTTCTAGTGAAATTCACCAAGCTCACAGAGAGATAATTGGCGGAGTGGATGAGGGGATCTTTGTTCCCAAAACCACAAAAAATATTATTTTCATTGTTTTTGTTTATCTGCTATCCATGTTCATTATAGAAGAGAAAGTTGCATATATGCATAAATCACCAATTCAATTACAAAGTAGAATTTTTAAAGATTTTAAAAAATACACAATTTAACCGCCCCCAACTTGTGTTCACTTTGTCTTATTCTATATAGGCACCTTTTATTTTTGGACATTTTAAATAGTAACATTATTATTTATTTTTATTACAATAATTAATGGTAAAACCCTTAATTAAAGGTTAAAATAATATTTAAAATATTATAAAACAATAATAACACATGCCATAATCTTATTGGATTAGTCATTATCGACCAATAAAATCATTCTGCCAAAATTTTGGCTTTTGGAAGCCACTTGGGTATAATTATGACATTTATATCATTTTATTTAAATTAAGACCAAGATAATATAATCATGACTCTTATTAATAAAATAATATAATATGGGATTATATAAGTGATATCTAAAACTATAAAAATTACATAGAGATATAAAATGATGCCTATATCATGGTAATTTAATTACATTTTTTAGGAAATAAGTTATTTAATTAAATTTTGACACAATGATAATGATGTAATTTATTATCTAATGAAAGATTAAAATAAAAGATATTAATAATATTAGATAAATATAATTTGAAATAATTTATTCCATCCACATATTTTATGAACTAATTTGACATTTTGGTTATAATTTAATGGGTTTGGTTTGAAATTATCTTGCTGTTATTAAATTTTTAAAAAGTTTCCTAATGAATAGTGTCAAAATCGATACTATTTGTATTTTAAAATATAAAATATTTTATTAAATGTTATAAAATTGTATAAATATATAATATTTTGAAAACTAGTTGATATAATTATAAAATTATCATTAAGGACTCATTTATTAGTCATTTGTCTTGTTATGGAAATTATTTTAACTCCCAAATTCTAAATTACAAAATGTTAAGAGTTAAAGGGGTTAAAAAAGAGTAGGATTAAGAAAATAGTAAAACTTTCCTAATTATCATTGGAAGAATATATCTTGAAAGAACCTCATTCTATCATGTATCTAAATAAATTTGGACCAATTTGTAATATAAAGTTAGTTTATATTAAATTAATACTTTTTATTATTCAAAGAGTGCCCCTACCCTCAAATATAAACGGTCACAACTTCATCTCTATTTATTACACAGAAAAAAGATTTGGATAGGCCAGTATCTTCCCAAACCCTTTTTATAATACCTCCCCATATTCTGGAGGCCTTATTTTTGGCAGAACACCCTCCTTAGAGGTGTAAAGTTAAGAATAAAGGTGGTTATCCAAATTAAATGTAATGCTTTTATTTAAGTGTTTATATCTTATTTGTTATAAAATTCATTCATATACTCTTAAAATATGATGAAATGAAAATTTTTATATCTCTAATAATCTAGGATTTTATTATTTTAATATCATTACCTAAATCCATCTCCAATTTCATTAAATGGGAAATGAACTTTTCGATCATATTAATGACAGACTACCAACTCATGAAAAGATATATTTCATTTTTCATTACCATATATTATCACTGGTTATAAAAATTAATTTAAAATATATATATTATATTCATGTCATATTTATCATTATAAGAGAATAATATATCAATTATAGTCGTATTTTCTGTTCAGATAAAAATGATAACTTCGTTCATGCGTATGTGTGAACAATCACATCCACAAAGTGATATGAATTATTTTTATTAACCACATCATTTTTATAATATATATATGTAAATTTCAATTATATTATAATTTTAATAATTTTATTATCATTTTGAAAAGCTAAAATAATAATTACCTTATTTCTATAATGACAAATGAAAAATGGAAATGTTACTTGTTCATACATGTGGCTTATCATCTCCATGATGCTACCATTTTTCATTTTTCATATTCATATTTAATGACTGTATTCAAAGGTATAATTTATATGTAAAACTTATTTTTTTATATGAGTAGTATTTTTGAGATAATGTAATTATTACCACCTGGACTATTGACATCATAATAAGTTCATTTTTGACTCATGTACTGAATATCAATAAAACATCTAATATGAAGATACATTATTATTTAATTATTATAACATGGTATAAAGTGATATAAAATGAATGATGTAAAAAATTATGTTCTCATGAATTTTGAAATTAAACTACATTTATTATTCATGAAGATAAATAATGTACGAGATGAGTCAGACTCGAGGTAAGGGACTTTATCTCAATCATCACTCCTTAAGGCATAATTTGATATTATACACCAACTTCTTTTATAAGGCATATAATCAACCCATTTTAATTTTAATTTCATTAATATGATTTCAAAAAATATATTTTTATACTAATTTTTTTAATAAATTGTAAAAGGAATGTTTTTTAACGTATTCTGCGACAATGACATTTTCACCACGATGACCATTATTTGTTATTTGGATTCCTATACAATCCATAATGTTTTTAAAATATAAATAAATACCTTATTCCCTTTTCTGGTATTTTTTTATAGAAAATGGTTTTGAGAATAGATTTTTTAAATCACTATCTTGGAATTATATCTTGTGATGGTAGAGTGGAAATGTTATTTTTCCATTACTTTTTTTTATGTGTTATGATTATGTTAAGGTTCATGGGAACTGATTATATATATGGGTGGTTCCATGAAACACTGAGGGTGGGTGATCCAATGATGTCTCTTTAATTCATTGGGTAATGAGACATTATTAAATTGTAGGGTTTCTCCTATGATTTATAAGGAATATACTATGATGGGTATTCCAATTGTAACCATGAGTATTACTCCCCATGAAGTCGTGAGATCTATAATATAAGAATGATATGGATGCCAAAAGTTACCTTTAAGACATATTATTTCTATGTATTTTTATATTAATCTTATGATTTTATGAGTTATGATTAAAATTTTATGTTTTATGGGTGAAAATTATGATTGTCTTAACATGTTTTTATATGTTTAAAATATTCATAGACTAACTGTTTATTTATATTGTTTATTAAACTTAAGGATCTGTTTTGTGATCATAAAAGGTTATAATTTTGTTCCTAATGCTATAGTGATGGGTAAGGGAAAAGCGGATCTCAAGATGAATTTTATGAACATTTTATAAATAAAATGAAATCATGTTTTATTTTAAGTTGTATTATTTTGTGAAGAAAATCGATTTGGAGTAGACGTGTATAATTTAAAATATTTGAGTTTTTATATAATATTTTGTGCCTAATTTTCTAAAGATATAAACATGATAAGATATTAAATTTTAATAAATGTTAAATATTTATTTAACTAAATATTATTTAACATTCATGTCTGAGTCCTTAGAGTCGATAGAATAGGCCAGTTTAGCTAACATTAGGGGTTAGTATTTTGTTAATATGATATCAATAAATGATTTTTAATTTACGTTAAAATTGAATTGATATAGAATTTAAATATTACCATGTTTCATAATCTATGATATTTCTATTTTTAATGGATTTCCAAATATGAAATAGGGCAGCTGTGTTACGATGAAATCCATAGGAAAACAAGCTTCCAAGTCAGCAATCTTAGATGGTTAGAATCGAAACTAAATAGTTTGTTGAAATGATGGCTCAATTGATATAGTATATCAATGGTATTTGTTTCAATGCCAGAGATCTACCAAATAAACCATATAGGAATATCTCAGTAGTGGATAATTTCATGAGGCAACATTATCCATCATTCATAGCGTCCTATGAGCCAATGCTAGATGAAGGCTGGATTAAAGTCCAAGATAAGATTTTCGACGTCATGGGGTGTTCAGAAAATCAAAAGGATAGACTTGTTATTTACTATTTTGAAGGTGATTTCCATCAGTGGTGGTCTATGGTTATGAATATACAAGATAGTGAGGATATTTATTCTCTTGATTTGGATGATTTCAAAAATATTTTTCATGAGAAATAATTTCATAAGGTTGTTTGACTTAGGGCGGAAAAAATTCATGGAATTGAGGAAGGATGATAACTTTGTGGCTACATAAGAAGAAAAATTCACTCAACTAGAAAGGTACACTTCAAATGTCATCCTAAAATTTTATAGTGAAATCAACCTATTTTACAAATAATTAAATCCAATGTATCGAATGGCATTGGATTCTCATGAGTTAAAAAGTTATGATTTTTTTACATACATAGAAGGTGGAAATGGAGTTTTTTATGATCATGTGTTCTTTGAAAAACATTAGAATAAATGGATGATGTGATTGGTGGATGGGAATAATACATCAAAAAAATATGATGGTAAGGAAATTATGTTTACAATTTGGGAATATTATGGTAAAAAACACTAGATTATGAATTTTGAATTTGGGTAAGTGCTTCAGATTTGGTAAAATGGGACATAAGAATCATAAATGAAATGAAAAAGATAGTGGTAGTAGTAAGAAATTTTTTTATTTATAGTCAATAATATTATTTAAGTGTAATGAGATGGGTCATTATGCAAACAATTGTCCAATGAAGAACTCAAATAATGTGAAGTAGCCATATGATAAGCATAATGGTGTGGTGAAATTATTTTCAAAAACATTAGAAGATGTTCAGCCATAAAATGAAGTGGTATCAGATATATTGTTTTTTTATTTAGATAATACCAATACATTGTTTGATTTAGAGTCTATAAATTCATTCATTTATGAGAAACTTTTACATAAATTTGAAACTCCAGGTCATGAAATGAATCATTTAATTATGCTAAAAACACATGGGGGAAATGTTGATGAAAAAATAAAATATAATAATTTTCCTGTCATTGAATGTGGATATAATTTATATAAAACCTTGTTGTTTTCCCTCAAGTTGAGTTTGATGTTATTTTGGGTATGGATTTGATTTTTGTTTACCATGAAAAGATTTGATATAGATCTAAGGTTGTTTATTTTTATAATGAGTTTCAGTTTGTTCATAATAATAAACTCCTACAAATGATAACATATCAGGAAGATGCGAAAAAATTAAACTATGGAAATGAATGTAATATTGAACATATTTTTGAAAATAAAGGAACTTTTTTTATTAATGATGTACCAGTGGTAAATGAGTATCTGGATGTTTTTTAGAATGGATTTCTAGGTATTATACTTAATCAAAAGGTTGAATATACTATTTAGATAGTTCCTGATGCTAATCCAATTCACATCCAATATATCGAAGAGAACAAATTGATCTGTTAGAGTCGAAGAAGAAAATACATGAGTTATTAGATAAAGGTTTCATTCGACCAAGAACATAACCATGGTGTGATCTTAATTTATTTATGAAAAAGAAATATGATTCTGTGATAATTTTTATTGATTAGATATCCTTGAATAGCATCACTATTAAGAACATGTATCTTTTTCTCAATATTAATGATTTCTTTCATCCTCTCTAGGGAGAAAATAATTCTTGATTGTTACCATGAGTTCAGGGTACCATATGTTGAAAGTAAAGGGAGAATATATTCTAAATATTGTGTTTCAATCTATATATATCGATTATAAATTTTTAGTTATTCCATTTGGGTTAACTAATTCACTTATTATATTATTAGATCTTAGGAATAGAATATTCATTGAGTTCTTGGATAAGTCTTTTGTTGCATTTATTGAAGAAATTTTTTTATATTATAATAGAAAAGAGGAACATGAAAGTCATCTATGTTTTTTTTCGAAAAACATAATAGAAAATAACCAATATAGAAAATTTATAATGTGTGAGTTTTGGTTGCAACATATTTTTTTCCTTGGTCATGTTTTTCTAAATATGGAATAACTAGTGATCCAGCTAAAACAAAATATGTTGAAGAATTCCCAAGACCCAAAAATATAACTAAGATTATTAGTTTTATGGATTTAGTATGATATTATTAGAGTATTGTTGAAAACGTTTCATGGTTATTTATCCCACAGTATAAGTTAACTCAAAAAGGTTTTATGTTCATATGGAAAAAATAATGTGATGAGCATTTTTAGGAATTGAAGTGAAGATTGGTAAATGATCATGTTCTAGTCATGCCTTTCCAAAATGGTGCATCTTTAATCTACAATGATTATTAGTTGAAATGAATTGATTGTTTCGTAATTTATAATGATTAAGTAATTTATTATGCTTCACGTTAGTTGAATCCTCATGAGTTAAATTACCATGTACATGATTTCGAATTAGTTGGAGTTATGAACTTGGAAGAATCATCTGTATGGAGTAAAAAGTCAAATATATACAAACCATAAAAGTTTGAAGTATATATTAACTCAAAAATAATTGAACATGATTCTTATAAGATGGTTTTATCTAATCAAGTATTATGATTTCATGATTCTCTACTATCCTCGAAAAAAATTAAGTGAATGATGCTTTGAGCAGAGAAAGTAATACAACATTAACCATGTTATGTTTAGAACAAGACCGTTTGGTTGATTATTTTATCTAATTTGGTTTTGAAGTTGTTTTTATAATAAATTTTTCGATTCTGTTTTAGTTTTTAGTGCAATCACCTCTGTCATCTTGAATTAATCGAGCATAGAAAGAAGATATATAATTGTATAAAAAAGGTAGAATTTGTTCCGAATGGTATGTTTTGAGGATTTAACAATGATAAATTTTTTTTTTCAGATTTGGGGAGAGGTTATATGTGCATTGTGATTTATAGTTTAGGAAGGAGTTGTTATTTGAAACTTGTAGTTCTCTCTTTTCAGTTCATCCTACAAGTACTATATTGAATAGAGGCCTTTGAAAAAATTATTGGTGGGATGGAATAAAAATAGACATTTTTTATTTTACCATGAAGTGTTTGTCTTTTCAGCAAGTTAAAACAGAACCATTGTTTCCAAATGGGATGCTTCATTATTTTCCAATTCCAAAGTAGAAATTGGAAAATATTCCTATGTATTTCATAGAGGGATTACCAAAGATAGTTTGAGATGAAAATTTGATTTGGGTTATTGTTTATCGACTAACTAAATTGTATTTTTTTATTCCTAATTGTGATTAAATATCTCAAAATAAAATTTCGTTGTTGTATCCTAAAGAGATAGTCAGGTAACATAGAGATCCTACCTCTATTTTATGTAATAATAATCCGAGGTTCACTTATAACTTTTGGAAATGCGTTTAAAAATCATTGGGAACTGAGTTAAATTTTTGAAAAAATATTTAATCCTCAATCAGATGGATAGTCAGAACAAACAATTCAGACATTGTACGAGATATTACGATCTTGTTATACTAATTACCCGGGAGGTTGGGATCAACATATTTATTTGGATAAGTTTTCTTATAATTACTCCTTTCATTACATTATATTGATGTCATCATTTTTATTATTATATGGAATGTGATGTCGAACTCCATCATTTTGGGATGAAGTAGGTGAAAGAAAGTTATTAGGATGAGAGTTGGTATAGTAAATTGAAGAGAGGGTTTAATTGATTTAGTGACACATGAGGAAATTTCAGAGGATGAAGAAAAGTTATGAGTATAACCGAAGGAATGATATTTATTTTGAAGAAGGTGATCATGCCTCTCTCAAAGTTTCTCCATAGAAAAGTGTGATGTGTTTCGGTAGGAAGGGTAAGATGATTCCACAGTTCAAGGGACCCTATGAAATCCTTGAGAAAGTAGGATTAGTTTCCTAAAGATTTTATTTACCTATGAGTTTATTCCAGGTATGCCATGTTTTTCATGTTCCAATGTTAAGAATGTATATTCAAGATTTATCTAATGTTTTTAGTCCATAAGTAGTTCAGTTGAAAGAGAATCTTTCTTATGATGAATATCTAGTCCATATTCTTGACTGTAGAGAGAAAGTGTTGAGGAATAAGGTGATTCATAAGGACATGCTTTTATGGAAAAACCACATGGTTGAAGAATCATGGGAACCTGAAAATTCTATGTGGGGTAAATACCCCCACTTATTTGGTAAGTGAATAAAATTTCATGTTCTCAATTTTTAAAATGGGATAAGGATGTAACATCCTAGGTAAATATAGAACAAAACTTTTTCATATATATTAATAGTTACTAATCTTATATTATTTCAAAATTAAATGGGACTCTATGTGTAATAGTGTACCTGAAATCCATAAATGGATTTCTAAAAAACCTTACGTTGCACAGAAGACTGAGTTATTTCAAAAAATAATATATTATTAATATTATTATTGTAAGTGGTAGTTATCTACTGGACATTGTATTTGTGGGAATGAGTAGAACTAACTATATTATGTTTACAGATGTTTATTAAATATTTTTTAGTTTCATTCAATAAATTATATATTCTTAAAATAAGAATAAATCCAATTTTAAGCATAAAAATCTCTCATATTTTTAAAATTTATTTTTACTGCTTTTTGATAGAGAACCCATTTAAAATATAGTTTTTGGAACCATTAAGAGTTGTAGTTCATAAAAAAACTTCTGATTTAGAAGTGTGATATTAAAATTTACTTTGTTATATTTTATTTTATTTTTATGATAAAATTCATATTTTAATGAATAGTGAAAAAATACTACTTTTTAATTCAAAACATATTTTTTATGTAATTTATTTGTAATACTATATTTTCAATTTTATTGGTTTTACAGTATATGTATTTTTTATCATTTAATCCATTTTTTTCATTGGAATCAACTTTAAAATAAAATGAATAGAAAAACTATGTGAACTTTTGAACGTTTTACATAAAAAATTATTTTTTATTCGATCAACAAGATTGCTTTTTTAATAAATTTCTAACAATTATATGTTTTGAATTTTAAAAAAAGGATTCTATATTTTTAATCAGAATACAAAAATTATTCAAATTGTTCTCTATTATTCTTGGACATTGTGAATAGTAGTTATAGTAATTATTTTTATTACCATGGTTAAGGGTAAATTAAGTAATTAAAAGTTAAAATAATATTATAAATATTTTAAAACAACCATAAAACCTATCTTAATATTATTGTATGATTTATTTTTTACCATGAAAATCCTTGTGAAGAAATTTTGGCCTTTTGTGCCCATTTGGTGTGATTATGACATTTATGACATTTTATTTGACGTAGAGACAAATATGTCATAATAATGAATTTTATTACTAAATAAATTAATATGTGTATATATAAGTGGTATCAATGACTATAAATATTCCTTATAGAGAAAATAATATTACCTATATCATGGTAATTTAATTATAATTTGTAGGAATAAAATAATTAAAGTAAATGGTGAAATAATGATGATACAATAACTTCTTAATTAATGAAAGAATCTAATAAATGATATTATAAATATTAAAATAAATATGGGTAGAAATAATTGATTACGTGGTAAAATTTTATGGATTAATTTTATATGTTTTTAATTATTTAATAGATTTCTTTTTGAACTTATCTTGTTGTCATAATGTTTTAAAAAAAGACTCATAATACATATATTCAAAATTGACACTATTGTTATTTTAAAATATAAAATATTTTATTATATGTTATAAAATATCAAAAAATCTAATCTTCAAACAACTAGTTGAGATAAGTCTATATATTCAAATAAAAACTAGTTAAATGGTCATTTGCTATGTTATGGTAATTATTTTTACTCTCAAACATTAAATTACATAATTAAATGATGAAAGTTAAAACGGTTGAAACAAAATGATAAAGATTAAAAATTATTCAAACATTAATAATTATCATAGAACGATTACCTTTTGACCCATATTCATCCTATATTATAATTAAATCAATTTTACTCATGTTTAATAGAAATTTAATTTATATTAATTTAATAATTTTGATAATTCCAAGAGTTCTCCTCCCTCTCCTGTAAAAGGGCTGGAATTCATATCTATTATTAAATTTCAAAAACATTTTATTTTATCCAATATCATCAAAAAATACTTCCTAGAATAAATTCCTAAATTCAAGAGGCTTTAGTTTAGGGAGAACACCCACTTAATAATTGTTAAGTTTTTAAGAATGGCAATCAACTGCAGAAATTGTACTTTTTTTATGTGTTTCCATCTTATTTACTCTTCAAATTCCTTCAAATCATCTTCAAACATGATCAAATAATAACGATAGTATTATTAATAAAATTTTATTTTGTTATTTTAATATCATCACCAAAATCCAATCCAATTTCATCAAATGAGAAATGATCTATTCATTCGTCTATATGGAGGACTACCACCTCACGAACCGATATAGTTCGTGTTACAATTCCACCAATCATGATTGGTTAAAAAATGAAATTAATTTTTATATATGATATTAAGGAAATATTAATCATTATAGGAGAATAATATATCAATTATGTTTGTGTTTTCTATGCACACAAAATGACAATGTCGTTCATGTTTATGTGTGAATTGTCACCTCCACAAAGCAATGTGAATCGTTTTTGTTAACCACATAAATTGTACGATATATATAAGTATATTAAAACTATTTTTATAAATTTATGAATTTTATTATCATTATTAAAAGAACAAAAATTAATTACCTTATTTCTATAATTATCAACAAAAAATGGAAATATTACTCATGCTTATGTACATCTTACGATCTTCATGATGGTAATGCTATTCATATTGTATATCCATTTGTAATGAATTTATTTAATGGTATAATTTATATATAAAAGGTATTATTTTGTTGACTATTATTATCAAGATAATTTATTAATGAACACATGGACTGTTGAAATCTCACTATGTTCATTTTCAACACAACTACAGAATATCGACAAAACGTCCAATATGAACATAAATAATAATGTAATTGTTTTAACATGGTAATAATTTATATAAAATGAATAATAAGAAAATTCAAAATAAATTTCAGACTAACATATGTTTATTATTAAGGAATATAAAAATGTATGATATGAGTTAGAATCGGGGTAAAGGATTTCATCTCAAAATCGTTTCATTGAGGCACAATCTTATTTTTACACCACCTTCTTTTATAAGGTGTATAATTAACCACTTTTACATTTAATTTCATTCAATGGTTTTAAAAATTAATATATTTATATGAATTGTTTTACTAAATTGGAAGAGGAGTATTTTTTAGATGTATAAAATGAAAATGATGTTTCCACCATTGTGAACAGTATTTAATATTTTCATTCCTTTACAATCCATAAGGTTTTTAAAATAAACATTCATACCATATACACTTTTATGTATTTTTATATAGAAAATGATTTTGATAATTGATTGATTAAATTGATATCTTTAAATGATATCTTGCGATTTCTGAGTGGAAATTATCTTTTTTTCATTTATTCCTTTTTTATGTGTTATGATTATGTTAAGGTTATTGAGAATTTTTTATGTATATAGGTTGTTACATGATAAACAAAGGGTTGGCGAGCCCATGCTATCTCTCCAAAGCATTGGGTAATAAGTCAAATTTAAATAGTATATTTTCTCTTAATATATTTAAGGGATATACCATGATGGATATTTTAATGGTAACCATGATGGGTAAACCAAATGTATCCATGAAATCTAAAATTTAATAATGATATTCATGCAACATGTTAACATTAGGATTTACGATTTCTATAGAGTTTTATTGGAATCTTGTTATCTAATTAGGTAAGCTTATGAGTTTATGTTTTATTGTAGAAAATTAGGTTTTCTTAAAATGTGTTCATAATTTTAAAAAATTCATTGACTAATGGTATACTTCCTTCTTTTATGCCACTTACTATGTTTTTAGTGATCATACAAGGTTTTAAACAAATTTTCACATACTATAAGGATGGGTGACATAAAGGATAATGTCACGATTAATGTTATAAAGATTCTTATCAAGAAAAAAAATGTTTTATTTTAATGAATTTTATTTTTTGACAAATAGATTGTGATTAGATGTGTCTACTTTGTAATATTTGAGTTGTTATGTAATAATTATTGTAAAATTCTATAATATGATAATGCAGAAAAGATCCTCAATGTGAATAAATGTAATTTCATGACTTAATGCAAGATTATGTAATGTTTGTGGCTAGTGACTTATAAGTATATTACTAAAAATATATATTTTTATATTTCACTTTCACTTTCTTAACTATCTATAAACTAACATTTTATTTAAATTTAATATTACTTCATTTAACATTTTTCTTAAAAAATGATTTTTAGTTAGTCAATTTCATGTTATGATGTCTTATAAATGGTTTTAAAATATATATTTTTGTTCCAATCACTCTATACATGGGTGTTTAAAACTAATATTATATCTCACTATATCCTTCACTTTACATGAAGAATAAATTCCCCATTAAAAGTGGTTTAATATGAAAAATTATTTTAAATTTGTTTACTACCACCCGTTCCATAGTGGAAGCTCGGTTTGTACTCCTTGTGAGTAAGTTTCAATGATGTAATTCCATGAAAACTAATTCTATAGTGGTTATATTATTTCATATTATGTATTTAAAAGCCTCTATTTTTTCATATAAGTATATCTAGATATAGAAGTGTTTATCCTTGATGTCTACTTTTAGATTATTTTTCATTAATTCACACTATTTTGATTGAATCCTTTTGGTTTATATATTCCTATTTAATATATGTTGAAATATTTTAAATACTCTTGAAATGACTAGGTACAAGTTTTATGAAATTGTTTAAATTTATTTATATGTAAAATGTGTCTCCTAAAAAGGATTATATTAATTTTGATTTGGAGTATTTTATAATTTTTAACTAAAACTGATTCATGTTATGGTTTTTTATATATAATTTGTTATTGTAGTTGTTTTATGTTATTGTCTATTTTAATTTTTTGTAATTCATGATTTTTTTGACTATTTTTAAAACTATGATATTTAAACTGATTTTTGAATCATTTGATTTAATTTCCCTATAATCATAAAAGAATAGGATTCCTAGATGGCTACGAATTGTTTTAGATTCTAGATACTGAAAATAAATTTTAATATTATTACCTTTTATGTTTTCAGGACAAAAAAATATGAATAATCAATTGTTCAAGTGCACACATTATTTTATTCTCAAATACATAGAGAACTAGGCATTGTTTTCTTTTCCATCTAATAAAAAAGTATCAATTCCCATTATATAGTGACCATGTTAATAAACTCATGACCAATTAATTTTCAATTACTATATATTTAGGTGATATTTCACTAAAATGTTATACTCCATCCAATAAACCTATAAAAATTCGTTTAATTTTACCATGTTTCCCAAAATACAATTATAGGTGCATTATCTCATTCCATGCTTACAATTTTATTTTTTCAAGCACTATATTTGTCAATCTGTTAGTTTTACTTTTCAAAGTATATATCTAGGAAAGCACAACTATAATAATTTTTTAATTACTAGTTTATGTTTTAATGAACTAGAATTAGAAATCTTCTAATTGATGATTGGTTTTTCCATCTTTAGATGTTATCTTGATTTCAATTCATATGGTTCTGAAGAATGACGCGGTATAATATATTTTTTTCACACATCATACTATTTTTTAATTATACATCAATTTTACCTATCATAGTATTTATTAATTAATGTTTTATTCCAAACGGTGTTTATATTTCAATATTAGATGTTTGGTTTGTAATTTTTAGATTTTTTATTTACTTGATTTTTATGCATGGTTGTTAGAATCAACTAATGTTTCACAGTGTTATGGTACATTAGCTCATGGAATTTTAGAGATTAAAATTATACATGTAGTTGAAAATAGAAATTATGAAACCGGGGTTAAAATTTTATGATGAATAATTAATTATGATAAAAATAAATATTTCTTTGAAATTTTCTATTAACGTAATATAAAGGTTAGTTTTCTATCCTTAATAGACTAAATTGTTTATTTACATGCATAATTGTATTATATGGATATTTTTCAACTATACTTGTATTTTTTAAATATTTTTAATTAATATTGCAACATTCACATTTTAATTTTTGAAAAAATTTAATAGTTTTTTCATTTATTACAACTATTTATATTTTATTATTTAAAAATTAAAATTGTTAGCATTGAGTACCAACTAAAAATTATAAAATCTTATCAATTTTAAAATACCTCTAATATCTGATAATAATATTAGTTTTATCATATTTGAAGTTCATTCATGTATTCATTATGGTAATTTTATGTCTCTAATAAAAAAATTATTTATATTTATTTATTAGATTTTTTGTTTCTATGGATTTCTATAATTTTAATCACTCCCTTAATTCTTAACTTTGATTGTATTTGTTTACATTCTTAAATTATATACTACTTTGTATCTAAATCTAATTTATTTTTCAAAAGAATTTAAATCATAATTTTTCTTCAATTGGAAACCATTATTTTTAATAATAGTTTTATATAATTGATTGTATAGTTAATATAACTGTAATATGCATTTCATTATAATTTTTTTGAAAAATTTCCAAAATATTTATTGGCTAATTTGTTTGTATTTTTGCGACTTTCCCTCCTATTATATTTTTTTATCCAAGGTTTGAATTTAAATTCTTCATAGATTCTAGTTTTTTTGAGGAAAAAACATTTACTTATCTCATATATTTTTCTAAAAAGTTTTTATTATTTTTGATGAATTTAAAATTCCTTCTAAACATATCTTTTTACAAAAAATATAATGTAATTATAATATTTTAATTTTTTTGGTTATATTTTTTTCTTCATGTAAAAACATATTTTAATACAATTTGTAAAGATATATATTTTTGGTAAATTGATGTGTTCGATAAATATTACTCCTAAATATACATACAAAAATATAGGGTTATGGTTGTATAAAATGATGTGACACCAGAATGAACTGTATACTGTTTGTAAAGTCCTCATAGATGAATGGTATTCATTATTTAAAATAAATTGTTTAATTATTCCTATGAATATATATTTTATTAACTATATACATTTCTTGCTGTACAGAATTATGGATTTGAATTTTATATGTCTAAAAAATTTACAACATCAGTTAAATTTAATAAACAAAAATGAATTTACTTATATATATATATATACTGTTTGGTGCATCCTTTATAAATCTAATAATTCTTCACCAATGTAGTATTGGTTAATTTTTTATTTATATAGATACACATCAAGATTTTGATGAAGAATTATTTATTAAAATTAGTACTCATAAATGATTTAAATCATAAAACATATGTAACAGCCCGAGATTTTATGAAAAATATTCTTTTTATTTCACTAATGTCTTGTGTTGTACGCTACACCAAAAGGAGCTTGCACAACACGCATCCTTGTCTTGCCTTGCATTACACGCAATCACGACCTTCCTCAATAGCGTGTGTAATACGCAATACCGAGTTTCACTAAACAATGATGTGCTATTAAAATATTATTAAAACTAGCCGTTATGAATAGTAATAACCACTTTTTAAAATTCTGTAAATCTTATTTTTCAAAATGAACTTAATTCTTGGATTCGGAGTATCGAATTTAGCCTAAGGTGAAATTTTGGTACTTTTCGGATAACTTTCATATTCTGATGAATAGTGAAAAATTACTAAATTATAATTAAAAACAACTTTTTTAATCGAAATAATTAATAGTGATAAATTATTAATTTGAGTGGTTTTAAAGTATATTTAGAATATATTTTTACAATTTAATACAATGTTGGTCATTGGTTGTAATTTCACATTTAAACCAGACATAATCAAGTGTCAATCTTTTGATATATATTGTTTCCTAAAAACACGCTATTTATTTTAACAACGGGATTTAATTATAAAATTAATTAATGCAACTTCTATGTTATGAATTTGGTAAAATAGATTTCATTTTTGAATTCGGAATATGAAATATAGCTTAGGATGAAATTTTGGCATTGTTCTGAAAAACATCAATTTTTGATGAATAGTGAAACTACTAAGTGGTAGTTAAAAAAACTGAATTTTTCATAAAACTTAATTTTGCCGCTTCTGTGAATGGAATTTCGAAAATCCAAGAGACACGGTTAATATCAAGGACTAAAATGTGGTTCAATGAGATGAAAATAATTTTTTGGTGAATAGTAACTTTTTACGTTTTTACCGCGGTTAATAGTAAATAGGGTAACTAAGGGTAAATATGATATTACTATTACCCTAACACATGTCCTAATTCTATTGGACAAGTGTAATTCGACCAAAAACAAACTTAGGAATAAAATATTACCATTTAGGCCCACTTGGATTAGATTAGGACATTTATTATTAATTTATTTAAAGAAAGGTTAAAATAGTTAAAATCAAAGTTTAATAAGTAAATCATTTTTAATATGGGGTTATACATAAGATAAATTCTATTGTAAATATTCATTAGAAAGCTAAAAAGATTTCCTACATGATGGTATTTTATTTGTAATTTTTAGACATAAAATAATTTATTTTATTTATGACACAACGATGATGCAGTAATTATCTTATTAATGAAATATTGACATAATTGATGTTATAAACACCAAAATAAATGTAATTTGAGATTTTTTATGAATTCCACTAATTTTCTAGGTTACTAAGATATATTAATGTTGATTTAATCTACTTGGTTTGAACATTTAATTCTGTTATGACTTTCACAAAAATCATATATCAAATAGTGTCAAAATTGACACAAAATAGTTTTTAAATCAAATATTATATTATTAATTGTTATTGTATTCCTAAAAATCTAAGGTTCGGCCAAATTACTTAGATAAGGATATATATATTAATAATAAACAATTTGGGGTTCGTTTGGCATGTTATAGTAAGTGTATTAACCATATAGTGAAAGAAAACAAAAAGACACGGTAAAAGTTAAATTAATTAACTTAGAGTTAAATCTAATTGATAAGGTTAAAATAATACCCTAAACTTGTCTAAATCCTATTGGTTGATAGGATTTCGACCCATCCCCACTTTAGCTTCGAAATAAGACCCTTTGGAACCATTATAAACCGATTTTGACTTTAATATAAAATAATATTTTGAGATATTCCTAAGGTGCCCCTCTCCTCCCTTATAAAAGGACACCTCCTCCCCCTCCTCCTCACACCAAATTGAGCACTCAATCTCGGCCAACCCCTGCCATTTTTCCTTATCCACTTCCCTAGAAACATCCTAGAGGTTCTGGTCTTCCTCAAAGACCGATTTTAGTGCCCTAAGAGGAGGTCTCAAAGAGGCGCTTCAAAGAAGAGGTAATTACCGTTACCAATTCTTTCATCTTTATTTCTTCTTCCACTTCTTCTTCTTAGGTTGTTTCATTATGAAGTAATAAGATCAGTATTACTCATATACTGATATGTTATTATAAGTATGAAACAACCCTATTTCACCATCTATCCATCCTACGGAAAAAGAAATCACCGCGCGTGCGTACGTACGGAATACCATCTCCACGCCGTGGTGTAATCTATTTTCTACCACCACCTTACATGGATGGGTATAATGGTGTAAAGAATAACTATACATAGTTATTACAACATCATATTGATTCTGATATATTGTATAATCCACTCCAATTCAATTCAATATTTATAGAAATGATATCATCGCTCGTGCGTACGTACGGACTACCGTCTCCACGACGCGATGAGATTCATTCTCCATGTTAACCATTTAAGAATGATTATAATGTATATATAAGAAATAATAATGAAATATATGACATTATAAATCTACTGGATTTATGTGTATATATACATATGTATGTCATCTACTTACTTCCATTTCAAGACAATAAGGAAAGAAAAACAGCGTTCATGCGTACGTACGGACTACCGTCTCCATGAACGGTGTTTTTCATTTTATTTATCTATCTGTTATATATATATATATATACTGAATATATATGATATATAAATCATACTTTATATTCTGGAAGTAAGTAAATCATGATATAAGTAATAATGATGTCAAGAACAACAAGTCAAAACACCTACGATAAATGAAACGATTTTACCCAAAACGCTTCTTTAACATGGAATTTACAAAAGAACGGGTAATATAATGTCATAAGTGAACCATATATGATATCATAACAATGAATATGATTCTGTAATAAGTCAATGACATTATTTAAATCATTATACAGGAGGTTCGGACACATACGAAGCAAATTGGACCTAAGGTAAGGGAAATATCACAATCTCATTTTTATCCGAGATTGTTTATTCGTAAGTATTTACTGGGGTGTATTTTATCATCCACATCCATGTTCCTTCAATATGTAATATTGTTTCCATCCACTTAAAATAGTTTAAATCCAATTTTACTCTTCGGTGAGTTTTTAGTAAAGAATATGAAAGGAATCTTTTGTCGCTTTTTCATACGAGGTACCTTTTGACTTTTCCGACAAAAGTACGAAGAATGTTTTTTTTAACTTAAACGGCATGAACGGATTTTTACGGTTTTATAAAGCCTTATTTTCATGAAGCTTCCTCCAAAAGATTTCATGACTATTTTTAATAAAATCTCTTTCTTTTAAAATTGCATGATGTTTTGTGAAAAGAAATTGATTTTGAAGAAGAAAGGATATTTTCCTCAAGAATTCATTTCAAGTGCTTTATCAAAATTATTTTCCATCTAAGATAATAAAGGGTTCTGTTTCTATCGATATTTTTACATTGATTTGACTATGTTGTGATGGAATTATTTTTATGAATTCCTTTATCTTATATGAATGGTTTTATGATGTCATGTTGTTTTAAGAATCCCATTTTTATTACATGGGTTATGAAATGATGTATGATTTATGATTTTGTGGCACACATAAGCATGGTATCATTATGAGACGGGTGGGACCTATATCTCCCTCCAATGCATTGGGTAAAGATTTTATATCTCATGAGATAGACATGGCTGAAATGGTAGGTTATACCGGTTCAGTGAAACAGGACTGAAACGAGGGTTACTCGATTCAGAAAGGGACTTTGTCCACTAAGATAGTCTTGGCAATGAGTCTTGACTAACAAGAAATGATTTTCTATAATTATGTGTGTATGCCACAAAGTTTCATGTTTTAAGTTATGATTATTGGGATTACATTTCACTTCTATGATATATCCCATGTTATGATATTATGAGCTCTTTTGCAGGTTAAGATTTCCAAAAGCTATGTATATGATGTGATTGATTTTTTCTTTTGTTTACCCTTACTGAGCATCTGAGCTCACCCTTTTATGTTTTCTTTTCCCCAGGATATAAAGAAAGGTTTTAGGTAGAAAAAAGGGATGACCTTTATGGGAGATATTGAAGAACTTTCACCACGATTAGAAGATTAGGTTCCGAGTTTCCAAAGACACTAAACTATTACGATCCTTTAGTGTGTGTTTTTGTTATGTACTAAGTATTCCGCAAATGTAATGTAATGTCCATGTACGTCAAGCTTCGGGTCTCTACAGTTGGTATCAGAGGCAAAGGAGGTAGGAATGTATCCGATCCTTGGGAACTCTCACATGTGAGCGTTGGACGAAGCATGGCTCTCCGCCCAAGGGCTTCATGAGGAAATGGCTGCCACTGGGGATGGTGGTGTGTCCCGCCCAGGGGGTGTAGCCGCCCATGGAGTGCCCTGATAGGTATCAATTGTAGTCCACTGGAAGTAATTCTAGACCGCTACAGTTGGTATCAGAGGAAAGGTTTAGTCAACCTTTGGAAACTAGGATGCGAAAACGTTAGTGAGATTCCTAGAGATATTTCTAAGGTATGTCTAGGGATGTCCCTAAGGATAAGTATACGTATATGATATATTCCTAGAACTATGGTAATGATATTAGATTAAACCTAAGAAGTTAGGTATTGAGGATACTTTCCCTTTACTATATTGTTTTCTCTAGCATGATTTTTGATTCTCACAAAATTATTTTTGTATTTTAGTTAATGGAGGGAACCAAAAGGAATTCAGTTAACATTGAATCCAATGGACAAATTGGTGACTATGAGAAAAAAATTGTGTAATGCCTAGAGAGAAAGATGTTGTGATTATGCCGAATCAATCATCGCGATATATGATTAACAAGGTGAAATTTAGTGGTATGCCTAATTCTTCAATGAAGAGGAAGATAGACTATTATGCATGTTCGCATGTTGAGGAGCATAAAGAAAGGAAGATTGAGATTTCTAAAGAAGGGAAGAAGAACCTTGAGGAATACCTCAAATGCAGGGACCGATGTTATCTGTGTGGAGAAAAGGGTCATAGAGTGACAGACTGTTATGGAGTTCAATGTCTTATTTGTGGAGAACATGGGCATTACCCAACTCAATGCCCTGACCTAAAAAGTTACTTCTAAATCAAGGAAGGACTTATTCTAGGATAATCATTGATGTGGATGGACTGAAGTGTTTTGGTATTCAAGAATAATGTTGTTGAGGTACTTTTATGGTGTATTGAAATATTTAAGTATTGGTCTATTGTGGTTTTCAATAATTTTAAGGTACCAATAACTATGAAAAGTGATTCAAATATTTTGGAAAGTAGATGATAAGTGCATAATGAAAGGATAAGAAGATAATGAGATGTTTGATTGTATTCATGAGCTCATGATTGATATAAGGACTAAGTGATATCATGGTTGAGTATATAGAATTTTGAGGATTTTGGTATGTGGAAAGTGTTAACTTTTAACTGCATTCAAGTTTTCACTAAGGTTCAATGGGTATTCAAGAGAGTACAAGATTAAGGCCTTTGAATGTTTGGAATGTGTCCAACAAGATATATCTTATGATATATGGGGACCAACGATGGTATTAAATATCTGGTAATTGTTTTCACTATGTTATGAGAATGGACTGCAGTATTATGGATAGGACTAAAGATTGGAATGGATTATGTTGGACATAAGTTAGTATTGTTTAAGGATAGAAGTTTTTTTGATATTATTTATGGGATGTTATAGTAATATAGTTTTAGAAAAAGGACAACCTGCAGGACGGACGACAACCCATCGCTTCGGACAAGGCTGTGGGAATCGAACTCACAACCGAAGTGCGACTGGCCTTTATCGCCTACCACTGGCCTACAGGAAGTCCCTGTTTAGTAGAAACTAGTTTTATTATATTAAGTAGTATGATATATTAAGTATAAGTCCATTTTAGGAACCATATATGATTAATCTCACTATAGATCGACTTATGCATATAATTTTTGCTAACCTTTTGTTTGAGACAGATGGAATGACCCATCATTCTATCACATGATCTCCTAACACATCGCGAATGACAAATTCAACTTCATTTCTTTAAGAGATGATGTGGAAATTGTTAAAGGCACGGACAATAGTGATATTGTACCAAAATAAAGTAAGTATTTATTCTAATTCAAATTTTCAACTTTAGGGAAATGATCTTGAAAACCAAAAATGTTGTCCTAGTGATCTTATACCTGATGAATCAGATGGTACCTTATATCATCACAAATCTATGGATTTGTGATTACTGGCTTTTCCATAGCCATGTTCTCTACCACTCCCCATCAGAACATGATGGTTAGATTTCTCTTCCATATCCATATTTTTACCTATGTGGAAACCCAGCGATTAGTTTATTTGGGTAATCGTTACATTTCATACTTTAGTTTTTAAAGCCAAGTTTTTGTATTCCTTTTTACGATGTGGGATTCTATTAAAGAATCTTTCGAATAGTAAACCATTTATAACCCCGACGAATTTCGAGGGCGAAATTCATTTTAAGGGGGGTAGAATGTAACAGCCCGAGATTTTATGAAAAATATTCTTTTTATTTCACTAATGTCTTGTGTTGTACGCTACACCAAAAGGAGCTTGCACAACACGCATCCTTGTCTTGCCTTGCATTACACGCAATCGCGACCTTCCTCAATAGCGTGTGTAATACGCAATACCGAGTTTCACTAAACAACGATGTGCTATTAAAATATTATTAAAACTAGCTGTTATGAATAGTAATAACCACTTTTTAAAATTCTGTAAATCTTATTTTTCAAAATGAACTTAATTCATGGATTCGGAGTATCGAATTTAGCCTAAGGTGAAATTTTGGTACTTTTCGGATAACTTTCATATTCTGATGAATAGTGAAAAATTACTAAATTATAATTAAAAACAACTTTTTTAATCGAAATAATTAATAGTGATAAATTATTAATTTGAGTGGTTTTAAAGTATATTTAGAATATATTTTTACAATTTAATACAATGTTGGTCATTGGTTGTAATTTCACATTTAAACCAGACATAATCAAGTGTCAATCTTTTGATATATATTGTTTCCTAAAAACACGCTATTTATTTTAACAACAGGATTTAATTATAAAATTAATTAATGCAACTTCTATGTTATGAATTTGGTAAAATAGATTTCATTTTTGAATTCGGAATATGAAATATAGCTTAGGATGAAATTTTGGCATTGTTCTGAAAAACATCAATTTTTGATGAATAGTGAAACTACTAAGTGGTAGTTAAAAAAACTGAATTTTTCATAAAACATAATTTTGCCGCTTCTGTGAATGGAATTTCGAAAATCCGAGAGACATGGTTAATATCAAGGACTAAAATGTGGTTCAATGAGATGAAAATAATTTTTTGGTGAATAGTAACTTTTTACATTTTTACCGCGGTTAATAGTAAATAGGGTAACTAAGGGTAAATATGATATTACTATTACCCTAACACATGTCCTAATTCTATTGGACAAGTGTAATTAGACCAAAAACAAACTTAGGAATAAAATATGACCATTTAGGCCCACTTGGATTAGATTAGGACATTTATTATTAATTTATTTAAAGAAAGGTTAAAATAGTTAAAATCAAAGTTTAATAAGTAAATCATTTTTAATATGGGGTTATACATAAGATAAATTCGATTGTAAATATTCATTAGAAAGATAAAAAGATTTCCTACATGATGGTATTTTATTTGTAATTTTTAGACATAAAATAATTTATTTTATTTATGACACAACGATGATGCAGTAATTATCTTATTAATGAAATATTGACATAATTGATGTTATAAACACCAAAATAAATGTAATTTGAGATTTTTTATGAATTACACGAATTTTCTAGGTTACTATGATATATTAATGTTGATTTAATCAACTTGGTTCGAACATTTAATTCTGTTATGACTTTCACAAAAATCATATATCAAATAGTGTCAAAATTGACACAAAATAGTTTTTAAATCAAATATTATATTATTAATTGTTATTGTATTCCTAAAAATCTAAGGCTCGGCCAAATGACTTAGATAAGGATATATATATTAATAATAAACAATTTGGGGTTCGTTTGGCATGTTATAGTAAGTGTATTAACCATATAGTGAAAGAAAACAAAAAGACACGGTAAAAGTTAAATTAATTAACTTAGAATTAAATCTAATTGATAAGGTTAAAATAATACCCTAAACTTGTCTAAATCCTGTTTGTTGATAGGATTTCGACCCATCCCCACTTTAGCTTCGAAATAAGACCCTTTGGAACCATTATAAACCGATTTTTACTTTAATATAAAATAATATTTTGAGATATTCCTAAGGTGCCCCTCTCCTCCCTTATAAAAGGACACCTCCTCCCCCTCCTCCTCACACCAAATTGAGCACTCAAGCTCGGCCAACCCCTGCCATTTTCCCTTCTCCACTTCCCTAGAAACATCCTAGAGGTTCTGGTCTTCCTCAAAGACCAATTTTAGTGCCCTAAGAGGAGGTCTCAAAGAGGCGCTTCAAAGAAGAGGTAATTACCGTTACCAATTCTTTCATCTTTATTTCTTCTTCCACTTCTTCTTCTTAGGTTGTTTCATTATGAAGTAATAACATCAGTATTAATCATATACTGATATGTTATTATAAGTATGAAACAACCCTATTTCACCATCTATCCATCCTATGGAAAAAGAAATCACCGCGAGTGCGTACGTACGGAATACCGTCTCCACGCCGTGGTGTAATCTATTTTCCACCACCACCTTACATGGATGGGTATAATGGTGTAAAGAATAACTATAAATAGTTGTTAAAACATCATATTGATTCTGATATATTGTATAATCCACTCCAATTCAATTCAATATTTATAGAAATGATATCATCGCTCGTGCGTACGTACGGACTACCGTCTCCACGACGCGATGTGATTCATTCTCCATGTTAACCATTTAAGAATGATTATAATGTATATATAAGAAATAATAATGAAATATATGACATTATAAAGCTACTGGATTTATTTATATATATACATATGTATGTCATCTACTTACTTCCATTTCAAGACAATAAGGAAAGAAAAACAGCGTTCATGCGTACGTACGGACTACCGTCTCCATGAATGGTGTTTTTCATTTTATTTATCTATCTATTATATATATATATATACTGAATATATATGATATATAAATCATATTTTATATTCTGGAAGTAAGTAAATCATGATATAAGTAATAATGATGTCAAGAACAACAAGTCAAAACACCTACGATAAATGAAACGATTTTACCCAAAACGCTTCTTTAACATGGAATTTACAAAAGAACGGGTAATATAATGTCATAAGTGAACCATATATGATATCATAACAATGAATATGATTCTTTAATAAGTCAATGACATTATTTAAATCATTATACAGGAGGTTCGGACACATACGAAGCAAATTGGACCTAAGGTAAGGGAAATATCACAATCTCATTTTTATCCGAGATTGTTTATTCATAAGTATTTACTGGGGTGTATTTTATCATCCACATCCATGTTCCTTCAATATGTAATATTGTTTCCATCCACTTACAATAGTTTAAATCCAATTTTACTCTTCGGTGAGTTTTTAGTAAAGAATATGAAAGGAATCTTTTGTCGCTTTTTCATACGAGGTACTTTTTGACTTTTCCGACAAAAGTACGAAGAATGTTTTTTTTAACTTAAACGGCATGAACGGATTTTTACGGTTTTATAAATCCTTATTTTCATGAAGCTTACTCCAAAAGATTTCATGACTATTTTTAATAAAATCTCTTTCTTTAAAAATTGCATGATGTTTTGTGAAAAGAAATTGATTTTGAAGAAGAAAGGATATTTTCCTCAAGAATTCATTTCAAGTGTTATATCAAAATTATTTTCCATCTAAGATAATAAAGGTTTCTGTTTCTATCGATATTTTTACATTGATTTGACTATGTTGTGATGGAATTATTTTTATGAATTCCTTTATCTTATATGAATGGTTTTATGATGTCATGTTGTTTTAAGAATCCCATTTTTATTACATGGGTTATGAAATGATGTATGATTTATGATTTTGTGGCACACATAAGAATGGTATCATTATGAGATGGGTGGGACCTATATCTCCCTCCAATGAATTGGGTAAAGATTTTATATCTCATGAGATAGACATGGCTGAAATGGTAGGTTATACCGGTTCAGTGAAACAGGACTGAAACGAGGGTTACTCGATTCAGAAAGGGACTTTGTCCACTAAGATAGTCTTGGCAATGAGTCTTGACTAACAAGAAATGATTTTCTATGATTATGTGTGTATGCCACAAAGTTTCATGTTTTAAGTTATGATTATTGGGATTACATTTCACTTCTATGATATATCCCATGTTATGATATTATGAGCTCTTTTGCAGGTTAAGATTTCCAAAAGCTATGTATATGATGTGATTGATTTTTTCTTTTGTTTACCCTTACTGAGCATCTGAGCTCACCCTTTTATGTTTTCTTTTCCCCAGTATATAAAGAAAGGTTTTAGGTAGAAAAAAGGGATGACCTTTATGGGAGATATTGAAGAACTTTCACCACGATTAGAAGATTACGTTCCGAGTTTTCAAAGACACTAAACTATTACGATCCTTTAGTGAGTGTTTTTGTTATGTACTAAGTATTCCGCAAATGTAATGTAATGTCCATGTACGTCAAGCTTCGGGTCTCTACAACATAGATATCAATGGTGATTATAAGAATGTTTTCTCCATAAAGATGCATAAAAATATGAAGTGATCAGGTAGGTATCATTTGATATATTCAAGTATTTTTCCTTTGGTATGTTTTCATAATTATTCATATTACTATGACTATATAGGTTTATCTAATTAGCATATTTATTTACATCTGTTTGATATATCCATATAACACCATAGATTCTAATGTATTTCATTCACCCCTATATGATTCACACGTAAAAATTATAGTTCATTCATTATCATCCAAAACATGAGAAATTTTTTTACTTTTATACAATATAAAGTATTATATGTAATTTATTTTTCAATACCATTACCTCTTTTGTATGGCCTTATTTTTTGATACTCAGTACTTACTCATATATTTTGAATAATTTCTATGTAATTTGTCTATAATAACATAAATGAATATAAAATGTTTCATCAATTATTAATACTCGTTTATTAAGATAAAAATGATAAAAAATAGTAATATATTAGGATATATATAATGTATATAATATATGTCCATCATCAAAATATAAAAATCCAATAATATCTACACATTAATAAATACTAAAATATAAAAAGACTATAAAATATAATTCATAAAAAATATATATTCTCCTTATTATAATTAAGAAAATTCATAGATGAAAAAAATATTTTTTAGGTTTACAACCATTATGCTAATGGTTAAACTAATGGATACTGTGGAAAAATTTATTTGAACAATGGAAATTAAAAGCATTATGACCATTTCATTATGGCTAATTAATAATACTATCTCAAATATATAGGCTAGCTATTCTATGGCCACATTCTAGCCTATGATTATTCCCAAAACACAGTATATTGTTTAGGTCCATTGAGTCACCAATGAGAGATTATCTGGTATCCATTCCAACTAGATAGTGGAATTCTAGGAGATATTCCAATATGTCTACATGAAACTGAATATCAGTTATAGTCCACACAAATCCAATTGATACCTCATCTATAATTTCATCTACTACAAGCCTAAATTGGTCTTCCAACGTCATTTCATGTCCTTAAGACATGATTTAACCAATGTTTTTGTGATCTACAATATTCATAAATGCCGTTGAATATCATCTATAAGTTCAATAATGTCAGTGATTAAATACCAATAAATTGAAATTGAAAAAAAAAAACATAAATGAAACTAGAGATAAATAATTGATTTTTTATAATTAAAAGCTGAGTTGAGAAGTAAAATATTCATAACTGGGTTTTTAGGATTTCAGTTTTAGCTATTTGTGACTATTTCCTTAATAAAAATTATTTTTCCCCAAAATATATAGAAGCAATAATTCTTTAATTCCTTACATTATTATATATATTTTTATTGTATTTATTGCATAATGTTTTTTAAAATACACCATTACTTATTCCCTTATATGCATACTCTATAAATTTATTCATATTTAGGAAAACCACAATAAAAATTACTACTATATAATTATTTAATAAAAAAATATGAAAATGATATGTATAAAACATATCTAATTATATAAATCATTATAAAGTTAATATAAATATATTTTTTGAAATTAAATAAACATTTTATGTAATTTTCTTGAGTGGTTTTATGACTCTTAGTTGTGTTCAAATCGTTATTTTTATGCATTTGATTTCTATTTTTCACTTAAATATAGATCATTGTGAACATAAAAAAATAAAAAATATTGTCGTTGAAATAAACATAGTCGCATTTTCATTGAAATATTAAGATTATCACATTTTGATATTTTACATCTCATTCAATGACCATTTCATCCACTTAGTTATAATTTATTTCTCCCTAAGAGTTGGAATATGTAACTTATTTTCAACAACTTATTCTGATATCTTATGTCATTTTTAATATTTTTTATTAGTAGTCCCAAAGTTAATTTACCAATGGATATCCATTTTTACCACTAAATATAAACATATATAACTTATTTTAATATTCAATTTGTAGGTTTAATTCATTCATTTATAATTACAAACACTATTACATATATTTTGTGATCGGTCTATGAGTATTCTACAAATTCTACCACTAATTTACGTTTATATTCCACTGTAGATGTTCACTCATATAACGATGATGATGTTGGTGGTATTAGAGGAGGTGATAATGTTGTTACTATTTCAATAGGAGATGATATGTTCTATGATGGTTGTGGTGATAATGATATTGAGGTATAGTTTAGATGTAAATTATGTTCTTGGTTTATACATTGAATTTTATTGTATAATTTGATTTTGTTCAGATGATATTAATATTGAATGTTTATATTAATTAACCTATATATAGTATAAATTTGTGTCATTTATATTGTATTTGTTAGTAATATTTATATTTTATGGTTTATTTTTTATATTTTTGTGAGTTTCAACGTTTCAGTTCAGTTTGAGTTATGCTGGAAGGGTTGGAATTTACCTATAACCTACTAGACATAAATTCTTACCAAGATGAAACTATATAAATGGGCCATCATCAATTTTATCCCTATACATTTTGTATCCCAAAAACCTTGCAACCAATAACAGAATAAAACAAACAACAAGGATACAATATAAATAGATAGAAAATGCAATACAATATATATCACACGAATTCAAACACATAAATCTATACCATGAATAAAATGTATAAAACAACATATTGTACCTAAATTCCTACTTACCACCATCATCAAAGTAGAACTCAACCCTTGCTGCTTAAAAAAATAAAATATTTTTTTAAGAGAACTAAAAAAGAATATAATATATACCATATGAATTCCAATAATCTTAAAAATAAACAACATACTATTTTAAAATCAATACAATTAGTGTAAAACAAAAAAATATTATAATATTATATGTGTAAACCTAAAATAAAATTTACATATGAAATATACCTCAAAATCAGCACACCATAACCATCACGACCCTTGTCGTCTACTATAGAAAAATGATCCCCATTATCACTACCTTATATACTACTAGCATCATTATCGTTATAAGCATCAATATATGCATGAGCATATGAACCTAAATTAGTGGAAGAAGTATAAAAATCCTCATAAACCAAATGAAAATATATGCAATACTTTTTCTATTTCTAGATGATTAAGGTAAACATAATAAGATGAAATTAAATAAAATGTGAAATAAGTTTATATTTAGGGATAAAATATGATATCTATAGGGTAGTAGACAAGTGGAATGATAATATAAATATTAAGAATTATTTTATATTTATAATTATATAGTAAAAAATAAGTTATATATTCCAACTCAAAGAGACAAATACTATATGACTATGTTAAATATAAATTAAGTTAATGACAAGTAAAAGATAAACATGTGATAATCTGAATATGTTAGTCCATATGTAGATAAATGAATGTCAACCACTATATTTGTTCATTTGCATATGGTCCCAATCATCCATTTGTATGTGAAAGAATACAAATCAAATGTATTTAAATATATGTGCGAATTTATTTAACAATTTAAAAACCAATCAACAACAATAGATATATTTTTTAATTTCAAATATTATATGAATATTAGATGAATATAGATTTGTATAATTAGATAATTTTTATACCTATCATCTTTAAATTGTTAAATTAAAGAGGTATACATTATGTATATTTATTTTGGCATTACTAAATCTGAATAAGTAAAATGATTATGTATATAGGGGAATATTTAATGATATAGTTTATAAACTATTATGGTATAAATAATGTATAAAAAATGTGAATAACTTATCTATTCAGGCCTTAAGAATTCCATATATTTGGGAAATACTTAATTTTTTTATTGAGGAAACAATCACAATTACCTAAAACTAAAGTCCTACAAAACTCTATGATGCCTATTGTAAATCTCACCTATGGATTTAATTATCACAAAAAACTCAATTTTGTATCAACTATTTCATTTCTATTTTTTAAAATTTCTGTTTAATGGTTTTGAAGACATTAATTTTTGGAACATAAAGTTGATAATCAAGGGAATTAATGAATCTTGTATAATGCATAAACCTATGTTAAATCATATCTTAAGGACATGAAATGATGTTTGAAGAACAAAAATTTATGTAAATAGAGGAAAGGATGGATAAGGTATACATTGGAGATATAAATATCATAACTACTAGTTCCTTCCATGTTTATAGATTAAAATATCTCTAAGTAGTCCATTGACTACCCAGACTGGAAACCCGGTGGACTTTGATCAGCTACTCGATGGACATCACAATCTTCTAGTGGTTCTATGTAGATCATAGGCATGTTATTTTCTTTAAAATACCTATCTTATGTGGTTCATACATTTTGGTCAAAGATCAATAATTTCATGGTCAAAATGCATATAATTTGGGTTTTGGAAATAATTCTTTTCATCGGTAAGCATTAGTTTATGCATTATAATAAACATTTTAAACCTAAAAATATATTTGTAGCAAAGTTTTCATGTAAATATTGGTAAGAGAATATTTATTTTTTTATGAATTATACATTATTTTATTTTTATATTTTTATATTTTTCAATTTTTAGGTATAATTGGATTTTTATAATATAATGATTAAAATATTTGTTATGATTAATATATAATCCAATGTATTATTTTTTCTTATAATTATTATCTTAATTAATTAATATTAATAAAGGGTGAATCGTTTTATATTCATGTATGTAAATGTAGAAAAAATAAATAGAATATATTCCAAATACATGAGTAAGTATAGGGTTTCCATAGATAAGTCTAAAAAAATAAGTAATGGAATTAAAAAAATACATTGCATAGAATATTGTATAATGTTTCAAAGAAAAAAATATTACAAAAATTTTGGTTGTTAATTAATGAACTATAATGATTTGGTGTGTATCATAGAGGAGCGAATGTAATATGTCTATAAATATGGTGTGCCATGAAAATATCAAATCTGATGTAAACAAATATGCATATTAATTTAACAAAGAATTCAATAAGAATATGAAAAAATATTAAAACATTGAAACGAAAAAACACCTGAATATATCAAATGATACCAAATGATTATTTCCATGTTTTTTTTTCTTTACACATCTTTTTGGATAAAACTAATCTAGAATCTCCTTTGATGTTGATGTTACATGGTTGAATTCATTTGTGACTACAACTTTAAAGAAAACCTTATTCATAAAAATCATGAGATGAATCACTATAAATAACATATTAACCAAAACATGAGAGGTGATAAAATATTTTATTTTTTATGGAAGAAACAAATAGTTCATATATATTAAATTATATTTTTTATAGTTTATTAAATTGAACCGATGTTGTAAAAAATTCGAACATATGAAATTATAATTCATAATGGAGGACTGTGAAGAATGTATAAAGACTATAAATAGTGTATTCCAAGGAAGAACTAATAATTTTATTTTAACTAAATTTTATAGATTATACATGATGTCTTTATAAAATTTATATAATTCAATCTAAAGGCACAAATGTTTATACAACTATGACTATGTATTTGTGTATGTATAATTATAAATAATATTATGAAAAAAAAAATTTCAGAAAAATATATATATCTTTATAAATACTAATAAAATATGCGTTAAAAAATATATATATATTTAATTTTTTTGACATAATATAATTGTAATATTGGTTTTATAAAAATAGAAATTAGAAGTAAATTTAAATTCATAAAAAATTATGTCAAACTATTTTGAAAAATAATATATGTGATGAATAAATATTTTTTCCCTAAAAAAATTAAGCATCTAAGAAGAATATAAAATCAACCTTTGTTTACAAAATATAAAACATTAAGAAATTTTACACGATAAAACAAATAACTAATACTTACTTTGGACATAAGAAATACATATAAAAATAAAAAATAATTTAAAATAATTTTTAAAAAATCACTTTTTGGTGATGATATTAATACAATCAATTATATAAAATTGTAAATTAAATTAATGAGTTATTTTTTATGACAGATTATGTTTTTGATACGTGTCAAAACTAAAATATAATTGACTATGATTTAGTGTAAAATTTAAACAAGTAAACAAATAGAAATAAAGTGACCAATTAAATGAACGAGTTAAAATTAAATGAATATATACAAATTAAAACCATAAAATTTAAATAAAAAATTGTTGATTAGAGACATCAGTGAATCAAAAATAATACATTAATGAAATTAAAAGAAGATAAAGTTAAGATTATTCTTAGTAATTAAATTACATGAGAAATAGATATGATTTTAAAATTTTAAGCTCTTACTCCATGATAACATGATTTATTTATAAAATAATAAAATTTGAATATAAGAAATGAAGAAATAAATAGATTAATATTATTAAAAACTTAAATGTTAATTTTTCACTAATAGATTAAATTATGTAAAAATTAACGTACACATGAAAAAGATCCACCCAAAAAAATGAAGTAGGTATACTAGCTATTTGTTCTATCATAAATAGAAAAATAACCTGAATATTATTTCATAAAAAATGTCAATTTTATCTATACATCCATCAAATAAACATTACTCATGAGAAAATTTTCGTAGAAGTTGTGTAATGTCTGTTTTCAATAATATTAACACATTTAACTATTTTGGTTCCATGAGATAATATCCTATTTCATAGTGAAATAGTAGTTGATTCAAATATTCATCCATTAAAATAATTGGAAATTTAACAATACAAAAATTACAAACCGAGCAAGAAATATAGAGAACGTGAGACCATAGTAAATAAAAATATTATTTTCTAAAAATTATATTTATGGGAAAATAGAGGGATAATTTGGAATTAGTATGATGTGTGGATAATAAAATAAAAAATGATACTTCAAAATTCCCCCGACCAAGATAAATAAACATCAACATAACTATCAAAGTAGAACGAACTAATCATAAAGGAACCTAGAATAGACGAAGGGGGGAGTGGTGAATTAGAGAATCAAAATTTTATTTTAAACATATGGATCTTGTTCTCAAATAGGTAGGAACCTGGTAAACATTTATGAAGAGGAATTTTGGAAAATAAAAAATCACATGCAAATAAATAAAACATCAATTTTACTTGATTCACCACTAAGGGATACATCCAAGGAGCATACTTTGATAGTGTGTCAGTCGTAACAAAAACCGCTAATCTTAATAAGTTGTGGATTAGAAGATTTTATCATAGCCACTATATTCCAAGTGAACATCCTATACATGTTTTTAGGGATAGCACACTACGTCCCTCAGATCACTTCCACTGACTCCCCCTTGCTGATTGCATTGGAATAATCATTATCCAGTTTAACAACTCGACGATCTCTTAAATGGTTTGGCATTAATTCATGCATCCTCAACTATAAATGGATGCTATATTAAAGTCCCATAATCACTCACATATGTAATTTATTTTCATGTACAATGATATATTATGATAATTAATTTCACGAACTAATTTGGAAAATTTTCAGGCTACCGTGGGTGTTTTGTGTAATGCTGCTGTTTCCATGTAACACTGTTGTTTCTGCATACCATCCAACTATTTCCGGGTACCACTACTATTTTAGTATACCATACAACTATTTCCTCATATAACAACTATTTCCTTTTACCTTCCAGCTCCTCTTCGAACAGTCCTTCTCCGTATATAACCTTACAATATGTACTCCTCTACTCCTCAGCGTATCATCCTACTTCGCATACTTCCTTTCCTTAGCACGTCCTATGAGAGATTCCTGCACAATACACTCTCTCTTATACAAACTATTATCCTTACGCTTATGATTCTCTCCGTATACATTCTTCTCTTCAGCATACCACTTCAGACTTCACTAAATTTCTTCTCAAAATATTAATCTCCTATATTGTCACTTTAAAAAAGAGGATTATTTCTCCTTAAATAGGCACATAACTCCACAAATTTGGGAAATATGATTTACCCAAATTTTCAATGTGGGAAAATTTTCACTGTAAACTAAACTTCACATGCGTACTATTAACCTCCATCACATACATCAACTATCTAAACTGGAAACCATTATTGCGTACCGTTAAAATTCCATGTATTGTATGTCTTTTTGTCTACGTACTGTATCTATTCACCACATACTATCACTAAGATCTATTTTCAGATGAATTTAACGTACTGCACACCATTACTGCATATCATCATTGTGAACTGTTTTCTGTTATTCACACTATTCCACATACCACACACATTCACTGTGTATGAAACACATTCACTGCATACCATGTGACTTCACCGCATACCACACACCTTCATTGCATATTGCGTGCCTTTACTTCATACCACACACCATTACTGCATACTGAACGCTTTCTCTGTATACCATTGTCGCAAACCATTAAAAAATTATTATTTCATAGGCCTCAAAATATGGAAAACAATGGGATATTGTGCCCCCTTGAATACTTCATTCAACCTCAAATGTATGACCCTATTCTTTGAAAAAATCATATACATTCATGTGAAGATTTACAACTAACACAAACCAACCTCCATTAATATCAAATAGCATCCCTGGTTCTAAAAAATCATACATTTAAATATTTCCTATTGTAGTTCTTTAAAAACATCCATCTTTAACTAGAAAACAACTATATTTTTCCTATCCAAGAGATCTACTTGGAAATGTAAAAATCACATCTTTGCTAATATATTGCTTGAAAATATTAAATTGAATTACATGAACTTGATAACTCACCTTGAATTGGATTTTGGGGATACTAGAATACTTAAATATAGTTGAGTATGGTTGTTGGATATAAATGAACATTATAGTGAAATTTAACATTTAAATATAGAAATTAAAAAGTTCTTGGGTATTAACTCATTAACATGGTCACTATGTATACTAATTGATGTATAGTTCTCTATATATCTAGGAATAAATTAATGTATGCACCTAAAAAACTAATTCTATTATTGTTATTTCATAAAAATATAAAATGGAAGACTTTTTAATTTTCTTTATAGTATCTGGAATATGAAAAATGCACAACTGTATAAGAATCTAATTATTACATGTTTATGAAAAATGTTAGGTCAAATGATTATAAAATCAATTTACAAAATCATAGTTTTCAAATCAGTCCAAAAAAATTTGGATTGAAAACCAATTTGAATAAACCATAACATAAAAAATTTAAAATAACATATCTCAAGAACATAACAAAGCATCAAATAATGGAAAAAAATTATCAAATACTCCAATGAATAATTCATGTAAAAAATATTAGAAGAAATAATTTCTTTATAAACAAATTGAAACAACAATATTTCAATTTTTTTTGTAAATTTCATTAATATTATGAAAATTACAACATATTTGTAATTAGAATATAGAATCCAAATCAATTAAACGAAAATTTTGAGAATCAGCAAAAAATAATCCACAGTTGAACATCAATGATTAACAATACCATTAATATTTATCATTATAAAAAAAATAGAGGACTAAAAATCAATAATATGAAACATTAAGGAAACCATAAAATGATTCATTGTGTAATTGGACTCACTCAGTAAGAGTATAGATTGAGCTTCGAATATGAAATGGGTGGTAGTAAACCTATTGAATATCATTTTTCCAAGTAACACAATATCTATAAAATGAAAAACCACAGTTTAGATTATATACAATATGTAATGTTATCATTTTATAGAACCATTAAAATAAATAATGAAAATTCATACCCATATAATCTAATAATATATGAATGTGAGTATTCAATATTTCTTATTTACCTTAATTACACCAATCAATTCCCAAAGGTGGTTCAATAATAAAAATGTTCGTAGGGAATATCTTCTTCATGTAATGTGAATAATATACAGAGATCCAAAAATTTTCATAAACCCCATGTATTGAATGTTTATAAGGAAAAAATTAGCAAACCATTTTTAAGACATCATAGAATAGAAAATTACTGCCCAAAAATCATTTTTTAAATATAAAGGAATAGTTAATGAATATTAATTTAAATTTAATTATAGTGATGATATAGGTTGGATATAAAAAATGAACTAGAAAACCAATTTCATAGTAATGCATTTCATTAGTATAAAAATTATATCAAGAATATATGTGCTAATATTGATCATAATATAAATGAAAATATAAATAAAAGAGGAATTTAAGATTAAATTAAAATTACTAATGAGTAGAGGTATTTTGGAAACACATTAATAGACCATTTTTACTGATATATTGATTAAATAGAGGTGATAAATATAAGAAAACTAGATTCACATGAAAATAATTATAGATTGTCATGGATTTTGAATATTATATTATATAATGAGTTATTAAAATCAATATAACTAACAGTATGTATTCATAAACCTTATAGTATCATCATGGATAAAATTTCTCATCAACTAGTTTCGTAAATGGTATTGAGGTTGATGTGATTTTGTTATGGAAATAAATGAGATTCAGCATGGTCAAAAAATGGATGGACAAATATATGGTGCATGATTATAGAGAATACGTATCATTGTACACATATATAAATTATGATTCATGGATATAAAAATATAAAAGAAAGATATTCTACCAAACTTGAGTAGGAACATTTAATTACCTTGTTTTTAAAGTAATATTTTTTCATAATTAACACATTTTTAGTAGAGGATAACATTGATAAGAACTATTTATTAGAGATGTATAGTTGAACGATCACTGAAGATTGGTATTATTTTTTTGATAGAGTAAAAATCATGAAGTAATAACCACAATAATCATCAAAAATTTGTAGGGAATGGATTGCATGGATCCCACTCTTTGATGGTATCAGTTTGGCTGAGGCATCGACTGAAGGATAAACACAAAAACAAGGTGGAGGAGGAGGAAATTAATGCAATATAAACATATTGGGAGGGATCATGTTAGGGATAGAGGAACCAAATGTAGTTACTGGAGGGGATAGGCTGATGTATAAGGGATAATTAGATGATGATTGTTAGAAAGATAAGGGTTATGAGGAGGAGATTGTCGGTGGGAGAGGATTGGCAAAGGAGGTAAAACATTTGAGGACCTATTTCCATGGGAACCTTTATCCCATGTTGTTATCTATTCTAAATCCACAATTTTAAAATAAATATTTCTAACTATTAACCGATACGGTATAGGTATGTGGATATAGGTCATTTTTTAGTATTGTAATACAATATAAATTATAGAATAATCCCATATAGTACCTTTAATCATGTAGTTCTCTACGAGGTTATAAGCCTCAAAATACTATAGTTTTATTCCCCCTTGACTACCAGATCCCTAAGAAAATGTGAGCCACCTAGTGGTATTGGTGGAGGGATATCATATCTTCCTCCACCACCAATATATCCCCATACACATATGATATCTCCACATCACTGGGGACCCCATGTCCTAGCTTGTTATATTCCTCATCACTGTGTTGCCTCTACCTAGGTAGTCCATCCGTGATCTACCTATGTGGTTCATCATTCCTTGTTGAGAAGTATCTCATAATGTGACCTCACCCAACACATGAAAATCACTTCCCCACTCTATTCTACTATGCCCATCTATGCTTCCCCTGACCACATGGCTGAGTCTAATAATGAGATGGTCTCCTTCCTCAAGATCATGGTGCCTATCTTTTGATAGCTGATTCAGAAGACTCAAAAAATTAACACCAATTTATAGCTCCAACTATCTATAATCCCTCTAACATAATTATATCTATCAATATTTCCCACATTACCACCCAGGTATATGTTTGGATGCATAGTGGCACCACACTACCCTTAGTCACTATGCAGAGTCCCTGCTTAAACATTTGTGCTCTGAAGTAGTCATCTTACATCATGTCAAGGGAGATCCATGTAAGGTATTTGAACCTTGTTTCATATACATCCACCATCATCTATCCCTACTGAAGCTAAAAAAAATCATGTATCAAAACAGATAACAAATAAGATGGGATGTATACCTCACGGAACAACTGCTAGAAGTCGATCCGTGAGATTTTTCACTCATTGTGAATCTATGTAACAATGATCCACAAGCTCCCAACTGCTTTGAGGAAAATGATATATACCAGTACAACCTCATCATCTATCCTAGTTTGAATGAGTCTAATGGATAATAAATTGACTATATCAAATCTTCTCCCACTTGGGGATCTCTTTTACTATGTAACCACATGGGCCTCTAGTGCTTGAAATCATGAATCAAGCTAATATAGTGTGAATCCTCAACCATATTAGCTAGAACAATTTATTTCATGATAGGTGGATGTGATAATTCCTACCAACCAAGAAGAATAAACTCATCGGATAGATCATGAACTGAGGCCTCATTGCTCATAATATTTTCATCATGATCTGGAACTCGTATCCTGGTTAGTCATTGTCATAGAGACATCCTGAGATTTAACAAGACATATAAAAGTTATACGAACATATATATATATATATATAACCAAGAGTAAATAAATAAGTACATTCAAAGACTCAATCATATATGATGCATGTACCACTAATACCTATAACTATTACCTTAGTATCCTGAGTTGACAAGTAGGTAATCATGGTTATGGTGAATGAATACATCATCTGGACACATCATCATTGGATTCTCTAACATGATTAATGAACTCAAGATACATTGAAACTATTTTACTAATCCCAAAAAATTACCCATAAAAGGAATACTCTTGGAAATGTCCAATGGAATGAAATACTTAGATTCCAATCTATCATGACCTGACACAAGTCATCGTATAAGCCCTATCTACCGAAATTCCTCCTCCATAGGCAAGGGTGTTGTGATAAGTGCCAAAATGGATATCTTAAATGGGAAGAATTTTCCTAAGTATCTATATTCATTAACCCGACAATATGATTTCCAATTCAATGAGGAAAAAATACTAAAAATAATCAATCTCTAGAAATTAAAGCAGGAATGAAAAAACCGCAAGGGTGTGCCAGAGTAAGACAGTAAAATCTAGAATGAAAATGGAAAAAATATATGCCCACATAGAAATATGTCTAAGCCAAAAAAATTAGAAATTAAAACTATCAAGTTATCTAATCTTTGATCTCTAAGATAAAACCACTGTATGCTGTCCACATCAACCAGTATACCAAAGCTCCTATGAATTCACTACTAACATGTCTACCATCGTTATAAAAATACAAGTGGGAAAATCTCATAAAGAGGTGAGTATATACATACCCATAAGTATGCCTCAAAATGTCAAAGGATATTTATAAGATATAAAAAATTAATATAATGATAGTAGATAGTACACAAGATGCAAGATATAGTAAAAGTTAACAGCTCAACCCAAACTAAGAGAGAGTAACCTCATCCAAACACAAGAGGAACAAAACGGTATGTATATGAACAACACATCAAGTCATTTCCACCTATATAGGGAGTGTAGAATCATCCATCCAGGTGATTCTAAACACTAAAATCATGTGTCATGCCCTGCATGTCTTCAAAACCCATGGAAGAAGAGTAATAAAATCTAATGCTATGGATACAAGAGAATATATATATATATATATATATATATATATATATATATTCATCTTCTCAGTAAAGGAATCCCAAATGATAGAGTAATGGTATGTCCATATAAAACCATAGCCTAAGAATAAAGAGTCACCGAAAGTCATGAAATTCTATTAATGATGCCCAACATCCCATGTGTTTTCCAAGAAGTAACCATGACAGTAAACTCACGCCTCAGTAATGTTCCACATAAGAAATGGGGGAAAATTATTATTAAATATCCCATGAAAATTATAACTGATAGGTTTTACTCTATATGTATTTATATAGTACCCATACCAATGATGATGGGGGTTTAACTCTAGTGTCATGAGTACCCATGCACTATCCGATAAGGGGTTCCACACAGTAGGAAGACGACCCACTCCCACATTGATCTGTGGTTCCACTCTGGTCATCAAGGACTCAGTCCCAATATAATTTAGAGGTTACACTTGTGTGGTAGCTATAGAGGACACATTCATATACTGATGGGAGATTCCAATATATTAGAACACATTAGTGATATCACCTGATCACTATCACCATCGGGCATTGCCTCAATAAGAACCATACGTAGAACATTAAACATAGTATCTCAAAATTCAAAACCATAGGAGCTATCACATTATACAATGAAAAAAATACTTTGTATTAGATCCTCTAGGGATGAAATACAAGTTCAATTGAATGAAATAGATAACTTTGATGTTGACTAAAATGGAACCGAGGTGAAAACTCTGTGTGAGGAGACCCTAATGATATGTGGTCCCACTCCATGGCTTGACCAACTTTCTGTACAACACACTACTCTCAATCAATGTTGGAGTAGACATTATATAGGTGCACTACATGGTGTTTCCAAGCTATCTGGGACTAGGAAATTTCCTTATATCCATATTCATGTAATCATGTTGTGTCCATGTAATTTTTTACATAGTGTGCTACTCTACAGAGGGTGCCACCCATGTACTTTGTCCATGTCTGTGTACTCACAGCATGGTGGGTGCTTGGACTTGTTCTTCATCACATGGATCTTATATACAAAGAATTTTTTATACTGGTTGTTTGTTAATGACATAGTGTTTTATCCTTATAAAACCCCCAAACCATATTCTCCAAAACAAAGGGGATATATGTCATGTGTTCATCTTAATACATGGGGTGTACTGATATTTTCATAGAAATCATGATCTATGATCCATACCTTCAATCAGTATATTCTTTCATAGATTACATCTTTATTTCACTATAAATTAGTTGATCTTTTCATGTATCATGGTTTCTTCTCGTCCTTCACCTAAAATCCCATTCTGTTGTTTGTTGGGGTATGTCACACAAACTTCTCCCCTCACATCCTTCCTCCTTCAATGATTCCACCACCATTCATTGAAAAAATCATCTAAAACCCATAAACATCCTACATTTATACAAGTATCATTTATCCATTCATTATTCTCAAAATCATTGTGATTCTAAGGGTCTAATCGGGCTCAATACCACTTTAAAATGTCGAACCAGGAATGTGGGGCTTAAATAGTGATGGATATGAATAGAGGGGGAAAATCAAAAAAAAAAATATTTAAATGATCCCCACCAAATTTTCTTATCCAAAGACAAGGAATTGTTGTGATGGGTTAGGAATAAATAAATAATCAATTGATATTTCAATACACATGTGCTTTCCCAACCGGCAATTAGCATAGATCAAAGAAAAAAAATTTATTTTTCCTATAAATTTAATCAAAATGGGAATAATACACAAAATGACATGTCCTACCAAGATATTGGATAATTTTTCATTAATGAATGTTCTCAATAATGTTTAATGAATGTTATTTCTTCTTCCACATCTTGATCTACTCTAATCTAGAGTTAAGTCATTGTCAGATTTGATTTTCCCATAGATGGTGGAAGGAGAGATTCATTGGAGACTCAAGGATTACAATTCTAACCCTGGTTAATCCACCCTGATGATTTATATGTAGTAAAATAGTTTAGGATAAATGAATTAATAGGCTAATTAATTTAATAAACTAATTAATCTACTAAACATAGCTGAAACATGAGATAAGTCTAAACTCCCCATGTGGACCTATTTTATATCATTCTTAGGGTAAGTACCATGTTTCAGACTCAACCTTCTCTCAAATTTCATATATGAGTGTCCATTTAAGAGATTCCCAATTTTCCTTAAGGAGCCATAAGTTTATATCATTAAAATATATTCTATATTTTTATAAAATTAATCCAAGGAACATAGGACCTTAAAATCACATGTTGTTTCAGTTCCAATCTATGGATATATATATATAAATATTTTAGTGTATTACAAGATATAAATAAGTCTCTACAAATGGGATATCCATGGTAGCTGAAGTTTTTTGAATTTTTGTTAATAGAATGTATTTGTGGGGTTTTTAAGAAAATTACTATTGAAAAATATGTAAAATAATCCTATGATTGGTAACTCAACTATATTTGAAATAACGGCCTATTAGTAGGTTTTGGTACAAATATATTTGTTTGTATTCCTATTATAAATGTTTTAGACTAATCTACAAAAAATGAGTGTAACTTGAAACCCCACATTACTTTTCACAACTATTATAATTTTATGTTTCTTTATTTTATGTTTGTGAATATTTCCAATGAATCTTCAAGTTCGATTTTCAAAGTTGTTTCAATCCGATCTTGAGCCCATGCGGATGTAAGGATTCCTTAAATGGTTTCTCTGATACCACACTGTTGAATTTCTAGTTAGAGGTGTGGTTTCAATATGTTTTGTTGACTAGGCTGACGATTTAAATCATATTTGATAGAGATGAGTTTAAAATAGTGAAGTTTTATTATTACTATTTTTTAATGAAATGGTAAATGGTCCCTTTTCTTTAAGTTGTTTGGCCAATTAATTTATTTATGACGTTCATTTTGTGATTTGATAAATTCCCAAAAGATTTTTTTTCTAAAATGGTGAGGTTGAGGGAATGTTTGAATGATCGTGTATCCGAGAACTCTGATATTGAGTTCAATGTTGAAGAAAGATCTTCATTTAGTTCCACATCCTTTTCTATTAAGTGTTGATTTGATATGGGTTGGTCATGCTGGATTGATGAGATTAATTTTTAGTTTCGACAAATAATTAGTAATGAGTTCTATCTGATAACAACTTAGTTTGTTGAAGCATAGGTAGTTTCTGGAGGTTGAATTATCATAAGTTAGTGAATAATTTGGTGGTTACACATTTACATAAATAATAATAATAATAATTTAAGTTGTGAACATTAATAATTATATTGTACGAATTTTATTTCCTACATTCTGACTAAGTTGGTGGAGGTATTCTACTGAAGTTACTAGGGTAATAGAAAAACCAAAAAAAAGTTATCTCTATTGAAGGTCGCCAAAGGAGGAATGGTTTTGTTTAAGAGATTTAGGGATAATAATATGGATGAAAATAATGAAATCTAGGGAGAAGTATAGTCATTTAGATAAGAGTAACTGGACATCAAGATTAAAACATTTTCACTACACCGAAATAGAGTGACATATAGTGGAGCTGACAGATCTTTTAGTGAGCATGGAGATGATATATTTCTATTAACATAGATTAATATCAAAGATCAATCACACTTTTCTGAATATATTAGTTATTTGTTTTTGAGTCCATACCTTGCTGTTTTTTATGGGGAGTTCATTCCAATAATTTATTTCATTATTTCAAACTACTATTTTCTGTAGATTCACAATTTTATGATAACAGAATGATGTTTGATAATTAATTTTCTATGAATTCATTCTATTTTATATTAAATTGTTTTTCAAGAACATATCTGATCAGAATGAATTTTTCATTGGTTATGGAATTTTATCTCATTCTGGTTTTGGGGCATTGTTATATTCTTATTGTTGAATCTTCTTAATTATCAATTAACAATTTTCATCCAATCGACTCAACTTTGTAAATATTATTATTAATCATTGAATACACTGAATGGTAATTAATTAAAGAAGGATAAAACAATTATATTAGTGAAAAAACATGAATTATCAAACTTAATATGACACAAAATTTAGAGATTTTATGATGTGTGTTAACAGAATTTATGGAATGAATTATTTAGAAGAAACGATGAATGGATGAACTAGTCAAGTTACTTGGTAAGGCCACTAATTCATTTCTGAATTCTCTCTACTTTCAATCTATTTGTTGTTTCTATATGTTTTCATGTTTTCTTATTTTTTAATAATTATGATATATTCATTTCCTGTCATAGAAATGCCCATAAACATTTACATTACTAATAATAATAATAATGTGATAAGGAAGATATAAGGACTCGACCTTAAAATATTACATAATATTGAATTAAAAAAACATTATACATTTATGATATTTTTAGGTTTATAAGTTTATAGAATTAGAACATAACTATTACATCTCAAAATATTACAAAGTAGACACTTCTACTCAGTTTTCATTATTTTCATAAAATAAAGACTCTTGAAAAAAAGAGTCATGTCTAGTTCCATGTCTATGATAACATGAAATTTTCCTTGATCACATCCTTGACCATATTCCACATTATGTCCCGTGGAAAACATTTAAAAAACATTGGATGAGCATAAAAAGCTCATTAAGGGATACACAATGAAGGACACCTATTTGTTTTTCAAAACAACAAGTAAAACATGAATATTGTTACATAAGTAATACTTTTCACCTTTATGAAGAAGTTAATACTCTACACTGAATAAAAGATCACCACATAAACTTTAGTAACCAATATATTACAATAAAACCAATATAAATAACCCATAACATATAAAGGTATCTTGGGACATAAACATACTTAAATGGAATAACCAAATGGTCGACTTACACACATATCACTAAATGGAATAGCCATATGACCAACTTCTATACCCAATGAATTGGAGGTTATAATGTAACCAATCATCCTGGTCTATCACAGAACAACCCATCATTTGGTTTATCACGTAACCACCTGTCAAATGTCCAAGTGTCATTATGAAATCATAAAACATACAAAATATATAAAAAAAGAAAACATTTCCACATTTAAATCACAATATATCACGTAAATATATTGGCATAACAAATAAATTATCAAATTAATTTTCAATACCAAAATACGTAAAATATTATATGGTATTTGTTTTCCTTTTCAAAAACATTACAACTTGTTAGGGAAGCCAAAGATCAAATAATACTCACGACGGCGAAAAAGGTCATTGTCACCACTTAGGTTAAAAAAACATTCCTTTTTTCATTTAGTAAAATTCTTTGTAGAGAAAAGATTAATTTTGAATAAAATTAAATGTCAATGTGTTTTATACACCGTATAAAATAATGTTGTGTATAAAACAAAATATGCCTCAATGAGACGAGATTCTAACAGAGTCCTTTACCACGTGTCGAACATGACTCGATCATTCTTTAATATCCTAAATAATAAACTAAAGTTAATTTTTACCTGCTTAAGAACCCTTTTCAAGTTTATTTTTCCTTATATTTCACTTATTAACATGTTATAAACATTATGTAATCATTTAAGTTAATAACGTTCGTTTGGTCGATATTTGGTAATTGAGTCAAAAATGAACACCATATATTTACAAGTTATCAATGTGGTCAATATTCCATTATATCTAGAATGATATTCATTATTTAGATATCATATATATCATATATATCATATATATCCAGTATAAAAAAGTATTTATAATAGTACATAACATTTAGAGGTAATAAATGAAATGCACTTTTCATGGAGACGGTAAGTCGTACGTATACATGAACACTACTTTCATTTCTATTTCATATTTAATCGAATGAAAACATAATAATACATGGGTATATTATAATTCCAATATCATAATAAATAATATCAACAACTCCATCCTTTATACATACCACATATGGTATGAATGATTCATATCACATTGAGGGGGTTGTAGTCCGCTCTTCCTAAAATGAAATTTTCACGTTTACCCATAATGGAAACCATAAAGGTATGCTATACAAGAAAAATACAGAAGCATAAAGAAAACATAAATATAATACATATCATATATAAATATGTTTTCATCTTAATGGCCACCATGATAGGCGGTATGAGATAATCGAAAAATCATCATTTCGTCAGGCGTTAGTTTTCCATCCACAGAAACAGTATGTTCTTCACCCATTAGATAGAGGTGTGTGTAAGTGTAGTTCAAATATTTATCATAAAAACATCCTAGTATATTAAGGATAATTATTTTGTAATAAAATAAAGGAATAAAAAGTGTTTAGTGGTTGGAGAAGTATAATAAAATATAATAAGTTAAGAGAAATCATTACCTTAATTTTGGTTAACTCCCTTTGGTTTGAACCAAGATAGTTTTTTGAGGTGCCTTCTTCCTAAGGTAAGGCTTCTAGGTGGAAGAGAGGGACGTTGGGAGAATAAATGGTATGAGGTTGGTCAAGCGGAAAGGCTTGAGATGTGTGAGGTATTTGTTAAAAATGATCACCTTTTATAAGGGGGAGGGGGGGCTCTTTAGGAAAGTGTGAAAATATTATTTTACTATATAATGATATTCGGTTTCTAAAGGTCCAAAATTTTTTATAGTCAAAGATAAGATTACTCATGGTCAAAATAAAATCATCCAATAAGAAATGGATATATTTTGGATGTTATTTTAATATTCATAATATTATTTATTTAAATGATTTATTAATGAGGTAAACACTGCATCATTATTGTGTCATAAATAATTTAATTTATTCGATGTATAAAAATTATAAAAAAATATCCTGATGTAGGAAATATTTTTATATTTTCAATTAATATTTATAGTCTAAATGTTAACTTATATAACACCATATAAAAATTAATTTACGAAGAGATATTTGTTTATGTAATTTTTTCCTTTACTTTAAGTTAATTAAAATAAAGTGTCATTATCAATTATAAGTGGCTAAATCGGATCCGTAAATCGACCCAAGGATTCCCATGATTTCCCATTACTCATCCAATAAGGTTAGGACAATTTTTAAGGTAATTTTTAATTATTATAATATTCTTTTTACCATGAATTACCCTATTTACCTTTAACTACGGTGAATGAAAGTCAAAAATTACTATTAACCAAAAATTATTTTCATCTTATTGAACCACATTTTACTTACTAATAACAACCATGTATGTTGGATTTTTGAAATTTAATTCATAGAAGTGGTAAAATTTCATTTAAAAGAAAAAGTCAATTTTTTTATTTACTACTATGTGGTTTCACTATTCATCAAAAATTGATGTTTTTCAGAAAAATACCAAAAATTCAGCCAAAGTTATATTTGATATTCCAAATTCAAAAATGATGTTTATTTTACCAAATTCTAAACATATATGTTGCATTAATTAATTTAAAATTATTTCCCGTTGATAAAACAAATAGCGTGTTTTTAAGAAACAATAACTATCAAAATATTTACACTTGTTTATCTTCAAATTCCAAGTGAAATTATTTACAATGACCAAAATTGGATTAAATAGTAAATATATATTATAATTACACTTTAAAAACAATTAAAAATATAAACTAACCATATAAATAAATTAGATTAAAACACTGTTTTGAATTTAAATACAATATTTTTCACTATTCATTAAAAAATGAACTTTATCGAAACAATTCTGAAAATTTACACAAAGTAAATTTTGATGTCCCAATTCTAAAGAAGGATTTTATTTGGTCAAATAGAATGTATAAGTGACCAAAACTATATTTAAATATGGTTCTCCCTTAAAAGGAGGTAAATCAACCTTTTATTGTAAATTATACTTAAAATTAGATCCATTCCAATTTTAAGCCTCTAAAGATAATTGGATAAAAGTAAATATATTTAAAAAAAATGTATAATAATATTTTTGTTATATTTGTTCATTACCTCTAATACAACTATTAGGAGTTAACTATCATTTCAAATAATAATATTTTATTATTAGCATGCAACGTAAGATTTCAAAGAAACTTGTTGTTGCGTATCAGGTACGCTATCAAACATAGTAACCCTTTTAATGTAAAATTAATATTTAATTCACAAATATTAATATATATGAAAATCTATTTTTCTTAATTTACCTAGAATGTTACATCTTTCCCCCTTTTGTAAATTGCATACTCCCAATTTTTATTCACTTATCAAAATAAGTAGGGGTATTTATCCTTCATAGAATTTTCAGATTCCCACGATGACTCTAAAATCATATGGGTTTTCCACAAAACCTTTACCTTGAGAATTACCATATTCCACAAACCTTTCTCTCTACAGTCAGTAATTTGGACTGGTTGTTCTTTACAAGAGAGATTCTCTTCCAACTAAACTACCTCTGGACTCAAAACATGAGATGGATCTGGTATATGCTTCTCAACATCGAAATATAAAAAACAGTATGTACCTAGGATAAATGTGGAGGTAAAGACACTTTGTACACAACTGATCCAACTTTCTCGAGGATTTCATAAGGTCCAATGAACCTCTGATTCAACTTTCCCTTCTTACCAAAATGAATCACACTTTTCCATAGAGAAACATTGAAAAAGACATGATCACCGATGTCATTATAAATATCAATCCTCTGGTTATCCGCATAAGTTTTCAGTCTGCCCTAAGATATTATCTTGTGATTCTGAATAAACTTCTCCTTTTCTAACATCTCTTCTACCAATTCTGGCCCCATCAACTTCTTTTTACCTACTTCATCCCAAAAAGTAGATGTTCAAAAAAGCATTCCATATAATTCCTCAAATGGATCCATCTGTATACTAAAATGAAAATTGTTATTATAAGAAAATTCAACCAAAGAAATATGTTGGTCCCAACTTCCCTATCAACCCAGTGAACAAGCACGTAGCATATCCTCCAAGATCTGAATTTTTTGTTCTGACTACCCATCTGATTGAGGATGAAAAGCTGTACTAAAATTTAATTCAGTACCAAACGACTTCTGAAGGCCTTTCCAAAAGTTAGAACTAAACCTAGGATCACGATCAGATACAATGGAGAGTGGAAATCCATTCAACCTGACTATCTATTTAACATACAACCATGCAAGTTGACTTAGAGGCAAAGTATCTTGAATAGGATGGAAATGAGTAGATTTAGTCAATCGATCAGCTATAACCCAGATTGCATTATTATCTCGAGATTTCTTCGTTAATCTAACAAAAAAGTCAATGGATATATTATTCCATTTCCACTCTAGCACCGGTAAATATTGAAGCATCCCATTCAGTAACTGTCGCTCTGCTTTAACCAGCTAACAAGTCAAACACTTCACAGAAAAAGCAGCAATATCTATTTTCATTTAGTCCCACTAATAATACTCCCTAAGATATCTATACATCATAGTACTACTTGGATTAACTAAAAACGGAGAACTACGGGCTTCACCTAATAGCTCATTTTTCAACTTTGAGTCACAAGGCACACATAATCTCTTCCCAAACCTCAAAACACAATCATTTTCATCTTTAAAATCAGACAACTTACCCTTTTGAAACAACTCAACATTTTTTTGAAACTCACTGTCTTCTTTCTCTGCTCTCATTATTCTGTCTGATAGAGATGATTTCACTAACACCTGAAACAAAACATAATAATTTACTGCACAAAAAACTTCTATGCCAAAGTTCATCAAATGAAAAACCAAAGGATCTCATTCCAAACATTTCACGGTTAATGAGACATTACTTTTTCGACTCAAAGCATCAGCCACTTTATTTGCTTTTCCTGGATGGTAATAGATCGTGAAATCATAATCCTTGATAAATACCAACCATCTCCTCTATCTTAGGTTAAATTATTTCTCAGTGAATAAATACTTTAAAATTTTTTGGTCAGTATATATTTCACATTTTACTCAATTCAAATGAATCCTCCAAATTTTTAAAGAAAAAACAACATCAGCAAATTCCAAATCATGTGTTGGGTAATTTAATTCATGTGGTTTCAACTAACGTGACACATAAAATATTTCTTGATCATTCTGCATAAGGACACATCCAAGGCCTTTCAATGAAGCATCACTATAAATAAAAAACACACCATTTCTTGAAGGAAGTTCCAAAAATAGAGCATTCACCAATCTTCTTTTCAATTCCTAAAAACAATCATCACATTCTTTTGTCCAAATGAACTTAACACCTTTTCAAGTTAAATTAGTCATTGGACTAGGTAACCGTGCAAAACGTTCAACAAACCTCTGGAAATAACCTGCCAAACCAGGAAAACATTGGATCTCAATTATATTTTTAGGTCTTGTCCATTCTTCAACAACTTTTGTTTTAGCAGGATCATCAGTTATGCCATTTTTTGAAATAATGTGACTAAATAAGGAAATTTGTTATAACAAAAACTCACACATACTAAATTTACCATAAAGTTTCTTTTCTTTTAATGTTTGAAAGATGACCCTTAAATTACTTTCACACTCCTCTCTACTTTTATAATAAATCAAAATATCATCAATGAACACAACCACAAACTTATCCAAGAACTCACAAAAAATTATATTCATAAGATCCTTGAATAGAACAGGTGCATTGGTTAACCCAAAAGGCATAACTAAAAATTCATAATGGCCATATCTATTACAAAATGCGGTTTTCAGAATGTCTGCTTCCATTACATTCAACTGATGGTACCCCAATTTCAATTCAATCTTAAAAAAATACTGATCTCGCTAGAGCTGATCAAACAAATCATCGATATGAGGAAAAGGATACTTGTTCTTAACAGTGATGTTATTCAATTCTCTATAATCAATGGAAATTATCATTGAACCATATTTCTTTTTAACAAACAAGACAGGGTCACCCCATGGTGATGTGATAGTTTAAATGAAACCAATATCTAATAACTCTTTCAATTGCTTCTTTAATTCTAAAAGTTTAATTTGAGCCATTCGATAAGGGGTTTTGAAATTGGCTTAGCAATAGGAAATAAGCCAACATTAAATTGAACTTCTCGATCAGGTATAATACAAGGAAAATCATTAGGAAAAACATCAACATACTCATTTACCACTGACACATCATTAATATGAACAGCTCCTTTATTTTCAATAATTTGATCAAGGTATCATTCATTTCCATCTTTTACTAGTTTCTCAGCTTCCTGATATGTTATCAAAAGCAAGGGGTAATTCTTGTACACAAACTGTAAATCTTTTTGAAATGAAATATCTCTAGCTCTGCAGCCAATCTCAGCATGATTAACAGAAAGCCAATACATGCCCAAAATGACATCAAACTCTATTAAGTGCAAAAAATAAGGTTTGAAGGTATATTCTTCCCACAAACAAGGACATGAAGGTTCTAATGTTTTCTTTTTGTCTCAAGATTTATTCTAGACATTTTTACCATAATTTCCATATAAATATATTGAGATATAATTTCCAATTTATTAGAAAACATCTAAGAAATGAATGAGTTTATAGACCCTGAATCAAACAACACATTGGCATAATCTGAAGAAACAAAAATTGTACCTGATACTACATCGTTTGATGGCCCAACATCTGCTGAAGTAGTTTCAAAGGATTTAACCACCCGTTTACTCTTATAGTATAGTTACTTTCCCTTAGTTGAGTTCTTTGATGGATACTCATTTTCATAATGACCCATTTCATTACACTTAAAACGTCTTACTGATGGCTTTTCATTGCCTGCTTGATCATATTATATATAGTTACGAGCAATATGACCAGACTTAACACACCGGAAGCACATTCCAGACTTTGATAAACATTCTCCAGGATGCTTTTTACCACACTTCTCAGAAGTTGGATATTTAATTTTCTTACCTACATGCTTCTTTTTTGAATTCATTACCTTTTCATGCCAACTATACCACTTATTATTTTGTTTTTCAAGAAACACCTGATCATTGACAAACTCCATTTCCACCTTCTCTGCACATCGAACAAGTTTTTCAAAACATTTTAACACACGAGAGGCTAATGAACTTTGATATCATGGATTCAGTCCTGAGTAAAATCGATTTACGTTACTATCTAGATCTCGTATGATATTTGGTGCATACCTTGCCAATCGAGTGAAATTTGCTTCATAAACAGCCACTGAGTCATCCTCCTAACTCAATTCCAGGAATTTTTTTTCCATCCTAAGACGAACCACCATAGGAAAATATATCTCACAAAACATACCTTTGAATTCATCCCAATTAAGATCATAAATCTCCTCACTATCGCTGATATTTTTCACCATTGACCACCACTGATCAGTTTAACCTTCAAAACAGTAAATAGGAAGACTTACCTATTTATGTTCTGAACACCCAATAACATCAAAAATCTTATCTAGTGATTTAGTCCACCCTTCACTTAGCACAGGGTCAGATGATCCTCTGAATGATGGGGGATGTTGCCTCATGAAATGCTCCACTACTGACATGTACCTCTATGGTTTCTCTGGCTGATCTCATTCATAGATACCACCACTATTTATATCCTGAGTCAACTATTCCATCACTGCAACAAACTGTTTAGTTCTGATTCCAACCATATTAGGTTGCTGATTTGGAAGGTTGTCTTCCTCCTGATGTCGTCCCAATATAGCTTCCATGTTTCCTCTATGGAAAACCATTCTGAAGACATAAATATCTTAGGAAAAGCAACATTGTAATATTTAAATGCTATATCATTTCAGTGTTACCATAAATTAATTTATAGAAATTTATTTTACAATACCCTAAATCTTAAAGATTCTGAAACCGACCTCTGATACCAACTATAATGACCATTACTTAAAACATTACATAATATTGAATTAAATGAATAATTCACATTGAGTATTTTCTAGGTTCGGGGTTTTAGAGAATTAAGACATAACTATTACATCTCAAAAGATTACAAAGTAGACACTTCTACTTAGTTTCCATTGTTTTCATAAAATAAAAACTCTTGAAAAAAATATTCATGTATACTTCCATGTTTACGACAACATGAAATTTTATTTGATCACATCCTTGACCCTATTCTACATTATGTATTGTGAAAAATATTTCAAAAACTAGGGATGAGCATAAAAATCTTAGTAAGGGATACACAAAGAAGGAAAACTGTAATTTTTTCAAAACAACATGTAAACCATGAATACCTTTATATAAGTAATACTTGTCACCTTTATGAAGTAGTAAATACTCTTCACTAAATAAAATATCACTACTAATCCTTTTGTAACCAATAGATACCATAAAACCCATATAAATAAGACATATCATATAAAGGTAACATGGTACATAAATATACTTAAATGGAATAACCATACGGTCAAATTACACACATATTACTAAATGGAATAGCCATACGGCCGACTTCCATACCCAATGCATTGGAGGTTATAACGTAACCACCCATATTGGTTTATCACGGAACCACCTGTCATTTTGTTTATCATGTAACCACCTGTAAAATGTCCATGTACCATTATAAAATCGTAACACATACAACATATATAAAGGAAATGAAAAATTTCCACATTTAAATCACAATATATCACGTAAACATATTGACATAACAAATCCATTATCAAAACCATTTTCAATACCAAAGTACGTAAAAAAGTATGTGGTATTTATTTTTCTCTTGAAAACATTATGGAATATAAAGGAATCCAATTATCAAATAATACTCGAGGCGGCGGAAAAAGTCATTGTCACCACTTACATTAAAAAAAAATTTCTTTTGTCATTTAGTAAAAAACTTTGTAGAGAAAATATTCCTTCTGAATAAAAGACATTGTCAAAGTGTTTTCTACACCGTATAAAAGAAAGTTCTGTATAAAAAAAATATGCCTCAATGAAAAGAGATTGAGGCAGAGTCCCTTACCTCATGTCCGACTTGACTCGATCGTTATTTAATCTCTTGAATAATAAACTAAAGTTAATTTATACTTGATTAAGACCCTTTTAAAGTTTATTATTCCTTTTATATCACTTATTACTAGGTTATAAACATTATGTAATCATTTATGTTAATAATGTTCATTTTGTTGATATTTGGTACTTGAGTCAAAAATTAACACCTTATATTTACAAGTTGTTCATGTGGTCAATATTAAATTATATATAGAATGATATTAATTATTTAGATATCATACATATAAATATATCTAGTATACACATGTGTTTATAATAGTACATAACCATTAGAGGTAAGAAATGAAATTCACCATTCATGGAGACGGTAAGCCGTACGTACGCATGAACGCTACTTTAATTTCTATTTCATATTTAATGGAATGAAAACATAATGATGCATAGGTATATTATAATTCAGATATAGTATAATATATAATATCTTCAACTCCATCCTTTATAGGTACCACATATGGTACGAATGAGTCATATAACTTGGAGGGGGCGGTCGTCCGCACTTCATCAAATGAAATTATCTCATTTACCCATAATAGAAATCATAAAGATATGCAGTAAAAGAAAAATACATAAGCATAGAGAAAAAACAAAAACAATATATATCATATATAAATATAGTGTCATCTTAATGTCCACCATGAGAGGTGGTAGGAGATAATCGAACAATCATCATTTCGTGAGGCGTTAGTTTTCCAACCACAGAAACAGTATGTTCTTCACCCATTAGATGGTGGTGTGTTTAGGTGTAGTTTGAATACATAAAATAACAACATCCTAGTATATTGAGGATACTGGTGTTGTTATAAAAGAACGTAATAAAAAAAATTTATGGGTTGGAGAAGTAAAATTATAAGGACCCGCCCTTAAACATTACTTATTATTGAATTAAATTAATAATTCACATTGAGGATCTTTTCAGGTTTAGAGTTTTATTGAATTAAGACATAACAATTATATCTCAAATATTACAAAGTAGTCACATCTACTTAGCTTCCATTTTTTTCGCAAAATAAAAACTCTTGAACAAAAGAGTCATGTCTAGATCCTTGTTTTAGACAGCCTAACATTTCCATTATCCCATCCTTGACCCTATTCAACTTTATGTCCTATGAAAAACATTTCAGAAAAACCTGGGATGAGCATAAAAAGCTCAGTAAGGGTTATAACAATAAGGAAAGAAAACATTAGTCCATGTATACATAAGAATCAATGAAATCATACTTTACTCATAAAACATATGCAATTTAACATACCTCATGAAATAATAAGATTTACGAATAACGCATAGAAATCATAATACATAAAGGTAACATGAAGCATTCATAACATTCTTATGTAGGGAATAACCCTCATGGTTATGTTTGGAATACCCATCACAATATATTCCCTAAATCGCTTTGGAGAAACCTTAACGTTTAACCCCTTCGTGTTACCCAATGCATTGGAGAGCTATATCGAGCTCACCCACCCTTAGTTTATCACTGAACCACCCATCTTCATAAACAATGCCCAAGAACCATAACATAATCATAGCACATAAATTAAGCATAAAGGAAAGATAACATTCCCACATTTCAATAACAATATAACATTTTAAGATATTGAAATAATATATCCATTCGAAAAAACCATTTTCACAACCATTTAAAACATTAAATAATGATATTTTTTAATCAATGTGTCCCATACCACGTTGAAGATTTTTACATTTCAAACCATTAATATCCACATAATTAAATCCTTAAAACCATTTTGAAAACATGGATATTAATGAGAAATATTTATAAGAATAGATCATTAAAACATTTAAAAGGATATTTTAGTTAAAGGGTTTTTAACAAAATGAGAGACACTTGAATATAATAATTGAGGAATAACATTTAATCAGAACTTTATAACATCATGGGAATAAAGGGATTCATGATATAATATTCCAAAGGACAGTATATACACCACATAAGAGAGAATTTGTGCATAACAACAATGATGTCTCAATAGAAATGTAACAGGAGATTAAATCCCTTATAAAGAAGGTATCCTTAAATTAAGGACAAATCAATATCATAATTATGTGTGAAAAATATAAATACAGCAAATATAAGTGGATATTAAGTGTAAATTAATCAGAGTTATTCACACATATTCATAGAATGACATGTTCAAGGAGTACAAGTTTAACCCAAATGATTGAAATTGAGTTAAGAAGATCCCTTGCAAGAATTCGACAGCCTAACAACGTCACTTTAAAATTCATAAAACGAGTTGATGAGAGAGAAAATGGTATCTCATCACATGGAGATAAAATTTACATGAATAAGGATATATAAGAACATATCCCAACATAAAAATATTCAAATTAAAAGACATAACAAAATAATTCTTTTTAAAAGAGGAGTGTGAAAGGTTCCCTTACCGATTTGGGAAACATTTGAAACATACACCCCATGAAAGAATGGTCATACAATGAAGATGTAAATACCCATAAATGAGAGTGTATTACACAAATAGTAAGATAATGGGCAGTACATACACCACACAAAATGAAATAGTTTCCATTGTAGCATGAATCTCATGGGAATAAAAAGTGAGATGAAAATCCCCTTATGAAAATTCAGCAGCCTAACGGCACCACATAAAACTTCCAAAAATGTATTGATGAGATAAAATAGGGTCTCTCATCATATTAAAATAAACTTTACAGAAATAGGAATATAAAATAACATCCCTCAACATAAGAAATAAGAGCTTAAAGTATGTTACATAAAAAAGAGTACTTAAAAAGAAAGATAGAGGTAGGATCCCTTACGAAAATTCGGCAGCCTAACGACGCCACATAAAAATTCTAAAAATAAATTGATGAGAGTAATAGGGGATATCTCATCATTTTATAATAAAAATTAAAGTATGTTTAATGTTAAATAACATCTTCCAACATAAGAACATGGAGAATAAATCAAATGACATAAAATATGGTACTTGAAAAGAAAGAGAGAGGTCAGATCCCTAATCTCAAGTCTGACTTGTCTTGTTCGTTTCTTTATATTCCTGAATAATAAACATTAGTCAGTTTATAATTTTTTAAGGAACTACTTTATACTTTATTATTAAATTCATATCACATATTATAATGTTATAATAAATATTTAATTATGTGAGTTCATATCAGATGTTTTTGTCGATGTTTGGTACATGAGTCAAAAATGAACTTGTTTGAAAAGAATTGTCCATGTAGTTATAAGTAAATCATATCTAGAATATTATTAATGATTTAAATATCATATATTTACAGTGAATATTCATTTTATACTATTCCATAACATTTGGATATAAGAAGAAATGAAATTAACCGTTCATGGAGACGGTAGGCCGTACGTACGTAAGAATGCTACTTTTCTTTATTTGTCATATTAATGGAATTAAAAATAATTGAGAGATATATATTATAATTCCAGTATAATATATATGTTATATAGGTCACATAAGTTCATTAATTTCATTCTTTATACATTCCATGTATTGCATGAACGAGTCACATCACTTGAGGGGGCGGTAGTCCACACTTCCTCGTATGAAATTATCGCATTTGCACAACATGCAAAGCATAAATGAATGTTTTAAATATAAAAAACAGAAACATATAGGAAACATAAATACCATATATATCATATATTAAATATAGTGACATCATAATGGCCACCATGAAAGGTGTTAAGAGATGATTGAACAATTATCGTTTTGTGAGGCAGTAATTCGCCATCCCCCGAAACAGTACGTTATTTAACCATTAGAAGAAGGTGTGTGTAAGTGTAGCTTGAATACATCACATAAAAACATCATAGTATATTGAAGACACTGTTTTTTTACAAAATAAAATAATAAAAAGAGCTTACGGGTTTGGGAAAGCAAAATAAAACAAAAGAACACAAGTGAAGACATTCTCTTTAAATCGGGTAACTCCTCTTGGTTTGAACCAAAAGGGTTTCCTGAAGATCATTCCTCCAATGGTGAGGCTTCAATGGTGAAGATAGGGATGTGGGGAGATAAAATGGGCAGGGTTTGGCTGATCTAAAGGCTTGAGAGGTGTGGTTAACGTGGTAGAGGTGGGGGCCTTTTTTAAGAGGAGAGGAGGGGAACTCATGGAAAGTCAAGAAAAGTTACTTTATTATAAAATGATTTTCTAAAGGTCCCACATTGATATATTTCGAGGATAAGGTGATAAGAGTTCAAAATATACTCATCCAATAAGCATTTTCCAAGTGTAGTTCTTAGATTTTACATTATCATTTCATTTTATTTAAATCGTTCAATAATGAGGTAATTGCTGCATCATCATGGTGTCCTAAATAATTTAATTTATTTAATGTCTAAAAATTATAAAAAAATACTATGATGTAAGAAATCATTTTAGATTTCAAATTAATATTTATAGTCTAATATATAGTTTATGTAGAAAAAATTAACATTATTTTACTTAGGTGTTACATACTTTGGTTACATTTTCCTTTAAAAAACATGATAAAAGGTCACTATCACAATAAAGTGATTCCATGGGGTCCCAAGTTTGGAACAAGGAATCTCATGTTCGTCCATGACACCACCAATAGCATTAGGACACATGTTGGGGTCATTTTATATTTTTATGATATTATTTTCTTACCCTTAATTACCCGATTAATAATTAAACACGATAATTAAAGATAATTACCGTCATTACTATTCATAATGCCCAAAAAAAGAGTCTTAATTAAATTATTTGGACCTTATGATTCCAAACATGGAATCCATTTTATCAAATTCAAAACACATAAATTGTAGTAATTAATTTAAATGTAAATCTCGTTGTCAAAACAAAAGACGAGTTTTTAAGAAGTAAAATTTATCAAAAGATTGACATATTTTTACATCCAATTGAAAAGTGATATTACTTTCAGTGAACAAAATTGAATTAAGTTCTAAAAACATAATTCAATTATACTTTAAAAAAATTAAAATGACAATATAAATATATAAATAAATTGGATGAAAAGGCAGTTTTGAATTAAAAACTGTATTTTCACTATTCATTAAAAAAACATTATCAGAAAAATACCAAAAATTAACCCTAAGCTATATTTGATATTTCAAATTCAGAAATTATTTCCATTTTACCAAATTAGAAACATATATGTTTCATTAATAAATCATATAGTTAATTCATACTGTCAAAACAAATAGCGGGGGGGGGGGGGTTTGAAGTAATATTTATGAAACGTTTGGCACTTGTTTATGTCCATTTTAAAGTTAAATTAATTTTGATTACCACCATTGAATTAAATTGTAAAAATATATTAAAATTAAACTTTAAAACCAATTAAAAAAATAATCTATCCATATATTTAAATTAGATGAAAAAGCAGTTTTCATGTAAAATGCAATATTTTTCACTATTCATTAAAAAAATGAACATTGTCAGAAACATACAAAAAATTTAACCAAATTAAATTTAAATATCCCAATCATAAAGAATAAGTTTATTTTGAAAAATAAGGCTTATAAAATTTTCAAAAGTTAGATTTTAAAAAATGGATCTCCATCAAAAGGTGGTAAAACAATCTTTTAAAAATATTAGAGTATTTATTTTTAAAATTGGATTCATTTTGATTTTCAGCCTCTAACATTTATTGGATATATGTAAAAATATTTAACAAACATATGTAATCATTTTTTAGTTGTTTCTGTTCATTCCCTCCATTACAACAGTTAGACGTTAACTATTATAATATTGTTATATTATTAGTGTGCAACGTAAGATTTCAAAGAAACTCATTGTTGTGTATTGGGTATGCCATCGAGCATAGCATTTCCTTTAAAGTAATATTAACATTTTATTCAAAAATATTGATAAACATTGGAATGTATTATTATTTATTTACCTGGGATGTTACATCCTTCCCCCCGTTTCGGAATTTCCTCCTCGTAATTTCAAAATTGGGCTTGGAAACATCATTGAAAGTCAAAAATCGGAACAAGAGTCAGTAAAACTATCACTTTAAAGGAAAGGGAGAGAAGTACAAAGGTCACCCAAGTTAACCCATACTAGGATTCCAAGTAGGAAAATATGGATATGGAAGAAAAAAAGGGTCATGTTCTGAGGGAGAGTGATAGAAAACATGTTTAGGAGAAAGTTAACCACCAAAAAATAATAAACTGGTGATGGGTTAAAAGGTATTTGATTCCTGAGTAGGAAACGTTAACGGACAAAATATTTGTTTTAAGTAACTTTTCATTGAGGAATTTATTTTTGAGATTAACTAAATCATAAGAAAACATACTTACTTGTCATGTTGACTTTCAACTTTTACTAGATTTCTTACAGAAACTCATACTTTCTCCAAATGATGAGTATTTAGGAAGACTTGTTGACATTAAGAGTACCATAATCAACTTCTAGAGAATCACCTAATCCAAAAAAGATAACTATATACTTCCCGGGTCTTTATACCTTAACCAAAACCAAAACCGAAAAGGATAATACAAGATCAGATAATACCCAAAAAGGATAATGCTTTTTTAAAAAACAAATCTATTCTTAATCTCCAATATTTTTCAAACAATACCCAAAGTTCAACAAAGACCATTCAATAAAAAAATTGTCCACAAAATTATTCAAAGTAAACCAAACTAAGATTAAAACACAAATATTTGAAGGATTTAATCACATAGTCTTCCACAATAAACCTTAACATTTATCTTCAAATAACATCAGTTACTCTTAAAGTCTCATACTGAAAAGTAATTAACCTAATCACATATCCTCCATGATAGGTTAATAATTTCCATAGATAATCCAAAATCAACTTATTATAGATTCATAATATCATCTAACTAAAATTAATTAGTCAAACTATCCAGGGACTTCACGTAGTCTAGTGGTAGGAAATTAATACCAGTCGTACTTTGGTTGTGGGTTCGATTCTCGCAGCTTTGTCCGACGTGACAGGTTGTCACACAATTCACGTGTTGTCCTTTTTCCAAAACTACATGACTCTTATAACATTCCCCAAAAAGAAAAAAAAATCATCAAAAAATAACCATAACATAATTTAACCTCTGGTTTATCTCATTCCTTCTATTTTCCATCATAACATATAATAACCCATAATTACCTCAAAAGTAAGGACCATATAAAACCTATTGGTTACCTTTATAATTATTACCTGAACTTCCACATCGATTTGGTCATCTCATACAAGATACATTAAAAAACTCACCAAGGTTCAAGTGGTTGATCATGACTCCTGATAGTTGGTTTAGAATAACCACGAGATTTCTCATTGAATCCCCAATTTCATCCAGTCTCTTAATCAGAGAACTACCACAGCTTCCTTCAAATCCAGTGTCACTTTAGCGCCTTCTAGATCCATCCATTTACTAAAACAAAAAAATTTAGTGTGAGTATGTCAACAAAATCATCATGTACTAATGAGGAAGATAAACACTAAGATATACTTACTCATTCACTTTATATGAAAACTATGACTCTTTCTGAAATCCTAACCATTATGGTAATGTCAGTTATGCTTATAGAATACCCTAACCTCTAATGTTATCTAAACCGACCTCTGATACCAACTATAAGGACTCGCCCTTAAACATTACTTATTATTGAATTAAATTAATAATTCACATTGAGGATCTTTTCAGGTTTAGAGTTTTAGATAATTAGGACATAACTATTACATCTCAAATATTACAACGTAGACACATCTACTGAGCTTACATTTTCTTCTCAAAATAAAAACTCTTGAACAAAAGAGTCATGTCTAGTTTCTTGTTTTTGACAGCCTGACATTTCTATGATCCCATCCTGGATCCTATTCAACTTTATGTCCTGTGAAAAACATTTCAGAAAAACTTGGGATGAGCATAAAAAGCTCAGTAAGGGTTATAACAATATGAAAAGAAAACATTAGTCCATATATACATAAGAATCAATGAAATCATATTTTACTCATAAAACATAAGCAATTTAACATACCTCATGAAATAATAATATTTACAAATAACTTATAGAAATCACAAGACATAAAGGTAACTTGAGCCATTCATAACATTCTTACGTAGGGAGTAACCCTCTTGGTTACGTTTGGAATACCAATCACATTATATTCTCTAAATCTCTTCAGAGAAACCTTAACTTTTAACCCCATTTCGTTACCTAATGCATTGGAGAGCTATATCGGGCTCACCCGCCCTTAGTTTATCACTAAACCACCCATCTTCATAAACAATGCCCACGAACCATAACATAATCATAGCACATAACTTAAACACAAAGGAAAGATAACATTCCCACATATCAATAACAATATAACATTTTAAGATATTGAAATAATGAATCCCATCTAAAAACCATTTTCACAACCATTTAAAACATTTAATAAAGATATTTTTGAATCAAAGTGCCCCATACCACTTTGAAGCATTTAACATTTCAAACCATTAATATCCACATAAGTAAATCCTTAAAACCAATTTGAAAACATGGATATTAATGAGAGATATTTATAAGACTAAATCAATAAACATTTAAAACGATATTTTAGTTAAATGGGTTTTAACAAAATGAGAGAAACTTTAATACAATAATTTAGGAATAACATTTAATCATAACTTTATAATATCATGAGAATAAAGGGATTCATGATATAATATGCCAAAGGACAATATATACACCATATAAGAGTTAATTGGTTCATAACAACAATGATGTCTCAATAGAAATGTAAAATGAGATGAAATCCCTTATAAAGAAGGTATCCTTAAATTAAGGACAAATCAATCTCATAATTATGTGTGAAAAATATAAATACACCCAATATAAGTGGATATTAAGTGTAAAACAATCAGTGTCATTCACACATATTCATAGCATGACATTTTCAAGGAGTACAAGTTTATCCCAAGGGATTGAAATTTAGTTAAGAAGATCCCTTGCAAGAATTCGACAGCCTAACAACGTCAGTTTAAAATTCATAAAACGAGTTGATGAGAGAGAAAATGGTATCTCATCACATGGACATAAAATTTACATGAATAAGGATATATAAGAACATATCCCAACATAAAAAGATGAAAATTAAAAAAAATAACAAAATAATTCTTTTTAAAAGAGGAGTGTGAAAGGTTCCCTTACCGATTTGGGAAACTTTCAAAACATACCCACCATGAAAGAGGGGTCATAAAATGAAGATTTAAATACCAATAAATTAGAGTGTATGTCACGATCCATCTTTGGGGCCCGTGTCGTGACTACCCCAAGCCCGCCTTCTATAGGCCAAGGGATGGCGACTAGCACCAAAGACGTAAATCCCAATAACTGGGAAGGCATTTCCTTTATAAATGTAAACAACACACCACGGAGTACAAGCAGAAGAAAAACACTAAGTACAAAAGAAAGTGTTGAAAAGTAAATGGGCCAGAATACAAACCCAACTGAAAGTACAGCTACAACTGAACAAAAGTACAACAGAAAAACAAAATTGATGGAAAAAAGGAAGCAACTCATGGGTTGTTGTCCTCGGATCCTACCTGAAGGGTAGGTACAGATAGCACAAATCCTGGATCGTCCACCACGGATCCTACCTGAAGGGTAGGTACAGATGGCCTCCACAACGCTCTCGCCCGTCAACCTCCTTCGAGTGTCGTCTCGTCGTGAGGTACACCTCCGGATACTAACTCGTCATGTGGTCCACCTCTGGGTACTGACTCGTCGTGTGGTCCACCTCTGGGTACCGTCTTGTCCTCAAACACTAGACCTCCGTGAGCTCTGCCCGTCATCTGCAACCAACACAACGAGGTGCGGGCATAGCCCGTGCAGGGGTGAGTATAACGATACTCAATAGGGACCCCGCGACCCTCAAAGTCTCACTAAAACCAACATGGATAACCACAAAAAAGATCTCAACAGATAACCTCTACTTAGGTATATGCCCATGCATATACCTAAGTTATCAAGTAACCCATCTCAATCATGAGGAAAACACCAAGATCATGAAATAAATGGATAACCACTACCCAGGTATATGCCCATACATATACCTACGTTATCAAGTGACCCATATCAATCATTATGTAAACACAAAGGTCAAAAGTCTCAGCTCAAACCAGGATTTTCATTATCGAAATGGTTACTGCTGAAGATCCCCGTATCTGGAGTGTACAGTGGTCCTGTCACAACTCCGAGGTACTGCTCACTAACCTAAGACTGCTGAGGTACTCCTCCTGTCGAGTACTGCGGGTCAGCCACCCAAACACAGTAGGGCTTCCCGCCGGGGTATGCCACCCAAACACAGTAGTGCACACCCCCTAATAGCCTGCTGAGGTACTCTCCGGACGAGTACCACGGGTCTGCACTGTCACACAGGTAGTGGTCCATCCACCATGGGTCTGCACCAAAACAAAGTAGTGTTCCATCCACTTGGTTAGTCGACTCACTCCAAGTCGAGTCGGTCAAGCAGTCGTCAGGTCTCAGACGGCTACACGTTCTCCATACTCCATACGCTCATCTCCGGGAGGGTCTTCTCCACGAGCTATAGGTCGATACTCCAAGTATCTCAAAGTCCCATGAAGAAGTATCTCAAAGTACTGTCTTGTCATAGGGGTCTCAACGCAACAGACGTCGCGTCAATCGGACGCCCGGCCTGTGAGTTACTAGCCTTTTCGTCCCCAGGGCCCAGTTGGTTTCATGTGCGAACCAATCCAGTCATAACTCAACTGTACCCCTAACTCTCATAGGGTATAATCATAGGTTCTGTTTCTCAACGTGATCACCAACGCCGCTGACGGTTCGTCAAACGAATGTCTGGTCTGAAAGATATCAGCTTTTCCGTTCCAAGGGCCCGGTTGGATTTTGGGTCCAATCCAACCCGACCACTATCCAACAGCAACCAAAACTCAAGTGAAGTATTCCAAAAGTTCTGTTTCATCAAGTGGAAATCAATGAGACAGACGGCGCATCAATCGGACGCACGGAGCTCACGATATGAGCGTTTCCGCTCCAAGGGCCCGGTTGGTTTCGTGTATGAACCAACTCGGCCGAACCCAAAGTATTCCGAAACCTAGAGTGAAATATACCTAAACGACCGTCTAGATCCAAGGATTGCATCGCAACTGACGGTGCATCGATCAGAGGACCGTATCAAAAGTTATGGGCGACTGACCGGAAAATATTTTGGTATTAAGGGGTTCGGGCCCGGTCCGACCAAGCCCGATACCCCAGGGTCGACCCGAACCGGGTCCGGGTCTGGCCCAGCTGGTGTGGCCCTGCCTGGCCTGGGCGCAGTGCGCCTCGCGCGCTGGTCAGGCGCTCGGCCAAATAGTCGAGCTGTTTGGAGTGGGGGGCGCCTGCCCCCCCCCCCCCCCCGGGTTTGTAAACGCGGCCCCCCTTAATGGGGGTCGCTCAGGTGGCCAGCCGGGGGTTTAAACCCCCCGGCTATCCCCTTGTCCGGCCGGCCCGCCCCAGCCGGCCGATTTCTGCCGCCACGGGACCGGCGACGGCCAGTCCCCTCCCTGCTCCGACAGCGGCGACCCGTTTACGGCCACCTGTCCTGCTCCGATGGCTGCGGCCCATTTCCGGCCGCCGTTTCCCACGCTCCGCCGCGGCCCAGTACTGGCCACGACCTTCATTCGTCTGGTGCGGCGCAACGGCGCCGCACCCCTCCGCCGCAGCCCCGCTCCGGCCACTGTGCATTTGCGGTTCTCCAGCGCGGTGCGACGTCGCCTCGAATTGGTTCAATCTAACGGTGCGACACGACGGCGCCGCACATTCCTTTCCGCTCGATCCTGCGTGGTACGACGACACCTCGCCATTTCTGTTCCAACCACATTAGAAACAAACATGGAGAATTGAGGAGGTTCGGTCTTGGTTGTGCGATCCGGCCCCCTCTCTTTAATTGATAGCAATTGGTCTAATTCCACGAAGAACGTCGAGTAGAAATCATGAACAAAATAATTAAATAAACCCCTACAGTTTTCCTGCAAACAAGAATTCTCAACCCGCAACATATTCTTCGCGGTTCAACTAGATATTTAGTTGATCCGCGTTCTTTGATTTAGAAGGAAGTAACAAGGGGTTCATTAATATTCACAAATTAACTCCCTACCTCGACGTTGATTGAACGGAGGTTCGTCGAACGAGGTTTCGTCGCGGAAAGAGACGTCGCAAAATAAGACGTCATCGGCATCGCGGTAAGAGACGTCGTGGAAGGAGACGTCGTGGAAGAAGACGTCGACCTCCGAGGAATCTGGAGTTCTTCACGTTCATTGTGTTCTTCGTGTTCTTAGATGAATAGGATGAAGAAAATCAAGTCTCCCATAGCTTTTCTCCCAAAGCTCTCAATCAACAAGCCTCCAACACAAAATAAAATAAGTCCCTTACTTATTTTATTAACACAACTTATGGTTTGAAATTCAAGAGTTTGAAATTCAAACACTCACATTAAACACACTTCATTAATATCATAAGTTATCAAAACATAAGTTATCAAATTAAAATGTGAGTTGAGGGAGTTAAGTAATGTGAAAGGGCAGGGTTCGTGTGGGCCCCATGAATCTCATAACCTTCAAGGGAAGTTGGGTAGTTACCCAACATCCAACCAAAGCATAAATCCACAAGAGAAAATAATAATTGTAGTTAAATTCTTATTCTATATTCCATAATTTTTATCAACCTCTCTCGTGAAAATGAAACTTTGAAAAAGGTGTTTCTAAGCAATTACCGACACTGCAGTTTCATCGGTGCCCTCGGAATTCGATTCCGAGCACCGATTCAAAAGTTAGAAAAACCCGCTCGTTCGTCCACTAAACGTAACCGAGCTAAACATCGGAAATTAATTCGAGGCACACCGGTCCTCGGAATCAGGCGCCGTCAGAAACTGCGTTCTTGTAAAATTCCACATAAAATTAAGAAAAAAATTTCTTTGATGTTTCCGGGTCTTTACATTACTCCCACCTCAAGGATTTACGTCCCCGTAAAGCTTCAACACGAACTAGGGTCACAAAAGCGGTATTGAGCACGCATCTGAGCCTTCCGCTCCCATGTGCTCACCTGGAGGTTCCCATACTTCCAAAGAAAGTGCACCCGAGGAATCAATCATCCTCATAGGATCTGCTCCTGTCGATCCTCGATCCCCACTGGATCCTCCGTGAAAGACACCCCATCGCCATCATCCAGCTCCCCATGGTCGATGATATGTGAAGGTGTACACACGTATCTCCTCAGTTGAGATACGTGGAAGCCGTCGTGCACCTGGTGAAACTGAGGTGGATGGGTCAAGCGGTAAACCACCTCACCTACCCACATGAGGACCTAGAAAGGTCCGTTGAACCTCGAAGATAACATTCCACCTTGGACAAATCTTCGTAAACCTCGTCGAGGTGAGACCCGTATAAGGACATGATCGTCATCCTCAAACTCTAGAGGTCTCCAATTCCTGTTAGAACTGAAACTCAAGACGACTGCTACCATGAGGGTAAGGTTGACCGACTCAAGAGTGATCGGTCGCACCCTCCTGTGCATGAGTTTATCTTGTGCTGCCTAGGGTTTTCTTTTTGCCGACCAAGGGAAACCCATCCCAACGTCGTAGGTAAACCACAACCTTATTTCCTAATACCATCAATATGTGTATGAACTGTGATTTCCCAGTCCATACTCAAACCAACGTTGTAAGTCCTCGACGCTCCCACCAAGAGATTCCAACCGAAACTCTTGCCTCGAGGGTCTGACCACACCGTCGGCGGAAGTGTGATTATCGAGTCTTCTCCCAGGGTATCTCCATACGTGAGGGTCAAGTCTACGGCTTACTGGAAACTCTAGGTCAGGGAAAAGATTCATGGAAGGAAGGAATGATTCGTATCGACGTCTGTTACTACAACAGCTAGTAGTGGACACAAACTGTCCCTTGAATCATTTTTAGAGCCATTGGGTCACACTCTTTGACTGCATGCAGCCGCACTCTTCCTCCTCCCTCCAGCTCCATGAGCCTGGAGGGGATAACTAAGGCGGGTGGTTGTAGCATGTTAATACGTACACCACCTCATGCTGCTCTCCAAGCTCTGCCTCCACGTTTGCTACTTCGTAGACTCATCTATCCTTAAAGATTCCACTTCTTGAAACATTTAACACACCAAAGTCCCTAAGATTGGCACCGGTTTCCTGTTTCTTACTGCACTGTGCAGTCTTCATCCACTCTTGGATGATCTGCACCTTCTTTGCATATGATCTGGAAGAGCTGCTAAAATTTCTCCTTTGCCGAAAAGAGAAACTCGGTCTCATCCCCTGGATGAACCACACCCATTTCCGAATACAATCAATCCTAACATGAATGATGAATTAATGCCATGGATGACGTCGTACGGCCTCAAGGTAACTACCAAGAGATCCAACTGTCACTCTCGCCTCCAAGGGTCGAGTCACACTGTCGGCATCAGTGTGAGGTCACTGGGTCTCCTCCAGTAGAAATCTCGAAAGTGAGGGTCAAGTCAAAAATCTTAACCAGTACCACTTAGTATCAACCAAACAAAAGGACATGAAAGCAAATAAGATAAGTGTCTTTTTATTATTGCAGCTCATAGTACAAAGACACGAATACAACAACAATATGGAACTAGAAGTACAAAGGACGTATCCACTAGTTCCGCTTCTGTCCACCTGCTCCCGGAGCTCTACTGCCTTGTCCACTTCTCGGCTGTTGCTCAAGCGCTCATCGCTGCTTCTGCCTTGGTGGCTCCTCCAACGCATGCGGATCGACAGTGCGGGGGGTCGGATAGTCACGTTCCAGCTGACCCTTCTTGACACATTCATAACACTTCATGCTCCTCGTATGGCTGGCTCTGACCCCACCCCGGGTGCCCCGCACCACCGGTCCTAAAACCCAAGATCGCCCAACTGCTGGTCTGGTCCTCCTGGACCTCCGCATCATCTATTTACTGCCCATAGATGACTCGGCTACTGATCAAAAAACACACGGCAAAGCTAGCAGCTCCTAAACACACTCAGGGTGTAGAGCTACTGGCAAAAAATCTACCCTGAAGAATGTCTCGAAGTCTTCCCATGTGAAGGTCATCCCGTAGAAAAACTAGAACAAGTGGCTCCACCACCTGCCTGCTGCTGCCTGAAGAAGGCAGGCAGCAAAGATCAACATGAAGTCTGCAGGCATCTCCACTAGCCTGAAGACTCTCACCACAGTCTCCAGCCAATCCTCAGCCGCCTGTGGGTCCATATATCCCCAGAACCTGGGTGGCCTCTGGCGCTGGAACTCTTGCAGCGTGCTCAAGTGGCGTGCATCGCCTACTTCTGGGGCTGGTGGCATCGGTGGCCCAACGTATGGTAGTACCGCTGGTGCCTCCCCTGGTGCCTCAACTGCAAGAGGGCCCAGTACCGAAGCCTCGTCGCTCGGCAGGCTCTCAGTACTTACATCCCTCTGTGCTCTTGCTAGTTGTCTGTGAAAAGGCATCCTGAAAGAAACAACGTGACACTGTCAAATGATTATACCTGGTGAGCTGACCTATTTTGAGCTGACATTTAAAAAATTCTGGAAACACACATGCAATCAGTGTTTTCATGCACAAAGTTGGAAATCAGTTGTCAGGGTTCTGGTGTATGGATACGTCGGCCACCCGCACCAACACTGGACTCCCTGAACTAAAAACCACACTCGGTACTCTTAACACTATTGCTTCACAGATAGAAAATATCAGAGTTATATGTTCTGCGGTAGATCCGACTCCCCTGATACCAATTTTTCATGACCCTTCCTCATGGCCCATGTCGTGACTACCCCAAGCCCGCCTTCCATAGGTCAGGGGATGGCGACTAGCACAAAAGGCGTAAATCCCGATAACTAGGAAGGCATTGCCTTTATAAAAGTAAACAAAACACCACAGAGTACAAGCGGAAGAAAAACACAAAGTACAAAAGAAAGTACTGAAAAGTAAATGGGCCATAAAACAAACCCAACTGAAAGTACATCTACAACAGAACAAAAGTACAACAGAAAAAGAAAACAGGTGGAAAAAGGAAGCAACTCCTGGGTCGTCGTCCTCGGATCCTACCTGAAGGGTAGGTACAGATAGCGCAACTCCTGGATCGTCCACCACGGATCCTACCTGAAGGGTAGGAACAGATAGCCTCCAAAACGCTCTCACCCGTCGACCTCCTCCGAGTGTCGTCTCGCCGTGAAGTCCACCTCCGGATACTAACTCATCTTGTGGTCCACCTCCGGGTACTGACTTGTCGTGTCGTCCACCTCCGGGTACCGTCTAGTCCTCGAACACTCGGCCTCCGTCAGCTTTTCCCGCCGTCTGCAACCAACACAACAAGGTGCGGGCATAGCCCGTTCAGGGGTGAGTATAACGATACTCAGTAGGGACCCCGAGACCCTCAAGTTCTCACTAAAACCAACATGGATAACCACAAAGAAGATGTCAACAGATAACCTCTACTTAAGTATATGCCCATGCATATACCTAAGTTATCAAGTAACCCATCTCAATCATGAGGAAAACACCAAGATCATGAAATCAACGGTTAACCACTACCCAGGTATATGCCCATACATATACCTAAGTTATCAAGTGACCCATCTCAGTCATGAGGTAAACACAAAGGTCAAAAGTCACAACTCAAACCAGGATTTTCATTATCGAAACCGTAACTGCTAAAGAGACCCATCTCTGGAGTGCACAGTGGTCCGGTCATAACTCTGAGGTACTTCTCACTAACCTAAGACTACTGAGGTACTCCTCATGTCGAGTACCGCGGGTCAGCCACCCAAACACAGTAGTTCTTCCCGCTGAGGAATGCCACCAAAACACAGTAGTGCACACCACCTAGTAGCCTACTGAGGTACTCTCCAGACGAGTACCGCAGGTATGCACTGTCACAAAGGTAGTGCTCTGTCTGCTATGGGTCTGCGCCCAAACAAATTAGTGCTCCGTCCACTGGGCTAGTCGACTCACTCGAAGTTGAGTCGGTCAAGCAGTCGTCAGGTCTTAGTCGGCTACACGGTCTCCATACTCCGTACGCTCATCTCCGGGAGGGTCCGCACCACGAGATATAGGTTGATACTCCATGTATCTCAAAGTCCCAAGAAGAAGTATCTCAAAGGACTGCCTCATCATAGGGGTCTGAACGCATTAAACGGTGCGTCAATCGGATGCTCGGTCTGTGAGTTACTAGCCTTTTCGTCCCCGGGGCCCGGTTGGTTTCGTGTGTGAACCAATCCGGCAGTAACTCAACTGGACCCCGAACTCTCATAGGGTATACTCATAGGGACCGTTTCAAAACGTGATCACCAACGCTTCTGGCGGTTCGTCAAATGAATCTCCGGTCTGAAAGATATCAGCTTTTCAGTTCCAAGGGCCTGGTTGGATTTTGGGTACAATTCAACCCGTCCACTATCCAACAACAACCAAAACTCAGGAGAAGTATGCCAAAAGTTCCGTTTCATCAAGTGGAAATCAACGAGACAGACGACGCGTCAATCGGACGCCTGAAGCTCACGATATGAGCGTTTCCGCTCCGAGGGCCCGGTTGGTTTTGTGTACGAACCAACTCGACTGAACACAAATTATTCCGAAACCTTGAGTGCAATATACCGAACTGATCGCCTCGATCCAAGGATCGTATCGCAACTGACAGTGTGTCGATCGAAGGCCCGTAGCACATGTTATGGGCGTCGGACCAGAAAATATTTCGGTATTAAGGGGTTCGGGCCCGGTCTGACCCGACCCGATTCCCCAGGGTCGGCCCAACCAGGTTCGGGTCCGGCCCGGCCAGCGCAGCGCGGCGTGGCCCGGCCTAGCCTCGGTGCGGCCTCAGGCGCTCGGCCAAATAGCCGAGCCGATTGGAGTCGGGGGTGCCTGCCCCCCCTGGGTTTGTAACCGCGGCCCCCCTTAATGGGGGCCGCTCAGCTAGCTGACTGGGGGTTTAAACCCCCCGGTTATCCCCTTGTCCGGCCGGCCCACCCTGGCCGGCTGGTTTCTGCTGCCACGGGACCGACGATAGCTAGTCCCCTCCCTGCTCCGACACCGGCGGCCCGTTTCCGGCCGCCGGTCCTACTCCGATGCCGGAGGCCCATTTTCGGCCGCCGTTTCCCACGCTCCGCCGTGGCCCGGTACCGGCCGCGGCCATCATTTGTCCGTTGCGGTGCAACGGCGCCGCACCCCTCCGCCGCGGCCCCAATCCGGCCGCGGTGCTTTTGCGGTTCTCCGGCGCGGCGCGATGGCGCCGCACATTCCTTGCCGCCCGATCCCGTGTGGTGTGACGACACCGCGCCATTTCCGTTCCTATCACATTAGAAACAAACATGGATAATGGAGGAGGGTCGACCATGTTTGTGCGGTCCGGCCCCCTCTCGTTAATTGATAGCAATTGGTCGAATTCCACGAAGAACGTCAAGTAGAAATCATGAACAACATAAATAATCCCCTATAGTTTTCCCGCAAACAAGAATTCTCAACCCTCAACATATTCTTCATGGATCAACTTTATGTTTAGTTGATCCGCGTTCTTTGATTTAGAAGGAAGTAACATGGGGTTCATTAATATTCACAAAACAATTCCATACCTCGATGTTGCTTGAATAGAGGTTCGTCGAACGAGGATTCTTCGCGGAAAGAGACGTCGCAAAAGAAGACGTTGTCGGCGTCGCGGTAAGAGGCCTCGCGGAAGGAGACGTCACAGAAGAAGACGTCGACCTCCAAGGAATCCGGAGTTCTTCGCGTTCTTCACGTTCTTCATGTTCTTCGACGAAGAGGATGAAGAAACTCAAGTCTCCATTAGCTTTTCTCCCAAAGCTCTCAAGCAACAAGCCTCCAACCCAAAATAAAATAAGTCCCTTACTTATTTTATTAACACAACTTAAGGTTTTAAATTCAAGAGTTTGAAATTCAAACACTCACATTAAACACACTTCATTAATATCATAAGTTATCAAAACTTAAGTTATCAAATTAAAATGTGAGTTGAGGGAGTTAATGAATGTGAAGGTTTGGGGTTCGTGTGGGCGCCAACACTCTCATAACCTTCCATGGGAAGTTGGGTAGTTACCCAACTTCCACACAAAGCTTAAATCCACAAGAGAAAAAAATATAGTTAAATTCTTATACTATCTTCCACAATTTTTATCAACCTCTCTCGTGAAAACGCAACTCCGGAAAAGGTGTTTCTAAGAAATTACCAGCACTGCGGTTTCATCGGTTCCCTTGGAATTCGATTCTGAGCACCGGTACAAAAGTTAGAAAAACACACTCGTTCGTTCACTGAACGTACCCGAGCTAAACTTCATAAATTAATTTCGGGCACACTGGTCCTCGGAATCAGGCGCCGTCAGAAACTGCGTTCTTGTAAAATTCCAAAGAAAATTATGAAAAAAATTTCTTTGAAATTTCTGGGTCTTTATAGTGTATTACACAAATAGTAAGATAATGGGTAGTACATACACCACACAAAAAGAAATAGTGGCCATTGTAGCATGAATCTCACGAGAATAAAAAGTGAGATGAAAATCCCCTTATGAAAATTCAGCAGCCTAACAACGCCACATACAACTTCCAAAAATGTATTGATGATACCAAATAGGGTCTATCATCATATTAAAATAAAATTTACAGCAATAGGAATATAAAAGAACATCCCTCAATATAAGAAAGACGAGATTAAAGTAAGTTACATATAAAAGAGTACTTAAAAATAAAGATAGAGGTAGGATCACTTACGAAAATTCGGCAGCCTAACGACGCCACTTAAAAATTATAAAAATGAATTGATGAGAGTAATAGGGGGTATCTCATAATTTGAAAATACAAATTATAGTATAGTTAATATAAAATAACATCCTCCAACATAAGAACATGGAGCATAAATGAAATGACATAAAAGAGGGTACTTGAAAAGAAAGAGAGAGGTCTGATCTCTTACCTCAAGTCCGACTTGTCTTGTTCATTTCTTTATATTCCTGAATAATAAATGTTGGTCAATTTATAATTTCTTAAAGACATCATTTAATGTTTATTATTCAATTCATATCACATATTATAATGTTATAATAATTAGTTAATTATGTGAGTTCATATCAGATGTTTTTGTCGATGTTTGGTTCATTAGTCAAAAATAAACTTGTTTGAAAAGAATTGTCCATGTATTTATAAGTACATCATCTCCAAGAAGTATTAATGATTTAAATATAATATATGTCTAGTAAATATTCATTTTATACTATTCCATAACATTTGGAGATAAAAAGAAATGAAATGCACCGTTCATGGAGACGGTATGTCGTACGTACGCATGAATGCTCCTTTCATTTCTTTGTCATATTAATGGAATTAAAAATAATTGATAGATATATATACTATAATTCTAGTATAATATATATTTTATATAGGTGACATAAGATCATTAATTTCATTCTTTATACATTCCATGTATTGCATGAACGGGTCACATCACTTGAGGGGGCCGTAGTCCACACTTTCTCGTATGATATTATCGCATTTTCACAACATTCAAAGCATAAAGGAATGTTTTAAATATAAAATACAGAAACATATAGGAAACATAAATACCATATATATAATATATAAAATACAGTGACATCATAATGGCCACCATTAAAGCTGTTAAGAGAAGATTGAACAATCATCATTTCTTAGGCAGTAATTCGCTATCCACAGAAACAGTATGTTCTTTAACCATTAGACGAACGTTTGTGTAAGTGTAGCTCGAATCCATCACATAACAACATCATAGTATATTAAAGATACTGGTGTTGTTAAAAAATAAAGGAATAAATAGAGTTTAGGGTTTTGGAGAAGCAAAATAAAACAAAAGAACACAAGTGAATACATTACCATTAAATCAGGAAACTCCTCTTGGTTTGAACCAAAATGCTTTATTAAAGAGAATTCTGACAAAGGTGAGGCTTCAATAGTGAAGAGAGGGATGTGGAGAGATTAAATGGGCAGGGGTTGGCCTAGCCAAAGGTTTGAGAGGTGTGGGTATGGTGGTAGAGTTGGGGGCCTTTTATAAGAGGAGAGGAGGGGCACTCATGGAATGTCAAGAAATGTTAGTTTATTATAAAACGATTTTTGGATTTTAAAGGTCCCACATTGATATATTTCTTGGATAAGGTGATAAGGGTTCGAAATATACTCCTCAAATAGGCTTTTTACAAGTGTATGTCTTAGATATTACATTATCTTTTCATTTTATTTAAATCGTTCATTCATTAGGTAATTGCTGCATCATCATGGTGTCATAAATAATTTAATTGATTTAATGTCTAAAAATTATAAAAAAAATGATTTAGGAAATCGTTTTATCTTTCCAATGAATATTTATAGTCTAATATATCGTTTATGTAGACAAAATTACAATTATTTTACTTAGGTGTTACATACTTTGGTTACATTTTCCTTTCTTTTAAAAAAATATGATAAATGGTCACTCTCACACTAAAGTGATTCCATGGGGTCCCAAGGTTGGAACAAGGCATCCCATGGTCGTAAATGACACCACCAATAGCATTAGGAAACATTTTGAGGTCATTTGATATTTTTATGATATTATTTTCTTACCCTTAATTACCAGATTACTAATTAAACATGATAATTAAAGATAATTACTGTCATTACTATTCATATTCTCCAAAAAAAGAGTCTAAATTACATCATTTAGACCTTATGATTCCAAATATGGAATAAATTTTATCAAACTTATAACACATAAATTTTAGTAATTAATTTAAAAGTAAATCCCATTTTCAAAACAAAAGACGAGTTTTTTAGAAGTAAACTTTATCAAAAGATTGACTTGTTTTTACATCCAATTGAAAAGTGAAATTAATTCCAATGAACAAAACTGTATTAAGTGATAAAAAATAATTCAATTATACTTTAAAAAAATTAAAATGAAAATCTAAATATATAAATAAATTGGATGAAAAGGCAGTTTTGAATTAAAAACTATCTTTTTCATTATTCATTAAAAAAACATTATCAGAAAAATACCAAAAATTAACACCACTCTATATGTAATATTTCAAATTCAGAAATGATGTCCATTTTACCAAAATAAAAACATAGATGTTTCATTAATAAATCATATAGTTAATTCCCGCTGTCAAAACAAATATCGGGTTTTTTTGAAGCAATATTTATGAAAAGTTTGGAACTTGTTTATGTCCATTTTCAAAGTGAAATTAATTATAATTACCACCATTGAATTAAATTTTAAAAATATATTCTAATTAAACATTAGAACCAATTAAAAATATAATCTAACGATATATTTAAGTTAGATGAAAAAGCAGTTTTGATGTAAAATGCAATATTTTTCACTATTCATTAAAATAAATGAACATTGTCAGAAACATACAAAAAAATTAACCAATGTAAATTTCAATATCCCAATAATAAAGAATAAGTTTATTTTTAAAAATAGAGCTTATAAAATTGTCAAAAGTTAGATTTAAAAAAAGGATTGTCATCAAAAGGCGGTAAAACAATCTTTTAAAAATATTAGAGTATTTATTCTTAAAATTGGATTCATTTGGATTTTAAGCCTCTAACATTTATTGGATAAATGTAAAAATATTTTATAAACATATTTAATCATTTTTTAGTTATTTATGTTCATTCCTTCCCTTACAACAGCTAGGCGTTAACTATTATAATATTGTTATATTATTAGTGTGCAACGTAAGATTTAAAAGAAACTCGTCGTTGCGTATTGGTTACGCCATCGAGCATAGAATTCCCTTTAAAGTAATATTAACATTTTATTCAGAAATATTGATAAACATTAGAATATAATATTATTTATTTACTTGGGATGTTACATCCTTCCCCCCTTGTGGGAATTGCGTCCTCGCAATTTCAAAATTGGGCTTGGAAACTTAATTGAAAGTCCCACATCGGAACAAGAGTCAGTAAAACTATCACTTTAAAAGAAAGACAGAGAAGTAAATAGGTCAACCGAGTTAACCCATACTAGGAGTCCATGTGGGAAAATATGGATATGTAAGAAAAAACAAAGGGTCATGTTCTGAGGGAGAGTGATAGAAAACATGTTTATGAGAAAATTAACCACCAAAAAATCACAAACTGGTGATGTGTTAAACGGTATTTGATTCCCCAGTAGGAAAAGTTAATGGACAAAATTTTTGTTCTAAGTTAATCTTCATTGAGGAATTTATTTTTGAGATAAACTAAATCATAAAGAAATATACTTACATGTCATGTTGACTTTCCACTTTTTCTAGATTCCTTTCACAAACTCATACTTTCTCCAAATGATGAGTATTTATGAAGACTTGTTCTCATTTATAGTACTATAATCAACTTATCAAGAATCACCTAATCCAAAAAAGGGAACTATATACTTCCTGGGTCTTTAGACCTTTACCAAAACCAAAACCAAAAAGGTTAGTACAAGATCAAATAATACATAAAAAGGATAATCCTAAAAAAACAAATCTATTCTTATTCTCCCAAATTTTTCAAAAAATACCCAATGATCAACAAAGACCATTCAATAAACAAATTGTCCATAAAAATATTCAAATTAAACCAAACTAAGATTGAAACCCAAATATTTGAAGGATTTAATCACATAGTCTTCCAAGAAAAACATTAACATTTATCTTCAAATAACATCAGTTATTCTTAAAGTCCCATACTGAAAAGTAATTAACCTAATCACATATCCTCCATGATAGGTTAATAATTTCCATAGATAACACAAAATCAACTTATTATAGATTCATAAGATCATATAACTAAAAATAATTAGTCAAACTAACCAGGGACTTCACCTAGTCTAGTGGTAGGTGATAAATACCAGTCGCACTTTGGTTGTGGGTTCGATTCCCACAGCTTCGTCTGATGCGACGGGTTTTCACATGGTCTACGTGTTGTCCTTTTTCCAAAACTACATGATTCTTACAACATTTCCCAAAAAGAAAAAAAATCTTCAAAAAATAACCATCACATAATTTAACCTCATGTTTATCTTAGGCCTTCCATTTTCCATCATAACATATAATAACCCATAATTACCTCAAAAGTAAGGACCATATAAAACCTAATGGTTACCTTTATAATTATTACCTGAACTTACACATCGATTTGGCCATCTCATTCATGATGCATTAGAGAACTCACCAAGGTTCAAGTGGTTGATCATGACTCCTGATAGTTGGTTTAGAATAACCACGAGATTTCTCATTAAATCCCCCATTTAATCCAGTCTCTTAATCAGAGAACCACCACAACATCCTTCAAATCCATTGTCACTTTAGCACCTGCTAGATCCATCCATTAACAAAAACCAAAAATGTCAATGTGTGTATGTCAACAAAATCATCACGTACTAATGAGGAAGATAAACACTAAGATATATTTACTCATTCACTTTATATAAAAACTATGACTCTTTATGAAATCCTAACTATTATGGTAATGTCACTTATGCTTAGAGAATAATCTAACCTCTAATGTTATCTAAACTGACCTCTGATACCAACTATAAGGACCCGCCCTTAAACATTACTTATTATTGAATTAAATTAAAAATTCACATTGAGGATCTTTTCAAGTTTAGAGTTTTAGAGAATTAGGACATAAATATTACATCTCAAATATTACAAAGTAGTCACATCTACTCAGCTTCCATTTTTTTTCAAAATAAAAACTCTTGAACAAAAGAGTCATGTCTAGTTCCTTGTTTTAGACAGCCTTACATTTCCATGATCCAATCCTTGACCCTACTCAACATTATGTCCTGTGAAAAACATTTCAGAAAAACATGGGATGAGCATAAAAAAGCTTAGTAAGGGTTATAATAATACGGAAATAAAACATTATTCTATGTATACATATTACTCAATGAAATCATACTTTACTCATAAAACATAAGCAATTTAACATACCTCATGAAATCATAATATTTAGGAATAACTCATAGAAATAATAAGACATAAAGGTAACTTGAGGCATTCATAACATTCTTACGTAGGTAGTAACCCTCATGGTAATGTTTGGAATACCCATCACAGTATATTCCCTAAATCTCTTCAGAGAAACCTTAACGTTTAACCCCTTTGCGTTAACCAATGATTGGAGAGCTATATCGGGCTCACCCGCCCTTAGTTTATCATGGAACCACCCGTCTTCATACACAATGCCCAATAACCATAACATAATCATAGAACATAACTTAAGCATAAAGGAAAGATAACATTCCCACATTACAATAACAATATAACATTTTAAGATATTGAAATAATCAATCCCTTCTAAAAACCATTTTCACAACCATTTAAAACATTTAATAAAGAGGATTTTGAATCAAAGTGTCCCATACCACTTTGAAGGTTTTAACATTTCAAACCATTAATATCTACATAAGTAAATCCTTAAAACCATTTTGAAAACATGGATATTAATGAGAAATATTTATAAGAATAAATCATTAAAACATTTAAAATGATATTTTAGTTAAAGGGTTTTTAACAAAATGAGAGACACTTGAATACAATAATTAAGGAATAACATTTAATCAGAACTGTATAATATCAATCGAATAAAGGGATTCATGATATAATATGACAAAGGATAGTATATACACCATAATAGTGAATTGGTGCATAACAACAATGATGTCTCAATAGAAATGTAGAATGAGATGAAATCCCTTATAAAGAAGGTATCTTTAAATTAAGGACAAATCAATCTCATAATTATGCGTGAAAAATATAAATACACCCAATATAATTGGAAATTAAGTGTAAAAAAATCAGAGTCATTCACACATATTCATAGAATTACATTTTCAAGGAGTACAAGTTTAACCCAAAGGATTGAAATTGAGTTAAGAAGATCCCTTGGAAGAATTCGACAGCCTAACGACGTCACTTTAAAATTCATAAAACGAGTTGATGAGAGATAAAATGGTATCTCATCACTTGTACATAAAATTTACCTGAATAAGGATATATAAGAACATATCCAAACATAAAAAGATGCAAATTAAAAGACATAGCAAAATAATTCTTTTTGAAAGAGGAGTGTGAAAGGTTCCCTTACCGATTTGGGAAACATTCAAAATGTACAGCCCCTGAAAGAAGGGTCATACAATGAAGATGTAAATACCCATAAATGAGAGTGTATTACACAAATAGTTTGATAATGGGCAGTACATAAACCACACAAAACGAAATAGTGGCCATTATAGCATGAATCTCACGGGAATAAAAAGTGTGATGAAAATCCCCTTATGAAAATTCAGCAGCCTAACAACGCCACATAAAACTTCCAAAAATGTATTGATGAGATCAAATACGGTATCTCATCATATTAACATAAAATTTTCAGGAAGAGGAATATAAAAGAACATCCCTGAACATAATAAAGAGGAGGTTAAAGTAAGTTACATAAAAAATAGTACTTAAAAAGAACTATAGAGGTAGGATCCCTTACGAAAATTCGGAAGCCTAACAGCGCCACTTAAAAATTATAAAAATGAATTTATGAGAGTAATAGAGGGTATCTCATCATTTGAAAATTAAAATTACAGTATGGTTAATATAAAATAACATCCTCCAACATATGAACATGGAGCATAAATGAAATGACATAAAAGAGGGTACTTGAAAAGAAAGAGAGAGGTCTGATCCCTTACCTCACGCCCGACTTGTCTTGTTTATTTCTTTATATTCCTTAATAATAATCTTTGGTCAATTTATAATTTCATAAGGACCTAATTTAATTTTTATTATTCAATTAATATCAAATATTATAATGTTATAATAATTAGTTAATTATGTGAGTTCATATCAGATGTTTTTGTCGATGTTTGGTACATGAGTCAAAAATGAACTTGTTTGAAAAGAATTGTCCATGTAGTTATAAGTACATCATATAAAGAATAGTATTAATGATTTAAATATCATATATATCTAGTAAATATTCATTTTATACTATTCCATAACATTATGAGATAAAAATAAATGAAATGCACCGTCCATGGAGACGGTAGGCCGTACGTACACATGAACGCTAAATTCTTTTTTTTGTCATATTAATGGAATTAAAAATAATTGAGAGATATATATATTATAATTGAAGTATAATATATATGTTATATAGGTAACATAATTTCATTAATTTCACTCTTTATACATTCTATGTATTTCATGAACGAGTCACATCACTTGAGGGGGAAGTAGTCCACACTTCCTCGTATGAAATTATCGCATTTTCACAAAATGAAAAGCATAAAGGCATGTTTTAAATATATAATACAGAAACATATAGGAAAAATAAATACCATATATATCATATATAATATACAGTGTCATCATAATGGCCACCATGAAAGGTGTTAACAGAAGAATGAACAATCATCGTTTCGTGAGGCAATAATTCGCCATCCACAGAAACAGTATGTTCTTTAATCATTAGACGAAGTTGTGTGTAAGTTTAGCATGAATAATTCACATAAAAACATCATAGTATATTTAAGATACTGGTGTTGTTACGAAATAAAAGAATAAATAGAGTTTAGGGGTTTGGAGAAGCAAAATAAAACAAAAGAATACAAGTGAAGACATTACCTTTAAATCGGGTAACTCCTGTTAGTTTGAACCAAAAGGGTTTCTTGAAGAGCATTCTTCCAATTTTGAGGCTTAAATGGTGAAGATATGGATGTGGAGAGATGAAATGGGCAGGGGTTGGCTCAGCCAAAGGCTTTAGAGGTGTGGGTAAGGTGGTAGAGGTGGAGGCCTTTTATAAGAGGAGAGAAGGGGCACTCATGGAAAGCCAAGAAAAGTTACTTTATTATAAAATGATTTTCGGATTTTAAAGGTCTCACATTGATATATTTAGAGTATAAGGTAATAAGGGTTCGCAATATACTCATCCAATATGGTTCTTCCAAGTTTATGTCTTATATTTTACATTATCTTTTCATTTTATTTAAATCATTCGTTAATGAGGTAATTGTTGCATCATCATGGTGTCATAAATAATTTAATTTATTTAACGTCTAAAAATTATAAAAAAACTATGATATAGGACATCGTTTTAGATTTCCAATGAATATTTATAGTCTAAGAGACCTTTTATGTAGACAAAATTAAAATTATTTTACTTTGGTGTTACATACTTTGGTTACATTTTCCTTGCATTAAAAAAAATATGATAAAAGGTCACTATCACACTAAAGTCTTTCCATGGGGTCTCAAGGTTGAACGAAGGCATCCCATGGTCGTCCATGACACCACCAATAGCATTAGGACACATGTTGAGGTCATTTTATATTTTTATGATATTATTTTCTTACCCTTAATTACCCGATTACAAATTAAACACGATAATTAAAGATAATTACCGTGATTACTATTCATAATGTCCAAAAAAAGAGACTAAATTAAATAATTTAGACCTTATGATTCCAAATATGGAATCAATTTTAAGAAATTCAAAACACATAAATTGGAGTAATTAATTTAAATGTAAATCTCATTGTCAAAACAAAAGACGAGTTTTTAAGAAGTAAACTTTATCAAAAGATTGACTTGTTTTTACATCCAATTGAAAAGTGAAATTACTTCAAATGAACAAAATTTTATTAAGTGATAAAAATACAATTCAATTATACTTTAAATACAATTAAAATTACAATATAAATATATAAATAAATTGGATGAAAAGGCATTTTTGAATTAAAAACTGTATTTTTCACTATTTATTAAAAAAACATTATCAGAAAAATACCAATAATTACCCCTAAGGTATATTTGATATTTCATGTTCAGAAATGATATCCATTTTACCAAATTCAAAACATAGATTTTTCATTAATAAATCATTTAGTTAATTCATGTTGTCAAAAAAAATACCGGGGTTTTTTTGGAAGCAATATTTATGAAACGTTTGGCACTTGTTTATGTCCATTTTCAAAGTGAAATTAAATCTAATTACCACCATTAAATTAAATTGTAAAAATATATTCTAATTAAAATTTAAAACGAATTAAAAATATAATCTAACCATATATTTAAATTAGATGAAAAAGCAGTATTGATGTAAAATGCAATATTTTTCATTATTCATTAAAAATGAACATTGTCAGAAACATACCAAAAATTTAAACAAAGTAAATTTCAATATCCCAATAATAAATAATACGGTTATTTTGAAAAATAGAGCTTATAAAATTGTCAAAGGTTATATTTAAAAAAAGGATCTCCATCAAAAGGCAGCAAAACAATATTTTAAAAATATTATAGTATATATTCTTAAAATTGGATTCATTTGGATTTTCAGCCTCTAACATTAATTGGATAAATCTAAAAATATTTAACAAACATATGTAATCATTTTGTAGTTATTTATGTTCATTCCATCCATTACAACGGTTAGGAGTTAACTATTATAATATTGTTATATTATTAGTGTGCAACATATGATTTCAATGAAACTTGTTTTTGCATATTGGGTACGCTATCGAGCATAACATTAACTTTAAAGTAATATTAACATTTTATTCAAAAATATTGATAAAAATTAGAATGTAATATTATTTATTTACTTGGGATGCTACAGACATAAATGAAAAGAAGTTAAGAGAAATTATTACCTTTAATTTGGGTAACTCCCTTTATTTTAAACCAAAATGGTTTGTTATAGTGCCTTCTGCCAAAGGTAAGGCTTCTCGATGGAAGATAGAGAAGTTGGGATAATAATTGGGTAGAGTTTTGATGATCCAAAAGGCTTGAGAGGTGTGAGGAATTAGTTATAAATGGTCTCCTTTTATAAGGGGGAAGAGGGTCCCTTTAGGCAAGTGTGAAAATATTATTTTATTATATAATGATATTCGGTTTCTAAAGGGCCAAAAATCATTACAGTCAAAGATAAGATGACTCATGGTCGAAAAAAATCATCCAATAAGAATTGGAGAGGTTTTAGATGTGATTTTAATATTTATAATCTTATTTATTTAAATGATTTATTAATGAGGTAAACACTACATCATTATTGTGTCATAAATAATTTAATTTATTCGATGTCTAAAAATTATAAAAAAACACCATGATGTAGGAAATATTTTTATTTTTCCAATTAATAGTTATAGACTAAAATATAACTTATATAACACCATGTAAAAATTTATTTAAAAAGAGATATTTGTTTATGTCATTTTTACCTTTACTTTAATTTAATTAAAATAAAGTGTCATTATCATTCATAAGTGGCCCTATGGGGTCCCAAAATCGACCCAAGGATTGCCATGGTCAGCCATTATTCATCCAATAAGGTTAAGAAAATTTTTAAGGTAATTTTAAATTATTGTAATATTCTTTTTACCTTGAATTACCCTATTTACCTTTAACTGTGGTAAATAAAAGTGAAAAGTTACTATTCACTAAAAATTATGTTCATATTATGGAAATACATTTTACATATTAATAACAACAATGTAGGTCAGATTTTATAAATTCAATTCATAGAAGTGTTAAATTTTATTTTAATGAAGAATTCAGTTTTTTTAACTACTACTAAGTGGTTTAATTATTTATCAAAAATTGATGTTTTTCAGAAAAATACAAAAAATTCAGCCTAAGCTATATTTGATATTCCGAATTCAAAAATGATGACTTTTTTTTACCAAATTATAAACATCAAATTTGCATTAATTAATTTAAAATTAATTCCTATTGTTAAATCATATAGCATGTTTTTAAGAAATAATAACTATCAAAATATTGACACTTGTTTATGTCCAAATTCAATGTGAAACTATTTCCAATGACCAACATTAGATTAAAGAGTGAAAATATAGTCTAATTACACTTTAAAACCAATTAAAAATATAATATAACCATAAAAAAATTATATTAAAACACAGTTTTGAATTGAAATACAATATTTTTCACAATTCATTAAAAAATAAACTTTATCAGAAAAATTCCAAAAAGTTACACAAAATAAATTTTGATGCACCCATTCTAAATAAAGATTTTATTTGGAAATTTAAAATGTATTAGAGTGACCAAAACTAGATTTAAAGAGGGTTCTCCATAAAAAGGTGGTAAATCGACATTTTAATGTAAATTTTGTTTAAAATTAGATTCATTCACATTTTAAGCCTCTAAATTTTATTGGATAAAAGTAACTGTATTTAACAAACATGTGTAATAATATTGGAGTTAGTTATGGTAATTCCCACCAATACAACAGTTAGGAGTTAACAACCATTTAAAATAATAATATTTTATTATGAGTGTGCAACGTAAGATTTCAAAGAAACGTGTTGTTGTGTATTAGGTACACTATCGAACATAGCAACCCTTTTAAAGTAAAATTAATATTATGTAACAAATATTAATAAATATGAAATTCCCTTATTCTTAATTTACCTGGGAAGTTACATAATCTCCTTAAATGCAGTCTCATTGGGTGAAAACCCTGATTAATCTTATAATGGAGAAGTTATGAAATAAAAAAAATTATGTATGAGGTAAATAATGAGTACAGAAAATCCACCCTTAAATTGGATCCATTGTCAATAACTACATCATAGGGGTGGATATAGTTTATTTTTTCCAACTATTTCATGAAAAAAAATCAAGTTAGAGATCTGTGGTAAATCAAGGATGTTGTGGTTCTTACCATATAAGGATTATACATAGATGAATTGGGGTTGAACAACAAGTTTTCCAGATATAGAAAACATAAAGAAAAACATATATGGGTGTTTAACCCAAAATTTATTTTCTATTTCTATTTTATTCCTGTTAAATTTAGTTTTTTCAATTTCAATAATATTTTGAAATGGTCCTGTTTACTAGAAGGAAATAAATTAGAAAACATAGTTTTCCACATACTTTAGAGTTATCATTTTCTATATTAGAATCCCCGATAAGCCAATATATTTTATATTGAGGATATTATTTACAATTCCCATGAATAAATTAAGCTACAAGATTAATAAAATTGGATTAACACCCTAAATTATTAGTCTATGATTTTATTATAATGGTGCTGAATTTTATGGGATCTAATGTTTTTTGATTTAATGTAATTGACCATTCAAGTTTACTAGAGTAGATTTGTTAATTCAAATTTGGTGTTTATTTTAATATATGTCAAAAAATACAAATATTCTAATTTAAGGTGTTTTCTACTTTAAAAATATTCTTTTTTTTAATATTTTAATTTCATTTTGACATTACTACGAATTTGGAAAATAATTGTTTTGAAAATTTGAAATCATGAATTATTTTCTCATGCTGAATATTATGATGAAGAATAATTGTAATTTCTATTAAATGAAATTTTTGGATTGTGTATTATGGATGGATAATCTCATGATTTGTTGGATATTTTTCTACAAAATTCTTCAATATGCATGACTATACATATTATATTGTTGATCTTACTGGTTAATCTAGTGACAAGTTAGTTCAGTTTTGAAAATGATGTGAAAAGTAACTTATTTGTTTTACTGAAAAATTTCATTTAGTATTATTGAAACCCATTTGGACATGATTTTAATATAAAAGAATGTTAAATATGTTTTGAACATATTGTTTAATGTAATTTTTTTATCCACCATATATTCAAAATTAAGGAAAATGTCAAGCATTATTGTGGGGGAGAAGGAATTTCGATGGGAAAAAATGTATCTTAATTTTATCCCATAGAAATAAAGTAAATATTTTCTAATATTATTTCTTTTCATGTTATAATAAATAATTTTCTGTAATTTGAAATTTTTTATGATGTATGACTGATTTTTAGACACTTTAGGGAGGTTAATTCTATATTACCCCTTAGATGTAGTTGAGTAAAACATTTTACTTTACCATCGTGAAAAGTGGATGATTTTGGTAATTTTTTTTAAATGTTACAAAATTTTCATTTCCCTTAAATATTTTAGGTTTTATTCAAACTCATTGAATATAATTATGATGAAATAAAAAATAGAAAATCATAATACTCATTCAAATTATTCTTTTATTATTTATGATGAAGGATGATTGATTTTTAATCATTTTACTTTATTACGTTTGATCATCTAAATATTGTGTCTAAATTATTTCACTACAAATTTATTTGAGTTTGTTCTCTTAGAGGTAAAAAGAAGTTTTGTTATTTAGTTAAATGAAAATTTAATTATATTTAATCATAATTCATATTTTTAGGGTATTTTGTTTCATAAAATATGAATTATTTTTTTACTAAAAAATACTTAATTTCTTAATGTTAAAATTATTTCACTACTTCGTATAATACAATGGATAAAATCATCCTCGAAACGATTTTTTTGGAAACCAAGTATTTAAATCATTAGATTCCTCTCAATCCCAAGAATTTGAATTATTTTTGGCTTAAGTATAAGAAAAATCCTAGTATGGGGGAATTTAATGGGTCATTATTTGGGTACGAATTTTCCATATAATATTTTTATTTTAATTTAATTTAATTTAATTTTTTTAAAATAATGTTTTAGTTTATAATTTATAATTGTTGTTAATTCAGTTTTAAATTATTAAATAACTTAATAGTATGTTTAATATATGTTTTTATCATTAATTATATTTTTTTTAAAATTTTAATTTATTATTTAAATTTTAATAAAATTTTAAAATAATCAATTAATTTATTTTAAGTTTTTTCTATTTATTATTCTTTTTATTTTCCTCATTTTTTGTAATTTATTAAATTATTGAAGTGAAAATATTAATTTACAATCTTTTAAAAATTTTATAAATAGTTAAATTAAATTATATTTCAATTTTAATAGTGTTTTTAATATTTTTATTATTTACAGTGTTAGTTAATTATTTTAATTTTTTTTGTTTATAATATTTTATTCTAATAAAATGTGCATGATTTGTTTTATTTGAATGAAAATTATTTTTTAGTTGAATTTATTTCTCATTTTTTCTAATTCATTTTTATTCATTTTTTTATTATTTCCATTATAGGGCGCAAAAAAATTTTCCTTTTCCATTGAATAATATATTTTAAGTCACTATCCAAGTAAAAGAAATATTCATCCATAAATTTCCTTAATACAACTGATTTTTGGTGCTGCATAATAAAACTGATTCAGAAAAAATCTATACATAAGATAAATTTTTCTCTCTACATTGGAAAATTGGTCCATGAGATAAATTTTGGAGTGGACCCATATTATGGATATGGAGTAAGATATTTTTAATTATATAAGTTGGATAAAACCATGAGGTGCATAAGATAAAATGATCAAGTAAATAAAATCCCCATAATTAATATGATTCCATGTAAGATATATACCATACACCATTTTATACTTCCAATTGAGTTTTAAATTCACATGAGGTTAGATATGGTATGAGAGATAGAATGAGAATGAGAACTAATCAATGCCACTACCTACAAACTGGATACTGAAGAGCTTTATATTTAGATTTGAACCGAAGCCACTATCAATGATTCCAACCCACTACTTGCTGATTTGAATATAATATTGATGATTTGGATCATCAAATATAATATTAACTTCTACCTTTGAATCTAATGTTGATCTCATATCCGGGGTATGTCAATGATCTCATTAGGAAATTAACCCGGATCTGTCATGTCTGGTGGTTGGAGATGGCAAGGCTGATCCATCATCACCGATGAAGGATTTACTGTTTCAGGATATTATTCTTCATACAAGATATGTTTGAATCGAATGAAAAGACTCTGACCATGAATAATAAAAATCTATGACGTTTTAGATCTAGATTTTCCACCTTTTCGATGAATCACTGCCACTATGTCGACAAATATTTTACCACTGAAGGCATAGTTACCCTTAATAATCCAAACGAGAATAATACTCTTTGAAGCTAATACATGTTACTGATATGAGATTAATAATCACTGGATAATTTTGATCTGTGACCACACTATGATTCTGAATAACATGAATATGGAACTATATCCCAAGATAAACCACCATTGAGATATGTCTTGGATTGTCGAAGAAGGATATTGGCATCCACAATCTAACCAATCAATGAATCCATGGATAAACCTGAGACTGTGAAAATTATATTTATGTCAATGACACTTTAATTTTATCATTTAAGTCTGATTTTCATAGTTTTCCCTATCCAATCTAAAGCATGTACTGACGTGATGGTTCCCTCCACAGGTTTTCCATAACCATGTTGTTTAAAATCTATTCGAGGTTGTAGTTTTAATTTGAATTATAAAAGAGGTTTCCTATTTCAGTCTTGTTTGATAAATATGAGTTTAAAATAATGATTTTTTCATTTTTGTTGTTTTTTGATGACATGGTCAAGGGAATCATTTATTCCATTTATCCAACCATGTATTTTTTTAAAGATTCACATCTTGTTAGAGAAATTCACAATTGTGGTTTTTCCAACAAGGTAACATTCATGAAATGTTTCATGATCTGGTATCCAAGAATTCTCACTACTGGAAAATTATGTATTTATAACCTATAGAAAATAACCCATTATTGAAATAGAAATCATAATATTTTTTTTCAATGGTTCATCAGGAAAACCATATTTTTTATGGTCCACACTCTTGTCGAAAAAACCCTTTCATCATAAATATTTACCCAACTCTTTGTGTTGTGCTGATATTCCCATTGAAAATAAGTATTTCTAATCGGTTTCCATCCCATCACATATAATATTAAGAAAATAAAAAAAATTATTTTAAAAAATATTTAAAATTATATGAAATATCAAATAAATTTGAAAAAAATGTAATATATAGAACTTTAATCATATAAACCATTAAAAGTATTACATAAAATATTTTTCATTCAAATCATAACATAATAAATGTGTACAGAAGGCATCAATCACTATTTATGAGGAGGGTTATCTCTAGGAGGAGGGGAGAGTCATCTAGAAGATGAGCGAGAGGGGAATAAATCGCTAGACACTAAGATAAACATTGAATTTACTCCATTATCTTCTCATGCTGCTACTCCTACAAATGACGTATAGAGTACTCATACTAATGCTATTGTCGATGACATTGTTCCGGCTCCCTATATATGTTCTATTAAACCTCACACTGAGCTCGTATATTCTCCCTATACTATATAGCTAATGATGATGATTCTATATTATCTCCCCTTGATCTAGATGTCACCCATGATTTAAAACCATAATAACTTCTAGACATCAATCGATAGTCGATGACAATAACTCATCCTTTCTCAAAATTATGCTGAGTTGCATACATCCTTGAAGCATTTTCTAATCATGATGTTCTCAATTCCAGAAAACTGGGTTTCTATAGTTCCACCCTTTAACAGTTCTAAAATAATTGCTGATAAAGGGGGGGGTCTTTATTAGTGCTAAAAAAGTGCTGATAAAGCCCCCCCTTTATCATTGCTTTTTAGTACTATTAAAGGGGACCACTTTATCAGTGCTTTTATTAGTAGTGCTGATAACGGGGGGGGGGGGGGGGGGGGTTATCAGCGCTTTTTCTTAGTGCTGAAAATTTTTATATTTCAAAAACAAACAATGAAAAATTATATATTGTTATATAAGTATATTTATATTAATATAAATATAATATATATTTTAAAAAATGATTGTAGATAATAATAAATAGACTATTACGTTTTATATAACATAAATATAGTGAAAATGGAATTAAAATAATTTAAAAAATATTATTAATTAATAATTTCATAATTATTATCGATTAATAGTGATTTAATAATAATTTAAAGACACAAAAAATAAATAAAATCAATAAAAGATCTAAAATAAGTTGAAAATCTAACTCGAACATCAAATAGACATAATTTTTTATCTGGGTGTCTTTTTGAGCTCTATATCATTTTAAATTGAAGCTTACAATGATCTCTACATGCTAATGACCCAAGGGAACCTTCTGTCACATTCTTTGAGGCCCAAAAATTCCCATAAGTCCTTCATAACTGAGTTTTTAGTCGGGATACCCCGATTGTTTATCATTCAAATAGTTTTAAATTCTAATCTGAATGTCTTCTTGGCCCGTACAACATATCATATCAAATATTGTTTCATTTTATTCAATTTTACATGTTTTGGAGTTCAAACAAACTTCTAGATTAGATGTTATTGTCGTTTTTAAATTCTATGGCATTTCAAATACACATATATATGTATTTATTCGTAAATAAATATATATGTGTGTGTGTGCTATATCTATGTATGTATGTATTAATTTATTTATAAACACACATAAAAAAACATATTTTATAAATTTAGTTAAAACTAATCTTAAAATTGTATATTAATATACAAATAAATATATGATTAAAATATTATAACTATATATATAAAAAATAATATCCAAATATATATATATAATAATAATAATAATATATGAATGAATATATATGTATTGATATAACTAATTATATTTATATTAATATGAATCTATTTTAATATACAAATAAATTTAACTATTTATATATATATAAAGAAATATAAATAAATATTAATATATGACTAAATATATATATTTATATTAATATATGAATAAATATATATGTATTGAAATAAATAAATATATTTCTATTAATATGTATCTATATTAATATATGAATAAATATAAATATATATATTAATGTAAATATATATATTAATATACTAATTAATATTTATATAGATATAAACAAATAAATATATATGAATTAATATGACTAAATATATTTATACTAATATGAGTCTATATTAATATATGAAAAAATATAACTATATTTGTATAAATAAATAGATATATCATTAAATAAAGAAAAAATGAAATGGCTTGGTGGTAAAGGTGCAGGAGCAAAGGGGGGGTGGTCGCAGGTTCAAGTTTGGGTGGAAGGAAGGAGGTGGAGTGGGCATGTGGGGGATGCACGGGCAAGGGTAGCGCATGAGAGAGTACGAGGGGGTGCACATAGCCCTGATAAGGGGGGGGGGGGGGGTTCAAGAGCTGTTAAAAGATCACCCCAACTATTATATATTCTTTTTAACATTTTTTTTAATTTTTTTTTGACTTTTATCTGTGCTTAAAAAATCACTGATAAGAGGGACCCCCTTAATATTATCCTCAATTAACATGTCTTTTTTAAGAGCTGTTAATATACTTTTCTAGCAGTGATAAATGGAATTTTTTAGTGGTTTCTGGTGGTATGACCTTTGTCTTATCCTGGCTATCATTTCGTGTCTGAGAGGTCACATACTTATATGACTCCTTAAATTCCAATTTTAAATTAAAATATTTAGAATATTTTTTCAGCTAATTTAAAATGTAAAAAAGTATATTGACCACAATCAAACACTATTGACCATATATAAACTCTCTAATGATCATATCATTGTAAAACCTCTTATAAACACTAAACTATATAATATTAGGATTTTAAACATTCAATATGACTAAAAAATATACTTCTTACTTTTAAAGTTATATAAATAATTAAATAAAAGTTCATACTATATTTCATCGATGGGAACTGAATGTTCGACTACTAGGTCAATCAATAACCTACAACCTCCCATGGTTCTGATAACTTATTGATATTATTTTTTAAAACCATCTCCCATATAGTATGAAAACAATCCATCCCAAATGAAATATTATATTTAATATGGCTGGTGGGTATACCAAGAATTATAAAAAAAACTATAAATCTATATTTATTAATGGTTTTCCACAACAAAACGTACAATAAATGTTGACAACGTTCATGTATAGTGGCCTCTTAGGCCACCCATATAGAGTTTATCATTCCATCATTGATGGGATACCATAAACACTTCAAATATTTAATAATTGCATGTTAATAATTAAATAAACATCACCATTACTATTATTTAGTTATTTACAAACGAATGATAAAAAATGTAGCGTCAAACATTAATTGAAATTTGATCTGACATCACCCATGCTCTAGAAAAACAGCTCAAAAGAATTTCACTCCTCAATCTAAAAACTATATGAGAAAAACTATGATAAAATAGAAAAATAATCAAGTAAATAAAATATATATAAATTAATTAAAATAATTTAATATTAATGAATATTAACTAAAATACATAAATGAACATACATCCACATGAATGTATCGTATCCAAGATGAGAATATCACTCAATAATGGGTTGAGAATCATTATATTTTAAATACCATCACCCCTCCGAGTCATTAGTGAATTTCTAGTAACCTGAGGACTATATGAAGAAAAATCATCTTCATAAACAAGAATAATTTCCTCATTAAAGTCATGTAACATATATTCTAAACATTTATCCCCCATCGAAAACACAAAATAATTTTTTTTACAAAACAATTGAAAATTAGTATTATTTAGGTATAAATAAGTGTTACATTAATAAAAATCATGTAATTGAGACATTCATTGGTATCAAACTCTTCTTTGTATATGATGGTGTTAATATATTCATCTTCCTCTTGAGTATCATCAATTTCCATTAGATCTTCAGCCTTGTTGTCATTTTTTTATTTCAAATTAATTTGATACATCATCAACATCATCATTACAATAGACCCATAACCATGAGGTTTCATAATCAATATTCATGTCTATTTAGGGAAAATATATATTTTGGGATGTCTCTTTAAAAATTTCAATTCCTTATATTTTAGAAAAATCAAATTCAATTTAAAAAATCTAATCTTCAGGAAATTCCATTTGTATAATTCTCCACCAATCAGTTAACACGGTTAAAGATGGACAATAATTTATTAAATAAACTTTATACTCCTTATGATAATTTTTTTATTTAACATAATAATTATTCTGATTCCTTGGCATGAATTATCATACAATACACTATCATTTTAAAACCATTTATACTTAAACATCATTACATAGTTTTATCAAATATATAATAGCTCAGTTATTTCATCATGAATTCCATAGAAGTAAACTTCACTCTCTTTAGGATGAGGCCCTCTCTAGAAAACACTATTATTTACTATTTTTCCCCCGTATACACGAGTATGAAATAAAAAACCTTTCACAACATAAGAATTATTATATTTACCCAATAATGATGGTGGGTTACTCAGTAAAAAAAGTAAATTATGAAATTTACCATCATGTTCGAAAAATGAGAAAATAGGGAAAATTTATTAGAATAAATAGTTACAAATATATTTCTTATGTTACACCAACACAATCTGTTACCATCCTTAAAAACCATTAAGAAAAATTATTTTTCCAATATTATTCAAGAGAATATAGTTTAATTCATGAAAACTATATCTTTTTATAATCTTCATATAATATAAAACACATTATTAATTTACAACTAGAAATATAGAATAGTTGATAGTAGAACTCACTATAAAAATGGTTTCATTTATTCTTAGTCGAACAGAACAAATGTATGTGCCTAGTGATTTTAATCATCTGAAATTAATTGTTTATGAATTCCACTAAATACATGTTAGGTTTTTTAAAAACTTTTAATTTATTATTCATTTCATTTTCAACACTTCACTCATTACAGACTATTCAATTATGTTTTTAGGGATATTAAAAATATGAATAATATGTGTATAAAAAATTAATTTCCTCTAATAATTAATGCTTCTACAATTGATCCTTCAACAGATTATTAGAATTATACATATTTCTTCAATTTATGCATGCATCTATCACAAGGGTATATCGATCATAATTTTACCAACTCCCAAAATTTTACATCATATAGATAATATAATATTAAATTCCCCATTAAATAAAGAAATTCTTTGGGAAATTTGTTTTATGTTTACATAAAATTAAAAAAATAACTTCTTATAGACTACTAAGTGCATGGTAGTATTTTTGAACACAACAATGTCTTAGAAAAAATAATATTTTTGTAAGAACATCCTAATTAAATGAAATAACCAAAAATTTAACTCAAATCTATATAATTATTTCCATTATAACTTGAATGTCATGTATTTTTAATCCTGATATAAAATAATTTCTAACACATATAGACAAATTGGAAACATAACCATCCAAATCCATCAAATCCATAATTAACTAACAAAATAATAAAATATTTTCTTTGGAAACATTGTAAGAAACTTTTGGAATTTTTATCATTTATGATCATTAATTTACAAACATCACAAGTTATAGTTACTTATAAATTTGTGAAATATATAATTGTAAATTTATATTAACGTTGGCTATACTAGGTTTGTCCAAAACTATATAAAATATATTATCAAGACAATTCTTCTCAATATGCATGGAATCCAACACATGATGAAAAAAATCAAAAAAATATTGAAGATCCCATAAAATACACTTTTTTATCCAATTATGTTCTTTCCCAAAGAAATACATTTTTCATTGGTTTATATTCAGATAAAATTTATGAGAGGTAATGATAAAATAATATATTTTTGATTAATATATAATATCATTTTTGGATTTCTATCACATTCAATTATTCCTTTTAGGAAATGATCTCTTTTCCTTTGGAAAGGATGGTCACTAAGAAAAAATCAACAATGATAGTTGATAAATAATATTTTCTTCCATTGACGAGCATAAACGCTTTGATATCACTCATACAATATAGACATGATTATTTAATATATTTAATCTAACTAGATAACGTGAAATATGCTAGAAAATCTCTAATTTTCCACATTAGTCCATCTTTCATTAGGAAATTGTTTTTTTATAGCACACCATATATACTGACACAATTATTCTATATTAAATTTTATACCTCAATTGAAGTATTAAAATAAACAAAAATATTATTTTTTGGATGTCTTGGAAATAGTATGTTTAAAAATATATATAGACCATTCATCAAAATCCAATTTCGTATGTTTTACGGAGTTATAAAAATTGGACAACAAAAATATTGACTACCGTAAATACTAAATTGAAAAAAATAGTTATTAGAAAGACACAATCACATGTTTCTATCTTCTAAAGAAGATGATGTATTGACCTAGTAAAAATGATTCCATGAACCATAATCACATGACGATTTAATCATTTATGTGTTAAAATATTTTTTTTCATCCATGAAATCAATTCCACTTTGTTTTGATGCATAAATAATCACTTAATTATTGAAATAAGTGGGGTAAAATATAGTTATTTAATAGAAATCAGTCTAGAATTCCCTTATTAAGAGTCTTTGTACCTCAATTGTCCAAATAATTTTAAACTAATAAATGAATCATTCTCACTATAATATAAGATAAATTCCTTTTAACATGCATGAATCTTTTTATAACTATATCTTAAATTACAAACCTGCATTTTTCAATGATATATATTTGTAGGAAATACATTTCATTTAGGTAATAGTGACTTTGCCAAAGAGAATATCTGATCAAAATAGTTATTTGATATTCTATTATATTATTTTATATTTATAAAATTTTGAGGGGATTAAACCTTTCTTATCTTACAACCCATATATAAGGAATCACTAAAAGAAAAGATGAAATAATCATATTTATATAGTTATTACCCAAAAGAGAAATCAATTTCATATTGAGTTTCAGTATGTTGAAATAAAGAACCAGCAATAGAATGTGCTATGGTTGTAAACTGTGATAGATATTGAAATTAATTATTTGTATATTCCTTGGAACTACAAAATCTAGACTGATACTAAGAAACATAATATTTTCTGAAACCATAATGTGATAGATGGACCTCAACATTGATAAATGTGTCAATACTCTTAAAATCAAGTTTTTAACATGGACACAAAATTTTCCCATCTGAAACAAATTATGGGTTTGATAATTCAATTGATGAAAAATGTCCCACACACTCAACATATACATTCATTATAATATAAGCACATAGATATTGATGATGATTTATCCAATCATGATCAAGTAATAATGTATATTATCTACTTTCTTATTCCATATTTCTCTAAAAAATAGAAACTGAAAATACATTTTATGTTTTTTTGATATATGATAAAGAGGATAAAAAGAAGAGTAGAAAATTAAATAAATATAAATCACTTGTAAATATTATAGATTTTATGTATTCCCAACTATTTGTTACTAATTAGTGTTAATGTGTTCTTCTTACCATTAATTACTAATAATTACAAGTATTTTTTTAATAATAGTTATTTTTTACAAATTACTGATAATTTTTACTAATTAATGAATACATTTTGTAGTTATCATTAATGTTTTACATTATAAATCTATTTCATAGTTATTTCAATTGATTACCACTAATTATTACTAATTACCATTAATTATTACTAGTTACAAAAAAAAAATTAATTAATATCATCATTTTTTAGTAATAATAGGTAATTTTTTTAGAGACCTCTCATTTTTTCTAATTACCATTAATTTTTACTAAATATAGTAAATTTTCAATAATTATAGTTATTTTTCACTAATTACCACTATGATTCACTAATTTTTATTAATTATCACAAATTTTTTATAGTTACTGCAAATTATAGTAAATGTTGACTAATTTCTACTATTTAGAGATAATTTTTACTAATTGCTACTACTTACCATAAATTACCATTTTTTTAGAAATTTTATAATTAAATACCACTAATTACCACTAATTACTGCTAATTAATTGCATTTTTTACTAATTACTATTAATTGTAACAAATTATGATTAATTTTTAATAATTATAGCTAATTTTTACTAATCACATCTATTTTTTACTAGTTTTTCATGTTTTTTAGTAATAAACCCTAAATATTGTTAATCCTTACTAAATACCTCTAATTACATTTAATTTTTTAATAATATCTGCTAATGTTTATTAATTACTCTAATTAAGAATAATGTTTTGTAATTACCTCTTATTTTTAATAATGGCCACCAATTTCCAATAATTTTGATTAATTACTAATAATTACCAGTATTTTTTACTAATTAAGGGTAATTCATATTAATTACAATTAATTACCAAAAATTTTAATAAATAATTCTAATTTTTAATAAATATATTTAAATGACACCAATGTTTACAAATTTTTTAAAAAAATTGATAATTTTTACTAAGTGATTATAATTACAATTAATTTTTACTTTGTACCACTAATTACCTCTATTTTTTACCATGTGCCTCTAATTTCCGATAATATTTACTAATTTTCACTAACTACCTCTATTTTTTGCAAATATTTCTTTATTACTACTATTTATTTTAAATTATTGATGATTACCACTAATTTCTAATAATTATTACGTATTACCACTAGTTTGAACAAATTCCTTCTATTTTTACTAATTAGAAATAATTACAATCAATTTTTACAAATTAATCCCAATTACAGATATTTTTATACTAATTTAGGCTAATTGGTGTACATTATCATTAATTACTACCCATGTTTGTTGTTATTTTGGATAATTTATAAAGAATATATTTAACTACCATTAATATTTATAGATTTATTTAGAGAAACAATAATGTTTACCAAGTAGTACTAATTATAGCTAGTTTTTTGTAATTGTTTCTAATTAAAACATCTTTTACTATTTATCATTGATTAACTTTATTTTTTGTTATTTCGGTCTAATTATAACTTTTTTTGATTCAAGCTAATGGTTAGTAATTAGATCTATTAATTACAACTTACCACTAGTCTTTCATAATTATCTCAATTTTTAGAAATTACCACTATTTTTTACTAACTATAATTAATAATCATTAATTTTATTAATTTAGAACTAGTTAACACTAATGGTTTCTAATTATTTCTTAATTTTACTAATTAACATTAATTATTATTAATTATTACTACTACTTACAAATATAATTAAAATTAAAATTATATATCATTAATTATTATTATTATTTCTACAACTAATTGATGTTAATTTTTGGTAATTTTAGTAAATTATTATTAATTATTACTAACATATAAAAAATCATACTATTCTTTTTAAATTATTACTAATTATTTTTCAATCATAAGTATTTAGTATCAACTATTGAAAATTATTTCTAATTATGAAAAATTATAGGTAATTATTACTAATTATAATTGATAACTTCTAATTATGTCTATTTAGTTATACTAATTTTTAATAAAAAAAATAAATTTACAATTAAGTTTCTCAAAAAAATAACTCAGCATTGGACCTTTATCAAAAACAAAATACTGGGTTGAATCTCACAAGGATACATCCTTGTAAAAATCAACATTTTTATAAGATAAAATGAGTAAGAGTATAAGGGAGGTGATGAGAAAAGAGGATCGTAGAGTACTATGAATATTTAGATTGGATGGGATATATATTGGATGGATTATTAGAAATGAGATTTATTGCTATAGGATTCCCATCACAAATAAGTTTTTTTATGAAGGGCACATATTAGTAATGCTACCTTCTATAATGCATATAGTGGTCGTAAATAGTTATTTGTGATAGTTACAATAACAAATACCAATATTCGGCCAAACAATCACGATGGGTACCACCACCAATATTCACTTAATATAGTTGGTTCCAATCACTAATATGTTACATTGGATAAGGAAAAGTCACAAATACTTTAGTATTATTAAATATATATAAAACATATAAACAATTTTGGGAACGAGGGATCAATCCCATAACTAATATTCTCCTCGTGTTTTGGCGGGAATTCACATTAATTTTATTTTTAATGAGATATCATCTTCCATTTAAAATAAAATATTCATAGGAATTATTTTCGATGGGAAATTTTCAACATTCACAAATAATTCTGTTCAATTTAATATTTTCCTCAGGTGAATGACCAATCACAAATAATGTGTTGCCAAAAGTCATTTTTTTCATAGTGTGTGAAGTTGAGTTCAATGCATGAGGAAGCTCTTTTTCTGAGTTAGGATCTATTTATATTTATTTTTTATTTTGGATGGGTTGGTCATGCTGGTTTTATGAGTTTAAGTTGTGGTTGAAACAAAATCTGGGTAAATAGTTATGTCTAAAGGAGACCTAGTTGTTGAAGAAGGGGTCGTTTACAGATGATAACTTAATAAATGTATGTTAATATGATTGTGGTTCCATCTGGACTTAAGAAATAATAATAATTTTAGTTGATTAATTTAATTATTAATCAAGATCCATTTAATTCAATCTTTTTTGACAAAGTAAGGGGAGGGGTTCTACTAATGTTATTAGGCCAGTGAATTAAGTATGGAAAAAAATTTCCTCCCTCATTTCGTGTTCACCATTCTAGATAGTGGTTTGGTTAGTGATATTCATGGAGAATAAATGGGGTGAAACTATTGACATTCAAATAGGATTTAATTTATTCAGATAAGAGGAAGAAGACAATAATAAGAATACATATTCTTGACACTAGAAAGGAGTGATGAAAAGTGGAGTTGAGAGATCTTTCTATGAGATCGATGATCTATTTCTGCTCAAGGAGATGAAGATTGAAGGATGATCATTTTTAACTTATGTTATCTACTAATATTTATTATGTTTGTACCATGTTTTTTACATGTTAATTGATTGTATGATTTTATTTATTTCTTTCCAAATTTATTTTATTATAGATTTAAAGTTTTTAGATAATCAAATGATGATTGATTATTTTTTTCCTTCATTTTGTTCGCTTCACTATTCTACTCATTGTCAAGAAAAAATACGATTGACATGTATTTTTTCATCAGGAGCATACTGTTAGGTTAGTATGGTTAAGAGTTCATTGTTCGATTCTCACTATTGAAGCTTCTCAATTCCTGGCTGATAATTGTGATCACAATGGTTTGAATATTCCAATGTGTTTAGAGATTATTTAATACATTGAATAGTCCATAACAAATTAAGGTTCAAACTAAGATGTTAGTTTGCAGAATTATCATCTCAAACATAATGAGGCACAAAGGTTAGAGATTTCAGACAGTGCAACCAGATAATTAATTGAATTAATTCTTTCAGAGAAATTAAGAATGAATGAACAAGTTTATTGACATAGAATATGCACTGATTATTTTCTAAATTATACCCACCTTTAAATTTGATCATTTTCCTTCCACTATGGGAAAAATGGGTGTTTGCGATGGGTTATTTGGGACGGGGATAAATCTCGTCGCAAATAGTCCCGTTAGAAACTTATTTGCGACGGGTTAGCTTTCCCCGTCGCAAAAGGATTGGCACGCTTTGCGCGCCAATCGCGGGAAAGTTAATTGCAACGGGCGGTACCGCCCGTCGCAAATAACCGGCGGCGGTAAAAGATATTTGCGACAGGAATATACCCCCGTCGCAAATAGTATGTCGGTAGGTTAATATTTGCGACAGGTCCCGTCGCAAATAACTATTTAACCATTGACCGGAATAAATGAGGGCTAAGGTATTTGCGACGGGATACCTGTCGCAAATAGACCCGTCGCAAATAATCTAACCTATAAATACCCCCTAATCCGTTTTTTTCATTCATTCTCAAAGTCGATTTTCTACTTCTTTCAAAACTCTATTTTTAGAGTTCAGCGTTTCTTAAGTTTAATTTTTTTTTCCGGAGTTGATATTGAAGTTTTCCACAACGATTAGAGGTCAACCTCAGATCAATTTTAAAGGTATTTATGTTCATTTTAATTTAATATTTATTTTAAATTTTTTATTAGTTTCAATTATTCTTAATTAGTTGTAATTTAATTATGTTTACATTGTTCTGTTACTTAATAAATTTAAATTATTAGTATTTATTGTTCATAGTTAATGGTAATTAGGAATAATTATTAATAATTTCCAATAATTAAAAATAAATGCTAATAATTAGTAATAAATACCAATAATTAAGAATAATTAGTAATAATTACCAATAATTACCAATAATTAGTAATAATTAGTAATAATTACTAATAATTAGTAATAATTACCAATAATTATTAATAATTAACAATAATTAGTAATAATTTCCAATAATTACCAATAATTAGTAATAATTTGTAATAATTACGAATCATTACCAATAATAAGTAATAATTACCAATAATTAGTAATAATTTCCAATAATTACCAATAATTACCAATAATTAGTAATAATAACTAATAATTACCAATAATTAGGAAAAATTAGTAAAAATTAGTATTAATTACCAATAATTACCAATAAATACCAATATTTAGTACTAAATAGTAATAATTAGTAATAATTACCAATAATTACTAATAATTACAAATAATTTCCAATAATTAGTAATAATTACCAATAATTAGTAATAATTACCAATAATTATCCATAATTAGTAACAATTAACAATAATTATCCATAATTAGTAAAAATTACCAATAATTACCAAGAATTACCAATAATTAGTAATAACTTACTAATTACCAATAATTATCCATAATTAGTAATAATTACCGATAATTACCAATAATTAGTCATAATTTACTAATTACCAATAATTATCCATAATTAGTAATAATTACCAATAATTAGTAATAATTAGTAATAATTACCAATAATTAGTAATAATTACCAATAATTAGTAATAATTAGAAATAATTACCAATAATTACCATTAGTTAGAAATAATTACCTATAATTATCCATAATTAGTAATAATTACGAATAATTATCCATAATTAGTAATAATTACCAATAATTACCAATAATTACCAATAATTAGTAATAATTGGTAATAATTAGTAATAATTACCAATAATTAGTAATAAATAGAAATAATTACCAATAATTACCACTAAATAGTAATAATTAATAATAATTACCAATAATTAGTAATAATTAGTAATAATTACCAATAATTAGTAATAATTAGTAATAATTAGTAATAATTAGTAATAATTAGTAATAATTACCAATAATTAGTAATAATTACCAATAATTAGTAATCATTACCAATAATTAGTAATAATTACCAATAATTAGTAATAATTACCAATAATTAGTAATAAATAGTAATAATTAGAAATAATTACCAATAATTAGTAATAATAACCAATAATTAGTAATAATTACCAATAATTAGAAATAATTACCAATAATTAATAATAATTACCAATAATTACCAATAATTACCAATTATTAGTAATAATTACCAATAATTACCAATAATTACCAATAATTACCAATAATTACCAATAATTAGTAATAATTACCAATAATTAGTAATAATTACCAATAATTAGTAATAATTAGTAATAATTAGTAATAATTAGCAATAATTAGTAATAATTAGTAATAATTAGTAATAATTAGAAACAATTACCAATAATTAGTAATAATTAGTAATAATTAGTAACAATTACCAATAATTAGTAATAATTACCAATATTACGGAGTACGACGTATATCAGAGGATGTATAGTAATCTTGCTACTGGGGAGCTCAGAGGTGATCGTCAGCATCACATCGTGGTCAGTATTATTTGTTTTCAAGATTAAAAATTAACTGCATATAATATATTCACAATTTTAATTTTAAATTGCAACTACAGGAGTCATATGAGGCCGCAGCGTCACAGACCCGGCCTGAGAGTCAGGCCGAGTCATCAGATCAGACAACTGGCCATCAGTTTGATGAGGCGGCATGGATGCAGGCCACCCAGTATGCCTTCGAGATGGGCCGGGTAGTTGGTATCAACTCTCGACTGACTCCTAGAGATTATTATGGCAGTGCTGCAATGTCGGCGTCCAGCTCGAGAGGAGCTCGTGCATCTTTTTCTGCTACACAGTATGAGGATCAGTTGCGATCTCAGACTGCACTGATAGAGTTTCTCCGACAGGAGCAGGAGCAGATGCGTCAGCAGCAGCAGCAACATGAGGAGCGTCGACGCCAGCAGCAGCTGTACGAGGAGCAGATGAGTCAGTGGCAGCAGCAGCAGTAGGAGCAGATGGAGTACATGCGCCGACTCACTCATGCTTTAGGGATGGAGTTTCCTCCACCAGCATCGGCAGATCCCCCTCCCCCTCCTTCAGATTAATGTTTGTTTTTATGTTTTAAAGTTTTTTAAATCAAAATATTAATTTTTTTTTCTATTCGTAGTTTCTGTCTCATTATAAAATATTAATAATATTATATTTTGAAATAACAATATTAATATGAATAATAATATTATTTATATTTTATAATATTAAATTATATATATATATGAAAATTTTATAATATTATAATTTAATTATATTTTTTTGTAATATTTGAATTATTTTAATATTTGAATGTAAAATAATTCTATGAATTTTATATTAATTAAAATAACTTATTAAATTTTTTTTATTTATGAATTATAATTCTAATATTATTATATTAATTAAATCATTTATTAATATTCTATTATTTTTTATTTTTGAATTATAATTCTATTATTATTATATTAATTAAAATAATTTATTAATAATTTATTATTTTTATTTGTGAATTATAATTCTATTTTTATATTAATTAAAATCATTTATTAATATTTTATTATTTTTATATTTGAATTATAATTTGATTATTATTATATTAATTAAAATAATTTATTAATAATTTTTTTTAATTTTTTATAGTATTTGCGATGGGATACAATGCCCATTGCAAATAGTATTATTATTGTATTCATTAAAATAATTTATTAATAGTTTTTAATTTTTTTTAAAAAATAGTATTTTCGACGGGGCCCGTCGCAAATACTATTTGCGATGGGCCCCGTCACAAATACTATCTTTAGCGATGGGCCCATCGCCAATAATTGTTGTTGCGACGACGTTTTCCACAACGAGCTATTTGCAATGGGATCCCGTCGTAAATGACCCGTCGCAAATACCTGTTTTTCTAATAGTGTTCTATTTTCATGTATTCATAGTTTGGAAAAATAGGATAGATTCATTTTTTATCATATACCCCCCATTTATAAATTTAGTTTACTAAAATAAATAAAAACAAAAATACCTGATATGGAATCTTGTTAAATGAAGTCTTGATGGGAGACAACTACGGTTAATGCTATATTTTATTAGTTATGAGGTAAAAATATTTAAATTATGATGTTTTTAATGAATAAATAAAATTAAATCTTCAAAGTTTCATCCATTAATTTATTTAAATTCTATACACTTTAAACCTGTGTCTAAATATAGTTATTACATAATCTTTTATATTCAAACAAAATAATTTTTTACAAAACATTAGAAAACTATGTCATAATTAAATGTCAAGGAAGAAAAATAACTTCAAAACGAAGTCTTCCACATAGTAATAAATAATGTTTTTCCATCATATTGATTACCACATTTTTCCCACAAATAATCAAGTCAAGAACCAAGACCAACATCTACATGCTAACCCCAAATCATTTCATTTCATGTCACCCTTTTCTAAAATGATAATTTATCAAGAGTCATAACCAATAAAATTCATATTATTGGTTCCACTTATTAGGATTATAAATATAAATTATCCTTTATTATTAATATCTTATTTATATTCATTTTTAGGAAAATGAATATTCTATAGATGAAATTGGTGGAATATGAATAAAAAATGTATGTACTCTAATCACATGACAAAATAGTATAAACATGTAGTTATATAGTAAATCAGGATACTAATAGAGAATGAATACAACTCTTCTCTAATCCTTTTCCCATGTTTACCTTGTTTTTATTTGATACACATTATTCATGAAGAGTTAGAAGGATATTTTATTTTCCAAGGAACGTATCTAATCTATAAATATTGGACTAAATATGAGTAAAAAATAATAGTTCACACTGATTAGGATGATACTATTGTTTATGGTTCATTTGATATGAATACAAGTGTAAATGATAATGGAGAAAATATTAAAGGAATGAAAATATAAATTAATGATGATATTTTTGATGTTCTTAAGATGATTGAGAAGTCAATTTTCAATGTTATGAGACCATTGTATACCATATTTAAAAAAATACATAACATCATCAGCTAGATTGATGCTATATAATTTTAAAGATGGTTGTAGAAATAGTGACATAAGATTTACAGAGATACATTTAAACCAAAAAAATATTTTTACATAAGAAAATTAACTTCCTTATTGAAGATATGATGCTAAAAGAAATAAGCGTTCAATAGGAATGATATCTAAAAAATAAATCCTCATCTAAATAATTTAAAATTGTTTCACATAGACCATGAATAACTCATAAAATTCCATATATACTGTAAACATCAATACATGAAATAGAAATCATGTCCTTAAAATGATATATTGAAATTTTCTATAATTTCATGATTTAGATGATGATATAGATTCTAGTAAATTGTAATAAAGTTTACATGGAATAAAGATATAATAATTAAATATGGGAAACTGCATCATTCAGCAAACTATCCTTAGTGGATGAAAATATATTATGAGTATCCAAAATTTTTAAATGAGCTATGAATTTTTGTGTTAAATTATATATAAATTAAGTAAAACATTTTGGTGTATAGAGTATCACTCAAGTAGATGGACAATTTTGTTGGTGAATTAGTATTTTTTATTATGGTTATTCAATAAGTACAAACACATTATGTGGTCTCTACTTATGTCTACCCCAAAACATCTTATTAATTATATTGATGTTAATTTGGATCTGTTTATTTATGATCTGAAATTTATTTAGGACACATGTTTGATAATGTAGGATTATCATATAAGTTAATAATTCACATTGAGGTCCATGTTGAATGATACCATAAATGAAATTTTTGTTAATAAAAACTTGTCTGGATATGAATTAATAAAAGTTTGGGGTGTACCATTTGGGATTAATGTGAACACTTATTTTAGTTGAAACATTCCTCTTAGAATGTGATTTTAGAACATAATTAATTCTTACATGAATGACTTAAATACCGAATATTGATGAAAATAGTCAAAGGGAACACTGAACAAGGTAAAAAACATCTCCACTAATTAGTGATCAACTATTAAATAAATTACACGATATTGACACTATTTTTAGTAAATTATTTTTAAAAATCCTTATGTAATTAGGTTTAAAAAAGAGATCATTTTTTAATTATATTACTATAATTGTTTTTATGTCATCTATATTCTTGAAATCATGCATGTAGAATACAATATATTTAAAAGTGTTATAGAAATTTTACTAAATTTCCTTACAATAAAAATATGGAATCACATCATGGTAGGAAATGATTTACATGGGGGTAAGGGAAGGGTTGGCACTAATTAAGGGTTGAAGGTATAATTTTCTTCTACATATATCTTAAACACTATCCTGATAAGAAAAATTACAATTTTTTATTTTATTTAATGGTGTAAAATTTCTTGAGTTGGTTTTCTTAAACTATCATGAATTTCATGTCCATGAATAATTTAATAATATAGGTAATAAAATCAAATTACTATTATGTTATGATGAGTGATTTGATTCCTGTCTCGTTACCTTACTTTCATCCTAAAAATATATGACACACAGTAACCTATATCCACTTATTTTTAAATTCCATATATAATAATGGTATAGAACTTTCCAATTTTATAATCATTAATATGGATGTTGTTGTTATATAATATGAACTAGACATGCTCTTCCCAGTAGCATTCTCTAGTATAGTTGTCTACAGAATTGTTCACTTAGTTAGAGAGCTTCAACTATGTGGTCATGTCTATTACAGATCGATATTCACCATTCAATTATATATGATTATTTTGAATGGATATGTCATGAATTAAATTCAATCAAATGGTTTTGTTGATGAATGATATATTTTCGATGAATCTATTGAATTATTTACCAATTAACTATCAGATATTGACAACATCAGTCTCCAAAAGACTCATTACATTGGATTCCATATGAGTGAAAGAATTTATGAAAGATATTTTGATATTTTTACTATCATTTAGTGTAGGAAATATCACCTTAAAAATATACATAATATTAAAGATGATGATCCTTATTTTGAATCCAATAAAACAATTATTAGACATTTTATTCAATCAAAGGATCAAGGAATGATATCAAATACAGATAATCATCAATTTATAGTATGATTTTGAGAACATATTTCTAAGAAGTTATCTGCAAATATGAATTCAATTTATGAATGACATCAATTTCTCGATAGAGGAACAAATTAAAATGTTTTACATTAAAGAAGTTTTTAAATTAATTTTATAATGTTTTATAAAAAACAATAAGAAAACTAATGTACATTGAAAAATAATTGAGTTACTCTTAATGTGTATGTGATGCACATATTTTTTTACAAGGATAGAAATCCAATTTTTTCAAATAAGTTTTATTTTTAATCCATCAAAAAAATATACAACATGTACAATATAAACATTAATTTATCTAATATCTGTTGAATATGTGAAGAAGAATGGTGGGTATTGAAATTTTTTTAAATGGGCTTCATGAAGGTGAATTTTATTTTGGAAGGGTATAAGGATGAGATGTTGAAAATGGAATCACAAGTACTAAAAGTATTTTATGTCTCAGATCTAGATGACAGGAATTATTCCATTGTCTTATTGGCTACTAAAAAACTATAGGGTTAGATGAGAATTCAATTGAGGATGACCCATTCATTTTAAGATCAAAATCATTTCATAGAGGTTACAATGTAGATAATTTTTTATATTTTATAGGGGGACACAAAGAGAGGATTTTGATTCTCAATAGAGGATCTAAATCAAATTATCAGTTAATGAAAATAATGGTATTTCAATAAGAATTTTATGTTTTTTAATATCATATATTTTTCCTCATAATAATTTGTTTTCTATTCTATATTTGTAATGCCCCGACCCTAGTTACCCAGAGTCGGTGCATTATTACATAACATTGGCATGATCACAAAAGATCATGTCTCGAAAGATAGAATAGTTTAGTATCCTTGTAAGAACTAGATACATTCATAAGGTTTACATTACATCATAAAGTGAAAAACTACAACAACATAGTCCCCATAGTCCACACTCATATCCCCTCAGACAATCATTGTAGGTTAGTCATAAAATACATCTTCACATCCTGGGTAAAATAAAACATAGAAAGTGGTGAGCTTAGATGTTCAGTAAGGATAACAATATAGAAAAAACATTCATAAATAAGCATAAACATTTAAGGAAATGTATAACTAAAACAAAACCATTTTAAGCATTAACTTCAGAATAATATGGAAAAAATAAAATAAAATAATTCCATTTACTTATTCACATGGATATTATACTCGTCAAATAATCACATGTAATATCAATCACCACTTTCATAATGATATAATGCATAATTCCAGACTATCATAACCACATAGTCAAGGCCTTGTGCCAAGATTACAAATAAGATTTTTTCAAGGCCTTGTTCCAAGACACTAGTTTGTCTCATGAGACCTACCAATGTATCGAGGAGCTATAGTGGGCTCCACCCGTCAATTACTAAGTCCAATGCATTCCCCATATGAAAAGGTTTAAACATAACATAAACATTCATATTAAAACTATCATTCTAAATGTAATTAATTTATCGATAAACCATGAATGGTATAAAAATTACACATACAAAGTCAAACATATCACAAAACCTTCAATACAATAGGGAAGTTTTGAATCATAATAAATCAACCTCAAATAATCTTAAAATCCCTAAAAGGATATTGACATAGATTATATCAAAACTATTTGAGATAAATGTATTTTTTTTAAATCATTTAAAAGTCACATAATTATAAACTAAAATATTTACTTTGAACATATTCTTATAAGATTGTATGGGAAGCTTCGATGATTTTATAACTATGTAAAATACCCGCACCCACCGTATAAGTTAAAAAAAGATATTCTAACCTTAATTATGTCAAAAAGGGTAAAAAGGACCTTGTTTGGAAAATGACGGAAATATTCCTTTCAAACCATTTTATAAAAGTCAAAAAAGGGTATATATGACTTTAACCCATAGTCTAGTAAATAGGAAAAAAAATTTGGAATGCATTTTTAAGAATCATGGATGTGGATGATAAAGAGGTCCTAATAGATAATTATGTATAAATAACCTCAGATAGTGAAGAGATTGTAGATTTAACCCTTACCTTGTACTTTTCCTTGCTTGAGGGTAGGTTAAAATCCTTTATAATGGGGAAATAATTGTTATTAAATTATACAAAAATCATATACATTAATATGAAATCATATATGATCTTTTAACATTGCTTCGTTAATAATATCTTAGTATTATCATCATTTCAGGTTTTAACAAATTCATTTGCCTTTATATTCATTATTATTTGAGTCATATTTGTTATGGATAGGATGTATCTTATTAAAATCTAGAATTATATCAAGTCATTGAACTTTATTTTTAATCATCAAATGAAAATTATTTTTGAATGGATATGACGGGGAATGAATCTTATCGTGTTCATGGAGACAGTAATCCGTACGTATGCACGAGCGACAATATCATTATTTTGTTATTAAAATAATATATAATTGGATGATATATAATATATACAGAATAATTATCATTTTATATTTATTATTTAAATCAACTACACACCATTATTATACCAATCCAAATAATAATTTATTGAAGAACAATTACACCAAGACGTGGAGACAGTAAGCCTTACGTACACACGTATGGTGACATGTCATTCAAAGGATGTATAGAATAATGAATTTGGTTGTACCATAATTATAATAACCTCAAAGTATATAGAAGATACTGGATTAATTATTTTATAAGTGAAAAAACAAAGAGAAAGGATGTGGAAGAAGAATGGAACTTGAAAGTGGTGGTGAGATATTTACCTCTTTTTCGGGTTATTCATTTTGATTTGATCAAAAGGGATACATAGGACGACTTTATGACTGAAGTATGTCCTCTAGGATGAATGTAGGAAATTTGAGAGGGCATTTGGGTATATTTTTTCTGAGAAAAATGGCTTTGAATGTGTGAATTATAGAGAAGGGAGAGTTCCCTTTTATAAGAGGGGTGAGGGGCACCTTAGGAAAAGCTAGAAATATAATTTTATAATAAAATCATTTTAGGTTTCTAATGGCTCAAAAATGGATTATTTAAATCTTAATGTGAGTATAAATCGAAAAATACTCATCAAATAGATTTTAGACAGGTTTGGGTCACTATATTAACTTTATATTTTAGATTTAACTCTTAGTTAAATAGTTTGACATTTACCATGTCTCTTTGTATTTTTATATTATATAGTTAATAAAATGACTATATAATTCCAATAGAACACCAAGTGGTTCATTAATGAAACACATATCATTATATATGTCCTTTGGCCGAACCATATATTTTTAAGAATAGAATATCAATTACTAATATAATATTTGTTTTAAAAACTCTTTTTTGGAAATTTTGACACTATTTGGTATTTTGTTTTTTCCAAATTCATAACAGCATTTTTACTTCGAAACAAATTCATTTAACCAACCATAATATGTCATATTAACCTCTAAAATTAGTTTAATTCATAAAAAGTATCAAATTAAATTTATTTGGATATTTATAATATCAATTATTTTTATATTTTATTAATTAGGTAATTAATTTATCATCATTGTGTCATAAATAAATTAAATTATTTAGATTCTAAAAAATATAAATAAAATACCATTATTTAAGAAATATTTTTATCTTTATAATGAATATTTATAGTCGAATATATCTTATGTATAACCCGATATTAAAAAAAAGTAGTTATTAACCTTTGATTTTAACTCTTTTAACTCTTCCCTGAATTAAATAATAATAAGTGTCCCAATCTAAACCAAGAAGACAAAATAGGTTCATATTTTATTCTTATGGTTGTTTTTGGTCGAATTATACTTATCCAATAGAATTAATACATGTATTAGGGTAATAATAATATCATTTTTACCCTTAATTACAGAATTTAATTTTAAACGTGGTAAATAAAAGTAAAAAGTTACTATTCACAAAAAAATTATTTTTATCTTATTTAACCACATTTTACTCTTTTATATGAACTATGTCTCTAGTATTTTCGAAATTCCACTCACATAATAAGTGAAATTATGTTTCATGTGAATTTGAAAATTGTCCTAGGAGGTGGGTAAAAGATGGTAAAAAGATATATAAAATGTTTATATATATAAAATTATTATAAATCGACTCCAATGAAGTAAATTGAACATATATAGGTATTATGTGTCTATTTTGGCCCAAAATACATTTAAATAAAATATATAATTATTTAAATAAAAAATTAGTTTTAAATATAACTTAGTGTTTTTCACTATTCATAAAAAATAAAATGTTTTCAGAAAAATGCCAAAAATTCACCCTAAGCTAATTTCGATAAACTGAATCAAAAAATTAAGCCCTTTTTGAACGAAAAAAATTATAAAATTTCAAAAATTGGGTATTACTATTCATAATGGATTGTTTGATTGGTTGTGGTGTGTTAGAACTCGAAGTTGCGTACGACACAGGCTACTGTATTATTCAAAGAGAAGCATACCATGGAAGCTTGGGGTGTTACAATATTAATATAAACTAAATTAAACGTATAAATATGCATGTAGATAATGAATTAAAAACATGTTGATATTACCAATATTATGGACGAGCAAACAACTGAAGGTGAAACTAAAGAATTATTAGATGGTTAATAGTTTGTTTTTGAAAAAAAAAACTAGAATAACGTCGCATCACTATATTGACTAAAATTTTGAAAGAATAATGAATGGATAAAATGTTAGATGTTGGAAGGAATTAATCCATCTAACTTGTTCATCCCAATATGTTAATGTTAATTTGTTATGTTCGGGTTACCGTGCAAATGAATGTGCTAATTGATATAGACTCATTGCTCCAAGTGTTTCCTATAATGAAGGAATCCATGTGAGACTACATTAAGAAAATTTTATTATTCACTTGCACTATTCTTCCAAAAAATATATATAAATAATAATTGATCTAATTTTAATTATACTTTTTGTAGTTCATTTATTTTAGCTTATTTCCAAAATAAATATATTTTAATGGATTCTTGAAAATAACATAGAGTCTTCTTGAAACTTTTTACTATGATTAATCATAGGGATAATGAGGGGAATCAAAACCCCACCCACCAGTTACTTATACACTCATTATAATTATGTAAACATTGTTTTATTTATTTAGTCATCATGATGATTAATCATTCCATTTGCATTATATTTTTTAATATATTGTTATATATTATTTATTTTTTTACAATTTGATTTAAAAAATCAAATTTATGAAACAAAAATAGATCGATGAAAATAAAAAATATGCATCAAAATGAATATACCCCTATCACAAAGAAAAGATGGGGAATACTTCACAAGAGAGAAAAATGGTATCTATTTTAAATCATTAATAAATGATTTATCTAATATGAAACTAACCCAATGTTTCGACATTTGCATCCATATTTATGAATAAAAATTTAAATCCACTTCCATTCCCATAATTTTCTTTGGATGTAGGCCCATATAAATAGAATGGAAAAAATAGTTGATGGAAATAGTTGTACAAAAAACATGTCTAAGTATGACATTATAGTAATTCATTATTCTGTATAAAAATATTAAATAGAAATATCAATTTATGTTCAGAAGTTTTTAATATATTTTATACATAAGAATCATTAATGACCATACCTTAATAAAATGTAATTTATATAGATTTTATGTGGCCAAAACAATGTGGTCGAGTTAGAGGTATAGGTTTTGGAGTGTCAATATCAATATATTTGTGAAGAAAAATTTCACAAAGATACATATCAGATGATTAAAGTATTTCTAGAAAAAATAAAAGATTTTCAAGATAATATTTAACAGTTTGTTTCGGTAGATAATTATATAAAAAATGATCAACGATAAATAGTAGTGGAACAAATATCAACTCATGAATGATGAAATGGCCCCAGTATCAATTATGTTATTCACTCCCCTCAACCACATACCGTACGTGTGGTAATAAATTTTTCCATTAAACATTCATTGAAAAGTAAATTATACATCATTTAATATCTTTATCGTACTAATATTTTTAAGGGTAATGTTGAATGTGAGTTTTATCTATTAGAACTCATGAACAACCTAATTGAGATTGGTATAGTGTATAATATCCTAAGATAATGATTCACAATAAATAAATCCGAAAATATCACTTGAGAGTTGGGGTTGATATACCTGATGATTTGAAAATTTTGTTTCCAACTCCACTTGATTGTCTAAATATTACAATTTTCAATGATTTTATTATAACTTTCATATCATGGACATCTAATCATATAAGGATACATGAGGTATTCCATTATGAATTTTTTTTCAATTGAAAAACCTATAAGTGTTGATATGAAAGGTCTAAAGTGAAGTATGGTATTATATATAGATAAAATGATGAAAAAATGGAAGGTCAAATGAAGATAATTCAGTGAATCGACCAAGATAAAAAAAGGACCTTTCAAGAGAACCTTCTCCCTTCTGGTTCCACTGCAAAATATACAAAAATTCCAAGTACTTATAGAAATCACATTCAAAGATTGATATGTGTCTGATATGTAATATATTGAATAAATATTTGGATATTTCATTATAGTCAGGGTTTTTCCCAAGAGTAAAAATGAGATTCTCTTTCTTGAATGGTTTGGAGTCATAGTTGTGAATAAATATACGAGGTAAACTTTCATAATTCATATGTCCAAAGAATGATGTTCAATGTTTATTAAAGTTAATAATTATTAATATTTATATAGTAATTCATATCATCACTATATAAAGGGAAACACATTTGAATCATGATTTGGACTCATTAATCCGAATATCTTTTCTATAGAAAATTTTTATTCCAGGTTTGTAGAAATTGATAACAAATAAGATGATATAATGATGGAATTTGGGAAGATCATAATAGATGATAGTCTCTTGATAACACCTACAATTTAGGGGTAAAACACTCCAATATAATTATATAAAATATATTTTACATTTTTTTCATTGCATTTTTTCTTATGAAGTGTTATATTATTATCACAATCAATATAGATACCCCAAATATTCATTTTTAGGATCCAATGAATGGATTTATATCAAATCAACCACAGATGATGTGTATTAATAATGTTTTATTAATTGTACTTAATATTTTATAGATAAAATTTGGATTATATGTTTCCATTTATTTTTATTTATAATTTTATTATGATAGGGTGATCTACGAATATATTCTAAATCATGGTATGAGTTTTTCATGGAACATAATAAGCCTATGGATTTCTATAAACTGAGATATATTAGAGTATATATATAGTAATTTACTATTAAAAATATTTTAGACCAATTTTTTTCAATGTTTCTATTATTCCGGATGTAAGAAGAAAAAAATGATTTTAAATATTATCGTTGGAAATTTATGAAAGATATCATGTAACATAAAAAGTATAGCCTCCCTGAATAGGAAATTTCAGAAGGAAATTTCAATTTCATTAAAAATATTTCTTAGTTGTTTGATTGTCTGTATTTTCTATATTATACCAAGATTATCACTAATATATGTTCTGAAAAGAAAAAAGTAATTATTCTCATGGATGAGTGGGAAGTGTATATGGTGTCAAAATGTTTTTCAAAATTATGTTTACGATAATATGTATTATTTTAGTGATCTAGTTTAACAAATAAACTTAGAAATATATATGGGATGTGAAGCATTAGAATTAGAATGATTATATATTTTTATCTTTTTCTCACAGAGAATTATAATGGAGGAATTGTTTTTAGAAATGAATGGGAATAATATAATGTTTTATAATGCATACTGAAATCATGAAGAGGTGTATTACTACTAATTATTTTATTAATTTTATTATCATTTATATACATTTTTAGTTAATTTCATCATCATTTATATCTGATATTTTTTTAAATTTATTTCTTATTAAAAAAACATTTCACATGATATAATCCAAGAATAAAAATAAATAGTAATTTTATTCTAAACTATTGTGATCCATAATTCATTTTGGATATGTTGAAATTAACCACACATCAATCTAACACATGATGTATTTGGAATGAATCAAAATGTTTGTTTCTAATTACGAATGTATTTTTAGTTTGAAAAAATTATCACATATTTGAAACCAAGAAAATGACCTCAAATTTATTTCACAATATAATACAATGAACCAAAATTTATTTGTGACTTGGTGGAATCGACTATAGGTCAATCTGACTACTAAAGTGGTCGATATGACTCAATGTGTGTGCTTTAAACAAAAAATTACTTTATAATTTTAAAACACGCATCAAATAGAAAAAACTGAGTAGAATATCATAGATTGATTTCATTTTTTTTAAATGATCGATAATTAATTTTTTCATATGTATGAACAAACCGCCCATTAATCTGACATTTGATGTGGCGACGTGATTCGAAGTGTCTGTTTTTAATAAAGAAGTTCCCTTTTAGTTTAAAACAATTTTCAAATCCCAAAAACCAATGATAAAATCCTCTCATTATTTTAGAAAATTATGAAAATGATCCATTATTATTTTCTTTATAGGTAATAATTCATCCCATGAAAATCTGACATATGAAATGGCCGTTAAAAGTTAATGTATTCATTTTTTATATAAAATGGTCATTTTGTTTTAAAACATGCATAAAATAGTCAAAATGGTAAAATGATCTTAGATAGTTTTAAATTTTTTGTTCAGTGGCCCATAATTAATTTATGATGTATATGAATAGCCAAAAAATCAATCAGACACACGACATGATCAACAATAATTGAAGTTTGTTTTTTCAACATAAAGTGGTAAATATATTATAAAATTCACATCACTTGAAAAAATTGATAATGTGAGATTGGATTAGTTTAAAAATTAGGAAACTATTGATAATTCAATTTTTATGTGCAGGAATTGACCACACATCAATTCTAAAATTGAGCTGATCTGTATTACTCAATGTGTATGCTTTCATAAAAGAACTTCAATTTTTGTTTAAAACCCATGTCACATCAGAAAAATCGATAAAATAATGTCATAATGTTTAAAAACATTATTAAAACACCCCATAATTAATTTAAACATATATAAATTTACCTCATGGAAATAAAACACATGATTTGGTCGGTATGACTCAAAGTATGAGTTTTCAATATTAAATAGTAATTTTATTTTAAAACAAACAACAAATAGCTAGAACCAAGAAAGAGAGACTAGACTATTTTCAAACATTAGTAAAGTGATCTATAATTATTTTAGTACATGTATGATTTAACCATTAATCAATATGACACATGATGTGACTGATATAACCAGGATATTTTGTTTTCAATATAAAGGGGTAATTTTAGTTTAAAACGCATGTCATAAGACTAAACTAGGGAAACGATCTTGGGTTATTTTCAAACATTATTACAAAACATTGATGATTTATTTGTGATATGTAGGAATCAAGAACACATCCATATGACACAGGATGTGGTCAGTATGGCTCAAAAATTACGTTTTCAATAAAAAGGGTTCATTTTAGATGACAACATATGCCGCATTGCCAAAACCAAGAAACTGAGAGTTTATTGTTTTGAAACATTTGACAAATGATCTAATATTAATTTTTCATAAGTAGTAATTGACCACATTCCCAGATGACAAATGATATAGCCAGTGTAATAAGATGTACATGTTTTCAATATAAAAGTGTCATTTTAGTTTAAAGCAAACATTATATCGACAAAAATGTGAAAATGAACATGGATTGCTCGAAAATTTTAGAAAAATGGTTCAAAATAATTTTTGATGTGCATGAATCATCCAATCATCAATATTACACATAATTTCAGTAACTTGAATACAATTGTGTGTTTTTAATATAAAGTTGTCATTTTAGAGTCATTATCCAAATCCATGAAAATAATCTCAAATTATTTTCAAAATTTAGTAAAATGGTTGATAAATCATTTGTGACATGTAGGAACCAATCGTATATCAATATGAATCTCGATGAAGTTAGTGTGACTTGAAGTGTCTGTTTTCTATAATTATGTTGAATTTTAGTTTATAACATGTGTCACCTAGCCAAAATAAAGAAAAAAAAATCTTATTTTTTTTTCAAATTTTAGGAAAATAATACGGAATTATTTTTTCACATATAAGAATTGATCTCTTTACAATATGACACACGATGTGGTCAGTAGGACTTGAATTATATGTTTTCAATTTAAAAGTGTGATTTTTGTTTTAAATACCCATTAGATATTAAAAAAAGAGAAAATGAGATTGTATTATTTGAAAACATTAGGAAAATGTTGCATAATTATTTTGTGACATGTAAAACTTTTTTGGACTTCAATCTGACCAATGATGTGGTTGGTATGGATCAAAGTGAGTGTTTTCAATATATAAGTGTCATTTTAGTTTAAAATGATTATAATATAGGAAAAAAAAGAGAATAGAAAGGCCTTATTTATTTCATCTTTTTTTATGTTTTATTACCTAATTAAATTTCGTATCATTTTCTCAGATACTTATTCAGTTAATTAATATAGATCTAATGATTGAATATGAATAACAAATTTTGTGATAGTTGAAGGCTTGTTCCCAAAAATAATTTTCTCTTTAATTGGATATCATATGTAATTAGTATTTTATGTCATCATATGTGATCCAAATAATGATCTCCTACATCTAAGAACAATATGAACTCTTGGGATATGTAAGAATGAACCACAAATAAATGTCATACATGATGTTACAGTTATGGCTCAAAGTATATGTTTTTTTTATAATGGACACACTATTTTTAATTTATTTCATTTTAGTATTTCTTACATAATAATTTATTTCTTATATATGTCCATTTTCTTGTTCAATATGGGGTTATTTAATCCTCAAATAAAAGCATGATCGGGGATCTGAGGCCCAATATAAAGAAACATTGTTGTTTTTGAATGTTTATGAATAATTGTAACTAGTCATGTAATTAATGAAACGAAGGTTTTAAATGTATATAATATAGTGTTCATCTGATATTATTTTTGTAAATTTTATTTCAATTATTTTTTCCCAAGACGTTTTCTTTTCTCCATATTTTTACTAATGTGGTGTTTTATAATTTTAATAAAACAAACTAAATTAGTATTCAACTTTATTAGTTCTAGGATAATAATTTATTAAGATACCATTTATCAGTGATAAAAGTTCACTAATAAAGGACCCCCCATTATTAGTGCTAAATAAAAGTACTAATAAAGTGTCACTATTATTAGTGATTAAATAATTTCCCACAAATGATTACTTTATCAGTTCTTATTTTATCAATGATAAATCATTCCTTAATTAGAACTTTTCTATTACGGATAAAAGCCCAGAGATTTTAATAAAAATCTAATATTCAAAGTCACTTTTCATTGAATAAGGCATGTTATGGAACTATTAAAGGACTTAGGTGTAGTAGTTATTTCATAAAAATATCTCATCATGAGGAAAATGTGATGACTTGATATTTTTAAGGATTTTTATTTTTCAATACAAAACTACATGAGGAAGGAAAATAAGGTCATCAATTTATTGTTCACAAAGAGTCAAAGTGTTCTAACCCAAATGACAATTGAGATGGATCTTATTTTATTTTATTTATTATAGATGGATATGATATTTATCAATGGAGGGTTTGGTTTACCCATTTTATAAATTATTTGAAACTATCTTTATTGGATATTAGAAAAATTTCCCAATATGATGATTAGAATTTTAAAAAGAAAATTAAAGATGTGATTGATGGAAAATTAGAATAAATTTTTTTGTAATGTTGTTATAAAATCTGGGAAGACCCCTACCCGATTCTTGATACTAGAGATTATGTATTGAAGAATCAGACGACTTTACTATTATAGGAATATTAGAGAGATCAAAAAATATGATGGATGTGTGCACCATAGGACATTATAAAAGGGAACTACCCTCATTTTTTAGAAATTAATTTCTACAAAATTTCAAAGATGAAATATTTGTGGGAGAGAAGAATATATCACCCCCATACTTTATGATATATTTCTTTTTAAATAAACGAAATCTATTTGATATCTTGGGATTTATGAAACCATAAGCATCAATTATAATATGTGAAAATTATATTTTTAATAAGCTTTATTTCAATGTACATTTTAATATATCATGAATAAATAAAAATCTATTTTAACACTAGAAATATTAATTTTGAACTACCTCTTCAAAATAAGCCGAGAATTATTTTTTGAAGTTTTCCATTACAAAGAAGTATTCAAGAATAAGAAAAAATATAGTATTTGAAAACTAATTATTTTTTATAATAATTTATTAAATTATATATAATTATAAATTAATCAATTATAAATTTTTTAGAGATAATATAAAATCATTTTTAGGTAAAAAGTGATATTATTCAAAAAACTAGTTTTTTTCTTTAAAAAACTGTCTTTATTTAATGATTTGTAATGTCTATACATTTTAATTAGTTAAATTATTATATAATAATTAATAGTTTAATTTTAATTTTTATACAATATATATGACTATATTAATTTTAATTCATCTAATGATGATTACTAGTCATATAAGTAATATAAGACTTCTGCTTCAGAAACACATTTCATGAAAAACTGTTTTCCAACACCTTTTTGGGGTTATATTTAAATTAAATGTTTCAAAATACGTAAATTGAAGTGGGTAAAATAGATTTAATATTTTTAATAAGTATAATTAACATTATATAATAATTTTATCTTAATTTTTTGTTAAATTGAATAATAAAAATAATAAAAATTAATAACTATGGTTAGGGTTAAAACAGGTTTTTCTAGAGGTTAAAGTAAAATGAAAGGCTAAAATGAAATAAAAAATTGTTTCATTTCTATTTTATAGAGGTATTAGGACTTCTTACATATTTTTGTAGAATAATCAATTTTTTATCCTTTTGTAATGTAAAAATATATGGGTATGATATATTCTTATGAGAAATTCCAAGTGTCTCATCCTTATCAATTAAAAAGGGAACAACCTCCCCACACTTATTCACACATATAAATCCATATGGATTGACAAAAAATTTCCAAAATATATCTCAAAAAAATATACACATTTAAAATAATCTTTTATTCCCAAAATACGAACCCTATTGTTTTTAAGATGAGATCCAATGAAGGTTCTCAAAGATAATGTAATAGTCTTAACAAAGCTCTTTCTTTTTCCTCCTTCTTTTATAAATGTCAATTATGAATTAAAAATTATAATGTAATAAAAAACTTATATTACGTATACATATAATTTATTATGTAAATTTAATAATTAAAATCCATATCCTTGTACATCAAAAGGTAAAAAATCCATTTCTCATGTGTACGGAGGATTACCTCCTCACAAAGTGATGAAATTTATCTTCCATAATCAACTCACATGGATAGTAATAATGATGTAAATAATGAATATATAATAAATATGGAATGATATATATTATGGAAAAATAATATGTCATCCACTTCATTACCCCTGCACAAATTAAGTTATTGATATCATTGCTCGTGAGTGCGTATGAGCTACCATCTTGATGAAGCAATTTGATTCATTTCCTATGTAAAAAATTCCTTAGTTTTTTTAAAAAAAATATATATATTTAGTAAATATTATATTTAAATCATTAATATCACTCATTATATTATGTATTTATATCTTATTTACATGAAATAGAAATTTCATTCCCAAATATGCATGAAAAAACAAGGTAATTAACATCTGAAAGAATAATAATAATAAAACATTATTTTTAACGAAAAGGTGGTAATATGTTCTAAAAGAATATAATATGAAATTATAAAGATGAATATGGATCTAATATAAGTTAAAAAAATATTTAAAACCATAATATCTGAGCTTAAATCATTTTTAATCAAAGGGAGGCATGAGGTGAAGCATTTCTACTCAATTTCAATTCAATTGAGACATATTTCTTATTAAGAACTATTAAATTATGTGATATGTATATAATTAATCTTTTATGTATTTAACATGTATAATAATTAGTTAATTATGTTTACTATTTCATTTATGTTATATTATTTCAATGGATTATAATTTAAAAGTAATCAAATTGGTAAGAACCTATTTTACTATCTCACATTTTTTTGGAATTGGTTTTATTGTCTATGAAGGAATATTATCATTTATCATTAATAATCCCAAATTATTTATTATCCACTTAAAATGTATGTTTTTTATATATTTTCATTAACATTTTATTATCTTCGGTACTTGAGTAAATTAATTTAAATTTTAAATTAAAAACCAATTTTATTTCTAATCAATTTAGATATATTTTTCATCCGTATACATGTTATCCAAAATTGTTTTTCAAAAGACTATTTATTTAATGAAATTTTTTATAATGGAAACTATTTTTTGTCCTTTAATTTTGAATAATTTTTTAAATTATTCTTTCTACATTTTCAAATTGGGACATTTTCAATAAAATGTCAAAAATAATGTTCTTTTTTTACACAGACATTGATAATAGACTTCCCCACTACTATAAATTTTTTTATTAAATGTATAATCTTTAATATGTTCTCAATATTTTTAACAATAAATATTTTTTTAGAATCATTACTTAAATATTTCACAAAAATACAATTTATCCTTCCAAATTACATGATCTTAATACAAAAACCAAATTTCATGATGAATGGTTGGTTACCTCTCATCACATGATTAATTTCTCAATTGATATCTTTTTTAGAGACTATAAATTTCTTCTGATAGTTTTAAATTGGACATTAAATTTCTCTTAAATATCAATATTATTTATATCATGGATATAAATATTTTCTGAACTATATTTTTTTTATATAATGTGTTTTCTTTGAATTTTATTTGATTTACTTGGGAAAAATTGAAAAAAACCATATTGTTTACACAATGTATATATTTATTTATAATGAATAATTTTCATATATTAAATCCATTATTTTATATATGATTAATGATTTGGAAAATTATTAATCGGTAGAGCCTAGAATTATATACCTATATGAGGATACAGAGCAGGAAGCTTTCATCTATGCATGACTATTTGGATTTGGATGAATAAGAGGGTATGTATTTATCATCGGTACTAGGCCTATGTAACCATACATGGGATATCCTACTGAGTAGTCATGTGAGTCGGAGGCTTAATATATAGATTTTTTTGGGGTGGGGTAGTCCTTTATAATCGTAATCTAGGAAATTTCTTATAATGGGATTCCCACTTTTTCCTCAAAAGTGATTTTGGGATAAAAAATTAATTTTCAGTTATGAATGTTATTTGAAATATAGATATCATAATTTTAGAGATCATGAAATACAATATAAATCATTTCTTTATTTATTGATTACATTATTATTATCAGTGTGATTAATTTATTAATGTTACCAATGGTTCCAATTTGTGCTAAATTTATTTATGAAATGGAATATGTGTTCAATTAGTAACCATTCAATATAAATTATGCATTTTCTAATTCATGATTACTTCTGACGTAATAATTACTTACTAATAATTTATGATCACCCTTATTTTGTTACCTTTACCCTTCATATGAATAATAATTCATTCAATTAATTCAAGGATTTTCAATGTTTTCCATTAATATGTTTTATTTTATATTCCCAAAATTAATTTGGTATAATGAATTCATATAATTCTCTAAAAATCTAATCTTGTTGATCTTATAGGATTTTACCCCTTTTATACATGTCATTTTAAAAAATTAGGCCCCATGAATGGGTTATTAGAGTCAGAAATGTTACACATTACATTTATTTCCAACTATTTGTGTCTTAAAAATGTCAACAAAGGTTAGTGGTACTCTATATATTCTCAAGACAATGATTTGGGGAAGGATGGAACAAATGGAATCAGTTATGGGATGATAGAAAGGATATAAGAATATTTGTACTTGAAATTTATATCTCTAAAATATATATATAATCTTTTAATACTAAAATTCAATTAATAAATGTTTTTTACACACTTCTATGATTGTTATCATGTCATCATAATGGTTTTAACTTATGAGTGATGCATAACATACATTTTTAGCATGAAAACCCACTAGGAGAAAATGTTTCATCATGACATTAATTTTGTATTTAATTGGATTTGTTTAATTTATATAAATTATTTTGGTAAATCATGATGATTATGGTAATATGGAATTTTATAAGCCTTTAGTTTATAGTATGTGATTAATAAATAGAGTTTTAATTGGATATAGATAATGAAATTGGGTAGACATTATTAGAATAAATAAGTGGTACCTGTTAAATATATTGTTACACATAATCCATAGGTAAAATATAAACTACTCCAAAACATCATTCTAGTTTTTCATGTCATTTATAGTGGAAACGGAATGATGAACCAATATAGGAGGACCACTCATTTAATTTTTAAAATAAAAATACACATATATGTCTGTTGAATGTTGAGCATGAAAATGATGAGATGTGGAAGAATTAGGTAAATTGAATCTTTGAATTATTTGGAACACTGAAGGAGCTCAAGGTTATGTTGGAAACATATATGGTAGAGGGTTATGAATTCCAATGGTCATACATAGTTACCTATGATAAATATGAACAAGGACATAAATGGGAGTATATTGAATAATTTCGTAGTAAACAATTCCATTCTAACACATTTAGAATAACTATAATAACAAAATTTTTTAGTTAAAAATAAGAGAATATATTAGTTATATAATATGAATCTAAGTTCATGAATTTAGTCCAATATAGAAAAAATTGATTCTTTTACTTCCTTAATGGAAACCATCTTTGAATATGGTTAATAACCATAAATATTTCCAAATATAGTTATTCTATGTCTTAAAAACTACCATAAAATTATAAATTGGAAAACATTAATATAAATAAATATTTTAGAAAATATTGATAGATGGAGTATGTTTATTAGTATGGGAATATGTGGGAGCTCAAACGCTAGGAATAAGCATAAGATGGAAACATATTTCCATGATGGCGGAGAATATCAGAATAAGACCACATTATTAGTTTATTTCATCCATGAAAGAATTTAAATCCTATTTATTTACAATGTGTCTCTAGTTATCATATAAAATGAGAATATATGACCCCACCTAAATCATGTCACATCTATAAATAGATGGTACATATTCTCCAGTATTATTATAATTATGTTAAAACAAGTATGAGATATGCATATATTGTTTATCATAAATATTATAAATCAATGAGTAATTCTTGATATAATAATGCTCCTCCACTTAAATGAGACAGTTAAAGTGGTTAATATAAAACCATGACTCTTAATGCATTTATATATTAGAAAAAAAGATAGGATTTGGGTGGAGATAAAATGAAGATTTATAGTGTTTAATAGGTTTTCATGGATGATCAATATAGTCATTTGACAGTTTTAGGTATTAATATTTTAAATTATACAATTATTGATGTTTTTTTATATGGGTGTATCAAAATTATTCATTTATACTCTTGAGATTGATTATATGGGTTTACATGTTGATATTATTCTTTTTCCTTGACACTTAAAACAACTATAGGGATGTAGGAGTGTTGAGCCATTAAAAGTGCAACATGATTGTTAACAATCTATGGAGCTGAATTGGCTTGGAATTTATCTATTTAATTGTTGTATTTCTATAACCATATTTTTGGAATAAATTAGTTTAAATCATTTGAGCCTTAAATAAACTATTATGCATGGTATGTTAGTTTCACAATATATGATGAACTAAACTACATATTTAGAGGATATTTAACTATAAATGCAATTAAAAAAGAGACCATTGGTATAGGTGGTTGGGAAAATCCCTTAACTATTTGTAGTGGTTACCTTGGAATTTATAGGTCAGATGTAAAATAGATATTTTACAGCCATCACTGACTAATTTTCTAATTCATTTAGCAAAAAATTTTCCTAATTTCTAGCCAATATATAAGTTAAATTTTCAGTTGATCTCCTATGAGGGACTTGTACTATTATACTTCTATATAATCATTTAGCACGAACAAAATTAAGTAATTAAATTTATAACAATAATATTTGGAAAACAAAAGGTTCATTCAACCGAGCACATCCCTATTGATTACAACGGTTCATTTTATAAAGAAGATGGATGGATCACTTAGGAATTTATTGATTATTATATTCTTAACCATGTTATGATAATAAATTGATATTATATTCCTAGAATAGATTATTTTTTGATCAATTAATTGGATTATGGACATTCTCAAAAATTAAATTATGATCAAGGTATCACCAAATATGATTAAGGAAGGAGTATATTACAAAAATAACTTTCATGATATGATATGGACACCATTAGTATATTATTACCCCTCGGGTCTTACAAATTAATTGATGATATTTATGTAAATGATAAATTATATTTCTTAGGGGTACCATGATTTCATTCTAGTGGTGTTTGTTGATGATGTTTTAATGTATTCAAGGACTATGATCGATCAGAAACACAATTTATATTTTATTTGATTTCTTGTTGAAGCATCATCTATATGGAAATATTTTAAAGTGTGATTTGGACATAAAAGTGGAACTTTTCTTTTATGGTCATGATATTTATGAAATATGAGATTTAGTGGTTCATAAAAAGATATGAGATGTTACCTCTTTGAAACCATCGAATATTTTTTATATACATAGTTTCTTTGGATTTGGAGGATACTACAAATGCTTCATTCATTTTTTTATGTATTTCCTAACAAATTACAGTGCTGAAAAGGAAAGGTTTTTCATTTTCATCTAATAACGAGTGGAGGAAATATTTATAATAGCTCAAGGATTTTATGACATCAACACCTATCCTTAGGTTTTTAGAATCATGATTGGTGTATGTAGAATATTGTGAAAAATAATGATCTAGGTGGTGTTGTGTTCTCATGAAAAGAGATCATGTTCTTTCTTATATGTCAGATAGTAATGGGTGCATGAGAAAAACTACTTAAATTCGTGATTTTTAATTATATACCTTAATTCATGCTTTACAAACTTGTTGTGATTATCATTTATATTTAAAATTTATAGTGTCTACACATAAAAATATCTTGAAACACATTTTCCACAAATAAATAATAATCCATAGAAACACATATAGAAGGAATAACTAGAATTTATTCACATTGAATTGATGTATACATCAGTAACATTAAATTTTATAAAGGTTTAATTGAGTTGGATTTCTTATATAATTTTATGGACAAAGAGGAAATAGATAAATGGAAGTTTTTTTTCATAGAAGCTAGAAATCTAAATTTTTTTTATTATGGTGATGTTTTGTTTTTCATTTCCGTTTCTTCAATTTAAAATTTGGTTGAGATTGTTGGTGTGATCGGACATCAAATGTTGAATTTTTAACCATGTGGTCAAAATTCAATGGTGGGGGACAATTTAGGGATGATTTCAATATTTGAGATATGTGATATGGATTATAGACCAGATTTTTCTTTCTCTATTTTATCAAGAACAATTTTTTTGGACGATAACCATTTGAGATGGGTTGTTCACCTAGGAATCTAAAAGTTTTATAAGGTGATGAGGGAAATATTTTAGTGGTGTACCATAAAAAATATTTTGGTATTATTTATCTCAAGATTCCTCACCATTCAGTATGTCATATGGGGCACTAATGACTAGATGTTATGTTGCACACTTTATAAATTCCATTGATGAAAGTGATGTAGATAGTCATGGATTTTGTAATAGTTTTACCACAAATTGTTCAAACACACAATTTTGTATGTATGATAATATATTTACTCAGGAAATTATTTCACATTTACACTATATTTGAATCCAATAAGGTGGAATATTTTTCCAAACTCTACATTATTATTATCATAATGATGCCTCTACTCCCAATTTCAGTTGTTTATAGTCGGGATTGAAGGTTTACATCTAAATTTTATAAAGCTTGGTAAAAAAAACTTCGAACCAAGTTGACTATGAGTACTACATATCATACCTAAATGGATGGTCATTCTTGAAGGACAATATAATTAATTGAAATTGTTATTAAATATTGGATGATTGAATTTTGTGACTCGTTATAAGAGGATAAACCTCTTGTGTAGTTCTTATAAAATAATAGTTATCAAGAATCCACATATATGCATATATTAGAAACATTTTATGGCAATCCTTGTCATTATAGACCTTTTTTAAATAATGTGAGACATTACTTATCATAACAAGACCAATGTATGACAAAACAAAAAAATTAGATGATCATGTAGAGAATGGAGATAGTATAAATTTGTTAGTAATCCTATCCTAAGAATCATTGATGACCAATATCGATTAAGGTGATTGATCATGTTTCCTATAGTATCCCTTTAAATTTAGGACCTTATCATCTTGTTAAACTTGAAAAGTTGTATCCATGTTACATTAGAATTTTTACATATATGAGTGAATGGGTGATGTGGTTTATCAGTTGGATGTACAAATATGGTTAATCTCAATACATAATGTGTTTCATGTATCTCAATTGAAATAGTAGAATCTATAACAACACCATGCCATTTGATGCGACAATTGTGATCTCAAATAGTATTATACATTGATTATTATGATGATAATGTTTATTTATAGTCAATAGAATATCATGTTAGGAAAATAATTTTTCTTGTACTGGTTTTAAGGTAGCACGATATGATTCAGGGAGAATCATGGGAGCTTGTGAAGGAAATGTTGAAACCAAAACCCAATATATTCCAAACAAATGGTTTTCTACTTTTTAGAGTTAAAAATACTAATAGGGGTCACACATAACCCCCACGCCAGTATTGGTCAATTTAACAATATTTTAGGTATTTGGATATTATATAATGATTTGGTAATGTTTTTAGAGGTCTAAGAAGGTTTTGACCTATTTTGGACGTGTTTATATAAGATAATGGTTTATAAATGATTATTAGATACCATGAAGAACCTCCAATAATCCATAGAACCTATTTTTTGGTGTCACTAGGTAATTGAACATTTGTGAAACTATTTTTTCCAATATCACAATCATAGTTGGTGTATGATATGACCAACCATGTGTTGTATAGTTAATGCCCATAAATTTGTGGTTTCAATTTATATTAAGCTACTAAAGCATCAGTAGTAAATTAATCATATAAGGTCTCTAACTCCCCGCCCTCCCTAGGATTGAGAGATAATTCCCCTGAATTTGGAAGTGACTTTTGAATTAATCAATGTGTCCTTAGGATATAAAATCTTTTTTATGTCCTAATTATCTCTCTTTATTTGTTGTTTTTTCTCATCCACTTTTATCCTATATCTCAAAAATATCAATATAGTCTATTATGGGTATATAAATGAGTAATGATATGAATATTGAAGATATCTTCTTGGATCTTGTAATGGGAAGGTGTTTTGAACATGGATATATATTTTCTAAGAGTTGTGAATTTTTTCTCTATATTTTGGTAGTTATGTGGCTTATATATATTCTAAACTATTCTAGAACATGAAGGATTAGTTTCTATTAGTTTTTTTATTGTATTTTTCAAGAAAACATTGTGTAATTTAAATAAGGACACTTTTTTTGTTTTGGAAAATGGTAGACTACATGGATTTTTGAAAACTAAATTGGGGGGTCGTATGATAAAATGATTTATAAAGGAAATAATTTTTTTTTGCCTTCATGTGGTGTTAGATTACAAACAACTTTTAATTATAGAAATTAGATATTTTGGGAGTCCAAGGAAAAAATATAATATTATTTTTCCCTATTCAATAATTGTATGGGAAATGGTTACAATATACCATTATATTTTTTTCATTTTTCCTTAAAGAATATTAAAACTATGTATTAAGATATATATTCAATAGTTTCTCTATTTTCCCTATCACACATGAAGTTTTGTTTTAGATCTCAATAAAATTTCTTCATTCCTAAATTAAAAGATAATGATGTTTTATTTGAATCATCCAAAATGTCCTTTATGAATTACAATTTTTATAAGACGCATATCTAGACTCAAAACCATATAAATAAATATTTATTAAATTTAATTAATTTATATTCAATAATATTTTAAATAGATCTACATCATTATTCACCTTTTTTATTACCATGTGGATTTAATTTTTTTGCATTCGTTTTGGAAATATATGTTTTATTTAATCCCACTATGAATTAAATTGTCATCCTCAAAAAAATCCATGAGTATTTTTTCCTTTTAAATCCTCATTATAGATAGTGTATCATGGTATCTACTGCTCAGAGCTTCATCAAACTTATTTTCCATCCCTATATTGTAATATATTTAGTAGTTATAATCTTATTTCAATTCAAACCTTCTCCTCTGAAACATAATAAATTCCTTCCATTTTAATTTATATTTCATTCTCTTATGATTAATAGATATATAAAAAATTTATTTATTGAGATAATTTCTCCAAATCATTGATGAAAACATAACTAATTCGATCTCTAAAACATGCATCAGGTAATAAATTTGATGGTTATTCAATTTCTATAAGGCATAACCAATTAAAATTTCATTCTACCTGATAATTTATACCAAGACCGTATATAACGTATCATAGTATAATAAAAACCCTTCAAAATATAGAGTGATTTAAATACTAGACTTCTAAACAACCACTTTTTTAGTTACTTGAAAAATAATTATCATTCTACAATATAATGGAACATCACTCCCATACATGTAAATCTAGATAGCGAATTTTAATTGTATGAGATATATCTCACAAAGTCAATTTAATATCAATGTAACCAAAGTAAAATTTATATCTCATTTACTATGGTCGATATATTCAATTACATGGCAACTTATTCCATGGAAGGATCTATTAATAAATTATTACATGTGATTATATGACCCCATAATGTTAAATTATTCAGAGATAAACCGCACATTGTAGTATTTACATACTATGTATCCTTGAACAAGTTCTTCACAGAAATATTCAAATGATTAGTATTATATTCTTTACTCCTATATTATAAATGAGTATTCTCCATGAAGAAAAAATATGATCATGATTTCCTTTATGTTCATTATTCATTAGATCCACGATGATAGTGAGATAATTTTTTATCCTAAAGGAAAATATTATAAGTTCATAGTGTTCATTAACTGTAAAAAATATATATTATAAATATCAACCCTTTTAAACCTTCACTGATGGTATCCAAATCAATGGGATATCATTGATAATTGTTAATTCCCTCTGATCTAGTAGAAAAAATCATTGATATAGAGAATATGATAATTTTTCTATATCATGATTTCATTAAGATCCTAATAATATATGAAAATACATATTAATACATCCTTCAGTTTTGATGAATATGATTGGTGTACCCCATGATGAATAATAATAGAATATAAAAACCTTGTCCATATTCCCTCATAGGTTCTTATTTATTTCCACTTATTTTATTGGACCCATTCAATATGTAATTTTTTTTGTGAGTGGAGTAGATATAATCTTGAATTTTATTGCAAAATCAGCCTCACAATTTAGTGGAATAATGGGTTAATATTTTTAATATATATTAATATACTCTTATAGAATATGCATGCCATCGACGTTGACTTCCTCCCCAATCATTTGAGTCAATAGTCACTCGTTGTTGGGTATCATAAACTGTATTATAGAATATTTCTTCCAAAATGAATTCATGATTAATCTTATATTGATAAATGAAAATATGATGATTAAAAAATCTAATTGATATATAATTTTCCTAAAAATTGATATGTTATTTATGTAGGTAAATCCAATATATGCCAATTTTTTTTTCAAATTCAACAAAATAAAAAAGTGTCATTTGTGAAGGACGTACCCCTGAAAATCTCAATCTGATCATACTTCTATTTTGTGGACATGATCATTATGACACTAGGGGTTTCCATGAATAGTCCAATATACATTGCGTGATATGTAGAATCCATATTCCTAGACATCATGACATATATATAGGTATGTAATAAACTATAATCTAATATGGTATTAGAAAATATAGAAAAGGTATCATGTATACCTCATATCACATCATTATCATGATATATCTCATCAGTGGTGATTTTTAATGGCCTTATGTTCCCCTGGTTAATGAGGCTTTTGGGGCCTATATTATTTATTGAATCAAGGGATATATCATTGATTTTAATAAAGGTGTAACACCTTTTCCTTAAATATTTTTTTGTTAATCAATAGTTGGGACCTTCGTCACCTGTGTTTGGTAATTTATAATTTTATAAATTCCAACATTTATATGAATAATATCATATTTTACAACACTTTAATCATATCCCTGATCTCTTATGAAAATTACCAAGGTTCTTTCTCCCACATTTATTTCATTTAATATTTTATAATTTCATCCCACCATGTTTTTTATCATTAGATCTTCCAAGATACTACATTTTTTTTCACTCAATAACAATGATATGTTCTAATTTCTAGCACTACTTTAAAACAACATTTAACGATATCATCATAGTTATTGATGTCACTTATCGATAATTCTCTTCTAAGAATATGCTATAAGATAGTAAATATGTGATAAATTTTACTCTAAATATAAAAAATGATATTAGAGGAAAACATCATGATTCTTGGGACATTATCCTCATAAGTTCCAATTGTAACATCTATTTTTGGATTCAGTGAAAATAATTCCCTCTCCATTTTTTTTAAGATTCAAAGAAAAATATTTAATTTAAAGTATCATTTCGAACTCTTACTATTTGATAAATTATAATTCCTCTATTTACATGGTATTCATAATGATATTCCACCACAGTTAGGAATCACCTTCTAAAAGATAGATAGTCAAAATTACCTTTTTATTATCATATAATTAGAGAAAAAAATATATATTCTCTTTCACATTGGTCCACTGATTGAAAACATGTGGGTAAGAAATTTCACTAAAATTAGGTGGATGTTTCCACATGAATGAGTGTATGAAGATATATTTTTACTTTTTGAGTTCAGAAGCTCAATAAAAATTGTGTTTTTTCTCATATCATGATAAAGTTGGGTGAGAATTGAAATGAGGTCTTTTTTCCCAACCCAAATCCCATTACGTTTCATACTGGTAAAATATCAGTGTATTCTATTTCAACCATTGTTAAATCAATTCATTACGGTTCCTACATTTACCTGGAATACGGAAAATTGAGAGTTATTATACTTAAATTAATGAATATACATATAAGGAAACAAAAATATTAAGAGGGTATTCAATAAATTATTTCCATAAATTTACCTATAAATTTATAGTATTTTATATAGTACTTCCTTTGTTACTTTAAATCATTACTAGTTTTAAATTTATATCCTTAAAAATGATTCATAAATAAAATCCGAATAAAGAAATGGATATCCCCAAAGAGTGGAAAACCAGGTGCGCAGTTAGGCATCTCTTTCATGAAATGGGCGATGATTCAGTTAAAACAAATTCCTTCCTTTTTGGATTTACTACCGCAATGTATATTCGTGATAAATTTTATATCCACATGTGTACCAAGAGAATTATAATATTTAATCTAAAACCACAAAATCTATACTTCACCCAAATTTCTAGATGTTATCCAATATATAGAATTATCTCTTATACTTATCCCTTATTTTTAGCATTGTTGTCTAAAATAATCCCAAAATTAACTAAACCCAACTATTATACTAAATAAAAAGAACCAATCTAAACATTACATAAATAATGTATCTAGAAAAAATCAATACAACCATAGGACTAAATAGATTAGGGTCTACTAGATTATCTATATAAAAAACATATTCTAAAACACATTCTAACCTTAATCCAAAATTAAAAAGCTCTAATACCCCTTGTAGTCATCTCCCATTATATAATTATCTGTACTGCCTAAGGGTTGGAAACATCATAAAGGGGAAATTCTAGACACCCAGTTATGGTAAAACTTATCATAATCTATTATATCATAAACATGATAGAGAAAATTAAGAATAATATAAAAATAAAATTAAAAAATGAAAACTATATATGATATTAAATAACAAAATATAGGAACAAAATATCATAAATTATCATTAAGGAAACATAAGATGTATGGAATGTCCTAAAAACATCTTAATAATCCTAAAACATCAAATCGTAATATAATAGTTGTGAATACATTAAAAAAAGAATAAAATCAAAATATGGAATACCGTGAAAATGAAATGAATCATGAAAATGATGAATTACTTGACAGAATTTTTGTTAATGAATAACAATTAGAAGTGTAGGAAAATACATGTGAGTAAAATCATAATGTCCATGCGTATTTGAGAAAAAAAAAATTTATATTCAAACCTAAATATGTGAGAAATCCCATTATGTCGCACATGATAGAGAAAACCCATTATGTGCGTATATAAATATATAATGATATATAAACTTAAACAAATGCATTGGTGGGAAATATTGGACCCACCAAATAGTATCTATACATATCAATTGCACTCGAAATCAATCATCATCATATCATAATGATGCTTTAGGGAAATGATGGGTTTCATAAAAAATCTAGAAAAATCAAAAAATGAATTAATAAATCGTAGTATATAAAAAATATGATTTTCAAGAGGAATCATATGATAAAAAATGTATATACGGTCATTAGAACATCACTTATTAAGAGATAATCCTTATAGGAAAATGATAGTGATATTTAAAAAATATTCCATATAACTTATAAATATTGTTACAAAAAACAAATTAAAAATCACATTCAAATTTTTTTGAGAAGGGAAATAGTTGAAATAAAGAGTTAAAAATAAATAATATTTGGATTGAACATTGTTTTGATAATAAATCTATTGTGGTTAATAATAGAATAAATAAATTTTATTAAACATTATTTTTTTAAAACCAAAATCTTATAAACATTTAAGGTTATTAATTTTATAAACAATGTAATGGAAAATAATAAAAACACAAAAAACTAAACAATATTTGATTTCATTAAAGAAAAAAAATGTAAGAAAAAATGTAAATTGATGAGAAGATTCATTAGAAGGAATATGAGTTATTCATCACCATATTATAACATTATTTTGGAAATCATTTTCACAATGAAGTTGTTATTGATTATGAGAATGAATTTCCCTCTATAAAAAGAGGAAATAACATAAAAAAAGGAAAATTTCAGGAAAAAATCATTAGAATTAGATTAATTTAAGCAAGAATATGGTCCAAGGAAAAGAAAATTGATTTGATGATTACCATGACATATTTCTAACATATAAATAAATGGTTCCTAAGAGGAATATTTGGAAATATTAATTAAAATATTATGAAATAGAAGATATTTTTCTATGTTAATGGAATACGGTAGTGAACAACTCATATAAATTAAATGATGGTGAACAATATTTAAAATGTTCCATGGAGTTTAAAATAAGACTATGAAATCCTTAAAACATTAGAAACTTTCGAATAAATATTATTTTAAGGATATGGTTTCAAATGAAAAATTAAATTCCATTAATAATGAAGGAATCATCATAGTAAATTTTAATGGGATAGTAGATAATAAATTCAAAATTAAACTTGTCTTATGAAAAATTTATTTCTCCGAGGGTGAAAATTGGAGACAAGAAACTATTAACTAGATTTAATTATTACTTGATAACACTCTAACATCATGTATAAAAAATTTAATTTTATTAAAAACATATTTAATAAAAATATATATATATATATATATATATTTGAAATTAATTTCTAAATTTTATAATAATTTATATTAGTTAGTTCCTATCTGTTTCCATTATTGTGTGTCAGTAATCTTGATCATTTAAAACCTTTTTTAGTAAAAATTAGTGGTGTTGTTTATTTTTTCTATAATTCATCATTAAATAATAATATAAGGTATTGGAATTGATTATTTATAATTATATATATTATTTATATTATCTTTCTATTGTTTTTTTGTTAAAATATTTAATTATGAATTCGATGGTGAATATGTTTCAATAATATCTTTGGAATAGATGGTGGTATCTTAATAAATTTATTTGGAAGCATTTTAGTTCTAGAAGAAGACATGGATGATATTTTTCCAAACCATTGTTTCAAATAGAGATATCAGGTCACAGATTCTCCAATAGTAAGAGTTCATGCCTCTTGAGGACATATTATTTTGATAAACATGTTTCAATGTTTATGAAACATTGGAATAGACCATCCCATATAAATTTTAGAGGGATTGTAGTCTTCTATTTAAATTAATTTGTATTACCATCGTTTAGCTGCTCGGGATAGCAAAATTTCTGACATAAAATTTTGGAGAACAATTTATTTTTTCATATTTTCCACCATGGTTATGTTATACTCCCCATTTTAGGGTTATTCCATTTAAAATTTAGTGTTTTATTTTATTATTTACAAAAATTAATGTTTTTTTAATACATTGATTTCATGTAAAAATATAAAAAAAATATTCTTTCCTCATGTGGAAAAAATTAAACACTATTTTATTAGCTTTTTATTCTCTACATTTTTCAAAATCATCAATTAATATGAATAATTCAAAAAATATCATTAAATATTCATGAATTTGATCGGTTTGATCCGACATTTGTTTGATATATACCAACCACGAATATGGATACTCGATTCCAATGTATAGAGAGGAAATATATATTAATATATATATAGATTATGATAAAAAACTAATAATAAATAATAAATATTATTTATTAAATGAATAAAATTTTTTATTTTCATTTTTAACAAATATATTAAAATATTTCAAACCACATAACAAATAAAAGCTTCCAGATTTAGTTTATGGTAATTATATTTTTGTTTAAAATATATTATAATTGAAATAAATTAATTAAAATATTGAGTATTAATACATATAAATATATTTCAAAATAAATTAAAAAATGATTTTGTAATTTTTAATACATGGAAAATAAAATTTAACCCTATACTATATCAAAAATTAAATTTATTTATATATTATAATTTTGTCTGTTTATTTGATATTTTTCAAACCAAAAAATTGAATCAATACCTATCTATATTTTTAAATTGATAAGAAAAGTAGTTATATTTTTTATAATGGATGGAAAATATAATCATTACATTGAATGCATAAATAGAAACAATATCATACCTATAATACTGTAGAATTTGGATTTAGTGAACACAAATATTATTTTAAAAAATCATTTTGAACAATTTAAAATATAAGGGATAATAATTGAACTATTACATATCAACTGATATTAAGTGATACCCATTATCAATGATAAAAAACATTTAGAAAGGGGGTTTATTTATTAGTGCTTGAAAAAATCATCGATAAAAGTGCCCCATTGTTAGAGATTTTTTTTTCTTTGATACATGTCTTTTTTATCTATGAATATTTATTAAAAATAATGGGTGGCCATTATTAGTGCTATTTTAGAATTAATAAAAGCTGTATTTCCAAAATAAAATATATCATTAAAAATTATTTATATAAAAATTAATTATATTGATATAAATATAACATATTTTATTAAAAATGATTTATATATGAATAAATATGCATTTACATTTGATATATAATATTTGTAGTGAAAATGTATTATAGAATTATTAAAAATTAATATAATTTAATAATTTTAAAATTATTATTGAGCGATATTCATTTAATAACAATATAATGACATAAAATGTATTACATTAATGAACAATCTATGATTAGTGAAAATCTTGAATTGAACTTCAATTGGTCGTAACTTTTAATCAGAGAGTCTATTTGGGCTATACCACATTTCAAAAAATAATTATGAATAGATATAAGTCATTGGGATTTGGAGACCCATGATAATTAATTTTTAGAGGATTAAAAAGGCCCAAAGGCCTCCAAAACATAGTTTTCTTGTCATTGTACCTTAATATTTGAAATTTGATAGAATCAAAGCCTTAATTGAGGTGTTATTAAAGTATTTTTTTAGTATAGATAAAATATATTCATATGTATTGCACTCATATCAATATTATAGTGTTTAAATTTTAACAGGATTCATATTTTAGTGTTACTAATAATTAAAAATAATTTTTTTTTCAATAGAAGAAAATTTTAATTGATTTAAAATAAAATTATACAGGGGAATAGATTCATATTTAAAATTAAAATATTAAGATTTAAATTATCTAAAAAACATGCTAGATATCCATGTTATGAATATTTTTTCTTCCTTATCTTCAATCAATAGAAAATACATTGAAGGAAAAAATGCTCTGCCAAAGCTTTAATCATCTTCACAATCAACCCAAATGGATATAAATCTTTATCCAGTTCCCATAAAAAAAATAATAAGTGAAATTCTATAAATTATGACTTTTTATTCTTTGGATACTAAAATTAAAAACTACGAATAATTTTAAGGGGCTCATGAAGTAGAAGGCTTAAATTTTCTACACACGATTTATGTAGCGCTACAATAACAAATCCATGATGGTCCTGCCCAAACAACCCAATAATGACCCTATTATTTACTTCTAAAAGCACAAAAATGGATTCTTTTAGAACATAAACCATTTCATGGGGTCATATACCCACATTGGGAACTCTAACTGTTTTGGGTTAGCAAATAGATTTTGAGTTCTAAATATAGAACTATTCATCGGCATGTATAACCCAAAAGCGATTTTGAATTTAATATATTTAAAGATAAAATCATTATGGTTTCCCAAATATACTATGAAACTAATAAAACATCATATATTATTCATATAGGGAGATAGGAGAGCAAATTGACATGATTAGATCTAAAATTAAAGAAAAAATAAAAAACCTCATGGAATTTCACCTGCTAAATAGGCATTTATATATATATAATATATTAATATAAAAATTAAAATTATAATATTTTTATATAATAAATACATATATAAATTTGAATTTATTTTAATATTATAAATAAATTATAAACAAAACTATTTTAACAGATTAAAAAAAATGCATTTTTAAATATATAAAACTGATAAAATTAAAAAAAATTATTAATTTTATTTAGTATGAAAAATCATCCATTTTATTCAGGTCATACAAATGAATTAATACATATATATAAAAGTAATTTTAATATAAAAATATTTAGGTTCCAATAAATAAAAATATATTTATGATTATATTTTAATATATGAAAAAAATACTTATATGTATATATTTTACATGTGTGTGTGAAATATAAATGTGTACGTGTGCGTGTGAATATGTATGGGTATGTGTGTATCAATGTTTCATAAATATATCATATAAAAATCTATTTTATTAAATATTTCATTATCATTAAATATTCTATATAAAATTATTTAAAATATATATTTAAAAATACATTATAAAATTTTATGAATAAATATAAAATTACATATAAAATTTTCTATATATATATGTACAAGATTTATATCTAAATATAAACTATTTATATATATTTTAAAATTTACATAAAAAGAGTTTTTTAAATAAAGTGGAAAAAATTATTATCCATTTTACTTTAAACAAGATTTTAATATTTTTATGTTATTAAAATATATGAATATATACATTTATACATAACTATGAAAATTTATATATAATTATTATATATACATATGTGTGTTTTTTAATAAAATATATATATATTAATTATAATTATCTAGTATATGTAAATAAATATTTATATATATAACATAGCTATATAAATATAAGTATATATGTGTCATATAAATAAACAATTAGGCACATGTACAAATGCACAGACACGCTCATACATTTTCAAACTGTATTTAACAAAATTTATATAAATATATAAAAATATATTGATATGGAAGATATATCTAAACATATATAATTAAATAAATTATTTTGAAATGTATAGTAAAAAATGTAAGGCAGTTGTAAAGGGCATTGGTTTTTACATAGAAGTTATAGGTTCAAATGCAAGTGTGTGTTGGTGTGTAGCTAATCGGATGTTGTTGAGCGTTATAAAATGCTTGTATTGAGTGTTGAAAAATTGATTTTCTAGGAGGCATCATACCTGATATTGAATATGAGTTATCTAAGAGTGTTGAAGGGGGGTGTGGTTAGTGAAGCACTAATAAATGGTAGAGTGGTAGGGGGAGTTCCATGAAAAGGTAAAAATATATCTTTTATTATATCCATGAAAAAAAGTGTGGAAATGACACTTTATTATAAGTTATCTTAGCCTATTTTCACTCTTGAATACTGATAAAGGCTATTTTGATCACTGATATAGACTCAATCTGTAGAAATATTTCTGTTTGCTTTTATTAGGGCTAAAAACAAGCTGATAAAAGCCTAATTTAATCACTTTGCCTTTTATCATATATAAGATAAGGTTATATAAGTTTTATATCTAGAACTAATAATACATCTTATCTACTACAAAAATGTAATTATATAAGGAAAACATAGTAAAAAACCATTGAGTTAGAACAAAAAATATATATTATAAATTTAAATATTTTCATATATTAACGAATATATTTATATTGAACCCCTTAAATACAAAAAAATTTATACAAAAAAATAAATATTTTATAGTTACATTGAAATGTACTATTCATTTCAAACACTTTGGATTTGGAATCCAAATAAAAATAAATCCAGAATTATAAAATACCATCTCATTATATTATCTAAATCATATAGGAAAAATATATATACCAACAATAAGAAATTGATTTTTTATTAATACTCTATAAAGAAATAAAAAAATGTGAATATAATACAATTATTCATATATAAAACATAAATAATATATTAAAAATTAAATTATAGAAGATAATACATAAATAAAAAGGATAACATAGTAAATAAATAAAACAAATTACAATGTACTCTGAAAATCTGGGCATGTTTACTCAGTTTCGACTTTGTGAAGGGTATTTTGAACCAAAATGAGAATTTTAAATTAAAAATATATACTTTCAATGAAACCATCAATGTCATTTTCCAAATTGACATAAATTTAATTCTTATATATATCAAATGAATAACCAACCATTGTTTATGTATAATATGACAACTGATTAATTTTTTTTATTGAGTATATATTGAATGTTTTTAAATAATATATCCATTTTAAACTAAAATTGACATTTTCAATGAAACACACTACATCATGTTCTTATTTTAACAGTATTTATTTCAAATATTTCACTAATTTAAAACCACTAATTTTCCATGATAAGAATGAAAATCCATGTTCGTATGCATAGTTTAGTGTTTGTGATGTGCGTTTTGAACTAAAATATTACATTTAAATTGAAAACAAGAACATCTCAATGTTATGTGTGGTTAATTTCTAAAAATTAAAAATTAATCTTAAATCATTTTATTAAAGTATCATGGAAATTTAATATTTTTTTCATGGTTTTGATGATGTGATTTTTGTTTTGAATTTAATGTGACTTATAAATTTAAAACATGAACTTTTAGTTAAACCATTGAAAAAATGTGTTATATTAATGTTTGGTTAATTTATACATATAGGAAATGAATAACTGATCATTTTGTTACTATATCACAACAATATGATTGTGTATTATCAATTATGTGCATGTGACACATGTTTTTATCTAAAATATTTCTTTTAAACTAAATTCATTCACTTTTAGTTTTACAGACTACAATATGTGTTCGAACAATGTGAAATTAATTCTAAAACATCATAAATTATTCCTTGATAATATTATTAATGTATATTCATAATCTTGCTGTCTGTTATTTCTTTTCACTATGTGGATATCCTTTTGAACTAGAATTACATGATTAAATTGAAAACACACACATTAAGTGAAACCATCCAAAATAGATGTTAGATCTATTCATGGTTAGTTCGATATATCAAAAATGAGAAACATATTTTTTGTTTTTATCTATCATGATGATCTGGGAATGTTTGTTTTTTGTTTTGAGGATGTAATGTGTGTTTCGAACTCAAATTACCCTTCTAAACTAAATTAACATACTTTCATTTAAAATGGAAACATTATATGTTATATTTTGTGTGGTTAGTTTAAACAATTCAAAGTATAATGAATCATTTTTCTACATTATCAAAACAATTCGATTGTGTTTTATCATTTTTTTTGTATGTGACAAATATTTTAATGTGAAATGTAACATCCAAATTGAAAAAATTCACTTTCCTTTATAATAGACACATTGAATGTCATATTTTTGTAGCACTATGTCCTACACATAAAAAAATCATGGGTCATTTTCCTTAATTTACAAGAACATTTTATGGTTTTTTATTTTAACTATACTTTATGCATTTTTAATTAAAAAGTCACTTTGAATTTTAGAACAAGTGATTTTGATAAAATTAACAAAACCCTGAATTAAATTGATGTTATATTAATTCCTACATTTAAATAAAAAATAACTTATCATTGTCAAAAAATATTGATAACCATTTGAGTTTCTTTATAGACTTTGAAAATGAAACATTTTTTTTGAATTAAAAATAAAATTTTAGACCAAAAGTACAAAGTCTGAGTCTCAATAATCACACAACTTGTTAGAATAATATGTGGTCAATTCAATCTCATCCAAAATAAATCATCAATAATTTTACAAATGTATCATGTAAATTTTTCCATAGTTGCTAATTGTTTACTACATTTTTGGTGTCTTTGAAAAAAAATCCATTTTATACTAAAACATACACTTTTAGTTATAACAGAAACACATTGTATTTTTTTGATGTGTGAATAAATTTTAAATATCCCAATTAAATAATATATATTTTTTATAATGCATCATAATAATATAATTGTGTTTTTTTAGTATGTCATGGCTGATTTGAACTAATATAACACTTTCAAACTAAAAATATTACTTTTTAGTCATATTTGGTACACCACATGTCAGAATATGTAACATCCCAGGTAATTAAAGAATAAATAATTTTCATATTTATTAATATTAGAGAATTAAATATGAATTTTAATTAGTGAAATGTTATAAGTGCAATGAGATGGGTCACTATGCAAACGAGTGTCCGACAAGGAGCTTGAGTGATGGGAAGCAGCTAGACTACAAGCAGAAAGGGGTGGTAAAATCATTTGCAACAACTTCAGCAGATGTTGGGCCATCGAATGAAGTGGTATCAGCTCCAGGGAGCTCAGTATTTTTCGAAGATTGACTAGAGGTCAGGGTACCATCAGTTGAAAGTAAAAGAAGCAGACGACTGCGTTCCGTACTAGATATGGCCATTATGAATTTGTAGTTATGCCTTTTGGGTTAACCAATGCACCTGCTATATTCATGGACCTTATGAATAAAATTTTCCATGAGTTCTTGGATAAGTTTGTGTTTGTGTTTTGAGGTTTGTGAAGAGGTTATGTGTGCCTTGTGATACACAGTTGAAGAGAGAGTTGTTATGTGAAGCTCATAGTTCTCCGTTTTCAGTTCATCCGGGCAGTACTAAGATGTATAGAGATCTGCGGGAGTATTACTGGTGGGATGGAATGAAAAGAGATATTGCTGATTTTACTGTGAAGTGTTTGACTTGTCAACAGGTTAAAGCAGAGCGGCAGTTACCGAAAGGGATGCTTCAGCCTTTACCAGTTCCAGAGTGGGAATGGGAGAATATATCCATGGACTTTGTTGTTGGATTACCAAAGACATCTCGAGGTAATAATGCAATCTAGGGTATTGTTGATCGCTTGACCAAATCTGCTCTTTTCCTTGCTATACAAGATACTTTCTCTCTTGATCAACTTTCCCGTTTGTATCTTAAATAGATAGTCAGGTTACATGGAGTTCCTCTCTCCATTGTATCGGATCGTGATCCCAGGTTTACTTCTAACTTTTGGAAAGGCCTTCAGAAGTCGTTGGGTACTGAATTAAATTTTAGTACAGCTTTTCATCCTCAATCAGATGGGCAGTCAGAACGAACAATTCAGACATTGGAGGATATGCTACGAGCTTGTTCTATGGATTATCAGGGAAGTTGGGACCAACATCTTTCTTTGGTTGAGTTTTCATATAATAACAGTTTTCATTCTAGTATACAGATGGCACCATTTCAGGCATTATATGGGAAGCGGTGTCGAACTCCAACTTTCTGGGATGAAGTGGGTGAAAGGAAGTTGATGGGACCAGAATTGGTAGAAGAGATGGCAGAAAAAGTTCAGCTGATTCAGAAACACATGAGAACAGCTCAGAGCAGGCAGAAGAGTTATGCGGATAACCGGAGGAAGGATCTATCTTTCGAGGTAGGTGATCATGTTTTTCTCAAGGTTTCACCATGGAAAGTGTGATGAGATTTGGTAAGAAAGGAAAGTTGAGTCCAAGGTTCGTTGGACCATACGAAATTCTGGAGAGAGTTGGATCAGTTGCATACCGAGTGGCTTTACCTCCGAGTTTATCTCAGGTACACAATGTTTTTCACGTTTCGATGTTGAGAAAGTATATGCCAGATCCATCTCATGTTTTGAGTCCAGAGGTAGTTCAGCTGGAAGAGAACCTATCTTATGAGGAACAACCGGTCCAGATTCTTGACCACAGGGATCAAGTGTTACGGAATAAGGTGATTCACCAGGTAAAGGTTTTGTGGAAAAACCACATGATTGAAGAGGCAACATGGGAATCTGAAAATGCTATGAGGGATAAATACCCCCACTTATTTTGATAAGTGAATAAAATTGCGAGGAAGCAATTCCCAAAAGGGGGGAAGGATGTAACATCCCAGGTAATTAAAGAATAAATAATTTTCATATTTATTAATATTAGAGAATTAAATATGAATTTTAATTAAAAGGGGTTGCTATGTTCGATAGCGTACCCGATACGCAACGATGAGTTTCTTTGAAACTTACGTAGCACACTAGTAATATAATAATATTATGTTAGTTAACAAGTAGCCGTTGTACTGGCGGGAATGAATAGAAATAACTAAAATATGAATAGATATGTTTTTAGATGTTTTTACATTTACCCAATAAAAGATAAAGGCTTAAAATACGGAAAGAGTTCAATTTTAGGCTTTTATACTCTAATTTTCACTAAAGGTTCACTTATCACCTTTTAATGGTGAACCGTCATTAAATATAGTTTTGATCACTCTTATACATTCTTTTGGACCAAATATAACTCTTCTTTAGAATCGGGACATCAAAATTTACTTTGTGTAAATTTGTGGTACCTTTCTGATAAAGTTCATTTTTTTATGAATAGTGTAAAATGTTGTATTTTACATAAAAACTACTTTTAATCTAATTTATTTATATGATTAGATTATGTTTTGAATTGGTTTTGAAGTGAAATTAGAATATATTTTTACCATTTTATCTAATGGTGGTCATTGGAATCAATTTCACTTTGAAATTAGACTTAAACTGGTGTCAATCTTTTGATACTTATTGTTTTGTAAAAACACGCTATTTGCTCTGGCAGCGGGAATTAATTATTAAATTAATTAATGTGACTTATATGATTTGAATTTTGTAAAATAGACTTCATTTTTGAATTCGGAATATCACATATAGCTTAGAGTGAATTTTTGGTAATTTTCTGTAAAACTTCAATTTTTGATGAATAGTGAAACCACTAAGTGGTAATCAAGCAAACTGATTTTTCAGTTAAATGAAAGTTTACCACTAATGTGTACTGAATTTTGAAAATCCGACATACATGGTTGTCATTAAGAAGTAAAATGTGGTTCAATGAGATTAAAATAATTTTTTGGTGAATAGTAACTTATTAAGTTTTTAATCGCGATTAGTGGTAATTAGTGTAGTTTAAGGAATAAATAATGATTTAATAATATAAAATGACCTAGACACATGTCCCAACCTTATTGGTTGTGTCATGGCAGACCAAGAAAAGCCATGGGTCAACTTGGGGACCCCATGGATCCACTTTTGTTGGGAAATGACATAAATTACTTTTTATTAAATGTTAAAGTGAAAATGACACAAACATAATATGTTTTGCGAAAACAATTTTTAAGTGGGGTTATACAAGTCCAAATTTTGATTATAAATATTCAAGGGAAAGCTAAAAGGATTTACTACATCATAGTAATTTTTTTATAATTTTTAGACATTAAATAAATTTAATTATTTATGACATAATAATGATGCAGCGATGACATCATTATTTGACGATTTAAATAAAATGGAAAGATAATGTAATATCTATGAACTACACATGTCCAAAACCAATTGGATGAGTGTATTTCGAACCCTTATCACCTTATCCACGAATCCTATCAATGTTGGACCTTTTAAAACCGAAACACATTTTCAAATTAAGTTATATTTCTTTACTTTCCAAAAGTGCCCCTCCTCTCCTCTTATAAAAGGCCCCCACCTCTACCTCATTTCACACACTCCTCAAGCCTTTGGCTCGGCCAAACCCTGCCCATTTGCTCTCTCCACATCCCTCTCCTCATCCTAGAGGATTCCCTTTGGGCAGAATCCTTTCAAAGGAAGCCTTTAGGCTCAACTCAAAAGGAGTTACACTTTTTAAGGTAATTCATTCTCTCATGTTCATTTGTATTATTTTGCTTCTCCAACCCCCTAAACTCTTTTTATATACTTCATTTGTAACAACACCAGTATCATCAATATACTAGGATTTTGTTATAAGATTTATTTTATCTACACTCTCACACAACTACATCAAATGGTTAAAGAACATACGGTTTCCGTGGATGGCGAAATTCTGCCTCTCGAAACGATGATTGTTCAATACTCATTTAACACCTTCAAAGGTGGCCATTATGATGTCACTATTTTTATATATGATATGTAATATGTTTATGTTTTACTTATGCTTCTGTATTTTTCATTTGTGTCTTACCTTTATGGCTTCCATTATGGGTATACGCGAGATCTTCATTTAAGGAAGTGCGGACTACCGCCCCCTCAAAGTGATGTGATTCGTTAATGCCATATGTGGGACGTGTAAAGGATGGATTTAAAGTTATTATATATGATGTTATACTGGAATTATAATATACCTATATATATCATTATCATTTATTTCCATTAAAGTATGAGATAGAAATGAAAGTAGCGTTCATGCGTACGTACGGACTACCGTCTCCATGAACGGTGCATTTCATTTCTTATCCCCAAATGTAATGTACTATTAAAAGTACATGTATATAATGGATATATATAATTAATGATATATCTAAATGATGAATATAATTCTGGAATTAAAATATACATAAGTCTCATTTAGTTTTAATTCCATTAATATGACAAAGAAATGAAAGTAGCGTTCATGCGTACGTACGGCTTACCGTCTCCATTAACGGTGCATTTCATTTCTTACCTCTAAATGATTATTTAATATTTTAAATACATGTATGTACTGGATATATATGACATATATGATATCTACATCATGAATACCATTCTGGATATAATGAAACATTGACCAAATTAACAACATGTAAGTGTAAGAAGTCTATTTTTGACTTAAGAACCAAATACCGACAAAATGAACATTATTAACTTAAATGATTACATGATGTTCATAACATGGTATAAAAGGAATAATGAACTTGGAAAAGATTCATAATCAAGTAGATATTAACTAAAGTTTATTATTCAGGAGTTTAAAGAACGGTCGGGTCAAGTCAGATATGAGGTATGGGAACTTCTTAACCCAATTTCCATTCTTTGGGTTAATCTCCTACTTTCAAATTATGTCATTACATTATTATGTCGTATCTTGTATTTGTACTTTAATTATGTGTACTTATAGTGAATACACATAATGTATCTATTTTATTTTAAAAATTATCTTTGTATGGGACTTCGTCTCAATCTCCTTTCGTTGAGGCATATTTTATTTTATACACAACTATCTTTTATACGGTGTATAAACCCCTTTGACATTTAAGTTTATTCAAAAGGAATCTTTTTTATACGAAGCGTTTACTAAACGACAAAAGGGAATGTTTTTGTCGTACGTATGCGGCGACAACGACTTCTCCGCCGTCGTGACCGTTATTTGAGTTTCGGCTTCCTCTACAAGCCATTCCTTATTTTTAAAAGAAAAATAAATACCATGTTTTACTTTTCTTTTATTTTGGTATTGAAAATGGTTTTCATAATTTTTTTATATCAATGTGTGGTATTGATATCTTGTGATTGAATGGTGGAAATGTTATGTTTCCTTTATGCATGTTTTATGTGATATGATTATGTTATGGTTCTTGGGCATTATTATGAAGACGGGTGGTTCCGTGATAAACTAAGGGCGGGTGAGCCCGTTATAGCTCTCCAATGCATTGGGTAACGCGAAGGAGTGAAACGTTAAGGTTTCTCCGAAGAGATTTTAGGGAATATACTGTGATGGGTATTCCAAACGTAACCAAGAGGGTTACTCCCTACATAAGAATGTTATGAATGCCTCAAGTTACCTTTACATATTATGATTTCTATGATTTATTCATGATTTTATGAGGTATGTTAAAGTGCCTATGTTTTATGGGTAAAGTATGATTTCATTCTTATGTATATATGAACTCATGTTTCCTTTCCATGTTTTTTTTATAACCCATACTGAGTTTTTATGCTCATCCCAAGTTTTTGAAATGTTTTTCACAGGTCAAGGGAAAGGTACATGATAAGATGATAGAGTCAAGGATGTGTCAAGAAATAATCCATGTTTTATTTTAAATATGTTTCCATTGATGGGAATGAAGAATACTATCTTTATGTAACCACTTTGTTTATATGTGGAATATAATGCAAGTTTTATGATCTAATTCTCTAAAACTCTAAACCCGAAAAGATCCTCAATGTGTAATCTTGTAATAACTCAAGATTAAGTAAGGTTTAAGGCTGGGGTCTTATAGTTGGTATCAGAGGTCGGTTTAGACAACTTTAGGAGTTAGAAAAGTGTTAAATTATAATATGATTGAAATGATATAGCATTTACGGATTACCATGTTGCTTCGCCTAAGATATTTCCATGTTCAGAATGGTTTTCCGTAGGGGAAACAAAGCAGCTATGTTGGGACGACATCAGGAGGAAGACTGCCTTCCAAATCAGCAACCTGAGATGGTCGGAATCGGAACTGAACAGTTTGTTGCAGTGATGGCACAGTTGACTCAGGCTATAAATGGTGGTGGTATCCATGCACGAGATCAGCCAGATCAACCGCAGAGGAACATGTCAGTGGTGGAACATTTCATGAGGCAACATCCACCATCATTCAGAGGATCATCTGACCCTGTGCAAGCTGAAGGGTGGATTAAAGCACTGGAGAAGATTTTTGATGTCATGGGGTGTTCAGACAATCAAAAGGTTAGTCTTGCTATTTACCGTTTGGAGGGTGAAGCAGATCAGTGGTGGTCTATGGTTAAAAATATCAGGGATGCCGATGAGATTGATGCTCTTGACTGGGATGAATTCAAAGGTATGTTTCTTGAGAAGTATTTTCCTAAGGCTGTTCGACTTAGGATGGAAAAGCAATTCTTGGAATTGAGGCAAGAGGAAGACTCAGTGGCTGCCTATGAAGAAAGGTTCACTCGATTGGCAAGGTATGCTCCCAATTTTATCCGAGACCTTGATAGTAAAATCAATCGTTTTTACTCAGGATTAAAGCCAAAGTATCGAAGGGCATTAGCTTCTCGTGAGTTTAAAAGTTATGAAAAGCTTGTTCGATGTGCTGAGAAGGTGGAAATGGAGTTTGCCGATGACCAAGTGTCCTATAACAACCAGCAGAAGAAGAGACCGAGGTGGCAGGAGAAAGGTAAGAATTCTTCAAAAAAGTCTGATGGTAAGAAAACTAAGTTTTCAGTTTGTGATAAATGTGGAAAAAGGCATGCTGGGGAATGTCTTCTGAATTCTGGGAAGTGCTACCGATGTGGTAAGATGGGACATAAGGCTCGTGATTGCACTGAAAAGGATCAAGGTGAAGGTAAGAATAAATTTGATTTACAGTTAGTGAAATGTTATAAGTGCAATGAGATGGGTCACTATGCAAACGAGTGTCCGACAAGGAGCTTGAGTGATGGGAAGCAGCTAGACTACAAGCAGAAAGGGGTGGTAAAATCATTTGCAACAACTTCAGCAGATGTTGGGCCATCGAATGAAGTGGTATCAGCTCCAGGGAGCTCAGTATTTTTCGAAGATTGACTAGAGGTCAGGGTACCATCAGTTGAAAGTAAAAGAAGCAGACGACTGCGTTCCGTACTAGATATGGCCATTATGAATTTGTAGTTATGCCTTTTGGGTTAACCAATGCACCTGCTATATTCATGGACCTTATGAATAAAATTTTCCATGAGTTCTTGGATAAGTTTGTGTTTGTGTTTTGAGGTTTGTGAAGAGGTTATGTGTGCCTTGTGATTCACAGTTGAAGAGAGAGTTGTTATGTGAAGCTCATAGTTCTCCGTTTTCAGTTCATCCGGGCAGTACTAAGATGTATAGAGATCTGTGGGAGTATTACTGGTGGGATGGAATGAAAAGAGATATTGCTGATTTTACTGTGAAGTGTTTGACTTGTCAACAGGTTAAAGCAGAGCGGCAGTTACCGAAAGGGATGCTTCAGCCTTTACCAGTTCCAGAGTGGGAATGGGAGAATATATCCATGGACTTTGTTGTTGGATTACCAAAGACATCTCGAGGTAATAATGCAATCTAGGTTATTGTTGATCGCTTGACCAAATCTGCTCTTTTCCTTGCTATACGAGATAATTTCTCTCTTGATCAACTTTCCCGTTTGTATCTTAAAGAGATAGTCAGGTTACATGGAGTTCCTCTCTCCATTGTATCGGATCGTGATCCCAGGTTTACTTCTAACTTTTGGAAAGGCCTTCAGAAGTCGTTGGGTACTGAATTAAATTTTAGTACAGCTTTTCATCCTCAATCAGATGGGCAGTCAGAACGAACAATTCAGACATTGGAGGATATGCTACGAGCTTGTTCTATGGATTATCAGGGAAGTTGGGACCAACATCTTTCTTTGGTTGAGTTTTCATATAATAACAGTTTTCATTCTAGTATACAGATGGCACCATTTCAGGCATTATATGGGAAGCGGTGTCGAACTCCAACTTTCTGGGATGAAGTGGGTGAAAGGAAGTTGATGGGACCAGAATTGGTAGAAGAGATGGCAGAAAAAGTTCAGCTGATTCAGAAACACATGAGAACAGCTCAGAGCAGGCAGAAGAGTTATGCGGATAACCGGAGGAAGGATCTATCTTTCGAGGTAGGTGATCATGTTTTTCTCAAGGTTTCACCATGGAAAGTGTGATGAGATTTGGTAAGAAAGGAAAGTTGAGTCCAAGGTTCGTTGGACCATACGAAATTCTGGAGAGAGTTGGATCAGTTGCATACCGAGTGGCTTTACCTCCGAGTTTATCTCAGGTACACAATGTTTTTCACGTTTCGATGTTGAGAAAGTATATGCCAGATCCATCTCATGTTTTGAGTCCAGAGGTAGTTCAGCTGGAAGAGAACCTATCTTATGAGGAACAACCGGTCCAGATTCTTGACCACATGGATCAAGTGTTACGGAATAAGGTGATTCACCAGGTAAAGGTTTTGTGGAAAAACCACATGATTGAAGAGGCAACATGGGAATCTGAAAATGCTATGAGGGATAAATACCCCCACTTATTTTGATAAGTGAATAAAATTGCGAGGACGCAATTCCCAAAAGGGGGGAAGGATGTAACATCCCAGGTAATTAAAGAATAAATAATTTTCATATTTATTAATATTAGAGAATTAAATATGAATTTTAATTAAAAGGGGTTGCTATGTTCGATAGCGTACCCGATACGCAACGATGAGTTTCTTTGAAACATACGTAGCACACTAGTAATATAATAATATTATGTTAGTTAACAAGTAGCCGTTGTACTGGCGGGAATGAATAGAAATAACTAAAATATGAATAGATATGTTTTTAGATGTTTTTACATTTACCCAATAAAAGATAAAGGCTTAAAATACGGAAAGAGTTCAATTTTAGGCTTTTATACTCTAATTTTCACTAAAGGTTCACTTATCACCTTTTAATGGTGAACCGTCATTAAATATAGTTTTGATCACTCTTATAAATTCTTTTGGACCAAATATAACTCTTCTTTAGAATCGGGACATCAAAATTTACTTTGTGTAAATTTGTGGTACCTTTCTGATAAAGTTCATTTTTTTATGAATAGTGTAAAATGTTGTATTTTACATAAAAACTACTTTTAATCTAATTTATTTATATGATTAGATTATGTTTTGAATTGGTTTTGAAGTGAAATTAGAATATATTTTTACCATTTTATCTAATGGTGGTCATTGGAATCAATTTCACTTTGAAATTAGACTTAAACTGGTGTCAATCTTTTGATACTTATTGTTTTGTAAAAACACGCTATTTGCTCTGGCAGCGGGAATTAATTATTAAATTAATTAATGTGACTTATATGATTTGAATTTTGTAAAATAGACTTCATTTTTGAATTCGGAATATCACATATAGCTTAGAGTGAAGTTTTGGTAATTTTCTGTAAAACTTCAATTTTTGATGAATAGTGAAACCACTAAGTGGTAATCAAGCAAACTGATTTTTCAGTTAAATGAAAGTTTACCACTAATGTGTACTGAATTTTGAAAATCCGACATACATGGTTGTCATTAAGAAGTAAAATGTGGTTCAATGAGATTAAAATAATTTTTTGGTGAATAGTAACTTATTAAGTTTTTAATCGCGATTAGTGGTAATTAGTGTAGTTTAAGGAATAAATAATGCTTTAATAATATAAAATGACCTAGACACATGTCCCAACCTTATTGGATGTGTCATGGCCGACCAAGACAAGCCATGGGTCAACTTGGGGACCCCATGGATCCACTTTTGTTGGGAAATGACATAAATTACTTTTTATTAAATGTTAAAGTGAAAATGACACAAACATAATATGTTTTGCGAAAACAATTTTTAAGTGGGGTTATACAAGTCCAAATTTTGATTATAAATATTCAAGGGAAATCTAAAAAGATTTACTACATCATAGTAATTTTTTTATAATTTTTAGACATTAAATAAATTTAATTATTTATGACATAATAATGATGCAGTGATGACATCATTATTTGACGATTTAAATAAAATGGAAAGATAATGTAATATCTATGAACTACACATGTCCAAAACCAATTGGATGAGTGGATTTCGAACCCTTATCACCTTATCCACGAATCCTATCAATGTGGGACCTTTTAAAACCGAAACACATTTTCAAATTAAGTTATATTTCTTTACTTTCCAAAAGTGCCCCTCCTCTCCTCTTATAAAAGGCCCCCACCTCTACCTCATTTCACACACTCTTCAAGCCTTTGGCTCGGCAAAACCCTGCCCATTTGCTCTCTCCACATCCCTCTCCTCATCCTAGAGGATTCCCTTTGGGCAGAATCCTTTCAAAGGAAGCCTTTAGGCTCAACTCAAAAGGAGTTACACTTTTTAAGGTAATTCATTCTCTCATGTTCATTTGTTTTATTTTGCTTCTCCAACCCCCTAAACTCTTTTTATATACTTCTTTTGTAACAACACCAGTATCATCAATATACTAGGATGTTGTTATAAGATTTATTTTATCTACACTCTCACACAACTACATCAAATGGTTAAAGAACATACGGTTTCCGTGGATGGCGAAATTCTGCCTCCCGAAACGATGATTGTTCAATACTCATTTAACACCTTCAAAGGTGGCCATTATGATGTCACTATTTTTATATATGATATGTAATATGTTTATGTTTTACTTATGCTTCTGTATTTTTCATTTGTGTCTTACCTTTATGGCTTCCATTATGGGTATACGCGATATCTTCATTTAAGGAAGTGCGGACTACCGCCCCCTCAAAGTGATGTGATTCGTTAATGCCATATGTGGGACGTGTAAAGGATGGATTTAAAGTTATTATATATGATGTTATACTGGAATTATAATATACCTATATATATCATTATCATTTATTTCCATTAAAGTATGAGATAGAAATGAAAGTAGCGTTCATGCGTACGTACGGACTACCGTCTCCATGAACGGTGCATTTCATTTCTTATCCCCAAATGTAATGTACTATTAAAAGTACATGTATATAATGGATATATATAATTAATAATATATCTAAATGATGAATATAATTCTGGAATTAAAATATACATAAGTCTCATTTAGTTTTAATTCCATTAATATGACAAAGAAATGAAAGTAGCGTTCATGCGTACGTACGGCTTACCGTCTCCATTAACGGTGAATTTCATTTCTTACCTCTAAATGATTATGTAATATTTTAAATACATGTATGTACTGGATATATATGACATATATGATATCTAAATCATGAATACCATTCTGGATATAATGAAACATTGACCAAATTAACAACATGTAAGTGTAAGAAGTCTATTTTTGACTTAAGAACCAAATACCGACAAAATGAACATTATTAACTTAAATGATTACATGATGTTCATAACATGGTATAAAAGGAATAATGAACTTGGAAAAGATTCATAATCAAGTAGAGATTAACTAAAGTTTATTATTCAGGAGTTTAAAGAATGGTCGGGTCAAGTCAGATACGAGGTATGGGATCTTCTTAACCCAATTTCCATTCTTTGGGTTAATCTCCTACTTTCAAATTATGTCATTATATTATTATGTCGTATCTTGTATTTGTACTTTATTTATGTGTACATATAGTGAATACACATAATGTATCTATTTTATTTTAAAAATTATCTTTGTATGGGACTTCGTCTCAATCTCCTTTCGTTGAGGCATATTTTATTTTATACACAACTTTCTTTTATACGGTGTATAAACCCCTTTGACATTTAAGTTTATTCAAAAGGAATCTTTTTTATACGAAGCGTTTACTAAACGACAAAAGGGAATGTTTTTGTCGTACGTATGCGGCGACAACGACTTCTCCGCCGTCGTGACCGTTATTTGAGTTTCGGCTTCCTCTACAAGCCATTCCTTATTTTTAAAAGAAAAATAAATACCATGTTTTACTTTTCTTTTATTTTGGTATTGAAAATGGTTTTCATAATTTTTTTATATCAATGTGTGGTATTGATATCTTGTGATTGAATGGTGGAAATGTTATGTTTCCTTTATGCATGTTTTATGTGATATGATTATGTTATGGTTCTTGGGCATTATTATGAAGACGGGTGGTTCCGTGATAAACTAAGGGCGGGTGAGCCCGTTATAGCTCTCCAATGCATTGGGTAACGCGAAGGAGTGAAACGTTAAGGTTTCTCCGAAGAGATTTTAGGGAATATACTGTGATGGGTATTCCAAACGTAACCAAGAGGGTTACTCCCTACATAAGAATGTTATGAATGCCTCAAGTTACCTTTACATATTATGATTTCTATGATTTATTCATGATTTTATGAGGTATGTTAAAGTGCCTATGTTTTATGGGTAAAGTATGATTTCATTCTTATGTATATATGAACTCATGTTTCCTTTCCATGTTTTTTTTATAACCCATACTGAGTTTTTATGCTCATCCCAAGTTTTTGAAATGTTTTTCACAGGTCAAGGGAAAGGTACATGATAAGATGATAGAGTCAAGGATGTGTCAAGAAATAATCCATGTTTTATTTTAAATATGTTTCCATTGATGGGAATGAAGAATACTATCTTTATGTAACCACTTTGTTTATATGTGGAATGTAATGCAAGTTTTATGATCTAATTCTCTAAAACTCTAAACCCGAAAAGATCCTCAATGTGTAATCTTGTAATAACTCAAGATTAAGTAAGGTTTAAGGCTGGGGCCTTATAGAATAACATTTGGTTAATTACTACATTTCATAAATTATTTATCAATAATTTCCAATAATTTCATAAAAATATGAAGATGTTTTATTTGTTTTGATTTTTTAAGTGTATTTTGAAATAAAATTTCTCTTTTAAAAAATATTCACTTTAGTCATACTAGCATCACTTTGTGTTATAATAACATGAGGTTAATTTCTACCCAGTAATAATAAATTATTAAATTTTTAAAAAATTATCATGATAATCTGATTTTTCTATTAATTTTAACTATGTGATAATATTTTGTAATTAGATTGTGATTTTTAAATTAAGAAAACACACTTTTAGTCATAATTTAAATGAAAAAAATAACTATATAAGAATAAAGTGACCCACTACATTTTGGTATTTATGAGATAAAAAATAGTAACATGAAATTAAAATACCACTTCGTTATGTCTATACAAAATTTGAGACCATGTAATCCACCCAGTGATTTTGAAAAAAACTATAGATTTTTATACATAAAATCTTATATCCAATTTTATTATTTTTCAAGTTTTATTAATTTTATATTTTAGTAATTTATCAAAAATATTTTCCTTAAAAAATTCTCAAGTTATCATACTTCAAAATATTATATTAGTTTTATTTTACCAAGTTTTTTAAAAAGTATATAAATTTTCATTATTGTGATATTATAATGTCTTTATATTTGTATAACATTACTAGGTCACAACATAACATGAAATATTATTGAATTATAATTGTTTAAACTTACTTTAGAAGATTTAAAACGTCCATAAATATTACTACACAAATATTATATATAGAAAGTTAATATAAATTAATATATATTTGAAAATTATAATTTTTATATATATAAAAATAAGATATTATAAATTAATATATATTTGAAAATTATAATTTGTATAGACATAGTATTTGATTATGATGACTAGACCATGGTTTCTAATAGTTATAAGTCGTTGATCTTGGACCTAATGAAAATAATTTATTTTCATAATGGATTGAAAATGGATTTTGGTTTAAGGCCATAAATATTGGAGATTGAATCTATGGAATAAAAAGGCCCCTTTATGAGTTAGCTAAGGGGATGGATCCAAGATAAAATATCCCTAAGTTAATAAATATCCCATGAAGATGGGAATCAGGCTACATGTAGTCATAGAAAATGGTGTGGTATAATACTAATGTTGGAATGAGATACCCTCTCAAATGAGACTATTTTTCCATTATATATTTTGATATGAGGCATCTAGAATATATACGTTGTAAGGATACCATTAAATTCTATGTCCTAAGGTTGTAAGTGTTCTAATTTATCATACATAGAATCTTGTTCAAATATAGGATTATATCATATCTTATTCAGAGGCTTTCCAAACATCCCAGGGTAAAAATTAATTTTACAGTTATTCACTAAGGAATTTTATGAGATATCTCATCAGTTTTCTCACTCTTTACATCCTCATATCAGGCTATGAGGGAATCCTGGACTACTTATTGGTCAAAATAATTAAATGGGGCCTATGTTTAGAATGATTCTTATAAGGTATTTTTTTGTTATACTTCAATAAATATTGAATGGTTTTGAGAGGGATTTGTTTCTGGACCAAGAAAAAATAATTCTAAGAGTTACTATGTATCCCGTGTGGATGTGAATCAATTCACACATAGTCCTAAAGGTTTATTGACATAGTTTAAGGTTATATGATTAGGACTATGGGAAACAGTTTAACCTAATGATGCATGGACAATGGGAAATCAATTTAACGATGTGATATGTGGACTATAAAAGTGTTTTTTATGATTATTTGTGTGACATGAAAGAGGTATATCTTGACATGAATTAATCAACAATGGATTTAATTCCATATGTACACGTTGATATCAACTCCAAAAATTTTAATGGTAAAAATTCATGGAACATTATTGTGTTAAAGGGGTTGAAGGGTTGATGATTTTATGGAAGGGGACAATGATAAAAAGTATTGAAATTTATACATATTCTATACGTTTTGGAATCAATCCAAATATATTACTGAAGCATGGTGTGGTAGAGGATGGACACTGCTGGGAGAAATTCTCTCTGGAAAAAATATTAAGGCATCCCATGGTTATAATGGGGATTCCCATGTTTGGGGCATTGAGTAATGATTATTGACCATCACATATTAATTTTTTGAGGAATCCTGAATTGAAATTAGATAAAGACCATATGTTATTAAGATCCATACTAAACTCGTTTCCATTTAGTCTGTAGTTTAATGTCAATCATTGAAATCCTTTTCTTTGTAGTTTAAATTAAAAAAACTCAGATCGTAGGGGATAAAAATAGATTACGGTCATAATAATTTTACCAGTGATGAATTTTTTATGGCCATAGAGTTTCGACCATGGAGAGGGGCCCTTTAAATGGATACATATTGAGTGGATGAGTGATAGACCTTACGTGAATAATCAATGAGAAGGCCCAGCACCAAACCAAAAATTCCTGGATGTAGTATAAAATACTATCTAAGGTCATGATTTATGAACTATAGGGTTTCTATTAGTTTATGTTCTTAAATATTGGACCATGGGCTACAAATGAAGGGTATTATTGTTTGTACCTAGGGATCTTAGTTTAAGATGATAGAGTATGAACCCAAGTTCTTCTTTAAATAGAGAGTTTCAGTACATCGAGTTGGAAAACATGACATTAATAATGGAAAAGGAGGACCAATTCCCTACCACATATTCTTGAGAGGGTTTACATACAATTTAAAGTCATGATTCTTGGAGTCCAGATCCTTGTTTTAGGACATATATTTTAGAACAATGATCTTGTGCAGCTTGACCACATTGTTAAAAACCCTTCCAAAAATCTAAATCCCACATGAGTCATTGTTAGTGTTTGAAATGAGGTGTTGTAAGAGGATTTTACTTGAACATGGGAGATCAAATCAAGAGAAAAAAGGGTGTGCTAACAATACCGACCTTCCTACTCAACCATAACAGATGCATGTAAAGGAAACACCAAGGGGGTCATGATTCCACCAAAAAATAGGAAGGTGTAAATGATGTATGTAAAGACTCACAAGATCTGGATAATGGGTGACTAATGGGAAGAGATTGACCATTGACCATGTTCAAAACACATAGTCTATAACTTCACAAGTCAATAATGGGGTTAGAAAATGAAGGATTGATTATTCCCCTTGTTAAAAACACAAGATCAGTTGTTTTCTGCTAGAGATCTATCATGGTCTTGTCCCATTACCAGGGGTGAGCTATTTTGGCATGGAACCATTTCTATTAACTGGACTTTTGGATTTATTGTATGATGGAAATATAAACTGAGAAACAATTATTGTGTGCACATGGATTGAGGGAATATTTATGTGAGATTCAATGCTCTATGTTCCAAAACAAAACAAATTTAGGCATGTTAATTAGGATATATGGTAATGGACCTAGGTGCTGCAAATAGTTTAAGGTCACATTTCAAAGACCATAGAGATATTGTTAGTTTTAAATCATAGAGATCATTCCATGGTCTTTAATAGTTTAATTTCATAAATCTTAGGCAATATATGGATATATATAGTGTGTTGTATTGAAAAACCCAACAAGAATGAGTTTTAGGGAGGCCAAACTCTACACATAAAATTATAAGGAGGAATTTCACACATATTATTGTCATGATTCATGGACATAAGGTCATATTTTATGGTAATATAGTTTGGACCATGCTTTTGGAATATAAAATAGAGATGTGTAACATGGAGGTGTGACCAAATCAATGTTAATGGGAGCCAAAGAGGGACAGCACCACTCTAAATGTTCTATAGGAGACAAGAATATAGTTTAAGGTCATGATAATTGAACTTGAACTCCTTGTTTATGATCATAGAGATTGGTCCCTATGATATTGGTTTAATTTAATATTTTTTTTTCTTGGCACATAGTTTAACATCTTGTTGTAAGGGATGCGGTATGCACATCATGTGAAGTCCTTATTGAGAAACACCATTTTGGTGGGAGTTGTGATATTATCTCCATCCATAGTGATCAAATATTTAGAACCATTGGAATTTACCTTTTTAATGATTTTGGGACCCACCCTGTTGGGCTTTAACTTTTGTGGATTCTATCTATGTACCATTTGTGTTATGAGAGATAGTACCATTGCACCAAGGAAAAATAAGAGGAGGTCAACCAATGTGTTGAAACCTGTTGATATATATTTATAGTTCCTATCTATAATATGTGAGGCCAAGATTAGACTCTCTTTTAGGGAATCCATCTAAGATAGATGGAATTATACTATTTTTTGCATCTTATTATCATACATAGCTATTCGGAGTGATATAAAATGAACCTCAATGGGAATAAATGTGCTCATTCAATACAATAGGGAGTATGGAGTCACATGTGATGAACTTCAAGTTGTTTTCTGATTGTCCTAGACGTTATTTGGAATATTCTCCAACCAACCTCTATTATTCTATCCCACAATCATAAAAAAAATTTAGAGAGGGTATTCTTGAACACCTTGATCTGTGAATTTCACTATACATAATATAGGGATGTTTGGTTTGACTATATATTGTACTCAGTAAAAAATATGTTTATATCAACACCCTAGATGTTGGTACAATTTTTTGGGAGAATTGACTGAGGCACCCCAAACCTGTGAATTATGTGGCATCACATGAACTCCATCATTGATTGGTCTTGAATTCCTTGTGGTTAAACACTTCATACAACATCGAGAATAAATACATTATATTAAGAATGAATCTAAACAATTGATAAATTGATGGCAGGTATGGTCCTAAAATAATGAGTTCTCGTACTATAAAGGGACATGAATACACTGTTATGTGGAGGGGTTCTGGAGATTGATTCACAATGATATCATGAATCTATCATGCATGATACCACTTTGTGAACAAGATTATGTAACAAACCATAATGTTCTTGATGTATTCCATCCTCTGAATATGGTGGGAGGGCTTCAACCCTGCTAGATAGGCACCACATGACCTGATATAATCTTCATACATGACCTTGGGAATATAAAATACTTGGATAAAATGGATTCGGGTGACTTAAAACCTATACATGTAGACATACAATTTGAAGTTAGTCCCACTCTAGATGGTAAATTTCACTGCACACAGATAGATTCACTCATGCTTAGATCGATCTGGTAGGAGAAATCCATTTTGAAGATACTCAACTAAACAAGTTCTCTAGTATGATGTTAGCTCTTCTATGGAGGGCCCAAGGGTCCTGATGTAGAAGAACCAGAATCCAGGTATTTGACCAGTTACCCTTTATCATCATATAAAATGATAAGAGTTATTACCCCATAATGCACCACATGATTAAATAGAAAATTGTAGTCAAGAACTGTAAGAGGGGAGGATAAATTGGATATGGTGTTAGCTCAACCATTCTATGTTAGAGTAACATGAGTCACCTCTGGCCATGATAGGAACTAGTCCATTAGTAGATGACTGTTCTCTAGAAGGGTCATGAGCTCTAGATTTCTGATAATGTAGTAACCATTGATATGATTGATGGAAGATTTTAATTCTACCTTTCACATTAAAGTGGGAAAAAATATTGAGACAACATGAGACCATTAATTAGATCCTAATAATCTACCTCATTCTTTGTTCACACTTCTAAAAAACGAATATGTAAGGATATAATTTCTTGTTACAATGAATATGATCACCAATACTTCACTTTTATGTATGATATTATTGATACTTATATCAGTTGGGATATATGATGCACAATCAAAATGAATTTTCCTTCAAGTCAATATTTTTTCCACTATGAGGATATCATAATCTAGGAAGTCAACATAGAGGGGTAGTTCATTAGGGAATGGATGGGTAAATAGATTTTCTCCTAAGGCAATGACCTTGCTAGATTACTACATGAAACACTAATGTCGAACTGGTGATGGATTACTGTCCAACATTCCAATTTTCTATTAAACATTATGTGATTTAGGATATACATTAGTTGGTCCACTAGGGACACTAGCGGTAGTTCATGATGTTTTTGATAATTCCACAACATCTTCACTAGAAAACTAGCATGAGAAAGATATTCATGGTAGGGGGTATTTAGTTTTAATTTTGGATAGCTTGATTATGAGAAAAATATAAACTATTGTCCCTACCTTAACTATTTCTATAAGTGGTAAGGTTACTGAGGAGACATTCTAGGTTGGTAAGGTAGAGGACCATAAGAATCCATGAGATACATGACATAAAAAATAAAGGCTATTTAAGGTACTAATTAATATCCTCAAAGACATCATAGAAATCCTTATACCACTGGTATACGACTCATTTATTAATGAGTCTCTAAAATTAATTACGCTTATTGGTAATATACATGATGAATTAATGTAAATAGTCTAAGTGTCCTTGTAGGCCTCAAAAATACTGTTGGTTTCTCAAGGGGTCAGGATGATGGTCTAGATAATCACATGGTGGATATGAATAACTAGTTATCTGACTATGGTACCGTGAAACTTCCCATAGGTAACCCTGAATGCACACTCAAGGGGCTCTTCTTCAAATTTTGGGGGACAATTATGAAAAAAACTATCTCATCGTACTTGGGAGGGTCTTGGAACATGCCAGATTTTATAATAGAGTCATTCATATAGTATTCCAACAATGTCTCGAGAATCAATTAGAAGATGTGGTGGATGGCCCGCTGATTGTTCACCCCTTCATCCATTAGGCCAAAGGGAGTCACTTGATTTGAAACTGTACCTTAGGGTGCCTTAAAGATGGACGACGTATCATACTCATGGTCCATCAATATATGATTGTGCCAGAAGTACTAATTTATTGTGGGTAGGGCATAGAACCTTTTGGTAGCAACCATTAACATCTCTTTCAATGGAAGGGGACAGATTACCTTTGGTGATTGGAGGTTGAGGTCCCAAAAGATGTTAAAAACTCTAATCTTTATATTATATTATTATTATTAAATTGTATGATGTTCTCAATCCATTTTGGGTACTTAAAATCTATGATGATGTTTGATTTGATAAGATTATCATCATCGACATCAATCATGGCACAATTTGAGGGATGTTTTTTTGGAGGATTCTTGGAACCCACAATGTATAAATGGGAGGAATAGATGGTGGATGAATACCTAAAGGTTCAGTCCTAACATCTAATCATAGCACCAAGTTATGATATCAATTGGCTGCTTTAGTAATGTTGTGTACTAATGCTTCTCTTTTGTAGGCTTGAAATCATAGATAAAAATCTCATTTAGAACTTCCTAAATACTATGGTTCACCAAAACAAATTCATAAATAGTGGCGGTTAATCCCACATTAAATTTATGAGGTGGATATTTCAAATAATCTTTATTATCTTATGTTGGAGGATTAGTAGGAGGGGATAGTTCACCTAGGCCAACCTATTTTTGGGGAACACTAGTTCATGCTTTGGCAGTTGTAATGTCTCCATTGAGGGGATCTTTCCCTTTTGGAACTATGGTGAATGATTTTTTCAATCCAATTATTTACAGCCTTCTACCATGATACCCATGATTGATGTGAAATAATTGGGGGCATTTTGGTTTCTTGTGATTAAATCCCAATATATAGAAAATACAAGAATGTCATGAAACTATATCTGTAGGGTGAAATTATTCATAACATATTGGAGTAGGGTATTCTATTATCACCCAAGTCTTTCATGTGTAAGATTATGAGGTAATATGCCAATGTTACACCCTCTTAGGGACACCATAACAATTGTTCAAGGAGAAAAAAAAGTAAGTTCCTAGTTTCTATGTTGTGGACTCCAAATAATGAATTAGTATAATAGAAGAATTGTTTTTTCCTTCCAATGGATTTTCTATGGTGGTTGTTAGATAATTGGTGTGATCTTTTCCCATTGGAATAAAAAAACTCCCCCCTCTCTTTTAGTATCTAAAATATATATAGTGTTCATTCACATGAGGTGAAGGTAATGAATCAACTTTTATCCCTTCTACTTGAATGTGGATGGAGTATTTGTGGCACCAGTGATATAAGGAGGGGGCTTCGACATGGATATGAATCCAAGGACATCCAAGAAGGGAACATTAAATGGTCTCCTATAAAAAAATAATAAACCTACTTCATTATGTGATTCAACTGAATTGTAAATTTAGTTGGATCATACAAAATAGTGTTTTCTTGGTCCTATCGTAACCATGAATGTTCATGTGAAAGGGAGTCAGATCCTCTTCAGTCTGTACCATCCAATAGATCTTCTTGGTTGGTATAAGATTGATTCTCGAAACATGTGTACAATAGGCAGTGGTGAACTTCCATTCCATTGAACTATCATAATATGTATAGTAGGTGTATGTTCCCATACAAAAGGGAACCCTCATCTTCCTCAAATAACAGGGATGTTGGCATGGAATCATTATCACTCAACCTCTTCAACATCATAGGGATATGTGGTAGCTACCTAATATTCGTACTAGGGGGTTCTCTAAGATTATCCAAAGATTAGGTGTCATTTCTTTTGAAAAGTGGAGGGTCTTAGGGATTAATATTCAAACAGGTATGCTAGAGGGGTTCATCGTCACATCATACTTCAACACCAAAATAATATTTCTACCTATAGTGCCATTTATAGGTATGAGGTAAAATAGATACTATTGGCTATACCACCTTGTTTTGGATGGCGCTGTAAATATCTTGATGTTGACTAGATAAACCACATTGGACTATTATTGGATGATTGATAGTTTACTAAGGCCTACCTTTGGCTATAAGTGGTCAACAATGATATATTCTTTGTTGGTAGACCTGGTCAGTTAAAAAAGCTTATAATGGAGAAGCATCTAGTGGATTGGGTTGAGAAGAATGAGCCAATTTATCTCTAGGAAATAACATCTATTTGGTTTTACTAGAATGATCTATGTGTATTAAGGTGTTTTCCTTAGAATTCTTGTGGTTCAAATTTTTTTATCCTCTCATTGGATAGGATCATCTTGGATATTTCAATGGATTTTCTGGGAGATCATCATAAAACACCATAAAGAAGTCTACTATTAAAACAATGTCCAAATAGGAGAACTCATTATCATCATTAGACGTATATTCCAATGTTGGGAAGACCCTAGGGGATATCTCGAAATTAGGATTCATTAAGACACTGATGGTGTGATAAAGTTTCCACATCGGTGAGGGGATCAGATTTCCATAGCACCTTAGCACTATCTCTTTTGAGAATTGAAGAGATGTGACTCATATGTCGAAGTGGCGACTGAGGAAGGGGTGGAAGCTTTATAAGGATAAGGTCTACCTAGGTGGAAACTGATTAAACCATGTGAATGAGTCTATAATATAATATCTAACTATTGTTTCATACTTCTATGTTTTATGGTTGTAAGTGGTATGTAATTCTCATAAACCCTAACTATCACTAATGGGATTAGTAGACATATTTGTTACATGTGTCTAGATATCAAATAATTTGACCAAACAATGATATGATTGGTCTTAGGCCCAATCATTGAACACATATAACTCTTTGATGGTATTTCAAAGGATACTATGGAATGGTAAAAGGTTAGGGTTTTTAATTTTTTGAACTTCTTAGGGCCCCTAGCACCCTTGCAGTTTAATAATTACCTTTTCCATGGAATATAGGAAATAACCCATGATATTTTCATCATTAAAATAGTATTTATAGTTTTTTTAAGAATGGATACTATTGGATCTTGGACTTAAAGAGTGGTTATAGATTAATTGTCTCATCTATGTGGATGTACCTGATGGGGTTTGGCCTAATAGGTCTGAATTAGGTGATGATGAGATTATTAGAGTTACTGAGCATGGAGAGGTTATATGGGAAATGGTGCTAATAAATCTAGTGGTTATGGGCCTCTTCCTATGAAAATGTGGTAGTCTCAGCTTTGGTAGGGCCTCGTGTAAGGGATGGAAGAGGCCATATGAATGACCTTTTAGCCTACTGAAAAGATTCCACAAGGATCTGGCCCTTATCTAAAAAATCTTGGATCCCAAATGTAATGTTCTGGGATATTATAGCTTCAAGAAGCTAAATTTTTTACATTCCCCATGCATGTACTTACTAGATTCTATTGATTTAGTAGCATGTTGAGTGAGTATGTGAGAACTTTCCCCTTTGAAAAATATACTAATCACTCATTGGGAAGCTAATTTAACATTAAGAGGTCATTAGTACTTTTATTACACATGGGGGAGCTGAAATGGTAAATTAATTTTCTACAAAGTTCATCCCAACCAGCAACGGACCCTATGGGTAGCTGGTTGTAGAAGATGAGAATTGTTATTTACAATGTATGGATGAAAGACATATGGTTCGATGAATCCTACTCTAGGGTTCCCAACATCGGTACACACCTAGAGGTTAAGTGTTCCATCACCTATAATTTGTCACTTATCACATTATATGGGGAAAGTAGGTATTTTCAAGCTATGAGGTGCTCACATAATGTCAACCCATGACTATTATGGATTTCTATTAGTTGAGATCACCCACTTTCAAGTATTTATAAACCCATGAAGAATAGTGGGAGTGTTTATAAAATTATCTTGTTTAGTATCTCATTAATGAAGAGGATTCCAAACACCAATGTGTTGACTACATTATCAAATTAGTATGAAAGAAGAGGGATTTATAGAGTGTCTACAAACTGCATCATAATGAGTTTAATTATTTTTTTCAAGTGGGTTTACAACTAATATCTCATTATCATTCCAAAATCTTCTACTTATTATCTCTATAGATGCATGGGATTTCCATGTTCAATTGGTGGAAACTACCTAAGGTGTACTTGTTGTCACAGTAGATGGGAAATGGAATCCCTGTGGGTGGTGATATAATTTCTGAATCGATCAACAAGGAGATCAATGATGAAGACTTTCTATTATTCAAGCTTCTAAAACTAGTTGGATATTTTGGGATCTACCTCTGTGTTTCGTTTAATCTTGTATGAGTTAAAAGGTCTAATATGATTCTTACCCCGGTTGTAAGGTCAAAAGCAAGGTAATGTTTCATTGGGTGGATCCCTAAGCCCATGTTCATTATGCAATTGGTGTGTAAGGACACCTATATGATGGTCTATTAGGTACTTTCATTCCCCTATAGGTGGGATTTCCATATCTTGATCTACATCTATGTTGCTATACATTTGATCCTCTTCCAGGATGGGGATGACAATACTTACTATGAAGTTACAATAAAGATAACTTTCATCATTAATGGGTAAGTCATGCTATCATAGGATAGTAATAAAGTGAATAATAGAATATAATCCCTATCCTCTGATCTATACATGAAATTTCAATTATTCTTTAATTCAATATATCACTATAAGTCTCTAAACACATCTCTATTAGAGGATCTGACAGAATTCATGAAACGTAGGGTGTTGAGCCACTAGAAGTGCATCCAACTAAACCATCTGACAATACCGATTGATGTACTCAAGCTACCCTAGGCATTCCTGATAAACCAAATGATGATCATGTATGTGTTGAAATATTTATCATGTTTAATGGAAGAAATACATGGCCTAAAACTCATTAAGGTACTCTGAGATGTCAAATTTGGGAGTTGGAGGTGGATAGAACCCCACAAACAGAAGTTCATTGACTAAAACATCCCACATATCCTCTTTATCATGGGATGGTCCCTGTTAATTGTCAGCCCAAACACTGACTGAAACTAGCCAATAAATTTATTAAGTAACTGATATGGATCAGTTTAGTGGTTGGATCACTAGAAGAGGATCCGCAACATGAGTCAATCATTCACTGCATTCTAGGGAATATCATGGGGTTGGTACCAACCACATCATTACATATCTGTAGTATAGAGTACATACCACTACCGCATGTGAGAGGGATGTGATGATCACTTGTCATTTAAAATGGTTCCCACAATCTGGGGAGTCATCCTAGATCATAATATCACTCGTACGTATTGGGTAGAGGTATAGGGTATGGATACTAGTGGTAATGGAGATGGTTTCACCATGATCCCATTGAATGGGGCCATCACATCATCAACATCTATGTACTATCAAAGGGATCTGGGTACCCTATTGATCTCAGCCTCATGGATGGAAATATTAAACTATCAATTTCCTATTGAAGACTATATAAGATGGGGTTGTAACTCCACTATTGAGCCATAGATGTATTTTGAATCTAATATTTCATTGAGGTTGACAATGGGTTAGTGTTTCCTATAATTTTTCCTTCAGTGGCTATTATTTTCCCTTCTACATTGGGACAGTTCTTCAGGGTAGGGTTCACCTTCAGCATGGTGAGATCCTTTATGCTGGTTAATGAGGTAAAAATGAGATCCTTCATTTTGGGTGGTAAGATAATGAGGAAGGCCATAATACTAGTTGAAATGGATAGGGATAAGACCTCTATGTTGAGAAGCAGGAGTATATGGATAACCTCCCAACAAGTTATTGATAGATCATGGAGGACCTAAACTATGGTTTGTGATAGATTTGGGAATACTATTATCTACATCACATCATTATGAGATGGCTTGTAACGGCTATCAGTGGTTCCAATGATTGACAGAGTCAACCCATGCTACCTATGAGAAACTGTGGTCTCAATCCCAGTCAAGAAAATATGGATCACCATTCTCCTATTATAGAAATAGGGTGGGACATGCCAGTGGTGGAAGGGTACATTGTTGTTGTGTAAGACTATAAACCTTGTTTGGTATTCTATTAATCTTTCCTATACAATAGCATTAGGATCAGTCAACTATGGATGGATGAGGATAGTTAAAGATCAGTTGTTCTTCATCTTGAGGGACCAATCATTATTGGAATTGATGTGGCATTGCATAATTCCTCCATGGAATCTCTTGATAAATAGTAATAGGAAATTCAACTAGATAATCCCTTAACTCCTCATTATTAGGGATTAATTCAAAGTATCCCTCAAGGGAGAAACTCACTAAGAATTTTTTTCATCATAACTGGGTGTGTTTTCCCCTAGAGAATCCCTTAGGGGAAGCTATGTTGATGAGGTATTAGTGCTTCCAAGTCCTGGTGGGCCATGTATTTTGTAGTAATGAATCCCTCATATTCATAATAGATTATGAGGGTGTTGAACAATATTCATTGAATGACATTTTAGTGTGATATGTGGCATAATAACGCAATATCCAATGTCTTGGAAGATGTTATTGTGGGCTTGGAGTCTTTCAAGGTTTCCATATCTTTATTTCTCTTTCTCGTTGCTTCCAGTGGTGGGTTACTGATTTCCTATTATGTGAGTCATCTAATGCTTTTAGATTCAACTATATGTATAGGTACATGGAAATCAATGACCAATTCAAAATCTTCATTTAATATTACATTTTCAGAGAGTGATCCACCATAATAATGTCACAAATTGAGGATAATCAATTTCTAACTGACCAAATATTCAGGTGACTTCCATGTTGGGAAAACCTTTTCCATAGTAAGGCATGGTGATGGATGTTTGAATCTAATGAAATTGTAATCTGTTGATTCCTCAATTCTACTAGTCCTGGTGTTTAGGAGAGGATCTTCACATCAGTTTCACCATTTCAATTTCTGAAACATTCGCTTGGGCCCTCCTACAAGTCAACATAGATGCATGCATTGGGTTTTCTATTACCCCTCATTCCCACATTACAATTTTTGATTTCATTGTTCAGTTTAAATGGTGGTGTATACTCTTTAATTTAAATATGATGATGATATATCAGTTCTTCTTTCCATGGGTTCCTATTTGGAGATCATTATATAGTTTAGGTATCCTGCATAGATATAAATCATGTTTATGGAAATAATTTCCAATTCTATCACATTGTGGACAATGGTTAATTACACATCTTCTATCTTGACATAATATTTACATCATGATAGGGCATGACCCACCGGTCTAAAGATAAGCCACATTGAGAATCATCGGTCATGTGAGGGTGATGATTGCATTGGTCACCTGTATTCTTCCCCTTAGAGAGATATCTTATATGAGGAATCTTATGGAACAAAACTAGAGACCTATCTGGTCAATTGGGAAGTTATTATTTCTAGGGCCATAGGTCATCCATGGAATTCCAACTCAACCATCCCATTTATTTCCTGAGGTATGTATTATTAGTTGGGTAATGAGTTTATTGTCTAATGGAGACAGATAGGAATGTTTTTTGAGATGAATTGGTATATTATTTAAATATCTTGTTGGGATGATCATAATGTTATAGTCTTGTGGGGATCGTTTGGATTCATGTTTAAAATATTGAAGGGATATGAGGTGTGTCCCTTGGGGTAAGATTTCACACTCGGGTTTACCAATGATTTTATTAGAACATCCCTTGATGTAGATTTTTAATATTGATCTGGAAACTCATATATCTTGATCTTGGAGTTGTGTCCCTAGAGGGATGATATTAAACATGGAATGTTTATCGAGGAAAGGGTTATGAATCCCCTTGAGGATGATCTGGAAGATTTATCAAGATTACCCTTGAGGTTGACCAAGGAGGTGTGTCCCTATGAGGGAATATTTCACACTTGGAAGGATTACTGATATAAGCATCAGGGTTCCCCATAAGGTAGATCCAAAATATTGATCAGGACACCCCTTGAGGAATATCAAGGACGTTTTTCCAAAGGAGGTATGACATTAAACATGGAGGGTTTAATGATGTATGGATTAGTATCTCCATCTGGAAGATCTGAATGATTTATCTGGACTCCCCTTAAGGAAAATTAGGATGATGGGTCCATATATGGGAAGATATAACACCTTGAACATTTACTTATGGATGGATCAGGATTCCCCATCTTGTAGATTCATAAGTTGGATTAGTATTCCTTTTTACTCATACAATGGTTTTGTATTTCAAAGAGGGAAAATATCAAACATGGATGGTTTATCAATGAATGATAATTCCCCTTAGGGAAGATCTAGAAGATTGAAAAAAACACCCCTTAGGGCAGATCAAAGAGGTGTGTCCGAATGAAGGAGCACCTAAGCTTTCTATTTTTTATAGACAAAACCACAAGTATGCATCCTACCCACCACATGCATATGAAATAAATAAAAACATAGGTAGTTAGATGACAATGTTTATGGTCTTGTGAGAGGATGAATCAGTGTAGTTTACCATCATATGGTATGTATTATCCCATTATGAGAAGTGTATCAATGAGGTATACTGTTTGTATTACACAATGAAACTACCCTAGGGTTCCTGAATTAGGGTGAAAACCCATTGAGTTGAAGGAGTGGAATCCCATGATGGTCTTACATGGGATATCCCATGCTCATTGAACGAGGTAAGAATATAGTTTTATGTCAGGTGATGAAGATATTTTTCTATATTTTAACATCCTACGACTATGGCATGGATCTAGGATGTTTTACTTATTACATCACATATATAAGTGGACTCATTTAATACTCATAGGGATTACATGAAAACATCCTAAGATACATTGGGTAAGGAATTCCACTGGCACTACACTGGATGAGTGTTCAATCACAAGGTCCACTTTAGGGTCCCAATACTCTGTAGAAAATGGGTTTAGAGTATGCATTCTCAAAATGTGAAGGTAAGGTAATAGGTGCACTAGTGTCGAAGGGGATGTCACTTCACTTACATGGAAATTAATGCATGCATGTTTGAGGAATGTACAAATGTGTTTCACAATAATGGGGATCTAGAATAAAGACATCCCATGTAGCCTCTAGGGGATGGTACACATAGGATTTGGGTTGTGTGTAGATTAAGGATTCGTGTAGATCAATGTTGTGTTCATGTATTTTATATTACATGAACCTCAGCTAAACTAAGAGGAGTTATGTGAGTGATACTGAACTATGTACCATATCCGGTTTGGTCCAAAAAGAAGTAATTCTCAAAATATTGTAAACTATGGAGGGTTTATGTTTCATTCTATTGCGAAATATGAGTAATTGCACACACGAGGGTAGTGTTTTCCATTCTCAAAATCATCTCATATGAGGAGGGTTAAGAATAAATTTATATCTAAAATCTTTAGCGATATAGAATGAAAGGTCTTGGGCATAGAAACCGCCTTTCACATGGTTTTTCACCTTACTATGAGAGATCAGTGACACAAAAAACTTGTCTTCACATCTCTATTGGGGAAAATGGATCTGGTTGTGCAAATAGTTCATTTTATGTACATACCCCATTTTCCTTGAACAATCTAACCATGTAAATACAATACACATTGGTTGAAACCATGAAATAACTCATCTCCTTTGGCACACAAGAGATTAGTGTGAATAATTTTGTCCATATGCACTGGGGTGGAAATGTTTGCACAACATGCAGACAAACCCTAAAATAGTATCTTGTTGTTGTTTGTATAATCTGTTCTTCAAAAACTATCCATTTGACGCATCAGATGAAATTTTGGAACCAAAAGCTTCCATTGTGGTGAGTTTGTGCATATTGCTCATTATTACAATGAAAATGATCGTGATAGTGTTGAGACCAAATTTTTAAATAGGAAGTAAACTGTTGAAAATGTAACATGTTGGGTCATTATGTAGATACATATCCAAATAAGAAAATGAATGATGGTAAGAAGTAATAATATAAGAAACATGGTTACTTGAAATCCATTTCAACTACCTTGGTGGGTGTTGGTCCATCAAATAATGTTGTTACATGTACCTTATTTATTTATTCATATTATGTTAATTTTTTTTATTTGGAGTCTAAAAATTCTTTTATTTCTAAAAAAATTCTCATAAAATGGAAATTTCACCTCATGAAATAATGTTTGGACTTTTTTTATGAACACCTAGATATAATATTAGGGAAAAAATAGTTTAAAAACAAATTCAAGTTATTATACATAGATGTTTTTCCCTTGAAAACCATATTTTCCTACAAATTTTAAAATTTTATGTTATTAAAAGTAGAAATAAAAATTTTGTTGTTCATGTAATTGCATATTTTAGATCCAAAGAAGTTATTTTCTGATTTTTTTGTATTTAATAAGAAATCCATACATTTTATAGTATATAAAGATGCTGAAAATCTAGTAAATATAGAAATTAATTCTATTTTTATTATATTATTAAATCTAATGGAACTATTTAGATTAATTATTTTATAATAGTAAATTAATATCTAGATTATTTTTCTTTTTATTATCATGGAATGACCCCTAATTAGGAAGGTATGTTTATTATTTAATTACTGCCTGATTTTAAGACAATTTCAAAACCCACTTATCAAATTTCTCAAGTAGAACTTCTAGAATAAAATATGATGTTAGAGGAATTCCTTGGTGAATGTTTCATTTTTTCTATCACATCACTATAGGGATATCATATATTGTTTTTTTAAATATACATTCTCCAATGAGGCATTTAATTGATTATTGTGCAATAAAAAACATACTATTAAGAATAAGTATTTTTTTCTCATATCATTGAATGATTTCATCATTTCTATGTATCTTAGTATTTGTTGAAGGATAATCTCAGCACCAGGTACTATTACAAGATGTTGAAGTAGGATGACATTAGTAAGACTATTTTTAATAGTGGTTACAATAATTATGTTTATCATTCTCATTGGGTTACTGAATTCTCTTGGTATATTATTGTATCTTATGAATAGAGTCTTCAAGGAGTATTTAGATCAATTTTTAGTGGTGTTTGTTAATAGTATTTTGGTTTATTTTTTCATGACCCAACCTAAGATGGTGATGGAACCACAACAACCCCAAGCATGTCACTTTTTTCTAGAAAGTGGAGATAAATTATGAATGAATAACTATCCTAGTGAGGTCGTTACCTAATTACCTACATGCACACACACATACAACACAATGCAGAAGTGAAAAGGGAAAGTGGAAAAGATGTAACATAACTAGATTGAAAAATAAGAATGCATAACAAATAAGGAGTATAAAAGTTCGAAAGTGAAAAATGAAATGAAAAAAGAGGAAAATATAAGCCAAACTTGAAATATATCCCAACAAGATTATATTTTAAAAGTAAACTTCTAAGAGATCCCATCTCCTGAATCCCATGCTCCAATCAAATCATGTGGTCCAAAAAACCTAGTATCTATAATATCATATAAAATCACTTCCAACCATTATGTCGTCTTTATAATTCATGAAACGTGTGTAAAATCTCATTCATGGGTGAGTAGAGACATACCCATTAGGACACCCAAAAGCTAATATGGGATATGTAAAACATGCAACATGAAAATAATGATAGTGAATTAAAGATTTAATCAATGAGAAAATACTAACCCTAAACAAATGTGAAATCAACCTCCTACAAGAACAAGAGTATCCACATGGTGAGTATATTAACTTCACATCGAGTCTCCACCACCTATAGTTGGAGGGTAAACTCAACCAACCACAACATGCTAATCATAGAGAGCACTTGGCATACCCCATGTGTCTTCTCCCCTCATGGAATGAGAGTAAAAAAATGCAATGTGTGGATACATAATATATATATATATGTTTGTGTGTGTGTATGCGCGCGCTTAGTCAAAATAATCCCAAACAAGACAGTAAGGGGATCACCATATCATATCCCATCCCATGAAGAATAGTTTATAGTAGTTCCAAATTCCCATCATCAATTCCTAGAATCACATACATATTCCTCGAAGTCCCCATCCATGTCAAGACATTCCTTGTCACTATGCTAAACAATTTATGGGGTAAAAAATATAATAGATAACCCACTACCAAGTATTCCAGGGGGTTTTTCTTTGTAAGTATCAGGGGTGGCTCTGCGCCCTTGATGATGGGGGGTACCACACGGATATAATGAGGACCCAGTGCCCATAATTATTGGGGGTACACTTATTCTGTAGAGTAAATGGAACCAAGAGGATGGTGGGGGTTCCACTCTAATGGTCGAAAATCTGCACCATAGTGTGAAAGGCTAGTTCCCCTATAGTCATCATGGACCCAAGTCTTATCTGACAAAGGGTGGTTCCACTCAGAAGTCAAGGAATCGTACCCTGATACCACATGAGGTTCCAATCTAGACATTTAGTACCATCACCCTTGTAACCTAGGGGAGTTCCACATGGGAAGTATCTTAAGAGGAAAAGAACCCTTGCTAATTTGGTATTCTACTCTAGTGATCGATGAAACATGCCCTAGTGTGATAGGGGGTCCACTCTGATCATCGAGGACACAAACCCAATCTGATAAGGGGGTTCCACTCAGAAGAAGCCTCTAGTGATCATACATAATCACTATCATCATTGGGAAACACTTCAATAGTCTCCATGACCATAACATTTATTATATTATATAAAAATCATAAATTGAGGCCACAATCATTTTCTATGTAGAAAGTCACTCTAGATATGCTATGCACAATCCAAAATCTATGTTCCAACGAAACATATACAGAACATGATGTTTCCTCAAAAGCGGTCAAGGGGTACATGACGTGTGAGGGGACACACAAGATGTGTGACCCTCTCCACTATCTAGACATGTCCCTAGATGGAAAATGTCTCCCAAATGTGTAGGACTACATGCCATGCAGATGGACTATATGGCATGTCCAAGCCACACAAGACCGGGTCATGTCCTTCTGGTCATGTTGGTGTACCGAACTCTGTGTCCATGTACACAAGTACACGACTATGTACTTCTACATCGGATCCCACTCATTTGATCCATCACATAGGTTTTCCCTATGGGTAAGGGTTACAGGACATGTTTTACAAATAGAAATTATTCCTTCCTTATGATATCCCAAAACTCTAGACTTCATACTTATGGGTTGACATGCATTGTGTTTATCCCAATACACGACATGTATTCAAATTTTCACCAGTTTTTTTAAGGTATACATATAATCATACCTTTCGTCATATCTAGCTATCCCTCTTGATTTCTAGCCCTATGTTTGGTTTAAAATTGTGGATCATTCCATGGATCATGGTTTCCTATCGTCACTCATAGGAAATCCGATTTTTCACCCATGAGAGATTCCATTATGAGTTCCACACATCACCATTCCACCATTCAACATATATCTATTCAAAGATCATAAAAACAACCATCATCATCTCGAAGAAATACTATATTTGTTCTTCACTCATCGATCCACTCCTTACACATTATTTCTTCGAGATTTCGACGGTCTGGCCGGGCTCAGTACAACCAGATAATGTCAAACTGAGACTACATGATCCAATAGGTGATGAAGGTGGAGAATATGAGTGGAGAAATCCTAAGAAATCCTTTTTATCTGATCATTAAAAAGATTTATTTTCCAAAAATCAATAACATACATACCATGTTTTAAAATAAAGAAATAACCATATTTAATTTGGTAGGTAGGCGCAATCTTTGGCCAAAATTGGTATAGATCTAAGAACAAGGATTTATCTTCTTAATAAGTAGAATCAATGGGTATTAATCCCCATTTTATGAGTCATAACTATATATTATATTTTTCTTTGTTAAAGAAACCCCCCCACCAATGATTGAGAATATTCATTGCATTCATTGTGTCTACATTTAATCCGATATGATTCTTCATCATCTTCTAAAATTATTCACTATTAGAGGGGGAAGGTGGAGTTATAGAATTCCCCAAGATTTTATGTGGATAACATTGGATAATTGTCCCTGTAATTGTTGATATAGAAATTTATTTGTTTCAAAATCAATGAATGAAGGAATGAATTAATTTGTTAATTAATTAACTCACTAAACGTACCACCAATGAGCAATGGGTGAGAATGGACGGGGTTTAACCATCCTAGGTCACTATTAGGGTTAAAACTACTTTCTCTACCCAACCATGGATTCAAATTACTTATATGAGATCATATTTAAGAGTTCTCTCATTTTTTTTATGAATATATTCACACACAATTTAAAATATATTTAATGTTTTTATAAAATAAATTTTAGGAATGTCTGGAATCGGAATTGCTTACCATCATGGTGCCTAAATCTAGAAATACATATATAAATAATTAAAAGTATTACAAGGAAAAATATGGGTCTATATAATACTACATATTTTAATATTTTCATCCCTAAAAAAAATATTCAACCAACTTGGGATACATAGCCTACACTTGGCTATCCTGATCAAATGAAATCTCATACATGTTCCCATACTACCACAACATGTAGAATAAGGGGTTCTCTATCCAAATGGGTTCCCCTCATGTCGATAATTGATCACCACTAGGTGCTCTACAATGATGGAAACATTCCCAATGTTCAGTTATCCCCAGTTAGTGATGTGCATAGGGTCATGCATGTATATCCTCAGTAGCAACATGTGGAAGGTTTCATTCACCTGATCTAGTATGGGGGTTGGGCAAGGTGGTAAGAAACATCTCCAACCCATATTATGATATCGAATGACCCGATTAACCTTGTGGATAATTTTTCCCCTGTCCAAACATACTCAACAACAATCATGGGAAGAATATCATAAAAATGTAGTCTCCCTACTTGAACTCCAAGGGCCTGTGATGGATATATGCATACTATTTTTGTATTATTTGGGTTGTATTCATCCTCTCACTAATGACATGAACCATATCTTTCATCATCTACACCATCTCAGGTCCTACAAGAGATGTCTCGCCAATCACATTCTAGCACAAGGGTGAGATGCACAGTCTCTCATACATGTACTTGATTGGTTCCATGATGATAGTTTAGGGGTAGGTGTTATTGTTTGCAAACTATACCAAGGTAAAGTGTTCCTCAAACATCTTTATAAAGTAAAACGCACAAACCCTCAACATATCCTCTAACACTGGGATACTATGCTTGATCTAACCATTTGTCTAGGGGGTAAATGGTGGTAATCATCCTCATTTGGGTAACGAATACATCATGCATTACTTCCTACAATCATGAAATAAAAAACACATCACGACCAAAAAAAATCCATGATGGTAAACCAGTAAGGTAAAAATTATCCCCTAAACACAACATCCATAATCTATTCACCAATATATGCTCCCAAAAAGAAAATATGTATGCTGAATTCATGAGTTTTCAACTTGAAACCAGATGGAATCATGGACCTTTACCATGTGTGGAATCCATTTCACAACTTCCTCGGATATGACATTCCATTTCAACTCATAGATATCCAGGGGCTACAAAAAACTTTCTAGAACATGGTGATCAGCTTTAACCTGTTGACAAGTGAGGCAGTGAGAGATGCACTCGTCTGTGCTCTATCTCATTCCAGACCACCAAAACTACCCCTAATGGTATGTTTACATCTTAATTACACACAAATGTACAACTATTGGATAATTATGGAACTCTAGAATCGCCTCATAACACATCATGTTTGGAACCACTTTTCTCCCATGGGACATGATAATGTGATTACATCTTTCATAATATCCATCTAGTGAGTAAACCATGGATATCTGGTCTTGTAATACCTCACAGTGAACCTCCACTAGCTGGGACTCTCTCAAACGCTTGATAAGTAGAGGAATCCACACCATCGACCGTAGAAAATATTTACCCTCCTGATCCACTAGGTCCAACTATATAGCAGAAAACTACTCCAAATCCTCCTACACCAAGTGAGCATAGGACTTCCAACTACGAGAATCTTATACAACATTTACATTTACCGGTAGTATTGACTATCTCAAATTTATAGTTATCTAGGAGCTAAATCCAAGGTGATTAGGCAATAAAAACACATATGTTAATTAAATTTTAATGGTATTAAATTTTCATTTTTTATCTTATGGGCCTGAGTTATTGTATTTTGATTTTGAACATTCATTCTCATCATTTGTGCACTTCATGCCTAATGTACACCAATTTAAGCTCAATGAGTCATCTAATTCTAAGGAATTTAATTATCCATATTTTAATTTGATATTTTTTGAAATGTATTTTCAATTCAATTTATAAAAATTTCATTCAGGGATCAATGGATGATTCATAAAGGATGATGGAGATATTTTGAAATGAAAAGAAACAATTCTGGAGAAGGCAGATTGGACACCAGCCCACTGATGAGACTTTGGGGCCAACAATACAAGCCCAATGAAGCCCAAAATTCGTGGAAAGATAGAACACATATATAGTAACAAATTATTCCTTAGGATACAATGATAATTCGGCCTACATGATTGTTATTTAGGCGGCCAAAATAGTATATCAAAATCAAGGCCAGAATCTGCGGCCCAGAAAAACAGTCCACCAATTAAACCATATATCGAATCACATAACTATTTTTGGGATGATATTTTACATGCCGTTAGGGTAAATCTGTATATTAATTTAAGTCTTCTATGGCCCACCAAAATTCGTCCATCTAGAAGGTGTGTCATGCGCCTCTGTTTGGTGGATGCAAGCTGGATGCCTTTTCGGGTCAAGGGTAGAAAATCTTCTTTCCACAATATTTCCACCAACCTAGACCTACCATACTCAAGTGAGATGACTTGTACTGTTGGAGGTTAGACCCAAGGGCTCAAAAATGTCTAATTAAGGCAGTGGTGTTGGAAGATTTAAGGATCTTGTGTTTTTGTTTTAATTGTAATGTTATGCTGCCACTTTGTGTTTGTAACCGCATTTCAATTTCCATATAAGTTTCCTCTTTGTACTTATTTGTTCTTAATAAAAATATTTCTCTTATATTATTCCCATTTACTTCATCAAAACATAATAATAAAAAATCACAGTGATATCTTTTTTTTGTGCTGAATTATTTCACACATACGTGTGAATTTCATTCACACACACGGAGGAGTGCTCATTATTTCCGCAGTTTAAATTTCTTCAATCTAATTCTTGTAATCCATATTCCGCCCACCATTGAGAGTATACAATAAATGGAGGGAACACCATTTAATGGGGTTATCTTAGGAAGATGTAAAGGCTGTATTGAATGTTATTTTATGAACGAATTTTTTTTAATTGGTTAACTAATTTAAGACTTTCATTCTTCAGTAATTTCCACTCTACATCTTCACTGTGATTGAGGAAGCTAAATCCAATTACTAAAATGACCATGTACCTTGAAGACATCCTGAATTTGGTTCTCTATGTGTGTAGGTGATTATTAATTGTGTTTTGTTGCATCAAACCAGAAAATGATGAAGGTGGTGTTATTTTGTAGAATAGATTCAACAAGAATTAATTAAACCGAAGTTGTCTAAAGAAGTAAAATTCATTCAATCCACCCCTAGCATAAAATTAAGATCAAACCATTTTCATTTCATTGAATTCACTTAGGATCATTAGTGATCATTAAAACCATCCAAAATCAAAACCAATTTGGCAACTTCATAGCCAAAAATCTACCTTATAGGTTTTGTGTCTTAGGTATCTTTTTAGGTCTTAGTGGATTCGACAACCCAATCTTGACTACAAGGACCGTTCTACCTTTATCTCTTGGGTAAATTTGAGCATGAATCAAATTTTGGCACCGTTGCCGGGGACAAAGTAAGTACCAAAGACCAGCAACCTTCTTTCCTCACCTCTATTCTTCAATTCTCACCCAAGATCTCTTATCTTGTCCCTTTCTCATTTTTTGGCGCATTTCCGCCTACACCCGCTATAATTAAAATAGATTAGTTAGGGTGGAAATTCCTAGGATAGGGGAGTCAACTGAACATAGAGGATTGTATCCATTAGATCCTAATAATCATAATACACCAGAATCAAAAATTGAACCAATTCTAATGGAGGGTCTTCCAAGAAATTAAATTGTAAATCATGGGGGAAATCAAATGGGGAACCAAAACTTAAAAGCTTGAAACCTAGGGAATGTAGTCGATCAAACCATTAATGACTAACTCACTCCATCTTGGACTACTTACCCCTCATCCATTAGACACAATTCCCTAGGAGATGAGAATTACATCTTTAACCCCAATGTTCTAAACCACCTTCCAACTTTTCATGGGATGGAGTCTGAGATGCACTACCTTCATGTTAAAGAGTTCAATGACATTTTAGAAACCATGTGTCCCCCACATCAACTAGAATCAGCTAAAATGAGGCTCTTTCCATTTTTATTGAAGGATCAAGATAAAAATTTGCCAAAAACATGATACCTACATCAATCCACTCATGGGACCAATTACAAATAGAATTCTACAAAAATTACTTTCCCCACCACAAAACAATTGCACATAAAAAGAGTATCAAAAACATTTTTGAAAAAGAGGGAGAGTCATTCTATGAAACATGGGAGAGGTTCAAAGAAACTCTAAACATGGTTCCACACCATGGTTTTTCTATACCTGAACAATTGAGAATTTTCTATGAAGGGATTGGTTCGGGGAACAAACAGTTCATTGACATGATGTGTAATGGAACCCTTAAAAAAAGCCCCAAATAATGCTTACGAGTATCTAGAAAGCCTTTCTGAACAAAAACATACATGGGTAACATCACCTTATTCTGAAAAGCCACAAAGAACTATTGGATTTCATACACTTAGAGAAGAGGAAATCCTTAGGGCTAAACTCGCAACACTCTCTAGGAAGGTTGAAGAGATAGACCTTAGGAATGTTCATGAAATCCAAACTGTTGACCCTATTTGCACAATCTGTGAAAAACATGACCATAAGACAGACAAATGCCCAACCATTCCATCCATCAAGGATGTTATTTTAGGAGGACCCCCAGCGGGAAGTAAATGCCTTAAACTTTCAGAAGCCTCAATACCAAAACTACTTCTACCTAAGGTATAACGACCACCCAGGCTTCCGCTGGAAAGATAACCAACAACCTAGCCAACCACATGGACAAAATCCTTACCCCCCTCAGAACTACCAATCCCATAACTAGTTACAAACCCAACCTATCCAATACCAATAGACACCAGTACATTTTCAACAACCTATCCCACCTCCAAATTATCCCCCTGATATAAACCAATATTCTCAAGCACCAACCCAAACTGTTCCACAAAGCCTACTAGAACAACTATGAAAAAAATGGAAATAATGAACTCGGAATTCTCTTCCCTTAATCAAGAACTTCAATCCATCAAAACTGGAAAGGCACCCATGCCTACTCAGGTGGATCCATCCTCAACTTCAATGGGAGATTCAAGTTGCACTCAAACAACACAGGAACAACTAAAATCTGTGACTGTTTTAAGAAGTGGGAAATCAATTGAGAAACCTGAAAAACAAATTAAAAACCCACCTGAAGATTCAAAAATGGATGAAAATTCAAATGAACCAAATGATCAAACGGAAAAAACATGATAACATTGTCAAAGAAACAACTCTTCAACAAACAACCCCACAACCTGCACTATTTCCTCAATTCATGAGGGGGAAAACCAAGCCTTAATTGAGTGAAACATTGAGGGAAATATTCTCACTGGTCAAGTTAAACATTCCACTCCTCGATGCAATCCAAACCATTACATTAAACTCAAAGTACCATAAGGACTTGTTCACTTTTAAAATAAAATTTTCACATAAAAACCAAGTCCTCTTGGATGCTAATGTGAGTACCACCATTCATGGAACCCTTCCTCCGATGTTAAAAGACCCGGGTTGCCCTTACATCAATGTGGAAATAGGAGAGAGTAAAGTTGTCAAGGCCTTATGTGACCTAGTTTCTAGTGTAAATCTCATCCCATATGTTGTGTACTTCCAGTTATGCCTAGAAGAACTCCAACCCACATCTGTCACACTTCAACTTGCTAATCGAAGCATTATAGTTCCAAAGTGGATTTTAAAGAATGTTCTAGTAAATGTTGGAAACTTAATCTACCCTACTGACTAAATTTTCCTTGACAACCATACAAACTTAGGAAATAATGAACAAACCCCAATCATCTTGGGTCGTCCTTTCCATGCAAATATCATCTTTGTTATCTGAGTCCAAAATAGGAACATGACCATCACGTTAGGGAACAGGAGTCTAGACTTGAACATCTGTAATGCATTCTCACAAATAGGGGATGATGAGGAAATTCATGAATTAAACATGATAGTAAGCATTGATAATGAATCCATAGAACATCAAGGAATAATTAATGAATGTTTAAGTCAGGATGAGATTGATTTCCTTTGTTAATATGAAGGATGTTTATCTCCTTGGCTTGAATCATTTTCAAATTTATCATATGATGAAGTCTTAGGTCCAACAATTAGTGAAACCTTTCAAGAAACCACTTTCATGGAGACCACTCCAACTTCCTTCCCCAAATCTGATTGAGCCAATCTAGTAGCAAAAACTTCTACATGTGGGGAATCAATCCTATCTAAAACATTAGGAAATAAAATTGATCTTGATCAAATGTCCCAATCATCTGCTGGAATTATGAACGGACCTGAGCTTGAATTGAAGGAACTTCCTGCTGCACTCAAGTATGCCTTCCTAGGGGACAATCAAAAAAATCCTATTGTCATTTCATCTTCTCTTGAATCCAATCATGATAGGATGCTTCTAGATGTCCTTAGGAAAAATAAGAAAGCCATTGGTTGGACCCTATCTGATATTCCTGGGATTATCCAACTTATCAGGACTCATAGGATTGTTCTGGAATCTAATTCAAAGCAATGTCATCAACCTCAACAACGACTCAATCCTAATCTCATAGAGGTGGTAAGGAAATAACTTCTGAAATTTTTAGAAGATTGTATCATCTATCCCATAGCTGAGAGTTAGTGGGTGAGCCCAATTCAAGTGGTTCCAAAAAAGGATGGAATCACAGTGATAACCAATGATGATGGAAATATTCTTCCAACAAGGGTGATTAGTGGATAGAGGGCCAACATTGACTATAGGAAGCTAAACTCATTCACCTAGAAGGACCATTTCCCCTTACCATTAATTGACCAAGTCATTGAGAGAGTGGAAGGTCATGCCTTCTATTGTTTCTTAGATGGGTACTTAGGGTATAATCAAATTGAGGTCTCCCTAGAAGATCATGGGAAGACTACATTCAGATGTCCATTCGAAACCTTTGCTTTCAAATGCATTCCCTTTGGTTTATTTAATTCTCCTAGAACCATCCTGTGGTGTATGATGGAAATCTTCTCAAACATGGTAGGGGAATTTCTAGAGTTCATCATGGATGACTTCTCTGTGTTTGGGGAATCATTTGAAGGATGTCTGAGGAATGTGGATATAGTCTTGTCAAGATGTGAAGAAAATAATATTGTCCTAAACTGGGAAAAATTCTACTTCATGGTTAAATAGGGACTAGTTCTAGGCCATATGGTCTTAGGTAGGGGGATTGAAGTTGATAAAGCCAAGGTTGACATCATTCGTCACCTTCCGTCTCCCAAAACTGTCAAGGAAGTGAGGTCTTTCTTAGGACTTGCTGGTTTCTATAGAATATTCATCAAGTAATTTAGTTCAATCTCTCAACCCCTTTTTTCTCTCCTAGTAAAGGATGCTCCCTTTGTTTGGACATAAATATGTGAGGGTTCATTCTCAACCATCAAATACTCTCTCACCTCTCCCCCCATCATGAAATCTCCAAATTGGAACCTTCCATTCAAACTTATGTGTGATGCAAGTGAATTTTCTGTAGGAGCTGTGTTAGGACAATGTTGTGATAGAAATCCTTATGTCATTTCTTAGGAAAGAAAATCTTTAAATGATGCCCAAATCAACTACACCACCACTGAAAGGGAGTTACTTGCTATTGTGTTTGCCTTCGAAAAGTTTAGGTCCTACCTCTTAGGATCCCCCATCACTGTGTTCACTGACCATTCTGCACTAAAATACCTCTTCCAAAAACAATATGCTAAGGCTAGATAGATTATGTGGGTCCTTATATTACAAGAATTTGACCTCATAATCAATGATATAAAGGCTATTGAAAATGTTGTAGCTGATCACCTCTCTAGAATGGAATTCAAATACAACTCAAATCACTTTTTTGTGTCTGATTCATTTCCAGATGAACACCTATACTCTATGAGTGACTACCGTTGGTATGCTGACATATCCAACTTCTTAGTTACGGGAGTAATTCCAAAATTCTTAGGGAATCAAGCTCAAATGAAATTCCTTTATGATGTTAGGCACTATGTGTTTGATGATCCATACCTATATAAGTTCTTCCCTGACCAAGTCAGTAGGAGGTGTGTCCCAGAATCTGAATAGGAGTCCATCCTTAAATTCTATCATAGTGAGGCATGTGGAGGTCACGTTTCCCTTAAAAAGCTCTTGATAAGGATATTCAGTGTGATCTCTTCTGGCCGACCCTCTCAAGTTATTCTTACACATTTTTTCAATGTTGTTCTAGCTGTCAACAAGTAGGGTCCTTCACAAAAAGGAATCAAATTCCACTAACTCCCATCATAGTGGTCGAAATATTTGACTGTTGGGGAATTTATTTCATGGGTCCATTCCCAAACTCTAGAGGATACCTCTATATACTCTTAGGTATTGATTATGTCTCAAAATGGGTTGAGGCCATTCCCACTAAGTCCAATGATCATCAAGTTGTGATTCGATTTCTGAAAGAGAACATATTTTATCGATTTGGAATTCCTAGAGCTATAATCAGTGATCGAGGAACCCATTTCTACAACTTCCCATTCTCTTCACTCATGTCTATATATGGTATTTATCATAAAGTATCTATTGCATACTATCCTAAAACCAACGGTCATGCTAAGTTAGCAAATAGGTTGATTAAGCAAATTCTTTAAAAAACTGTCAACCCCTCTAGGAAATATTGGTCTGAGAAACTCTTAGATGCTCTTTGGGCCTATAGAACTGCATATAAAACCATTTTAGGAATGTCCCTGTATAGGTTTGCTTATGGAAAATAATTCCATTTACCTATTGAAATTGAGAATAAGTCATTTTGGGAAATCAAAAAAATAAATTTTTGACATTTCATTAGCCGAAGAAAAGAGGAAATTAGATCTTAATGAACTTGAAGAACTTAGGATAGAGGCTTATGAAAATTCAAGGATAAATAAACCTAGAGTTCAATCCTACCAATCTATGAATATCAAAGTCAAAAAAATTTAACCGGGAAAATTTGTGTTCTTATATTGTTCAAAACTTCATTTACACCCGGGAATGTTAAGGTCTGATGGTCAGGTCCTTTCATAGTGCATCATGTGTACCCCCATTGGGCAGTAGAGATTCAATATCACACTAGTGGCCACATTTTCAAGGTTAATGGTCATAGGTTAAAACCATTCATTTAATCATTCAATAAACATGAAATAGATGCTGAGTTAATTGAGCCAACCTATGAACTGAAATTTTTTTTGATAGATTGAGGATCCATGTCGGGCTAACGACGTTAAACAAAAGCGCTGCACGGGAGGCAACCTGTGGTATTCATGTTTCTAGTCTTTCTGAATCATATTTATTTTTAAAATAATATTAATTAATCATTTTTATATTAAAAAAATAGACATTTTACCTATTCTTCTATTATGAGTATGGATGGGTACGAAAGGGGAGCACCATATTCATCCATGTCAAGTGGTGTGATCCTTGAGTAATACCTTACCCAAGAATTTTAAAAATAAGACAATGTATCATAAGTTTATTTTATTTTATATATATACTTATATTATACTTATATATATATTTTTTGTTTGTTTGTTTGTTTTCCTTTTTCCACTAGGGATCTCTGTGAGCGACATGGATATCAAAGCAATAAATTAGAGTGGCAAGAACATCAAAATTCAACCACCAGGTGACTTCATTCCATGATCCTAATATTTAAATTTCCTTATTAATATCCCATTTTATTCCTCTACCCCATTCTAAATTTTCTTTTTATGAATCTAGGGACAGTTTCATTCCAAGTTAGGGGGTGTGGAAACAAAATGTTTGTTAAAAAAACGATGATAACAAAGAAGTAAAATTACGTTATCATTCATATAATAACATATTTGCTCACATTAAAACAACATATAAAATAATTTTTATTTCCTTGACTCTTAATTTAATTCATGATTGAGTTTAAAAGAATTGATTTGGGAAGTGTGGTTTTCCAATGAGAATTTTCATCATTTTTATTTCCATATATTAAATCAAAATGCCACAATGCACGTCTTCAAGATAGTGGGGTAATAATTTGAATTCTCAGGGTCCCATAATAAATAGAATAGGCTGGTTTTAATTTTAAGAATAATATGAGTATTCAAAAAAATAAAAAATAAAAATAAAATAAAAATTTGCATATAGAGCAATGGATTGATAAAATGTGAGGCTTTCGGCACTTGGGGATCATGACTCGAGAGTTGTCTAGCCCTGAGTTTTTTCACTATATCTCTATTTATGTTAATATGATTTTTTTTGATCAAGTTAACTTGAGATGAAGCCCGAGTATGTGGGCTTCACATGGTGCCCTAAGGCCTTTGAGCTTGGGAGTCATCGGCAATGTTTTGCTACATGGGTTAATTTGATTAACTGAAATATCATTCACTATGGAAACATTGAAAAATCAAAAGAAAAAAAGAAAAAAAGAAAAAAAGAATGAATACTCATATTAGGATTATATGTGATTCCACCTAGAGCTTCCATGGTTTCCCCTTTAATGAAAATGAACCCCCATATCTATTTTGATTCACAAAACATCATTACACCTAATTGAGTTCGATGAATTATGATGATAGATTTGATGAAAGGAATGAGCTTGGAATTGAGATCTTCTTTTAAATTTATCTTGCTTTAAATTATTTTGATAGGTTATAAATATATATCTGTGTGCAGTTTACATTGTGAGCACTGTTTGTTATAATGTGTTTGAAGAAAGGAATTCAAATAAAATCATTGAATTATTTGCTCGGGACTAGAAAATCTCAAGTTGGGGGTGTGATTAGCCAATAAAAACACATTTGTTAATTACATTTTAATGGTATTAAATGTTCATTTTTGATCTTATGGGCCTGAGTTAGTGGATTTTTATTTTGAACATCCATTCTCATCATTTTTGCACTTCATGCCAAATGTACAACAATTTAGGCCCAATGAGTCATCTGATTCTGAGGAATGTAATTATCCAAATATTAATTTGATATTTTGTGAAATGGATCCTAACATCAATTTCAACATTTTTTATTCAGGGATCAATGGATTATTCATAAAGGATGATGGAGATATTTTGAAATGAAAAGAAACAATTTTGGAGAAGGCAGATTGGAAATCAGCCCACTGATGAGAATGTCGGGTCCACAATACAGGCCTAATAAAGCCAAAAATTAGTGGGATTCTAGAATAAATATATATTAACAAATTATTCTCCAGGATCCAATGCTAATTCGGCCTCCATGATTTTCATTTAGGTGGCTCAAATAGTATATCAAAATCTGGGAGAGAATCTTCAGCCCAGAAAAATAGCCCACCAATTAAATTATACCTCGAAAACCGTAACAATTTTTGGTCTGAGATTTTACAGGAAGTTAGGGGGCATCCAGAGATTAATTTATGTCTTCAATTGACCACCCCAATTCGTCCATATAGAAGGTGTGTCATGCGCCTCTGTTTAGTAGATGCAAGATGGATTCCTTTTCGGGTCAGGGGTAGAATGTATTCTTTCCACAAACTTTCCACCACCCTAGACCTAACATACTCAATTGAGGTGACTTGTACTGTTGTAGACTCGACCCAATGGCTCAAAAAATTCCTATTTAAGGCAGTGGTGTAGGAGTATTTAAGGATCATGGGTGTTTGGTTTAATTGTAATGTTATGATGCCACTTTGTGTTTGTAATCGCATTTCAATTTCAAAGTAAGTTTCCTTTTTGTACTTCATTGTTCTTAATCAAAATCTTTCTCTTATATTCTTAACATTTATTTCACTAAAACTTCATAATCACAAATCACAATGTTATCTCTTTGTTTTTCTGAATTAGTTAACACATAGGTTTGAATTTCATTCACACACACGGAGGAGTGCTCGTTATTTCTACGGTTTTAATTTCTTAAATCTAATTCTTGTAAGCCATCTTCCACCCACCATTGAGAGTATACCATAAATTTAGGGATAACACTTTAATGGGTTGATCTTAGGAAGAGGAAAAGGCTGGATTGATTGTTATTTTATGAACGAATTGTTTTTAATTGGTTAAATAATTTAAGACATCCATTCTTCATTTATTTCCACTCTTCATCTTCATTGTGATTTAGGAAAATAAATCTAATTACTAAAATGACCATATACCATGGAGACATCATGAATTTGGTTCTCTAAGTGTTTAGGGGAATAGTAATCGGGTTTAGTTGCATCAAACCAGAAAATTATGAAGGTGGTGTTATTTTGATGAATGGATTCATCAAGAATTAATTAATCCAAAGTTGTCTAAAGAAGTAAAATTCATTCAATCCACCCATAGAATAATCTTATAATCAAAACATTTTCATTTAATTGAATTCACTTAGGTTCATTAGTGTTCTTTAAAACCATCCAAAATCAAAACCAAGTTGGTCACTTCATAGCAAAAAATCCACCTCATAGGTTGTGTGTCTTATGTATCTTCTTAGGTCTCAATGGATTCGACAACCCAATCTAGACTACAAGGACCATTATACCTTCATCGCTTGGGTAAATTTGAGTGCGAACCACAAGGACACTCTATCATGTTCATATATCGCTACATGAATACATATCATAGATATTTATGGTCTGAGTAGACCCAATAACACTCACATAGAAGGTAGTGTCTCTACATATTTATGTAAAAGACTATCACTGGATGCTCTAGGTCAAAAGACAGGTAGTGATTATCATGAGGTCTGAACATCCCTAAATTTTATGTGATAACATCCTACCACTAAATCAACACAAATTCATGGCCATCTCCTGAGGTATCTCAATACACTACTCACTCTATGAAATCCTCCAATAGTCTAAACCTAGGATCACTCATCAACCTAAGACTAGACTCCTCAAATGCCATGAAAAACTAATTAGAGTTGGTAAATGGATATCCTTTCTACATTAACGTTTTCAAAAGGGATGAAATTATAGGGAAATCTTCCAAAATCCTCCCCTATTACCCAACCAAACCAATAAATCTACATATATTTTACATGCTCTTGGGTGGATCCCAAGAAAAAAATTCTTCAATATTCATTGGGTCCACTACTAAAACACGCTTGGAAATGAAATTCCATGGAATGTGATGCTCAATAATCTATAACTATCACTTTCAAATATATATGCAAAGATGGTTCCCTCAAAGAAAACCTTGAACAACCATTAGGTGCTCCATATGCTCCTCTAATGATGCGATGTTAATGACTACGTCTTCGATGAAGACAACCAAAAACTAGTTCATATATGGATGGAAGACCTTGATCATCAAAACCATAAACATGATCGAGAAATTCCTCGTACCAATGGGAATTACTAGGAACTCATAGGGTTCACAGAAATATCAGAATGATAAAATTGGAATATCTACCTCATGAACCCTCAAATGGTGGTAGTTGAACTCTTGATTGATATTCGAGAACCATCTCATGCCACACAACTATTCAAAGAGGTCACCAATCCTCATAAAATGGTTATTCTTCTTTATCATGGCTTGGTTCAAAAGATGAGAGTCCATGAAATTATATAAGCTATTATAATTCATTTTTATGGAAAACATTTGAGCTACCAGGAGTGGTACACTGGGTATGAGGTATCATTTTTCATGAAGGTCCTTTAACTACAACCGAAAATATTAGATCTCATTATGGGTCAACATATATTCTGTAGAAAATATTACTGAGGTCCATGGATGCAAGTTTATACAAAGCTCCACATATCACCTCAGAGGAATCCCCAAAATTTTCTCAAAGAATATGACCATATATTTTTCCATAATTTACTAAAAATAGATAATTGAAGATCCTACTTCACAAATGGATATACTTGCTAAATGATTTGGGATGGGAAAGAATGTAACACCACATTACATTTTTAGGTAATTTTGATGTTTCTAAGTACCTTTGTTTTGGAGTAAAGGCTTGTGAAGCGTTTGGGATAATTTTTGGGAAAAATTAAAACCCAGTGTGTTGTGCACGGTTTGCGCACGGTTTGGAAAACCGTGTGACCAAATAATGCCAGCCTTAAAACCTGGACAGAAGCATCTGCATGGGTGGTGCACGGTTTGTCTAACCGTGTGGCCTAGCCGTGCGAGAAGGGTGGGCAAGGGATTAGCTCATGCATGGTTAGCGCATTGTTTGTCAAACTATGCGGACAAACCGTGTGGTCACTTAAAATTAGATCCTAAAATTGTGGATCTCCGCTGTTTTTCCTCTAAATGCTTCATTTTTCCTCCTAAGTGGTCCTAACTCGGGATTTTTCTTCTCCTGGGGTCAGAGAAGTTTCTCCATTTGTTCCAAAAGCGATCCAAAGGCTCCTCTTGGTGAATCGAATTGGGATTCTGAAGGTATGTGATCATTCTTCCTCATTATTGATTGGTTTCTTATGTCTACTTAGATCTACTCCTCATATTCTCTTAGTTTCTTAGATCTACGCCCGTTATGGTTAGATCTAAGTGTGTGGAACCATGTTTGATGAGATTTGGTCTTGGTCTTTCTAGGATAAGAGATCTATGGCGTGTTATTGAAGAAGCAACTCAGTTTTCTTGAGCGTTCTCGACCTTTGTGGTATTGGTCAAAAACATCGAGGTAGGTGGTTCCGTCCCGACTTGCCAAATTTATTATCATTGTATTTTATTGATTTATTTCAATCATTGATTTAAATTCAATTGATGAAGTTTCTTTCAATTCAATTTAGAAAAACTCTTTTCCATTGAATTGAGATGTTTGAAATGGTTTGGCATGAAAATTTGGGAAAACCTCAATTCCATTGAATTGGGTGTGGTTATGGAAAATTGGATGATTTAAGTTATTTAATTTAAATTGTGGATTTGATTGAAATGTTTTCAATTAAATTGTAGAATTTAATTGTTAAAATGAAATGTGTAATGATGGAATTGGTTTTTAATGGATTTAAAATTTATGAAAATGGTTTAAATGATTTGATAGAAACCCATTGATTTTACCTTGTGAAAGAGGCATGTTTTGAATAAAACCTGTTTTGGTTTTAAATGGAGTGAAATTGGAACTTTTGAAATGGAAGAATGAGATAGATCATATTTTAAGAATTCTTAAATTAGTTTTCCCATCATGTAAGAGCGCATGTAATCTTTAGGTAGTTAGTGAGTTATTTGGATACACTCTACGCTACGAAAATGTTCTAAAACATACTTGCAGCAGCTCACATCCCTGACGGGTTGGTGACGAGTCTCATTTGGCCACTTTCATAGGGATGTGTGTATACACATTTTTCTGAGTTCACATAGAGAGTGGGGAATCCTATAACTGGTTAATACTATCGTACCTTTTGGAAAATAACCATGTTGCTCGCTTATTTGTTTATATTTGAGATATAAATGTATACCAATGCTTTTGAACTGCTTACATTCCTGCTGAATTTATATAAAATGTTTTATATAAATGTTTAACTTAAGGCATTGTTTTATAAATATTCCTTCATTTTAAATCCTTTCTCGATGAATTTTGCATCATTTAAAAATGTATAGTATGTTTTGTTAAAATATTTTTTTAATTTCCAAAACTGTTTATTTGAAAATTGAATGTTTTTACTTGGATAATCTGTCTTTGGCATCTGTTATGGAATCTTTCGTGATATCCTACTGGGCTTAGACTCACTCCCTACGTTTTCCTTCGGGTGTTTATAGACTTTCTTCTTCTAGGATCGAGCATAGGGAAGGGACCTCTTGGAGGTGGATCCATTTGTTGATCTCTAGTCCTGGTGAGTTGTGTCCTTAGGGACTTTCGGATTGTTCTTCCCTTTTCAGTACTTGGGTTATACCACTTTGTCATTTCATGCCTCTTTGTATTCTGGTACATCACTCCTAGTGGAGTTTCTTTTGTTATATATACTGTTTGTTTTACTCTTTCTTATGCATTCATGTGGTAAAATTATTCCCACTTGTATGTTGTATGATGTCAAGTGCAAGTCTACGACCCGTGGGGAATGGGAACACCCTTCGGGCTATGTCAGGGCCGGCTCTGTTATCTGGTTACCAGGGTACCGAGCTGGTTCGTGACAAAGATCCTCCTGCTTACCAAACCCACTTTCCCTTCCTTGATATCTCTATCTCCAGATGATAAGAATCATGTCCTATTAGTTCATAATCATTTGACTTGTCTATAGAGATAGTCAGTCTAGGCTATAACCATGGATAACAAATCCATACCCATGTTTACATTGTTTGGTTCCATGGTGATGACCAAAAGGCCCCAAAAAACCATTTTTCACAAAGAAATAGCTCACACTCATTAAAAATAAATGTTATAGAATAAATTTTCTCTATTGAATAATGAAGACAAATCTGATGAGATATCGCCTCAACTGGGGACTCTATATCCTAGAGATTGAGTAAATATATTAAGGAATTATTAAATCATATTTCTATGAATACTAAATAAAGAGTATAATAAACACAAATCGTATCTCTGACCATCTCGTATGGTAGGGGTCATAATTATCCAAAGCCAGGAACTATCCATGACCCCATAGGATAACTCCCTGAGCTAGACATTGGCTACCTGGTGGTGGTGGTTAAAGTATATCATTGTCCTTTCAACACCCATAGCTCTTCATTCTCCCCTACCAGCTCCTCCACCATTGGGACCACCCTATCCTCACTTGGGAGATCCTTGATCATGGTGCTACCTACATTGTGAAGGGATGTCATCTATCTTCCTATTCTACTTAGCATTCTGGGTTTATATTTCTCTCTCCACGAGACCTCACATGTCACAATTAATGCATATCCCCACTATACGATTTCTTTTCCCTCTACACTCTCACAGACCACATGCCTATGTCTTATCATGGAGAGTTCTCTTACACTGAGCTCCCAATTCCTAGTATATAGTAGTTGTTGTAGAGGACTCAACCCTATGGAGCCCACTACTAGATCAATTTGTATATTTTCCATTGGATAGAAATTTCTTTATCTCTAGTTCCCACTCAATCTCCCTAACATAGGTGTGGATGTGAAAGGGAGCAATGTGGGATTAGATCTCTCATTTGATTCTCTATTAAAATATCTATACTCAGAAGTAACCATATCAGACGATGTCAATGGAGTACCGTGTATGGTCTATCATCCTTGTTTCATACTAAACCACTTTCATCCCTCCCCTCTATAGATCCTTTAGCTCTTATATTTGATCCAAACTCATATATGGGTGGTGGTAGTTCTCAAATAAGAACAGTTAGATGTCATCCCATGAGATTCTGTAATCATCATAAATTTGTGTAACAATACTCCACTAGTGACCAAATCATCGATAGAAAAGATCAGCTACCAATGAAACCACTAGATACATTAGGGTATGAAAAATTATAATGATATAGACCGTCGACTCTATCCAATCCTCTGTTTTCTAAGGATCTATCTCACCATGGAACATCAGCAGCCTCCAACACTAGAACTATTGTAGTGAGATAAACATGAAATAATTGCCAACCTACTATACTAGAACAATCTTTAGCTTGAAAATGGAGTTGTTTCAACCTTCTCACCATGTGGAAGGGGGTCATTGGATATCCCCTGAAGTGATGAACAATCTCTTATTAGAGCATCATCCTGATTCAGAACTGGTTCGCTGACGAGTTGTTATTATAGAGGTTTCTTGATATTTAATAAAGATGTACTGAGGTTAGATGAGTATATATATATATATGTGTATGTATTTATATAACAATGAAGGTAAGATGACTCAAAAAAAAAATTATCCAAAGACAAAATTCTATATCAAGCAAGTTCTGTTGACCCCTACTACCAATGTCTTGCTATGTTGAGTTGAAAAGTTAGTAGTCTAGGTCATGGTGAACGGATACATCGACCACCCACACCATCACTAGATTCTCTATCCTATAATCCTCACTCGATTAACTATAATAATTTTTAAATTAACCCAACCAAATCCTATTAAAGGTCCTGTTTGAACAACATCCTATGGAATAACATTACCTTAATACCAATCTATCCCGACTAGACACAAGCCAGGGATCAATACATAACAACCACAAGCCTACATCCATAAGCCTGGCGGTCGTGACAGGATCCAAAGGAATAAGTAACTAGTGTGGGGGATTTTCCTATTTACATGTATCAATAATCCCTAACATCATGATGTAGAAGTGCATCATGAAAAAGTAAAATATTCAACACAGTTAGAAAGTAAACCAAGAATGCATAACTACTAAGGAGTAAAATAGTATAATAGAGAAAACTAAATATAAAAAGTCATAAGAAAACTAGATAAAATAGAAATATATCCCAAAAAATTTTCAAAAGTAAACTGCTAATATAGACCAGTTCATAAATCCCAAGTGATCAACACCATACGCGGTCCAAAGCACCTAGTATGCCTAACAACATTTGAAGTTACCACTGGTCTATACTTCTTCTGCATAAGAAATGACACATGAGGTAAAAGTACATGCTCAGGTAAGGATAAACATACCCAGTAGGTCACTCTGAAAGTTAATGGGTATTCAGTATGATATATAATAGGAAAATAAAGACTGTATAAGAAATATATAGTAAAATAGAACAGGTCAACCCAAACCAAGAGTAAAAGTAACCTTATCCAAGCATAAGGGGGTCAAAACTGTGAGTAGATGAACTACACATTGAGTATTTTCCACTTATATAAGGAGAGTAAACTCATCCAACCATGAAAATATAAACAAGGAAAACACATGGAAAACCCCATGTGTCTTCACCTCTCATTGAAATAGTGTAAAAAATCAATGGTGTTGATTCAAATATATATATATATATATATATATCTAGGTGTGTTTGTGTGTGTCTATTAAAAGGAATCCAAAATTATAGTGTAAGGGTATCACCATCTCATGGCCCAATGAAAAATTAAGAGTCTTTAATCATTCAAATATTCCAACAATTATGCCTAGCATCTCACCTATTTTCCCAGAATTATATCTGAAAGTCAATCCATGCCTCTTTTCTATGTTGCACAGTCGAGGGGGCCCAGAACACGATGTATAGGACAAGTTCCCTTATACTTAAAGGGGAGGTGGTTCCACTCTGTATGTATTTGTAGAGGACTTATGTCCGTGCAGATTAGGGATTCCACTATTGTGTAATAGTTACCCTCGCCCTATGTGGATTGGGGGGGGGGGGCTCATCATGGTAGGTAGAGAACCAATGGACAAGTTGATGGGGGATACAATGTATAGGTCGGTGTCCAGTACCTTGGTGTGATAGAGAGAGGGATCTACTTGGGAGGTTCTTGTAATGGACCTAATCTCATGCTGATGGGGGGTTACACTCTAGTGATCATGGACCCACACCCTAGTGCGATAGGACGTTCCACTATGATCCTTGATGTCCCTCACCTTATCTGACTGGTGGTTCCCCTTAGAGGAATCCTCTAGTGATACTTCTTGATCCATGAAATCATCAATAACATCCTCAATAGCCACCATGCCTTGATCATTTAACGTTATATATGAAAACTGATAACCTACAGCACCATTGAGTTCTATGCAATAAAACATACAGGATATGCTACTCGGGGGGCCAAAATCCCAGTTCCAACGAAGGAGTTATAGAAAAATTATGTGTTTTAAAAATAGGTTAAGTGATACAAATTGTGTGAGGGGACCCACACAGTATATGGGACTGCTCCACTGCCTATCCATGTCCCTGTTTGAAACAAATCTCCCAACAATGTAAAAGTACACATCATAAAGGAGAACTACACAACGTGTCCATGCTTCCTAAGACCATGCGGTGTTCTTCAGGTCATGTATGTTTACCCAACCCATGTGTCTATATACTCGGGTATATGACCATGTACCAAGATGTGTACTTCTATACAAGATCCTGGAAATGTGATCCTTCACATTGGTTAATGCTTTAGAGAAGGGGTACACAACATGTAGGAGGGTTACATGACATTCCATCCTTATGATTTACCATATCCCTAATAGCTAAACATAAGGGGCTACAAGTAGTGTGTTTATCCATATGAACAACATGTAGTCAAATTTTATCCAATTTTTTCTGATCTATATATTAACTTCCCACGCTTCATATCCAGCCATGCGACAGGATTTCTGGCCCATTATCCTCCCAAAAATCATGGATTTCATTGTGGATCATGGTTTTGGGTTGTATCTCATAGAAAATCATATCCATCACCCATGGGAGTTTTTTAATGAATTCCACACATTAACAATCTTTCATTTAATTGTGATATATTCACCGATTATTGAAATGTCCATCCTATTCATGTAAAAACTCCATATCTATGCTTGACTCATCGATCCTATCTTCAAATGCAATTCTGTCCTAATTTTAGGGGTTTTATCAGGCTCATTACCGCCTACAAATGTTGAACCGAGACCGTGGGGTCCATCTGGTGATGAAGGTGTAGAATTTGAGGTAGAAAGGAACAAGAACACAAGTTTAGTTGATTTTTCATAGCGTTCATGTCCAGAAAACAAGAACTAGTAGTTGGGGTTAGAAAATAATGAAATTAACCAATTTAAAAAGGTATATAAGAAAATTATTAGGCCACAATTTCTATATATCCAAGAAAAAGGATCGATATACTAATTGAATTTAATAAAAGAGTGTACATCACCAATTGATGAGTCCTATAAGGAGGATGGATCATTCATTGTTGAAGAACACACCCACCCATGATTGAGATGAGTAATTTCATTTATTGCATCCTGATCTACAACAATCTGGTACTTAATCCACGTCATAGGTGACTATCCAGTACTGATGGAAGGAGGAGAAATGGACTTATCATAGGGTTTATACAACTAAACATGCATAATTTTCCATGAAAGACTACATATGGAAATTGTTTTTGTATTAAAATAAATTAATGATTAAATTATTAATTGATTATCTCAATCAACATAACACTAATGATTTAAGAGTCTAAAAACCCCAGGATGACACCACATAGGTCTCCAATAGGGAAATCAATGCATTCAAGACATAAATATGGACCCATATTTCTTATCCGAACTATTTTGTAAGATTTATACCATTTTTTTTAAGATGCATTACAAATTAAATTTAAAATATATTTAATATTTCAATAAAATTAATTCTTGGAACATCAGGAATTGAAATCACTTTCTATCTCTCTATCCAGAATTGGAAAATTATATAAAAATATATCCGTGTATTAGAAAGTAAAAATAGAGCCAAAAAATACGTAAAAATTAATTAATATCATGAAAAAATTATAATGTTTATTCAATAAACCCTAATAAAAAAAGTTATATAAAAAATGGGGATAATGATAATTTTTGATATAGGTGATTTAATTCATTTGACATATCTTAAATAAATAAGGCACAACCATTGATCCTACTAAAAATAATGCTTAAATGAATGATTTAGAATTTAAAATGTCAATGAGATTCAGTGTGTGTATGGATTAGATGGATACATTGAGTAGTTGTTTAAATATTTGGATAGTTATCAATCCCAATTAAGATAAATAAAACATCAGTTAGGTTCATATGTAGAACAAATTTTAAGAACGTTTCTATGAATTTAAAATAAGAACATCAAATTATTTCATTTTTCCCCAACATACATAAATGTTGAGTTTTTTAACTTTTATGATACATCATTAAAGGTACTAGGTTATTTTTTAATATATAATGATCAGGTAATTTTATATTCCTCATATCAATTAAAAACCCGGATAAAAATTGTCCTACACATGATCTTGAAATGGAGGAAATAATGTTTTCTAAATAAATGTAGAGACATAATTTATATGGAGTTATGTTTAAAATATATAATAATAATAAAATATTTATGTATGTATTTTCTTAGTATGGGATGAACGTGAGGAATAGGAGAGAGATTGATTTTATAAAGGATCATGAAAAAAAATTCATTCACATATTGGTAATGAAAATATAGTTTTTGGTGCTTTAAGTAAGAAAAATAATTCTATATTAACTAACCAGAATGTGGAATATAATCATTTTCTTAATGATATTATGAATATTTTCTTAATAACTACACATGTAAGAACATACTCTTTTTTTATATTTATGGTGAAATTGCAAAAACGTTTTTTGGATAGAATTTTGGAAGTGCAGAAGGAAGACATTTTTTTATTAGAAAAGGTAGAATCAATAATTAAGGGTATGTTGTTAGAGTTAAATGATTAAAAAGAAGTGATTTTAATATTTTAATAAGTTTATATGTATTATTTGACCCCGAGTTGAGAAATAATTTTTTAATGAGGTTCATAGATCTCAATTTTTTATTCATCAAAGAATCACAAAAATGTATAGAGACCACTTCTAATAGTTCACATGGCATGGAATGAAGAAAGATATTGTTAATTTTACAATGAAATATTTTAATTGTGAACATTTTAACAGTGAATGAAAAATAATTTTGGGCTATATATATCCTTTTTTAGTTCTATAATGGATATAAAATTATATATCTATGGATTTGATGTTTATATTTCCAAATACTTCATGATGTAATAATGTGATAAGGGTTATTTTTATAGATTAACTAAATATTAACATTTACTTATTAATAAAGATAATATGTATTAAGATTAAACTTTTCAAAATAATATAAAATATATAATTATATTATATATAGTTCCCACATCCCTTGTATTTGACCATGATCCAATCATTTTATTTAATTTTTTCAAAAGTCTACCGAATTCATTTGGGTAGTGAATTAAATTCCAGTACAGATTTAAATCCATAATTTGATATGTAATCATGGAGAATGATTTAATTTTTGGGTAATAATATTTTAGATTTTCTGATGGATTAGTATGATATTTTGGATCATTAATTGAATTTATTTGATATTTCTTATAATAAATGTTTTCTTTCTAGTATACTGACTGAAAACTTTGACACATTATATGAAAAGTGGATTCTGACGCCTACTTGTTGGCATTAATTAGGTGAATAGATATTTTTTGACCAAAATAGGAATCAAATTGATAACAAGGTAAATATGATTCCAAAACACATTATCACAGCTCATAGAATGAAAAAAATTTATACAAATAAGTTGAGGAATTATCTTTATTTTGAGGGAGGGTATTATATTTTTTTAATGTTCTTCCATGGAAAAGTGGGATGAATTTTGGAAAAAATGGAAATTTATTTCCATGTTTCATTGGACCTTATAAAATCATAGATAAATACGGATGATTTTAACATATAATGGTCATTATTATATTTTTATATCTGGTAGATGACATTTTTCATGTTTTTATGGGAATATATATCGGGTAAATTTGATGTATTAATCCATAAAGTATATTAGTTGGAATAAATCCTTTATTGTAAGGATAAAATGTTACATATTAATGTATTATGAGGGAAATTTATGTATAGTAATGTGATTTGACAAGTTAATGTTATGGGAAGAAATTATATGATTGAATAAGCATCATGGTGATTTGAAAATATTATGAAATAAAAATATGTCCTCTTTTTTAAGAATGAATAAAATTATGATAATGAAATTTCCAATAATGGGGAAGATTATAAAAAATAATTAATTTTAAGATAAGTAATTTTGTATCTTCTTAATATTAATTAATTATAAATTTTATTTATTTTATTCAATAATAGTATATTAAGTAATTTTTCAGTTAAACAGAAAAAGATTTATTTCTATCCAAATTGGGTTTTAGTGTAATATATTGTTTTAGGATAAAGATTGTCGTGGAAACGATAGAATTTTAGTTTCAAAAAATGAATGTCATTTTCAATTATTCGTGTAAAATTTTTATAATGATGAATTTTTTTATAATTTTCTATAAAGGATAATCTTTTAATAAATGGTGAAAATATAAAATTTTATAGGATACTGTATTTTCTATTCAAGTATCTACAAAGTCACATTATAATTGCTAATATTTTTTAATTTTATTTTGTCAAATTTGATTAAAAATAATACATTAAATTTAATTTGAATCAAAAGTATACTTTAACTTGGTATAGAAAAATATTTATACTTAAAATTCATTTTTCTTAAGAAATTGTTTTACTATGGTTTGCGGGTTTTATATCAAATTAAAATATTTCACTTCTTTGAATTGAATTTGATAAATTGGAATCTATGTTTAGAGTCATTAAAATTAATATTTGGTGATAATTTCATGTAATACCCAAATATTTTATTTTATCTAATTTTAATATAAATTTACTCTCTTTAAAATTTAACGTTGCACGGAACACCGAGCTTAAAAAAACTTCAAAATATGATTATTTTAACACAGTCATTAAAAAAAGATGTTAAATTGGGTAGTGTTAGTCACATTTACTATATTTTGAAATATTTAATCTTCCTAATATTTTAATGTATCAATTAATTATTTATGTATAAGGACATAAATTTTAGTAAAATCATTATATTCTCCAAATATACATTTTCTTTAAAAATAATTTTCATTATATTTAAGAATAAATATTATAATAAATTTTAGAAAATTCAATAAGTTTTAATTTTTAAAACTAATAAAAATTTAACAATTATAATGTTAAAATTGTTTTATATTTAATTTTTTGGGAATTGTTTAAGAAAATTTATTTTCCAGTAAATAGTGAAAAATGCCGATTTTTTTATAAAACTAAAATTATATTTGTCTTAAAACATTCTTGAATTATTTGAATTTTATATAAATTTAAATTAATTAATATGTAGTTATATATATTCTTATTAATTAAAATTAAATCATTATTATATATTATTTTGGTATAAGTATATTTCTAGGTATAAAAATGATTTTTTTAAAAAAATATTCTTCATTAGGGTTTTATTTTGAAATTACATTATTTAACTAATGTGTTTTGAATTTTTAAATATAAATTAAATATTTGGATTCATTAGGATGAAATTTATTAAATAGTTCATTTTTAATATTGGTCAATATGAATATTAACCTTGGTAATTTTGGTTACCACTGTAATGTTTAAATTCAGTAATACAGGTTAAAAATAAAACTATAAGGACTATAATTTGACCCTAAAACATGCCAAATATTTATTGGATGAGTAATTTACATCTATAGGTATTTAAGGTTATAATATATGGACATTAGATCCCATTAGATAGTGATTTTGACAGTAATAATATTTTCTTTAATGAAATTTCAAAGATGCCACATTCATGATTTTAATAAACATAATATTTTTAATAGGATGTTACCGCAAATATATCATCAAAAATAAATAGTTTTTTTTTAAATATAATGGAAATATATTCATAATGGTAATTTATTTTATGTTTTCAATAAATAAATAACTATCATCAATGCATTCACAATACTGATGTAGTAATTATTTAATTAAATGAAAGATAAAATAAATTATATTAAAAATATTAAAATAATGATAAATTGTGACAATTATTATCAACCAATATTATTCTATATAATATTTAAATTTTAATGATTTGTTATTTCTTTGATTTTATATTTTTTTTATTTAATTCAATGTAATGAATATCACCAAATAGAAAATAATTATATTTTTGAAGTATCATATTTTATTAAATTTGTTAAAAATCATAAAACAGTAAATAATAAAAAAAAGTATAGTATTTGGTTCTAAATTTTACCCCTTGTTTAATTATTATCAAATTTGTTGACTTTGGAAATATAATTGTCTTATTAAATTTTAATATTTTGAGAAATTCAAAAAGTTCCCCTCATATCAATTATCAAGTGGAACCCCTTACTTTAGTTCTACGGGAAACATTAAACCATATATCTTGGGGAAAACCTACCAATTAATGTCCTAAAATCCCAAATCCATGTTCCAGTTGATCCGGTCTTATCAAAATATAATCCTCAGTTTCCATAATATGATATCTAAAGGATGTTCAATGAAGAAGAGGTGAACGTATTTGGTGACTCTTCCATGTTTATTTCATCTTTAACATCATATTCTTGTGGTTCTCCCACCATTAATAATGACACCAGTATCATCTATTCACAAATATATTATTATGATTATTAAAAAACATATTCTTTCATTTATTTTTCATATGAAAAATGGAAGCATTGCACATGTGTGAGTACGACTTATCATCTCCATGTATAGGTGTCGATCAGTTTTCATCATTAAATTACTTGAATTGTTTTAATTATGAAAATAATGGATTTAGATGATAATTATTACCTGATATTGTTTCTTGATAATTAATATACCTTCCACTTCCTTACCCTTTCATCCATTTAAAAATGATATCATCACTTGTGCATGCGTATGGATTACCATCTCCACAAAGTGATGCAAATCCTTTTCTATGTTCAATATTATAGAATTGTACTAAATATGTTATTAAGGATTACATATTATATTTATAACATTATTAAAATTCTATATAATATATATCTATATCATAGTAAAGGTAACTGGGACATTGAGGGAAAAAAATCATAAGAAAATAAGGTAATCAAAAACTGCAACAGTGAATGTAATGAAATATAACCAATGGACAGGTGGTAAGATGTTATAAAAGGACCATATAATATGTTATAAATATGAATATGTTTTCGATATATGTTAATAAAAATTTTCAATCAAAGATAAATGTGATTTAGTCATATTTTAATTAATTCAAACCTGAGGTAAGAGTTTTTCCTCTCACTTCTACTTCTGTGAGACATATGCTATGTTCATCACTTATTTCTTTTATGGGGTGTATATACTGTTACATTAATATATTATATCATTAAAATATTTATCTTCATTGTATCTAAAATTTTCATTTTATATTATTTATTTCAAGGGGATTATGATAACAATTTTACCCACGTAGTAAGGGCCAATTCACAATCTCAACAATTTTCAGGATTGTATATGTATATCTTCTAGTTTTTGAATATTTCTCTTTCATGTCCATGTTTTATATTTATTAAAAAAATGAATTTACTATTAAAAAAAATTCTAAATTCATTTTTATCCAAATTTTAATTTTTTTAAAATTTATTAAAAAGAATCTATATATCAATTTCCAAATAATGTACCTGATGAATCTTTGTACGAAAATGTAAAAAAAATGTTTTTTATTTCTTATATAGTAAGAAAACATTTATGGTCATCATGTAACCACAAATATAATAATATTCCATTATATGTTTACAAGCTCGTTTTCAATGAAAATTATTTTTTTATTATGTACACATTATATATATTTCAATAAATATTATCAAATTAATAAGGGTATTTTCCTTAGGAATAATTCCAATAAACTATTTAAAGTATATTTATCTATATAAGATAATATAATTAATATTATGTTGAGAATCGACTCTAATAATACGATACATCATATTTCTTTTGAGGGCTTATAATTAGTATTATTGGGGAAGAATTGATATTAGGCATTTCTATATACTCCGATATGAGTATTGTTGATTTTGTTGAATAATGATGATTAGTTGTATTATTTATTCATATGAGGAATTAATTTTACTTAGTATGTGATGATTAGGGCCCCAAATATCCCCTTATTTCAACAACAATTCTCATAAGTAAAATTAGTTTTCCAAATTAGATGGGTTTATACAAATAGATTTAAATTGTCTTGAGGATAGAACTTAGTAGAAACCATCTTGATGATAGTTCATGAAAAAACGTTTTGGTGATAGATCATGATAGTTCATACGTCCTACATTATGAATTCCATAATTATGAATTTATTTATTTAAATTTCATGTGATTATTCAATTATTACATTATTCATGGGTCAGTTTCATTACCATGTTCTTATTTATATGGATCTATTTGATCAACATTTATTCTAACCTTATTATGATAACATTATTAACTAAAGTGAAGGTGTTATTTAAATTTATATATTTTTAAGACTTATTTATTTATATAAATTTAGTATTCTTACCTTTAATGATCATTTAGGTCACCCCTTTCTCATGATTTATTTCTCCATGGGATATATGGAAGTATTTTTTGATATGAAGGAATAAAATATGGGTAATAATGTCATTCTAAAAGATAATTTTGAATTTTATGTTTCAAAATGTAATTTTAGATTCATGTATGAATCCATTTTACTAAGAGCACTATACTATTCTATCAATTAGGATGCGATTCCTTGTATCTTATGAAAATTTAAGAATGTAACTACCACCTATAGGCTACTGGGTTTGGGTTCATTAATGTTGGAATCAAATAATGTTTTTTAGAAAATTTGGGAACTATATTTTGGAAAACAATAACTATAGAATGAAACAACATGATAGAATTTGAAAAATGACACTAATAAATAAAGAATACGATTTAAATATTGGTTATACCCCAATTTTCATGTAATGTTAAGTGTTTCACTGGTTTTGAGATTATACATTATGTTTTATAATCATACGATCTAATCTAGTGTGTTAAATCATTTAAAAATAGATCCATGAAGAAAGAATTGGAACCACATGAAATCATGTAATACCAATAGTAAGAATGATCATTTAATTGATGGTTTTAAGAAAATATTTCCAAGGGAAATAGTCTCTAAAACATTCATGTCATATGATTAAACAGTATCATATTCTAACATGACAGAAAAATAATTTTATAATTTCTATGGATTCAGAAGGAAGCATGAAAAGAAAAGGAATACATAGACAATGATGGATTAAGGAAATAAGGGGAAGAAGTATTTTACCACATGTTATAATTTTGGAAAGAAACAACCATGGTCATAATGAAATTGAATGGGAATTTTATCCATGTTTTGGGAGAATGAACTCCATGCTTATGATTGGAAGGGTAAGAACACGTTTTTCAATGTAAAATTCATAAACAGTATGGAGATGAGAAACTATGAAAATCAATGTCTTAAGAAATAAATGAATTTAGATCAAAATATGATTATGGATCATAGTCAATCATACTATATTAACATATATGGAGTGGAAGTATCAATGTGATTTTGTATTTGGTTTCAATAATTATGTTGTAAAAGTATCACTGTTAATATGGTTATAAGAATCATGAGATATATATGGATTGTACTGTAATACTTTTTCATTATATTTTTTGTAAGTATATGATAAATAATACCAGTAACCATGAGAATTTATTCTATAAGAAGTTTATATTTCAAAAAACAAATTAGTTAGGATAGATAAACCTAAATATGTGTCTGATGTTGGGAAAATAATAGACAATTTTTTAATTTATAATATTGGATACCATGAAAAGTAATCTTATTTTATGAAAAATCATTTCTTGATGATGGTTAATGAATTTTTTGAATTTATGAAGTATATTTGATAACCTAAAATTTTATTTATGGAATTAATAGAAAATTAATTCTTAAAAGCATGTTCCTTTTCATTAATGTGTTTTTGATGATTCATGTTACTTTCATGTTTTTTTAGAATAGTTTATAATAGTATTTACATGTTAAATTAAGAGTAAATTTATAAAGGATTAATGAAAAGTTGACATAGTGGATTTATTCATTTATTTTTTGAATTTATAATATTATGGTGAATATTTTTGATGAGTATTAAGGATAACTGCATGTGGAATAGATTATGAACATTAGATATTATTGACTGAGTATAAATTTTTATCTATTATATCTAAAATATGTTAAGATCCATTTTAGTGTCAATAAATGTCTATTGGCCGAAGGAATCACTCTTGGGTTTTATGAATCATTTAAAAGGCTTCATGCATGAAATGTTCATCTTTAATATTCATTTACTAGAATAAGAGATAAAGTTTAAATAGTTCAAATTATAACGAATGGATGCGATTATTCTTATAAAATGAGAATGTTTATTTTTTATTGTTTTATGTAGATAGTAAAATAAATCCTATACACAAGTAAAATTATTTTAGAACAAATAAATTTTTTTATTTCTTTTCATAATGATGAATTAGCGGCCTTTTGACTCATCACAGATTTATAATTAAGTGATGGTTAAATTTCTCATGATCGTGTAATCTATCGCACTCCATCCAAACATGATATTTTTATTTTTATTTCATGCTCATTTTTTTAGTTACCAATAATTTTTTCTTATTCAGAGTTTTAGATTCCTGGAAACCGTAATATTTGTCATTTCCCTCTCTTTAATAGGTACTTTTATTAATCTTTTTTAAGTTGTGGGTTTCCCAAAAAAAATTCTACATCTAACTTTTTTTATGTAAAGAATCAAATTGTGAGGATGAAATTTATTAAATGTGGGGATATTGTAACAAATTAATAGTTTATGGTATGTGTTTTTTTAAATAATTTTAATCTCTTTGATTAATTGTGTTACATGAAAAATGAGCTTAAACGAACTCCCAAAATTATTATTTTAACATGACCATTATAAAGAAGTATTAAAATTGAGGAGTGTGAATATGATTAACTATATTATAAAATATAGATTTACTACTCATTTTTAATGTATTGATTATTTTTTTTATAATAATCACATAATTTTTAGTAAAATCATTTTATTATAAAAAATACATTTTCCTCATAAATGGTATTCTTGATTTTAACAGTATATATATGATCATAAAATTTTGGAACATAAATAAATTTGGTCTTATAAAAAAATATCATTTTTGAAATCATCACATTAAAATTATCTTATGGTGAATTTTTATGAATTTTCAAAGAAGATTATATTTCATAGGAATAGTGAAAAAATGATTTTTTATAAAACTATCAATTTCATTGTTTTAAAATTTTCATCTATTATATGAATTTTATTTAAATGTATAACAATTAATATTTAGTTTTATATAATTTGATTAATTACATTTAATCATACTTATATTATATTTTGATGTATTTATATTTTTTAGATTAAAAATTTATTTGTCAAGAATAATGTTTTCTATTGTGGGATAAATTTTAATTAACATTGTCAAACTTATGTGTTTTGAATCTCAAAAAATGTATTAATAATTTGGGTTCATAAGGTTATAATTTAGTAAATATTCATCTTTTATTTTTTTACCAATATGAATAGTAACCTTGGTAATTTTCTTTTCTGCATTAATGGGTAAATCAGGTAGTATCGTTTAAACATAAAATGATAAGGACTATAAAATTAATCTAAAACATTTCCCAATTTTTTTTATATGAGTGATTTTTGTCTATAAGTATAAATGGTTTGGATATACAATCATTTTTCTCTATTAGGATGTGATTCTGACATTTATAATAATTTATTTAATTAAAATCCAAATTGTCACATCAATTATTTAAATAAACATAAGATTTTTTTATATAGTGTTATCAAGAATATATCTTCCTCTATAAATATATTTTTTTAATATAAAAGAATTATATTCATCATGGTAGTTTATTTTTAATTTTTATTGAATAAATGTTTATTATAAAGGAAAGCACATCAGAGATACAATAATGATATAATTATATAAAAAATCAAATAAATAATATTAAAAATATTACAAAATATATAATTTGAGATAATTTATTTCAAAAAATAATTTTAAGGATTACATTTTCATATTAGGTATGTATTTTAATATTGTTTTCAATTTTATATTTTTTTATTTGATTTTTTTAATGTCAGCGTAATGCATAATTTCCAAAATTGATAATAATGATATTTTAGGAATATAATATTTTATTAAATTTTATAAAAATAATAAAAATATAATCCAATCCAGAAGAATAAAATATATGGTCTATAAAATCATACTTTATTCATTTATAGGACATTTTTAAGCATTTATATTAAAAATAGTCTTATTAAATTTTAAAATTTTGTGAAAATCAAAAAGTGTCCCTCACTTAAATAATGAAAGAGAACCCCTTCCTTTAGTTATCTACACCACCCTAAGCCATCTATATCAATAAAAACCTACCCATTTCTCTTAAAAATTTCATTAACCTAGTTTTTCTTGCTCTAGTATTCTCATAATAACAACCCTATTTTATCTTAGAAGAAATCTAAAGGAAGCTTGTCAAAGAGCATGTAATCATCTTTACCAACTCTTTCATGTTAATTTATTATTCTATATCCTTTTCATGTGTTTTTTCATCATAATATAATAAAAATAGTCTCATATATAAAATAAAATTTTATTAGTATTAGGAATAAAAACATATTCTACCTTTTATCCATCATATGAAAAATTAAAGCACTACACGTGTGTATGTGGAGATTACCATCTCCATGTAGAGGTGAAATTATTTATCCACACCACATTTAGTGGATAGTTCTAATGATGTAAATAATGGATATATTTGACAATTATTACACTATTTATTCTATAAAATTAATAAACCATCTAATTATTTATCAATTTATCTATTTTGAAATCATATGATCACTTGTCTGTACGTACGACTTACCATCTATATGAAGTGATACGAATGATTTTAAGTGTATAACAATCAAGGATGGTTCCAAAAATTATTTTAATTATTAAATATTATATTTATAAAATTTATATAATTATATATATGATGTATCTATATCCTATTTAATAGAACTGTATCTTTCAATATAAGAAAATAATGAGAAAACAAGGAAATTAAAACCTAAAACAGTTAAAATAATGAAATATTAGTAATGGATAAGTGGTAAGAGGTTATAAAAGGATAGTATATGATGATAAAAATATTATTATTTTTTTATAAATTAATAACATGTTTAAGAAAATTATATATGGGTTTTTCTCATGTCTAAATGGATTCAAACCATAATTGTTGGTTTTTCGTCTCACATCAAATTATTAGATAAATATTTCATATCAAACAATAATTTTTTTGGTATTTATATTCTATCATGTTTAAATTTTATATCATTAATATCATTATCTTCCAGGAATTTAAAGTTTCATTTATAGTTATTTCTTTCATGGGGCTTAGGATTCAAAATATTCTTAAGCGGTAATGGTTATTACACAATCTCATCATTATTTTTTGTTGTTTTTTATATATTGTGGAATAATTTTCATCCATGTGAATGTTTTCAAAATATGATTTAAAAAATAGTTCAAAATTTAAAATAAACATAATTTTTCCTATTTTTTCTGTTTAATTTTTTTAAATGGAATGTTTTTATAATTTTTAAAAAAATCACATTATGAATTTTCTTACATAAATGTTAAAATAATTTTTTATATGATTTGACATGAAAAAAAATTACCACCATTATATCACCTTAATGAAATGATGATTTTATTAAATTATTACATGGTTATTTAATAAAATGATTTCTTTGTTACATACACAAATTTTTATTATTTTAATTTATTTTAATTTAAATGGATATTTTCCTCACGAAATATTTCAATGATATATTTAATATATTTCATATATGTTAATATAAATTTTTAGATATTATTTTTAGGAGTTAATCTAATGATATCATTTATAATATTTTTTTGGATGGTTTATGATTAGTTAGACTAAGGAAGGATTTGATATTCCAAATTATTAGTTCATCCAATACAGACAATATTGATGTTGTAAAGGAATATTGATTCAGTTGTATTATTTACTCATATAAGGAATGCATTGGACTTATTATGTTATAAGGGGGACCTCTGTATCCCTGCGAGTCATTTATAGTTATGATGTGAAAAAATATTTGGCCAAACCTGATGAGTTTATACTAAAAGATATAAATTTTCTAGAGGATATATCTTTTTTGTAACTTTCATGAGAATAGATCCAGAGATTAGATATCATATGGATATATAATGATAGGTTTGATGTACAACATCATTCATTCCATCATTACTAATTTAGTTACATGTATTTAATGAGATTATTTGATTTTTAGAATATGCATGGTTATGTTTCAATATCATTTGATTATTTATATGGAATTATTAGTTAATATTTTAATCCTTATATATTATGCTCAAGTTATTGATTATATATATTTTATTTATTTTATTTACCATTCCATATTTTTAATGACTTAATTATTCATAGATTCCACTATACGAATATCCTTACAAAGAATGTGATATCACCCCTTTATAATGATTCATTTTTTCCTACGATACATGGATGTTTTTTTTGAATGATCTGTAGGGTTTCACTATGGATAATAATGGTATTAATTTTTTTTGTATTTAATGTTTTAAAATGAAATTTTATTATGAAAAATATACTATGTTTTCCAATACTGCTAAACTATTTTGTGTTTTGGGAAGTGATTACTCGTATCTTATGAAAATGTTATAAAATAACCATAGACTATGTGATAATGGTTACGGGATCATTACATGTAAAGTAAATGTTTTTTCATAATTAATAGTAAATGTAGTTAAAATATTTTAGCATGATTAAGGTTTTAAAAAATCTACTGGAAGTAAAAATAATGTTTTAAGAGTTAAAATAAAGTAGAAACCTAATAAAATTCAATTTCATAAAAATATTTAGATACTTTATCATCAAATATTTTTAAATTTTCCTTTTTGGATCCCTTTTTTATTATTATGACATTAATATATTTTATTCTTTTTAAAAATTTCATATGTGTCATCTCCTCCAATTTCAAAATGACACGCCAATCCTCTCCACTCTACACTTAAAAAACAATTCCATTAATTCAATAAATTTTAAAATCCACTCTTAACATCACAACCCATGTATTAAATCACCTTGAATTATTATAAATCAAACCTAGGATGTATTTAAGTATAAACCTACTGATATTTTCTGATGAAGAGGTATAGTTTTCAATCAAGTTTTTTTGGTTATTTTCATTTTTACCACCTCCAAATCATATTCAACCATGGTGAAATAATAATAAATTTAATATCATACATTTAATTATGTGTTATATAGTTAATATCATAACCTATATCACTGTCATATTCTATCAAATATGAAATAAACCCATTATTTGGGTATATGGTGGACTATCGCATCGCTAACCGATTTAATCCATTTTCCATCACTGCCTCTCATGGATGGTTGTAATTATAGATACGATATATATATATATATATATATGTTATTTATGAAATATTTAGAATATTTAAAATATAATATATCATCTATTTTCTATCCATTCGTCCATTCAAAATTGACAACATTAATCATTTGTACGTATGGATTAGCACCTCCATAAAGTGATCTAATTCATTTTTCTCATTGAATCGCATCATGTGTAAATATAAGTATAGTTATATCCGTAAAATTATATTTAGGAAATAATCATAGTTTTTTATAATATAAAACAATAATCACCTTATTACCATCATTATCATTGAAAATATAAAATGTTACTCATGCGTACACACGACCTACCATCTCTATAACTGTAACATAATTCATTTTTAATTTACATAATTCGAGTTTGGTATTAAAAATATTGTAAATTTAAAAAAATTATAAATAGATGATTATCATTATTATGGATATGATGTTATAATTTCTTCTTTGGACATAAACAACCATGTAATGTCTATTTGGACACATGATTCGAACATCATCAAAACATACGATGTGAACATAGTTGACTAAGTAATTTTATATAACATGGTAATAATTAATATATAAGGAATAATAAAATTGATAATTTTTTAAGCATGTATACAATTAAAATATTTTTACAATAATGGAATTTAATAAATGTACTTGATGAGTCATACATGAGGTAAGAGACACTTTACTTTTAAAGACCTAATTTTAAATGATTTAATATTTATTTTCTAATGATTTTTCTTCAATTTCAATATTCAAAAATTTATTTTATAGTTGTATTTTTATTTACATAGATTAATAATAAAGTAAATTTTATAAAACATTTAAATTTATTTAAATTGTTTTCCAAATTAATATTTCAATATGTTTTATTTATAGTGTATTGATAAAAGGAAAAAAGGAATGTACTATTTTAGCATATAAGATGTTAATATTTTTTACCACCGTCAAAAAAGGTTTTTAAATTTTGATTCTCTTATATGATTTTATACATTCATTATGAATATCCCTCTTCCCTTTTCAGTGTTTTTTCAATATATTATTTAAATGTAATGGCTATTTCAATATCCAAAAATGATTTTTTAATGGGTATAAATAATATTTTTATATGTATGATAATATAAATTAAATATATACCTTTTTATATTAAGATAAGATTCTTTACAGTATTTTATGGTAATGTGTGATCCTAATATATCTAATGATGAATGGTGAGACTGACATATCTCATGATAATGGGTGAGAATTATATTTCACTCGAATTCATTAGGTAATGGGATGGATTTACACTACTAGGATTATACTAAAATAAAAATTCAATTTATCTGGTAAGTTATTCAATTATTAAGAGTGACTATAAGAGGGATAAATAAATGATGTCTGATGTTACCTATATTATTTTTCTATTATTTATATGGGTTTTAAGATAATCTTATGATTCCAAAAGGAAATCTAATGAGATTATGTTTAATAGAGTGTTTATGATAATTCAAGGGAGTGAAATGAAAAAAATATGAAAAATGTATGATGAATTTTTCATGATTTAAAAGTAACATCATTGGGACTTGTTTTACTTTTAATATATCTTTTGAAATTTTTTGTTAAAATATTTCAGAAGGGAAGTTCATTTCTTTAGTAATAAAATGTTTATTTTTAACTCAATTTTTATTTTGATTAGGTAAAAGTTTTATTATTAATCATCTAATAATGAGTTTATTTCATTATATTTATATATCCTTAAAGTATTTTTTCCTCATCCAACATTTTCTAATATTTTTCACCATGTTATAAGGATGAATGAGTATAATAATGATGTTTAGTTATAAATTTTGAATATATGTTATGAAAACAAAAACCATTATATATTAAATGTTTTTACTGGGTATAATATGGATACTATATGGAAGTTCCCATGTTGTGATGTAATATAAAATTTATAATGGTGATGACATAATTTTGTAAACCTACAAACCTGGATGATATTTGAAAATAAAAGAAAATTAATTAGTGTATAAAAACTAAATTTTATTAACTATTTATGAATAGTTCATTATAATGATTCTACTTGATTTACCAAAAAATACTTTAGTTACATCATATTTCTATAATCCTATTGAAAAAATTATATAAAATCACGATATAAAGTAATTTTTATTTTACTTTCAAAAGAAATGTCACATATTGGTCTATTTATATAGTTATTAAATACTATAACAACATTGTATTCATTGTAACTATTTTATTTTAATAATTATGGTAAAATTAATATTTTTTACTTTATTAAACAAAAATAATATATTTTAGTAATTACATAACAAGAAAAATCCTTCTCCACTATCATTTTTCAATCCACTCGTTGCATGTGGACCTACACCTTCCACCCGTCTGATCTATTTCTATGCTATCACCCCTCCATTATCTGATCTTCATCTCTCCATTATTAATTCATAACCCCTCTATTATCAATTTATTTCCATATAGTATTATCATCTCTTGCATCTATATAATCATTCATTACAATTTTAGGTCTCACTTCATCTATTAAATTTTATATTCAAAGCATACAACTCTACCATTGTTTTTAGTTTTTTGGTATAAAAAAATCTTGTGACTGTACTTTTCAAGTCTCTATGGATGGAAATAACGATTTCCAAATTATGGTCTTAACACCCATTGAAAATGTATCACATGTTCATCCCATATTCCCCATAATTACAGTCATAAAACAACAAACAACCCCTTAATTATAACCCAACACCTAAAAACTAAATCCACACACCTTGAATTCTCCACCAAGAATATACTCCTTATTAAACATATGGAACCATAAAAAGCCCTTCAAGTGCTCAATATTCACATAGATAGCCTAATATAGTGGGAAATTTACTTTAAATTACCCAACACCCTTGGGTAACTCCTCTTCATCTAACGACTGTTTCTCTGTGTTGTGACCTCAATTTTGATAATTTACCCAGTTGGAAACCCTAGGATATTTGATTAAATATGTGTATAAAAATGATATATTTATAAATTTTGGGTTGACTGATTAAAATATATGAATTCAATGAAAATTATTTATTAATTTTTTTAGTTTAATTGCTTTTTCATTATTTTTAAAACATGTCTAATTTATAAATTTTTAACTCGAAAAATTAAAATATTTATTATAATTTATAATTTTATTATTTTACTTAGTTAATATTTTACTCGTTTAATATATGTATATATTTACTAAAATATTTTATATTTATGTTTATACATGTTATAAATTTTATAAAAACTAGAAATAATATTTTTGAAACTGTTAAAAACATTTCTATATATAATGAATATTTTAAATACTATATTGTTAATATATATATATATATATGAATTATTTTTTTATACATTAAAATTGTATCCATTTTCATTTAGTAATGTTTCTTTGTGAAAATAAATAAATCATGTTAATCATCCTTTAATTGTTTTATTTACAATAGGAACATCTTGTAACTTATCTTTTAAATTTCATCTACTCTATTGAAATTAATTCGTCAAGATATGAAAATAGTCCACATATGAATTCAGAATTGTGATGTTATTAATTTCATCAATGTTGACCCAGGAAAAGTGTCCATAACACCAAGAAGTTATATTTCTCAAAAATATAACAAGTACCATATTATGTTATGTTTATATTACTACTTCATTGAATAATTAAATGCAACATTTTATAGTGGTTCTAGTCATTGATAACATTTTATTCTTCTATAAATATTTTTCAACTCTTATTTCACATATCTAAAAATTATCAATGTATCTTGTATTACATGTTAGGATCTCATGTATTAAACAAATAAACATATTCATAATCCCTTAGTTGGAAAAGAACATATTTATATAACATTGAAGTATGTTTGTTATTACTTTTTATATTTATGTTCAGCTATTTATTTATATGTCTTTTTCTTGTTTTTTTATGTTAAGTATTTTTTTGGGGATTTTTCTATTATATATTTTTTTGTTATCTCTTTTATAATAAGTAAATTTTCTTCTCGTTTTTTGTGTTTTTTCATGGTGACCCATGATGAAAATATGATTCATGGAATAGACTCATTTTATATAAAATTCTAGTTTCCAGTAATATTACATATAATTGGTTTATCTAGAATTACCAGTTTAGGTTTTTCATTAAACATGTCACCATATTCCTTTTCTTTACACATGTACTCTATTACTTTATAGGCAATTTTTCTACCAAATTAAATTTAATGTCTTAAACTAATGAATAACTTTACAAAACTAATTCATGTCTTAAAAAATAAAAGGAATAATTATTTCCCAAAACCAACTACTAAAGTTAATACCGCATTGTGATTATTTTATATACAATTCCATGAAAATGAAAAAAAAACTCATTAATGGGAAATTTTATTCTGACTAAAGGTGACACCATTAACGGGATGTTTTGTAACATATTATCTTCTTAAATATATTGAAGAATATTATTTGAGTTAACTATCACTAAAAATTTATCTACTTGATAAATATTTCGAAACCAATTATAATAGTATTTTCTTAATTGTTCAACCTAAACTGATCCTTATTATCTGTGTAATTCTTCATATATATTATTTTTCTATGTATTTTCAATGTGATTTACAAGATCAAAATTATGTTTCCACTCAATGAATTAATATTGGTTATATTTTTTTAGGTACATCAGTACTCATAGTTCATTTTTAATATATGTGATATTATATTTATTTCTATTAATTTTAGCTAGTGATGAGTCTTTAGATACACTTATCAATAATTTATTGAATCTATGAGTGCATATAATTATTTGGGAACCAATCCTTTTGTCCCATCATTTTTATGTTCACTATTTTAATTTTTATATACTTGTGTAGAAAATAAATTGTTTATAATTTTTTTTGTTAAATAGAATTTAATTTTTAGAAAAGTAGATGTCTTATAAGATTTGTGTGATGATAGTTTAAAAATTTGATATTTTAAAAATAAAAAAATTCATATCTTTGAATGTATATGAATTTAAAAAATACCTCATATATATATAATAAAATTATAGAATAGGTTGAGTATTGGGTCCATGTTACATCATTAATTTTTAGACATTTTGGATATGGATGTTAAAATAATATATTGATTTGTAGAGTTGAGTTTGATGAACAAAAATGTGAAATTTATAACAATGTATTATCAGTATTGATGTTCATAATGATGGTAGATATCATTATTGTAAAACAATTAGAGGGTGAATATATGAAGATAAAATCCAATATATCATGTTATAAAAATGAAATAAAATATTAAAAAAAAATATGTAAATTTCATTTTTCATTTTCAGTATTTATTTAAAATAAAGATTCATTTTAATTATTATTTTTTAACTAAGAAAATATATTTTTACTTTCTGTTTTCATAGTACTATTTCTTTAAAAATTAAATGATAACTTTTTTCCATTTCATATAATATGTGCATGGATGATCAAAAATAATATTGATTTTCTCCATTTCTTCACCACTCTATATGAATATGTTCACCAGGTACATTGTTTTTATTCAACTAGTTTAAAGAATAAAATTATTTTTATTATGGAAAATATATTCAAATAAATTAAACCTATATAAATATAATATTAATACTTTTTTTTGAAATTATATACATTCATACACATACAATATAATTTATAACATCTGAAATTGTAGAGAGCCATGCCTCCCAATGATTTTCCTAATTCATTCTTTATGCTATTAAAGCTTGAATACATTGAATATAGAATATATATTATAGTATGTATGAAGAGACATAATTTAAACATCACTTAAATAATTCACTAATTCTATGATTTAAATAATACATCTGTAATATCCCGACCCAGATTACCACTGAACCAATTGTAAGACAAGTGGGTCACATAGCCTCAAGCGCACTTCCTTGTATGCCAGAAGCTGCCGAGTAGTAGTGAGGGTGTCAGGATGTGATAGTGGGGAGACTACACCCTCATATCAGAGTAAAATAGTGGTATAATTGATGACTATTTAAATAAAAGTCAATAATAGAAGTACTAATAAATAAATGAAAAGGAAGAGGAATAAAAATATTATAATAACTGAATTAAAGTGTCTAACTCTATTTTATACAAAAAATGCATGAAAGATGATTCTACATAAATAAAACTGTAAAAAACAACATGTTTTAAAATATAGTAAAACACTAGACTCTGGTAAAGAAAAAAACACCCAATGGCGATCTGTATGAGCACCATGACCTCTAGCTCAGTCCTTTTCCCCAAACTATTAGGTGCACGCACAAAACAACAAAAAAGGTCCAGCTACTTCAAAAAAATGTATACTATAGTACCCCAATGCGATGATGGCCCAAAAAAGGTATTTGGTATAAATATTAATAGATCGACACCCACTATGTACCACCCAATCCAAATAGTGTAATATGAATTAATTATTGTCCAGATATAGCGATGTAATAATAGAACTAAATAAATAAACCACATCACATCCAGGTTCCTAAGGACACCTAACAATTATACATATTTTTTCTCATATCCTGACTATGTTTGATCAGTCGCCATGTATATATATAGTAATAACTTTAGGAAAGGGTGTATTCCCTATATCCCTATAGAGCGAGAGATGTCATGCTATAACACTCATAATGATAGTAAGTAACCAAGAAAAACTCTTATCACAGAACGTGGACCATAAATCCCATCACCCATATAAAATCTCCAGTGGGTAGGGTATATTCCCTATATACTCATAGAGTGGGATATTTCAGGCAAAACTACTTTAGATGCTTGTAATCCACTATGAAGCACTATAAAATGGAACATAAGAGATTAGGGAGAGTGTAATCATCCTATTCATAGGACGAGTAGATTGTCATCATCCCCAACACTCGAAAGTGCATAATTATCCATGACTATGGGGTGCCATACCGGAATTAAGAGAACTCATTAGTGAGACGTCATGAAACACCACTCGAGTATTTTAATACACCATGGGGAGCATAATCATCCAATTCATAGTCCAATGAGATCATAATCATCCCCACCACCAAAGAGAGTGTAATCATCCATGATTCTTGGCTTCCATACCCAAATAACATATTATTAATAAGGATACCATTCCCATATAACATTTAATTTAAAGTGATGGTGTGCCCAAAAAATAGTTCAATAATTACAATTAAAAAATATATTATCACATTTATGATACATTACATAAGGAAATACCTTTTAAGCATTCCAATACCACCATCCTTTTCAATAAAAGAGATATATTTAATGTAAATGAAGTATCAAGGAATAATAAGAATCATGGCCTAACCATCCATTGGGTATTCCCATTTAATACCATTTGATTCACTTTAAGAAAAAACCCAACATTCATTATTCATTCCATTTAAAACAATTCCATTTTTCATACCAAAACATGTCAAAAAACATTTAGAAAGATCAAGGTCAATGGAAAGTACCATGTTTAATATATATATATATATATAATAAATCATTCAATCATGCAAAATCCATCCTATAAAAACCATCAACCTTAACCAATTAATTTAACTCATTAATGTATGAAAGCTACACTCCAAATTCTCAAGTGTAAAATAAATGTTTCATGGAAATAGGGAATATTCCCACTTAGGAAATTTCATCTAAGAAGGTTCTATGCACCTAAAGGGTCCTTGAATTACATTTAACATTTCTATTCAATGGGGGGGAATATACATTGAATAAAATCTATATTGGTTATGTTCTTAGAATTTTATATTCCTGCAAAGGTATAAAAGTATAAGAAACTATTGAGAAACATTGTTGAGAATCCTAGAAATCATAAACCACCACTGTTAGATTTTTAAAATGGCACACCTATTTTGGAGGGGTTTTATTGTAAAACCATGACTGTGTTTACCAAAAAAATCATTTGTTCAATTAAGAATCACATCCAATTCACTAATAAAAATTATTTTAGAAAAACTAACTTATAAAGAAAATCATTAATTAAATATTCAATGTAATTTAAAAAATAAATAATGAAATTTAATGGGAAATGAAATGGGACCCTACCCCGTTAAGTAGACCAAGCTGAACACTCATCAAGTGAAGAATTAATGACGATAATGATCACTCTATACATGCACACACATACATTAATATATATATATCCCTTAATATGGTGTACATATTCCTCTCTCTAGAAGATAATATGTAAAAGGAAGATATATATATATACCAATATATATTAGTTCAATCCTTTACAGAGTCATCAAATAGTCTACCAAAAATACCAAAAACTCAAAAATACCATAGAATTGATCAATGCACTCAAGGATAATTAAAATCACTCAGAAATTATGAAATCACAAATTATAAATTGAGAAAAAAATGAAGAACTATCAAAACCATACCTCGAAGCGATGATGACAAAACAAATCAAACTAATAAACATTTCATTTGGTGATGGATGCCAAAACAAAAATAAGGGAGTCCCGAGGGATGCTTTACATAACACTAAATGAAAATAAAAATAGGAATTATCCTAACCCAATGTTTTCATCCAAAGGACATTGTAACAAATAGATCCAAAAATTTATCCCATGGTAAGAGGAGGAAGGATCCATGAATCATACCTTGAATATTTGAAGGAAAATCTTATGAAAATCAAATGGATTTCATTGAGAGGACATGGATCTAAGGTGGGGGTCGTGAAAGTGCTATTTGAGAGTGGATGGGTGCATGTGTCATGTGAAATAAGAGTGGAAGAGGGGGTACTTTAAATTTTTATAAAACCTAAACAAATAATAACAATAATCATAATAATAAAAAAATTGTTATTATTAAATTGTTTCATTTAATTTCTAATTTAAATTTTAATTTAACTATTTCCATTTTTAATATAGGGTTAAGCACATGGTTTGGGCTACAGAGTTTAGAAAATGGCACACCAAGCATGCACCCTCTACTATCTACCTAAGGACCCCCACACAGGCTGGCCTCGTTGTTTGGAAACTATGTTCCATCCATGCATTTAATAGTTATTATGTAGTTCAACTTTACAATAACCATTTGGGCTAGTTTCATAGGATGGTAAATTGTGAATATCTCGTGAAATAGCATATGTCCACCTGTTTAAGGTCCCACATTTTCCGACCATGGTTCATTTGGTCTCATATAAACCATTTTCCATTTTCTGGTCCTTCAAAAGTGGGTTCATTGGGTCTGTTTCTCCTGAAACATCGCGAGACACCCGACAAACATAACAGACCCTCACTCAAGTCTAAAAAAATCATTTGAAATGGTTTTAACTTTCATAATTAAGTCATAAAGATCTGTTTTAAAAATTAATCTCCTATAAAATGAAAATTTTAAAATTTCCCTAGAATTCTCAATAAGTTCAAAGCATAGATTATGTTACTTTTCAATGTAAAAAAAAAGAAAAAACGAACATAAACCAGAAAAATTGTCTAAATAATCAATTTTTATACTTTAATGAAAATAAATATATATAGGATACTCAATATATAACTTAATAATACCTCAAAAAATACATTCCAAACAAAAATAGAAGGTGGGTAAGGACTTCTTCTATATATGAAGAAACATCACAGATTATTTACAATAAAAATGAATCTTATAAAAATCGAAAGTATAATATTATCATATAATATTTTTTTGTAGTCCCTGAAATGTGTGTTCTAGTTTATGAATCATTGCTTATGTGCAGATTTCCATTTTATTTATTCATGGAACCAAAAACATCCAATAGTTCTTTATCCAAAAGGGAAATTCTTTCCAAAAGAATTTGTTCTTTAAGTTTGAACTTTATGATACATAGGAACATGCATTGGTCAAGAGGATGGTAGGTTGAACTCATCACACCCTTTTGTGGGGAAATCTTGTATACTCGTAGACTCTCTTTATAAGGTTAAGATATTTTAATGAATCCTATTAATTAACCAAGTATAACATATGATTCCCTTGGAATTTGTAATCACTTATTAACATGTGTGAAATTTAGAATCACCCATAGGTATTTGAGGTTCTTCTTTAATGGCGATATCTGTATTTATTTGAGGTTATCAATTAATGGTATCCTCTCATATACTATTTAGATATTCTTTTGTTAATAATTATGATGATACTAGTTTTTAAGACACTAATTGGGGCACTCAAGAATTTATTGTCATCTAGGGAGAAGAATGATGGTTTTTATATTGGGATTGTACCCATAAAATTGGATACCTAGGTATCCCTGTGAAAGGAATCAGAACACTCATATTTCGGTGCTTCTTAATGGGACGCATCATACATTTTACGGTCATGTGATAAAGATGTATCCATACTGTTTAATGACATGTGGTCAGGACGTCTAATAAAAAGGATCATAGTCAATGTTTTGTGTGGGACTTATGTCAAAGCAGCCCATGGAAATTTTAAAGAATATAGGTTTCCATGTTAGATTGGACCACGTTGGGAATATCTCCAAAGAATAACAAGGTTGATTTGAACTGTTGGTATTGAACCTCAAAGAGGCTTCCTACGTATCCCATGTGGATTGGAATCAAATCCCATGTAGTTTGACGGGTCTTATAGGAGTGTATTGTCCTGTGAGAGAAATGAGTTTGGGTTTACTTCCTGAATAGAATGCCTTGGTGATTAGGGGGTTTAATTTGGGCCTTACTTATAATGAAGATGCATATATTAAGGGAATTATGGTAGGATTATTAAAGAGGATATCCAATGAGCTCATGCCCTAATGATGGCTTCCTATGTATCCCAATTATGGTGTGAATCAAGGTTCTCATAGCTCATTATTTTGTTGGGGATTATGCATGGGAGCTTCCAATTTGAAGGGGCATGATTGGGTTAACCCATTTAGAAGGTCACCCTTTTTAGCATGAGCCTTCAAGAAGGCTTCCTACGTATCCTAGATTGAACAGGAATAAGAGTTCTTGTAGTTTAAGTGGTGGTGTGAAAATGTTGTGATCATGAAAAATCTTTATGCCCAAGTGAGTCATGCTTGGTGTGATAAACAAGAGGATGTAAAAAATTCAACAAAGGCACCGAGACATTTTATCCTTCACTGGTGGAAGAGTCCTTGCGTACTACAACGACGGTGGATGAGGGAGTGAAAACCAGGGAAGAGGGTGAGGTGACGTAACATCCCTCTGTTCACATTACATTGGAAAAGGGTCCAATGTAACGAAGGAGTGAAGGTGATGGAATTATAGAGGATCAAGACTAAAACCTCTTACATCAAAGGTTATGTGCTTACACCCGGATATCTTCCCTTGTGGATCTTGGTAGGGGAGGGATACTTCTCCATTGCTCGAATGGAAAAGAAAGTTTAAATTGTACCTTCCATACAAGATACTTGAGGTTCCAGGTCATAGAGACAAAAATTGGAGAACATAACCCAAGACATAATCCTCTAAACTGGGAACATCCCAACACTATTCCTAAGAGAAAGGTCCATGAGACGGCAGATGTACAAACCCACAGACACTCCATGAATCCTAACAACAATGTGAAACAGATGTGGGAAACCCTTGACTGTCGATATACAAACCCAAATAGGAGACATATTGATGTGCATTTCCCAAAGGATTGATATGTTAGTAGATTTTGGTGAAGGTCTCAATAGAATCCCTTTTAGATAAGGGAGCCAATAAAGAATCAAAATTTCCATGAATGTATTTGAAGAGGATTTAATGGATTGTAGACTGAAGAGAGTATGTGAACCAAATAGGGGCTCCCAATTAGGTACATGCATGAAAGATTGGGAATGCAAGTAGAATTTTCCGACCTAATGTTAACTTAAGTTACCGATAAAATAGATGATAATACTTGTGTGAGACCAGCCTCAAGACTTCAAGTGTATTCAGAGGTATTCCCAGATGTGGGGCTATCATGTTCCTGTGAGAGGAATAGGTGGCGCACAAGGGTTTCTGATACAGGGAGTTTGGGATATTTATGGAATGAAAGTACTATGAATTCTAATCACCAAAATAACATAATTACAATGATCCTCCCCCAATTCCTCCTTTTAGGTGTCAAAGAACTACCTTGAACATTTCAGAAGACTTGGGAAATAAACTTGGGAGATTAGAGTATCAATTAGGCTTCAAGGAAATTCATCCGTATAAATGAAGGCCCAAAGGATATAATTATAGGAAAAAATATGACCCTTGGAAAAAATAGATTGGTTGCATAAGTGGTTTTCACAGAAAATTTTGGTGCCCAAGTACCTTGTACATCAATAGTGTTTTGTCTATACTGGGGTGATCCAATGTTCATGCCTTTAAAAACCTTGATTTTCTTTATATGTTTTCTCCTATTTTTTCTAAGGTATTTTAATTTTTCAATTTTTAGACTCTATTATGGAAAAATGTTTCAATAATATACCTCCCTTAGAATTGGATCTGGAATGAAAAGATGATCGTATAATAAGGTAAAATAATGAATATGAAAAAAGAAAGTACTCTGGTGTTCAAGTTGCAGCGCACAAGGTAAATGGGCACACAATTTGGTAAAGCATGGGATTCTATCACAAAAGGTTCCATGCATCACTTATATATATGGGTTTCAATTTTGTAAAAATTATCCCAACTTTTGGAAATCCAGATCTTGGCACACAAGTTCATTTCACTCGGATGCTCTTGTTCAGTCATGTTTCTTCTGAATTATTTTCATTTGGGAACTAGAACTGGGGTGCCACAATTGCGTGTTAGTTTTATACATGCTCCCCTAGTTGCAGACTTGTGTTCTTTAATGCCTTTGATTTTTCTCAATTCTTTTGTCAAGACATCAAAAATGAACTTACATTGAAGGTGATTTTTTTTCTCTTTTACAGGTTCAATGGATCCCAAAAGAATCAGAACAACTAATGAATTGGACAAAAAAAGGATTGATTATATGATGAACGTTGTCGGTAATGACTAATTTGACGTCTGTGAAACCACACTCCCAGATGTGAAAAAATATCGGAATAAATATCATCTCAATTTTCCACGGAGCATTTATTTGCCTTTGTATATTTATGGTCATCTACAGGATGTCAGGATTCCTATCCTGAAGAACTATATTCCACTTTCCTGGTTTCAAAACTATACTAACTTCTCATCTTCCAATGCTTGTATTGGGGGATCATATGAATATGTTGGGATAGTAGAGAAAGCCCATATAATGCATCACATCTTGTGTGCTCTAGATTTTAAATCACACACATTCGAGCTACATCTAAACTGTTATACATGAATCTATCGAGATTTTCCGATGGATAAATCCAAAGGGTGGAATCAATGATGGCATTTCCTTCTAGGATGGGGGTAATAGATGCATGGATGTGGGAATATTGGGCATGCAAGATATGTGTGGAATTAACAGATGAATTAAAAGGTGTTGGGATTTATGAGGATATATGGGTTGGGAAAATCTATGTGTATTGGAATAAAGATTTTGTTCCAAAGTTACTAAGCTGAGGGAGTCCCGAAACAAACACTTTCCACTTGAGACCTGAAGAAGTAGACATCAGTTTGCTGGATGTATAAAATATATATGGAGCTCCATTCCTTGGAGATATGTACGATGAGTTTATTCTTCCCAATTTGACATGGAATGACTCTAAGAAGACACCATCTTTGGTTCATGAGTTGATGAAAATATTTTATAAACTCAAGAATGAAACCAACATGAAGCCCCATACAAGAAGGGATATTCATCCAAATGAGTGGATGGAAATATTCCTAGTAAAAAATAATGAAAAAGGTCATGTCTAAACTCATCTTACCAGTTATCCAAAGGCACAAATTATAGGTACACCTGACACTTTTTGTAAAACATTAGAGAAAGGAGAGTTTAACAGGTGGGGATATGAAGTAAATTCTAAAATACATGTGAAGACACATCTAGAATGTTTCCAACCCATGTGACTCATCATGTATTTATAACATGTTCAAGATTCTAATGGAGGTATTAGTCCAATTACTTTTTCTATCGCGGCCAAGCTCGCTGAGAAAAGGAAGGTATGGTTGGGCAATATTGTTTTGGAAAATATTCATAGGAGATTACTAAAAATTTATAGAGGGAAGTATCCTTTTATAATAGCAGGACCATTTTAGGTGTTATGGGGGTGGATCTTCACTAATTTCAGTACTTATGATGTGCAAAGTGTCGTACATGTCTTTGGAAGTTCTTTCTAACCATCTGTTCAGGATTTCTCGCATATTTCACCTTTATCTCTGAATGCTTATGATATCAAGGGATGGTTCAGTATTCATAAGGAATTTAATATCGTTCCTTATGTAAATCCACCTACATGGAGATTCATTAACAAATGGATGGCCAGTTTAGAGCATAGAGCATACATGCTACCTTGCAAATATGGCGTATTGGACATCAGGATTAACGGAGAAATCATATGTGTGGCCTATGCTCCATAGATATTTGTGTGTAAATTAAAATTCTTGCAACAAATTACAATATAACTCCCTATGCATGTCATATTTACCAACATCCAATGGTTTCATGACAACTGTAGTAGCTGACATCTGTGGATAAGACTTGGTAAATATTTAATTTACATGTCGTTGATGTAATATGCATATTGACTGGCTAGTATGATGAAAACTGGGTCGCATCATAACCTGAACTGGTATTAAACAATGTTGTTCCTTGAGTGGGAATAAAGAGAGTTATTAGGAAAGAAACCCTTCATTTAGAAGGTAATTCTTCATCATCATGGGTTGACTCACTAGAGTAGGAGGGTAGAGGTGACGAGTCTGCAAATTCACCAAAGCGACATCGTTCAAGATATTATACACCTATCAAAGTTAATATAGACACCCCATCCATCCCTACTGAGGCTACACTGAGTAGATCTAGTCACCATCATTCCAAAGAGCGATGAGTCCCATTTTATCATCCCCCTTCTGTGACTGTATGATTTAGGAAGAAATTTAAATCCAAGACTCTAGGATCCTCTTCACAACCCTCTGTAATGTAATCTGAATATATACGAACATAGGCTTTTCAAAAATTTAAAAGATTATATTGTGATGCTAAAACCACGTGGATAGATATATGTGAAGGTCTACATATTTCAGGAATTGGACTTGCATCTTCTGATAATCTATTTAAGAAAAATCTAGATGAAGTGTTAACTAATATCCAAGAGATGGATATGCTCATATGCACAACCGAAGAATCAATTACCAAAATGATGTGGGTGAAGGAAATGATATATCATTGTAATACTAAAAGGATTTGTCTTTCATTAAATGGAGAATTACGTGATTTCGTGGATCCGGAAGATGTATGTTTCATTTTTTCACATTATTTTCTGCTTTGGAATTCTGATTTAGTAAAAGAATTGATACTTAGGGGTAATGTCATCTTAACTAGCATTTTTCTAAAGGAAAATCGACTGAAGTTTCATCACCATAATATAGTCCGGGTGGCAGTGCTCTTAAATCTAATGGATCACCCCATGAATTGGGAGAAATATATCTAGATCAATAGGCCATGAAGAAATATATAGAAAGGGTATTTTAATCTCCAATAACTATTTTTAGAGATGATTATGCAAGTACACCTAATTAAAATAAGAAACAATAGCATCAAAGAAATAATATCATGGTTAAATGCTTTCTTCGTAGTGGTATGACATCCTGATAAAATGAATTCATCCCTATTTATGAAATGGTGTTTAAATATCTTGGAATTACAGGAGCTTCTTATGTTTCGGGTCTAAAAGAAAATACAAATAATCATCGAGGAACTATGGAGGGTTCTCCTGAACAGGCCCAAATTCTTGTTAACCTGATGGTCCCTAAAGAGGCATCGAGGCCAAAAGAGCCAACATCTGTTCCCAGCATTTCTCATGTTCTGGTTATCAGAAGAGAGGAGGCATCTAGTAAATTAACAGTGCTTTATAAGACATCAAATGTGACAAAAAATGACTTTCATCCAATGATAATTTAGTTTCATCACTTCCACTAAAACATTATGATGTAACTGATGCTCACACCAAAACTGTTTCATATGAAGTTTTTTGGGTTGAATGTTTGTTGGAGGATGGTTGTGAAGCAAACACATTGAGTGCTCCCACGAGTGAGACTAACCTGGGATCTGGGATATCATTGGATGATATGATGAACGTTGGATTTTATTTTGATGATGTATTATAACTTGTTAATATACAAAATTATATAAAATATTTTGAATTTCATTTTATAGAATCAAATCGACATGAGTTTTCATTATTTTTCCTATTAATCTTATTATGATTAAATTTCTAACAATTATTGGTTGAAATATATAGTTCCATCTAAATAAACTGCTACTACGATGATCCCTAAATGAATCATTGACATTAATGTCAATCCTACCATTGTAGAGACATTGGATCAGTTGAATCTTGAGACAAAAGATCTTCCTGAAATTCGTTCTGAGGATCCAGAGAAAATTAAAGAGTGCATGCCCCAACTAGTGAAATAAAAAAAACCATTGAAACTGAGAAGGTTAGGGAGGATTCTTCTCAAGATGTCAACCTATTGTTAGGTAAGTGATACTAGAATTGTGATTTTACTCACTTTTTTATACCTTGAAACTAACCATAGTCATAATGTAATTCTCTGTAAAGGGGTTTCAACTTCAATGTCTAGGTCAGAAGCTGATGCCTTTGCATTAGCTCAAACAATATTAGAAGGTGAATCAACTGCATTCAAGGAAAGAGAAGAACATGGAACTTGTTTAAGTTCATTAATCCTAGAATATGTCCCTCATTATTATAGTGATTATAAATCATAACAAGAATAGAAAAATTCCCTTCATCTTTCATGTCGTAAGTCATGGACAAATATATGGAAAGTAATATCTAAAATTACCCTTGAGGAACTCCCTTCCTGAATTCCACAACATTCATCTCTATTTATCATGCAAGGATTTCATGGTTTTGAATACCATAAAATTCATACCATAGTGAAATAGATTATCCAAAGGAGGGAGTAAGAGCGTAAGCTTTGATAAAACAAAATTTTTGATCAACATTGATGAATTCCAAGAAGTGTTGTCCTGAGCTAAGGCCAATCATATTACAAAGTTAAAAGAACTAAAGTTTAAGATTAAATAAAAGTCTTTTCAATAGATCAATCTTCAACATGAATTAAATATTATCATAGGGGAGCTCGACATGCTTCATGATTCCATCAGAAAAGTTCAGAAGGATGTTTCAAAATCCATTGTAGATACTAAGGAAGCACTTATCCATGCTGTAGAGAATGAAGTTGGTTTGCTAAATGAACTTCAACAGGCTACTGATGGGGATCAATAGGTCACTAACAAAATGAAAAGATATGTATAAAACCTCTATTTATTTATGACAGAATAGAGACTCTAGTTTGTGGATGCACCTCTATAAATTTTGTTTCACAAATGAAAAGCATTATATCATTAATCATATGTGTTTTCATTGTTGCGATCATTTTTTATATAATCCAATGGGCTTATTAAGAATATTTTAATTTTTACTAGGGTGAAATAGAAAACCCCACAAACATTGTACTTTTGACTATTCATTGCACAATATTACCTAAAATCATACAAAATGTAAATTTAGTGATCTAGGACTCTATTTTTGTCTAGAGTAACCTTTTCAGGTACCCAATTTGGTGAGTACCACATCTCTTGTTATTGGTAGTTTGGATTCAGTTATGTTGAACTATAAAAGGCTAGTGTTTATGGTCAAATAGCTTTGACCATAAATTTTGAAATTAGATCCCAAACAAGAATCAATGGCTACGAATTTCTCTAATATTCTTTTAATATTTCTATGGGGAATTTTATGTCATGATGTTTTTAAGGTTACCAAATATAAAACATATATAAACATAAAATAACTATTTTCCAAGAACCAGTTTACCATTATTTGATAAACCCATTATGGGGGTTGTGTTATACAGGGCCGACTAAGGCATATGATGCTTAAATAAATTGTGGCATCTTTTGACTCATAGGACTATTATGTAGTCAAATTTTATGCAAGGCCACCTCAGGGCGTGTACTTCATAGTCAAGAAAAATAGATCTTAGGAATTTAAAATTTTTGTGTTGATAGATGTATTAACTTAAGAGTTGGGTTACTGAAGACCACAATGAGTTGTTTTTTCCTAGAAAGTGGTTTAAAAAAAGGGTTCTCTATGCTAACATATGTCATGAATAGGAAAAACACATATAAACGTATTTGGTGTATGTTGAGTTGTTAATATTTGTCAGAAAAGTGAATTTCTGATATCATACTTTGCAGTTTTGAGTCAAGTAGTGAGAACATTGTACTATGTAGCTTTAAGTCATGTAGTGTGGAAATTGTACTCTGTAGTCTTAAGTCATGCAGTGAGGACATTTTGTGGATTTAATTTAAGGTCATTATCTTTGACCAAAGACATGATATTCTCACAAGTTCTTGATAAATTTTTTGGAAACATACTCTCATTTTCTTGAATGGAAGGGAATAATTGTAAACTGTGATTTATGAAATTTCTGAATTAAAAGGATGATATGTGAAAAATGGATAAAGGAATTAGAGGATGTAATTTCCGAGAACAAAGTTTCCATTATTTGAAAAACCCATTATGGGGGTTGTGTTATGCAGGGCAGACTAGGGCATATGATGCATATCCAAATAGTGTCATCCTTTGACTGAAATGTTTTTTATGTAGGAAAATTTTATACAAGGCCACCTAGGATAATGTACTATATATTCAGAAAAAAGAGCTCTTGTAAGTGAGACATTTAACTGATAAAATCTAAATAATGTTTATGAAGATTAATATTTTCCAAATAATAGAGTTTATTTTATAAAGAAAGGTACCTGAATATGGAGATGGTATTTTCAATCAGGATTTCCAAATAATTTGGGGAATAAATTTTTTACAAAGGTCTGACCCAAACATTTTATGTATGGTGTCTGTAGTTATTGGGTCATATGACTAAGACTAAAAATAGAAACAATATATGATGTGTCGTCATGTTATCCAAGGTTATTTCATACTACATTGAACACATGGAGAGGGAAATTTGTAATCCATGGTCTTGAAGATTTCATATTGAGAGAAAGGTAATGGGACAAATATACATGAATGAATGCTTTAAAATATTGATTCTTGTATATTGTTATCAATGTTTGATGTAGACAAAAGGAACATTAACCAAGAATAAAATTACTATTATTCGAGAAACCTGTTATGGATGGTGTATTATGCAGGGCCAACTGAGGTATGTGCTGCATAACCAAATAGTGGAATATTTTGACTGAAAGACCTGTTATATAGGCAACTAATGCAAGGCCCCCTAAGGGGACGCACTGCATTTTCCGGAAAAGGAGTTTTGAGATATTAGAAAATATTCCACTAAAACCCATAAGAATGATTATGAAGATCTAAAAATATTCAAGATTAATAGTGTGAAATATGAAAGGGGGTGATGCTCAATACACATGAGAAATATTTCAATCAATATTTTCAATGAGTTTGAAGTCCTTTATATAGATCTGAATCATATTTAAAATGGTGACTTTCTTTGTTTCCTCTGAATCATTATTATGTAGTGCAGTTTAGAGTCATGCAGCGGAGACATGATGTGATTCCAATATAAAAAAATGAAGATTATGGAAATACCAAGGAATTAAAGCCATGTGTCACTACATATCTCATATGGGTGTGAATCAAGCAATACATGGTTCTTTAACAAGTTCCAATTCAGGTTTTATTCTTAGATAGGGAATAAAGGGGTTTTTTCTTATCATGGTTGGTCCAAAGATTGGATATTTGGGAAATACTACATATCTCATATAGATTAGAATTAATCAAAACATAGTTCTTGTGCAATAATTTCCCTCACAAATTGAGTTTAATGTGGGAGATGTGGCTTTTAACACATTTCAAAAGAATGATTAAATATAAGACATGAGATGGTATGAAAAAAACCAGGTATCATAAAATAGCACTCTGTATAGATCTAGTTCATATTCAGGAGGAGGAAGAGGGAAATAAAAATTTCGTTTGCTTGCGGCTAGGCCCAGAATTAGATATCCATGCATCTCTATGTATCTTATATGAATGAGAATCAAGCCACATATAGTTCTTGAAATGAGGCCCCTATGCAGATTTTACTTAAACATTAGGAGGAATGGAACTGATGTGCCACTAAGGAATTGTAATGACGATTTCATATTGATGCTCTTGACATAAAATTAAGAAGGCGTTAATATTAGAATTTAATTTCATGTAACATGGAAAAATAATATCATGTAGTTTAACACTGTGCGAAAAGGATAATGATGCTACACATTTTATCGTCATGTAGCATGGATGCTTATGGTTGTTATGTAGTTTAATTTCATGAAACTAGGACTTTGGGTTGTGAATTTTAATGTCATGTAGAGAGGACATTGTGTGCAGTTACACAAAGTATTTCTTCAAGAATATCAAATTGGTTGAATTTGTAATAAGATGTCCATCCACAGAGATTAGGGAATAAGAACCATTTCATTAGACATTATGTATGGAAGAAGGTCCTTCCCACTTTGGAAAAAACATGGGAGGTTTCATTCTTGGTATCATTGGAGTCGTGAGGACCAATACCAATTTTACTTGATGAAATGAATGAAGGAAAACTTTCTTGTTATAGGATCTCATTATTCTATTCCGATATACCTCTAAATGATGCAATGTATGAAATATTTGATTGTCTAATTTTTCCATCTCATCAAAACGTTTCAGAAACATTTCATCTATAGACAGCTGATCACATATTTCAACTCTGAGTGAAGTAAATTGAATTTGAATTGGAAACACTACTTCTGTGTCATACAACAATGAATATGGGGTTGCAGGAGTGACAATACGGGTAGTAGACTGGTAATCCCATAAAGCATGAAAATATTTATCAGGCCACAATTTCTTATCTTTATCCACCTTTTTCTAGATAATATTTGATAGGGTCCTATTGGAGGCCTCTATTTATCCATTGTATGTTTCATGATAACAAGATTAATGGTTGGGTTTGATACTAGGATCTTGATATAACTTATTTACCTCATTAGAATAGAAATTTGTTCCATTTTCCATCAATATAGTATAAGGGACATCAAATATGGTGATGATGTTAGTTTTGACAAAAATAACAATTCTTCTGGATCTGATTTCCTGGAGAGGTATTTCCACATCCCATTTGGAGAATAAGTTAGTAGCAGTAAGAATATACTTGAGCTACTTAGCCATAGGTGGACAATAACGCCATACTACATCCATTCCCCATGTGGAGAATGGCCCTGATTATTTAGCTATATGTAGCAACTATGGGGGTTGATGAATAACGTTGGAATTCACGTTACAGAGATGACATTACTTAGTGAAATTTTTGAAACCTTGCATCATTCAAGGCCAAAAGTATCCATGCTTTCAAATTTTATCTCAAAGCCTATGCCCAGACTGGTGAGCACCACAAGCTCCAGCATGTACTTCTTTCATGATAGTTTTAGTTTCTTCTCCATTAATACACCTGAAGAGGATTCCATAAAAGCCTCATTTGTAAAGGATCATCTGGGGATATTGACTATCATAAAGTGTAAAATTGACCACTCATAATTGGGTCTATTATTTTTTAGATTTATCTGGTGGAAGTACTACATTTTGAAGGTATTCTATAATGGGTGTCATTCATTCTGTTGTATGACCATATGGCTCGGAAATATGGCTCATTTCAATAATTTCCTCTATAGTAGTTTTAACGGAAGGTGAGACCACATGAAGATGGGAAATACTGATGACTATCTTATCCTGATTTGGATCTTCTAGGGCTGCAGCTGCATTATCCAGTGCATCATCTTGGATATTTTTTTATCGCAGGACAAAAAACAACATGGGATATGAGGGAAATTCTTCCATTTTCCCTATAACATAATCACAGAAAGGGATTAACTCTTCTTTTCTGATAGCATAATCCCCATAGATTTGTTTGATTACTAACTCTAAATCACCATTCACATTCAGCTGGATTACTTGTACCTAATGTCCCAATTCCAGGCCAGCTATGAGAGCTTGATACTCAGCATCATTGTTGGTACCACCTTCTAACAATAGGAATGTATAAGGAAACACTAGATTTTCTGGGGAGATGAGTACAATTCCTAAAACAACATTGTTGAGTTTAGAGTTATCCATTATCTTCCCTATTGAACTTTTGAAGGCACCGTAAAAGTACATTTCCCATGTTTTGGGATTATATTAAATATAGAAGACTTCTTCATCAGGAAGTTCAGTATTCAATAATTTATCTTCTTCAGATGGATGTTATCCAAGGAATTCATCCAAATCATGTCGTTTTATTGCATTCTAAGGCACAAACTTGATATCAAACTATTTCAAAATAACTTGTCCCCATGCCACACGCCCTGTAAGCATAAGACGACATAGGATAAATTTGATTGGGTTATTTCGAGACACCAATTGGACCATATGATGTTTAAGGTAGTGCCTTAATTTATGAAATGCAAAGATTAATTCTAGGTAGCACTTCTCAATACTTTAATATCGAGTCTTGATGTTAGGCATCATTCTACTAAGATTGTAAAGGCTATTTTCATTCCCAACATCATTATCTAGGGAAAAGAAGGTACCCAGTGGTCACTCTAAAGCAGTCACATAAAGAATAAGTGTTCTTCCTTCAATAGGTGGAATTAATACCGGTGGCATCAAGAGATATTTCATGAGGGTATCTAATGCCACTTTCCAGTATTCTTCCCATTTATAGGTGAATCCCTTCTTCATTAATCTAGTGAAGGGAATACACTTTCCTACCAAATTTACGATGAAGCACTGAATATAGGCCATGTTTGCATGGAATCCTATTAATTACATCAAATTTTGAGGATTTGACATGAAAATGATGATTTTTTTGTTTGGATCGACTTTATTTCCATGACGATGTACAAAAAATATAAGGAATTTTCTTGAGGTTACCCCGAAAGCAAATTTCAAGGGGTTCATCTTCAAATTATGTTGGTTGAAGTTTATTGAATATGGTATCTAAATCAGAAAATTGATTGGAACATTATTTGGATTTAACTACTAAATCATCCACATAACATTTGAAAAAATTTCTTAAGGTTTTGAAGATATGGTTCATGGCACGTTGATACATCACACCTGCATTCTTTAAGCCAAAGGGAATTACCTGATAGAAAAACACGCCTTATGGGGATTTGATGTCTATATACTCTTTATCCTCTAGGGCCATGTAGATTTAATTATACCTTGTGTATCCATCCATAATGGAAATATCTTCTTATATAGTTGTTTCATCAGTTAATATCCTTGTGATCAGAAACGGAAATTAATATATAGGATAATGTCGAATAAGATCTCTAAAATCAATGAAATCTATGATCATCACATTCTTATTTTTAACTAGGAAAATGTTGGATATCCATTGTTGATATGGAACCTTCCTGAAAAAAGTTATCCTTGATAAGCTTATCAACTTCAGCTTCAATTTCAGAGCCATGAGTTGGGTGTGTTCTGATTGATGCCTGCGTGAATACTCGATGTTCTTTTGGAAAACCCAAATGATGAGTAGTGACATTGAGATTAAGACCTATGATTTCTATATAAATCCAAGAAAATATATCTCGATGTTTCTTTAGAAATGAGTCACACATCGCTTGCTCTTTAGAATACATGCTCGCACTAATTAGAGTTGGGTGTGGATCTTCTTATATACCTAGATTTATTTCTCTTATGTCATCCATAGTGGTAAATACACCTTCCTAAAATGATAGAAGAGAATATCTGACATCTTTATCTTTGAATTAATTATGGGTCTCTTCTTTGGTTTCTACATTCATAGTAGGTGATGAAGAAAAACCTTAAGAGCTTGGGGAGAAGTCAGTATTTGGACATCCTGAAGAAGAGGCCACCATTTCTGACCCTACTGACGATAAAGGGTATTTGTGGGGTAATAAAGTGAATATGATGGTTTGGGAATCAATATCCATTCCTTACTTCAGTATTAATAATACTTATTCTAATATTATCAGTAATTCAGAGGCTTACTAATGTTTAGTGTATGAAATCAAGGCATCTCCATTAAAGATTTCCTCACTTCTTGGTGAATCAAATATTTCTCCCATGATGTTAAGCTCGATTTCCGAAATTGATATTACGAGAGTCACTGAATGAGTGCTTATATTTCGGTTTATCCATTTAATTTTATTGATAGGAAACAAATAATCTATACTCAAATGATTTAATGGGTTTTTTGGGATCTTTTCCAGACCATTTGGAGAGTTGATTTTGGTTACCTCCTTTATTACAAATCATGTTCCCTTCCTGTGATAAAATTATGCGTCAATGTATTTATATTCACACATTTTTAATCTAACCTTTTTTCCATACAAAGTTCCAATTTGATACTTGAAATAGTAACTGATAAATTGGTGTTATGATGATGGTATGGCTACATGTTAATGTAACCAAGGCCTACCAAGAAGAATGTTAAAGGATGTGTCTTGACAGACAACCATGAAATCTGAATTAGACACAAGATCTCTTAACTGAGTTCTGAGTGTAATATCCCTCAGACGTCTTTCTCATTCTTATCATAACCTTGTAACATTAAAGTTGAAGGAGATAAGTCAGATTCAATGAATCCCAATTGATGAAGTGTACTAATTGGATTGAGTTTGACTCATGTGTCATTATTAATGAAGGATTGTTCGATGTCTATGTCCTTGATCCTTTTAGATAGATAAAAGGTCCTAATATGTCCATGTACAAAAACATCTGCGTATTCATTAGTAAAATATACAAATGCATGATATTATTCAGGATCATTATATATATATGGTGAATCTCAACTGCAACAAATTCAGTTTCAAAATCCTGAGGACTTGACAAAGCCTCAAAAAGTGATTCTCAAGAGATCTTTTGATAGATTGAAGGCATCCAAAATTGAAAAAATGACCGGTACTTGGGCCAGCTATTTAAAAACATCATACTTTTGGTCTAGAGTTTTGTGTTTCCAAAAAAGGAGATGTGGTTTTGTAGGTTCCTTTGAAATTGACGCTCTTGGTGTAGATGTACCCTCTGTTGAAGAAAAAACTAAAAATACTCCTAGATTTTGTAGATTAGACTAAAAAGGTCCATCTACCCACTAATATAAAGATGGTGTAACCTCAAATTAGTCCCTCAAAATCATCATGTTAGGATAGAACCATTCATGTGTGAAAGAATCTCCTTGTACTTTTTGAGCTCGCTGAAGGTCTCTCCCACAAGTTTTCGCTGCATATAAAGTTCGAGAAGGGGTAGAGTTAAAATAGTGGTTTCTACAATACCAAAATCTTCACATGTATCCTCAAACATGAATTATTCCTATAGTTCCCTATTCATTTATAGGGAAATCATGATCATTGTAACTAGAATCACTATCAGCATAGGTATCCTTTAAATAGATAACTTTGATGGAACCAAAGATAAATTCTTCATCTGATGAAGATTATTCTTGACAAGTCAATTTTGGTTGTGTCATTTGGTGGGGAAGCACCCATTACATTGAAATATATGGATGAAATATTCCATAGGTAATGAAAATGATGGCCTTGACACTTTCTCATCTTCTTTAGACTTCTCTTTGTCCTTCTAATCACGTTTTTCTTTGAGGATTAAACATTAGAGGTCTGGTAATTTAAAGAAGGTGGGTTTGATATGAAAGGAGTGGAAAAGGAAACAATTAGTTATTTATACTATGTTTGTAGAATGGCATGAGTTTGGTTGATCATTTTTCTAACCATCCAATCATCATATTTTTTCACATTTTTAACTTTGACATCATGTCATTAACTTTCTTCCTCTGGTTTAATAGTAGTAACACATGCTACTTGGGATGATGACATTTTCAACTTCACTTGTCTAGATTCTACAATTTTTTACAAGAGTTCTTTGAAAAAAACTCTTGAATGGGATTCCACCACATCTAGTGATAGGGAAAATAGTTCGGAATATCTTCATCTCCTTATTTATTTGGTTTCTTCAGCACTGTAAATGGAACCAAATTATTCTCTGGAGCTGAGATGAAGTAATCGGGAACGTAGTCATTCTGGAATGAATAAATTCATTTTTTAATTCGTCAAATTTGTTTTTCATTTGATCTATTTGATCTTATTTATGAGGCTATCATTGATGATAACACTCGTGAGGTGGATCCCTTCGATATAATAAAGCTTTTGAAGAAGAAGTGAGTACAAGTGCTTGCTTGAGTGTGACTGTAGCAACCTTCGCTTTATTTATTAACCTTCCCGGAGCTAATGTAATTACATGAGATTTAACTATAGTTTCCACATAGAATCCATGAACTGTTGGAAAATTTAAGCAATGTCTCAAAACCCTCCTGTGTATTTCATAGGTATTAGGGGGTGTTTGTAAATCATCACGCATATATTCCACAAAAATTGGTAGAAACTCTTCCTGAAAAAGTTCTAGATTTAATGAATATGTTATTCCTTTCCATCGAGCAATCAAATTTGAAAATATTTCATTTTCCCTTTTTTTACAATTTGTATGATCAAAAACTACTATCTTCAATAGTGTTAAGCTGAATTAAAGAAGATATTTTTGATAAAGATTTTCCCATCAAGTAATTGATTGAGATTAAAAACTTATATACCAAAAAAATGTTGGTCCCTATAATGACTGCACAAAACACTAATCTTTAATAATTCTTATTGTTGAGGAGTCCAAATCATGGCATCACAAAGGGAAATGAAATGTTTTAAGTGTTGTTCTAGATCACCCGAACCATTAAATATTTGGAATCTAGTATTCACAAAACATGGTGGGGAAGGGATCATATCCACCCATTCATGGTAAGCTCTCAATTTTGGCTAAACTGGTGCACATTGTTCTTCCATAGCTTTCAATAGAGTTGTTAATGCCTCAATTGTATTCAAAGTAATTTAGGGAATATCCTATTGAGCAGGGACCTAAACAGGTATAGTATATGAAGTCTGAACTGGTGAAATTAATGGAAACCCCACTGGTGGTGGTTCTGGTATTTGTCTTAGATAATGCATGGGGAATGGCCTATATGGATGTGTCTGATTCTTCCCTAGTTGTGTACCCAAGGAATGAAATTAATTATCTGCATCTGTAGTTACCAAAAATCCTCTTTGTTGAGGAGCAACTAGATTATGTTCAAGATGAGGATCATAATGAGAATTTTCTATGTAGGAATGATTCTTTAAAGTAACTCTATATTGATTCTTTTCAAGTCCTTAATATCCTCTTCTTACTTTGAAAATATTTCTTAAAAAAAAGAGATTGACCTTATCCGGTGGAAAAGTGAGATGTGATCTGAGTTCTGCTTTTCCCATTTTTTGATATCTTTTGAAGGGGTGGTAATTGATTATTTGAGGGAATTCCTAGATTCTGGGTAAGCCTTTGATTTCGGGTATGCACACCTCCATAATTTTCTTTAGTGTATATCATATTATGGATAGGAACATTATTTATTGATTTTTCTGAACTACACTCATTTTTGGGATGTTCTTCTAAAATGGTGTTAATGACATTTACAGACACATAATTCTTCTACAGCATTCTTTTAGTATCTTTGTATAATCTTATCCTTTCATATCATCCATTAGAATATACAATCCTATATGATGAATTCCTCAGAACTATTTGATAGACAGTTACCCGATGGGAATCTATAGATAGTTCAATTGTGTGATTTTTTTGTGTCTTCTTCCCTAACAGGGAGAAAACTGACTTCCATTAAAGAGGGGATATTAGATGTGATAATCCCCTACCCCTGCAGGATGTGGATGTTCTTCTTCTTCTTCTTCTTCTAAGCTTCAAATTTTGTTTATTAAATTCAAAGGATGAATTAAACAATCCCCCATCCCTATATGTTGGGGTGGCTCTTGAACTGCTATAGCTGAGATTTTTAAGTCTTTTTTCTGATTTGGAAACTTTTGGTTCATTCATTAACTGGGCACATTATCTAACAACCACTCAAATCACATGTTTTGAAAGGATTTTGTTCTATTTCAGAATTTCGTTCCATCTAAACGCAGACATCCTCTAAGCGGGAGGCCTATAGAAGATTCTCATATGCTTAGTGTAAAATTATATCATCAGCTTTTCTTCTTTGGTCCTAGCTCTGATGAGAGATAGTTGAGACCTGTTCTTGAGTATAGACTAGATTACATACAAAATCTGTTGATTTTAGCAGGTCATGGGAAATAACATTTCTTGAGAGCACTTTCAGTGGGATTTGATAATTTTTGAGTGCAGTGAAATGAAATTCTCTAGGTTCACCCCATCCTCTGATATGAACACCATATGGGGTATCAAAAATTAATTGTCATAGCCTCTTTAGAGCATTGAGTCATGCACTCTGAAGCGTTATCTACTTTTTTCAACTTTTGGATGTCGGTAAACTAATAGAGATGCCAGGTCAGTTTGGCATTGAAACCCATCAATTACCTTTACATGATTTGTATACTCATCATATGATAATAATTTGGTTTTAAAATGATTAAGAGTATTCCAAAAGTTGAGAAGGACATCATGAATGAAATCTTCTACCATCAATTCCATAATGTTGTATTGAGAATTTTCCAAAGGCCAGAACTTGATTGGTACTTCTCCATTAGAAAATAGTTTTCTCATGATTAAAATATCTTTACCAATTTTCAATATATATTTCTTCACTTGGTCTGACCAAAGTGGACGATTCTATATTTTTTTATTCAAAATAATGAAATTAGTCACTTTTTCCTCTACTGTATTAGAAGAAAAATAACCTAAGGGAGGTTCATAAAATTATTTTTTCCCTAAGATGTCTTCTTGTTGAGAAATTATTTCACCTGTTAATGATAAGGAATCAGACATGACTGGATTTTGTGGATATGTTCCTTGAGATAAGAGGGTTTTCTCATTACCACATTGTCAATTATAGAATTATATTGAAAAAGTGAAACATTATTACAGATAGAACCTTCTCAGTGAATGACATCATGGGAAGGACCACCATGAATGATTATAAAAATGTATAAATCCTCTTTCTCTTGGGTCTTATAGCCACACTGAGGGTTATCGTGGCTCTCATTAGGAGATATGATCTCTATATTGACCAAATAATCAGAAATCAAGACTTCATGATGAAGTGTACTATGGGTAACTTTAGAATTATTACTACTACTCCAATAATTTGGTAATTATAGGGTAGGATCTTGAGCTATAATTGATAAATGTCTGAGGGCTTCAAGGACTCCAGCATTAAGTGGAGCCCAATTTTAGATTTGTTATTGGTTTTCCATATTTTCATGGAAAGACATCTTCTTGGATTCTCTCTTACTCTTAGATGGGGATACATTCTAGCAGAAGTGGTTATCATAGGTAGGTGTGTGTGTTTTCCTCGTAATGGTTATCAAAATGGTCTAATTACCTCAAATTGGAAAGGGTTTATGTTCCCGATCATATTGTCTATATGATATGGGGGAGTTAACCCCATAACCAACCTAGACTAGAACATATGTAGGTATCTACTCCGGGATAGTATGGTGATGTGTCATCCTAGGTGGCATGACATATTTAAGTGAGTGTTCCCCTGGTACTACTAAATTTGTTGTTATGATATTATGGAAATCTTCTAGAATATGGAAAAGAATTTGTTTCTTCCCTTTCACCATTACTAAGATGTCTTTGGTGACTTCTGTGGCCGGAACTAGAATATAAATCCATTATGTATTGGGAGTAGGTGGTTGTGACATCTCTTGACCTCATTTTCATTTCAATGTGTACTGACAGTACTCATGTATGGGGGCAGAGAGTTTTGTCTACCCAAGATTTGTCGTCAGAGCTTTCTGAACAACTTCTCTAAGTGCTGCCAAATGAAACATTTGGAAGCATTGATAAATGGTATTAGGTGTATGTGCATACTATATTTTACCCTTAACACATGGTTGATGAATTTCTTTCACTACTGGAAGATGAGACTACTAGTAGAATTGCTGACTGTAAGTAGTTGTATGTTCCTGTTTACCAGTTGGCACCACATTTGATTGGTTCACTTCCTTAAATGCAGTCAGACGTGCCTACTGACATGTTGATAATTTATAAATAGGTTTATGTGCCTATTCATGGTACTCTAATATATTTTCTAAGAGGTAATTGTGGGTCACTTCCAGATGAGTCTACTAGGTACCATAATTCGGACGGACGAGTGTATGTGACCACTCGTTGTTTTCCATCAAGTTAGATTGATTGAATTCTCTGGATGGGGAAAAGGAAAGAATATTCTACATTTTGATCGGAAATTTTCCCTAATGGTTATTCTTGTGCACCCTGGACTCAGGGACTTGGGCCGAATGTCCCAAGACAACACCCCCATTATGTTGGGGGTACTATTCCATGTGATTCTACTGGTTGAAATTGTTAGTGGGTGTCCTTAAGAAGGACCCCTGCATTTTTTAATTGAGTTCATGGGTGATATTTTGATCCACCTCTCAATAGTATTTGACGGACTGGTTGTTACATTCTGGGGATAAGGACATGAAATGGTTGAATATGGTTGTTATCAATGTCTACTTCTTGACCGTCGGTCATCATTGAAAAGATGATCGAGGGTTCTTATTAACATGGAGAGCCTTTTGGGAAACCTCCAAGGTTGTGATTGAACCATGATGATGGTACTCCCTTACCAGCACATTGGACACCCAGCATTGAAGATGATGAGTTGGTGATGGTATCCTTCCGGTGGATGACAATCTTGCTTAAGCTGTGTCCAGTACATTCATGGGTGCAAACATGATGGTATCCTTTTTATAGTGAAGTTAATTCTGAGAAAAAACATGGAACAAAAATAATCTCCATTAAAGAAACATCATTTAGATGGATACATGCATGATGGATTCCTTTTTCTGGACTTCTGTTTTCAATTAATAGGGGCCTAATAGGTGGGTATCAGTATTAACATGGTTAAATATTTACATCGGGATCACCATTTTTGTTTCGTAGTTCCTTGAAACATGTGTTCTAGTTTCGGAATCACTGCTTCCAGGAGATTCCCATTAGATTTATTCATGGAACCAGAAACATCCAACAGTTCTTTATCCTAAAAATACTATCATTCCAAAGGTAGGTATTCGTTATGTTTGAACTTTATGATACTTAAGAACATGCATTTGTCAAGAGGATGAGAGTTCGAACACATCACACCCATTTGGGGGGAAATATTTTCCACTATGGGAGTCTCTTTAAAAATTTAGGATATTTTCCTGAATCCTTATTAATTCCCAAAGTATAACAGAGGATTCCATTAAATTTTTTAATAACTTATTAATATTTGTAAAATTTATAATCATCCATTTGTATTTTAGTTTCTTCATTAATGGAGATATCTCTATGTATTTGAGTTTCTCCATCAATGGTATCCTCTCGTATACTATTTAGAGATTCTTTTAATCATTGTTATTATCATACATGTTTATTAGAAACTCAGTGGGGCACTATGGAATTTAATGTCATCCAGTGAGACGAAGGATTGTTCTGATATTAGGAATGTACGCATAAAATGGGATACCTACGTATCTCTGTGAAAGGAATCAGAAACCTCATAGTTTGGTTCCTCTTAATGGGACACATCATACCATTTAAGTTTATCTGATAAGGACCTAGCCATATAGTTTAATGTCATGTGGTAAGGATACCTAAGAGAAAATCGCTTAGTTAATGATTAGTGTGGGACTTATGCCGAATCAGGACAAGGAAATTAGAAATAATATGGGTTTCCCAGTAATATTGGACCATGTTGGTAATATCTCCTAGGAGGAACATGGTTTATTTCAAGTGTTGGGTTTGAAACTCAAAGAGACCTCCCAGATATACCATGTGGATGGGAATCAAATCCTACGTGGATCGATTAGTCTCATTAGAGAGTATAGTCCTTTGAGATAAATGAGTTGGGATTACATTCTACAAAGGATTCCTTGGTGATTTGGGGGGTTTAATTTTGAAAAAACTCATAAGGAAGATGCCCAGATTAAGGGAATTATGGTTTTATTCGTAAATAGGATATCCAATGAGCTTGATCCCAGATGAAGGCTTTTTATGTATCCCAATTTTAGTGGGAATCATAGTTTTTGTAGTTCATTCATTATGTTGGTGCTTATGCAAGAGAGTTTCACATTTTATGGGACATTATTGGGTTAACCCTTTTGGAAGGTCACCCTTTTGAGCTTCGTCCTTTAAGAAGGAATCCTATGTATCATGGTTTTAATAGGAATCAATGTTCTTGTAGTTCAAGTGGTGTTGTGAAAATATTTTGATCATGACAAATTTCTAAGCCCACATGAGTCATGCTCGGTGTGAGAAACAAGATGATGTAAAAAATTCAACAATGGAACCATCACTTTTCCTCCTATGCTGGTCGAAGAGGACGCACCTACGTCAGTGATGGTGGATTAGGGCGATGAGACCAGGGAAGAGGGTGAGGCGATGGGCATTACGTATGTTCACTTTACATTGGACAAGGGTACAATGTAAGGAAGGGGTGAAGGTGAAGGAAGTATATATGAGGAAGACTAGAACCTCTTAATTAAAAGGTTTGGGGATTACACCAGGATGGTTGCCCTTGTGGATCTCAGTAGGAGAGGGTGCCTTCTATTTTTCTTGCATGAAAAAGCAAGTGTGAACCATACCTTCCCTACAATACACCTAAGGTTCCAGGACATAGTGATCAAAAGGGGAGGACATAACCCAAACCCTAATCCTCCAAACTGAGAAGTTCCCAACACTGTTCCTAGGAGAATGGTACATGTGACTGCAAATATAAAAACCCACTGACACTCCATGATTCATAACACCATTGTGAAAAAAATGTGAGAACACTCTGACTACCGATATAAAAACCCAAATAAGAGACACACTGATGTGCCTTTCCTAATGGTTTGATATGTCAGGAGTTATTGGTGAAGGTCTCAATAGAACCCCTTTCAGACAAGGGAGAAAATGAAGAAAAATCATTACCATGTATGGGTTTGACAAGGTCTTAATGGATTTTAGACTGAAGAGAGCAGATGAATCAAATATTGGTACCCAAGTATGTACTGTTGTGCAAGTATGGATGCACAAGTAGGCTTGGGAGACCTAATGCTCACTTAAGTGATGAAAAACATGGATGTTAATACATGGGTGAGACCTGAATCAAGTGTTCTATATTATTCACATGTATTCCCAGAAGTGGGTGCTAAAGTTCCTATGAGAGGAATAGGTGGCACACAAGTGTTTCCAATTTAGGGAGGTTGGTCACTTTTAGGCATTCAAGTGCTATGTATTTTAAAACCTAAAAGGAATTATGTCCTATAATCCTCTGCCAATTCCTTCACTTTAGGTGTTAAATAACTTCCTTGAATGTTTTGGAAGACTATGGTGAATAACTAGGGAGACCAGAGCAACAATTAGGCTTTAGAGAAATCCATCCGTACAAATGAGGGGCCCAAGGGTCTATTTATAGTAAAAAAATAGGACCCTAGGTGAAAGGATATTGGGTATACAAATACCTTTCATGTTGATGGTGTTTTGGCTAGACAAGGGTGATCCAATGTTCAATCCTTTGAAAACCATGATTTTATTCATTTGTTTTCTTCACTTTTTTCTAAGCTATTTTCCATTGTCATTTTTTAGACTCTACGATGGAACAGAGTGTCAACAATGACCTAAAATATTTGATATATCTAACCTTATTAAATTCAGTCCTCATCCATGTTATGATGATATAAATCATGAAAATTAAAATATAATAAGAATGATCCACATGTCCATTTTGATGTTGACACTACGGTAATGAAACATTAACTATAAATTGAAAACTGAAACATATATATAAGCGAAAAAAAATATTAAATAATAAAAAAATTATTTACCTTTATATTCACAGATTTAATTTTATTTATATCCTCTATTAAAAATTTATCATCGTCAAAAATTTCATAGGACCTTTTATTCATATATCATCTTAAAATTAGGAATATCAAAAAATAATTAATACAAAAGAACTTATAAAAAATAAAAAAACATACATTTTTAAAAAAAATTCTAAAAAATTATGAACACCACCTAAAAATGAGAATAACATAAATAATGTGCATTTATGTAGAAATAATATTCCTAATATCCATTAAAAATAGAATATATAATGTTAAAAATAATGACATTATGATGAATATATGTTCCTAATTATCAAATTCTTATTAATAATTATGAAATGGAAATAAACAACACCCAAAATCCATATTTTCAAATCTATATGAGATATATGTAACTATAAAATCATCACTTAGATATTATAAGGTTGTTTAAATTTATTATATATCCATAAAAACATTAAAAGTAGTGCTATAATTTTAATTTCCATGTATACATAGATACCATATTAAATATTTATAAATTTAATTCACTTAATTTCAAATTTATTAAATGAAACAAGAATTGAAATATAAATTTAATTACATTGAAAAAATACAACACAAGGGTGGTGAGAATATCAAATTAACAAAATACCTGATAGAATTTTTGAATATTCTAAATTCCTCGTATATTTCACATATTTTATACATAACTGAACACTCATAAATATTATAAAAGATTGTAGAAAAAAATTATATACTTTGTATCCCATCAAAAATATCAATGTATTTTAGTATTATGGTTCCTGCATCATTTATCTCTTTCAAAATAAAATTTTTAATTTCATATATTCCTATATAAATTAAATATAAGAAAACATTATTTTAATTTACCAATAAAATGAAAATAATATTTAAAATAAAACATACCTCAAATGGTAACTGATGAAGAAGGTTGGCTATCCATAGTAAAAAATGACCCAAAAATCTCCAAATATGGTAACATCCCCTACAGTTAATGAAACATGAGCATATGGATCTATAATATAATGTACCATTAATCTTACCTACCCTAGCTACATATTATTTTGATTTAATGTATCCTATAAAATATGTATGACTCTATATAATATGATATGTACAAGGGGATCCCCATTATACAACTCATAGTATAAGGTCGGCTCCAGATGATGAGGTGGAGGATCTAAGATGAAAGGTTGTGATTGAATCATCAAATATTCCTATATGGTTGACAAGATTGATTTAATTTGATCACCCAAGAAAATTATAGGCCATCCACATTATATTATAAGGATTTTAATTCTATATCCCTTTATTTGTTACTTTGATAAACAAAAAATTCATATATATTTTTCGTTTACTTCATTTATATTGAGCTATATTAAAAAGATGTCATTCTCCCTCACTCTTTTCCATTTTTCATAATGAGTGGTGGTTGATTGATGAACCAAATGTTTCTCTACGAAGGCACTGCAAGATATATCTATTTTTTAATTAAACATTTCTAAAATCATTTTCTTCACCCATTAATGGTATCCTCCACATGATAATGAATAAGGGCTACCATTATGTAATTGGTTATCTTTGTCAAATCTACCAGAGGAATGTCAAATAAAAATAATCAAATAAGTAATTAGATAATATAAATGGAATTTTAATGTAAAAAATAATTATCACACAATATATTATTCATCATGTTTGTTGATAATATTTTGTTTCATGTCATTTTTTCTATAAACCTACAATTAAGGAATGTGATTTCATTATTTAACTTCACAACAACATATTTATTTTTCAATATTGTTTTAAAATATCTCTTTTTAACCACTACTAATGATAGTTCTATTTTATTATTCTCTTTAATTTCTTGAATTTTTAATGTCATATATAATTGAATACATTAAATATAACTCCTAAAAACAAATATAATAAAAATGATTTTATAAAAATAAATAAATTGAGATATTTTACTATTATGAACTCATATAGCTACTCTATAACCACTATGTTAATTGAAATCTTACTAGGATATAAAACATTAATTTTTTAATGGATCGTCATGCTTATATAACTCCTAAAATTCATTGTACTTGGGCTAGTTGGGTTATCATTATCATTAAAATTAATATATATCCTCTATTATCCATGGTAAAGTGAAATAATCAATAAATGAATAATACCATATATATTAACACTAGTAATCATGTTCTATGGAGAAGAAGAAGGTTACACTATAGGAGGCTCACCGATAGTCTTATAAATATTTTTTCACAAAATAAAATTTTTTATTTTTTAAATAATTTATTTATTCAAATTTTATTAATATAAAAAACATACATGTTCCATAATAAATATTCTTCTAAACTTGTGTTTTTAATCTAAAATAATGTATGTAATGATATTTTGTATACCACTATATTATTAGAAATATGAATATCTAAAAAATGAATAAAAAATTATGTGAGTAAAATAATATTTTTATTCTAGTTTATGTTTTAAAATAAAAAAAATTTCAAGAATCATAACAAACATTTTATAGAATAAAAAAATAAATAAAACAATTAATTCAAAAATGATATAGATGAACAAAATTTCTAAATTTCTAAATCAGAATAAAAAATTTATATGTACAAATTTCACCAAAACATTATGTTGTATGTTTTGGATTTCAATAAGGAAATGTTTAACTAAAACTATTGAATATAAATATTAAAACAAATAACATATAAATAATAAATATATATATATTAAAACATCCAAATTAAAAAATCAATTTTTTTCATGTGTAAATTTAAAAATGAAATGGAATACAAATATAGACCAAAATAATTTTGATAGTAACTTATTGTTTCACCATATCTAACCAACATGATGATTTCATCGAACATAGTCAAATCCAAATTATAGTTATTATTATCATCCAGAAAGTATAAAATATATGAAGAAACTTTACATTAATCCATAACAGTGTAATCCTCTTCATTACCAAAATGATTTTATTTTAATTGTAAATGATGAACCATTGATCATTCAATGAGTTAGTAACATAAAAAATATTCTTTCCCTGGGTCACAATAAAAAATGGCTCCTATTTGATACAAAATCATTTCATGTAAATGAGGGTAAATCCATAATCATCATGTTTTACACCACTCTTACTATCAAACTACTTACACATAAACAATATTTCTAAAAAAATTAAATATTAAATGTCTTATATAGCTTGAAATAATCCATGTTACGTATTTTATAAATAATGTTTTGTATGTTTCCCATAAAAAATGATCTGCTTGTGTAATGACCATTACCATATGAGAGAGAAATATTATTCATGATTATTTTAATATGAAAGAAATTGTTTATAAATGTCAACAGATTAATTAATCCAATATTTAATTATCTTTTATTTTTTCTAAAAGGATACATAGATTAATAAAAATTTCACAAAAATAGAGAAATATAGTGAGTTGAAAACACTTCAGGTTGTGAGGCTTCGCAGCCCGATGAAACATGAAATTTTTGAAGTTAATAGATGAAGATTTCAAGATTTATATTATGGAATGTGATTAAGGGAAAAGAGAAAGTACATGTTTGATTCTTTAAAATAAATAAAATTTGGACTAAGAGTGAACCCAGTTCTAAATAAACATTACACATCTTGTAAGTCATTCATGGAATGAAAAAGGAAGATTTACATAGCATGAAAACATGATTAGAAAAGAATACTAATGGAAATTACTCATTTTAAATGAACTATTCATGAAATATATTCATTTTGAAATCATGCAGATGGTCTAGAGCATTACACATTGTGAATTTCACTTACATGACATGAAACTTCTCGATAGACCCAAATATGGTAATTTTGATGCAATGTTTATTTTTTCACCCCTTTCAAAGGCTCTAAGAAGGCCCATTATGACTAGAGACCCATTAATTGGTCCATTTATAATTGATTGAGAATTTGTAATGACCATAAATAAGAACGTCCTGGTAGATTAAATGGGGTCTATTTGAGAGGGTTGTTATGGACTACGACCCACTGTAGATTTATTTCAATATATTCCTTATCTTTTTTTTATTAATTATCTCTGTCTCCCCTATTTTAAATCAACTCAACATTCCCTTCCATAGAGTGGTAATCCCTTTGAATGATCATGAAATACGGATGTTTAAATGACTGTTCTGTCTTAGTTTCTATATTTAAACAAATAAAAACTTTTTTGCTTTCTTTTTCAAACTGTTTTCAATTTTTTACTTGGATTTTAATTCAGAATGCATCTGCGGAAGGATTAGGATATTTTTATTTCAATTTCTTTGGTTAATGATAGATATATCTCTCCAAAAAATTCATATATGTTTACTACATAATATATTAGTGTTTGGGAGTGTGGGTTCAACGATTTTAATCATCTGAGGAAATGTCACAGGGACTATTGTTAATTAGGGAATACATCATCAAATTGGATATTGACATAATTTATCAAACTAATCCATTAAAATTAAGAATGAAAAAAATAAGATTAGACTGATTGATACTTGATTAGTGATTCCCATAGTAACACCATTTGACTAAGGGGGAGCTGTTAATCAATAGGGGATCTCTCTCTTACGAACCAGCAGAAGTAGAATTAGTGAAATTTGGAAACAATGATAGCATAATACTAGGTTTATCCAAACCCACTCAGATCACCATATTTCTCAATTATTTTCAAATTGATCAATTTAAACACTTTTTTTCTTCTATTTTACTATCCCAAAATTAAACTTATGTTTTACAAAATTCAACTAAAAGGGACAAAACCATCTTTTATTCACTCATCTTCAGAAGAATACCTAGATTAACTGCTATACTAGAAGAAGTAATAAATTTTTTTCAAAAACCTTGACTAAGCGTTCATCAACCTATGATTTTTTATAAAATAATTGAACATTAATATGAGAACAACCATATGTGATCATGTTAATAGATACAACACCTTACAAATATTTCTTTGTTTATGATGAAAATAATTATATGTTGAAATTTTTTTTAGCCCATGAAAACAAATTCATTTTATACTCAATTATCAATAATTTTTCATTTAATTTTGAATATTGTACTTCTAATCCATAAATATACTATTATTCATATAGTTGAACCTAATATATGTTGTCAAATATGTATTAATGTGACTGCATCACATCATCATGGGGAATTAAATTTCCATTTATTCCCAAAATCCTTCACCATCACAATTAAATTCTAAATATTGAGATATATGGATATCAATGTTCAAAATTTAATATAAATAATCAGTTCAAAAATCAATCAACTCCTTTAATATATTTTTTTGAAAAATAGAGGCCTTTGGTCAATAAGGATTTTTAAGATATCCCATCCAAATATTCATATATCGGTCAAACTGATACATCTAATATAAAAAAACAATACCACCCATTCTTATCTCTCAAACAAAACTAATTACTAGGTCAACCATTTTATCAATAAAAATTTGCGGGAAATACATTCTAGTTGAAAATTTATTAGGGTATCTTCATTATCTAACTAATCTGAATAATTTGAATCAATGAATTTTATACTAGTGTATTTTAAAAATAACATAACCAAATTATAGTATTTTTCATAAGTGTTGACAATATACCATATTGTGTGACCAATAAATTTTTTTTCAACAATACATGAAAGTCATGATATTTCATACTTATTGATTCAAAATCCTTCAATGACACCAAATTCTTAGCATTTGATGAATTTTCATGTGCTACATTAAATCCATTTAGAATCTGAAAAAATTAAAATTTTCACACCTTCATAATAAATGACAAGCTTTAGGTAATTATTTTTTGTTTTCTTTCATAGTGGAAGATAACAGTAAATATATTCCCAAGGATATTAAGTCCAATATGGTTGGAAATCCATATATTTCTTTTCATTTTATGTCTAACAAACATCCAATCAAACAATCACATATTATTTTCTCAAAATGTTAAACTTAAATATTATGTTTTATCACAAGAAATATCTAATAAGTTTCTCAAATAAGACAGTTTGTTTCATCTAGATATTTTTATGAAAAATATAACATCCTTTCCCTATAATTGTAAAATAAATATTTTTCACCTTTTTGTTATATTATTTAGCTAAATTGTTTTGTGGGAGATTATATTTTATTAGACCATTAAATTAATTTTTCAATCTATGATTTGGATGATCCACTCCCAAAAATTCAATTTACCATATAAACTATCATTATTATATTATACAATTGATAATATGTAGTCTATTATTCACAAATTTGATAAGGGATGAGTCCTCTTACTCTATATTTTGATATGTTTATATATCAATAAAATTCATTTATACTAAAAATTATCATATCATGAAATAGAAAAATATTGTTTCTTATTTTTATAATAAATTGTAAAATCCTTATCCCATAAAAATTTGAAATAACGAATCAATGGTTAAAGATACACACGAATATCATTTTCTTTATTTTTTGGTTTAGAAATCATCATTCATAGCATAACATCATTTATATATGTCTGTGTGTGTGTCTGTGTGTGATAATTTTTTTAAAAATATTTAATAAACTAGACATGAACTATGTTGGATATAGAGGTATGGATTTATTCAATCTATGCACCATCCCAATTTGAGTTTTCTTAATTTCGTTAAAAAATCATGAAATTATTTATCAATTATCATCCACCACTGTGATTCAAGAAGGTGAAATTTTTCTATTAGAGTTGTGCTCATCTATAGGACATCTTATCCTTTCCTACCATTTCAATTTTCAAATAGACTACTCAGAAAAATAATTATTAGAAGATACCAAATTTATTTAGTGGAAGGTATGGTTCCATTACCTATGAATGAATTAGAGTTGAATTTTCCATCAATATTATATCATGATATCACAAATTTTGTAATCTTCGATAAAAAATCATATTCTTTACTATGGAGCACACAGTAATTGGGGAATCCATGTTTCTAATTGTATAATAATATAATTGGGCATTATATTTTAATTCCATAATAATTAGATTCTAGAAGCTCATTTCCTTCTGAAATTATCTCTGTGAAAATATAAAGAAATTTAGAGAAAATTATATCACTCTAGAATTGTCATTATTTCATGTTAACTGATCTTAGAAATGTATAAAACAATTTACATTTACTACAACATGAGAATAGTGGAGTCCCAAAATCACTATACAATCTTTCAAAAATAGATTTTTTTCAGTGTTTTCAATGCCTAAATCATGAATTAATTCCTCAATATGATCATCTACCTCATACTAGAATATCACCATCAACATTAGATATTGAATATTCATTATTTCCCCATGTTAGGTACAATATATAAAATTATGTTTAAAAATCGTAGAAAAAATGTTATTAATTATTCTATTAGATTTTATCTTTCTCATACCCAAACACATCACTCATAGACAAAAAGTATATGATTTTTATGAAGATTTAATTTTAAATATTCTAAAAAATATTCAACTCTTTTTTTATTCCTCAGTGGTTCTTTATATATTTATTCATTTGTGCTCCATTAATAACTTATGATCACAATTCAAATGGTTAATATTTTAAATCATATAAATATTAAAAAATATAAATAAATTCAAACTTAAATAAAATTTACATATATTCAACAAAATCAATTATCAATATGTGGATAACTATTTAATAAAAAAAATATATAAAAGTGTTCAAAAAAATCCTTGAAAAAATTAAATATTTATAGTAAAAAGGAGATAAACTAAATAATCACAAATACAAGATTAAATAACATATCGTAGTGACATTAAATATGCATAATCTAACACCATAAAACCAACAGACAAATTTAACTTTAATATATGAAAAGTAAATATTATTTAAAAAAAATTTCATATTTTTTAATTAATTACACAAATAATTTAACCATATTGATTTTAATTTATTAATTTTGAATGGATATGTTTTTTATAATTTTATTTAATTAGATTAATTATTAATGCTACTAAATCAAAAAATATATTGTATTTCTTGATTATATAGAAAAAACATAATTCTATTTTTATATGAAAAATAAAAATAAAAATGTATAAGGTGTTATATTCAAATAATATTTTCTTTTATTATAAATTGGGTTAATATGTTGGTACATTTTTACTATTCAAACACTATTTTGGACTAAACTTACTCAAAAATGATGTATTACATTAGAGATGTTCAAATATAATAACATTTAACTAAATATTAAAAAATCTATCATTCATAATCAATTTATCAATAATGTAAACTATCAAAAAAATTGACATTAAAAACATTAGAAGTATAAAAAGGTATGGAAAAATTCAATTACAAAGAAATTATACAAAAATAACAAAAAATTATTATCACAATAACATTTATAATCTAAAACTAATTATTATGACAACAATTTACAGTTGATAAAATATGTATATATAAAAAAACAATTAATAAAATTTCAAACTAACAAATAATAAATAAATATTCTCAAATTTTAAAAAATATCACATATAATATATAGAGACATAATCTAAAAATCCATAATAGGGACATCCAAAATTGCAATTGATAAACATCATATTTCCAAAAACTTAGTGGGGTCGAGAGTTATACACCACATTGATTTGGATTTCACATAATATATATTGGTTGAGAATATAAATATAATGAAGAGATTGGAAGATGAAATGGAGAATAAAAAAGTTGAAAATGAAGGAAAAAATAGTTCAAACAAAGAAGATCAAGGGAGAATAAGCGGGGTTGAAATTCGTGAACTGATGGTATAAGTGTTTTTTTAAAAGAAATATGGATTAATGGAGGAAAAATAATGTGGGTATTTTTTATGTTTATTTTAGAAGCATATTTTATGCAAACCAATATTAGAATATTAACCAATAATTTTTTGCATCAATTTTTTTAAAAACCTATGTTGTTTAAAAAAATAAATTATGTCAATTTTAAAAAAACAATTACCATAATTTTTTGTATGTACTTATATTGAATTTAAATTAAAAACATTTTACATCTATTTTGAATGATATATTATTTGAAAAGGTAAATCTGGAAGTCATTTAACAGTAGTTTGAAATTAACCGACATTAAAAATATCTTCTATCTATTGTAACATCTCATTTGGAATACCCAACCTTAAAATTTAAATGAATAATCATATTTCACGACTAGAATCCTTTTTATTAGTGTAATTCACCCAACATATTCTTCATCATAAATTATTATTGTAATTTACATGACCAAGGTTATAAAAATACAATTAGAATTAATTTTGATGATATAGTTTTATGTTCATTAGCGTGCTTTGTTTTTTATTATAGGTGATGTGATATTTAATTCCATCATTAGAAGATAATGAAAGGTATGTAGCTATAGTTCTGAATTATGTAATATAGCCATTAGTGTATATAATCAAGCAGAAAACATTACATTTATTCCAAGATTTTTTTTTATATTTTACATCCTTTAGACTTGTGTATATATCCTTGTGTTCCAACTTTTTCAAATTAAGTTTATGGATTTTTTAAATAGGGGTAATGTTAATAAAAATTGTGTGAAGATGACTAAAAATTATTATTTTCTTGATAATACATAAATAAATCTCATATTATATCAATGACTAACAAAAAACAATCATATATATCAGATAAAATTGATGAATATTGTAGGTATTGAAAATATTTTAGATCATTTTTTTCCAGACATACGGGGAATTGGTTTTACAAATATATACTGAATTTTAGTGAATATTTTGATGATAAATAGTGTTTAATTTATAACATTTTAATTAACTTGATTTTATTTGATAAGTCTTGGTTAAATCACTAATGAAAACCAATTTTAGATTGAAAAAATCAAGAATGAATCTAGTATGACATGTTATTCAAATTAAAAAATTAATAAAATGTTATTATTTTAATTTTTATCAAATAGTACTTACCCAAAAACATCAATTAAAGTATCATTTATTTTAAGTAAAGAAGGGTTTTTACTATTATTTTTCATGACTATCATGTATTAAAATTTGATTATTTGTGTTTTTTTACTTTAAGGTAATCTATATATAAGGGTTCATAAATAGTGAAAATAGGTTCAAGATCCAGATGATCTTGATCCTAAAATATTTATTAGAAAACTAGAGAGAGTGCCATAGTAGGGGGTATACAGAGACAAGGATAATAAAAACCACGCACATCCCAATTAACAAGAGGATAACATAACTGAAGAATAACAATAGATCATCCCGAGGAAACCTCTAAAACTGCCCTCTTCGACAGAGTGTCCGCAACCTGATTTTCCTTTCTATAATCATGAGTGACATCCAGGTGGATGTGCTCAATCATATGATGAATTCAATTTAGAAGGGAAGTGTTTTCCATGGGACAGATATAGAATGAGACTTGAGTATGTGCATAGTAGTGGTGGATTTAGATTCCACCCAAAGATGTCTTCATCCATAATGAGTGGCATACCTAATTTCTTTAATCATAGCCCACAAATCAACCTCAAATGTTATACCATGTCCAATTTAATGGAAGAAGCTTCCATTAACGAATACTTGGTATTTTTGGAAGACACCACCACATACTGAGGGACCAGGTGCACCTGATGCTCCCCCATCCACATTAACCTACAGCCAGCATGGAATTGCTGGGATCCATCATATTGACTTCAGGACAAGAGGTTTCCTGGCTCACCCTGTGACACCAAAAGCATTCATAATAAGAAAATCAAAGAGCTCATTTTTCATTGTACCACGATGAAACATGGATGCGGCCAAAGAAACCTATATATGGAGTGATGTCCGGCCTGAAAAGAGGGGCATTGGCCCTTAAATAAAACACCATTTCATTCCGGACATTTAACAAGGAAAGCATTAGCTGTGGCGGTGAAGAACATAGCACCAACTTTCTCACACAGCTGAGCACCCTGGATAGACATTAGAAGATTCTCATAGCTGTTCTTGGCTATATGAATTCCAAAAACCTTATGTAGATGTAACCAAAACATTCAGGAAAAACTACAAGATATAAAAGTGTGAGTAAAAGATTCTTCCTCCCACAAGCATAGGTATAAAACCAAAGCAAGATTTATTCCTGATCTCTGAAGCATCTCTTTTGTTAGAAGTTTTTCCTTCCACAACCTCCATAGCAGCATGTAACAAAAGGGGGAAATAAAGGCAGTACTGAACATTTTCAGCCAAGGAGTGCAGGAAATTCCATCACACAAATTCCTAAAAAACTCCCATGAAGAAAAGCAACCATTAGAGTTTGGGGTCCAAATTAAAATGTCAGAATCAGAAAATACATAGAGTTGTATTTTCAGTTTGATATCGACTAGAATAAATCCATTGAACTCATCCCATACAAGTGATCAGCAATCGTAAGTTGCTGCATGGTAAGGGGCACATTCATCACATTATTTAAGGGTCCACCAAGACATGGATTGTACCAAACATTCAACTAAGATTTTTTACAAACTATCCATTGTGAGCAGGTCATAATCTGATGATAACCATTCTTGAGGGCAGACCAATTGGATGAGAAGAAATGTAATGAACAACCACTTTACATCTTGTGAAGAAACCTAGGATTGAGAAATTTAAGAGGCGTGTCTTCAGAACTCAAATGTTTACAAGGGAATATACACAGTAGAGCATCATTGAAAGTTATAAGATCCTTAATACCCAAGCCACACATGTCAATGGGTTTCGTACACCCTTTATAATCCATAGTGATCAGATTCCATTCATAGATGGATCTTGTCCATATAAAGTTCCAGATAAGCACTTGCAACATCTTAATTATATTTGAAGGTAATCTATAAATGGATAAGGTGTAGAAAAACATCGATGTGGAGAACAAATTAACGAGAAAAACCCTCCCATCCAGGGAAATATTCTTCCCTTTCCACATGGTATGCTAAGAAATGATTTTAGAGGATATGTTCTCAAGAGGTATTATTTTCACCCTACCCCAAAATAAGAGTACCCCCAATTAGGTGAAAGGAAAGGTTCTTTTTTTTTTGTGTCCAAACATTTTGATAATTTTATTTTTCTTATGAAGAGTCATGCCATTACCAAAAAATAGGAATGACTTATTCCAGCTTATCACATGGCTTGAAACCTCTGCATAGTGAGAAAAAATCCTTTACACAGAAGAAAAAGTGCCTTTATCAGCCTGTCCAAACATCAAGATATCATCAGCATATAAAACATGTGACAGAGAGAAGATGTTCCTCCCATCACTCAGCTTCTTATAAAGACCATCCTAAACCAAATCATTAATATAAACACTCAAGTAGTCCTTATCCCAAGAAATAATCAACCCAAAAAGAGTATCCCCATCTCTAACACCTCTGAAGCATGGAAAATACCCCCTTGAGTATCCATTAATAAGTACAGAAAGACGAGCACTCATAAAAATAGCACAGACAAGCATGATGATAGGATTGCCTATGCCATGTTTCTTCAAAATAGAGAAAATGAAATTCCATTTTATAGTATCAAAGGCTTTTGAAAGATCCATCTTAAGAGGAGAAAACTCATCCCTAAACCACTTCCTCGTGATGTTAACACATTCAGAACTAGTGAAAAGAAAATTTTGAATGCTTCTTCCTGGGACAAAACCAAACTGGTTGGGAGTAATAACCATCTTGGAAATGGTCCCCAATCTTGATGAATTGATTTTGCTAATGATTTTGGGAATGAATTACCTATGGAAACCAGTCAAATGTCCTTGATATTCAGTGCATTATCCTTCATTGGTATTAATGCAATCAATCAGGCATTCACACCATGTGTTATCGAGGCATTAGTGAAGAAGTATCTAACAACACTAATGAAATATTGTCAAACAATATCCCAATTGAACATAAAAAATTAATTGGTGAAGACATCTATACTTTCCACACTATCAATATTAAGGGATAAGAGAGCAGCCTCGATTTCATCCTCCAAGGGAATGGAAGTTAGTATCTTGTTCTGTTAATCATCAAAAGTTGGAGAAATTTTATCAAGTAATTTGTGATAAATAACCTCATTGTCACCAGAATATAGATTTTCAATGTAATTGACCAAAACATGTGAAATTTAAAATTTCGTGTTTTATATAATTACATCAATTCCAAGTGAGTTTAAACCTATGTGAATCCTTCTTTCTCTATGAAGACATTACAAGAACATAGAGTTCCTATCCCTCTCCTGAAACTATCTAACATTATAATTATTCTTAAAAATCCTTTCATAAAGGTTCAGCAGATCATCAAGCTTATAATGAGCCTGATCCTCATCTCTAGAGGGGGCATTCTTCTATTGGTAATAATTTTTGAATTGGAGTAAGTCATGCTCAGTCACATTAATGTAATTTTCCAGACCATAGAAAGATGACCTGCCCCATTCCATAAAAATTATTTTTACAATATTAAGTTTTATTTCTAGAACCAATAATGGGATTACATATAGAACAACCTTCCAAGCATCAAGTACCACCTCTCTACATCCATAAAAAACCAACCATGCATTTTTAAATCTGAACGGAAAAGGGGAGGACCTCAAATTTCCAGTAGATATGTCCATCATAATTGGATTATGATCCTAGTGATATCTTGGTAAGCTGAGGCCATATATTCTCAAAAGATCAAACCCTTCATCAATATAGGCCAAGCATCGATCATGTTTACTAGAAATCTTTACATTTATGGTGTACCTACTCCAGGTATAATCACCACCCACAATAGGAACTTCAACCAAATTACACAGGTAAATGAAGGAAGAAAAGTCAGATATATCCAGCCTTTTAAAACTCTCACAAGGTTTTTCCTCCAGCATAAGGACAACATTAAAATCACCGAACACCATCCAGCAGTGAGATATTTCACCAGAAAAGTCAACCAATTCCTACCATAACTCTCTTATTTTGAGGTGTGAATTTGATACATAAACAAAGGACACCGAGATGGAAACCCCGTGCATAACCAGCTAAAACATAACACCTGACTAATGAGAAATGCAATACTAAATAAGAACACACTCATGCTTAAAAACCAAGATATCTTTAGCCTCATTTTCATTCATTTGTTGTGAGACCAGAGAGTATCCAATTGTAGACCATTTAAAATCTTTCCACTTGAAATTTGCATCGTTGGCTCAGTAATTCCAAATAATAACGGATTTTTGGTCACAAGAAAGTACCAAAGGGCTTTGATCATGGGAGGGTTCCCAAGCCCATGGGAATTCCAAATGATAATATTCATTTAAGAAGAGATGACTTGTATCTTGTTTGAGGCCCTCCTGCATTCATAGAGATTTGTTGAGATACCATACACTTCCCCTTGAATTTTCCATTCTCGGCCTAATCATGAGGATGTTCATCATTCTTCTTAGGAAGAGAGCGGTCTTTAGAATTATCATCAGACCAACTCTTTCCACTTAGAGGTATAAACATATTGTGAGAGGTCTCAAGACCCATGCATGAATATTTAGGGATTCATTTCCTAGACAGCTTCCCGCGGGGCATGAAGAAAGGGGTGGTCCAAAATAACAGACCCTTCTTCAGGAAAACATCCAAGAGATACCTACACATGGAACAAGGGTACCTGATCACCCTGAAGCATGTCCACCTGCCTAGGGGAATTTCATCCAACTGGGAGTCTGGCATAGAAGACAAAATCCATGGCTCAACTGGATCCAAATCCTTCTAATGCTTCTCAATGATCATGTCAGAGGAAATCTAGTCCCTTAGTGGTTCAAGACAGGCCTTCACATTTGACACTTGTGGAAATTGCAGCTCCTCATTAGTGTCACATTCATGACAGAAACCATCCTCATTAAGCCTCTGATCCAAAATAGTTGTGTCATTACATATGTCTTACATGCCAACTACAGTGTATGAGTTAGTGGAATGTTGAATAATATTCTCACTTTTATCCATTTCTAGTGCAACAATGTCAATAAAGGAATCTAGATTAGTATCCAATAAAATATCATCCTTAGTTACCCTCAAAGAGGACTTTGGAACTAGAGAGGATTGCTTAGAAGTTTGACCATTTGTCCAAGAACTAGGGTCTTAATTATCATTCCCACTGTCTAGAGATCTTTGACATGATGATTTATGATTCCCTTTAAGATCACAAATTGAACAGACCTTGGATCTGTTAGATTCATAGTTAAGATGGCCAAATACCAAGAAGCTACCACAGAATTTGGGCTTTATTTCATAGACAATGCTAAGATTAAACATATCATCCCTTGTGGTGAGAACCACTTCCTCCACCAGGGTACTAGCCATATCATCTTTAACCAGTAACCATGAAAACTGACCCTATCTTGGGTTTTCAGTTTTCTTATCAATTCGAATCAGATTTCCAACCGAAGATGCAATGTCCCAAAGAATCTGGGGATGCCAATAAAGCCAGCTGAGCTTGAAGATATGAATCCAAACCAGAGTATGTGTGTTCTTAACTATAAGTGGATCAATATTGTGATCACATTCATGATCTCTTAATATTCCAGGCTTCATAGAAATAGATCCAAAAATCTGTGCCTACTCTTATGTTCATCATAGGGGAATAGAATGTGAACGTATACATTCCCCATTGAGGTCATCTTACGTCACTGAAACACCAAACCATGGAAATCCGATCAAACAATTCATTTAAGTTCCACATTCTCTCACCCTTTGGTGTCAAACACGTGATATTATTGAGAACTTGTAGATCCATAACCTTTCCTCTACAACCTCTTGATTGGATGAAAAAGCAGCCTTTCTCCCTTTCTTAATGACCCTTCCAGGAGAAGGAGCTCCAAAATCACGGAAGGTGATATTCGACGCAGATTCTACTACGACAACAAAGTTTTTTCTAAAACTAGAAGCCTCTGGTGGATACAGGTTCATAAAAATATTCGTATATATAATACAGAGGGGGAATAATCCCTTATGACCGTGAATATCCGAACTCTTTAAAACTAGATCTATTTTTCATTCATGATTCACTTTTGAATTATTTACACCTATATGAATAAAATAAGGAAACACTATTTGAAATTACAGATTAATATAAAAATATAGTTTAAAATATACATTGTGCTATCAAATACTCCCATTCCACTCAAGACACTTCCAGATTCATACTATATGCTTCTAAAATATAAACACATTGTATTATTTTTTATTATTGTATTATATATAACATGATCTAAGCTATAAATAACATAAATTATTCTATAATATCAATATTTATATAATTAATCCCATTAATTGTCTCAAAACAATAGTATTGAAAGGTTTAGTGTCTTGGATATTAGAAACATAAACATCTTATATATCAAGAATTACATAAATTAATCCAAAATCAATATCCTCTAAACAATTTTTTATAAATATACTTTTTTTAAACATATTCATTTATTGGGCATGGAAACCAATTAAAGGTGATATCATAAAGGCTCAGAAATGTAAAAAATATATTAATATTTCTGATCACAAACAAGAAGGGGAATATGTGGAAGAGGAAAAATATCTTTTTATAAGATCATAATACCATATATAATAATAATAAAACATAATAATGCAACATAATATCATAAAAGTATCATTATGGTAACGTAACAATGTATGAAATCAATCAAAAAAATATTTCAATAATCGTAAAACATGTGAGCATGGGGTCAGAGTGAAGAATAAATTAAAAATAAGGCATAAAATGAAGACATGCAATATAATGAATTTAAATTTTAAAATGGATATGAGGAATATAATAATAAATAACTTGTATATTATGAAAAATAATAATCATAATAAAATTTTTGTGACCAATATCATTATTCCCATTCCTATGTAAACAAACACATTTTGTCCATGCCTAAAAATGTTACAAAACTCATTAATCCCATTATTGTTTGAAAAAACTCATTATGTACACACCCAAATATCACAGGAGATATATATATATATATATATATATAATATTATTTTTGAGGGTGATATAGATTCACCAATCATCATCCACACTTATGTCATCTATAAAAAATCATGCATCCTCATATAATGAAGAACATCGTAAAAAAGGATGGGCTTCCCAAATATTTCAAAAGAAACACATTAGACGAACATAATAAATCATAGAATTTGGAAAATGTAATTTTAAAAAATTTATTATTTAAAACAAAAATATTCAGGGTGATTATTGCATAATTTCATGAGAGATAAAGTAATAAGGAAAAATATAAGAGAAAATAAAACACTTTTCACACAACCATATAAGCATTGTTTTAAAAGAAAATGTGAAAATTAATTTTAAATATTTTTGAAGGTAAATAGAAAACTTTTTAAAATATTTTTTTATGGAGTTAAAAATAAATAATACTTGAATATATACTAAAATATCATTTTAATAAATCGGAAGTGGTATATAATAAAAAAGAAATGACTTTATTAATATTTATATTTTGTTTTAAAGAAAATGTAAATCAGATAAATTTTGAAAGAAATATATTTTATAAAATATGTAATGTAAATTATGTATAATATAAAAAGAACTTTTATTTCATTAATTAATACAAATTCGATAAGTCAATTATAGAAGTTGATGAAGAAATTTATTTGAACAAATAAGAGTTTATTATTCTAATGATATACATTTTTTTGGAAGAGCTTTTATCCAAGAATTGGTTATTTATGGCAAGAAGTAATTTCACCAAAGGAAAATAAAAATTACTATATAAAATATGTAAATTTAATGATCATATAATGGTTTAATATTATATTAATGTAAGAATGACTATGACCCAATGAATAGAAAATTCAGTCAGTGAAACCCTTAGATTATTGATAATATATGAATCAATGTAGTTTAAGAGGAGGATCTTGAAATGGACATTAAAATATCATGAAATTGAATATGTATCCATATTTGAAATAAATATGGAAGTAAATAAACCCTGAAAAAGAAATTATGATGTACAATTTCAAACATGCCCCATGGAGTTGGCAATGATACAAAGAAACCCTTAAGATGTTACAGACATTTAATTCAATACTCCTTGAAGGATATGGATTATAATGGATCATTAAATACAATAAATAATTTTAGTGTCACGATACAAAATATTAAAATGTTATCATATTAATGGTTCCAAGGAAAACCTGATGTAAAAAAGTATTTCTCAAGGGATGAATGTTTTGGACATGAAACCCTTACCTTGAATTCATGTTTAGTCGATTTCACTCTAACATATAAAAAACAAAACTATATTAATAACATATTTCATAACCATATTAATATATATAAAATTTTATATACACCAATTATAATTATTCTCTACTTGTATATTCATTAGTTACTATTTATTTTCAATATTGAGTGTGAGTAATCATGATACTGTTGAACTAGTTTCAAAAACGTGATGTTGGTCATCATTTTTCACCCAAATTTCATAATTTTTATATAATATATGTTATTGGGATTGATTATTTATAATTATTTATAATTTTATTCTTAAATTCTATTAGATTTTGGGTTACAATCCTTAAAAATGATCTTGGAAATGAGTATGTTTCAGTGGGTTTTAAAGATCGAATGTTGGTACCCTAATTAATGAGAGTAATATAAATGTTAAAATTTCGTGAAAATTTAAAATAATTATTGAATTATATATATAATATATAATTAATAATTACATTCTTCATATTCATCCATGATTTTATTTTATTTCAATGCTCAAGTAGTTTGTTAGTTGACCAAAACATGAACATACCATAATTAATGGATAACTATGTTTATGAAAGTAGATTATTTGGGTATAAGAAAATTATTAAATAAAACTAATGAAATTATTTGGATAAATTTAAGGCGGTGAATAAAACGTGATTATGTTTTATTAAGAAAGAAATATACTATATTAAAAACTAGATGTGTTACTTCGTGTGGGATATAGTATGCATAACACATAGTTAATGTTTTAATTTCTAAAAGAATGATATGTATAATATATGGATTATAATTTTTTGGTAAATAATAATAATGATATTATATGTATCATATTTGTTAAACAATTTATCTTTTATAATCCCTAAAGAAATAAGCTAGTGAAAATGAATTTTTTCGCTTCATAAATGAGGTGGTGAAAAATTTAAGCCCCTGAATCATGGAGGTGGTGGTGTTCACAACACACAAATAAAAATATCATTTTTCTTAAAAAAAATTGAAAATTTAATTACTATTTATCTACATAGAATAATAAATTTCAGTATACAAACCATAATAATTTCGTTTTTTTGGAATATAAAAATTATTTTTCAGAATGTAAAATAGAAAGGAAAATAAATTAAGAAACAAATGGTACTCATGTTGAAATATTTTCATTAACCTTATAGTATTCATCATAAATAGTGGTATTAAGACCATATCTTGTGAATAGAGGGTCCCAAATGAGGAATTTGATTATAACTTATGATTATGATCATTTTTTTGATAGAAATTGAATTCTTCTAGTGGAGTTGAAGGGGTGGTGTGAATCGCCCTTTATAAGTGGTGAGGAAGTCTTTTTTGTATATATATGAACTTAATATAAAGACAGAACATGGTCTACATTTCCATAAGGATAGAAGTAGATAATAAATTACTAGGAAAATATATAGGTTCCATATTCCCTTAACCATCCATTATCCAACATTTTTTATACATTTTTTTAAATCCTTTAATCATAGAATTTATACTTTTACATGTTTTTGTTTTACCGTGGTATTATTTTTTTTCTTATAAACATAATTTTAATCCTAAAAAAATTGAACATATTAAATTATTTTTAACTATTTATTCAACATATTTGAAAAATTTTATAATTTAAAATATATTTAAGTAAGAATAAAGATCTTTTACATTCGTGCATATAACACGTAAAACCCCATTTTAAAAATAGTGTATTTTTATTATTAAATTTTATGTATAGAATAAAAAAATAAATTAATTTTATTTTCATCATTAAATTATATTAATTAAAAAATAAATACATTTTTTGTGTATTTCAGAGAAATACGAAGCCTAATTTGGCGTAAATAATATTTAATTAAATGGGAAGAACAAAAAATTATCTAATTTAAAGAAAATTATTACTTATGTTTATAAAATATTATACATAGAATTTATAAATTCTAAATATATTGTTTTAATATTTACAAAATATGTTATCAATTAAAATGTTTTATAAAATTATATTTCTTTATTATATAATTATAATTTCATAAAATTTATAGTATTGTTAGAGCACATATTTTTCAACATTTACCTAAAACCCCAATATTTTTGAAAGTAAAAGGTATTCTAAAATACTTTCTAAATAATAAATTACAAATAATAATATGGTTAACTACTTGAAATTGTAATGTTTAAAATTTATTTAAAATGAAAAAAAATATGTAGAAAATTAAATTTATTATAATATAGTGAACAAATTCTGCTTGAATTGTTAATAATAATATTTTGAATGAATTTATAATTAATTAATACATTTGTATCTAAAATTGGTTTTATTGTTGTTGATTTATTCATTTCTAACATACCACCAAATGTTTTATTTAAGAGATTCCCATAAGTAAATCTACTCACACAATATTTTCTAAGGAATAGAATTTACTAAAACATGTTTTATTACATTTTTATCCCTTAAAAATGATTTTCCTTACAATATTTTATGACATGGAGGAAACAAAGTTTGGTTAATTTTCTATCCTTGCATCCTAATGTTCATATATTTCTTCCTCAAACACTTTATTTCAAAATATAACTTCGAATAGATTTTTGGTATTGTTTCTCTGACCCTTTTCACTTTGATTGAATATTTCCATAGGTTAATCCTCTTATGAAAGGTCATGTTCTAGTTGTACTTATTCCATGCAATGAATAAGTGATTGATCAGGTATGTACTCCCTAAAAATGATACATGGAACGCATTATGAACTTGATAGATGTGTCAATGGAGTTTTAAGAGATAGGATACAACCCTAACTTTATCAAGAATCTCAAAAGGAAATATGTATCTAGAGATCATCTTCCATTTCATCCCAAATATCATAAAATGAGTTAAGGATATATTTTAACTAATACCTACGAACCAACTTCAAATATAGCATTAACTATATTGCTATTTTAATTACTCTTCTATAAACTTTTTTGGGATGAAATGCCTACTTTTAGCATAAAAATTTGAATATTGGAGGTTCCAACATTATAAGATCAAGTATACAATTTAAATTAATCAGAAATTTAATATGTGTATCATTTCTCAATTCCATTCATTGGTAGTGAAATGTTTTTCACTTTAACTATAATTATGTCATAATATGTTTATATATTCCACTGAAATGATGGTTGTTCTATAATTTTGGAGAAGCTTATATGAGAAATTGTTTGTAAAGAATAATATAGATGTTTTTAATTAGAGAGGAAATCAAGTTAAAAAGTATTACGATAAATTAGCATTTATTTTCCATTTGAATAAATATCCATTAATATGGAAAAATTTTGTGAAATATAATATTGGGAAATATTTTTAAATATCATGTCGGGACTCACCATGAACAATGTTGAAAAATATTGGAAGAGAATGTGTACAATGAATATTACTAATGCATAGAACATCAGAGGTTAGTAGTGTTTTAATAACACTATAATGAATTTTTATTTATATTTTTCTATATATTGAAATTATTTTATAATTTTGGAAATATAATGAAGTCTATGTGGTTCATCCCATGAATTTATGGAAACATTCCAAAGTATGTTATATATCCTATAATAATTTTCTTCTTTATCTAATTCAGTTTATGTTTTTCCATTTAATTTATTTTTTTCATTTTTTTATTCTACTAGTGTGAACGACAGGTTGAATTTATATATTGGGTAGCGTAAAATGGATTCCTACATTTGTTACACTAATTTGAGGGGGAAAAAAGTTCTTGAGGTTTGTTTTCCTGCTACAATGACTTGAACATAAACATATAGTGGATGTATCAATTGTACTTCTTTTGATATTTTAGTATTACATGTGATATACTTTTCTAGATAATATTTATCCTCCATTCCCCAAAATAATGTATAGTTCCAAAGCTCATGGTTTAGCACACAAGTGGATGTTCTAACATAGAATTAATTTAATGGGTTTCTTGAATCGATAAATTTAATGGAATGGATTTTGTATTTTATAGAATAACTATTTAAATCCATCTGATTCGTAAGGAAAATGAAGTACCACTATTAGTTATAAATATAATAGTAATGGATTAAGATGAATTGGAGTTTATATATAGAAAAGAACCAATTATGGTATGAATTTATCTTGATAGTAATGTTTCATTAAACATTAAATAGTAGAATATTTTCTTGTATGTTCTAAAGTCGTTGAATGACGAGTATAAAAATGGGCTTCCCTGAATAATGGTTTCATCTTATGAAAGATGTTTGGATTGAGATTTTTGAAAGGACTATCATATAAATAACATTTAAATGAAATCAACATTATTATTGGGTAGATATAATCATTAATGGTTTCTTTTATTGACAGTATAGAGTAATTGAAACTATTATCATCGCTTATAGAGATATAGAATACATTTGTTAGAGACGTTTTTAACTCTAGTAGAAAACAAAATGTATAATTTTATGTTATCATAATAATAATATTGAATAATTAAATAAGGAATTGGTAAGGTTAAATATCAATAGGTATAACCCTTATTACCATTGGAATGGGTGGTTCACCCTAATGAATATATGATTGTTAGAAGAATACATCAGCATATAAGTATTAAGAATGAAAATTGTAGAAGAGCCAAGGAAAGTCGGTCGGTCTTGGTCTGACCTACAAGAAATGTGGGCAGAAAGTACATGAAAATTGGGAGTACAAGAGTTGAAGGGAAAACACAAAAAAAGGAAATGACATGTCATCAGTTAGATTCCATGAACTCAGTGGAAGAAATTCATGGCCATCAACTAAGCCTGAATACTCCAATAGAATATTGGGTGATTGAATCTATTTAATCCTTTCATTAAATTGGATATCAATGATCATTAAAATCTATGAATCTAGTAAATTTGGGATGTTAAATCTTTTATATGGTGAAGCCATAGAGCTTCTTGGAAAATTAGATGCAAACATTTGAATGTAGAATGAAGTATTCTTGAAATAATCGTAGTTTTCACAAATATCTAGTCTTAGGATGAATCTAATTTCCATTAGGAAACTGGATTATGCATGTTATGGGACTAGATTTACTGATGTGGTTTGGAGAGTTACTTAATGTCCAATTATAATTCAATGAGGTGTAATGTTTGTGACCATTTATAAGACATGATATTTATATGGGAGTATAGTTATCATAAGTACAACTTTCAATGATCTATAATTATGGAACTATTGGTGTAACACCCCAATTTTAAATTAATTTACCATATTATTGTTTATAATTAGATTATATAATTCTTTAGTTTTTTTTCTAGTTTTGAGAATCATTTTACATGATTTTTTTATAGAATAGAACTGTTTGAGCATGGTTATTATAAACATTACAACAAATCCAAGAAATTTTGCAACATGTTTTGGGGATCACTGGGTTGGCACATTGTTTGTAGGCTATTTAGAGAATCCATTATAATGACCAGAGGAAAAAATGAAAGCCATTTATCTTAATAAATTACAACCACATAGTCAAAACATTGTTCGATAAACCATATTAACTAATCATGCAACACTATAGATCTTGTCTAGTAGCACATGCATAGTTGGTACAAGGTTTAAAAATTGTGTGGCCTAACAATGAAATGTATGGATAATTACTCAAAATTTGGGGTTTTAATTTGGATTATGGAATGGACCGTCATTATTTCCGTAATATTCAGGGGTCTTTATGTAACACCCCAAGAATCCACGTTACACTTCTCTTTGAAGAATACAATAGCGTGTGTTGTATGCAACTTCGGGTTCTAACACACCAAAACCTATCAAACTACCCTTTATGAATAGTGATACCCACTTTTTAAAATTTTATAAATTTTAACATTCCAAATGGACATCATTTTTTGATTCGTAATATCGAAATTATCTTAGGATAAATTTTTTTTATTTTTCTGTAAATCTTCAATTTTTGATGAATAGTGAAAAACACTGAAGTATAGTTTAAAACCAAATTTTTATTTACATAATTAATTATTTTATTTAAATTTATTTTAGGTCCAAATAGATACATAATACCAGTATATGTTCAATGTAATTCATTGGAGTCATTTTTTAATAATAATAGATATATAAAATTTTATTGAACTTTTCACTGTCTTTTACCCACTTCCTAGGAGCATTTGCAAATTTACCAAAAACATAATTTTACCGCTTCTATGAGTTGAATTAAAAAAACTAGTAGAAACGGTTGATATCAGTAAGTAAAATATGGTTCAACGAGATGAAAATAATTTTTGGTGAAGCGTAACTTTTTACTTTTATTTACCACGGTTGAAAGTAAATAGGGTAATTAAGGGTAAAATGATATTATTATTACCCTAAAACATGTTCTAATTCTATTATATAAGTATAATTCGACCCAAAATAACCTTAAGAATAAAATATGAACCTATTTGGTCCACTTGGACTAGATTAGGATATTTATTTTTATTTTATTTAAAGAAGTGTTAAAAGAGTTAAAATCAACATTCAATAACAAAAACAATTTTAATATAGAGTTATACACAAGATAAATTAGTCTATAAATATTAATTATAACATTGAAATTATTTTCTACATAATGGTATTTTATTTATATTTTTTATTAATTAATAATTTAATTTATTTATGTCACAATGATGATGCAGTAATTACCTAATTAATGAAATATTAAAATAATTGATATTATAAATAACCAAATAAATGTAATTTGAGAATTTTTATGAATTGAACTATTTTTAAAGGTAAACATGACATTCTAGGATTGGTTATATTAATTTCTTTTTAAGTAATAATGATGTTATTAATTTAACAAAAACAAAATACCAAATAGTGTCAAAATTGACAAAATAGTTTTTAAAAAAAGTATTATATTATTAATTGATATTCTATTCCTAAAAATATAAGGCTAAAAAAAGACATATATAATGATATTTGTATCATTAATGAACCACTTGGGGTTCGATTTTAAGTTTATAGTAATTTTATTAACCATATAATATAAAAATGCATAGAGATATGGTAAATGTCAAACTATTTAACTAAGACTTAAATTTAAAAGATAAAGTTAATATAGTGACCCAAACCTATTTAAAACCTATTGTTTTAGAGGTTATATTACCATCCCCAACTTATTATTTAAATAATTAATTTTTAAGCCATTATAAACAAAAAATGATTTTATTATAAAATAATATTTCTAGCTTTTCCTATGGTGCCCCACACCCCTATAATAAAAGGGCACTCCACCTTCACTCTAATTCACACATTCAAATCCATTTTTATAAGAGAAACCAAACCCAAATAGACTCTAATCTATCCTCTCTTCATCCTAGAGGCCTTCCTTTAGTCAGAAAGCCAACTCAAGGATCCCTTTTGAACAAATCAAAAGGAAGAACCCGAAGAAGAGGTAAATATTTTATCACCTCTTTCAAGTTCTTTTCTTCTTCCAATTTATTTTTCTTTGTTATTTACATTATAAAATAATAACTCCACTATATTCTATATATGATATGATGATATTATAAATATGGTAAAACCATATTCATTATTCTATCTGTACTTTGAAATACATGTCACTATACGTGCGTACGTACGACTTACCGTCTCCACGTCGTGGTGTAATTGTTATTCAATACATTATTATTTGGGTGGGTGTAATAATGATGTGTAATTGATTTAAATAATAAATATAACATTTAAATGACTCTTTATATATGATATACCATCCAATTATATATTATTTTAATATCAAAAGAATGATATTTTCACTTGTGCGTATGTACAGATTACCATCTCCACGAACGCAATGAGATTCATTCTCCATCGTATACATTAAAGACAAATTTTCATTAGATGATTAAAAATAATGTTTATATACTTAATATCATTCTAAATATTAATAATATACATCCTATCCCTTACAATCATTACTTATGTAACAAATCTTACAAAGGAAAATGAATCAGTTAACACTCGAAACGATGATAATACTAATATATTACTAACAATGCAATGTTAAAAGATCATATATGATACTATATTAATGTATATGATTATTGTATAATTTTAAAAAAATTATTCCACCATTATAAATGAGGATAACCTACCCTCGACCAAGTGAAAATACATATTAAGTGTTAATTTCACAATCTCTTTATTATCCGAGTTTGTTTTTACGTAAGTATCTACTAGGACCTCTTTATCATACACATCCATCTTTCTTAAAATGGTATTCCAATTTTCTTTCTATTTACTAGACTATGGGTTAAATTCATTTATACCCTTGTTTTACTTTTTATAAATTTTTTGAAAGGAATATTTCCGTCATTTTCCAAACTGGGTATTTTATGACATTTTCCACAAAATTAAGGTAAGAATGTTTTTTTAACATATACGGCGGGTGCAGGTATTTTCCCCCGTTATAACATCGTCGAAGCTTCCCTTACAATTTAATATGAATATTTTAAAATATAATTTTTTTTTAATAATTACGTGACCTTTAATTTATTTCAAAATAGAAATAGGTATTTCTCTAAAAAGGTTTTGATTTCATCTATGTAAACATCCATTGATGGATTATAGGTTTTTTCGAAGTTGATTTATTTTGATACAAAAAATCCATATTTTATTGAATTTTTTTTGATATGTTTTACTGTGGATGTGTTATTTCATACCATTAATGTTTTATGGATAATGTATTGACATTTCCTATGCTAGTTTTAATATGAATGTTTATGTTATGTTTAATCCTTTTCATATGGGGAATTCATTGGACATAGTAAGTGATGGGTGGGTCTTACTATAACTCCTCGATGAATTGGAAGGTCTCATGAGTCAAACTAGTGTCTTCGAACAAGGCCTTGAAAAAATATTATTTGTAGTCTTAGAACAAGGAGTTTAATATATGGTTATGAAAGTCTGGAATTATGCATTTCATCATTATGAAAGTGGCTATTGATATTTCATGTGATTATTTGAATAGTAGAATATTCATGTGAGTAGGTAAATGGAATTATTTTGATTTATATTTTCCATATTATGATTAATTTTATGTTGAAAATTATTTTTTTAGTTCTATACATTGCCTTAAATGTTTATGATTATTTATGAAAGTTTCCACTATATTGTTATCCTTACTGAGCATATATTCTCACCCCATTCTCTGTTTTATTTTTTCCAGGATGCGAAGAAGTATATTATGAATGAGCAATAGGGATATTCTATGGGATCTTAGTGTTGTCTATGGAAACAATTTTGTTGTAGTTTTATATTTAATGTTGCAATGTAAACCTTATGAATGTATCTAGTACTTCCAAGGCTACTAATCTAATCATTCTATCGAGACATGATCTTTTGTGATCATGGAAATGATACGTAATAATGCATCGACACTGGGATTCTAGGGTCGGGGCGTTACATTTGGTATCAGAGGATGTTTAGTAAAATCCATGGAAACAAGATTTAGATAAACTCTGATTAGAGCACATATCCCTAAGATAGACTTTAAGGATTAATATAGAAGAAATTCCTAGAATTTTGGTATTGTAGAAATTTTGTGAGTTTTTCCAAGTAATACATCCCTTTATGGATATGAGTAGGTAGAGGCGGCACTGGCACAGATGTACCTAGGGTTAAAACCTGAAAACACCACTTTGAGCTAGACTCAAACAGGAACTACTACACGACAACAGGCCTTGCTGCAATTTTGGTTACAACACTCCCCGGGGATATGCTTCAGATAATTCTCATTTTATTTACAAAGGATTATGAAGGGTTTATGAGTATATAATTTCTCAAATAAATTTTTTTTATGATTATGGATTACATCCATAAACTATTAAATTTATGTTAAGTATATTACAAGGTTGGAATTATGTATTTTGATTCATAAACTAATCTAGTTTATGCCATTGTTTAGAAATGGAACCTAGTAGAAGGAATAAAAACTATATTTATGCACTCACACCATCTAGGTATTTCCCTCATGGTCATGAAAATTATATTGGAGCTGGTGATGAAACTGGTGCTGATCAGCTAATCACCATACTGGGATAACTCACTCAGGTTATGAATAATAACTTTAACAGTATGAAGCACCATGATATGCAACATCTAAGATCAATGTTAGATCGCTTCATGAGGAAACAAACACTAAAATTCAATGGGGGTACTAATCTACTAGTAGATGAGCAATCGATTAATTCCTTAGAGAAAATATTCCATGCCATGGGGAGTGCTGAAAGGGAAATAGTTGTCCTAGCAGTTTACCGCCTCACTGAAGATGTTGATCAATAGTGGTCATTGATTCAAAACATTAAGGATGATGATTATGTATAAAATATTTAATGGATGGAGTTTAAGGAAATTTTCTTTGAAAAATACTTTCCTCATGACCATCGACCAGATATGGAAATGAAATTTATCAGTTTTGAGGAAAAAATAGTACGAGAATGTCGCAAAGTATGAAGTTAACATTACAAGGTTAGTGAGGAATGCGGAAGATTATATACGTAACAAAATAAGTAAGATTGATCAATTATTTTAAGGTTCAAAACCATTTCTCCATCGATCATTAGTGTCACAATCCTTCTCTTCATACAAAGATATTGTCTCCTATGCTATCAAGGCTGAAAAGTATTTCTCTAAGTCTTATGAATTTAAAGAAAACTAAGATAAAGAAATATCTGTTGAACACTCTGGAAATGGAATTAAGGGGAAGAAGGGAAAATCTGAATATCCATACTGTAGCTAATCTGGGAAGAATCACCCGGGTACTTGCTTGAAGGGAATGTGAGTCTGTTATAAATGTGGTGAAAAAGGCCACCAAGCTCATGATTGCAAGAGGAAGAAAGAGGATGTCAATGTTGAATGCTACAATTATAGGGAATGGGGACATTATGCAAATTAATTTCCTAAGAGTCAGGGGAACATACCTCAGAAAAGGCCAAGCTATCAAGTCCAAGATTGTGTTATCACTACTGTAGAGGTTGAATCTCCGAAAGACGTAATGGCAGGTAATTTAATGGTTTCCTCAAGATTATCCAATGATTTATTTGATTCTGGATCATCGTATTGTTTTATATCTTCCTAGTTTTCTAAGGAAATTAGATATCTCCAATTTGATTTAAAAGGTATTTTCCAGTCAAAACTACTATGGGATGTTTTTTTTGCAACCAAGATTTGTGAATCAGTCCCCATTAGGGCATATAAATGTTCTTTATCTCCTGATCTCATCGTCATACCCATGATTGAATTTTATATAATCCTCGGTATGGTTTGGATTTCTGACCATGATGAAAAAATTTATTATAAGAAGAAGGATGTTACTATTTTCGATGACGATGATAATGAACACCTTATCATTAGGGATGAATCACCACCACCTAATTCTTATCTAGATCCACCCCCAGTAGCTCAACTAAATTCAATTATTGGGGAGGAATAGAATGAAATAGCTGTGTGAGAGGAAAGGAATGTTCAAATTGAGGATGTACCTATTGTGAAATAATATGTTGATGTGTTTCCAGAAGATTTAACAGGACATACTACAGAAAGAGAAATTGATTTTTCCGTTGATTTAATTCCTGGAACAAGGCCCATGTCGAAGACCCCTATTAGAATGGCCACTACAGAATTAGTCGAACTAAAGAAAATACTTTTGGAATTGAGTAATAAGGGATTTATCCACCCTAGTGTTTCTCCAGGGGGAGACCTTGTCCTTTTTTAAGAAGAAAGATAGATATATGAGGTTGTGCATTGACTACAGAGAGATCAATGCTATAAGAATAAAGAACAAGTATCCCCTACATCTCATTGATGATTTATTGGATCAACTTCATCGAGATCAATACTTTTCAAAGATTGAACATTGATCTATATATCATCAGTTGTGTGTGAAGAAGGAAGACATTCCAAAAAAAGAATTTCAAAGCAGGTACGGGAATTACGAGTTTACAATAATGCCTTTTGGACTGACTAATGCACCCTCTTTATTCATAAATCTAATTAATAGAGTTTTGAAGTAATATCTTGATGACTTTGTAGTGGTATTTATTGATGCTATCTTGGTATACTCAAAAAGCTACGAAGATCATGAAAATCACTTGCGCATTATCCTGAAGACTTTTAGAAGACACAGATTATATGGTATGTTTAGAAAGTGTGAATTCTGGATTCAGGAGATATCTTTTCTTGGTCATATTATCTCTAAGGATGGAATATCTATTGATCCTTCTAAGAAAAATGCAATCCAAGACCATCTAGAACCAACGAGTATAACTGAGGTACGTAGTTTTATTTGTTTAGAAGGTTATTATCAGTGTTTCGTCTATAATTTTTTCGGATTGGATAACCAATTAACCAAGCTCACATGTAAAGGGGTTAAATTTGTTTGCAAAAAAGAGTGTGAAGAATGTTTTGAAGAACTAAAGAGAATATTATTCAATGCTTCTATATTTAATCTACCATCAGGGAATGATGGGTTTGTTATTAAAGTGATACATCAAATAAAGGACTTGATTGTGTCCTTATGGAGAATGATAGGGTTATTGCCTACGCATCATGACAACTAAAAATTCACGGGAAAACTATCCTACTCATGATCTTGAGTTAGAAGCTGTAATATTTTATTTGAAAATACGGAGACATTATCTCTATGGTGAAAAATGTGAGATATATACCGTTCACTAGAGTTTGAAATATATTTTATCACAGAAAAAACTCAACATGAGGCAAAGGATATGGGTTGAACTACTCAAGGATTATGATTGCATGATACACTACCACACGGGGAAGGCAAATAAGGTGGTAGATGCTTTGAGCAGAAAAGATCATGGTGTTTTGAACAAGATGATAGTTGAAAGGGATCCTATTATAATTGATCTAGTAATGATGGATATGAGAATAACCATATAAAGTAGATCATCAATACTTTTTCAAATGGTTTCCAAACCATGTTTACAAGAAATGATAAAGAGATCTCAGACTGGTGATGAAGATTTTCAAAAAAGGATTAAAGCTGTGAAAAATAGGAGATTGAGTGACTTCATAAATAAAGATGGAATTTTGAAATTTGGGAAGAGACATTGTATTCCCGATATACCTGATGTAAAAAGTGAGTTTTTGGATGATGCTCACAGTTCCAATTTCTCTATACACCATGGGAGAACCAAAATGTATAGAGATTTTAAGGAACATTTTTTGTGGGACATCATGAAAAGGGATACTGCTAATTTTGTGTCAATATATATGGTTTTTCAGTAAGTGAAATCTGGAATAAAACAGCCTAGAAAGGTCATGCAACCTCTTCCCATTCCTGAATGGAAATGGGATGATATCATGATAGACTTTTTCATGGGACTACCAAAGACTCCTAGAAGAAACGATGCAGTATGGGTCATTATTGATCATCTTACCAAGTTAGCACATTTTATTTCTATAAGAGAAGATTTACAACTTGAATAATTAGAAATATTATATATTAATGAAGTTTTAAGAATTCATGGAGTAACACTATAGATTTTTGCTGATCGTGATCCCCATTTTACATCATGATTCTGGAAAAGTCATCAGAATTCCCTTGATACTGAACATCGTTTGAGTGCTGCCTACCACCCTAAAACTGAAGGACAATCATAATTGGCTATTAAAACCTTATAAGACATGTTTAGATCTTTCTCACTCGACTTTCAAGGTATGTTGGAAAAATATTTACCTCTGGTAGAATTTTCCTATTACAATAGCTTCCATTCAAGTATTCATATGGCACCATATCAAGCATTATACGGAAAGAGATGCCGCACACCAACATGTTGGGAAGATGTTGGTGAATGAAAACTCATAGGCCTAGAACTTGTGTAGTAAATGATAGAAAATGTGATGTAATCCAAAACTGCATCAAAGCAACTCAAAGATGGCAGAAGAGCTATGCCGATAATCAAAGGAAGGATTTGGAATTTCATGTAGTAGATCATGTTTTCTTGAAGTTAGCTAAATGGAAGGGTGTTATACGTTTTTGGTAAAAAGGTAAAATTGAGTGCTTGGTACATCGGACCTTTCAAAATTCTAGAACAAATTGGGTCTATATCTTACCTTTTGGAAATTCCACCAAGTCTCTCCAAAGTTCACGATGTGTTCCACATATCACTATTGAGAAAATACATGCCTGACCCAATGCACGTACTCACCTATGTGGAATTAGAATTATACACCAATTTATCTTATTTCGAAGTGCTTGTAATGGTTCTTGATACAATAGAACACGTGCTGAGAAACCGGACAACTCGTCTGGTAAAGTTCTATGGAGAAACCAGAAGACTGAAGAGGAAACATGAGAACCCAAGGAACATATGATGAAGAACCACCCATGTATTTTAACATAGTAAAAATCTAGAAATTTTGAGGCCAAAATTATTAAAGTAGAGTGCAATTTAACACCCCAAGCTTCCATGGTACCCTTCTCTTTGAATAATACAATAGCGTGTGTTGTACGCAACTTCAGGTTATAACACAGCCCAACCAATCAAACTAGCCGTTATGAATATAAATACCCACTTTTTGAAATTTTATATATTTTATCATTCAAAATGGACTTCATTTTTGGATTCATAATATTGAATGTAGATTAGGGTAAATTTTTGGTATTTTTCTGAAAACAATCAATTTTTGATGAACAATGAAAAACACTGAATTGTAGTTTAAAACACAATTTTAATTTAAATAATAAATTTATTTATTTAAATTTATTTTTTGTCAAAATAGATATAGAGTACCTATATATGTTCAATTAAATTTATTGGAGTCATTTTGCAATAATATTTGATATATAAAATTTTATTGAACTTTCACCATCTTTTACCCACCTCCTAGGAGAATTTGCAAATTTACATAAAACATAATTTTACCACTTTTGTGAGTTGAATTTCAAATATATGAGAGAAAAGATTGATATTAGTAAGTAAAATATGGTTTAATGAGATGAAAAGAATTATTGGTGTATAGTAAAATTTTACTTTTATTTACCACAGTTATAAGTAAATAGGGTAATTAAGGGTAAAAATGAAACGATTATTATCCGAACACATGTCCTAATTCTATTGGACAAGTATAATCAGACCAAAAACAACCTTAGGAATAAAATATGATCCTATTTATTCAACTTGGATTAGATTAGGACATTTATTATTATTTTATTTAAAGAAGAGTTAAAAGAGTTTAAATCAAAGTTTAATAACTAAAACTTATTTAATATAGGGTAATACATAAGATAAATTAGACTATAAATATTAATTAAAAATATAAAACAATTTCCTTCATAATTTTATTTTATTTATATTTTTTAGACATTAAATAATTTAACTTATTTAGGACGCAATGATGATTCAGTAATTACCTAATTAATGAAATATAAAAATAATTGATATCCTAAATATCCAAATAAATGTAATTTGAGACTTTTTAGGAATTCCATTAATTTTAATGGTTATTATGAAATGTTAGGGTTAGTTAGGTGAATTTGTTTTGAATCAATAATGTTTTTATTGAATATATATGAAATAAAATACCTAATAGTGTCAAAATTTACATAAAAGTGTTTTTAAAACAAATATTATATTATTAATTTATATTCTATTCGTAAAAATAAATGGTTCAACCAAAAGACTTATATAATGATATGTGTTTCATTAATGAACCACTTGGGGTTATACTGGATGTTTATAGTAAGTTTATTAACCATATGATATAAAAATACATAATGACATGGTAAATGTCAAACTATTTAACTAATAGTTAAATCTATAAGATTAAGTTAATATAGTGACCCAAACCTATCTAACACTGATTTTTTGAGTGTTATTCGAACCATCCCAACATTATCCCTTAAATAATTTATTTTGGAACCATTAGGAACCGAAAATTATTTTATTATAAAATAATATTTCTAGCTTTTCCTAAGGTGCCCCTCACCCCTCTTATAAAAGGGCACTCCCCCTTCTCTCTAATTATCACCTTAAAAGACATTAGTCTCGGACAACACCTGCCCCAATACCCTATAAATTTTCCTACCTTCATCCTAGCAGCCTTTATTTAGTCATAAATTCAACCTAAGGATCCATTTTGATCAAATCAAAATGAAAAACACGAAGAAGAGGTAAATATGTCATCACCTCTTTCAAGTTACTTTCTTCTTCCACATCCTCTTTCTTTGTTATTTCCATTCTAAAATAATAAATCATGTATCTTCTATATACTGTGATGTTATTATAAATGTGGTACAACCATATTAATTATTCTATCCATACTTTTAAAGACATTTCAACATACATCCGTACGTACGACTTACCGTCTCCATGTCATGGTGTAATTAGTATTCAATACATTATTATTTGTATGGGTATAATAATTATGTTTAATTGATGTAAATAATAAATATTACATGATAATTATTCTGTATATATGATATAACATCCAATAATATATTATTTTAATATCAAAATAATGATATTGTCGCTTGTGCGTACGTACGGATTACCATCTCCACAAACGCGATGAGATTCATTCCCCATCGTATCCATTCAAGACTATTTTTCATTAGATGATTAAAATTAAATTTTAGAGACTTAATATCATTATGAATATGAATATGATACATCCTATCCATAACAAACATTACTTACATAACAATGAATACAAAGGAAAATGAATTAGTTAACACCCGAAACGATGATAATACTAAGATATTATCAACAAAAGAATATGTTAAAAGATCATATATGATATCATATTAATGTATATGATTATTGTATAATTTAATAACAATTATTTCACAATTATACAGGAGTTTAACCTAGCCTCGACCAAGGAAAAGTACAAGGTAAGGGTTAATTTCACAATCTCTTTATTATCTGAGGTTGTTTTTACGTAAGTATCTACTGGGACCTCTTTATCATCCACATCCATATTTCTTAAAAATGTATTCCAAAACATTTTTAATATTTAATAGATTATGGGTTAAATTCATTTATACCCACGTTTTAATTTTTATAAAAAGGCTGGAAAGGAATCTTTATGTTAGTTTCCAAACAAGGTACTTTATGACATTTTCCACAAAATTAAGGTAAGAACGTTTTTTTAACTTATACAGTGGGTGCAACTATTTTCCACCATTATGACATTGTTGAAGCATCCCATACACGCTTATATAAATAATTTCAAATATAATGGTTTTCTTATATAATTAAGTGACATTTAAATTATTTCAAAATAAACAGAGATATTTCTCTAAAATGTTTTTGATTTCATCTATGTCAACATCCTTTGATAGATTTTAAGTTTGTTTGAAGTTTATTTATTATAATACAAAACATCTATATTTTATTGAAGGTTTTTTGATATGTTTGACTGTGGATGTGTTATTTCATACCATTCATGGTTTATGGATAATGTATTGTCATTTTTTATGCCAGTTTTAATATTAATGTTTATGATATGTTTAAACCTTTTCATATGGGGAATGCATTGGATTTAGTAAGTGATGGGTGGAGCCCAATATATCTCCTCGATGAATCAGTAGGTCTCATGAGGCAAACTAGTGTCTTCTAAAAAGTCCTTGAATAAATATTATTTGTAGTCTTGGCACAAGGCCTTGACTATGTGGTTATGAAAGTCTGGAATTATGCATTCCATCATTATGAAAGTTTCTATTGATATTGCTTGTGATTATTCGACTAGTAGATTATCCATGTGAGTAAGAAAATGGAATTATTTTGATTTATATTTTCCATATTATGATGAAAATTATGATGAAAAGGATTTTTTTAGTTCTATAAATTGCATTTAATGTTATGCTTATTTATGAAAGTTTCAGCTATATTATTATCCTTAATGAGCATCTAAGATCACCCATTTCTATGTTTTATTTTTCCCAGGATGCAAAGATGTATATTATGACTGACCTGTATGGATAGTCTATGGGATCTTAGTGTTGTCTATGGAAACAATGTTGTTGTAGTTTTCTATTTTATGATGTAATGTAGACCTTATGAATGTATCTTGTACTCCCCAGGCTACTAAACCAATCGGTATTATGAGATTTGATATTTGTTTCACGCCAATGATACATAATAAGGCACCAACTCCATGATTTTGGGCTCGGGGCCTTACACTCTAACTCATTTCCCACCCTTGGAATGAGATATAATTCCATTCGATACAGATGTAACTTTTTTATGAATCTAGGTGAATTTAATATTGCAAATAATCAGTATGTATGTATTATCTCTCATTCTTCATTATTCTTCCTAGATCCATATTTTTTCCTTCTGAAAAACATATATATATATATATATATATATGTATATTATCGATATATCTATGTGTTATGACATTAATATTAAGGAGATCTATTTGAATCTTCTAAAGGGAAGGTATTATACACATTGTCCAGAAGTTTTAATTATTATTTATCATGTCCCCATCCATTGAGATGTCAGCAGATTCACCATCATATCCACTATTCTAGAACATTAATGCTTATTTTTTTTAAATTTTTTCCTTATTTTTTATATGTAAATGTTGTGAGATTTCATGGATGAAACCCTTATTTTGTTTTGTAAAAATGAAAGATTACATGGATTTTAGGAAACTCATTTTATTTATGATTTTATAATAATTGTTATAAAATTATTAAAAGGATTTCAGAGTTTAATTGTTTTGGTAGATATTATTTTTAATGGAATATTTTTTTATGTAAATTTTTTTGACAAGATTTGGCATAATGGGTTTCCAGGTGTTAAATTTGGATAGTTTTGATCGGAAACAACATCATCATTATTGGATGGTGTATGGTCATGGAATACCACCATCAATTGATACACAAATATCGAGTGTATTGTTGTGTGTGTGTGTGTGTGGATTGGTGGGTGTGTGCGAACTTGGGAAAGGATATTCCGGTATTTAATGGATAAAAATTTGAATATTTATTACTTTTCTCACATGATTTTACTTGTCTCATTATATAAAATCATTAAATGTTGTCAAATTGGTTTATAAAAAATTATTATAATTTGGTGTTCTCTTTGTATCACATGTTTGGTTTTTATTTTTGAATTCCAACTGAGTTTACACTCACCCATGATTTTGAACACTAGTGTGTGTGACAATATCATTTATGGGATACAAGAATAAGAAATATATAGTATTTATCTATCAATGATTTGTGATAAATTGGGATTTTATGTTAGAGATGAATTTTATATCTTAAATATGTGTTACTCGGTATTTTTTTTATTTGATGTATTATAGTAATGTTGTCTTTGGTTTTAAATTTATTATGCCATGTTTCGTTGTCATGATAATTCTGTAGTCCTATTGGTTTTATATTTGGGTTGTTTTTTTATTCTTGAATCATATAAGATGATTGGATGTTTCTATTTCAAGATAATAGGATATTTTTCTTCTAAATGGAGAATCACCACCCTTTATTCTCTCAATTTAGTGGTGTAACACTTAGACACTTTATGATACATTTCCATTGAAATAAATTCAATCTCATTGATTTCTTAAGATACAAACAACCACATGCCTAAATTATTTTAATTGAAAATTTTATTTTAATAAAAATATAATAAAATTAACATTTTCATATTTCATGTCACAAAAATTCTATTTTTTTATGATAAATAGCAATTTTGATCTTACATGGTCAATATTATCCTAGAAAGAAATTCGGAAATTTTTTCTTTTAAAATAATATTATATGATAATAAAAAACATTATTGATAAATATAAATAATTTTATATATAATAATGTGTTATAGTATGTTTAGTTAACAAAAATATTAAATAAAAAATATTATAAACATAAATATAAAAACATTTGGAGGTAATATTTGATATTTTTCATAAAACTTAATTTTTTTCCGAAAACATTTTTCGATTAAAATTTGATAATATATATCAATATTTATTAATTAATATAATATTTAGTGATGAATTATTTACAGTAAATATATAGATTATATATCTAACTAAAATAATTTAAAACCATATAATGATGATTACTATTCAATTTTTTAATATAAGATCATATTGTATTTTAGAAATTAATTTCATGAAAACTTATTTTTCCACATGTTTTTTGGTATATATGTATCATCTCATTAATTTTTATTGAGTATTATCTAACTATTATTTTGACCACATTTATGTTCAGTATTGTTTTTAGGTTAATTCTGGGTGATATTGAAATTTTATTGAAACTTTTTGGGCAGTTCATGGCTGGAGCATGATTTTCTCAAAATGTTCCCCCACAGTCCAAACCGTGAACCCCCTTGTAGTGGGAAAATGGAAAGATGGTGAAAATTTTGGGAATCCATGTTACCACTTAAGGGAAACCATGAAACCAAAATAGTAGGGGAACACTGATGTTTTACAGTTTCCCCTATCCATGCAACCCCTCTATATAACAATGGATGAAGGATTTAATTACTACAAAAATCTATTTTATATTCTAGAATACCTTGTTTTATGTGGTAACTAGCCCCATTCATCCCTAACATACTTTCCTTTGTGTTGAATTCTCCCTAAAAGAAATTTTATATTCTCCAAAACCATTCCATGTTTTTTATATTTATAATTGATTGGTCTTACCTAGAATATACATGTTCATGATATAAAATATCCTAACGCCATTTTGAGGAAGTGTTGGATAATCACTCACTGGGATTGAGTTGAATATTATCTCTATTAGGTCTCCTTTAGTGTGACCGATGATGGTGTGGGCCATTTCCATCAAGGAGAATTGGATATGTGATCGAGTGTAGTCAGACCAAATTATCTAGAGTTGGGTGGGGTAATATTAGTGTTTTAATTTGACATCAAGCACGAATATTTGAGTGATTATGTCCATCAATTTGGCATCAGGTTTCAAAACGTTTTTAGTTCTAATTTAACTTGTTTTTCATTGATAAAAGAAGTTATGTTTATATTGATTTATTACATGGTACCCAATAAGTATGTATTCCTTCTTACCATATAGAGTTAGGTGAACTAAAATAGTTAAATACTCGGTTAGGTAGTTTTCTTGAGAAAGGATTTATATGCTCAAGCATGTCACCTATGGTGGAACCTAGTTTCCTTGAAATGGAATGTGATGTTTATCATCGCATATATTTTGATTACCAGATGTTAACCCATTTTATTATAGACAACATGTATTTTTCCATTATATAAATTATATATTTTACTATATGAAATGGAATAATTTATTTTCAAACACAAACCTTCAGTTCGAGTACCACCAATTGAGATTTAAAAAATCTATCATTCTATAAAATGACCTTAAGAGTAGTTATTTCCATTATCAGTATCTTATTATTCTATTTGGACCAAATAATTCTCATAGGGCTCTGATGTTTTATATGAATATTATTTTCAATGAGTTTATTGACATGTTCATTGTATTAATTGAAGATGACATCCTAGTTTAATCAATAATCCAGGAGAATATTGTGTGTCAAGTGAGTAAAGTTCTATAAAATTTTTAGAGATCCCTTTATTTTTTCCATTCTTTAAAATGTTTTTTTGGATTTATGAGTTTTGTTTCATGGGATACATGGTCTAAGAGCATTGTATCTCGGTTTATTCTAAGAAGGTGAAACTTTTTATGACATGGTAAGAACTATGAAATGTTTTTGAGATTTGAAAAATCTTAGGTTTAGAATGGTATTGACACTATATAGTTTTAAAATAATTTATAGATGTTGAATTCTACAATGACCACACTCACTTAGAAAGGATTTCTGTTTTCTTGGGATGATATGTGTCAGTTTTCATTTAATGGGATCCAATATCTTTTGACTTATGTGTTAGTGTTGAATCTTCAAGAGTCCATGAAGAAAAATGTGTCTTTCTATGATGCATCTTGTTTGGGATTGTAATGTGCTCATATAATGGGTTATCATGTAATTTCATTTCGTTCTAGACAACTTAGTCCACCTGATAATAATTATCTACCCCATGATCTTAAACTCGTAGGTGTGATTCATTATCTAACTAGATGGAAGAATTGCCTTATTGGAGAAATTTTTACCATCATCTATGATAACAAAATATTGATTTATATATTCTATTAAAAATATTTGAATCGTAGTCAGATTTATTAAGTGGAGTTCTTATAATCATTTGATTTTGATGTTTATTATACCCTGGTAAATGGAATCACTGGTTATTTGATTAGGAAGCTTCTATCCCATGCTAGGAATGAATCCTTATAAGAGTGGAATGTGATGGATCTTGTTTCCTAGACGAATATAGGAGTCTAGGAGAATGAGTTTAAGTCTGTTTTGACCATCGTTTAGTTAACTTTCTATCTTCTTGATATTATTCTTTAGGATAAACTTATTCATGATGAATTCTGTAGTGTAAGAGACTATGTTAATGGTTGGGAGATTGTATTTGGGTAATCACTCTCCACTAAAAATATTCTTTGACTTAAGAAACCACACATTGTTCATTTCTTCAAGAGGAAGGGTATGATGGGATACAATCATATATTCTAGTGGGTCGTAAACTCAAGTTCCATGATGATGTTCTATGATATGTTCTAATAATCTAGGTCACTAGGTATGAGATAACACATCACTAAATTTGTTTCACATTGTTATACCTGCCAACATGTCATGATTGAACACCAAAAACCTTCAGGTTTTTACCAACCCCATAAAAAATCGACGTTGATGTGGGATGATATTTTTATGGATAGTGGGCTCATTTTTTATCATTCCCATTAGAAGAATAACATAACATGGGTTTTGATTGATTGGATGACCAAATCATCTGACATTATACCCATCCATGACACATCCAAAGTTGAGGACATTGATATCCTCTAAGTAAAGGGGTATTTTGGTTTCATGTTTATCTATCTATGATAGTTTATGAATAGAAATAATATCCACATATCATTTATATAGAGTCCTTAAGGAGGAAATGTTGTATCAGGGGAGCTTGATCATAGTGTATCATACACATATGGGTGGCCATATAGAATGTGCTATAGAGATCTTGGAAGACATGATCTATACATGTTTCCTCAATTTGGATGATGATTGGGATAAAAAATTAGGACTAATTAAGTTTACCTATTACAATATTTACGAGTATATATTTAGGATTGATCCTTTTGTGACATTGTATGACCGACCTTGAAAATATTTATTATGTTTATTATAGATCAGTGAAGCTTCCCATGTCAGACCAAGTTCATTCCAAGAGAATAAAACTTTGATTTAGTTTATTTTTTAATAATATAGATGTTATAGAAATTATATAAATCTTATTCTAATTTTCATCTATTACAGTTGATGTTTTTTTGGTGATCTGGTGTTTTTGGGAGTTTCAAAAAGGTTGTGTTACTGACAACATGGAAAATAATGAAATATTTCACACTGGTTTATAGGACCTTTTGAGGTATTTGAGTTGGTAGGGAATGTGCCTGAACATTTCTTACTTTCAGTAGAGCTCATGTTGATACATATTGTTTTTCTTGTATCATGACCTCAGACATAACTTTTTTACCCATCTACTATATTGAGTTGGGTGGATCTTTGTGATGAGCTATATTTGATCCTGGCTGAGTACTTATTCAATATTTCTAATTTTAAGAAAAATTTACTTCTTGTAAGTATGATACCTTTGGTCGATATTCTATGTTATTGTGGTTCTATTTCTCCTAATAATTTAGTGCATCGGGAAATAGTAAGGGAGCCTTTAAACTATCTCTTTGATATAGAAACTTCATGACTGGATTTTTAGTGACAATTTGATTATTGGATAGGTTGTAACATATTTTTATGTGTTTTCCATTATTACGTGAAAATTTTTACCTGCATTATATCTATCCTTATTTAGGGTTAATTCCAGTATATTTTTGTAATTTTGAGAGGATGTTTTTGTAGAGAATGGTTAGCACACCATTTTCCAATACTGTACTCCCCCACTGCAAACAGTACACCACTTGATAGTAGGGAAATGAATCATTTGTGCACGGTTCCCAAACCAAGGTCCCATCTTAGGGGAACCATTCTCCCCAAATAGAATTGGTGCATGACTAGTGCAATATTTTCCCTAACCATGCTCCCCCTCTAGATAACCATTTTATTCCTATATAATTATTCCAAATATTTATTTTAAATTCATGAAACCATCGGTTTAAGCATATTGTTAACCCATTTGGCCTTAACCTAATTTCTATAGTTTAGAAGGCTCTCTAGAATCAGTTTTGTATCCTCAAAACCGATTTCTAGGTATATCAAAACATTATTGATCGCAGTCGATCTCCTATAGGAAAGTGGTTCTCCCATAGTATAGTATATATAGTTCATCCCTTCTCCCATTCATATAGATTTTTTATCATAATGTTTTTATGGAATAAATCATTCATTTAATGGATCCTAATTTTTTATTTGATTCATATATCTTCATTGACTTCGATTTTCATTGACATTCCCATTGAGGTTGGTGATCATTTGATTTCATGATTTAGTGTAGGTTTTTTCATTTGATATTTTACAAAAAATTTATAATTTTAAATTCTTTATTTGTTTCAAATAATTTCTAGTTTATTTATAAAAATTCAATTTGAAATGATTTGATTATTAAATTAAAAATTTCATTTTTTTTTTTGAAATTACTCTAATCAAAATTTAATTTGAATTGATGGACTAATTTTTAAAATAATAGAATTTATGAATTTTCTTTGAATTATATTAAAAATATATTAATTGGAAATTATGAAAAACTATGATTGGTTTCTTATTTAAGAGGAACTAAATGATGTAAACCCCATGTTTTGATTTTGATATTCGATTCAAATTTTAAAGCTAAAAAATGGTAAATTAAATTTTTTTTGATGTTTTTTATGAATTGAAAATAATTTCCCATTGTTTATTGAATGATTGAGAACATGAGATTATGGATGGTTAGGGGGTTATTTAGGAAAAAACACAAGGATTTTGATCCCATAGAAATTTATTTAGGATGAAAAATATAATGAAATAAATTTTAGCATGATTATCCTCAATGGATTATTGATTATTCATATTCATATTGAGCTCAAGGGATGTGTGCACAAATTTTTCCCATGATCATTGATTTGAGAAGGGTGAGGATCCTATAACCAGAAACTAATGTACTTCAGGTCATATAACCATGGTTTATATTTTCTATCTTTTGATTAGATATGATTTTGATTATAGATCTATTTTACTCATTTAAAATAATTTATATAAATTATTTTATATTAAATGTTTTTAAGACTTGTTTGAAATGTTTTCCATACACTAAAAAGAGAGGATGTTTTGTTTTAAATATGGAAATGATACATTATTCAATGTACTATATTATTTAAATTTAAATTATGATTGGTCTCAAAACCCCTTGATTTTAAAATAAGAAAAAAAATTTATAGTGTAAATGTTACACTACCCAAACTTATATTTGTTTACATGGAACAATGAGTTTCATTGATAGCTTATATTATATACATGACCATGTTTTACGAAAAAATAATATACTATTAACATTATTATTTAATATGAAATTTATTTTAAATGTATTGGAATAGAAAATATGAATGTGATTAAATAACTTATTAAAATTTTCACTTTACACATTTTTATTAATTATATATTTATTATTATTAATATTAGAATCAATTTAAAGAAAATGGAATGTTTTCAGAAAATCATTTTTTATGAAAGGCAATTTATTAGGTCTTGGCATACATAATTTAAAAATAATTTTTCCAATTTTAGATTTTTTATATGAATAAATAATCTTCTAATTAAATAGGAACACCAAGACAATCATAGAGAGATTTTTTGGTATTTTATATAATTTTTTTATTTTTTGATGAATAGTGAACCAAAGTAGATTTTAATTTAGGATAAAATTTAGTTGAAAAAATTTATTATTCTAAATAGTATTTTGAATCTTTTCATTATAAATAAATAATACATCCATTAATACAAAATAGTTCATTAAAGTCATTTTTGTATTGAATTTCGATATGAACCCACTATGAATTTTTAAAATTTTTATTTTTAAAACCCAATTTTATCATCACATTTGTGAGATTAATTATAAATTAATGTATTCCACAAATATGAATTTAGTTTTGAAAAATGGACTTTATATTATTGAGGAAAAAAAATTTATATTATATAATTATTAAATTTGGGGTTTTCCATAATGATTGGTGAGAACATTTAAAATTAATTATGGTCATTAAGGTAAAAATGAGTTTAATTAGTGTATAAAAATTAAAAATATAGTTTAAAATCACTAAAACATTTATCCAAAACCTAATTTTTATCCACATATCTACCCATATAACTTTGGGATCTTTTGAAACGAGTTATTACGATACTATTCCAATAATGCGACCTATTTAATAAGATAAGTAAATAATAATATAAAAAAGGAACCTTTAGTAATTTTATAATCTATAATATGTTGTTATAGGGAAAAATAATATTGGTTTTATAAATAAATATTATTTTAAAGGTTAAATCATATTTTATCAAATTAATAATTTATCTACAATTTTAGTGATGAATTATATACATAAAATGCATAAAAAGTGACACTATAATTATTTAGTTACCATTAACAAAAATAACTAACATTAAAAAAATTAAAAGCGAATTAAAATAAATCATTTTTAAACTAAAATTATTATTTTAGATGAATATATCCTATTAGAAAGGTTTTAAATTAATATATTCAAATTCACTAATTATCTTCAAGATTTTCAATTTAAATAAAATATATAATGAACAAATTGACATTAATGTTATTTTATAATAAATGATATTATATAAAATGATTGAAAATTAATAAAAATCATGTCCCCTACCAAGATATGTTTAAATGATAATTAATATAAAATATGGACCATTCATGGAACAGTTGATCTGTTATAATGAATATATTGACCCCCTAATAGTAAAAACATTATTAATATGGTTAGGGTTGAAGTAATACTCTTGTGTGTTACATGTGCTTATGTTAAAATTATTTTACATCAAACAAATGAATTTAATTTTATATATTTGATTTAATATTTATAATAAATTGGTGTAATGTTATAATTATTTTCACTTTAATTAAGACTTAAAGGATAAATTACATTGTTTTAGAAAACTAGTTACTGTTCTAAAAACAAATTGCATAAACATAAGTATACTAATTGAAAAGTAAAAAAATTATAAAAATGATTCTACTTTGGAGTATTTTAAGTGTTTATAGATAATATATTCCATCCAATCAATAATTTTTCTATTTTTTAATCACATGAGTTGAGTGAGACCTCCCAATGGTGAATATATTTGATTATTTACATGAATTCCACTCGTCATCCACTGTAAAATGACACTCACTCTCCCCACCATTCCACAAAAATCAAGAATTTTTTATTATCAAAAAACATAAAAAATTACGCACAACATCCCAACTATCATACTATAACCTATTTTTTATATATAGACATAATAGGATTAGTTTAGTTCTATCTAAAGGATGATACCCGAGAAGAGGTAATGTTCTTAAAAAAGAGCCTTTATTTTATTTCCTTATCAAACTCATTCAATTATTCATGTAAAAAAGTTATATAATAAACATAGTATCCTTAATACACTAATATATTTTTATGTTAATGGTACTACCTTAACTTATAGACTATTCTATCAAGTGTGTTTCAAAATCACCATTAGTGTGTATGATAAACTATTACCTCATGAAATATTGTCATTATTTTTTCATTACCATTGCTCAAAATTTTGATTAATTGTTGATATAAATTATATATATGGTATTTATAATATTATTTTACCTCTTGGGTCATTATATCTGATGTAACAGTTCTTTATGCCAAAAAATAATGGATTAAATAAAGGCATTAGTGTGTACGAAAGACCACCACCTCATGAAGTGATTTGATTCGTTATCACTATCATATTACATGGAAGGTAATAAGTTTATAGATAATAAATATATTTTATATAAATTACACATTATTTTGGTAATTAAAAACATATAGGTCATTAGTTATTATATATAATTCTATTTCTTACCTTTTCACTCAGTAAAATATTAAAAACATCATTCATGGACCTGTGAACTACCGCCTCCTTGAAGTGATGTGATTCCTTTCTTACCATCACATGAAATGAATTATATTTATAATAATATATAATTAGTTATTATATAATTTTTAAAATATTTATCATATTTTAAATAAAACTTTTATGTACCTTTTTTCTATAGTTATAATTGAAAATGGTAACATTACTAATGCGTATGTATGTCATACCATCTATATGATGGTAACGTTGGTTAATTATTAAAAAAACATCCATGATTGGTTTAAAATTTATAATTTTTGTATAAAGTCATTATTATATTATTATTATTATTATTCTTGATTTTTTTAAATAATGAAATATTTGACCATAGTCGACCTACCAAATTCATTTTGAAACATAAGACAATCATGTAAAAATATTCAAAAAACACAGTTGATTAAGTAATTTTATATAAAATGTAAAAAAGATAAATAAAAGTAATAATAAACTAGAAAATGGTAATTAATAAAGTATAAAATTAGAATGAGTTCATTATTCTAGAAGAAAATGACAATCATGATGAATGAGATTCAATTTAAGGTACTTTGTCTCAATTTACGTCCAATAATGCATATTTTGATGGTAAAGACATTTATTATTTTATAATGTGTATTTATACCCCCTTTAAATTTTATATAATGAATTTTTCTACTCTAATTATATTCAACTATTTTAATAATGTTATTCTATAATGAGTTTTATGATTTAATTGTTTCACATGTTATGAGGGACTTTTTAAAAAATATATCATCTTTTAAAGGGTTTCCTTTCAACTATTTATCTTTACTGCCCAAGATTTATAATACATATATGAATGTTTTTATATAAAAATAAAATATTTATAGATAAAATTTTATACTTCTTTTAAAATTTTTTAAATGGTCTTCAAATGGATTATTTTTATGTATTTTTAAAGGAATGTAATGAAAAACTAAAATAAGAATGTTTTGTTTTCAATTTACTATGAAATAATAATATTTCCTCCACCATGGAACTTATATTATTTTTATAATCATTTTAATTATTCAATTCTTTTTCAAAGAAAATGAATTTTCTTCTTTGGGGTATATTTTTAATGAAAATTGGTTTTTCAATGATAATATTCATTGGTATTGAATATGTATTTTTAGAAAAGAATGGTATTTTCCCAAAAGACTTTTTCAAATGGGTTTAAATGATATTTCTTAAGGGTTTAATTTTGATGATTTTTTATTCAATATATTATTATTGAGAATTATATGTAATGGGTGATCTTGATACAACTTGTATAAAGGGTAAATCCAATATTATATCTCTCATGTGAGCACGATAAAACATATACAATGGGTTAAGCTCTATTATATTTCATTGGTGAGCCTGATATCGATTATATGAATGGATGATCCACATTATAGATCATAAAAAATTAGTTATATTGATATATCTTATAAAAAGGATAGAGCCCCTTTATTGATCACATGCAAGAATGATATATCTTATCTGTACGGTTAAGCCACATTATTTCTTATGAGTTCACCCGATATAACTTATATGATGGGTGAGCCTTATTATAGATATATAACGCTTTGGGTAATGATTATATTTGAATTAGGCCATTTGTTTATTCCAATTAAATGGGGTTTTAAATATTCTTATGAATTTGATGCTCTAGGTCACCTAAAAGGAGTTTTAATTTCATGATATTGGGTTTAATGATTACTTTTAGTAAAACATATATGTGTTTTCTTATGAAAATATTTACAACTTTCACTAAAAAACATTGATTTTAATGTAAATATTTCATATGGTTACATTTTTTACACAACTAATGGGTTATTTTATTTTTATATCCCTTAATTATATTTTGTGATCATATCATGTTTTTTTAAAGACAATTCCCATGGATTATGGATAGTAAGTTGAAAAGAAGAAGTAAAATTGAATATCAAAGATATTTCCTATGAAAAAAATCATTCATTATTTTAAATGTTTTAAATTATAGAAAAATTAATAATAACTTAATTTTTTCACCTTTTATTATATGGTTTTGTATGTATGATTTTTGGCCCAATTCTTTAAAAATATGAACCTAAAAAGATACTCAATGTCAATAAAACTAAATTCTTGACAAAAACTGAATATATTTTAATGTTTAATGTTACATATTTATAGTGTGAATTAATAGATGGTTTATAAAACTTTTGAGGGTTGGATATGTTAAATAGTATTCGGTTATAGTACTTAACTTTATGGTTATGTTTAAATGATATTTAATTTTAGTATTTTTATATTTCTTCATTTAAATTATGACTATTCAGAATGGTTCCCTACAATGAAAACAATTAAGATGTTGTGGGAAGTAATTGAGAGGAAAATATCCTTCTAAATGAGCATCATGAGATTGTTGTAATTTGAATACAATAGTTATTTGCAATGATAGTTTAGTTGAATCAAGCTATAAATGGAGGTTGTATTGATGTAAGAGAGGACCCCAATCTACAATGAAGGAACATGTATATAATTGGGTATTTAACAGGGAATAACCTGAATCATTTAATGGATCGAATAACCCAATGTTATCCAAATGATGTATCAATGCTGCAGATAATATAATTCTTGTTATGGGATTTTACTAATGTCAAAAGATAACTCTTAAAATCTATTGGTTTGAAGGTGAAGATGGTCGATGGTTGTGTTAGATTATGAATATCATAGAGAAGTAAAATCATCATGTTTTGGAATGGGACACATAGAAAGAATATTTTCCATAGAAAAAAATTTCTCTTAGTTTTTTTGGATTATGTTGGAGATATAATTCCCTAATTTGTGGAAAAATATTATGATTTTTTGGTCTCGTGTGAAGAAAATTTTGAAAAATTGGACATGTATTTCTCTAAATTCATTAGAAACATTGATATTAAAATTAATAGATATTACTACAGGTTAAAACAAATATTAATGAAGATATTTTTCACATGAGTGTTTAAATGATATTAGAATGTTTTTATTTGTGTAGAGAAAGTATATATGGGGTACTCTGAAACTTATATTCCTCGAGATGATAAGAGTAATAAAAAGTTAAGGTGGTAGGAATTGGAGAAGTAATCAACTCTGAATAATGGAGGAAAGCCCAAAATTTATTCCAATTGTGGTAAAATAAATTTATCGGAATGTATTTCAGGATTTAGAAAGTGTTACTGGTGTGGTAATTTTTACTACAAGGATACTAACTGCACAGAAAAGAGTCATGAACAAACCAAGAGTAAGTAATAGATTGAAATTAAGTACTAATATTATTTTAATGAAATGATATGGTATATTGTAATAATGTTTGTCTGAATATACATACTCAGTTTTGAAATCACCATGATGAGAAAAAAAGGGGGTGGAAAATCATTTCGTACTTCTACAGTTAATATTGGTCCATCTGGTGAAGTGTTGACAACCCCATATAGCTTGATATTTTTTGGGAGATTGATAATGATCTAAATTACCTAGGCACCCCTATTTGGATTTTTTTACATAATTAAATAACATTTTAAGATGTTTACTGAGTTTTCATTGATATACTAAATATATATTTTAGTGGAAATGTTATTTGAGGAGTATTTCCATCACAAGTTGTAAAGAAAACATTAAAGGTATTTAATCCTTTAGTGTTATTATAACCATTTTTAAAATTTTAATAATATTAAAATAAACTAATTAAACCTTGTTAAAAACGTTTAATTTAAAACCTTAGTAAAATTGTAATAAAACTATTTTTATTATTTCATAAATTTACATCCTCTGATTATAGATATAATGTTCAAATTGTGAGGATGAAATTTATTAAGGGTGGTGATGATATAACACCCCATCATCATAAAAGAAAATGTTTTCAATAGTGTAATTTATATGAAACAAAAGAATATGTTTTATTACAAAAAAAATAAGTTCTTTTGATAGCATGTGTTTCATGCGATACAATGTTTTAAGGAATGAAAATATACTACTAATATTATTATTTAATATGATTGATAGCACATATACATTTGAATGAAGAGTATAGATATGATGAAAATAACTTATGAAAATATATTACTTACACATTTTATTAAATATTTATTTATTTATAATAAAATCATAACAATTTTAGGAAAAAGAAATATTTTCTGAATAACTTGTTTTTCTAAAAGATGGTTTATTCATTCTCAGCTCATGTAAATTAAAATTAATTTTTTTCATTTTTTGAAATATTTTCTGAAAAAATTTGGATTCAATTTTGAAATTGTGAAACCTAAATTTATTATGGTGAGTTTTTTGTATATTTCTAAAATGTTTCAAATTTTTTTGAATGGTGAAAAATATTTGATATTAATTGAAAACACCCATTTCATATAAATCATTTACTAAGATAAATTATATGTTGAATTGGTTTTGAAGTCAATATAGTTTATTTATAAATATATTTACCCAATATAGTTTTGTTGAAAACTTTTTCATATACAATTTTGAATTTTTTTTAACTTTTGATGTTTTCAAATTAAAATCTATTTTTCTTCTCACGTTTGGTGGATTAATTGTAAATTAAATTCTTCTAAAACTATTAGTTGAAATTTGAAATATATATTCCATATTTCGTATCATAATAATGTATACTATATAATGATGTCATATTTTTTTACCTTAGTTATTAGTTAAAATAAGAAAAATTAATTACAGTGATTAATGTTAAAACAAGTTAACTTAATTGTTAATAATATAATATAAACTACAAAATTAAAAAAATTTAATCACCCATTTGATTAGAATATTTTTACCCTTATCAGATTAGTCCCAATTTTTATTAGCAAGTGGGACACTATTCAATGAAGGTGAAAAATATAATAAATTATGTATAGAAAAAACAAAAAAAGGATGTTCCTTGATTTTAATATCTATTGTGATTTGGGATAGAGAAAAAAATAATATTTTTTTGTTATACATTTTATTTTGAATAATAAATGAGTTTTCATCATACAAATAATGCATTGTTTTTTTAGTAATGAATTATTTATATAAAATTCTCAAGTGAAAACTATAATGGATCGGACCTCTCCACTCTGTTCCTTTGTAAAAGTTGGATGTGGTCAACACAACGCGCCTAATAATGATAATTATTAATGATAAAAAAATAATAATTTATAAAAATTAAAATATGATTTGTCGGTTTAGTTTATTATATTAATTAATAAATACGGTGATATAAAGTGTGTGATTAATTAAATTTAAAAGGGGTTTTAATTTTAAATAAGAATTTAATAAAATAAGGTGGGTAGTTTAAAATTAATTGATAAATTGTAGGAATTAAATTATATTAATAATAATAGGTGTTGTGTTATTTTTTTTAAAGGTAATGCTTTGGTCAAAGAGCAAAGCATATTTTATTGAGTTATGATATTTATTGCAAATAAATTAATGAAGATGTGTAGCATAAGTGTTATTATTATTATGATGGCTTGAAAATATTTGGTTTTAATTAAATTAAAATGGTTTTAGTTAAATCAATGTGAAATAAAAGAAATGGAATTGAATAATTAAATTGACGTATGTTACGTGAGATTTACGTGGCATGGTTGGATTCAAATATCCAACACGGTGGTTTAATATAGTCAATGAAATAAGCGTAAATATTATTGGTATTAAAAATAATAATGGAGATGATTTAATAAAATGAAATAATTAATTGTTATTATTATTATTTAAAAAGAGTAATAACAATGATGATGTAAAACTATGTTCGAGAGATTAATGAAATTAAATGTTTTAAAATAGGGTTGAATATGTAAGTTATATTAATTTTGATTTGTCATTTAATTCAATTAAATGGAAATGGTTGTGCATAGGTTCTACCTAAATTGAAATATGAAATTAATTATATTACTAGTATAATAATATGATCATACAATTAACTTAATAATGGATAAAAGACAAGGGAATTAATATTATTTCTATTATGCTTGAATCGCATGAAGAATATTTTCTTTGTATATACTATATAAATTATATAATATTTATATAGTATAATATTAAAACAATAATATGTATTAAATGAGATTATAAATGAAAATAAATAAATGAGAAAAATAAAGGGAGGGGGCATGATGTTGGTGTATAAAAGAGGCATAAGGGGTTCTTTTTTCCCCTTAAATAAATAATGTTCATATAATAATATTATTATTATAATAAATGATATAAGGGGGTGTGCATAGAGTAAGGGGAGAGATTAACTCCACAAGCCTTTTGATCTAAATATTTAATTTTTATAATAATAATAAAATAATATTATTATTATTTTGGGTGATCAAAACTTAAAAAGTCGGTAACTTCTTCATATGGAGTCGGAATGACGAACCGTCAGCGACTGCGTAACCCTATAATTATAACGGTTGTTTTAAGACCAATGATGAATACCTTTTTTATGAATCATGTATTGGGTCAATTAAACACCTATTATTAATTGATGTTCTTTTTATCATTAAACGCATGGAAACCGCATGACGTGTCGTGAGTTGACCGGTCAAACAATGTAATAGTCATACAATCACATCATGTATTCATTAATACACACTACGTACCATTTTACCTTTTCATTGCCTATATAAGAGAGGAGGACATGTTATTTACAAACCTCACTTTTTCACTGCACATCGACACTGCTGGATGACCTAGAAGCCTTCCTCCTAACTTCTTCATCCGGACTCCGATCGTCGATCCGTCAGTGACTGCGGGATAGTGTTAGCAAGGAGACCATCGTACTCCCTGTTCTGTTCCCTCTTCCTTGAACTTCCCTCAGTATTTTCCAACCAAGGAGACTGCTAATAATTGATGGTAACGACGGTCTTTGACGAACGACTCTAAAAAGGTATGTTAAACCTCTATTTTTGTATTCTCTTTCTGATCCTACTTCTCTGTTTTCTTTCCATGCTACGACATGTGATACCCATGTGGAGAGAGTTTCTTGTGTTATTGATTTGGTGGTGTCGCGACATCCTTGGTGGGTGGAGCCGTTCTGGGAGAAGCATTGTGATCGTGGTGGTCGTGTTTATAGAAGGAAATCAAAACCTGTTGAGATAGGGATATTACTTTCATCTCTATAAATTGTGCATCATGTGGGGTGGGTTTCCTCTTTTTTTAGAGGGATACAGTTGAACTAGTAAATAAAGATAATAACTGATTAAATAACGGGTATGGGGAAGATTGTGTATGTTATTATTCTATCATGTTTAGTATGTGATTATGTTGTGAATTGAATAGGCTTATGCTTACTAAAGATCATGTTTGTTGGGGGCCATTCCTTGCGCAATTAAATGTTTCCCTCTCCTTCTGGATTTTCATGTGGATGGAAATTTCATTGAATGTGGAAACTTGTTAATCACGTAATGTTTGCTGATTAAATAAATACCTGGAACCCTTTTGTGATCACCCTAGTCGAATAAAATGGAATAATGAACATTTTGGTGTTGGGTTGGTTTTGTTATGTGATGCGTGATGTGGTAATTTCTAGGTTTTTGTGTGATGTGGTTGTGGATGATTTGCAGCGGGGATGCGGGATAATTGATATGGGGTTATGGTGTTGAGCAGTGGGGTTGCTGGTTTACTTGACTATGGGAGACTTGTGTAATTGGGCAGTGGGGCTACAGGAATTAGTTGTGATTATGAATAAAAATGGAAAGTTGATAAATGAATTGTGGGGAAATGATAATTTGGGAATAATCAATGGGATTGATTGGTTGATTATTTAAATGGTATGTGATTACTTGTGTTTTCCCTAACTTTTGTTGTGGTAGGAATGGATATGTATTAAGATCACTCGATATGGTTTGGTTGTTGATATTTCCCAATAGTTAAAATAATTGATAACTTAAGATGTTGAAATATGAAAACATTAATGGGGGTTTGGGGTTGATTTTTGTGTGCATATTCGTGGTAGTAGTGTCAAGGCACATGCTCAGATCTCTTGTGTAGAATCCTTAGGTTGGGCTGAGTGTTTGATTATATATTCCTTTTACATTCTATGTTTCATTACGCACCCCACCCATGTTGAGCACTATGTGCCAAACACCCATGGTATGGGGGGTGTTATTCCCAACATCCAAAGGACATTGTGGATGGATGGTTATTGTTCTTCCCTATGCTCCCACTTCTAGGATCTCTAGAACAAGTTCCTTTGGCTAGGTTATGACAGATGCTTCCCAAGAATGTTCGGGATAAGGTTCTTAGGTGTCTTTGAGATGAGATGTGGTTATGGCTGAGGATTGTGTGCCGACGGGATGTGATTGAGATGGCCGAGGATTGTGTGCTGGTGGTTTACCATGAGATTTGTATGGCCAGGTTGCGGCACAAGCTTGAGCTTCGTATTACCATGTTGCGGCACTATCTCAGGAAGAGGGGGAAGCATCAGAGTGTTAGGCATGAGGGTTTGAGCAGTATCCAGTGGGAAGGTGGTGCGGGGTACCCATACTGTGATAATATTACTACTATACTCTATTGACTTTTGTTATTTTGTGAGTGTGGCTGGTGAGTTTGGGTGGATATATTCCTTTCTAGGTTTGGTTCCTTCTATTTTCTCATAGGACATTAGGATTCCTCCCCACTTGTGCACGAGAGTGTTAGGTTTTCCTACTGAGTATACTGGTATGCTCACCCTACGTTTACGTTCAGGTTTCAGGAGGAATTCAGGGATCGCGCGGGACTATTCTAGTTGGGCATTGGAGTTTCTGCTTTCTTTTAGTTTTTTTCTTTCATTTTTGGTATTGAATTTTCTAAAACCTTGTACATTTGTTTCAGTTTTATATATAAAAACATGCATTTGGGTTTGATTTTGGTTTTATTTCCATACACTTGTTCCTTTTTCTTTCGGTATTTGACTCATCCTATTTCCCTATATTAAATAAATAAAAAGGGTAATGCCTCCCATATTTGTGAAAACTCATACCCTTGGTGCTAGTCGCCACTCCGGGGCCTATTGGAGGCGGGAATCTGGGGGCATTATCTCCCTTTCACCATTTCTAGCTCAAGAGGGGAATCTATGGTGGGAGGGGGTCATGACAGAATGGTATCAGAGTTTATGGTTGAGATATAGGATGGAGTCTGTAGATTAGGCATAGTGAGGATTTCATGGGATAGTTGGGCAACAATGTTAGCTGATCTTGGTGCATGACATAGGCCAGGGAAGACCGGCTAAGACACGGGATTTTAGGGCCCCCCGTGATCCGATGCAAGGACTCTGAGCTTATCGAACAACCAAGTGATATTGCATTGATTGCAGGGTAGAGTCCCTTGGAAAGGTATATGAATCATAATGATTTGTGTTTTACTTGATTTGGGTGTTCTGGGAAAGAAATCGGAACAAAATGATAAAATGGACCTTGAGAATAATTTCCTTACTACTCGGGCTTATGCGTTCCTTGTTCTTAGTATGGTTATGACACCTAGACATTGTCCACCATTGACTCGGGCGTTTGAGGACCAGCAAGATAACATGGTCTATCAGTGGAGGATCGATCAAGCGGAACTGAGCACAGATAGTTTCATGCAGCAGAGGCGACATCTCTAGAAGGACCAGGGATCGATAGAGGTTTGTATGGGATTTCCTGAATGATCACATTTATGTTTTGTTTGGGATCATTACACTCCATTGTTGGAACTCTATTTTTCTCACCCTTTGGTCCTGGACCTTGTTTTTGTGTGTTTTTAATGCTATGTTGTTTCTCTCTTTTCATTAAATGTACGTAAAGATCCATATAATGTGGGGATGGGAAGACCTAATCCCTAATCGAGACACATTAATGTGGATGCGATTAAACCCGTGCATGCAAGTCAGTGCCACCTAAAGCGGATAATATCTCGACATGAGAGGAGGAATTTCCCAAGCCTTGTGTTCGGGCAGCGGTTTGGTTGTTTTGTGAAGTGTTGGGGGAAGTGTATGTGAGAAATCCTAATATATGGAAGTGGGATGAATTAATCCTTAATCGAGACGCATTAATGTGGATGCAGTTAAACCTGGCAGGCGAGTCAGTGATACCTAAAGCGGATAATATCTTGACATGAGAAAATGAATTCCTAACTCATATTATTAGGGTTTTTGGTTTGTTTCCTATTATAACGAGATCCCTGAGAGGTATCTTGTGGGGTGGTTGTCCGGACCCCTTCTATCTTTTGGTTTGGTTTTTAATTCTCGAGGACGATAATGTTCTGAGAGGTATCTGATGTAATGATCCGGACCTCTCCGATCCATTCCTTTGTAAAAGTCGGATGTGGTCAACACAACGCGTGTAATAATGATAATTATTATTGATAAAAATGAATAAGAATTTATAAAAATTAAAACATGATTTGTCAGTTTATTAAATTAAATAATAAAGATGGTGATATAATGTGTGTGATTAATTAAATTTAAAACGGGTTTGAATTTTAAATAAGAATTTAATAGAATAAGTTGGGAAGTTTAAAATTAATTGAGAATTTGTTTGAATTAAATTAGATTAATAATAATAGGTGTTGTGTTATTAATATTATTCATAATATTAATGAGAAATTAATAAAATGAGTTAGGATATTTATTTCAAATAAATAAATGAAGATGCGCAGAGTAAGTGTTATTATTATTTTGATGGCTTGAAAATATTCGGTGTTAATTAAATTAAAATGGTTTTAGTTAAATCAATGTGAAATAAATGAAATATAATTGAATAATTAAATTGACATATGTTACGTGACATTGATGTGGCATGGCTGGATTTGGATATCCAACTCGATGGTTTAATGTAGTCAATGCGATGAGTGTAAATATTATTGTTATTAAAAATAATAATGGCGATGAGTTAATAAAATGAAATAAATAATTGTTATTATTATTATTGAAAATGAGTAATAACAATGATGACGTAAAACTATGTGCGAGAGATTAATGAAATTAAATGTATTAAAAAGGGGTTGAATATGTAAGTTATATTAATTTTGATTTCTCATTTAATTCAATTAAATGGAAATGGTTGTGCATAGGTTCTCCCTAAATTGAAATATGAAATTAATAATATTACTAGTATAATAATATGATAATACAATTAAATTAATAATGGATAAAAGACAAGGGAATTAATATTATTTCTATTATGCTTGAGTCGCATGAAAAATATTTTCTTTGTATATACTATATAACTTATATAAAATTTATATAATATATTATTAAAACAATCATATGGATTAAATGATATAACAACGGAAAATAAATAAATGAGAAAAATAAAGGAAGGGGGTGTGATGTTGGTGTGTAAAGGAGGCATAAGGGTTTCGTTTTTCCCCTTAAATAAATAATGTTCATATAAAAATAATATTATTATAATAAATGATTTAAGGGTGTGTTCATGGAGTAAGGGGATAGATTCATGCCACAATCCTTTTGATCAAAATATTTAATTATTATTATAATAATAAATTAATATTATTATTATTTTTGGTGATCAAAACTTAAAAAGTCTGTAACTTCTTCATATGGTGTCGGAATGATGAACTGTCAGCGACTGCGTAACCCTGTAATTATAATGGTCATTTTAAGACCAATGATGAATACCTTTTTATGAATCATGTCTTTGGTCAATTAAACACCTATTATTAATTGAATTTATTATTATCATTAAATGCATGGAAACCGCGTGACGTGTCATGTGTTGACCAGTCAAACAGTGTTATAGTCGTACGGTCACGTCGTGTATTCATTAATACACATTGAATAACATTTTAACATTTCATTGCCTATATAAGAGAGGAGGAAATTTTATTTACGGACAACTCTTTTTCTCCGTACGACGACACTCCTGGATGACCTAGAAGTCCTCCTCCTAACTTCTTCATCCGGACTCCGATCGTTGATCTGTCAGTGGCTGCAGGATCGTGTTAGCGAGGAGAACATCGTAGACCCTTTTCTGTTCCCTCTTCTTCGAACTTACCTCCGCAGTTTCCAACCTAGGAGACTGCTGATAATTGAAGTTAACGACGGTCTTTGACGAACGACTCTAAAAAGGTATGCTAAACCTCTGTTTTTGTATTCTCTTTCCGATCCTACTTCTCTCTTTTTCTTTCCATGATATGAAACACGATCTCTGTATTGAGGGAGTTTCTTGTGTTGTTGATTCGGTGGTTTCGCGACATCCTTGGTGGTTGTGGTCATTATGGCAGAAGCATTGTGATCATGGTGGTCATGTTCGTAGAAGAACATTGGAACCTGTTGAGGTAGGGATCTTAGCATCATCTCTATAAATTGTGCATAATGCAGGGTGGGTTTCCTCTTGTTTTTGAGGGATACAGTTGAACCAGTAAATAAATATAATAACTGATTAAAGATCGGGTGTGGGGAAGATTGTGTATGTTATTATTATATCATGTTTATTATGTTGTTATGTTGTGAATTGAATAGGCTTTTTCTTTCTGAAGATCACGGTTTTTAGGGGCCTTTTCTTGAGCAATTAAATGTTATCCACTCCTTCTGGATTTTCTTGTGGATGGAAATTTCATTGAATGTGGAAACTGGTTAATCACGTAAAGTTGGATGATTAAATAAATACCAGGAACCCTTGTGTGATCACCCTAGTCGAACAAAACGGAATAATGAACATGTTGGTTTTGGGTTGTTTTTCTTATGTGATTTGTTATGTGGTAATCTCTGGGTTGCTGTGCGATGTGGTTATGGATGATTAGCAGCGGGGATGTAGGATAATTGATATGGGGGTATGGTGGTGAGTAGTAGGGTTTCTAGTTAACATGACTGTGGGAGACATGTGGAATGGGGCAGTGGGGCTATAGCAATGGGTTGTGATTATGAATAAAAATGGAAAGTTGATAAATGAATTGTGGGTAAATGATAATATGGGAATAATCCATGGGATTGATTGGTTGATGATGTAAGTGGTATGTGATTGCTTGTGTTTTCCCTAACTTTTGGTGTGGTTGGCAGGGATATGTTTTAAGAAAACATGATTTTGTTTGGTTGTTGATATTTCCGAATAGTTAAAAGAATTGATAACTAAAGCTGTTGAAACATGAAAACTTTAATGGGGTTTTGGGATTGATTGTAGTGTGCATATTCATGGTAGTAGTTTCAATGCACATGCTCAGATCTCTTGTGTAGAATCCGTAGGTTGGGCTGAGTGTTTGATTATATATACGTTGTACTTTCTATGTTTCTTTATGCACCCCACCTATGTTGAGCACTATGTGCCAAACACCCGTGGGACGGGGGGTGTTATTACCAACATCCAAAGAACATTGTGGATTGCTGGTTATTGTTCTTCCATGTGATCCCTCTTATAGGTTCTATAGCCCAAGTTTTTTCAGGAAGGTTACGACATATTTTGCCCTAGAATCTTCGGGATGAGGTTCCCAGGTGTCTTCGGGATGAGATGAGGTTATGGTTGAGGATTGTGTGTCGGCAGGATGTGATTGAGATGGCCAAGTATTGTGTGTTGGCGGGTTACTATGAGCTTCGTATAGCAAGATTGTGGCACTAGCTCGAGATTCGTATAGACAAGTTGCGACACTAGCTCATGAAGAGGGGGAAGCATCAGATCGTTAGGCGTGAGGGTTTGAGCAGCGTCCAATGGGAAGGTGGTGTGGGGTACCGATACATTGATAATATTACTACTATACTCTATTGACTTGTGTTATTTGGTGAGTGTGGCTGGTGAGGTTGGATGGATATATTCCTTGCATGGTTTGGTTCCTTCTGTTTTCTCACAGGACATTAGGATGTCTCCCCACTTGTGCACGAGAGATTTAGGTTTTCCTACTGATTATACTGGTATGCTCACCCTATGTTTACTTTCAGGTTTCAGGAGGACTTCAGGGACCGTGCAGGACCATTCTAGTTGGGAATTGGAGTTGCTGGTTTCTTTTAGTTTTTTTTCATTCCTTTTTGGTATTGAATTTTATAAATCCTTGTACTTTTGTTTCAGTTTTATATATAAAAAAATTCATTTGGGTTTGATTTTTGGGTTTATTTCCCTATATATGTTCCTTTTTCTTTTTGTGTTTGACTCATCATATTTCCCGATATTAAATAAATAATAACGGTAATGCCTCCCATATTTGTGAAAACTCATACCCTTAGTTCCAGTCGCCACTCCGGGGCCTACTGGAGGCGGGACTCGGGGGGATCATCATCTCCTTTTCACTATTGCCAGCTCTGGAGGGGCATATTTGGTGGGAGGGGGTCATGACAAAAACATAGTAATTATTTAGTTAATAAATTACTAAAAATGATAATAAAAATATTATATGTAATAATATTCAATGAAATTTTGTCTTAAATAGATTTTTTAGATGAATATATAATTTTATAATGTTTTGAAGTTAATATATGCAAATTTTAAAATATTCTTGATGACACTAAATTTAAATTTAATAAATAATATTAAATTCGATATTATTTTTATTTTGTAATAAATTATATTTGATTAAATGATAAAAGTTACTAAGAATCATATCCTATTACATTAGATCAGTTACTGAAAAAAATATAAAATATCATGCATTAATTTAAAAGCTTATATATTATAATTATATATTTTCCCCTAATTTTTGAAAACATTGTTAGCATTTTTAGGGTTAAACCAGTGTTTTTTCATGTTACATGCACTTTTTTTAATATTAATTTCCAACACATATAGTATTTTTATTTTATAATTTAGAAATAATATTTATAAACATTTGGTATAAATTTTATAATAATTAACATTTAAATTTATTCACAAAGGATAAAATAACTATTTTAGAAAACAAGTTATTGTTGTAAAAAACAAATAAAGAAAAATTTATTAATCATAAAGAATTTTTTCATATAACAGAGTTGCCGTAACATGATATTTCTTAAGAGAAGGAGTTTATTCCAAACAATTAAATATATTATTCATAACATGAGTCAATTAAGTTAGTAATATCATGTAGTTTGGGACCCACTTCCCATCATTTTTTTCATGTAAGTAGATAAATTGTCACACTGACTTTGACATCAGTTTTTGGCATAAGATCTCTTATTTCCTAAAATTAACTTAAAAATAAAACTAAAATTAGGAGTCCTGAATACATAGCTAAATATAATATAAAAACAAAACATTTAATATAGATATATAATATTATAAATGAAAATTATATCTAAATTTTTATTCCCTATGTTTCAGTCATGGTTGTCGATGATACAAAATAATCCATAGGGTTCTTAGTGTGTTTTTATATTCCTTAGAACCAAAAATAAATATTCTATACTGTAATACCATATATATTCAGCCTGTATTTATATATAAATCATTACATGGTTGTAATCACATTTACCAAATGTAATGCATCCCATGGATTAAAAATCATAGTGTCTTTGTAAGACCAGTTACATTATGAGAAAAAATTAAATAATAATAATAAATATTTTTATTAATCTTAATTATGATCTCTTAACTCCTATCGAGCTCTTATAACTGCATAAGATAACCTGGGTAAAATATAGACAAAAGGGATGTTCTAAAAATCATTGCGTGGAAATAAATATGGGATTGAAGCATTCAATATGAGTTATAAAACATCAAAAGATAACATATATACATGTTTCAAGTATACACATATATAAAAATATCATATAGAATATGGAATCATATAATCATGGAAAAATAGGAATGTAGAAATGTCATATCACATGATAGAAATACGATTCATGGATAACTACATAGACTATATAACATGGTGGACAATGTCCCATAATTGAAGTAGGTTTACTCTCAATCTCAACATCAAATCACATGAGACTAAATCATTACCCAATGAATTAGAGAACTATGTGGGTGCACCCATTACAACATTCTCATTCATATGTGTTCCACATAAACAATAAAACATAAGGACTAATAATGAGTGTTACTTATAGAATTAAATGGAAAAGTAAAAAGATTCATAAAAATAATCCATCATAAAAAAAATATAGAAACATAATAAGGATAGTATCCTAGAATTTTATACCTATTAAATCATAAGAAACATCATAATATGTTATCTTATAAGGATAGTAATTTTTAATGATCACATAAAATAATTCATGAGGAAATTCTACTTTACATATTGAAATAATTGTTTTAAAAGAAATTTAATTATAAAAAAATTTCATAAATAATCTTGTAATATTGTAACAACGATTCATTGAATTAATGTTTTACGATTGTGGGAAATTTTACTCTGGCCGTATAAGTTGAAATAATATTCCATTTGTAGTTTTTTCAGAAAATCCATAAAAACCATTTTTTGGAAAAAAAGTAAAGATTAATTTCACACCATTTTGTAAATTGTGAAACATGAGTTAAAATTACATAAATAAAATAATAAGATAATAGTAAACCATTTTCTAGATAAATTTAATAAAACACAAAAATGGAAGAAAAATATAGTTTTAAGGAAACTTTAAAAAATCTAATTTTGTAAAAGATAGTCTCTCAAAATTATCATCTTCATGAAATGTTCATTAATAAAATGAAAATAATTTCCATATCCCCTATAAATACACATAAAAAAAGTGTAAATACAACATAATATATTCATAATTCATTTCACAGTTACTCTTAGTATGACATAATCAATAAGTATAATTTTAACCCAAAGAATGGAAATTGGGTTATGAAATCCCTTACCTCATGCTTCTTGTCAGTGGTGGGTACTTTCAACTCTTGCATAATTATCTAAATAATGTATATAATTTGTTTTAGAACTCTATTACTATTTATAATATCTTATATCAAACTTTTATAACATCTTACCATACATTTTTTAATAATATTTCGATATTTTCATTATTTATTGTGTGTTCGTTTCATTGTTTCAAGGTTGGTTCACCTGTATATAATTATGGATTTTCCTATAATATGGTATAAAAACTACAGAATTGAAATGAAATGATATCAATTAAATTCCAGTAGTATTAATAGTCCAATATAACAGTATGTTTTATGACATGAGTATGATTCATTTGATAAAACAATAGTGACAAATGTTAAACTTATTTTTCCTGTTTTCCAACCATCACGAATTAGTTTAATTTCATTTATAATATATATATGTATGTCACTTCCAAAAAATAAAATATGTTATAAAATACCAATTAATATTTTATTTATAATTACTAATTCTTTTATTAACATCCATGACGGTGGTAATGGAAGATGCAAAAAATCATTAATCATGATATTGATTAACTGGAATAATATGGACAATAGTTTCATTTCATAAAATATAAGTATGTAATGAAAGTTATGGTTAAAGGATAGTCCATTAGAATCATAAAAATACATTATATACATAATTATGGAGTTATAATGTCTTTATAGTTGATGTGTGTAAGAACTATATAGGAGAAGAAAATAAAAAAATAGAGGTGTTTTAAGAAAATTACCTCTTGAATATCACCTCTGTGAAGGACCCGTTGAGGACCCTGGATTTGGAATTCTATGAGGATATAATAACTTGTACATGGGGAGAGTGGGTGGAAGAGTAATTGGTATATATTGTAGGATTTTCTAGGATGGTTCTGAGAAACGGGTGGGGGTGAGTTGAAATGACCCGTCCTCGGGGCCCATGCTGTGACTACCCCAAGCCCGCCTTCCACAGGCCAGGGGCTGGTGACTAGCACCAAAGGCGTAAATCCCAAATGTGCGAAGGCATTGACTTTATGAAAGTAAAAAATCACAACAGAGTATGCAACATGAAGTAAACACTAAGTGAAAACTGTTTAAAAAAACGTAGTGCTGAATGTAAAGGGGCCTGAAATACAAGCCTAACAGTAAAGTACATGTACAATGGAAAGTAAGTACAACTAAAAAAGGGAAACAACTAAAAAGGGTAGCAGCTGGCAATGTCCTCTAAGTATCCTACCTAAAGGGTAGGTATAGATGTCCACCTCAACACTCCACGTCTATCAGTCCGCTCTGTGTACTGTCTCGTCGTGTGGTCCACCTCTGGGTTCCGTCCAGTCCTAGCTCACTCTCTTCCTCCGTCAATGCGGTCTCTCATCTGCATCCAACACAATGAGGGGCAAGCTTAGCCCATGCAGGGGCGAGTATAACAATACTCAGTAGGGACCCCAAGACACCTGAAGGCCTCCCATAATCCAAAAAGTATAAATCACAAAATAAAGATACAACCATGAAGTATCAACCAACCCTACATAGGTATATAGACATACATATACCTAAATTATCAATCTCAGTTTGGCTCCAACTCACGAACCCAAGGAAAACCAATTCCACAAAGGAAGTAAAGTCAATCACCATGATGATAATGGTTGAAATACATGTATAATCTCACACAGTTATGCCATAATAGTAGAGAGATATAGATGAACAGATGTTGCCACTGGATCATCTATAGTTGTCAAACCCACACAAGATACAAGACCAGCTAAGCTATCAGACCCACACAGGATACAACTCCAGCTATCATGAGAGTAAAAGAGATGATCAGATGTAGTCACTAATTCATCTATACAGTCGGACCCACACAGGATACAAGACCAGCTAAGCTGTCGGACCCACATAGGATACAAGAACATCTACTCTGTCAGAACCACATTGGATACAAGTACAGATTTCAATACTACTGGACCCACACATGATACAAGAATATTATCCATCGCCATCTAACCCACAGAGGATTCCAGTATGGTAGTCATCGTCGTCGAACCCATGGAGGATTCCAGTATGGTAGTCTTCGTAGTCGCAGAAATCTCTAGGGTTCCCGCACACAACACACTCAATTTCGGGAGGGTCCACTCCTTGATCAATGGGGTAGATACATCAACTATCACAAATTCTAGAGTTGATGTATCCCGAAGTTCCATCTAACCAAAAGGAACCCAACGCATCAGACGACATGTCATTTGGACGCCCGGTCTGAGAGTTACTATCTTTTCCGTTCCAGGGTCGCAGTTGGATTTCAGGTACAATCCAACCTGGCCATACTCCAATCTCATCTGAATTCCATGTGGAGCATTCCAAAAGAACCATCTTGTCAAAATTAATCCAACGTAGTTGATGGCACGTCAATCGGACGTCCGGTCCTTAACTTATAAGTGTTTCCGATCTTAGGGCCCAGTTCGTTTCAAGTTTGAACCAACCTGGTCGTACCCATACATCGCCAAAACCTTAAGTATAATAGATCGTCTTGATTCAAGGAATCATATGCAACTAACGGTGCATGGATTAGAGTTACGTAGCTGATGTTATGGGCGAAAAACTAAAATGGGTCCGAAGAGGGGGGTTAGGGTCTGCTCTGACCCAGCCCAACCCACCCTAGGTCGGCCCGAACCGGGTCGACCTGACCCAGGTTTGGGTTCAGCCTAGTAGGGTGTGGCCCGACCTGGTGGGGCATGGCCTGGCCCACGGCCAACTGGCCGAGCGGTGCGGTGGGAGTGGGGTGGCCCCCCGGTCCTTTGCAACGGCGGTGCCTGGTGGTGCCGCCTCTTCTGCCTGTCTGGTCAAAGCTGGTCGGTCTTGCCGGAACGAGTTGCGTGGGTGGCCTGTGGTTTGGGCCATGCCTGGCCGGTTTAAAATCTAGTCGGTTCGTCTTTTTAAGCGGCCTACCCTGCGCTGGTCGCGGTTCTCTGCAGCACGGGGCCGAGAGGCACCGCGGTTCTTCGAGCCCGACCAACTAATGTCGGCCGATTTTTCTTCAGTTGAGCAGCCCGCGGTTGTGGCCCATGGTCTCCCTTCTTGGCACAATCGATGCCACAATTCTCTAAAAAGATAGAACGTGACCGCCGTTGCTGCTTCCGCCTTCAGTCGTCACCACCACCTCTTCCAACGCCATCTTCATCGTGAATAAAAACAGAAAACATCAGAGGGTTTTCAGGCCATGTTCATTTGGCCCGTTCCCTCCACGTTAAGTGGTAGCAGTTGGCCGAAGACATTCCACTGGATTCAACATGAAGAAGATAATTTATTCACTTAGAATTATACAAAACCCTTACTGCGATTTCAAGAACGGTGCACGTCAACCAGCCACAGAAGTTGAGCGTCACGGAGATCGGGCGTCCCGGAAGATGGATGTCGATTCTGTTGATGTCAGGGTGCGTTCGAGGAGGAAGAATAGCCGATGTTCCTCATGGGCGGAGTCTTTTTCCTTGACGTAGAGGAAGAAGAATGAATAAAGCGTTGATCACGGGCCTTGATTTCTTCATTGGAGAGGGTAATTGTTCTTCGTGGGAAGATGGCCCTATCCTAATTCTATAAAAGTTCCACACCAAAATATTTTCCAAAACAAATATTATAATAAAACTTCCCCATTTTAAAAGAATATCCACTCAACTAAAATTGATTCAAATGAAATTAAAGATTAATTAAATGTGGCATTTAATTAATCCTAGGTGTTGGCATTAATTAAGAGGAGGTGAATAGTTTAAAATTCAAAATAGAGGAGGTGCAGAGTTTTAATAGTTAATAAGGGGGTTTCGAGGCGTTAAAGGGGTAGTTCATGGGTTAGGGGATCGTGTGGGACCCACCACACATTATCCACTCATGGGAGGTAATGTGGTTGTGAGAACCACCCCTAACTCCCCCTTGAATGAAATAACCACCAAATATTAATTTAAATAAAATTGTTTACACTCATAACAATTTTATTTTAATTTGTTAGAAATCCCCAAAATATATATTGTAATCTCGACCAAAACCAACTGTGGTAAAGGTAGCCTTCAGCGAATATCGGAACTACGAGTTAATCAGTGCCCTCAGATTTCAATTCTGAGCATCGGTTCAAAAGATAGGAAAACTTGCACGTATGTTTACTGAACGTACCCAAACAAAACTTCTGAAATTTATTGCGGGCACACCGGGCCTCAGAATCACGCGCCGTCAGAAACTGCGAACTCGTAAAATTCCAAAGTATTTATGAAATTTTTTTACATGAAATTTCAAGGTCTTTATATTACCTCCACCTCAGGGCTTTACATCCCTGTAAAGCTATAACAAACACTAGGGGAAAAATGGTGGTACTGAGCACAAATCTGAGCCACCCACTCCCAAGTGCTCCCCTGGAGGTTCTCGTGCTACCAGCGAATGCGCACCAGAGGAATCGACCATCCACATAGGACCTGATCCTGTTGATCCTTGATCTCCACTGGGACCTCCAAGAATTTCTCCCCATCATCGATGTCTTGCTCCCTGTGATTGATGATGTGGGTCGGGTCGTGCACGTATCTCCTTAGATGAGATACGTGGAAGACGTCGTTCACCCGATGCAACTATGGTTGAAGGGCCAGGCGGTAAGCCACCATGCATACTCTAATGAGGACCTGTAAAGGTCTGATGATTCGTGGAGATAACTTGCCACCCTACCAAATCTATGTATACCTCGTTGAGAAGAGACCCGTAGGTAGACGTGGTCACCATACTTGATCTCCAATGGTCTCCATCTCCTATCAGTATATGACTTCTGTCTGCTCAGTGTAGTCTTCATCCTCTCCTAGATGTACCACTAGAGGGGATGTGTGAAACTCCATGAGAACATCCTCTTATAGTGCTAATGGTACCATGGTACGTCCTCTGAAGATTATGACATGCTCCCCACCTTCAGAAAAAAAAATCCATCAGGTTCCCCCCCTGAGGATATTTGAGTACGTCGTGTCTCATAGTTAACGTATCCGCACTGTGCCTCCATAACTTACTGCAGAAGAGAAGGAGTGACTGTGAGAGACTGTAGAAAGGCTGATCCATCTCTATCCATACAGGATATCTGCAAGGCAGCCAGCTGCTCTGTCGCCTTGCCAAGCAGTTGTATACCAGTACTCCTACTAAGTGCATCCGGAACAACATTCCCCTTCCCAATAGTATAGACTATCTAAATGTCATAGTCCTGGAGGAACTGAAAACTCAAAACTCCTACTGCCATGAGGGTAAGGTTGGCTGACTCAAGAGTGATCGGTTGCACCCTCCTATGCATGTGTTTAACCTGTGCTGCATGGGTTTTCTTTTTCACTGACCATGGAAAAAATCATCCCGACATTGTTGATAAACCACAACCTCTTGGCCTAATACAGTCAATATGAGTGTGAACTACGAATTTAAAGTACAAACCCAAACTAACGTCGTAAGGCCTCAACACTGCAACCAATAGGTTCCAATCGAAACTCTCACTTCTAGGGTCAGATCACACCATCAGCGTAAGTGTGATTATCGAGTATCCTCCCAAAGGTATCACCAGACATGAGGGTCAAGTCAACGGTTTAACCATAAACTCTAGGTCTGGGACAAGATTTGTGGAAGGAAGGAATGATTAGTACCTATGTCTATTGATACAGAATCTAGTAGTAGACATAGTCCATACCTCAAGTCATTCCTAGAGCCCTTGGGACACACTCATTGACCGCATGGTGGTATTCTCTTCCTCTGCCCTCTAGCTCCCTGAGCATGGCAGGGACTACATAGGTGGGTGGTTGTAACACGTCCAATATTGCACCACCCCATGCTGCTCTTATAGCTCTTCTTCCACATATGCTGCTCTGTAGATTCATTTATCCTTAACACTTCCTCTTTTCAAAACAGTTTACACGCCCATGTCTCTGAGAATGGCGCACTTTTCTTGCTTTCCCACTACTAAAATTCACTGGCTATATCTGCTCAGCCAAAGAGCATTCAACCGAAAAGGTTATCTCTAGCATCCTAAAATAGGTATTAATGCAAAGAGGAAAAAGAAAGCTCTGGCTTGGATGCCCCTAATCATATCTCACTCAGAGGTCCAATCTCTGAAGCATTGATCGTATCATATTCATCGATTATCAGGAACAATCGGTACGCCTCGATGAATACTCATCTACCAACATGTGGTCCTGCCGAAGCTGTGTAAGCTCTAAAAAACACTCATCCACCTTCTCAAGATAGTCCTTAGCCACCTATGGGTTGGGCTCTCCTTGGAACGTGAGGGATATCTTGTGCTGAAACGCATGTAAGGCACTAAGCCTATAATTTTCCTCTATCCGTACCATCGATAGTGTCTATTGACCATCAGGCAGTGATATAGTTGGCACACTGCCCGAAGGTACCGTCTTGGAAAATGGTCCAAGTACCAAAACATCATCATTATGCAGACCATCCTCATGGTCACCCACTAAAAAATATTTGTAGCTAAGATCAACATCTGCTCTAGTATTGTATCAACTAGGCAGAAAACTCCAGTAATCTCCTTCATACAGTCCTCTGCTACCTGGGAATCTGTCTGGCTTTGAAACCTCGGAGGCCTCTACCGCTGGAACTCGTGCAACATGCGTAGTTGGTGTGAACCGTCTACTAGAACGGCTGGTGGCATCTGCTGCCCAGTGGGTGGTGGTGGTGCTGGTAGACCACTAGGAGGTGCCAACATAGTAAGAGGTCCATGCACTAGAACCTCATCTCTCGGTGGGCCATCATCATGTACTCTCTCAGAAACCCTAGTTGGCTATCTTTACAGTCGCATCCTGATAAGGAACAGGTGATCCATAGTCAATATGTTATACCTGGTGAGCAGACTCAAAGATACTACAAAGGAAACTCTTGAACCACACACGAAATAAGTGTTTTTTTCACTAAGTTGAAAATTAGAGGTCGGGGTCATGTGGTATGGATACGTCGGCCGCCACACCAACATTGTACTCCCTAGACTGAAAACCAAACTCAATACTCTTAACACTATTGCTTCATAGAAAGAATGATAAGAGTCCTGAGATCTGCGGTAGAACCGACTCCTTTGTTACCAATTTGTCACGACACATCCTCGGAGCCCATGCCGTGACTACCCCAAGCATGACTTCCATAGGCCAGGGGCTGGAAACTAGAACCAAAGGCATAAATCCCTAATCTGGGAAGGAATTTCCTTTATGAAAGTAAACAATCACAACAAGGGACGCAACCAGAAGTAAACACTATGTGAAAACTGTATACAAAATGTAGTGCTGAAAGTAAAGGGGTCGGAAATACAAGCCCAACATTAAAGTATAGGTACAATGGAAATGAAGTACAACTGAAAAAGGGAAAACAACTAAAAAGGGAAACTTCTGGAACATCCATCGAGTATCCTACCTAAATGGTAGGTACATATTTCCACCACAACACTCCACATCTATCAGTCTGCTCCGTATACCGTCTCGCCTTGTGGTCCACCTCGGAGTACCGTCCGGTCCTGGATCTCTCTCTCTGCCTCTGTAAACATTCTCCATCGTCTGCATCCAACACAATGAGGTGAGGGAATATCCTATGTAGGGGTGAGTATAATGATACTCAGTAGGGACCCCAAGACCCCCGATGGTCTCCTAGAATCCACAAAGGATAAATCAAAAAAGAAAGATACAACCACAAACTATCAACCAACCCTACTTAGGTATAATCCCATACATATACCTAAGTTATCAATCTCAGTTTGGCTCCAAATCATGATCCCAAGAACAACCAATTACACAAAGGAAGTAAAGTCAATCATCAAGATGATAATGGTTGAAAGACATGTATCAGCTCACATAGGTATGCCACAATAGTAGGGAGATATAGATGAACAGATATAGCCATTGGATCATCTAAAGTTGTTGGGCTCACACAGGATACAAGACCAGCTAAAATGTCGGACCCACATAGTATACATGTACAGCTATCTCGAGCGTAATATAGAAGATATTATGCACTCACTGATTAATATAATCTGTCGGACCACACAAGATACAAGACCAGCTAAGTTGTCGGACCCACACAGGATACAAGACCAGCTACTCTGTTGGACCCACATGGGATACAAGTACAGAGGTCAATAATACCAGACACACATAGGATACAAGAATAGTAGTCATTGTCATTGAACCTACAGAGGATTCTAGTACGGTAGTCATCGCCGTCAAACCTAGAAAGGATTCTAGTACGGTAGTCATTGCAGTCACCGCCAGCTCCAGGGTTCCCGCACATAGCACGCACGATTCCGGTAGGGTTCGCTCCTCGGGAAAAGGGGTTGATACATTAAATATCACGAAGTATAGAGTTTAGGTATCCCAATGTTCCATCTCACCAAAAGGAACCCCGCATGTGAGACTATGCGTCAATTGGATGTGCGGTCTAAAAGTTATTAGCTTTTCCTTTCGAGGGGCCCAGTTGGATTTCAGGTACAATCCATCCCGGCCATACACCAATCTCATCTGAATCCCATGTGGAGAATTCCAAAAGGATCATCTTGTCAAAATTAATCCAATGTTGTTGACAAAATGTCAATCAGACATCCGGTCCTTAAGATATAAGCATTTCTGCTCCGAGGGTGCGGTTGGTTTCGAGTTCGATCCAACCCGGCCATACCCATACTTCGCCAAAACCTTTAGTGTAATATATTGAAATGACCGTCTCGATCCACGGAATCCTACTCAACTGAAGGTGTATAGATCGTAGGTATGTAGCTCATGTTATGGGAGAAATACTAAAATGGGTATGAAAAGGGGGGTTTGGGTCCGGTCTGACCTAGCCCAACCCACCCTAGGTCGGCCCGAACAGGGTTGACCAGACCAAGGTCTGGGTCTGGCGGCTACTGCCCAACCTGTTGGGGCGCGACCCGGCCCGCGGCTCAGCTAGCTGGATGAGAAGTGGGGGGGGGGCTTCGTTCCTTTGCAATGGCAGCGCCGGGTGGTGCCACCTCTTCTACCCGGCCGACCATAGCTGGTCGGTCTTCCCGGTGCGGACGACCCACGATTGCGGGCCGCAGATCCTCCGCCCGCGGCGCTGATGGGCACCGCCGCTCCTTCTACCCCATCGGCCGACGATCCGGCCGGTTCATCTGCCAATGTGGCCCACCCAGCATGGGCCACTGTTCTCCGCAGGGCAGAGCCGAGAGGTGCCACTATTCTTCCAGCCTGTCCGGCTAAAGCCGAACGTTTCTTCTTCGGCCAAGCAGCCCGCAGTTGCGGGCCGTGGTCTCCCTTCCATGCGCACCCCGTGCCACGATTCTCTAATGGGACAGCACACAACCCCCTTTTCCGCAGCCACCTTCGGTCATCTCCACCACCTCTACCAACACCGTTGCCATCGCGAATAAAAATAGAAAACATCAGAGGGTCGTTGGGCCGTGTTCGTTCGGCTCGTGCCCGCAGCATTAAGCGGTATCAGTTGGCCAAAGAAATTTTAACAGATTCAACATGAACGAGATAATTTATTCACTTAGAATTACACAAAACCCCTTCCTCGATTTCAAGAATGGTGCACGTCAACGATCCGTGGAAGAAGATCATTGCGGAGGTCGGGAATCGTGGAAGACAGACGTCGATTCCATTGATGTCGGGGTGCGTTAGAGGAGGAAGCATAGACGAAATTTGTCACGGGTGGAGTCTTCTTCCTTGACTCGGAGTAAGAAAAATGAAGAAGACGTCGGTCGTGGGCCTTGAGTTCTTCATTGGAGATGGTAAATGTTTCTTCACGGGAAGAAGGCCCTCTCATAATTCTCCAAAAGTTCTACACCAAAATATTTTCCACAGCAAATATTATAAAAACACTTCCCCATTCTAATAGAATTTCCATGAAATTAAAACTGATTTGAATGAATTCAATGATAAATTAAATGTTTCATTTAATTTATCCAAGGTGTTGGCATTAATTAAGAGGAGTTGAAGAGTTTAAAATTCAAAAGAGAGGAGGTGGAGAGTTTTTAGAGTTAATTAGGGAATTTCAAGAGGTTATAGGGGAGTTGATGGGCTAGCAGCTCGTGTGGGAAACACCAAACATTATCCTCTCATGGAAGTTTATGTGGGTGTAGTCCCCTCCTCTAACTCCCCCATGAACGAAATAACCACTACTTAATAATTTAAATAAAATTGTTTACACTCACAAAAATTTTCTTTTAATTTGTTACGAATCCCCAAAATATAACTTATACTCTCGACCAAACGCAACTATGGTAGAGGTCCCCTTATGATAATATCGTCGATGCATGTTAATCGGTGCCCTCAAGTTTCAATTCTGAGCACCGATTCAATAGATAGAAAAACCCACACGTACGTTTACTGAACATCCACGAACAAAACTTAAAAAATTGATTCCGGGCACACCGGGCCTCAGAATCAGGCGCCGTGAGAAACATTGGACTCATAAAATTCCAAAGTATTTAAGAAAAAAAGTTCATGAAATTTTATGGTATTTAGAGTGAGTGGTGGTATTTATAATTGGGGATGGGTCGGTTTAAGTGATTAATTAATTATTTTTTAATATTTAAAGCCAACAACATTTAGGTGGCATTAATTTACATAGACATGGATGAAAATAATTGTTTTAAATATATTTTATGTTCGATAAATACCATAATAGGTAATTTTATGTTGTAATTCTGAGGTATGTTGAGCTTTTACCTTTTATCTTTATCCCTTGTCATTATTTTCCCTAGACTGTGGTAAAAAAATTTATTATCATAGTAAATGATTTTTATCAAAATATTAAATTACAATTAAAAACTAATTTTAAATTTATAATTCCAAATATTTGATCCAATTTTTCAAATTAAATTCACATAATTTTAGAAATTATATTTAAAATCCATCCTAAAGCCGTAATGGGAAATCATGGTTTTAATGTGAAAAGGTTGAACAGTTTTAAATGAATTTTATATCTAAGATAATTGTGAAATTGATTAAAATTAATAAAACTCTATTTATTGATGTATAATTGAACTACTTATAAATTAGAACAATATTTAAATATAATTTAACCATACAAATAATTTAAAATAATTAGTGGTTTTCAATAAATGTACAATATTTTTCATTATTCATAAAAAAATGTAACCTCTCTAAAAAATACCAAAACATCACCCCAAAATAATTATGATATTCCAATATATAAAATAAATTTTAATTTATACAAAAAAAATTTATAAATGTGTCAAATTTTATTTATAAAATAGTTGAATCAATACAAGGCGATAAAATTTCTTTTAGAAAAATGTAGTTTTTATGTATAAAATTGGATTTATACTTATCTTTATCCTATAAAACATGTGGGAAGAATTTAAAAAAATTAATATATTAAATTAAAATATAATTAATAGTTTTAAAAAATAGTTATTAATTTAATTTAATAATAAGAATTTTTTTTTGATAATTAAAATGGTATTTTTATAAAAACACATCCTTTATGATAAATTGGATTTCATTTTCATTTATCATTAATTGATAAAAATGAATTAATTTTATAAAAATGGATAAACTATTTATTCATAACATATATAATCTCTTTCATTCCCACCATAACTTTTCGAGTTATATTATAATATTTCATTGTTCATTTAAATATAGTGTTTTTTCAATATAAGCTATCGAAGTGATTAAATTTAAATAAAAAAGTAATACGATAAAATATTTTTCTGTTACATAATTACTATTTATATGTGATATATCTAAGTAAATAATTTTTTTAATGGTAAAATTAATGTTAAAACTCATTAATTAAGATACAAATTTCAATTTGATAATAGTAATCGATACATGTTCATTTCAAAATACATAATTATGGATCGTACCCAATACTATAATAGAATCAAATTATATAAAAATAAATAGAAATAATGAAAAAATTTCATTACCTTATATTATTTATAAATTATAAATTCTTGGGGAAGAATGAGGAACAACTCCACTTTTATTACACTAGTTCAAAATACAATGATTAGTCACTCCCTATATTGAAAATAGATAATAACTCGCTAATATATGCATAAAGAATTATTTAAAAATGTCATATATAATTTTTTTTTTGATATGAATAATGTTCAAAAATATGTCATTAATATACTCATTTTTATTATATATGAGTTTAGAGTGCGATCAACTTTGCAGTTATTCAATGTTAGGGTTTATTGTCTCAAAATTTGACCCCCCCTGAGTTATTCTTTTTTTACTACTTTTTTTCATTTTAATGGTGTATCTACAAAACTTCTAAAAAATTTAATCATTATCCTCTAATTATTCATGTTATTTAATGTTACATTAAAAACAATATACTTTATTTTATTTTGATTCGAATGTTTCATACATCGTAAATGTTTCTTTGTTTCTTTTTCATCTCTATGGGAGATATTTAATATTCTGCACCATCATTTTATTAATATTTTTTTAATCATTTCTGTTTTTTATTTGAATATAAAAATATATTCCATTTTATGATATTTTAATTTCCATTCCATTATGTTCCTCTCAATCTCTTTTTACTTTTATGTTACCAATACCTTAGGTGTTTCATCGACTCGATTTCCTATTCACTTAGTTATAGTCTTTATTAATTGAATATAATTATCATGATTTAGTTGGTACATAGGTTCTACTATTTTATATCATACTTTTTCATAATCATGGGGTATATTAAGTCTCATCATAATAACCAATACTTTTATGGAATGTTTTCAAAAATTAAATTATAACATTGGTATGAATAAATCATATTCTTCCCAATACATTATCAATTACATGTAAATTATTTTTTAATTAAAAGTGTTTTCTTTAATAAAATAAAATTATATTATTTATTTTAAATTATTAATATTTAAATTTAAATATGTTATGAAACATAATTATTTAAATATTCCATTTATTTTATTTTTTCATTATAATGGCGTAAAAGGATTCATAATGTCATATCTTCTTATAATTCTCAACACCAGATTTATTAAAATGGATTTTTTATTTCAAGAAATTGATTATTTACATGTAACTCATTAAAATAATGTTTTTTAAATATTATATTTCAATTATAAAAAATATTTTTGATGTAATTTTAATTTAACTATTATATCAATGTTTAATATGTTTTGTGAAAGCATTTGTATTTTCAGTTCTATTTTTCCTCAGATTGTTATCTCTCATGGAGTGATATTTTGAAAACAATTAATATTTTTTATGATATTATTCCTTTTTGAATATTATTTTTTTGATATTATATGATTTCATTAGTTATTATTACATGATTTTTTTGAGTTGTTTATGAGACCCTACCTTTTTTCAGGGTTTCATTAATATATCATGATGATTGATTTTATATGGAACACAAATGTATGAATGATGATTGGTAGGGTCCTATATAACCTTTAAATTCATTGTTTTATATTTATATCTGGTTAGATATATGGAATTCACATGATGTTTTTTTCCAAGCATGTGTGGGCATAATATGTTTTCTCACATTTTCAGGCATGGGCATAATGAGTTTGTTCAAATAGGAGTTGGAATAATGTGATTTCTCATAATGATTTTCATGTTCATATAATTCTTCCAAATTTAACAGTTTTTATCATGTTATTCATCATTTTAATGACTCATTTCATTTTCATCAAACAAAAAGTATTCAAGTTACATTTTATTTATAATGTATTACACACTCTTATTTCATCCTCACTTGATTTATAATAATTGTGTAGTTTTTTGAGCCATGTTATATCATTTATTCTTTCTAAATTATATTTTTCTGATATTGTGTTTCGCATTTATTTTATTATTGTTATAATATATGATTATACGATCTTTTAATATGATATGTGTAAAGTCCCGAGGCTTGACGTACATGGACATTACATTACTTTTGCGGAATACTTAGTACATAACAAAAACACACACACAAGGATCGTAATAGTTTAGTGTCTTTGGAAACTCGGAACGTAATCTTCTAAACTTGGTGAAAGATCTCCAATATCTCCCATAAAGATCTTCCATTTTTTTTACCTAAAACCATTTTTATATCCTGGGGAAAATAAAACATAAAAGGGTGAGCTCAAATGCTCAGTAAGGGTAAACAAAAGAAAAATCAATCACATCATATTCATAAGAACATAACTTTTGGAAATCTTATCCTGCAAAAGAGAGCATAATTTCATAACATGGGATAAATCATGGCAGTGAAATGTAATCACAATAATCATAACATAAAACATGAAACTTTGTGGCATTCACACATAATCATAGAGAATCATTTCTTGTTAGTCAAGACTCACTGCCAAGACTATCTTAGTGGACAAAGTCCCTTTCTGAATTGAGTAACCCTCGTTTCAGTCCTGTTTCACTGAACCGGTATAACCTACCGTTCCAGCCCTGTCTATCTCATGAGATATAAAATCTTTACCCAATGCATTGGAGGGAGATATAGGTCCCACCCATCTTATAATGAATCCTTTCTTATGTGTGCCACATAATCATAAATCATACATCATCGCATAACACATGTAACAAAAATGGGATTCTTAAACATCATGACATCATAAAACAATTCATATATGATAAAGGAATTCATAAAAATAATTCCATCACAACATAACCAAATCAATGTAATAATAGGGATAGAAACAGAACCCTATGTTATCTTAGATGGAAAATAATTTTGATAAAACACTTGAACTCCATTCTTGAGGAAAATATCCTTTCAACTTCAAAAACACTTTTCTTTTCTTAACATGTCATACAATTATAAACTAAAAGAAGTTGATTAAAAATAAACTTGAAAACTTATAAAGGAATATTCTTGGAAATAATGTTTTAAAAATCCATTCATTCCGTATAAGTTAAAAAAACATTCTTCTCGAACTTTTGTCAGAAAAGTCAAAAAAGTACCTCGTACAAAAAACGACAAAAGATTCCTTTCATATCTTTTACTAAAAACTCACCGATGGGTAAAATAGGATTTAAACAATTGTAGTTGAATAGAAATAATATTACATATTGAGGAAAAATGGATGTGGATTATAAAATACACCCCAGTAAATACTAAAGTATAAACAATCTCGGATAAAAATGAGACTGTGATATTTCCCTTACCTTAGGTCTGACTTGCTTTGTAAGTGTCCCAACCTCCTCTTCTTTGAAACGCCTCTTTGAATCCTCCACTTAGGGAACTAAGATTGGTCTTTGAAGAATACCAAGACCTATAGGATTATTCTAGGGAAGTGAAGAAGGGATTTTGGTAGAGTTTGGCCGAGCTTGAGTGCTCAAATTGGTGTGAGAAGAAGGGGGAGGAGGTTCCCTTTTATAAGGGAGGAGAGGGGCACCTTAGGAATATCTCAAAATATTATTTTATATTAAAGTCAAAATCGGTTTATAATGGTTCCAAAGGGTCTTATTTCGAAGCTAAAGTGGGGATGGGTCGAAATCCTATCATCCAATAGGTTTTAGACAAGTTTAGGGTATTATTTTAACCTTATCAATTAGATTTAACTCTAAGTTAAATAATTTAACTTTTACCGTGTCTTTCTGTTTTCTTTCACTATATGGTTAATACACTTATTATAACATGCCAAACGAACCCCAAATTGTATATTATTAATACATATATCATTATCTAAGTCATTTGGCTGAACCTTAGATTTTTAGGAATAAAATAACAATTAATAATATAATATTTGATTTAAAAACTATTTTGTGTCAATTTTGACACTATTTGATATATGATTTTTTTGAAAGTCATAACAGAATTATATGTTCGAACCAAATTGATTAAATCAACAATAATATATCATAGTAACCTAGAAAATTAGTGTAATTCATAAAAAGTCATAAATTACATTTATTTTGGTATTTATAATATCAATTATGTCAATATTTCATTAATAAGATAATTACTACATTATCTTTGTGTCATAAATATATTATTTGATGTCTAAAAATTACAAATAAAATACCATCATGTAGGAAATATTTTTAGCTTTCTAATGAATATTTACAATCGAATTTATCTTATGCACAAACCTATATTAAAAATGTTTTAGTAAATAAACTTTGATTTTAACTCTTTTAACTCTTCTTTGAATTAAATAATAATAAATGTCCTAATCTAATCCAAGTGGGCCTAAATGGTCATATTTTATTCCTAATCTTGTTTTTGGTCGAATTACACTTGTCCAATAGAATTAGGACATGTGTTAGGGTAATAATAATATCATTTTTACCCTTAATTACCCTATTTACTTTTAACCATGGTAAATAAAAGTAAAAAGTTACTATTCACCAAAAATTATTTTCATCTGATTGAACCACATTTTACTTACTAACATCAACCGTGTCTCTCGGATTTTTGAAATTCCATTCACAGAAGCGGTAAAATTAAGATTTATGAAGAAATTAATTATTTTAACTAACACTTAGTAGTTTCACTATTCATCAAAAATTGATGTTTTTCAGAACAATGCCAAAATTTCATCCTAAGCTATATTTCATATTCCGAATTCAAAAATGAAGTCTATTTTACCAAATTCATATCATAGAAGTTGCATTAATTAATTTTATAATTAAATCCCGCTGTTAAAACAAAGATCGTGTTTTTAGGAAACAATATCTATCAAAAGATTGATACTTGTTTATGTCTGGTTTAAATGTGAAATTACATCCAATGACCAACATTGTATTAAATTGTAAAAATATATTCTAAATACACTTTAAAACCACTAAAATTAATAATTTATCACTATTAATTATTTCGATTGAAAAAGTTGTTTTTAACTAAAATTTAGTAATTTTCACTATTCATCAGAATATGAAAGTTATCCGAAAAGTACCAAAATTTCACCTTAGGCTAAATTCGATACTCCGAATCCAAAAATGAAGTCTATTTTGAGAGCTAAAATTTCTAAAATTTTAAAAGGTGGTTATTACTATTCATAACTTCTAGTTATAATAGTATTTTAATAGCATATCGTTGTTTAGTGAAACTCGGTATTGCGTACTACACACGCTATCGAGGAAGGTCGCGATTGCGTGTAATTCAAGGCAAGTCAAGGATGCATGTTGTGAATGCTTCTTTTGGTGTAGCGTACAACACAATTAAAAAGAATATTTTTCATAAAATCTCGGGGTGTTACATTCTACCCCCCTTAAAATGAATTTCGCCCTCAAAATTCGTTGGGGTTATAAATGGTTTACTATTAGAAAGTTTATTTAATAGAAACCCACATCGTAAAAAGGAATACCAAAACCAATCTTTAAAAACAAAAGTATGAAACGTAACGGTTACCCAAATAAACTAATCACTGGTTTCCACATAGGTGAAAATATGGATATGGAAGAAAAATCTAACCATCATGTTCTGATGGAGAGTGGTAGAGAACATGGATATGAAAAAGACAACAATCACAAATCCATAAATTTGTGATGATCTAAGGTACCATCTGATTAATCAGATATAAGAGCACTAGGACAACATTTTTGGTTTTCAAGATCATTTCCCTAATGTTGAAGAATTTGAATTAGAATAAATACTTACTTTATTTTGGTACAATCTCACTGTTGTTCGTGCCTTGAACAATTTCCACTTCATCTCTTAAATAAATGAAGTTGAATTTGTTATTCGTGAAGTGTTAGTAGATCATGTGATAGAATTACGGGTCATTCCATCAAAAGGTTAGCAAAAGATATTAAATATACATAAGTCATTCTATAGTGAGATTAATCATATATGGTACCTAAAATGGACTGATACCTCATATATCATACTGCTTAATATAATAAAACTAGTTTCTACTAAACAGGGACTTCATGTAGGCCAGTGGTATGCGATAAAGGCTAGTCACACTTCGGTTGTGGGTTCGATTCCTACAGCCTTGTCCGACGCGATGGGCTATCGCCCGTCCTGCAGGTTGTCCTTTTTCTAAAACTATATTACTATAACATCTCATCAATAATATCGAAAAACTTCTATCCTAACATATGTCCAACATAATCCATTCCAATCTTTATGCTTATCCATAATACTGCAGTCCACTCTCATAACATAGTGAAAACGATTACCAGATATTTAATACCATCGTTGATCCCCATATATCATAAGATATATCTTGTTGGTCACATTCCAAACATTCAAAGGCCTTAATCTTGTACTCTCTTGAATACCCATTGAACCTTATTGAAAACATGAATGCTATTAAAAGTTAACTCTTTCCACATACCAAAATCCTCAAAATTCTATATACTCAAACCATGATATCACTTAGTCCTTATATCAATCATGAGCTCATGAATACTGTCAAACATTTCATTTTCTCTTTATCACTTCATTATGCGCATATCATCCACTTTCCAAAAAAAATATCTGAATAACCTTTCATTGTTACTCATACCATTCAACATAAAATTTCAAAACATAAGGAAAGACAACAGTGTAAAAATCCTTAGATGTCTTTTTATTCTATAGTACAACATTACACTTGATAAGCATGTAATCATTCCACTACCTTCTTAAACCATTGACCGAGCTTCAACAATTCTTTCAACTCACATATCATTTGTAGTCTCTTCATCATCATCAACAAAAATACTAACCATACGACCATACCGATTCTCTTCATGAGACATTCCCTTAGGGCATTGGTTTGCATAATGCCCGTACATTCCACATTTAAAACATTTAACCATTGTTGATGTCGTAGCAATACCATTAACCTCATCCATGGTGTTAACTGAAACTTTTCCATTGCACTTACTGGCTTTGTGTCCTTCTTTTCCACACCCAAAGCATCTTCCAGTTCCTTTGAAACATTCTCTTTGATGCCTCTTCCCACATGATTTACATAGGGGGAATTGAACTTTCTTTCCTCTATGATCATCATGAAACTCCATCCTTCTTTTATTAGTCGAGTCAGGAAACTTACCAAATTTTACTTTATTGATCATATTATGAGATTCCTGATTCGGCATAATAATGATGTTTGGACTTCCAAATCTCATTTCATTTGGTTGCTCATGAAGAATATCATTCCATTGTCCATCATATCCTCCATTATTGTGAATCATCTTGTTTCCAGCCATTTTCTAAAACCCAAAAAGAATAGTGTGAGAGGCAAAATAATGCTAGGGAAAACAACATAGTAAATGGGGAGTACCCTTAATATCTAACATCTTAGGTTAAATTATAAGATCGTTATCTTAGTTCTAGGATTATATCCTATACGTATACTTAGCCTTAGGGACATCCCTGGACATACCTTAGAAATGTCTCTAGGGATCTTACTAACGTTTTCGCATCCTAGTTTCCAAAGGTTGACTAAACTTTTCCTCTGATACCAACTGTAAAGACCTGAGGCTTGACGTACATGTACATTACATTACTTTTGCGGAATACTTAGTACATAACAAAAACACACACACAAGGATCGTAATAGTTTAGTGTCTTTGGAAACTCGGAACATAATCTTTTAAACTTGGTGAAAGATCTCCAATATCTCCCATAAAGATCATCCTTTTTTTTACCTAAAACCATTCTTTATATCCTGGGGAAAAGAAAACATAAAAGGGTGAGCTCAAATGCTCAGTAAGGGTAAACAAAATAAAAATCAATCACATCATATTCGTAAGAACATAACTTTTGGAAATCCTATCCTGCAAAAGAGAGCATAATTTCATAACATGGGATAAATCATGGCAGTGAAATGTAATCACAATAATCATAACTTAAAACAGGAAACTTTGTGGCATTCACACATTATCATAGATAATCATTTCTTGTTAGTCAAGACTCATTGCCAAGACTATCTTAGTGGAAAACATCCCATTCTGAATCGAGTAACCCTCGTTTCAGTCCTGTTTCACTGAACCGGTATAACCTACCATTCCAGCCATGTCTATCTCATGAGATAGTAAATCTTTACCCAATGCATTGGAGGGAGATATTGGTCCCAACCATCATATAATGAATCCTTTCTTATGTGTGCACATAATCATAAATCATACATCATCACATAACACATGTAACAAAAATGGGATTCTTAAACATCATGACATCATAAAACAATTCATATAAGATAAAGGAATTCATAAAAATAATTCCATCACAACATAACCAAATCAATGTAATAATAGGGATAGAAACAGAACCCTATGTTATCTTAGATGGAAAATAATTTTGATAAAACACTTGCACTCCATTCTTGAGGAAAATATCCTTTCAACTTCAAAAACACTTTTCTTTTCTTAACATGTCATGCAATTATCAACTAAAAGAAGTTGATTAAAAATAAACTTGAAAACTTATAAAGGAAGATTCTTGGAAATAATGTTTTAAAAATACATTCTTGCCGTATAAGTTAAAATACATTCTTCTCGTACTTTTGTCAGAAAAGTCAAAAAAGTACCTCGTACGAAAAACGACAAAAGATTCCTTTCCTATTTTTTACTAAAAACTCACCGATGGGTAAAATAGGATTTAAACAATTGTAGTTGAATGGAAATAATATTAAATATTGAGGAAACATGGATGTGGATTATAAAATACACCCTAGTAAATAATAAAGTATAAACAATCTCGGATAAAAATGAGACTGTGATATTTCCCTTACCTTAGGTCTGACTTGCTTTGTAAGTGTCCCAATCTCCTCTTCTTTGAAACGCCTCTTTGAATCCTCCACTTAGGGAACTAAGATTGGTCTTTTAAGATGACCAGGACCTCTAGGATTATTCTATGGAAGTGGAGAAGGGATTTTGGAATAGGTTGGCCGATCATGAGTGCTCAAATTGGTGTGAGAGGAAGGGGGAGGAGGGGCCCTTTTATAAGGGAGGAGAGGGGCACCTTAGGAATATCTCAAAATATTATTTTATATTAAAGTCAAAATCGGTTTATAATGGTTCCAAAGGGTCTTATTTCGAATCTAAAGTAGGAATGGGTCGAAATCCTATCATCCAATAGGATTTAGACAAGTTTAGGGTATTATTTTAACCTTATCAATTAGATTTAACTCTAAGTTAAATAATTTAACTTTTACCGTGTCTTTTTGTTTTCTTTCACTATATGGTTAATACACTTACTATAACATGCCAAACGAACCCCAAATTGTATATTATTAATACATATATCCTTATCTAATTCATTTGGCCGAACCATAGATTTTTAGGAATAAAATAACAATTAATAATATAATATTTGATTTAAAAACTATTTTGTGTCAATTTTGACACTATTTGATATATGATTTTTTTGAAAGTAATAACAGAATTATATGTTCGAACCAAATTGATTAAATCAACACTAATATATCATAGTAACCTATAAAATTAGTGAATTCATAAAAAGTCTTAAATTACATTTATTTTGGTATTTATAATATCAATTATGTCAATATTTCATTAATAAGATAATTACTGCATTATCTTTGTGTCATAAATAAATTATTTGATGTCTAAAAATTACAAATAAAATACCATCATGTAGGAAATCTTTTTGGCTTTCTAATGAATATATTCAATCGAATTTATCTTATGCACAACCCTATATTAAAATGTTTTAGTAAATAAACTTTGATTTTAACTCTTTTAACACTTCTTTGAATTAAATAATAATAAATGTCCTAATCTAATCCAAGTGGGCCTAAATGGTCATATTTTATTCCTAAGCTTGTTTTTGGTCGAATTACATTTGTCCAATAGAATTAGGACACGTGTTAGGGTAATAATAATATCATTTTTACCCTTAATTACCCTATTTACTTTTAATCGTGGTAAATAAAAGTAAAAAGATACTATTCACCAAAAATTATTTTCATCTCATTGAACCACATTTTACTTACTGACATCAACCGTGTCTCTTGGATTTTTGAAATTCCATTCACAGAAGCGGTAAAATTAAGATTTATGAAGAAATTAATTTTTTTAACTATCACTTAGTAGTTTCACTATTCATCAAAAATTGATGTTTTTCAGAACAATGCCAAAATTTCATCCTAAGCTATATTTCATATTCCGAATTCAAAAATGAAGTCTATTTTACCAAATTTATATCATAGAAGTTGCATTAATTAATTTTATAATTAAATCCCACTGTTAAAACAAAGAGCGTGTTTTTAAGAAACAATATCTATCAAAAGATTGACACTTGTTTATGTCTGGTTTAAATGTGAAATTACATCCAACGACCAACATTGTATTAAATTGTAAAAATATATTCTAAATATACTTTAAAACCACTAAAATTAATAATTTATCAATATTAATTATTTCGATTGAAAAAGTTGTTTTTAACTAAAATTTAGTAATTTTCACTATTCATCAGAATATGAAAGTTATCCGAAAAGTACCAAAATTTCACCTTAGGCTAAATTCGATACTCCGAATCCAAAAATGAAGTCTATTTTGAGAGCTAAAGTTTCTAAAATTTTAAAAGGTGGTTATTACTATTCATAACGGCTAGTTAAAATAGTATTTTAATAGCATATCGTTGTTTAGTGAAACTCGGTATTGCGTACTACACACGCTATCGAGGAAGGTCGCGATTGCGTGTAATGCAAGGCAAGTCAAGGATGCGTGTTGTGAAGGCTTCTTTTGGTGTAGCGTACAACACAATTAAAAAGAATTTTTTTCATAAAATCTCAGGGTGTTACAATACACATCATGTTACACATGTTCTAGTTCATGTTTCTGATCATATACATTGAGATATGTTATTCATGTACTGAGAATCAGAGTATACCCCTTCCTTATGTTTCCACCGGAAAATTTATGAATGTGATTATACAATTTGATATTCTTAGAAAATTATTTTGATGAGTACTATTATGGAATAATGTTTTCAGTTGATTTAAAATAAGGAATTAGTATAACTAATCTCCCTGATATTAATCCTCTGAATCCACTGGTTTTTCGACTTTCTTTGAGATTTTTTTCCTAAAACATTAAATAAATGATTATTTATATTATTATCTTTTTTTCATTGTACATAATATAAGAGGAATATAATATACAATGTATACATATTGTAACAACGTACATTATGAATCTGGAAAAGGCTTCGATGCCATGGCGGTATGAAATTGCATAAATTATATAGTATATTGTTTATTTATTAGTATTGTTAATTTCACTCAATTTGTAAATATTTTTTACATATAGGTGTATTTTATTTGACAACAAATAAAAAACCAAATAAAATTAAAACCATCAAGAAATAGGAATAAAAAATGTACTTGGTATATATATTTATTAGGAGTAATTAAAATATTTATAAATCAAATATTATTTTTGATCCCCCAAATACTGATTACATGAAATAAAAAAAATTGAAAATGATTATTTAAGGAAATTTTATCAATAAAATGAATAGATAAAAATATTTTTTTACGGAAGATTAATATTAATTAAAATGATGTGTTTTCGTAATGAATATCTAAGAAAATTGGTAAAATATATTAGTAGTAATCTATTTAATTTTTAAAACTTGTTATATTAGATTCATCGTCTTTATTTGGACCATAAAATAGGTGTTCCATATTTTTCTCCCCCAACATTACCAATTAAATAAGGATAATTTTAATATTATAAATTAAACAATCGTGATCATCAAACCCAACACTACAAATCATTATATTGTTGTAACACATGTACCAAAAAGGTTTGGGAAAGTATGATATAATGTGTATCCAATACCTACCGTATTATTAAATTTTATTATATATATATCTGGGGGTTTTCTCTATTCCTTAAATTTCAAAGATATTATATTTAGTTTTATTTAGACATGCTCAATTATTCAAGATTTTAGGTCACAATTTTTTTTACATTCGTCTTTTATAATAATACCAAGTATTCTAATCAAATTAATTAAAAAATATGGTTTTCTAAACAAGTGTGGAGGCATAAAAACATAATGTATAAAAATTATGGGACTCAGGGAATGTATCCTAGAAGAGTCTATGATCTCATTGATATAGTATAGTATTTAAAAGTGATGTTATAAACCCAACATTAGTTATAATTGATTGAAGTAAGAATTCCATAAACTAAAATTAAAAGACTAAGGGTTGTAACACCTAAAAAATATATAAATAGATTTATTATAGAATTTATAGATCACTAAGTCTCTAAAATAACCACATTGTTATAACCTATCCAATTACACATAATTTTCTCACTTATATGATGTAAAATTTGAAAATCTTACATACAAGGTTGCAATTAGTAAGTTATTTGGAGTCTGAAATAAAAAAATCAATTTTTGGTGAATATTAACCTACCATTATGAACTTTAACCTACCCTTATGAATTGTAGTTTAACCTAATGAATATTAATATGACTCTTATAAATGGTATCCATACCCATGAATGTATAAATAAATTAATCCACATTAAAATGAAGATTAATATTTTAAGTGGTTGAAATTTTTGATTTAATAATGATTTTAATTAAAAATAAAATTTATCATATTTAGAAAATTATTTTTGAATAATGGAGTTCATTTTTAGATTCTACACATCGAAAAATGGTTTGGGTGAATTTTTGGGATTTTTCTTAAATACATGAATTTTTGGTTATTAGTTAACACATTAATTTACCGTATAAATAAATTATAATTTAAATTAACTATTACTATCATCATGAGTGATGTAAACACCTAAATCTCAAACTCACATGCATATATTACTATTCTAAGACGATTAATTCTCACTATATTTTTCTTGAGAAGAAATAATTAATGAATGATTATAAAATTAAGAAAACTCTTCTCCCCTCCACTATATAAATAAACCATCACCCCCTCATCCTCCCACGCCACTAAAGAATCAAAAAATGCATAAATTCTTCACAAATATATACTTAACCTCCTCCTCCACATCCAAGATCTTCTGGTCTCACCAAAAGGCCAAAATCAAAATCATTAAAGATATTCTTAGGGAGGAGTACTCCTGATGTGAACCTGTCTTCCTTTTTGTTTCAATTCATTTTACAAGTTCCATTATTTTGTTCTCTCTTATCACCTCACCTAATTAAAATTCCATAAAAATTCCATTACCATTAATTTACTAGATTTTAATTATTCTAGTGTAATATTTCATCATAATCCCTCTTCTACCATACCATTTATACAATTAATGCAAACACTGTCCGAGATGTGTCAATTTATCCTAATCAGGGAAGAAAAGTTTTCAATTTACATTACGATCTTCATGATGGGTAATGAAACCATTTCAATGGTTTAAACAGATAATAATAGATGTATTTTATATTATTTAATGTTCTGGAATCCTAACACATTAATAATATTGAATAATAAATCAAAACAAGTTCATTGTCCACAAAACCGAAAAGCCAAATCCAAGCGTCTATCATTAACTCATAGAATGAGTCATACTCATTGTTTATGACCAGAATAATAATAATATCATTTACATATCAGTAATTTCAATAATATTATAAATTAACAATTCGGTATGTTTAAACACATTTCAAATGAACTTCCATTAACGAGTAAAAGTAAACGGGTCATGAAAAGTAAGTAAGAAAAAGCTTCCAAAACAATAAAATTGAATATATTAAACCCATCAAAAAGGTCATTAAGGAACCTAATGAGGTTATAAAATATATTGTATATGTTGATGAGTTTCTTGAATTATTAATTAAGGAAGTTGAATTTGATTATTCATGTCATTTAGAACAATCAAGAACACCATCATGTATAAGTTAATGGATCCTCTCTCTCACTTTTGTTCAAAAATATCTCCTATGTTGTTCTATTTTATTTTTAATACCCAATGATGGGGTATGTTTTTGAACCTTCCCCATACTGACCTTATGATATATAAATAATGGGATACCCCATTACAACCCATTATGTATAAAATCCATGGTAAATAATGAAATATGACATTTTCATATTTATTAATATTTGTGAAATAAATATTAATTTTCCTTTAAAAGGGATTTCTATGTTCGATTGCGTACCTGATATGCAACAACAGGTTTCTTTGAAATCTTACATTGCACACTAATAATATAATATTATTATTATTTTAAATGGTAGTTAATGCCTAGTCGTTGTATTGGTGGGAGTGAATAGAAGTAACTAACATATTATTATACAAGTTTTTTAAATGTTTTTACATTTATCCAATAAATATTGAGGCTTAAAATAATAAAGAATAAAATTTTAAGAATATATACTCAAATATTCATTAAATGGTCGATTTACAACCTTTTGATGGAGATCCCTCTTTAAATATAGTTTTGGTCACTTTTATATGTTCTATTTGACAAAATAAAATTATTCCTTAGAATTGGGAAATCCAAATTTACATTGGATGAAATATTTGTAATTTTTCTGATTAAATTAATTTTTAATGAATAGTGAAAAATACTATATCTTAATTCAAAACTGCCTTTTATTGTAATTTATTTATATGGGTAGATTGTCTTTTTAATTTTGATTAAAGCATAATTAGATTATGTTTTTATGATTTTATCCAATTTGGGCCATTGTACATAATTTCACTATGAAATTGGACATAAATAAGTGTCAATCTTTTTATAGTTAATATTTCTAAAAAACACGCATTTTGTTTTGACAGCGGGAATTAATTTTAAATTAATCTATCCCACTTCTCTATTTTTAATTTGTAAAAATTTATTACATATTTTGAATCATAAGGTCCATATTTCGTAAATAGATAACTTTTATTTTTAGACATTATGAATATTTACTTCAGTAAATATTTTATTTACCATGGTTAATGGGTAAATCTGGTATATAAGGGTAAAAAAATATTACTATAATAATATAAAGTTCACCTAACATGTGTACTAATCCTATTTTATGAGAAATATCTGACCATGTCCATCTTTGAGTCGATTTTGGGACCTCATGTGGCCACTTGGGTGTGATAATGACAATTTATTTTAAATAACTTAAAGTAGTTGGAAATATGATATAAACAAATATTTTTTTTGTAAATTAGTTTTTACATGGGGTTATATAAGTAATATTCTTGACTATAAATATTAATTGAAAATATAAAAATATTTCCTACTTCATTGTATTTTTTTATAATTTTTAGACATCAAATAAATTAAATTATTTATGACATAATAATGAGGTAGTATTTACCTCATTAATAAATGATTTAAATAAATAAGATTATAAATATTAAAAAAATATCCATAACCAGTCCTAATCTTATTGGAAGATTATATTTTGACCATTATTCATCTTATCATCCACTTTATTCATTTTTGGACCTTTAGAAACCGAATATCATTATATAATAAAATAATAATTTCACACTTTCCTAAACCACCCCTCCTCCCCTTATAAAAATCCCTCACTTATAACTCATTACTATCATACTAAATCCCCTTTTCACGTCCAACCCCTACCCAAATAATATCCCAATATCACTCTATTCCTCCTAGATTCCTTAACTTATGCATAAGTCACTTCAAAAAATCTTTTTGGTTCAAACCAAAGGGAGTTACCTGAATTAAAGGTATCATCTTCTCTTAAGTTCTTTTGTTTTATTTTACTTCTACAACCCCATTAACTCTTTTTATTACCTCCTTTTATAACCAATAAAGTATCCTAAATATACTAGGATGTTGTTATGAGAGGTATTCTAACTAACTTACACACACATCCATCTAATGGGTAAGAACTTATGGTTTCTGGGGATAACGAACTACAGCCTCATGAAACGATGAATGCTCAAATATCTTCAACAACCTCTCATGGTGAACATTATGATGGAAATATATTTATATAGGATATATGTTATATTTATATTGTTTCTATGATTCTGTATTTTTCATTTATAGAATACCTTTATGGTTTCCGTAGTGGATAAATACGATAATCTCAATTGAGGAAGTGCGGACAGCCGCCCCCTCCAAGTTATAGGACGCATTCATGCCTTATGTGAAAGCTATAAAGGATGAATTTAATGATATTATATTTGATATTTGAATATAATTTTAATCGAATTATGTATCATTATGTTCTCATTCCATTACAATAAGAAATTGAAATGGAAGTAGCGTTCATGCGTACGCACGACTTACCGTCTCCATGATCAGTGCATTTCATTTCTTATCTCCAAATGTTATGTACTATTATAAATACATGTATATAATAGATATATATGATATATATGATATCTAAATCATTAATATCATAATGTATATAATGAAAAATTGACTACATGAACAACTTGTAATTATAAGAAGTCCAATTTTGACTCATACCTAATATTGACCAAATGCTCGTTATTAACATAAATGATTACATAATGATTATAACATGGTAATAATTGATATAAAATGAATAATAAACTTTAAAATGGTAATTAATAAATTATAAGTTATATTTAGTTTATTATTCAGGATAATAAGGAATGAATAGGTCATGTTGGAGACGAGGTAAGGGAACCTCTTAACCCAATTTCCATTCATTGGGTTGATCTTCTCTTTATTGTTTATGTCATTCTTTGATTATGTGAAAAATGAATTTTTATATCATACTTGAATCTATACTTTCAATATGGGTGATTATATTGAATACACATAATTGATCAATTTTATTTACAAAATTATCTTCATAAGGGACATCGTCTCAATCTCCTTTCATTGAGGCATATTTTGTTTGAATACATGAATTTCTTTTACACATTGTATAAATAACATTGAATTTTCATTTCATTCAAAGGGAATAATTTTACATGAAGATTTTTATTAAATGAAAAAAATAATTTTTCTTTTAATGTATGTGGTGACAACAAACTTTCCACCGCTGTGAGTATTATTTCATCCTTGGCTTCCTTAACAAGCCTTAATGTTTTTAAAAGGAAAATAAATACCATATACTCTTTTAAGTATTTTTGTATTGAAAATGGTTTTTATAATGGTTTGGTTATTTGAAAATATATAAGTGAAATGTAGTGATTGAAATGTGGAAAGGTTTTATTTCCATTATATATTTTGTATATGTTATGATGTTACAATGATTCTTGGACATTTGACGGGTGGTTACATGATAAACCAAATGATGGGTGGTTATGTTATAACCTCAAATGCATTGGGTATGGAAGTCATCCGTATGGCTATTCCATTTAGTGATATGTATGAAAGTCAGCCGTATGGCTATTACATTTAGTGATTTGTGTGGAAGTAAACTGTAAGGTTATTTAATTTAAGTATGTTTATTTCCCATGTTATGTTTATATGTTATGTGTTCATTATATGGTTTTTATGGTAATATTTTGGTTAAAAAAAGGAAAGTAATGATCTTTTATTCGGTTAATAGCATTTACTACTTCTTAAAGGTGAAAAGTATTACATATGATAAAGTATTCATGGTTTAATTTTTGTTTTGAAACAATAACAGTTTTTCTTCCCTGTGTATCCCTTACTAAGCTTTTTATGATCATCCCATGTTTTGAAGTGCCTTTTATAGGACATAAAGATTAATAGGGTCAAATATCTGATAATGGAAAATTCATGCTATCTAAAATTTGAAACTAAACATGATTTTATTTTTCAAAGACTTTTTCTTTTGTGAAAAAATGGAAACAAATTAGAAGTGTCTACTTTGTATTTTTGAGATGTAATGTAATAGTTATGGCCTAATTCAGTGAAAATATAATCCTAAAAATATCCTCAATGTGAATTATTCATTTAATTCAATATTATGTAATGTTTAAGGATGGGTCATTACATTTGGTATCAGAGGTCGGTTTAGATAATTTTAGAAGTTAGGATATTGATAAATTAATATCCATAAATTAATTTATTTTACGATTTAAATGATATAGAATTTAAAGATTTCCATGTTCCTTCACCTAAGATATTTCTGTGTTCATAATGGTTTTCCGTAGAGGAACTAGGGTAGCTATGTTGGGATGACATCTGGAGGAAGACAACCTTACAAATCAACAACCTTAGATGGTCAGAATCATAATTGAACAGTTTCTTACAGTGATGGAATATTTGACTCAGGCTATCAATGGTGGTGGTATCCATGCATGAGATCATCCAGATCTCCCACATTGGAACATGTCAGTAGTAGAGCATTTCATGAGGCAACATCCCCCATCTTTCATCGGATCATCTCAACCTATTCTAGAATAAGGGTGTATTAAAGCACTGGAAAAGATTTTTGATTTTATGGGGTGTTCAGAACCTCAAAATGTTACTCTCGCTGTTTACCATTTTGATGTTAAAGACGATCAGTGGTGGTCGATGGTGAAAAATATATGCGATAGTGAGGACATTGATGCTCTTTATTGGGATGAATTAAAAGATATATTTCTTTACAAATATTTTCCTATGTTAGTTATTCTGAGGATGAAAAAACAATTCTTGAAATTGAGGTAGGAGGATGACTCGGTGGCTACTTATGAGGAAAAATTCACTTGACTGGAAATGTATTCTCCAAATTTCATATTAGATCTTGATAGTAAAATTAACCAATTTTATTCAAGATTAATGGAAATGTATTGAAGGGATTTAGCCTCTCATGAGTTAGAAAGTTATGAAAATCTAGTTCGATGTGCAGAGAAGGTGGAAATGGAGTTTGATGATGACCAGATGTTATTTGACTGACAGTAGAATAAGAGGTCCAGTTGGCAGGAAAAGGGAAAGAATTCATCAAAGAATCCTGGAGGAAAGAAAAAATAATTATCTATCATGTGAGAAGTGTGGTAATAAGAACCCTGGAGAATGTTTATCAAATTCTATTAAATTCTTCTGGTGTGGTATGTACGGTCATATTGCTTGTAACTGTAATAAATATGATCAAGCAGGAAATGAAAAGCCAATGGTAAGATGTTCTAAATGCAATGAAATGGGTCATTATAAAAATGAGTGTCCAGTAATGATCTCAGATGAGTGAAATCAACCATACTACAAGCAGAAAGGGGTGGGTAAGTCCTTTGCAACTTCTTTAGGAGATATTGGGCCATCAAATCAAGTAGTATCAGCTACACTGTTTGTTTGTTCAGATTATGACAATGTGTTTTTTGGTCTAGGTTCTAAAAATTAAGACATTTTTGTGATGTCTTCTAGTAAATTGGGAATTCTATCTCAATATATGAATCCAGATGTTATGGTAAAAACAACATGAGAAAATTTTCAGACAAAAATAAAACATAATAACCTTTTTGTCTTTGTGTGTGGGAAGAATCTACCTACAAACCTTAATGTTTTTCCTCTAGTAGAGTTTGGTGTTATTTTGGGAATGGATTGGCTGTCTTTTTATCATGTTATGATAGACAGTAGTTCTAAACCAGTTTCTTTTCAGAAATATTTGTTTTTATGTACAAGAATGAACCCTTGAATTTGATAACATAACAAGAATCTGAGAAACTAGTAAAAGATGGAAATGAATGTTACCATGCATATATTATTGAAAATAAATTAACTATTCAGATTTATGATGTGTTAGTGGTAAATGATTACATTGATGTTTTTCTTGATGAGTTTTCTGGTATTATACCAGATCAGGGCGTTGAATTTACTGTTGATTTAGTACCTGATGCTAATCCAATTTCAAAACTCCCTTATCCAATGGCACAAATTGAACTTTTAGAGTTAACGAGGAAATTACAGGAGTTATTAGATAAACGAATAATTCGACATAGCACATCACCATGGGGTGTTCCTGTATTGTTTTCTAATAAGAAATATGGTTCAATGAGACTATGTTTTGACTATAGGGCATTGAATAACATCACTATTAAGAACAAGTATCCTTTTCCTCATATCGATGATTTGTTTGATCTGCTCTAGGTTGCTCAGTATTTTTTGGAGATTGACTTGAGGTCTGGATACCATCGGTAGAATGTAAAGGAAGTAGACTTTCCGTAGGCCGTTTTTCATATTATATATGACCATTATGAATTTGTAGTTATGAATTTTGGGTTAACCAATGCACCTGCTACATTCTTGGATCTCATGAATATAATTTTCCATTATTTATTGGATTCGATTGTGGTTGTGTTCATTGATGATATATATGTTTTCTATAAAAGTAAATAGGATCATGAATGTCATTTAAGGGTTTTATTGCAAACCTTAAAAGAAAATAAACTTTTTGGGAAATTCTGCAAGTGTGAGTTTTGGTTACTACAAATATCGTTCCTTGGTCACATTGTTTCAAAAAATGGCATAACTATAAATACTTCTAAAAAAAGTTGTTGATGAATGGACAAGATAAAAAAATATAACCTAGATCCATAGTTTTCATGGTTTGGCAGGTTATTACCAGAGGTTTGTTGAGAATTTTTCATGGTTATCTAGCCCATTATCTAAGTTAACATGAAAAGGTTTTTAGATCATTTGGATAAGATAATGTGATGATTGTTTTCAGGAATTGAAAAGAATATTTGTGAGTGCTTCAGTTTTAGAACTACCTTCCCAAGATGTTGATTTTGTTATCTTCAGTGATGCTTCGTTAAAAGGACTTGGTTTTATCTCTATGCATAATGATCAAGTAATTGCTTAGGCTTCACATCAATTGAAACCTAATGAGTTTAATTACCCTACACATGATTTGGAATTAGTTGTTGTTGTTTTCCCTATAAAAATTTGGATGCATAATTTGTATGGAGTAAAATATGAAATATATATTGACCAATAAATTTTAAAGTATATATTCATTCAAAAAGAATTGAACATGAAACCAAGGTTACTTTTGGAATTAATCAAGGATTATGATTGCATGATTCCTTACCATCCAGGAAAGGAAAATAAGGTGGATGATGATTTGAGTTGAAAAAGTAATGCTGCGTTAACCATGATATGTTTAGAACAAGATACATTGATTAAATATTTAAAGAACATTGGAATAGAAGATGTTGGTGTAGAAAAATTATTCTGTTTTGTTTTAGGTGTTAGTGAAATCATCTATATCATAAAAAATTATGCAAGTGAAGAAGGAAGATAGTGAGTTATAGAAAAAGGTAGAGTTGGTTTTGATTGGTATGTTCCCTGATATTAATGTTGATAATGTCACGACCTGCCCTCGGGGTCCATGCCGTGACTACCCCAAGCCCACCTTCCATAGGCCAGGGGATGGCGACTAGCACCAAGGCAGAAATCCCGGTAAAAAGGGAAGGCATTGCCTTTGTAAAGTAAACAAACACCACAGAGTAAGCAAGCGGAAAGTAAAAACTAAGCAAAAGCAGAGTACAACTGAAAGTGCGGAAAAATAAATGGGCCAGTATACAAACCCAAACTGAAAGTAAAGTACAACTCGAAAGGGAAAACAGCAACTGAAAAGTAAAAGCCGCTACACCGAGTTGTCCACTAGAAATCCCACCTGAAAGGTGGGTACAGTTAGCTCCACTTCTCCACGGGTCCCGCCGTCCGCTTCGAGCACGTCTCGCCAAGTGATCCTCCTCCAGGTACCGTCCTGCTCTGCAAGCCTCAGCTAAGATCAACGCTGTCCGTCGTCTGCAACCAACACAACGTAGTGCGGGCAAAGCCCGTGCATGGGTGAGTATAAGCTACTCAGTAGGGACCCCGAGACCCCTGAAGGTCTCCCAAAATCCACAAAGGATAAACCACAAAGAAAGGTACAATCACGAAGAAACAACCGACACTGCTTAGGTATATGCCCATACATATACCTAAGTCACCAATTTCAAATACGCTCCAACCTCCGAGCCCAAGTACAACTCAGTCCACACAGGAAAGTAAACGTATTCCACACAGGAAAGCAAAACGTAATCCACACAGGATTTCACAACACAATCCACACAGGAAAGAAATAGGTTTCAGCTCACACATGATTTTCATTATAAAAAACGTAACTACTGAAGAGCCCCATCTCTGAAGTGTACAGTGTCCTGTCACGACTCTGAGATACTTCTCACTAACCTAAGACTGCTGAGGTACTCCTCCTGTCGAGTACCGCGGGTCTGCCGCCAACTACCGGGCGCTCCGTCCGCTGAGGGTCTGCTGCCAAATACCGGGTGCTCACCCAAATAGCCTACAGAGGTACTCCTCCAGTCGAGTACCGCGGGTCTGCTGCCAACTACCAGGCGCTCCGTCCGCCGTGGGTCTGCCGCCAAATACCGGGCGCTCCGTCCACTGGGCTAGTCGACTCACTCCAAGTCGAGTCGGTCGAGCAGTCTTCAGGTCTCAGCCGGCTACACGGTCTCCGTACTCCGTACGCTCGTCTCCAGTATCGCGGGTCTGCCGCTACAACCAAGCGCACCACCTCTATCGAGTAAAACAAAAGATTCAGCTCACAAAGGTATACTTCTTCGGATGACGTTAAAGATGATCAAAGAACCATCTATGTCGTCGGACCCACGAAGGATCGATAGGTACTAACCCCCGCAGTGACCTACACAGGATCATACCCACACAGGATCGGTAGCACTGATCCACGTAGGATCGCTGAGTGCAGTAGTCGTCGTCGAATCCACACAGGATCTCTGTACTGTCATCGTCGCAGTCACAGTAGCAGTAGCAGTAGCAGTCGCAGCCAGCACTAGGGTTCCCGCAAACAGCAAGCTCGTTCGGAGGGTCCGCTCCACAAGCCGAGAGGCTGATACATCAACTATCACAAAGTCCAGAGTTGATGTATCAAAAAGTTCCGTAACGTCAACAGGAACTCAACGCAACAGACGGCGCGTCGATCGGACGCCCGGTCTGAGAGTTATTGACATTTTCGTTCCTGGGGCCCGGTTGGTTTTTAAGGCAAATCCAACCCGACCGTATTCCACCTGCGTCCAAACCTCGGGCGGAGTATTCCAAAAGAACCGTCTCACTAAGTGGAACACAACAAAGCTGACGGCATGTCAATCGGACGTCCGTAGCTCAAGATATGAGCGTTTCCGCTCCGAGGGCCCAGTTGGTTTCGTGAACGAACCAACCTGGCCGAACTCAAAGTATTCTGAAACCTTGAGTGCGATATACCAAAACGACCGTCTCGATCCGAGGATCGCGTTTCCGCAGACGGTTCGTCATTCGGAGGCCCGTGGCTCAAGTTATGGCCAAAAGACCGAAACTGTCTCGAAAACGGGGGGTCCGGGTCCGGGCCGACCCGGCCCGACCCCCCTGGTCTGACCCAATCCGGGTCGGCCGGTGGCGGCGTGGCCAGGGAGCCGCGCATGTGCCGCACGCGGGGGGTGTAACCCCCCCTTTTTCGGATCTCGGCCGGCCTAAGGCCGACCATTTCTTTCCTCACGCGGGACCCGCGGGTCCCGCCTCCTATCCAAACTGGAGGCCGGCGCGGCCGGCCGCCTTCCTCTTCTCTGCCGCGGCCGTAGCCACAGCTCCTCTTCTCTGTCGCGGCCGTAACCGCGGCTCTTCTCCGATCTTCGGCGGCCGGCGAGGCCGGCCGCCCCTGGCTGCTCCACCGCGGCCGTAGGGCCGCGGCCTTCCTGATCTCCGGCGCCGGCGAGGCCGGCACCACTAGCTGCTCCGCCGCGGCCGTCCGGCCGCGGTTCTTCCCCTTCCGCCGGCGGCCGGTTTTTCGGCCGCCCCTTCTTGCTCAGCCCTTGAACGATTGGCGCGGCGTAATGGCGTCACGCCCCTCCGCCGCGGCCCGACTCCGGCCGCGGTCTCATCCGATTTCAAAGGCACGGCATTAAAGCGCCGCGTTTCTTCGTCGAGACCCAAACCGGCCTTAAATTCTTTTGTTCCTGCGCGGTGCGACGACACCGCACTGTCTCCACTAAAACATCACGAAAGATTAGAAGGGGGAGGAGAATCGGCCGTGTTCGTGCGGTACGGTCTCCTCCCATTAAAACGATATCAATTGGCCAATCGTAATAACACAACAATGAACGTTTCACAAATTTTTTAATAAAATTTGGAACTACGCCCAACGGATTATTCTTTCATGTTCGAGGGAATGATACACGTAATTTAAAAAGAACAAACCCCTACCTTGGTTCTGGAACGAAGTTTGATGATCGATAACGATTCGCGGAAGTCGAGCGTCGCGGTGGTCGGCGTCACAGAAGAAGAACGTCGATGTCGCGGTTGTGTCGTCACGGAAGACGGTTCCCGAGAACGTGGAGTTCTTCGTCGATGTTCGAAGGTTCTTCGTGTTCTTCGTCAGAGTTGAAGAAGAAGGATGAGGAGCTCTAAAAAAATCCTCACAAGTTGGCTAAACAATTCTAACCAAAAAAAAGAATAAGCTAAGGGTTATTTTATTAACTCAACCAAACCATTTGAATTTCAAAGGTTTGATTTAAGACAACCAAGCCATTAATTAACCCAACTTGCCAACTTAATTTAAAAGGGGAGTTTAAGGGAGAAAATGAAAGGTTTTAGGTTTGTGTGGGTCCCACCACACTTAATCCTCTCAAGGGAGGTTAAGTGGGTGTGGGTCCCACCCCTAACCCCCTTTGAGAGAAGAAAACCAACAAAAGTAAAATAAAAAGAATTCCACATTTTGTTTATTCAACTTTTATAAATCTCCCAAAAACTAACTCTCAACCCGAAATAAACGCAACCTCGGAAAAGGTCTCCTTAAGCGAATATCTGCGCTGCGAGTTCATCGGTGCCCTCGGATTTCAATGCCGAGCACCGGATCAAAAGTTAGAAATTCCCGCTCGTTCGTTCACTGAACGTACCCGAGCCAAACTTCGGAAATTGATTCCGGGCACTCCGGGCCTCGGAATCAGGTACCGTCAGAAACCGCGTTCTTCTAAAGTTCCAAAGAAAATTAAGAAAAAATTTCCCTTGAATTTTACGGGTCTTTACATTACTCCCACCTCAGGGATTTACATCCCCGTAAAGATACATCAAAAACTTGGGAAACAAATGAGAATACTGAGCATGCATCTGAGCCTCCTGCTCCCATGTGCTCTCCTAGAGATTCCTGTGCTGCCATCTGATGAGCACAAGAGGAATCGATCGCCCACGCAGGACCTGCTCCTGTCGATCCTCTATCTCCACCGGGACCTCCGTAAAAGTCGCCCCATCGTCAACGTCAAGATCCCCATGGTCAATGATGTGCATCAGGTCATGCACGTATCTCCTCAGCTGAGATACGTGGAAGACGTCGTGCATCCGGTGCAACTGAGGTGGCAGAGCCAGGCGATAAGCCACCTCGCCAACCCTGCTGAGGACCTGAAAGGGTCCGATGAAGCGCGGAGATAACTTGCTGCCTCAGCCAAATCTCCGAATACCACGTCGAGGTGAGACCCGCAAGAAGACGTGGTCGCCATTCTCGAACTCTAGTGGCCTCCGCCTCCTGTCAGCGTAAGGCTTCTGCCGGCTCTGAGCTGTACTCATCCGCCCCTGGATGACCTAGACCATCTCAGGTCCCACAAGAGCTGCAAGATTTCTTCTTTTCTGATAAGAGAAATCTGGTCTCATCCCCTGGATGAACCACATTCTTTCCCTAAAACAGTCAATCCTAACATGGATGATACTAATCCATACCAAGGATGACGTCGTAAGGCCTCGACGCTACTACTAAGAGATTCAACCGTTACACTCGCCTCCAAGGGTTGAGTCACACCGTCGGCATCAGTGTGTGGTAACTGGGTTTCTTCCAGTAGGTGCCTCGCAAGTGAGGGTCAAGTCAACAGCCAAAACTGGAACCTCTTAGTAACATCACGAAAGAGGACAGGAACGCAAATATCACAAAGGTATGCGTCTTTTATTATTGCAGCTCATAATACAAGACGCTACACAAATGCAACAAGGAACCAGAAGTACAAAGGACGTATCCACTAGTTCTGCTCCTGTCCATTGGCTCCCAGAGCTCCATGATCGAAGGCCTCGGCTGCCTAAAGCTGAGCTCTCGCATGTTCACCTACTCCATGTGGTCGGGGTGGACCTCCTAGTGGTGGTGGTGGAAGAGCCTCAAAGAGTCGCCCACCTCCTGCTGCTCGGCCAGCTCCTCTGCCTCGTCCGCCTCCTTCCTGCGGACCGCCACGGTCGAACCTCTGCCTCTTCCTGGGAGGTTCTTCACTTAACTGCTGATCATCAGCATGGTGGGTCGGACAGTCACGAGCCATGTGACCAATCCCGCCACAGGAGTAACACAGCCCACTCTCGGCACGCCTGTCTCTGACTCCACCTCGGCTTCCCCGCACAACTGAGCCTGAGTCGTGCAGTCGGCCACTGGTAGGTCTGGTCTCCCTGGATCCCTGAGTCATCCGTCGGCTACCTGTTGCCGAAGACTCCGCTATCTGCCGCCCTGCGGTAGGTCTCGCTGTGGACTCAGCCAGGAAACTCTCGATCAGGAGGGCTCGCTCCAGTACTCATGTCTGAGTCGGTATGCTGAGGGAGATCAGCGATGCCCTGATCTCGGGTCTCAAACCCTGCTCGAAGGTCCGGGCCCGAGAGAATGGGTCACGTACCATGTCGGACGAGTAGCGCGAGAGATCGGTAAATCTCGTCGAGTACTGAGCGACCGTCATGCTTCCCTGCCGCAGCTGAAGAAGCTCCTGGATACGCACCGCACGAAGGGTGGCTGGGACGAACTCCGAGCGAAAAGGCTCTCAAATTCCGTCCAAAGTAGAGATGCCTCATCGTGCACCTGGAGCATCAAGCTCCACCATCGTCCTGCTGCTGCGTGTAGTAGGCTCGCAACGAGGATCACCATGAGGTCTGCTGGTGACCTCACTAGCCTAAACACTTGTACCACTGCCTCCAGCCAGTCCTCTGCTACCTGGGGATCCGTCTCCCCGCGAAACCTGGGCGGTCGCTGGCGCTGAAACTCATGCAGTGCGCTGAGGCGACGTGCATCGTCAGCGGCTGGTGCTGGAAGCATCGGGGGCTCGGCGGGTAGAGCTACCGCCGGTGCCACTGCTGACAAAGGTCCCTGCACCGAGGCCTCATCGCTCGGTGGGCTGTCGTCACGCTCGACTCTCGGAACCCTAGCTGGCTGCCGTCGTGGGGCCATCCTTGAAAAGGAAACAGGTGTGCCACGGTCAGAACAGTATACCTGGTGAGATGATATAAATAATCACAAAGAAAACTTTGAAACACACATGCAATCAATGTTCTCGTGCATTATGTCAGAAATCAGAAGTCAGGGTCCTGGTGTACGGATACGTCGGCCGCCGCACCAACACTGGACTCCCTGGACTGATAACCACACTCAATACGCTAAATATTATTTCTTCACATAGAAAAGACCAGAGTGCGAGGTAGAACCGAATTCCTTTGATACCAATTTGTCACGACCCTCCCTCGGGGTCCGTGCCGTGACTACCCCAAGCCCGCCTTCCATAGGCCAGGGGATGGAGACTAGCACCAAGGCGTAAATCCCGGTAAAAAGGAAAGGCATTGCCTTTGTAAAGTAAACAAACACCACAGAGTAAGCAAGCGGAAAGTAAAAACTAAGAAAAATTAGAGTACAACTGAAAGTGCGGAAAAGTAAATGGGCCAGTATACAAACCCAAACTGAATGTAAAGTACAACTCGAAAGGTAAAACAACAACAGAAAAGTAAAAGCCGCTACACCGAGCTGTCCACTGGAAATCCCACCTGAAAGGTGGGTACAGTTAGCTCCACTGCTCCACGGGTCCCGCCGTCCGCTCCGAGCACGTCTCGCCCAGCGATCCTCCTCCAGGTACCGTCCTGCTCTGCAAGCCTCAGCTAAGATCAACGCTTTCCGTCGTCTGCAACCAACACAACGTAGTGCGGGCAACGCCCGTGCAGGGGTGAGTATAAGCTACTCAGTAGGGACCCCGAGACCCCTGAAGGTCTCCCAAAATCTACAAAGGATAAACCACAATGAAAGGTACAATAACGAAGAAACAACCGACACTGCTTAGGTATATGCCCATACATATACCTATGTCACCAATTTCAAATACGCTCCAACCTCCGAGCCCAAGTACAACTCAGTCCACACATGAAAGTAAACGTATTCCATACAAGAAAGCAAAACGTAATCCACACAGGATTGCACAACACAATCCACACAGGAAAGCAATAGGTTTCAGCTCACACATGATTTTCATTATCAAAAACGTAACTACTGAAGAGCCCCATCTCTGAAGTGTACAATGTCCTGTCACGACTCTGAGATACTGCTCACTAACCTAAGACTGCTGAGGTACTCCTCCTGTCGAGTACCGCGGGTCTGCCGCCAACTACCGGGCACTCCGTCCGCTGAGGGTCTGCTACCAAATACCGGGCGCTCACCCAAATAGCCTACAGAGGTACTCCTCCAGTCGAGTACCGCAGGTCTGCTGCCAACTACCAGGCGCTCCGTCCGCCGTGGGTCTGCCGTAAAATACCGGCGGCTCCGTCCACTAGGCTAGTCGACTCACTCCAAGTCGAGTCGTTTGAGCAGTCCTCAGGTCTCAGCCGGCTACACGGTCTCCGTACTCCGTACGCTCGTCTCCAGTATCGCGGGTTTGCCGCTACAACCAAGCGCACCACCTCTATCGAGTAAAACAGAAGATTCAGCTCACACAGGTATACTTCTTCGGATGACGTTAAAGATGATCAAAGAACCATCTAAGTTGTCGGACCCACGAAGGATCGATAGGTACTAACCCCCGCAGTGACCTACACATGATCAGACCCACACAGGATCGGTAGCACTGATCCACGTAGGATCGCTGAGTGCAGTAGTCGTCGTCGTCGAATCCACACAGGATCTATGTACTGTCGTCGTCGCAGTCACAGTAGCAGTAGCAGTACCAGTCGCAGCCAGCACTAGGGTTCCCGCACACAGCAAGCTCGTTCGGAGGGACCACTCCACGAGCCAAGAGGCTGATACATCAACTGTCACAAAGTCCAGAGTTGATGTATCCAAAAGTTCTGTAACGTCAACAGGAACTCAACGCAACAGATGGCGCGTCGATCTGATGCCCGGTCTGAGAGTTATTGGCATTTTCGTCCCCGAGGCCCGGTAGGTTTTTAAGGCAAAACCAACCCGACCGTACTCCACCTGCTTCCAAACCTCGGGCGGAGTATTCCAAAAGAACCGTCTCACTATGAGGAACACAACAAAGCTGACAGCACGTCAATTGGACGTTCATAGCTCAAGATATGAGCGTTTCCGCTCCGAGGGCCCGGTTGGTTTCGTGAACGAACCAACCCGGCCGAACTCAAAGTATTCTGAAACCCTGAGTGCGATATACCGAAACGACCGTCTCGATCCGAGGATCTTGTTTCCGCAGACGGTTCGTCATTCGGAGGCCCGTGGATCAAGTTATGGCCAAAAGACCGAAACTATCTCGAAAACGGGGGGTCCGGGTCCGAGCCGACCCGGCCCGACCCCCCCTGGTCTGACCCGACCCGGTCCGCTGGAACCGGCCTGGCCGGTGGCGGCGCGGCGGCGCGGTCCGGCTAGCGGCGGCGCGGCCAGGGAGCCGCGCATGTGCCGCACGCTGGGGGTGTAACCCCCCCTTTTTTCGGATCTCGGCCGGCCTAAGGCCGGCCGTTTCTTTCCTCACGCGGGACCCGCGGGTCCCGCCTCCTATCCAAACCGGCGGCCGGCGCGGCCGGCCGCCTTCCTCTTCTCCGCCGCGGCCGTAGCCGCGGCTCCTCTTCTCTGCCGCGGCCGTAGTCGCGGCTCATCTCCGATCTCCGTCGGCCAGCGAGGCCGGCCGCCCCTGGCTGCTCCATCGTGGCCGTAGGGCCGTGGCATTCCTGATGTCCGGCGCCGGCGAGGCCGGCGTCCCTAGCTGCTCCGCCGCGTTCGTCCGGCCGCGATTCTTCCTCTTCTACCGGCAGCCGGTTTTCTGGCCGCCCCTTCTTGCTCGGCCCTTGAACAATTGGCGCGGCGTAATGGTGTCACACCCCTCCGCCGCGGCCCGACTCCGGCAGTGGTCTCATCTGATTTCAGAGGAGCGACATTAAAGCGCCGCGTTCCATCGTCGAGACCCAAACGGGCCTTAAATTCTTTTGTTCCTGCGCGGTGCGACGACACCGCGCTGTCTCCGCTAAAACGTCACGAAAGATTAGAAGGGGGAGGAGAATCGGCCGTGTTCGTGCGGTCCGGTATCCTCCCGTTAAAACGATATCAATTGGCCAATCGTAATAACACAACAATGAACGTTTCACAAATTTTTAATAAAATTTGGAACTACACCCAACAGATTATTCTTTCATGTTCGAGGGAATGATACACGTAATTTAAAAAGAACAAACCCCTACCTTGGTTCTGGAATGAAGTTCGATGATCGATAACGATTCGCGGAAGTCGAGCGTCGCGGTGGTCGGCATCACGGAAGAAGAACGTCGATGTCGCGGTTATGTCGTCACGGAAGATGGTTCCCGAGAACATGGAGTTCTTTGTCGACGTTCGAAGGTTCTTCGTGTTCTTCGTCAGAGTTGAAGAAGAAGGAGGAGGAGCTCTCAAAAAATCCTCACAAGTTGGCTAAACAATTCTAACCAAAAAAAAGAATAAGCTAAGGGTTATTTTGTTAACTCAACCAAACCATTTGAATTTCAAAGGTTTGAAATAAGAAAACTCAAGCCATTATTAACCCAACTTGCCAACTTAATTTAAAAGGGGAGTTTAAGGGAGTAAATGAAAGGTTTTAGGTTCGTGTGGGTCCCACCACACTTAATCCTCTTAAGGGAGGTTAAGTGGGTGTGGGTCCCACCCCTAACCCCCTTTGAGAGAAGAAAACCATAAAAGTAAAATAAAACGAATTCCACATTTTTTATTCAACTTTTATAAATCTCCCAAAAACTAACTCTCAACCCGAAATAAAAGCAACCTCGGAAAAGGTCTCCTTAAGCGAATATCGGCGCTGCGAGTTCATCGGTGCCCTCGGATTTCAATTTCGAGCACCAGATCAAAAGTTAGAAATTCCCGCTCGTTCGTTCACTGAACGTACCCGAGCCAAACTTCGTAAATTGATTCCGGGCACTCCGGGCCTCGGAATCAGGTGCCGTCAGAAACAGCGTTCTTGTAAAATTCCAAAGAAAATTAAGAAAAAATTTCCCTTGAATTTTACGAGTCTTTACAGATAATGTTTGTGTTTTGAGGTCTGTGAAAAGTTCATGTGTTCCTTGTGATTCCCAGTTGAAGAATGAGTTGTTATGTGAAGTTCATAGTTCCCCATTTCCAAATTAACATAGACATACTAAGATGTACAGAGATATTGAGGAGTATTACTTCTTGGATAGAATGAAAAGTGATATTGCTAATTTTAATGTGATGTTTTTGATTTTCCTATAGGTTAAAGCAGAGTGACAGTTAAAAAATAGGGTTGATTTATTCATTACTGGTGCTATAGTTTAAATGGGAAAATATACCCATTGACTTCGTTGTGGGTTTATCACAGACATCACTCGGTAATAATGAAACTTGGGTTATTGTTGATCGATTGACTAAATCTGCTCATTTACTTCCTATTCAAGATACTTTGCCTCTAGATCATCTTTTTCGGTTGTATGTTAAATTAATATTCATGATTCATGGAGTTCTCCTCTACATTGTATCTCATCGTGATCCCATGTTTATATCTAACTTTTAGAAAGGCCTTCAGAAGTCATTGGGTACTGAATTAAATTTTAATACAACATTTCATCCTTAATCATAAGGGCAGTCAGAACGAAAATTGCAGAGCATAAAAGATATACTACATGCTTGTTTACTGGATTACCGGGGAAGTTGGGACCAACAACATTCTTTGGTTGAATTTTCATATAATATTAGTTTTCATTCTAGTACACAGATGGCTCTATTTGAGGAAATATATTGAAATCGTTGTAAAAATCTAGATTTTTGTGTTGAAGTAGATGAAAGGAAGATGATGTGACCAAAATTGGTAGAAGAGATGGCAGAAAAGGATCAGTTGATTCAAAAGAACCTGAGAATTGCTCAGAGTCAGCAGAAAAGTTATGAGGATAACTAGAGGAAGGATCTTTCTTTTGTGGCAGGTGATCATGTCATTCTCAAAGTTTATCCATTGAAGAGTGTGATGCGTTTAAGTAAGAATGGAAAATTGAGTTTGAGGTTAAGTGGACCAAATTAAATCCTAGATAAAGATTGATCAGTTGCTTACAGAGTGGATTTACCTCCATGTTTATCCGTGGTACACAATGTTTTTCATGTTTCAATGTTAAAAATGTATATGCCAGATCCATCACATGTTTTGAGCCCAGAGATAGTTCAGTTGGAATAGAATCTCTCTTATGAGGAACAACCAGTCCAGATTCTTGACCATAGAGAGAATGTGTTCCGAAATAAGGTAATCTCCCAGGTAAATGTTATATGGAGAAACCGTATGGTTGAGGAGTCAACATGGAAATCTGAAAATGCCATGAGAGATAAATACCCCCATTTATATGATAAGTGAAAAAAATTACGAGGACACAATTTCCCAAAGGGGGGAAAGATGTAACATTCTAGGTAAATAAAGAAATATGAAATTTTCATATTTATTAATATTTTTGAATTAAATATTAATTTTACTTTAATGTGGATTGCTATGTTCGATGGCATACTCGATATACAACAATGTGTTTCTTTCAAATCTTACATTGCACACTAATAATATAATATTATTATTCTAAATGGTTGTTAATGGCTAGCCTTTGTGTTAGGGGGAATTAATATAACTAACTATAATATTATTATACATGTTTTTTAAATGGATTTACATTTATCCAATAAATATTAGAGGCTTAAAATAAGAAAGAATTTTATTTTAAGCATAAATACTCAAATATTCATTAAAATGTTGATTTATCCCCTTTTGATGGAGAACCCTCATTAAATCTAGTTTCGGTCACTTTAATATATTCAATTTGAAAAAATAAAATTATTATTTAGAATCAGGATATCAAAATTTACATTGGATGAAATTTTGGTATTTTTCTGATAAAATTTATTTTTAATGAATTGTTAAAAAATAACATATTTTTATTCAAAACTGCCTTTTAATATAATTTATTTGAAAAGTTAAATTATCATTTTAATTAGTTTTAAAGTGTAATTAGATTATGTTTTTACTATTTAATCTAATTTCGGTCACTGGATGTAATTTAACTATGAAATTGGACATAAATTAGTGTCAATCTATTGATAGTTAATATTTCTGAAAAACACGCGTTTTGTTTTGACAGTGAGAATTAATTTTAAAATAATATCTGCCACATCTTTATTTTGAAATTGGAAAAATGGATTCCATATTTGGAATAAATAGGTTCAAATTGTGTAAATAGATAACTTTTATTTCAATAAATTATGAGTATTTACTTCATTAAATATTTTATTTACCATGGTTAAAGGGTAAATCAGGTAAATAAGGGTACATAAATATTTCTATAATAATATAAAATTACTCTAACATGTGTACTAAAATTATTGGTAGATACATATCAGATTATTTACATCTTTGTGTCGGTTTTGGGAACTCATGTAAAGACCTGTAAATTTCAAGGAAATTTTTTTCTTAATTTTATTTGGAATTTTACAAGAACACAATTTCTGACGGCACCTGATTCTGAGGCCCGGTGTTCCAAAAATCAATTTCGGAAGTTTGGCTTGGGTACTTTCAGTGAACGAATGAGCGGGTTTTTCTAACTTTTGAACCGGTGCTCGGAATCGAATTCTGAGGGCACCTATGGAATCGTATCGCCGATATTTTCTTAGAAACGCCTCTTCCGGAGTTGCGTTTGCTCGGGGGTGGTTTTTAATTTTTGGGCTTTAACTTAAGAAATAAAATAAAGTGGTTCGACAACTTTATTTTTATTTCACTTAAACCCACTTAAAATCCACTTAAAGCTGCTTAAGCTGAGTTAAAGAGGATAAGGTACAATTCAAAATATCCTACCCTCTTGGTAGGATATTTGTGAGGTGGGGCCCGCACGAGCCTCGCCGTTTCTTTTCCGCTAAGTAACGCACCCGCGAAAACCCCCATTAAATAAAAGTCAAATGGGGCATTTTCTTAAACAGTTAAACGCTCCTATTAATTGGGCGGTTTTATTCGTTGTATTAATTCTATGAATTAATGGGCCGTTACTTAACTTATCTCTTTTCGTTTGTTGGCATGTTAATAAAATAAGACCAACATTTTTCTTCTTGTGTGTTGCTCGTTGAGAGTATTTGACGGAACATTAAGTCCTTCGTCCTCCTTTACAAAGAACGCGAAGAACGCGAAGAACCCAAAGAACGCAGGCCTTAGACGAAAGGCAAAGAAGAACGCCGAACCCTCGGAGTTCGACAACGCGACGCCGTGTTCCGCGACGCCGACGATTCTTCTCCTGCGAAGTTCTTCTGCGATGTTCCATCATCCGTGAAAAATCCTCGATCATCCGTTCAGGTAAGAGATTGCGGACTCTTTTTAATTCTTTGTGTTTTTTAACAACAACAGGGATTTAATTATTATAATTAAATCCATAAATTTTCTTTACCCCTTGGAGATCGTCGACGCGACGCCCTTCCGCGACGACGAGACGCCCTTCCGCGACGCGACGATCACCTCCTACCGTGACGGTCAATTTCGCGAAGAACGCACGTTCGACGACTTCGACGAGGAAGGGGTTTTATTTGAGGACAATATTTATTCCCATGGTTGTTTCTTTTAAAACAAAGAACCCAGATCAAAGTTCAATTTTAATTCTATTAAAATTGTGCCTTGCTTCTTATTCATGTGTTGAATATTTATTCCCGATTGTTATCACCTAACGCGGAGGGTGAGGGCCAAACAAACACGGCCCGACAACCCTCTGCAGTTTTCCGTTGATGCACGGATTGGCAGACAATGAAAAACGGGGCCGCAATGGCGTTTTGAGGGCCTGGCAGAGAAGAATGGGAACCGGGAGGAACTACGGCGCAGAAGGAAGTGGATTCGGACCACCAGAGCAACTCCGGTGGCCTGCGGAATCCACCGACGGCGCCCCGGCGCGCCGCCGGATGGTGCCGCTACGACTGAAGCCGCGGCGGCGGCGACCGACCAGACCCACGACCGCGCGGGTCCGGTGACACATGGGACACGGCAAAGCCGCGTCCGGTGACCCAGCGCGGCCCCACGCGGGGCCGTGACACTTCATTCTGCGGGGGCAGCGCCCCGCGGCTTCCTCCGCTCGGCCTCTCGGCCGAGCCGAGCCGGGCTGAGTTGAGCCGGGCTGACCTGCCGTGCCGGGTCGCGCCAAACCGGGTCATACCCGGACCCGAGTCGGGTCGACCCAGTTCGGGCCAACACAGGGGGGTCGGGCCGGGCCCAGATCCCCCGTTTTCGGACCTTTTCGGTCTTTTGATCATAACATGAGGTACGGGCCTCCGAACGATACACCGTCAGCAGCGATACGATCCATGGATCGAGACGGTCGTTTCGGTATATCACACTCAAGGTTTCGGATTACATTGAGTTCAGCCTGGTTGGTTCGTACACGAAACCAACCGGGCCCTCGAAGTGAAAACGCTCATATCTTGAGCTTTGGACGTTCGATTGATGTGCCATCGACTTTGTTGAATTTCTCTAAGTGAGACGGATCTTTTGGCATAATTCGCCCGAGGTTTGGACGTAGGTGGAGTACGTTCGGGTTGGTTTTGCCTTAAAAACCCAACCGGGCCCCTGGGACGAAAAAGCTAATAACTCTCAGACCGGGCGTCAGATTGACGTGTCGTCTGCGACGTTGAGTTCCTGTTGCCGATATGGAACTTTTGGATACATCAACTCTGCACTATGTGTCAGTTGATGTACCAGCCTCTCGGCTCGTGGAGTGGACCCTCCCGAACGAGCTTGTTTTGTGCGGGAACCCTAGAGCTCACTGTGACTGCTACTGTGATGACGACGACTATGCAGAGATCCTCAGTGGATTCGACGGCGAAGACTATAGAACTCAGCGATCCTCTGTGGTTCAGTGCTACCGATCCTGTGTGGGTCCGATCCTGTGTGGGTCAGCGTTCAGCGGTCCTGTGTGGGCCAGCACCTACAGGTCCTGTGTGGGACCGATCCTGTGTGGGTCTTTGCGGGGGTTAGTTACCTATCAATCCTTTGTGGGTCAGATCCTTTGTGGGTCATTGCGGGGATTAGTACCTATCGGTCCTTTGTGGGTCTGACAGCTTAGATGGATCAGTGATCATCTCTATCGTCATTCGAAGAAGTATACTTGTGTGAGATGAAACCCTATTTTTCTTTCCTTTGTGGATTTTGTTGTGTTATCCTATGTGGATTTACATTTTACTTTACTTTGTGGATTGTATTGTGCTATCCTATGTGGATTTACGTTTTTCTCTCCTTTGTGGATTGTGTTCTGCTATCCTGTGTGGATTTACGTTTTTCTTTCCTGTGTGGACTGGGTTGTACTTGAGCTCTGATGTTGTAGCCGAGCAAGAATTGATGACTTAGGTATATGTATGGGAATATACCTAAGCCGTGTCAGATGTTACTTCGTGATTGTATCTTTCCTTTGTGGATTATCCTTTGTGGATTTTGGGAGACCTTCGAGGGTCTTGGGTTCCCTACTGAGTATCTTATACTCACCCCTACATGGGCTATGCCCGCACTACGTTGTGTTGGTTGTAGACAACGGACAACGCTGATCGTGGTGGAGGCTTTTGGAGCCGGATGGTACCTGGAGGTGGACCACAGGGTGGGACGTACTCGGAGCGGTCGGCTGGACCCGAGGAGCTATGGAGGCTATCTGTACCCACCCTTCAGGTGGGGCTTTCAGAGGATGGCTTGATGCTGCGTCTTTTTCTTTCAGTTGCTGTTTTTCCCCTTTCAGTTGTACTTTACAGTTTGTCTTGTATTTCCGGCCCCCTTTACTTGTCCGCACTTACTATTGTACTAGCTTTTACTTAGTGTTTACTTTTTCTGCTTTCTTACTCTGTGGTGCTTGTTTACTTTACAAAGGAAATTCCTTCCCTTTTTCTACCGGGATTTACGCATTGGTTCTAGACGCGAGCCCCTGGCCTATGGAAGGCGGGCTCGGGGTAGTCACGGCACGGGCCCCGAGTAAGGGTCCTGAAAAATTGGTATTAGAGGAGTTCGGTTCTACCACAGAATCTGATCTTTCTTTTATGTGAAGCAATAGTGATTAGCGTATTGGGTGTGGTTATCAGTCCAGGGAGCTCAGTGTTGGTGCGGCGGCCGACGTATCCGTACACCAGGACCCTGACTTCTGATTTCCCACTTAATGCACTAAATCATTGATTTCATGTGTATTTCAAGTTTCCTTTGTGATTAATTGTATCAGATCACTAGGTATACTATTTTGACCATGGCACACCAGTTTCCTTTTCAGGATGGCCCCACGACGGCGGCTTGCTAGGGTTCCGAGAGGTGAGTGTGACGACAGCCCACCGAGCGACGAGGCCTCGGTGCATGGCCCTTTCACAGTAGAGGCACCGGCGGTACCTCTACCTGCCGGGCCACCGATGCTTCGAGCCCTAGCCGCTGACGATGCTCATCGCCTTAATGCACTGCATGAGTTCCAGTGCCAGCGACCGCCTAGGTTCCGTGGGGAGACGGACCCCCAGGCAGTCGAGGACTGGGTGGAGGTAGTTGTACGAGTTTTCATACTAGTGAGGACACCAGAAGACCTCATGGTGATCCTCACAGCGAGCCTTCTGCACGCAGCAGCGGGCCGATGGTGGAGCTTTATGCTCCAGGTGCACGATGAGGCATCTCTTCTCTGGAAGGAATTTGAGAGCCTCTTCTGCTCGGAGTTCATCCTAGCCACCCTCCGTGCGGTGCGCATCCAGGAGTTTCTTCAGCTGCGGTAGGGAAGCTTGATGATCGCCCAGTAATTGGCGAGATTTACTGATCTCTCGCGCTACTCGCCCGACATGGTACAAGAACCATTCTTCTGGGCCCGGACCTTTGAGCAGGTATTGAGACACGAGATCAGGGAATCGCTGATCTCCCTCAGCATTCCGACTCAGGTAGGAGTACTGGAGCGAGCCCTTTTGATCGAGAGATTTCTTACTGAGGCTTCTCCAGCGGCGAAACCTACCGCGGGGCGGCACGTAGCGGAGTCTTCCGCAGTAGGCAGTCGACAGTTTACTCAGGGGTCCAGGAAGACCAAAACCTCACGTAGGCGACCTCAGGACACTGGCTCAGCAGTGCGGGGTACACAATGTGGAGCCAGTCTTTTGAGAGGCAGGCAATGCTACACATGCGGCGGGCAGGGCTACATGGCTCGTGACTGCCCGAACCACCGTGCCGAGGAGCAGCAGACGGTTGAGGGGCCTCCCAGGTAGAGGCAAAGGGACGACCATGGAAGTCCACAGGGAGGAGGCGGACGAGGCAGAGGAGCTGGACAAGCAGCAGGTGGTGGGTGACGCTTTCAGGCTCTACCACCACCACCACCAGGGGGTCCACCCCGACCACATGGAGCTGGCGGGCAGAGACAGGCACAACTCCAGGCAGCGGAGGCCTATGACCACGGCCTGCCCGAGATGATTCAAGGTATTATCTTTGTCTATTTCACCCTTGCTGCAGTTCTTATAGACACAGGAGAGAGTCACTCTTTCATAGCCGATGCCCTTGTTCGGAGCTCGGAGATTCCGACAGAGCCTTTGGCTCGATCCTTACGGCTAGAGACTCCTATGGGAGCAGACTTGATGATTACGCACTGGTGCTGGCAGTGTGAGCTTACTCTAGGAGGCGAGAGCTTCGGCTGGGATCTTCTTATAGCAGCGTCGAGGCCTTACGACACCATCTTGGGCATGGATTGGTTACCTACAGTCCATGCACAGATTGACTGTATTAGGCACAAGGTGCGATGTGTACGCACCGACGGGAGCAGGTTCACCTTCACCGGTGAGAAGGGAGCCTTCGCAGCACATGATGGACTTCTGCAAAAGAAAGGATAGCCCATCACTCATCTAATGGCTAGCCTCATCCTAGGAGCAGTTGACGTGCGGAGTCCTAGTTTTCCAGCAGTGGTGGATCAGTACGCGGACGACTTTCCCGACGAAGTTCCAGGGATACCTCCTCGCAGAGAGGTAGAATTTCATATCGACTTGTACCTTGGGACAACCCCCATATCGACTCCAGCATATCGGATGGCCCCCGCTGAGCTTCGAGAGCTATGGGAACAGTTGAAGGACTTGCAGGGCAATGGATTAATCTGACCTAGTGTTTCACCCTGGGCTTCCCCGATATTGTTCGCCAAGAAGGCGGATGAGAGCTTGCGAATTTTTGTCGACTAACATCACCTGAACCAGGTAATGGTGAGGAACAAGTATCCACTACCGATGATTGATGACCTCTTCGATCAGCTTGAGGGAGCACAGTGGTTCTGAAAAATAGACCATAGGTCAGGCTATCATCAGCTCAGAGTTCGAGACGAGGACGTGTAGAAGACGACCTTCAGGTGTCGGTATGGCCACTATGAGTTCTTGGTTATGCCATTCGGTGTGACCAACGCTCCAGCAGTATTCATGGGCCTCATGAACAGGATCTTTCAGCCATACCTCGATCGATTTGTTGTATTCTTCATTGATGACATTTTGATTTACTCGACGACTGAGGAGGAGCACGCCTACCACTTGTGTGTTGTACTAGACACACTCCGAGAGAACCAACTCTGTGGAAAGCTCTTGAAGTGTCAGTTCTGGATACATGAGGTCCACTTCTTGGGACACGTCATCTCTGAGGCGGGAGTTGCAGTGGATCCTGCCAAGATCGAGGCAGTGCTAGCTTGGGAGCCACCCAAGAGCGTGACGGAGGTGCAGAGTTTCTTGGGACTAGCTGGATACTATCGGAGATTTGTGCCAGACTTCTCCAGAGTTGCGGCACCACTCTCATCTTTGACGAAGAAGGGGAGACCCTTTGTGTGGTCAGACAGATGTCAGCAGAGCTTCCCGGAGCTGAGACAGAGATTGACCAACGCACATATCTTGAGGTTTCCTGAGGAGGGAGTAGGGTACGTAGTCTACTGCGATGCATCAAGGATCGGACTTGGATGTGTCCTGATGCAGTATCAGGCAGTGGTCGCCTATGGATCACATTAGTTGAGACCGCATGATCATAACTACGCTACCCATGACCTGGAATTAGCAGCAATGGTCTTCGCTCTGAAGACATGGCGACACTATCTGATGGGAAATCGCTTTACAGTATTTTCTGACCATCAGAGTCTCAGGTACATCTTTTCTCAGAAGGACCTGAACCTGAGACAGTGGCGAAGGGCTCGAGTTCCTACAGGACTATGACTTTGATATAGTCTATACTTCTGGGAAGGGGAACGTAGTAGCTGATTCTCTCAGAAGGTGGGCGGTAATCCAGCTACTCGAAGAGGCGACAGAGAAGCTAGACGCTTTGCAGATATCCTTCTTGGATAGAGATGGAGCAGCCTTCCTTCGGTCTCTCACAGTCACTTATCCACTACTGCAGCGGGTCAGAGAGGCACAACGTGGGGACGCCGTCTGTGAGATGCGGCATGCACAGTTATCCTCAGGACATGCACCTGATGGCTTCTCCTTTGGAGCAGAGCACAACATACTTTTCTGAGGACGTACCTTGGTACCAGTCACTTTATGGGAGGAAGTGCTCATAGAGTTTCACAATTCTCCTTTGTCGGTACATCCTGGAGTGGCAATGATGTACCAGGATCTCAGACGATAGCACTGGTGGTCAGGCATGAAGAAGGCTGTGGCAGAGTTCGTTTCACGATGGCTCACCTGCCAGCAGGTGAAGGCAGAGCATCAGGCACCAGCAGGCTTAGTACAGCCCTTGGAGGTCCCGGAGTGGAAGTGGGACGAGATATCAATGGACTTCATGACTGGACTTCCATGCACTTCCAGAGGTCACAACTCCATCTGGGTGATTGTCGACCGACTCACCAAGTCGACTCACTTCTTACCCATCAGAGAGCAGGGATCGGTGGAGAGCTTGGGGCATCTCTACGTTCAGTAGATTGTACGGATTCACTGTGTGCCATCATCTATCGTCTCTGATCGAGATGCTCGCTTTACTTACCGGCTTTGGAAGGGGATGCATGAGGCGTTCAGGACGCAGCTACGTCTGAGCACATCCTTTCACCCTCAGACGGATGGTCAGATGGAGAGGACCATTCAGACTCTCGAGGACATGCTCTGCACATGTGTCCTCGACTTTGGTCGCAAATGGGAGGACCACCTACCCTTGGTGGAGTTCTCATACAACAACAGTTACCACTACACCATCGGGATGGCACCGTATGAGGCATTGTACAGCAGACCTTGCAGATCTCCTTTATGCTGGACAGACCCTGGGGAGTTAGCACTTGTGGGACCAGAGATGGTCCGGGCCACGACAGAGAAGGTCTAGGTCATCCAGGAGCAGATGAGGATAGCTCAGAGCTGGGAGAAGTCTTATGCTGACAGGAGGCGGAGGCCACTAGAGTTTGAGGATGGCGACCACGTCTTCTTGTGTGTCTCACCTTGACGTGGATTACAGAGATTTGGCCAAGGCAGGAAGTTGTCTCCATGCTTCATCGGACCATTCCAGGTTCTTCAGCAGGACTGGCGAGGTGGCTTATCGCCTGGCTCTACCACCTCAGTTGCACCGGGTGCACGACGTCTTCCATGTATCTCAGCTTAGGAGATACGTGCACTACCCAACACACATCATTGACCATGGGGAGCTAGACGTTGATGATGGGGCGACTTTTGCGGAGGTCCCGGTGTAGATCGAGGATCGACAGGAGCGGGTCCTACGTTGACGATCGATTCCTCTAGTGCACAACAGATGGCAGCATGGGATCCTCCAGGAGAGCACTTGGGAGCGGGAGGCTCAGATGCATGCTCAGTACCCACTTTTGTTTCCCTAGATTATGATGTATCTTTACGGGGACGTAAATCCCTAAGGTGGAGTGATGTAAAGACCCGTAAATTTCAAGGAAATGTTTTTCAAAATTTTCTCTGAAATATTTCACGAATTCAGTTTCTGACGGCACCTGATTCCGAGGCCCGGTGTGCCCGGAATCATTTTCGGAAGTTTGACTCGGGTACGTTCAGTGAATGAACGAGCGGGGTTTTCTAACTTTTGAACTGGTGCTCGGAATCGAATTTCGAGGGCACCGATGGAATTGCAGTGCCGGTATTTTCTTTGAAACGCCTCTTCCGGAGTTGGGTTTTCTTGGGTGTGGTTTTTAATTTTTGGGCTTTTAGTTATGAAATAAAATAAAGTGGTGCGACAACTTTAGTTTTATTTCACTTAAAGACACTTAAAAGCCACTTAAAGCTTCTTAAGCTGAGTTAAATCGGATAGGGTACAATTCAAAATATCCTACCCTCTTGGTAGGATATTTGTGAGGTGGGGCATGCACGAGCCCTGTCGTTTCTTTTCCGCTAAGAAACGCACCCGTGAAAACCCCCATTAAATAAAAATCAACTGGGACATTTTCTTAAACGATTAAACGCTCCTATTAATTGGGAGATTTTATTCGTTGAATTAATACTATGAATTAATGGGTCGTTACTTAACTTATCTCTTTTCGTTTGTTGGCATGTTAATAAAATAAGACCAACATTTTTCTTCTTGTGTGCTGCTCATTGAGAGGATTTGACAGAACCTTAAGTCCTTCATCCTCCTTCGCGAAGAACATGAAAAACGCGAAGAACGCGATGAACGCCGGCCTTTGAATAAAGGCGACGAAGAACACCGAACCCTCGGAGTTCGACGACGTGACGCCGTGTTCCGCGACGCCGACGATTCTTCTCTCGCGACGTTCTTCTGTGACGTTCCTTAATCCGCGACAAATCCTCGATCATCCGTTGATGTAAGAGATTGTAGACCCTTTTTAATTCATTGTGGTTTATAACAAAAACAAGGATTTAATTGTTATAATTAAATCCGTATGTTTTCTTTACCCCTCGGAGATCGTCGACACGATGCCCTTCCACAACGATGCGACGCCCTTCCGCGACGTGACGATCACCTCCTACCGTGATGGTCAATTCCGCGAAGAACACATGTTCGACGACTTCGACGAGGTAGGGGTTTTATTTTGAGGAAAATCTTTATTCCCATTGTGGTTTCTTTTAAAACAAAGAACCTGGATCAACGTTCAGTTTTAATTATATTAAAATTGTGCCTTGCTGGTTATTTATGTGTTGAATATTTATTCTCGATTGTTATCACCTAACGCGGAGGGTGTGGGCCAAACAAACACGGCCCGACAACCCTCTGCAGTTTTCCATTGATGCACGGATTGGAGGACAATGACAAACGGGGCCGCAGTGGAGTTTTGAGGGCCTGGCAGTGAATAATGGGAACCGGGAGGAACTACGGCGCAGACAGAAGTGGATTCAGGCCACCAGAGAAACTCCGGTGGCCCCCAGAATCAACCGGCGTTGAGGGTCGTCGGCGCGGTGGCGGCCAACCAGAACCGCGACCCCGTGGGTCCGGTGACACATGGGACATGGCAATGTTGCGTCCGCTGACCCAGCAAGGCCCCACGTGGGGTCGTGGCACTTCATTCCGCGGGGGAAGCACCCCGCGGCTTCCTCCGCTCAGCCGCTCGGCCGAGCCGAGCCGGGCCGACCCGCCGGGTCGGGTCACGCACAGGCCAGGCTGGGCCACCCTGGCTGGGCCGGGTTGTGCCAAACTGGGTCGGACCTGGACCCGATTCGGTTCGGCCTGGTTCGGGCCGACCCAGGGGGGCCGGGACGGGTCGGTCCGGGCCCAGACCCCCCGTTTTCGGACCTTTGTGGTCTTTTGCTCATAACTTGAGCTACGTGCCTCCGAACGACGCACCATCAGTGGAGATGTGATCCTTGGATCGAGACGGTCGTTCGGTATATCACACTCAAGGTTTAGTATTACTTTGAGTTCGGCCGGGTTGGTTCGTACACGAAACTAACCGGGCCCTCGGAGCGGAAACGCTCATATCTTGAGCTTCAGTCATCCGATTGACATGCCGTCGACTTTTTTGAATTCCTCTAAGTGAGAAGGATCATTTGGCATACTCCTCCCGAGGTTTGGACGTAGGTGGAGTACGGTTGGGTTGCTTTTGCCTTAAAAAACCAATCAGGACCCTGGGACGAAAAAGCCAATAACTCTATGACAGGGCGTCAGATTGACGCGCCGTCTGCGACGTTGAGTTCTTGTTGCCGATATGGACCTTTTGATTACATCAAATCTAGACTATGTGTCAGTTGATGTACCAGCCTCTCGGTTTGTGGAGCGCACCCTCCCGAACGAGTTTGCTGTGTGCGAAAACCCTAGAGCTGGCTGCGACTGCTACTGTGACGACAACGACTATGCAGAGATCCTCAGTGAATTCGACGGCGACGACTACAATACTCAGTGATACTTTGTGGGTCAGTGCTACCGATCCTGTGTGGGTCTGATCCTGTGTGGGTCAGCGCTCAGCGGTCCTGTGTGGGCCAGCGCCTACAGGTCCTATGTGGGCCTGATCCTGTGTGGGTCTTTGTGGGGGTTAGTTATCTATCGATCCTTTGTCGGTTAGACCCTTTGTGGTTCATTGCGGGGGTTAGTACCTATAGATCTTTTGTGGGTCCGACGGCTTAGATGGATCAGTGATCATCTCTATCGTCATTCGAAGAAATATACCTGTGTGAGCTGAAACCCTGTTTTGCTTTCCTATGTGGATTGTGTTGTGCTATCCTGTGTGGATTTAGGTTTTTCTCTCCTTTATGGATTGTGTTGTGCTATCCTGTGTGGATTTACGTTTTTCTCTCCTTTGTGTATTGTGTTGTGCTATCCTGTGTGGATTTACGTTTTGCTTTCCTGTGTGGACTGGGTTGTACTTGAGCTCTGATGTTGGAGCCGAGTGAGAATTGATGACTTAGGTATATGTATGGGCATATACCTAATCCATGTCGGATGTTACTTCATGATTGTATCTTTCCTTTGTGGATTATCCTTTGTGGATTCTGGGAGACCTTCGGGGGGTCTCGGGGTCCCTACTGAGTAGCTTATACTCACCCCTACACGGGCTATTCCCACACTACGTTGTGTTGGTTGCAGATGATAGACAACGCTGATCGTGGTGGAGTCTTGTGGACCAGGACGATACCTGGAGGTGGACCACAGGGTGGGACGTACTCGGAGCGGTCGGCTGGATCTGTGGAGCTGTGGAGGCTATATGTACCCACCCTTCAGGTGGGGCTTTCAGAGGACGGCTCGACGCTGCGACTTTTTCTTTCAGTTGCTGTTTTTCCCCTTTCTGTTGTACTTTACAGTTGGGCTTGTATTTCCGGACCCCTTTACTTTTCCACACTTATTGTTGTACCAACTTTTACTTAGTGTTTACTTTTTACACTTGCTTACTTTGTGGTGCTTGTTTACTTTACAAAGGCAATGCCTTCCCTTTTTTTTACGGGGATTTACGCCTTGGTGCTAGTCGCGAGCCCCTGACCTATGGAAGGCGGGCTTGGGGTAGTCACTGCACGGGCCCCGAGGACGGGTCGTGACAACTCATTGGGCCACTTGGTATTGATAATGACACTTTATTTTAATTAGCATAAAATAAATGAAAAAATGGCATAAACATATATTTTTTGTAAATTAATTTTTACATGGGATTATAAAAGCCGTATTTTTTATAATAAATATTCATTTGAATGCTAAAAAATCTCATAAATTATGGTATTTGTTTTATAATTTTTAGATATGAAATATATTAAATTATTTATGACATAATAATGATGCAGTATTTACCTCATTAATAAATGATTTAAATAAATAAGATTATAAATATTAAAAAAGTATACCAAACCTGTACATTTCTTATTGGATGATTTTATTTAGACCATTAGTCATATTAACTTCGACTTTAATTAGTTTTGGACCTTTATAAACCGAATACCATTATTTAATAAAATAATATTTTCACAATTTCTAAAAGAGCCCCTCCTTCCTCTTATAAAAATACCTCACTTATAACTCATTCCTTACACCTCTCGAGCACCTTGAATTATCCAAAACCTACTCGAATAATCTATTATGATCACTATATTACACCTATAATCCTTAACTTATATATATGTCACTTCAACAAACCCTTTTGGTTCAAACCAAAGGGAGTTACCCGAATTAAATTTATCATCTTCTCTTAAGTTATTTTGTTTTATTTTACTTCACCAACCCCTTGAAATATTAATATTCCATTATTTTATAAAAACACCAGTTGCATAAATATAATAGTATTTTTATATGAGAATTATTGAAACTAAACATACACACACATCCGTATAATGGGTAAAGAACATATGGTTTCCGTAGACGGTGAACCACTACCTCAAAAAATGACGACTGTTCAAATATATCCAACTGCCTCTCATGGTCGCCATTATGTGGAACTGTATTTATATAGGATATATATTATATTTATAATATTTATATTCTTTAGTATTTTTCATTTATAAAATACCTTTAGGGTTCTATTGTGTGTAAATACGATAATCTAATTTGAGGAAGTGCGGACTACCGCCCCTTCCAAGTGATATGACTCGTTCATTCCATATGTGGAACAAATAAAGGATGGGGTTAATAATATTATATATCATATTATACTGGAATTAAAATAAACTTTTGTATTATTATTTTTTCATTCCATTACAATACGAAATAGAAATGGAAGTAGCATTCATGCATATGTACGACTTGCCGTCTCCAAGCACAGTGCATTTCATTTATTATCACCAAAAGTTATGTAATATTATATATATATATATATTTATATACTATACATATATGTTATATATGATATCTTTATCAGGAATATCATTATGGATATAATGGAATTTTGACCACATGAAAAACTTGTAATTATAAGAAGTCCATTTTTGACTCAAGTACCAAATATCGACAAAATGACCATTATTAACTTAAATGATTTCATAATGTTTATAACATGGAAATAATTGATGTAAAAGGAATAATAAACTTTAAAAAGGTTCTTAAGAAAGTATAAATTAACTATAGTTTGTTATTCATGATATTAAAGAATGAACAGGTCAAGTCTAACATGAGGTAAGGGAACCTCTTAACCCAATTTCTGTTCTTTGTGTTGGTATTCACTTTATTGTTTATGTCATTCATTGATTATGTGAGAAATGAATTTTTTTATATTATAATGTATTTGTACTTTATTTATGTGTGAATATATTTAATACACATAATCGATATTTTTTATTTACAAAATCATCATTGTAATGGACTTCGTCTCAATCTATTTTCAGTGAGGCATATTTTATTTTAATACATGACATTCTTTTATACGTAGTATAAACACCTTTGAATTATGATTCCATTCAATGGGAATTTTTTAATACGAAGAGTTTTACTAAATGAAAAAAAATAATTTTTCTGTTAATATAAGCGGTGACAACGAATTTTCCACCACTGTATGTATTATTGATCTTTGGCTTCTATAACTAGCCTTGATGTTTTTAAAAGGAAAATAAATACCATATACTCTTTTATGTATTTTCGTATTGAATATGGTTTCATACTGGATTTTTTATGCCAATATATTTACGTGATATATTCTGATTGAAATGTGGAAATGGATTCTTTCCTTATATTTGTTTTTTGTGTTATGAATTTATAATGGTACTTGGACATTTGACAGATGGTTATGCGATAAACCAAATGACAGGTGGTGTCGTGATAATAAAAAATGTGTGGTTACACTATAACTTCAAATTAATTGGATATGGAAGTCGGCCGTATGGCTCTTCCATTTAGTGATATGTATGAAAGTCATCCATATGGCTATTCCATTTAGTGATATGTGTCGAAGTTGACTGTATGGTTATTCCATTTAAGTATGTTTAGTATCAGGTTACCTTTATATGTTATGATTTCTTTATATGGGTTTTAAGGTAATATTTTTGTTACAAAATGGTAATCAATGATCTCTAATTTAGTGAAGAGTATTTACTACTTCTAAAAGGTGTTAAGTATTACTTATGATAAAGTATTCGTGTTTTACTTTTTTTTTAAAAAAAATAATAGTTTTCCTTCATTGTGTATACCTTTTTGAGCTTTTTATGATCATCCAACATTTTGAAATGTTTTTCACAGGACATAAAAATGAATAAAGTCAAAGATGTGATCAAGGAAATGTCATTCTATCTAAAACGTGGAACTAGACATGACACTTTTTTTTAAAGAGTTTTTATTTTGTGGAAAAGTCGAAAACTGAGTAGAAGTGCCTACATTGTATTTTTTGAGATGTAATGTAATACTTATGGCCTAATTCACTAAAACTCTAACCTGAAAATGTCCTAATCGTGAATTATTTATTTAATTAAATATTATGTAATGTTTATGGTCGGGTCCTTAAATTTGGTATCAGAGGTTAGTTTAGACAATTTTAGATGTTAGGATATTGTTAAATTAGGATCCATAAATTAATTTACGTTAATATTGAAATGATATAGTATGTATATATTATCATTTTACTTCACCTAAGATATTTTTGTGTACAGAATATTTTTTCACAGAGGAAACAAGGAAGCTATGTTTGGATGACATCAGGAGGAAGAAAAACTTCTAAATCAGCAACCTGAGATGGTTGGAATCGGAACTGAAAAGTTTTTTGTATTGATGGAACAGTTAAATCAGGCTATAAATGGTGGTGGTATCCATGCACAAGATCAGCCAGATAAACCACATAAGAACATGTAAATAGTGGAGTGTTTCAGGAGTCAACGTCCCCCATCATTCCGAGGGTCATTTGACCCTGTGATTGCAAAAGGGTGGATTAAAGCACGGGAAAAGATTTTTTATATTATGGGGTTTTCAAAACATTAAATGTTTAGTCTCGCTATATACCATTTTGAAGGTGAATATGATCAGTGGTGGTCGATGGTGAAAAATATCTCGGATAGTGAAGAGATTGATGCTTTTTATTGGTATGAATTCAATGGTATGTTTCTTGAGGAATATATTCCTAAGGTGGTTCATCTTAGGATAGAAAAACAAATTCTTGGAAATGAGGTAGTAGGATGACTCAGTGGCTGGTTATGAGGAAAAATTCACTTGACCGCCAAGGTATGCTCCAAATTTCATATTAGATATTGATATAAAAATCAACCATTTTTATTTAGGATTAAAGCGAAATTATCAAAGGTATTTAGCCTCTCGTGAGTTCAAAAGTTATGAAAGACAATTTCGATGTGCAAGGAAGGTGGAAATGGAGTTTTATGATTATTGGGTGTTTTTTGACCAACAACAGAATAAGAGGTCCAGTTTGTAGGAAAAGGGAATGAATTCATCAAAGAATCCTAGAGGTAATAAAACTAAATATCCATCTACTGAGAAGTGTCATAAAAAGCACCCTGGAAAATGTTTATCAAAGTCTAGAAAGTGATTTTGGTGTGTTAAGTATGGTCATATTGCTTGAAACTACAAGGAAGACGATCAAGAATGCAATGAGAATCCAGTGGTAAGATGTTTTAAGTGCAATGAAATGGTTCATTATGAAAATGAGTTTCTAGTGAAGAAATAAACTGAGGGAAAGCAACCAGACCACGAGTAGAAAGGGGTGGTGTAGTAATTTGCAACTACTTCAGTAGAGTTGGTCCATTAAATGATGTTTTATCAGGTACACTGTTTATTTGTTCAGATTTTCCCAATGTGTTGTTTGATTTGGGTTCTACACATTCATACATTTTGGAGAAGATTAAATGTAAATTGTGAATTCCATCTCAAGATATGAATCCTGAAATTATGGTAAAAAAAACTTGGATGAAATATTGAGGAAAAAAGAAAACATAGGAACCTCTCTGTCCTTGTGTGCAGAAAGAATATACCTACAATCCTTATTTTTTTTCTCTCTATAGAGTTTGATTTTATTTTGTGTATGGATTGGTGGTCTGTTTATCATGCTAAGATTGAATGCAGAGCTAAAGAGGTTTCTTTTCAAAAAGATTTTCAGTTTGTGTACAAGAAAGAAAACATCATTTTCATAATATATTATGAACCTAAGAAACTAGTAAAAGAATGAAATTAATGTTACCTTGCTCATATTATTGAAAATAATGGAACTATTCCGATTAATGATGTAGTAATGGTAAATGAGTACCTTGATGTTTTTCCGGATAAGTTTCCTGGGATTATACCTGGTCGGGAGGTTGAATTTACTGTTTACATAGTTCCTGATGCTAAGAAAATTTCAAAAACCCCTTATAGAATGGATCAAATTGAACTTTTAGAGTTAAAGAAGGATTGACAGGAGTTATTAGATAAAGGTTTCATTCGACCTAGGACATCACCATGGGTGCTCCTATCTTGTGTGTTAAAAACAATTATAGTTAAATGAGACTATGCATTGATTATATGGCATTGAATAACATCACTGTTAATTGCATGTATACTTTTCCTCATATCGATGATTTGTTTGATCAGCTTCGGGGAGCTCATTATTTTATGAAGATTGACCTGAAGTCAGGGCATGTTCATTTGAATATAAAGAAAGCAAACATTCTGAAGACCGCATTGTGTACTATATATGGCCATTATGAATTTTTAGTCATGCCTTTTGTGTTAACCAATTCACATGTCGTATTCATGGATCATATAAATAGAATTTTTTGTTAGTTATTGGATTTTATGTGGTTGTGTTCATTGATAATATTTTGGTTTATTCTAAATGTGAAGAGGAGAATGAATTTCATTTAAGGGTTGTCTTGCAAACCATAAAAGAAAATAAACTATTTTGGAAATTCATCAAGTGTCATTTTTGGTTACATCCAATTTCATTCAATGGTCACATAGTAACAAGAAATGGCCTAACTATTGATCCCGCTATAACAAAAGTTGGTCATTAATGTCCAAGACCCACAAATATAATCAAGATCCATAGTTTTCCTGGTTTGGAAGGTTTTAACTAGATGTTTTTTTTATATTTTTCATGTTTATCTATCCCATTAACTATTTTAACTTGAAAAAATGATATTTTCTTTTGGACAAGAAATTGTGATTATTGTTTTAAGGAATTTAAAATAAGATTGGTGAATGCACCATTTTTGGCACTACCTTCCAGAAAAGGTGAGTATGTTATCTATAGTGATACTTAGTTAATAGGACTTGGATGTTTCCTTATGAAGAATGCTCAGGTAATTGTTTAGGATTCACATTAGTTGAATCCTCAAGAGTTAAATTATCCTACACAAGGTTTGGAATTCGCGGATGTTGTTTTTTCCACAAAAATTTGGAAGCATCATTTGTGTGGAGTAAAATGTGAAATATATACTGATCGAAAAGGTTTAAAGTATACATTCACTCAAAATTAATTGAACATGAGATAGAGGAGATTGTTGGAATTAATCGTGGATTAATATTTCACGATTCATTACCATCCAGGAAAGGCAAATAAAGTGGTTGATGCTTTGAGTCGAAAAAGTAATGCTACATTAACCATGTTACGTTTGGAATAAGATCCCTTGATTAACATTTTGATAAATTTTGGCATAGATGTTTTTGGGGCAATAAATTATTCTGTTTTGATTCAGGTGTTAGAAAAATCATCACTATCAGACATAATTAAGATTGCACAGAAGGAAGACAGTGAGTTACAAAAAAATGTAGAGTTGTTTCCGAAGGGTAAGTTGCCAGATTGTAATGATAGTAATGATAATGTTTTGGAGTTTGGGGAAAATATTATATGTGCCTTGTGATTCACAATTTAAGAATGATTTCTTATGTGAAGCTCATAGTTCCCCATTTTTAGTTCATCCTAGAAGTACTAAGATGTACAGAATTATTTAATAGTATTATATGTGGGATAGAATGAAAAGAGATATTGCAGATTTTACTGGGATTTGTTTGACTTCTCAAAAGGTTAAAGAAGATCGGAAGTTACTAACCGTGTTGTTGTGACACATAAAATTGATAATGTTTTTATGGTTAATTTATAGCATAATACAGACCCTAGGTCATCTCCTGAGGAGCGTTGATAGGTTGTGAGTATTTATTTTTAATAAAGATTACTAAAAGAGGGGGATGATTTTGAAAACAATTTTAAGAAAATAACTTATCTTAATGGGTTTAATAGTTGGTAGTATAAGGTGGTGGTTTAAGAATTATGAGATAAGGAGATCTATTCAAGTTCACTAAACATCTTGTATAGTTCATTGTTCTGAAAATTTCACATGATTTTGTTTATTTCTTTGGTTGAGGGTAATCAGGATCTTGATTCCACTCTTGCCTCTCTAAACGTTGCACAAAGTACAAACCCATGACACAATAATTATGTTGTAAAGGTTTGGAATTCAATAATATAGAAAATATTACCAAATAATACTAAACTATTTTGTATGTTTGAGAGAAAAAGGATCCTTGTATTGCCCAATCGGAACAACTCAAGATACCCACTTGAAATTTCAACCCAATCAGTGTTGAAATGAAAAGCGTTTCACTTAATTATACCCAAAAAATGAACTCAAAAGAGAATCATGTATAGATAAATCATAAGTGAAATAATCCAAACACAAATTACACAAAACCAGTAGAGTATCAAGTTTCATAACTCCATCCCAAGTATGTGTAGCTCCCTCAAAATGATCGTCTACTATTTAGCTCGCCATCGAGAGGAGGAGAAGGCTTAGGTGGAACTCCTTCTTTATTTTTGATCCCCCTATGATGATAGGGTCCTCAAGAACTTCCTGTTTGAGGAGAGAACTCCTTTTGGACTCAAAAATACCAGAGCATTGCCTCATGGTCGAACATTCAAATGAAAATCCAAAGGGTGAATTTTATAAGAAAATGGAAAGGTTGTTTTGAGCATACAGAATTAGTAAAACCACTTGTCACAGGTGTTTCATCCTCCAGAATGCCTTAAATCGATTAGCAGAAAATAGAAAAGTTGTATCCCCACCCATTGGATGTCTCCACTGAATTTTTTTCACAATTTGTTCACCTACAGCCCTAGATATAGACAGAGCACATCACACCATTTTTGAATTAGTGCAGATTTGGTGTGTTGGATATATTAGGTAATCAAGGCCACCAGATGGCTGATGAGTCCTGGGTTTCTTCAAATGAAATCTCTCTAAATGGGTTCTGGACCAGTCCAAAAAATTTCATCCCAATTGGAGGCATGTTCTAGTATAAATGTGCGGATTAATCCACTGGTGTGCTTGGATCTTGTGCAGTTTGGCCCATTTTTCTTGGACATCATCATGGGCCCTCCAAATCACCTCCACCTTCAATGAAATTTTCAAGACAAGTATCATTTGAATTTTTAGTAGTGATAAACAAAAAATAAATTATTCAAAAATAGAATTAATTTGGTTATTATTTTTGGAATTTACTATACAAATTCAGTTTAATTCAATAGTGTAAGGGTGAAAAAGACACAGTGAATCGTGGTATGATCACACCCCCACACCTAAACATTTCCACTCCTTGGCAATGTCAAATATCCGAATAACATTATGCATATATATATATATATATATTCCCAACATCATGAAGATTTAACATTTGAAGAAATTTTAATTCACTAAAGTAATTTGATCAATGAACGAACCACACCAAGGAGTTATTCCTAGTGAAAATGGAAAAAGATGTCTCATAAATCATATCACAATAAATTTCGAAGAGATTCATGACACCAACATGAGAAAGGAATTCAATAGTCTAAATTTCCACTAAATCTCCATTTGTGTGCGTGAAAACCATTCCATGCTATTCCTTCCACTTTCTATCAAATAAATATAGGTTATTTTAACATTATTCAACTTTAAATTATTATACACCAAACCCGTCCTGCATCCTTTACAATCATATTTCAAGACCCACTCACTTAAGAATTCCCAGAAGTCAAACCATAAGCTCTTGACCTAGATATCCCTATAAGATTCAAATTTCATCACCCCCCTCATTTATTATATTTTTTTTTGATGTTTCACTTGGAAGAAATCTCACACTCATCTCTCAACCCTTGTTTGATCTCCTCACGACACTAATTGCAATAGTTATAACAAGATCAAAGGTTGAGGAGTAGTGGTTTTTGACCTGCCCAAGACAGATATTTTTTTGGGGCGTATAACAGTCGGACATTAGGTACACATGCATAGGTCAATATGGTATAGTAATGAAACAGATCAGATATGGAACGAATGTATGAAAATATCATTTAAAGCTGAAAAATATTAACATAACATATATTTACCTTATATTAATTATGAAATATTCATACTTCATGGTTTGGTGAAAAAATGTATGGATATATTAGTGACACATTTTTTCTAAAACTAATCACACAAGGGGCATCAATAATCTCAAATGTTTCACAGTGATACAACCAGTTATATCATTGATAGAAAACCAATTCACTAAAAATCACTCATTGATGTTAAATTCATACATACATTCTTTTTCCCTTCGTTATGGTATTTTTAAATTCCCGCTTTGTGGTCACCACATCATGGAACATTGAACTATTTTATGGGGAAATAAATTCCATAAAGAAGGAAAAAATATAAGAAAGGGGAAAGACAATGAAAATCCTAATGAACCTAAAAAGACGGGGAAAAGTGAAAATACTATAAAGAAGGCAGAAGAAAAAGAAGAAAAAAATGATGAAAATTCATAACTATCCTAGGAATGTTCCCATCCCCCCACACCTCACGTTTTTAGTGTCCTCACTATAAAAAAGAGGATCTGGAATGGAATGATACAACATGGTGAGTTTCATTCATAGATTACTTATTGAAGATGGAGTTCCTCCATTGGGGACTCCAGAATGGATTCCTGGATGTACTTCAGTCGCTGCCCATTGACAGTGAATGTTTTCATGGTTTCTTCATTTTGAACCTGGACACAACTAAGTGGAGAGATGTTAGTAACAGTGTATGGTCCAAACTAGCAGTAATGAAGCTTAGCTGGATGTAACTTCAGCCTTGCATTATAAAGGAGGACCTTCTTCCCAATGTGGAACTGACGATGAAGGATAAGACAATCATGGGTAGCCTTGGTTCTCTCCTTATAAATCCGAGAGTTTTCATATGTGTCTCTTCTCATTTCCTCCAGCTCCTAAATCTGCCACTTCCCTTGAGAACCTACACCAGAATGATTATAATTGAATTGTTTGATGGCCGAGTAGTCCCGGTTACCAATCTCCACAGGGATATTACGTCTCTTTCCAAACCCAATATGATAGGGTGACATTCCAATGGGAGTTTTGAAAGTAGTATGGTAGGCCCATAATGAATCATCAAGTCAAAGACTCCAATCTTTTCTATTGGGTTGAACAGTTTTCTCAAGATTTTGTTTTACCTATCTATTTGACACCTCATCTAGACCATTGGTCTATTGGTGGTATGCAGTAGACACTCGATGACCGACCCCATAACTGTGCAAAAGTTATTTGATTGTTCGGTTGTAGAAATGACAACCATGGTCACTGATGATGAACCTAGGTAAGCCAAACCTATAGAATATGTGGGTTATCAAAAATTCTACAACTACCATAGAATCTTAGGCCCTTATATCTCCTGCCTCTACCCATTTTGACACATAATCAACTGCCAAAAAATGTACAAGTTTCCAAAGGAATTGGGAAATGGCCCTATAAAGTCAATACCCCAAACATCAAAAATTTCATGAAAGGGCAACCGTTTTATGTGGAATTTCTTTTCTTTTAGAGTCATTCCCCATTCATCAACAATGAGGACAAGATTTGAAAAAATCATGGGAATCCCAAAAAATTGTTAGCCAAATGAGACCAGAATGAAGGACCTTGTGAGAAGTCCTTTGACCACCAATGGGGTCCCCACAAGCAAGAGTGTGGAAGAATCTATGAATGGAATAAAACTCACTATCGAGAACACAATTCCTAAGGACAAAATCACTACAGGTGTGCCAAAGGTAGGGGTCATCCCATATACACCAACAGGACTCATGTTTTAGATGACTAGCTTGGTTTCTGTTGAAATCAGTAGGAATGCAAGATGCTACAAAATAATTTACAATTCATCATACCAAGGAATAAAATCTTGCACTCGGTAAAATTTCTCATTAAGAAACATTTCATTTTTGGGAATAAAAAGGTATGAGTAAATTTATAAAGATGGTTGAATCCTACTCTTACGGTCATCCACCACATTATTTGATCCTTTTTTATCTCTAATTTCTAGAATGAATTATTGAAGGAGGATCATCCAACGAATGAGACGTGGTTTGGTTTCTGGTTTCTTAAGGAGGTACTGGAGGTCAGTATGGTCTAAGAGCACAATTACTTTGGACCCCAAATGATATGACCTGAATTTTTCCACGGAAAAAAATGTTAAGGAATTATTTTTTAGTTGTAGTGTATCTTTCTTGGGCAGGTTCCAATTTATGTGAGGCGTATGCTATGACATGTGGAGCTCGGTCGACCCTTTGTGACAAAAATGCCTCAACTGTTTAGTTAGAGGCGTGACACATGAACTCAAATGGTAAATCACACTGAGGTGGTTGGACTATAGGGGGTGATTTGAGACTCCATTTTAACTTATTAACATCATCCTCACATTCTTTATCAAAAACAAATTCTTTTTCTTTTTGAATTAATCAGGAGAGGGGGATTGAAATTCTACTAAAGTCACAAATGAAACAATGGTAAAATCCAGCATGACATACGAAAGATCACACATCCCATATATTTTTTGGGGAATGGAAGGGAATAAATGACATCAACTTTTGATTTATCTACATGGTTACCATCCCTAGAAATGACATTCCCCTAAACAGTACCTTGTTTCACCATGAAATGGAATTTATAGTAATTTAATTCTAGATTCATTTCAATACAGTGATGTAGGACTAAACCAAGACTCAAAAATTCATCAAAAGAAGATCCATAAATAGTGTAATCATCAATGAATACTTCCATTCAATTCTCTAGGTAATCTGAAAAAATACTAACCATGCATCCTTGGAAAGTACCCGGAGCATTGCACAGACCAAATGGAATCCTTCTATAGGAAAATTTGCCAAAGGGGAAAGTGAAGGTTGTATTATTTTGATCCTCAGGGGAAATAAGGATCTGAAAGTATCCAGAATAACCATCAATGAAACAATAGTGGTAATTACCCTCTAGCCTCACTAGCATTTGGTCAATGAATGGAAAAAGGAAATGGTCATTCCTGGTGTGTTGTTTTAGTCGGCGATAATCTATACAAGCATGCCAACTATTTTGCACACGATTTGGAACCAATTCTTCATTTTCATTTTTAATTACTGTAAGGCCTGTCTTTTTAGGAACTACTTGAACTGGACTGACCCACTGGCTGTCAAGGATGGGGTAAATGATTCCAATAGCCAAAAATTTTGTTACCTCATTTTTCATAACTTCTAGGAGGTTTGGGTTCAATTGAAGTTATGGCTACCTCACTGGTTTAGCCTCATCATTTAACAAAATATGATGTGTAAAAATTGATGGGATAATACCAGGAATGTCAACAAGTGCCCACCTCAATGCTTGTTTATACTCCCTCAAAAGTTCAAGCAGTCGTAATTCATGCTTTGGAGGGAGTGAACTAGTAATGATGACGGGAAAATTGTTTCCATTCTCAAGATAAGAATATTTTAAATCTTGAGGCAGTTGTTTTCGTTCCAATTTAGGCAGATTTTTTATTAATGGGATTGTGTGTGAATGTGAGAGGTCACTGATCTCATCTAACTGCTCAATGGTATCAACATCAAGTGAGGAATGGGATTTTACAATCGTAGTAGTATCATCGATGGTCATTGGATCATCAGTGTTCAATAATTCATCAACTAATGAACATGCATGACACATTTCTAGACCACTACAAAAATCAATGCATGAATCATTTCCTGTCATTTCTATCAAAGAAGAAAACTCAAAAATGGGATCAGGGGAAAAAAAATTTCAGGGTTAGTGAGTAAATCAATTGATTTAACAAAAAGGGGGGATTGTTCTTCTGAGGGGTGCTTCATGGAATCAAGGATGTTGAAATGGACTATGTCACCACCAAATTCCATAGATAATGTACCATTGTAGACATTAATTATGGTTTTGGAAGTATTCAAGAAAGGTATCTCCAATATAATCAGGGCATGTCCATTCATCCTATCATCCTCCATTTAAAGCACATAATAGTCTCTAGGAAAAATTAAATTTTGGACCCTCACAAGAACATCCTCTAACGCACCAGAGGGGTGTGTAGTACATCGGTTAACCAGTTGAACAATAACTCTTGTGGACTTCAGTTCCCCAACCTGCAATGTATAGTAAATGAAGTGAGGCATCACATTTATAGAGGAACCTAAATCAAGCATAGAATTAGAAAAAAATACTCCCCAATGGAGCATGGAATTGAGAATGCTCTATGATCATTGCACTTGGTTGGGAGTGATGGCTCTATCAATGTTCAAACATTCCTTCCCAATCTCACTTTTTCATCACCTTGAAGTCGCCTTCGATGTGTACACATCTCCTTTAGAAACTTAACATACCGTGGAATTTTCATCACAACATCAATCAATGGGATTTTAACCTACACTTTCTTGAAAATTTCCAATATTTCCTTATCAAGATGAGTTTCCTATTGTTTTCTTGGTTGGGTGGCCCTATGAAGAAATAGAAGAGGAATGGTTGGGATATGTGACTTATCAATATTCACACTCTTTCCTTTGGAAGGGATTCTCTTAGGATACAGTTCTTCAATATTTGGAACATTATTAATGGTTGGGATGGAGGTTTCCTCAGGAGGGGATGACTCTAATAGAGGATTCATTTTACTTTCTAGTTGTTTTCCACTCATAGGGGTAATGGAACTAACATTTTCTTTATCCCTTGGGTTAACTACCGGTTGCGAGGGTAGTTTACCTGACCCATGAAATTGAATTTCACACCCCCAGTTAGCTCATAGTTCTAATTGGGTTTTGAGGTCCAGTATGGCTGCCTTAGTGGTTTTTTGTAATTGGATATTGATGGAAACCATTTGTTTCATCATATCATCTAGGCTAGGCTCAAATTTTTGAGGGGTTCTTTGGAAAGGCCTTTGGCATGGTTGAGGGTTTCTAGGTTGCGGTGGTTGATAACTACTTTTCCCTGGTTGGTTCAATTTTTGTTGAGGTTGGTTTGAATACCCCACTTTCCTATATGCTTGGTTTTCATTTCCACCTAGGGTTGGATGGATAGTAAGGTTCTTTCCTAAATGGTTGGTTATAGGGGCGGCCTGAAAATATTTCCGCACAAATCATAGATGTTTCCCTCAATTGAGGACATTGTTCAGAGTAGTGGGTGTCAGAATAACATATACCACAATTGATAGGAGGAGAAGATTGTGATTTCCCTTGGGAAAGAGAAATTTGTCAATGAAGGGTAATTAACTCTTCAAACATCATGTCCACCTTCTTCTCAAATTCAATACTTTGCACCTCATGGACTCCTCGAATCGTTAAATTGGTCCTTGAACCAAGTTGTTGATTGTTTAGAGTCATGATCTCAATCAGGGTTCTTGCAACAACTGGGGTCTTATCAACTAGCACACCATCTGCAGAAGCATCGATCATATTTCAATCAATAGGGGTTAAACCTACATAAATATATTGAATTAAAAGTTGATCACTTATTTGGTGGTGTGGGAAGCTTGAACATAACCTTTTAAAATGTTCCCAATATTCATGTAATGTTTCCCCTTGATATTGTCTTATCCCAAAAATTCCTTTCCTTATTGTTGTAGTTCGAGAGGCTGGGAAAAATATTTCATGAAAAAGGTGTTTCATGTTTTCCCAGCCTCTTATTGGGGAATTCACATAATATAACCAATCATTTGCAGCATCTTCCTAACAAAATGGGAATTTTCTAAGCCTTACTTGTTCCTCATCCACATTAGAAGGTTTTAATGTTGAACAAATAGTATGAAATTCTTTTATGTGATTATGTGGATCCTCTCCAGGAAGTCCATGGAATCTTGGAAATAGATTAATTAAGCCAGATTTTAGTTCAAAATTGGGTGCCTTGCCTGGTAATTGAATATAGGTGGGTTGGATATCAACATCAGGCGAGGTTAGTTCTTTTAATGTTCGATTGTTTTAATCAATATTATGCATGTTTATTTCAGTTTTTATATTGGTTCTAGAAGAAGAGGAGGAAGGATCAAGAAGAGTGTCAATGTTTTGTGTGTCCTCCTTTGATGGGTTCTCTTGTGCGTCTCCGGGTCGTTGACATAAGATACTCTCTGGTTCAGGTTTTAAAGGAGGTTAATCTCTTAGATTAGAATGAGTCATTCACAAAAACTACACAAAAACTAAATCAGAATACAAAATTATAGGTAGAGGTAAAAAATAGATAAATATTCACCAAATTAATAGAATTGTTTTCAAAAACAAGCACTAAAAATCAATGTGCTCCTCGAAAACAATGCAAAAATTTGATCGCGCTGTCATTACACGTCAAATTGATATTGATTTTAAGGTTAGTTTATAGTGTAGGGAAGACCCTAGGTTTCCTCTCAAGGAGCATTGATAGGTTTTGAGTATGTATTTTTAATAAAGATAACTAAAAGAGGGGGTGATTTTGAAAACAGTTGTAAGAAAATAACATAAATTAATGAGTTTAATAGTTGATAGAATTAGTTGGTGGTTTAAGAATTATGAGATCAAGAGATAAATTAAAGTTCACTACACATCTTGGATAGTTCATTGTTCTGAAAATTTCACATGGTTTTGTTTAATTCTTTGGTTGAGGGTTGTTATGATCTTGATTCCCCTCTTGCCTCCCCAAACATTGCACAAAGTAACAACCCATGAAAAAACAATCATGATGTCAAGGTTTGGACTTCATGAACATATTAAAGGTTAAAAAAGAATACTAAAATCTTTTTTATGTGTGAGAGAAAGCAGATCCTTCTGTTTCCCAATCGGAACAGCTCAATTTTCCTAGTGGAAATTTCAACCCAATCGGTGTTGAAATGAAAAGTGGTTCAATTAATTAAACCCAAAAAATGAACTCAGAGGAGAAAAATGTTTAGATAAAACATAATTGAAATAATCCAAAAATAAAATAAACAAAACCATTAGAGTATCAGGTGTTGGAACTCCCTCCCAAGTATGTGTATCTCCCTCAAAATGATCGTCCACCGTGTAGCTCACCATCGAGAGGAGAAGAAGGCTCAGGTGGAACTCCATCTTCATTGTTGACCCCCATATGATGATAGGGGCCTCCAGAACGTCAAGTATGAGGAGAAAACTCTTTTGGACCTCTAAAATACCAGAGCTTTGCCTCGTGGTCAAACTTGCAAAAGAGTAGCCCAAGGTTCCATTTTATAGGAAAATGGGAAGGTGGTTTTGTGCACACAGAATTATTAAAACCACTTGTCACAGGTGTTTCGACCTCCATAAATCCTTATCTCTATTTGGATAAAATAGAAAGGTTGTATCAAAAACACTATGATGTCTCTATTGAATTTTTGGCACAATTTTGACACATGTAGCCAGATATATGTACAGATCACAGCACACCGCTTTTGAATCCGTGCAGATATGTTGTGCTGGAGAGATCAGTTCAGAAAGGCCAGTAGATGGCCGAATGAGTCTTGGTTTTCTTAATATGAAATGTATCCCAATGAGTTCTAGAGCAGACCACAAAATTGTAGCCCAATTGGAGTCGTGGTCTAGTAACAGTGTGTGGATTAATCCACTGGTGTTCTTGGATCCTGTGCAGTTTGGCCCATTTTTCTTGGACATCATCATGGGCCCTTCAAATCACCTTTACCATCAATGAAAATTCCAAGACAAGTAGCATTGGAATTTTTAATAGATAAAAAAAATAATAGAAATGTGGAATTCTATTTTTTATTATTTTTTGAATTTACAATACAAATTCAGTTTAATACAATGGTGTAAGGGTGAAAATGAGACAGTGAATCGTGGTACGATCAGTTACCAAAAGGGATGCATCAATCTTTACCGGTGCTAGAGTAGAAATGGGAAAATATATCCATGGACATCATTGTGGGATTACTGAAGACCTCAGGAGTTAATAATTCAATCTGGGTTATTGTTTATTGATTGACTAAATCTGCTCATTTCCTTCCTTTTCGACATACTTTTTCTCCAGATCAACATTCTTGGTTTTATGTTAAAGTAATTTTCAGGTTGCATGTTGTTCTACTCTAAATTGTATCTGACCAAAATACCTAGTTTACTTCTAAATTTTGGAAAGGCCTTCATAAGTTGTTGGGTACTGAATTAAATTTTAGTACAACTTTTTGTCTTTAAATAGATGGGCAGTCAGAACAAACAATTCAGACCATGGAGGATATACTACGTACTTGTTCCCTAGATTACCAGGGATGTTGGGACCAAGATATTTCAATGGTTGAATTTTCATATAATAATAGTTTTCATTCCAGTATAAATATGGAAGCAATTGAGTAATTATATGGAAAATGTTGTCTAACTCCATCTTTTTGGGATGAAGTAGGTGAAATGAAGCTGATGGGACCCGAATTTGTAGAAGAGATGGTAGAAAATATTTAGTTGATTAAAAATAACATGAGAACAAATGAGAGTAGGTAGAAACCTTATGCGGATAATTGGAGGAAGGATAATTCTATTGAGGCAGATGATCTTGTATTTCTCAATGTTTCTCCATGGAAGAGTGTGATGCGTTTTGTTAAGAGGTGAAAATTTAGTCTGAGGTTCATTGGACATTATGGAATCCTGAAAAAAGTTGGATCAGTTACATACAGAGTTGCTTTACCTCTATGTTTATCTGAGGAACACAATTTTTTCATGTATCAATGTTGAGAAAATATATGCCAGATCCATCTCATGTTTTGAGGCTAGAGGTAGTTCAGTTCGAAGAGAATCTCTCTTATATGGAACAACCAGTCCAGATTTATGACTGTAGGGAAAAAGTGTTGAAAAATAAGGTAATTGACCTGGTAAGGGTATTTTGGAAAAACCATATGGTTGAAGAGGAAATGTGGGAATATTAAAATTTTATTAGGGATAAATACCCCCATTTATTTGTTAAGTGAATAAAATTGCGAGGACGCAATTTCCAATAGGGGGAAGGATGCTACAACACGGGTAAATAAAGAAATATGTCATTTTCATATTAACTATTATTTTTGAATTAAATATCAATTTTAATTTAAAGGGGATTTCTATGTTCGATGGTGTACCTGATACTCAACAATGGGTTTCATTGAAATCTTAAGTTGCACACTAATAATATAATATTATTATTTTAAATGGTATTTAACTTCTGGTTGTTGTATTGGTGGGAATGAAATAGACTAACTAGAATATTATTATACATGTTTTTTAATTTTTTTAATCTTTTTCCAATAAATATTAATGCTTAAAATAAGAAAGAATCCGATTTTAAGCATAAATACTCAAATATTCATTAAAAGGTCAATTTAACACCTTTTGATGGGGAACCATCTTTAAATATAGTTATGCTCAAATTTATATATTCTATTTGAAAAAATAAAATTATTATTTAGAATAGGGGCATGAAAATTTATATTGGATGAAATTTTGGTATTTTTCTAATAAAATTCATTTTTAATGAATAGTGAAAAAAATACTGTATTTTAATTCAAAACTACCTTTTAATATAATTTATTTACAAGGTTAGGTTATCTTTTTAATTGGTTTTAAAGTTTAATTAGATTATGTTTTTTCTATTTAATATAATTTTTTTCATTTTAATTAATTTAACTATGAAATTGGACATAAATAAGTGTTAATCTTTTGATAGTTAATATTTCAGAAAAACACGACATTAGTTTTGACTGCGGGAATTAATTCTAAATTAATTTTTTGCACTTTTGTGTTATTAATTTAGAAAAATGGATTCTATATTAGGAATCATGAGGTCCATATTGTGTAAATAGATAATGTTTACTTTTATACATTATGAATAATTATGTTAGTAAATATTTTATTTACCATGATAAAAAGTTAAATCTAGTGAATAAGGGTAAACAAATAATACTATAATAATATAAAATTACCCTAACATGTGTCCTAATTAAATTTTTTGATACATATACGACCAAAGGAATCTTTGAATCTATTTTTGGACCTCATGGAGCCACTTGTGAGTGATAATAACACATTATTTTAATTAACTTGAAGTAAAGGAAAAAATTACAGAAACAAATATCTTTTTGTAAATTATTTTTTACATGTGGTTATATAAGACACATTTTCAACTATAAATACTAATTGTAAATTTAAAAATATTTCCTAAATCATGGTATTTATTTTATAATTTTTAGAAATCAAATAAATTAAATTATTTGTGACACAATAATGATGCAGTATTTACCTCATCAATAAATGATTTAAATAAATAAGATTATAAATATTAACAAAAATAAAAAACCTATCCAATTCTTATTGAATGAATTTAATTCGACCGTTATTCATCTTATATTCGTCTTTATTTAGTTTTGGACCTTTAGAAACCGAGTATCATTATAAAATACAATACTATTTTCACACTTTCCTAAAGAGCCCTTCCAACCCCTTATAAAAAGATCTCACCTCTAAATCATTCCCCAAAACTCTAAAGCACCTTGTATCATCCATAATCTAACCAAATAATCTCTAATGATACCTCCCTTCAACCTTGAATCCTTACCTTTGGTAGAAGGTTCATAAAAAACCCTTTTGGTTCAAACCAAAGGGAGTTACCCGAATTAAAGGTATCGTCTTCTCTTAAGTTCTTTTGTTTTATTTTACATCTCCAACCCCATAAACTCTTCTTAATCCTTTAATTTATAAAAAAACCAGTATCCCCAATATACTAGGATGTTTTCATGAGATGGATTAGAGCTAATCTTACACACACCTCCATCTAATGCGTAAAGAACATACTGTTTTTGTGGATGATGAACTACTGCCTCACAAAACGATGATTGTTCAAATATCTCCAACCGCCTCTCATGGAGGCAATTATGATGGAACTGTATTTATATATGATATATATTATATTTATATTGTTTATATTATTATTTATTTTTCATTTACTAAATTGTTTTATGGTTTCCATAGTGGGTAAATATGACAATTTCATTTGAGGAAGTGCGGACTACCGCCCCCTCAAAGTGAAATGTATCATTCTTGGCTCATGTAGAACGTATAAAGTATGGATATTATGATATTATATATTATATTATAATGTAATTATAATATAATTATGTATAATTAATTTTAAATTCCATTACAATATGAAATAGAAATGGAAGTAGCATTCATGCGTACGTACGGCTTACCATCTTCATGAACGATGCATTTCATTTCTTATCTCCAAATGTTATGTACAATTTTAAATACATGTATAAAATGGATATATATGATATCTAAATTATTAATATAATTATTAATATAATGAAATTTTTACCTCATGAACAACATGTAATTATAATAAGTCCATTTTTTACTCAAGTAACAAATATCAACAAATTGACCATTATTAACATAAAGGATTAAATAATGTTTATAACATGGTAATAATTGATATAAAAGGAATAACAAATGTGAAAAATGTTCTTATTAAAGTATAAATTAACTTTAGTTTATTATATAGGTGATTAAAGAATGAACGGGTCATTTTGAACACGAGTTAAGGAAAATTCTTAACCCAATTTCGGTTCTTTGGGTTAATCTTCTTTATCATGTTTATGTCATTCTTTGATTAGGTGAAAATGATTTTTTATATATTATTATGTATTTATAATTTATTTATGTGTGATTATATTTAATACACATAATATATCTATTTTATTTATAGAATGATCTTTGTAAAGGACTTCGTCTCGATCTCCTTTCATTGAGGAATATTTTGTTTTAATACAAAACATTATTTTATACGTTGTATAAAGACATTTGAATTTTCATTCCTTTCAGAGGGAATATTTATCTATGAAGTGTTTTACTAATCTAAAAAAGTTATTTTTCTTCTAATTTTATCTGTGAAAATGACCTTTCCGCCTCCATGAGTAATACTTGATCTTTGGCTTCCTTAACAAGATGTAATATTTTTAAAGGAAAATAAATACCATATAATCTTTGGTGTATTTTGTTATTGAAAATGGTTTTTACAGTTGATTTGGTATGCCAATATATTTAAGTGATATATTGTGATTTTAATTTGGAAATGTTTTCTTTCCTTCATATTTTTTTATGTGTTATGATTGTATAATGGTACATGGAAATTTGACAAGTGGTTACGTGATAAACCAAACGATGGGTGGTGTCGTGATATACCAGGATGGGTGGTTACATTATAACTTCCAATGCATTGGGTATGGAAGTCAGCTATATGGCTATTCCATTTAGTGATATGTATGGAAGTCAGTCGTGTGGCTATTCCATTTAGTGATATGTGTGGAAGTCAACCATATGGTTATTCCATTTATGTATGTTTATGTCCCAGGTTACCATTATATGTTATGTGTTATTTATATAGGTTTTATGGTAAAATTTTTGTTTCAAAAGGGTAAGCAATGATATTTTATTCAATGAATAGTATTTTCAACTTCTTAATTGTGAAAAGTAATACATATGATAAAGTATTCATGGTTTACTTGTTGTTTTGAAAAACTAACAGTTTTCTTTCTTTGTGTATCCCTTATTGAGGTTTTTATACTCATCCCATGTTTTGAAATGTATTTCATAGGACATAAAGTTGAATAGGGTCAAGGATGTGATCACTGAAAAATCATGCTCTCTAAAACATGGAACTAGACAAGACACTTTTTTCGATGTGTTTTTCCTTTGTGACAAAAAACGGAAACTGAGTAGAAATGTCTACTTTGTATTTTTGAGATGTAATGTAATAGTTATGGCCTAATTATTTTAAACTCTAAACACGAACAGATCCCCAATGTTAATTATTCATTTAATTAAATATTATATATTGTCTAAGGCCAGGTCCTTACATTGTGCCCTTGAAAGAACACATGTTACCCAGCCAAAATGTTTGTAAGGGGTTTTTCTCATCTCACATTCAATTCTGTGCAATTTCCATTGTTCAGCTATTATTTCATATATATGGTATAACTGTACTTCCATTTGACATATATTATCATAATTATGTTTATACTCATCATATTATTTTATTCATTTTGTGGTTATTAACATTCGGTCAGACAACTCGATTGATTACAACATTGTAATGAGTTCTGCCGCAATTTTCACTTCATTGTGGCTTAATTAGTATTGTGCACCTACTCTTTATTATGTTGTGTACCTAAAAAACATTTGAGATCACTTTTCAATTGAAATTATATTCTATTTAAATGTCTAAATTCTCATATCATGGATATTATTATTGTCTATTTTGTATCTTATTTTACATACTATATTTATTTTGAATGTTGTTTGACTATGGAAATATTGATGAATCTGTAACCTTCATTCTATATGAATAATGTAAATGTATATGGATCTTGTTTTTAATCTATGTATAAATAAATCTTTATACTTTCAATGGTGGTTGGGGCCTTCTAAAACCCCTCGATGCATTGGTAGGTCACATGAGACAAATCAGTTGGCGACAAACCCTTCGAGTTTGTTTCCAAAAAATCAGATGGGTTTCTACCCACAAAACTAAACCGCATTAATGGTATTATGGTATCATGTGTTAGATACATGACATCCATTTAATAAGAATTATCTTTATTCATTATCAGTTATTACTATCTATGAGTTTTTCAATTTAACCCAATCTATGGATGCTGTTTCTTTCTCAGTTTTTTAATGGTGTGTGTTTTTCATTTATTTACCATGTTATATTGACTATTCTAAGTTGTTTATAATTTAGTTATTGTTGATTCATGGTTATGTTATTTTCAACCCTTATAGTGAATTTATGCTCACCCCTTTCCCTTTTTTACCTTCAACATGTTATTAAGAGGAGATCACTTATTGAGTTTCCTTGGATGCAGTTTTTTAGTTTTTCGTTATGTATTGTACTTCGTTACCTTTCCCAATGAAATTTGAGTTACAAATATGTATATTGTTTCTTCAAAACTACTAAACTAATAGTTCCTTTGTGATTTCATTCATTCTAACCATGCAAGTGTAACAAGTAATTCACAGAGGGTCGGGGCGTTACAGTTGGTATCATAGGGAGTTTAGTAGCAAACTTGAAAACTAGATTAGAAAATGTAGATTAGTGAAAAAATCCCTAAGGTAGTATTTGAGGAAAAAAATAAAATTATGTCCATTTATTTTGGTAGGGAAAATATTGTGTGTATATTTAAAGCAATGCATCCCTGTCTGGATATGAGCAAGTAAAGGTGGCTCAGGCATAGATGTACCTAGGAGTGAAAGATACGACAAGGAGTTTCAGGCTTGACCTAGGTTATCCTAGTACACAAAATGGGCCTTGATACACTATTGGTTATGAAACTCTCAGGGGATATGCATAGTATAATTCACATTTTCTTTACAAGCCATTATAATGGATTTTAATGTTAATTTTTCCTTATAGAAACCTATGTCTATGAGATTTACAATGCATAGAATTTTAATTTATGCTAATTACATTAAAGATTGATAATATAAATTATGATTCATAACCTAATACATTGTATGAAATTATTTAGAAATGGAGCCTAATCGAAGGAGGGGAATCTATACTCGTAGAAATATTACAGGATTATGAGTTTTTGTTAAACATATGGTTAGTTGTTATGTCTATTATTTAAGTTAAATCCTTGTTTTATAACATTATAGGTCATAGAAAGTTTGTTACAAATGGAAAGAGGAGGATCTAAAATAACATTTCAATCTCTTCTTGATGTCTTTCTTTCAATAATTATTGAAAATTCATGTCCTGATAATTCTGAAACATTTTCTAATATACAACTCACTTGCAAGAAATTGTTTGAGATATCAAACACCTCCAATATTCTCCTATACAACCGTGGATCATGGGTTGTATTTAATCAAATCATATTTTCTCAATAATCTCGTATTTACAATAAAGGTAAATATTATCAAGGAATTTTCAAATATTTTACCTTATCACAAGATTTTGCAGCATATTATGATTTTAAAAAAGGTACTGAAGAAGGAGACCCTTGCGCAACCAATTTATATTTGCATTGAAAATATAATATTTTAGCACATACTTGTGGAATTTTAAATGGACCATTTATTGAAAGTTTAAAATCATAATTAGTCTGACTGTTTTATAAAAATCATGTTTTATTAGATGTTTTGAAATTATATTTCATACTTGATTTTTTTCAGAAAATATTTTTTTGTGAACACCCATATGAACCAAGTGGGACAAGGTGTATTTGGCTGAAGGAATAAAATGATTTTGAAGGATCCCTAAATCATTGTTGCAATGAATCGACCTTCTATTTACAGTATAATGATGATGATGAAAGTAAATGGACACCATGATCATGGTACCCTCACTGTTTAATAAGTAAATAAAATTTTGAGGATGAAATTTATGAAGGCATGAATAATGTATGTCCCCAAGAATATACAAATAGATTTATTATAGAATTCATAGATCACTAGGTCTCTAGAAACACGACTTTTTTATATCCTATCCAAATAAACATAATTATTTTCACTTTTATTATGTGAATTTCGAAAATCTAACATACACAGTTCAGATCAGTATGTTATTTGGAGTCCTATAAGAAAATATCAATTTTGTGAACAATAACATACCATTTTTAATATTAAACCACCCTTATTAATTGTAACAAACCCTTATGAATAGTAATATGACTCTTATTAATGGTATCTATACCCATGAATGTATAAATACATTTAGGAACCTTAAAAATGAAGATGAATATTTTAAGTGGTTGTATTTTATTTTTAAATAATGATTTTATTTTAAAATTAAATTTATCATATTTAGAAATTTATTTTTGAAAAATGGGGTAAATTTTTGGATTCTACACATCGAATATTTGTTTGGGTGATTTTTGGAGATTTTTCTGAAATACATGGATTTTTGGTGAATAGTAAAATACATTAATTTACTATATAAATACATTACAATTTAAATTAACAATTACTAGATTCTTGAGAGATGTATGGACCCAAATCTTGACCTCACATGAATATATTACTATTATATGAAAAGTAATACTCACTATTTATTGTATTGAGAAGAAATAATAAATTAATGATTATAATATTAAGAAAACTCTCCTCCCCTCCACTATAAAAATCACCCACACCCCCTATTTCTTACACACCACTAAATCTTTATTCCTTTCCCAAATTCTACTCAAATAGATCCTCAGCCTCCTAACACACGTCCAAGTCCTTCTGGTCTCACTAAATGTCAAAAAACAATGGCCTTATGGAGATTCTAAAGGAGGAGTACTCAAGAGGTGAACCTCTTATCCTTTTTGTTTAAATTCCTTTTTCAAGTTCCATTATTTTGATCACTCCTCTCACCTCACCTAATCCAAATTCCAGGATAATTACAGTACCATATATTTACGGTATATTCATTATTCTAATGAAATATTTCATCGTAATCTCTCTTCTTCCAATACTTTTATACTATAAATGCAAACACTGTCCGAGATATGTCAATTTATCACAATTAAAGAAGATGTGTTTTCAATTTAAATTACTATCTTAAATACTGGTCATGAAACCTTTTCAATGGTTGAACCATATCATAATATATGTATTTTATCTTTTTTAATGTTCTAGAATCTTTTCACACTCATAATATGGAATAATAATACAAAATAATTTCATGGTGCACAAAACCACCAAGCCAAGTCAAAGTATTTATCATTAAATCATCAAATGATTCATCCTCATTCCATATGAACAGAATAATTATAAAATCACTTACATATCATTAATTTCACTAATATTATATATTAACTATTTTTTATGTTTAACCACATTTGAAACGAACTTCCATTAACGAATACAAGTAAAAGAGTAATGAAAACCAAGTAAGAAAATGCATCTAAAACAATAAAATTGAATCTATTAAACTGATAAAAAAGGCCATTAAAGAACCAAATAAGGTTAAAAAATATCAATTATGTATTTATTAGGATCGATATTTATTAATCAATGAAGCAAAATTTTATTATTCTGGTCATTAATAACAATCAAGAACACCTTCAAGCATAAGGTTAGGATCCTCTCTCTAACTTTTGTTCAAGATTCTCCCATATGTTGTGCCCTTTTATTTATAATACCTAATGATGGGGTATGTTTTCACAACTTCTCCATACATCCCTTATGATATATAAATAATGGGATTCCCCTATACATCTCATTAATCGCTCGTGAGAAATATTGTTACCATGCCGAAAAGTTTTTAAGGGGGTTTTCTCATCTCACTTTCAATTATGTGGGATTTCCATTCTTCGCCTATTATTTCTTATATGTGGTATATGTGTACTTCCATTTGATATATATTATCATGATTCTATTTGTATTCATGGTATTCTATGATTCATTTTGTGGTTATTATCTTTGGTCATTTGACTACATGTTAATGAGCATTGTATGTATTTTCACTTCACTGTGACTTTCTTAGTTTTGTGATCCTAATCTTTCTTATTTGGGGTACCTACAGATAATTTGAGATCATGTTTAAATTGAAATTATATTACATATATATTTCCATATTCTTATATCATTTATATGATTATTGTATAAGCCTTATCCCAATTTACATATGGTATTTTTTAATGTTCAATTTGACTATTGAAATATTGATGAATCTGCAACCTCTATTCTATATGGATAATGTAAAGAAATAATGATCTTGTGTTGAATCGATGTATAAATAATGCTTTGGACATGCAGTAGTGAGTGGGTCCTACTATAGCCACTCGATGCATCAGTAGGTTTCATGAGACAAATTAGTTGGCGACAAACCATTCAAGTTTGTTTCCAAAAAAATGGGTTTCTACCCATAGAACTAAATTGTTTTAAAGGTATAATTGTATGAAGCTCTAGATACATGATATCCAATAAATAGTAATTCACTTTATTCATTATCAATTATTACTATCCATAAGGTTCTCACTATAATAAAATATATGGATGCAGTTTCATACTGAGTTTATTAATGGTGTGATTTTTTCATATATTCACCATGCCATATTGACTATGTTATGTTTTTTATAATTCAATTATTACTAATTCGTGCTTCCATTATTTTTAACCCTCACTGATCATTTGATCTCACCCCTTTCACTTGTTTACCTTCAATAGGTAATGAATAGGAGGTCACTTATTGAGATTCCTTGGATGTTATTTATTAGTTTTTGTTATGTATTATACATTGCTACCTTTCCCAATGTGATTTGAGTTACATCTATGTATATATTTTCTTCTAGACTACTAATATAATAATTAATTTTGGATTTCATTCCTTCAAACAATGAAAATATAACAAGTAATGCACCAGCTCTGACCTACAGGGGTCGGGGATTCACTAGGTTAATGATAAAACTGAAACTATAATTTAAGAACTAATTACTAGAGAATGAAAAAAAATCATGTACTTCACAAGAATAATATGTTAGAAAAATATTATTTTTGATTTATTTCAAAAAATGTAATTATTAATCTAGATTGAACAATTTGGATACTACTAAACTATAGGCCACCAAATATTTATCAAATTGATATATATTTTGTAATAGGTAAATTAGAAAATAGTATTCTACAAATGTAGAAATAATATATTTCACAAAGCATCCCTTTAATGGTGTAAGCTATGGTCAAAATAATATTTCCCATTAATAAATTTTGGAATTTAATTTGAATGGTATACAAAACAAAGACAATGTTGTTCTATATTTTATTATTGATTCATTTAAAACATGAATCCTTTTAACATTTTAATATTTTCTAAAATTAATCACTAGTTTTGATCATGAAATTTAATTTGTTAGATAAATTATATACAGTAGTTAGATTATGTATGTTTAATGAAAAACAATATGGTGAAAACTAATAAAAAATTCACCATTAAAGATAAAATAAATTTATAAATAATTATAAGAAACCAATACATGTTATAAAATAAGGATACACACTACATCATATTTTAATAATGGTTTACCATAAAAAATACAAAAAACACAAGATATAAATTATTAGTGGTAAATATAAGGTAAATACAATATAAGAACCGTTACAAAAAAAGAGAAAAATATAAAATGAAAAATCCGTAAAGATAAAAATTAAATAACTAAACATCAATGTAAAAAAAATTTAATGTAGAAATATAAATTTCATTAGAGTGGATAGGGAAGTAACAACTGTTTCATAGTGAATTCAGGACAAAATGACCTATAAATAAACTTAAGAGACTAGATTCATGAAGGTATATAACTTCAGAAGAAAATGTATCTATCAAAAGTCCCAATTTTCACAAATCATTGATGGTAAACACCATATAGTGTAAGTCCTATTCGTGGATATCTAATTCAATGATGTCATGACTATATGAAGTTTCTGCCAGTGTAAATGTGATTTGATGAAACTTGTCTATTTAAAAAACTTATACTGATTTGTGAAACCTTCCATATTTCACAAAACTAATGACCTTACCTCCACTAAGCCTATAAGTACCACCTATGTCTAACATTCATGGGGACTCAACCTTTTATCTTTTAAGAAAGGCAGTAAATTTAATACCCTTAGAAGCTTCATGTGTGAAAACTATATATTAACCTCCACTGGTATCCATATTTCTCAAAATGACTTTCCATCATTTTTTGAAAAACTCATCCCATGGTAGATATTATTTTTGTGGATATCTATGGCCTTCAAATAAGAATAAATCCCTTTGAGGCTATTTGGGTTTCATGAGATAGTTATCCTTTACGAAACCAACCCTATGGGAACTAAGACTTTACTCCAAGACATGGTCACCCAGTTTCACGAAATATACTCTGTCATTAGTCCCATGAATTCTATGATACCACTAGCCTTTGAGAAGCTCCCAATATTTTCAAAAACATAAATTTCCCACAACCCATCTTCCCAACCTCTACATGGTGTCTCCTTTCAACAAATTTTATTTCATGAAGGTTGAGTGCTTACATCCCATGTTCTAATCGAAAAACAGTTCATCCAAACCCTAAATCACCATGGTATTGGAACCACAACCCTACTTATTGATCCTATAAATAGTTACCCTATTTATTTTCATCGTAAACACAATTACCAAAATTTCATGGTCCAGTTGATTTCACTTCTCTTTGATTGTGTCTATTCCATGCATCACCTAGAATTTCATGACAAATGGAAACATAATCTCAGAAGGTGGATTAATAAGGGAAATAACATATTGGTATTGGTAGAATCCTTATTATGAATCTTAATCTTTCTAGAAAATAGTCCCCCATGGGATATATTCCACATTCATTCCTGATTATCATGATATAAATCTCACTGGATTCATGTCTTAGTCATATAATGTAAAAATTAATGAAACATTACTTAACACATGATGTTATAATATAGCCATATCATATGTGATTAACATATTATGAACCATGAATGATCATCATGGGATGGAACTTCCTTCCCCATGAAGGGATGAAACTCATACAATGGGAAACTTACATGTGTAATCCCCACACTATCCACGTATTCAATGGAATTAAATATTTACATTGGTAGCATATATGTGAAATTTACACACCATCCTTCATTGAAACTCCTTCCAGAATATGATAATACTTATCAAATTATATTAAAATATATGGATTGGTCATATCAAAAGACATTTAACTATGTGGGTTTGTACCCCAATTTGTTGATAGGGTACGTCATACACCACCAGGGGGTTTAAACCCAAAAAACATCAACATTTCAACCCCCCCCCCCACTACGGGGGTACACTACATCATTCACATGTGAAATCATTCAAATTGGGGGGGGGGCACGCTCCACCATTCTTGTATGAAATATTCTCCCCTGGAGGAAACAATCCATAATTAAATATTGAAATCCTCCCCCATGGGAGAACACATTCTATAAAATCCAACTATAAAATATTCCCCCTTTGGGGGACATGCCCCACCATTCATGTTTGAAATCTTACCCCTTGGGGGGGACACAGTCCACCATTCAAGTGTGAATTATTTCCCCATTAAGGGACACAATCCATCATCCAAGTGTGAAATAATCCCCTTAGGGGGTAACAATAAATCATTCAATTGTGAAATATTCCCCATTGGGGGGAACCACTTCGCCATAATAGTGTGAAATATTTGATCTTGATGGGACAAACCTCAACACCCATTTTTTTAATCTTTCCCCTTGTGGGGACACACTCCAACATCTGTTCCCAAAAGAAATTAAAAATATGACTATCTAAAAAATTATTAAACATGTGACTAGATCAAAAATCCTAATCTTACACAATGAATTTGGTAAGCCTAAGGTAACAAGCAATAGAATACTTTTAAATTTGATATCAACTACCTAATCATCAGCATAAGATTCCTTTAGTTCAATTCCAATGATGCCTCACATATGAGATGCGATCCAAAATAAGAGGATTTTGAAGGTATTCATCCTACCCAACATATAGACATAGACAACATTTCTAATGTTATTACATCCAATGATTAAACATTTTTGTCTTTTTGAGTTAAAAGTAGCATAATTTACCGACGTCCGCCTTAATATATCTCTTGGAATGATTTTCATAAACATTACTTAAATATATAATGTATACTCATACTAGGAGAATAGATCCATGTATGAATCCTTGGATGTTGGAACAAATATCACAACACCTCATTTTGATCTCAGTTATAGTATTGATGATTAATGTGAAGGAAGCATGGCCTTTGGAATGTGGGAATGAAAGAAAATATACAACATACATGATGTGTTTGTAACATCCCATGTAAGTAATTAATAATAGATATTTTTATCTATGTCTATTAATGATTAATATAGTGTTATAGAGGCTTAAAATGAAAATAAATACAATCTTATGCATGAAATACACTAATATTCTTAAAAGATTGTTTTAGTGCCTTTTGATGACAAACCATTTTTGAATCTATATTTTGACAATTTTATAAACTTTGTTTGTCAAAATAAACTTATTCTTTATGATTGTTACATCAAAATTTACCTTGTGTGAATTTTTGGTATTTTTCTGACAATGTTCATTTTTTTAATGAATAGTGAAAAATACTGCATTTTACATCAAAACTGCTTTTTAACCGAATTTATTTATATGATTAGATTATGTTTTGAATTGGATTTGAAGTGAAATTAGAATATATTTTTACCATTTTATCCAATGGTGGTCATTGGAATCAATTTCACTTTGAAATTAGACTTAAACTGGTGTCAATCTTTTGATACTTATTGTTTTGTAAAAACACGCTTTTTGCTCTGGTAGCGGGAATTAATTATTAAATTAATTAATGTGACTTATATGATTTTAATTTTTTAAAATAGACTTCATTTTGGAATTAGGAATATCAAATATATCTTAGGGTGAATTTTTGGTAATTTTCTGAAAAACTTCAATTTTTGATGAATAGTGAAACCACTAAGTGGTAATCAACCAAACTGATTTTTCAGTTAAATGAAAGTTTACCACTAATGTGTGTTGAATTTTGAAAATCCGACATACATGGTTGTCATTAAGAAGTAAAATGTTGTTCAATGAGATTATAATTATTTTTTGGTGAATAGTAACTTATTAAGTTCTTAATCACGATTAGTGGTAATTAGGGTAGCTTAAGGTATAAATAATGCTTTAATAATATGAAATGACCTAGACACATGTCCCAACATTATTTGTTGTGTCATGTCCGACCAATAAAAGCCATGGGTCAACTTGGGGACCCCATGGATCCACTTTTGTTGGGAAATGACAAAAATAACTTTTTATTTAATGTAAAAGTAAAAATGACACAAACATAATATGTTTTACGAAAACATTTTTTACATGGGATTATAAAGATCATATTTTTGATTATAAATAGTCATTGGAAAGATCAAAATATTTCCTACATCATTGTATTTTTTTTATAATTTTTAGACATTAAATAAATTAAATTATATATGACATAATAATGATGCAGTGATGACATCATTATTTGACGATTTAAATAAAATGGAAAGACAATGTAAAATCTATGAACTACACATGGCCAAAACAAATTGAATGAGTGGATTTCGAACCCTTATCACCTTATACACTAATTATATCAATGTGGGACCTTTTAAAACCGAAACACATTTTCAAATAATGTAATATTTCTTTACTTTCCAAAAGTGCCCCTCCTCTCCTCTTATAAAAGGCCCCCACCTCTACCTCATTTCACACACTCCTCAAGCCTTTGGCTCGGCCAACCCATGCCCATTTACTCTCTCCACATCCCTCTCCTCATCCTAGAGGATTAAATTTGGGCAGAATCCTTTAAAACGAATCCTTTAGGCTCAAATCAAAAGGAGTTGCACTTTTAAAGGTAATTCATTCTCTCATGTTCATTTGTTTTATTTTAATTCTCCAACCCCCTAAACTCTTTTTATTTACTTCTTTTGTAACAAAAACAGTATCTTCAATATACTAGTATTATTTTATAATATTTATTTGAGCTACACTCTCACACAACTACATCAAATGGTTAAAGAACATACGGTTCTTGTGGATGGTGAAATTCTGCCTCCCAAAACGATGATTGTTCAATACTCATTTAACACCTTCAAAGGTGGCCATTATGATGTCAATATTTTAGTATATGATATATGATATGTTTATGTTTTCCTTAAGCTTCTGTTTTTTTCATTTTGGGCATACCTTTATGGTTTCCATTATGGATAAACACGATATCTTCATTTTAGGAAGTGCGGACTACCGCCCCCTGAAAGTGATTTGATTCGTTAATACCATATGTGGGATGTGTAAAGGATAAAGTTAATGATATTATATAAGTTATTATACTGTAATTATAATATAATCTTATATAATTATGATTCCATTCCAAAAAAAATACTAAATAGAAATGGAAGTAGCGTTCATGAGTACGTACGGCTTACCGTCTCCATGAACTGTGCATTTCATTTCTTACCTCTAAATGTGATGTAATATTATAGATACATGTATATGCTGAATATATATGATGTATATGTTATCCAAATCATTAATATCATTCTGGATATAATTAACCTTTGACCAAATTAACAACATGTAAGTGTAAGAAGTCTATTTTTGACTTAAGAACCAAATACCGACAAAATGAACATTATTAACTTAAATGATTACATGATGTCCATAACATGGTATAAAATGAATAATGAACTTGAAAAAGGTTCTTAAGCAAGTAGAGATTAACTCAAGTTTATTATTCAGGATATTAAAGAACGGTCGGGTCATGTCGGATACGAGGTATGGGACTTCGTCTCAATCTCCTTTCATTGAGGCATATTTTATTTTATACACATCTTTCTTTTATATGGTGTATAAACCCCTTTGACTTTTACGTTTATTCAAAAGGAATCTTTTTTATACGAAGCGTTTACTAAACGACAAAAGGGAATGTTTTTGTCGTACGTATGCGGCTACGACGACTTCTCCACCGTCGTGACCGTTATTTGAGTTTCAGCTTCCTCTACAAGCCATACCTTCTTTTTAAAAGAAAAATAAATACCATGTTTTAATTTTCTTTTATTTTATTATTTAAAATGGTTTTCATAATGTTTTTATATCAATGTGTTGTATCGATATCTCGTGATTGAAATGTGGAAATTTTATGTTTCCTTTATGCATGTTTTATGTGATATGATTATGTTATGGTTCTTGGGCATTATTATGAAGACGGGTGGTTCCGTGATAAACTAAGGGCGGGTGAGCCCGTTATAGCTCTCCAATGCATTGGGTAACGCGAAGGAGTGAAACGTTAAGGTTTCTCCGAAGAGATTTTATGAAATATACTATGATGGGTATTCCAAACGTAACCAAGAGGGTTACTCCCTACGTAAGAATGTTATGAATGAATCAAGTTACCTTTATGTCTTATGATTTCTATGATTTATTCATGATTTTATGAGGTATGTTAAAGTGCCTATGTTTTATGGGTAAAGTATGATTTCATTCTTATGTATATATGAACTCATGTTTCCTTTCCATGTTTTTATAACCCATACTGAGCTTTTTATGCTCATCCCATGTTTTTTTGAAATGTTTTTCACAGGTCAAGGGAAAGGTACATGATATGATGATAGAGTCAAGGATGAGTCAAGAAATAATCCATGTTTTATTTTAAATGTGTTTCCATTGATGGGAATGAAGAATAATATCTTTATGTAACAACTTTGTTTATATGTGGAATGTAATGCAAGTTTTATGATCTAATTCTCTAAAACTCTAAAACTGAAAAGATCCTCAATGTGTAATCTTGTAATAACTCAAGATTAAGTAAGGTTTAAGGCTGGGGCCTTATAGTTGGTATCAAAGGTCGGTTTAGATAACTTTAGGAGTTAGAATTATATTAAATGATTATCCAATTTTTTTTTTGAAATGATATAGCATTTAAAGATTACCATGTTGCTTCATCTAAGTCATGTTTGTTCAGAATGGTTTTCCGCAGAGGAAACAGGGAAGCAGTGCTAGGAAGGCATACAGAAGGAAATAACCTTCCGAATTAGCATCCAGAAATGGTTGGAATTGGAACTGAACAGTTTGTTGCAGTAATGGCGCAGTTGACTCAAGTGATAAATGGTGGTGGTATCCATGCACGAGATCAGCCAGATCAACCGCAGAGGAACATGTCAGTGGTGGAACATTTCATGAGGCAACATCCACAATCATTCAGAGGATCATCTGACCCTGTGCTAGCTGAAGGGTGGATTAAAGCACTGGAGAAGATTTTTGATTTCATGGGGTGTTCAGATAATCAAAAGGTTAGTCTTGCTATTTATCGTTTGGAGGGTGAAGCATATCAGTGCTGGTCTATGGTTAAAAATATCAGGGACGCCGATGAGATTGATGCTCTTGACTGGGATGACTTCAAAGGTATGTTTCTTGAGAAGTATTTTCCTAATGCTATTCGACTTAGGATGGAAAAGAAATTCTTGGAATTGAGGAAAGAGGAAGACTCAGTGGCTGCCTATGAGGAAAGGTTCACTCGATTGGCAAGGTATGCTCCAAATTTTATTCGAGACCTTGATAGTAAAATCAATCATTTTTACTCAGGATTAATGCCAAAATATCGAAGGGAATTAGCTTCTCGAGAGTTTAAATGTTATGAAAAGCTTGTTCGATGTGCTGAGAAGGTGGAAATGGAGTTTGCCGATGACCAAGTGTTCTATAACAACCAGCAGAAGAAGAGACCGAGGTGGTAGGAGAAAGGTAAGAATTCTTCAAAAAAGTCTGATGGTAAGAGAACTAAGTTTCCAGTTTTTGATAAATGTGGAAAAAGGCATGCTGGGGAATGTCTTCTGAATTCTGGGAAGTGATACTGATGTGGTAAGATGGGACATAAGGCTCGTGATTGCACTGAAAAGGATCAAGGTGAAGGTAAGAACAAATTTGATTTACAGTTAGTGAAATGTTATAAGTGCAATGAGATGGGTCTCTATGAAAACGAGTGTCCGACAAGGAGCTTGAGTGATGGGAAGCAGTTAGACTACAAGTAGAAAGGGGTGGTGAAATCCTTTGCAACTACTTCAGCAAATGTCGGGCCATCAAATGAAGTTGTATTAGGTACTTTGTTTTTTTAGATTATGCCAGTGTGTTGTTTGATTCGGGGTCTACACATTCTTTCATCTCTGAAACATTTTCTAGTAAAATGGGAATACCATCTCAAGAAATGATTCCTGAACTTTTGGTAAAAACACCTGGGGGGAATGTTGAGGCAAACAGAATTTATAAGAATCTTCCTATCCTTATATGTGGAAAGAACTTACTTGCAAACCTTATTGTTCTACAGCTAGTAGAGTTTAATGTTATCCTGGGTATGGATTGGATCTCTATTTACCATGCTAAGATTTACTGTAGAGCTAAAGAAGTTTCTTTTCAGAAAGACTTTTAGTTTGTTTACAAGAATGAACCCTTACTTTTGATAACATATCCAGAGTACGAGAAACTTGTAAAGGATGGAAATGAAAGTTACCTTGCACACGTCGTTGAAAATAAAGGAACTATTCAGATTAATGGTGTGCCAGTGGTAAATGAGTATCCTGATGTTTTTCCTGATGAGTTGCCTGGAATAATACCAGATCGGGAAGTTGAGTTTACTATTGACTTAGTTCCTGATGCTAAGCCAATTTCAAAACCCCCTTATCGAATGGCACAAATTGAACTTTTAGAGTTGAAGGAGCAATTGCAAGATTTATTAGAGAAAGGTTTCATTAGACCTAGCACATCACCATGGGGTGATCCTGTTTTATTTGTTAAAAAGAAAGATGGTTCTATGAGACTTTGCATTGATTATAGAGCCTTGAATAATATCACTGTTAAGAACAAATATCCTTTGCCTCATATCGATGATTTGTTTGATCAGCTCAAGGGAGCTCAGTTTTTTTCAATGATTGACTTGAGATCGGGGTACCATCAGCTGAAGGTAAAGGAGGCAGATATTCCGAAGACCGCGTTCCGTACGAGATATGGCCATTATGAATCTGTAGTAATGCCTTTTGGGCTAACCAATGCACATGCTGTATTCATGGACTTAATGAATAGAATTTTCCATGAGTTCTTGGATAAGTTTGTGGTGGTTTTCATTGATGATATATTGGTGTTTTCTAAAAGTAAAGAGGATCATGAAATACATTTAAGGGTTATCTTTCAAAACTTAAAAGAAAAGAAACTGTATGGGAAATTCAGCAAGTGTGACTTTTGGTTGCAACAAATTTCCTTCCTTGGTCACATTGTTTCTAAAGATAGAATAACTGTTGATCCTGCAAAAACAAAAGTTGTGGAAGAATGGCCAAGACCCACAAATGTAACCGAGATTCGTAGCTTCCTTGGTTTGGCGGGATATTACCGAGGTTTGTTAGAAATTTTTCACGGTTATCTAGTCCAATGACTAAGTTAACTCGGAAGGTTGTTTAGTTTATCTGGACAAAAGAATGTGATGATTGTTTTCAGGAATTGAAAAGAAGATTGGTGAAAGCTCCGGTTTTGGCACTACCTTCCAGGAATGGTGAGTTTGTTATATACAGTGATGCTTCATTGAAAGGACTTGGTTGCGTCCTAATGCAGAATGATCAGGTAATTGCTTATGCTTCACGACAGTTGAAAACTCATGAGGTAAATTACCCTATACATGATTTGGAATTAGCTGCTGTTGTTTTTGCTTTAAAAATTTGGAGGCATCATTTGTATGGAGTAAAGTGTGAAATATATACCGATCACAAAAGTTTAAAGTATATATTCACTCAGAAAGAGTTAAACATGAGACAAAGGAGATGGCTAGAATTAATCAAGGATTATGATTGTACAATTCATTACCAATTGGGAAAAGTAAATAAAGTGGCTGATGCTTTGAGTCGAAAAAGTAATGCTTCATTAACAATGTTGCGTTTGGAACGTGATCCTTTGGTTAAGGATTTGATGAACTTTGGCATAGAAGTTGTTGGTGCAGGAAGTCCTTCTGTTTTGTTACAGGTATCAGTGGGATCTTCTCTATCAGATAGCATCAAGCAAGCACAGAAGCAAGACAGTGAGTTGCAGAAAAAGGCAGAGCTGGTTTAGAAAGGTAAGTTGCCTGAATTCAACATTGATAATGATTGTGTTTTGAGATGTGGGAAGAGATTGTGTGTACCTTGTGATTCAAAGTTGAAGAGAGAGTTGTTATGTGAAGCTCATAGTTCTCCGTTTTCAGTTCATCCAGGTAGTACTAAGATGTATAGTGATCTGCGGGAGTATTACTGGTGGGATGGAATGAAAAGAGATATTGCTGATTTTAATGTGAAGTGTTTGACTTGTCAGCAGGTTAAAGCAGAGCGGCAGTTACCGAAAGGGACGCTTCAGCCTTTACCAGTGCCAGAGTGGAAATGGGAGAATATATCCATGGACTTTGTTGTTGGATTACCGAAGACATCTCGAGGTAATAATGCAATCTGGGTTATTGTTGATCACTTGACCAAATCTGCTCATTTCCTTGCTATATGAGATACTTTCTCTCTTGATCAACTTTCCCGTTTGTATCTTAAAGAGATAGTCAGGTTACATGGAGTTCCTCTCTCCATTGTATCGGATCTTGATCCCAGGTTTACTTCTAACTTTTGGAAAGGCCTTCAGAAGTCGTTGGGTACTGAATTAAATTTGAGTACAGCTTTTCATCCTCAATCAGATGGGCAGTCAGAACGAACAATTCAGACATTGGAGGATATGCTACGAGCTTGTTCTATGGATTATCAGGGAAGTTGGGACCAACATCTTTCATTGGTTGAATTTTCATATAATAACAGTTTTCATTCCAGTATACAGATGGCACCATTTCAGGCATTATATGGGAAGCGATGTCGAACTCCAGCTTTCTGGGAAGAAGTGGGAGAAAGGAAGTTGATGGGACTAGAATTGGTAGAAGAGATGACAGACAAAGTTCAGCTGATTCAGAAACACATGAGAACAGCTCAGAGTAGGCAGAAGAGTTATGCGGATAACCGGAGGAAGGATCTATTGTTCGAGGTAGGTGATCATGTTTTTCTCAAGGTTTCTCCTTGGAAAAGTGTGATGTGATTTGGTAAGAAAGGAAAGTTGAGTCCAAGGTTCATTGGACCATACGAAATTCTGGAGAGAGTTGGATCAGTTGCATACCGAGTGGCTTTACATCTGAGTTTATCTCAAGTACACAATGTTTTTCACATTTCGATGTTGAGAAAGTATATGCCAGATCCATCTCATGTTTTGAGTCCAGAGGTAGTTCAGCTGGAAGAGAACCTATCTTATGAGGAACAACCGGTCCAGATTCTTGACCACAGGGAGCAAGTGTTACGGAATAAGGTGATTCACCAGGTAAAGGTTTTGTGGAAAAACCACATGATTGAAGAGGCAACATGGGAATCTGAAAATGCAATGAGGGATAAGTACCCCCATTTATTCGATAAGTAAATAAATTGCGGGGACACAATTTTCTAAAGGGGGGAATGATGTAACATCCCAAGTAAGTAATGAATAATAGATATTTTTATCTATGTCTATTAATGATTAAGATAGTGTTATAGAGGCTTAAAATGAAAATAAATACAATCTTATGCAGGGAATACACTAATATTATTAAAAGGTAGTTTTAGTGCCTTTTGATGGAAAACCATTTTTGAATCTATATTTTGACAATTTTATAAACTATGTTTGTCAAAATAAACTTATTCTTTATGATTGGGACATCAAAATTTACCTTGTGTGAATTTTTGGTATTTTTCTGACAATTTTCATTTTTTTAATGAATAGTGAAAAATACTACATTTTACATCAAAACTGCTTTTTAACCTAATTTATTTATATGATTAGATTATTTTTTTGAATTCGTTTTGAAGTGAAATTAGAATATATTTTTACCATTTTATCCAATGGTGGTCATTGGAATCAATTTCACTTTGAAATTAGACTTAAACTGGTGTCAATCTTTTGATACTTATTGTTTTGTAAAAACACGCTTTTTGCTCTGGTAGCGGGAATTAATTATTAAATTAATTAATGTGACTTATATGATTTGAATTTTGTAAAATAGACTTCATTATTGAATTCTAAATATCAAATATAGCTTAGGGTGAATTTTTGGTAATTTTCTGAAAAACTTCAATTTTTGATGAATAGTGAAACCACTAAGTGGTAATCAACCAAACTGATTTTTCAGTTAAATGAAAGTTTACCACTAATGTGTATTGAATTTTGAAAATCCGACATACATGGTTGTCATTAAGAAGTAAAATGTGGTTCAATGAGATTATAATTATTTTTTGGTGAATAGTAACTTATTAAGTTCTTAATCGCGATTAGTGGTAATTATGGTAGTTTAAGGTATTAATAATGCTTTAATAATATTAAATGACCTAGAAACATGTCCCAACCTTATTGGTTGTGTCATGGACGACCAAGAAAAGCCATGGGTCAACTTGGGGACCCCATGGATCCACTTTTGTTGGGAAATGACAAAAATAACTTTTTATTTAATGTAAAAGTAAAAATGACACAAACATAATATGTTTTACGAAAACAATTTTTACATGGGATTATAAAGATCAGATTTTTGATTATAAATAGTCATTGGAAATATAAAAATATTTCCTAAATCATAGTATTTTTTTTTATAATTTTTAGACATTAAATAAATTAAATTATTTATGACATAATAATGATGCAGTGATGACATCATTATTTGACGATTTAAATAAAATGGAAAGATAATGTAAAATCTATGAACTAAACATGGACAAAACCAATTGGATGAGTGGATTTCTAACCCTTATCACCTTATCCACGAATTATTTCAATGTGGGACCTTTTAAAACCGAAACACATTTTCAAATAATGTTATATTTCTTTACTTTCCAAAAGCGCCCCTCCTCTCCTCTTATAAAAGGCCCACACCTCTACCACATTTCACACACTCCTCAAGCCTTTGGCTCAGCCAACCACTGCCCATTTACTCTCTCCATATCCCTCTCCTCATCCTAGAGGATTCACGTTGGGCATAATCCTTTCAAAGGAAGCCTTTAGGCTCAAATCAAAAGAAGTTACACTTTTAAAGGTAAGTCATTCTCTCATTTTCATTTGTTTTATTTTTCTTCTCCAACCCCCTAAACTCTTTTTATTTACTTATTTTGTAAAAACACCAGTATCTTAAATATACTAGGATGTTTTTATAAGATTTATTTGAGCTACACTCTCACACAACTACATCAAATGGTTAAAGAACATATGGTTTCCGTGGATGGCGAAATTCTGCCTCCCAAAACGATGATTGTTCAATACTCATTTAACACCTTCAAAGGTGGCCATTATGATGTAACTATTTTTTTATATGATATATGATATGTTTATGTTTTCCTTAACCTTCTGTTTTTTTCATTTTGGGCATACCTTTATGGTTTCCATTATGGGTAAACACGATATCTTCATTTTAGGAAGTGCGGACTACCGCCCCCTGAAAGTGATTTGATTCGTTAATACCATATGTGGAATGTGTAAAGGATAAAGTTAATGATATTATATATGTTATTATACTGGAATTATAATATACTCTTATATAATTATGATTCCATTCCAAAAAAAATACGAAATAGAAATGGAAGTAGCGTTCATGCGTACGTACGGCTTACCGTCTCCATGAACGGTGTATTTCATTTCTTGCCTCTAAATGTGATGTAATATTATAAATACATGTATATGCTGAATATATATGATGTATATGTTATCCAAATAATTAATATCATTCTGTATATAATGAACCTTTGACCAAATTATCAACATGTATGTGTAAGAAGTCTATTTTTGACTTAAGAACCAAATACCGACAAAATGAACATTATTAACTTAAAAGATTACATGATGTCCATAACATGGTATAAAAGGAATAATTAACTTGAAAAAGGTTATTAAGCAAGTAGATATTAACTCAAGTTTATTATTCAGGAGATTAAAGAACGGCCGGGTCAAGTCGGATATGAGGTATGGGACTTCGTCTCAATCTCCTTTCATTGAGGCATATTTTATTTTATACACAACTTTCTTTTATACGGTGTATAAACCCCTTTGACTTTTACGTTTATTCAAAAGGAATCATTTTTATACGAAGCGTTTACTAAATGACAAAAGGGAATGTTTTTGTCGTACGTATGCGGCGACAACGACTTGTCCGCCGTCGTGACCGTTATTTGAGTTTCGGCTTCCTCTACAAGCCATACCTTCTTTTTAAAAGAAAAATAAATACCATGTTTTACTTTTCTTTTATTTTAGTATTTAAAATGGTTTTCATAATGTTTTTATATCAATGTGTTGTATTGATATCTTGTGATTGAAATGTGGAAATTTTATGTTTCCTTTATGCATGTTTTATGTGATATGATTATGTTATGGTTCTTGGGCATTATTATGAAGACGGGTGGTTCTGTGATAAACTAAGGGAGGGTGAGCCCATTATAGCTCTCCAATGCATTGGGTAACGCGAAGGAGTGAAATGTTAAGGTTTCTCTGAAGAGATTTTAGGGAATATACTGTGATGGGTATTCCAAACATAACCAAGAGGGTTACTCCCTACGTAAGAATGTTATGAATGCCTCAAGTTACCTTTATGTCTTATGATTTCTATGATTTATTCATGATTTTATGAGGTATGTTAAAGTGCCTATGTTTTATGGGTAAAGTATGATTTCATTCTTATGTATATATGAACTCATGTTTCCTTTCCATGTTTTTATAACCCATACTGAGCTTTTTATGCTCATCCCAAGTTTTTTTGAAATGTTTTTCACAGGTCAAGGGAAAGGTACATGATATGATGATAGAGACAAGGATGTGTCAAGAAATAGTCCATGTTTTATTTTAAATGTGTTCCCATTGATGGGAATGAAGAATACTATCTTTATGTAACCACTTTGTTTATATGTGGAATGTAATGAAAGTTTTATGATCTAATTTTCTAAAACTCTAAACCCGAAAAGATCCTCAATGTGTAATCTTGTAATAACACAAGATTAAGTAAGGTTTAATGCTGGGGCCTTATAGTGTTGGCCTTAAAGTGTTCATTATAAATGAAGATGGTGAACCAAAAAATAAAACACAAATCTTTTATCTATGGTTACTAGACATGTTGGGGAACCATTAAATTTTCATTCCATAAAATCTTGATATTTGGTGATGTGCCCCACCAAGAAAATGGTGGGTCCATCATGAAACTCTCCTATGAAATTGGGAAAATAATTTCCGGCAACCTTAGTCTGTGACATCATCAGTGCAGAAGCCTCATCTATTTCAAAAATAATGTATGATGTTGGGGAATTAGGAACTACTTTGAATTTTCATGTACTTATAGATGAATCAATATTCATTATAGGTTTCATTAAACATGAAATTATCATCCTATCTCCGACAGGAATAGGTTAAGGGTAACAATTTGTGTTCCAATCTCACATTTTTATATTACATCCATGACAAAAACTGATCCTTCATTTTCAAGAAACCCATGCCATGTATACCAATATGGTATCATTTAAGGAGGGTGATCAAGACCCTTATTGTTTGATATGATAGGTAAGGCGTCATTATCCCTAGGGATATTACACACTAAGATCTTGATGCATCATTTCCTCAGTAAGATCAGCATTCCCGACTGCCACATAGGGGAAAACCACCCATGTTCCAATGGAATACCACCTCGGTAGAGTCTCCCTTGAATACTTTGATAGATCACTCCCCATCACTGAGATTTTAGGAGATGATTGTCTCATGCCTGCAATGAACACCTATCGATAGGATTCCAAGGGGAATTTAAATATTCCTCAACAGTTCCAACACTTACCATTTGTAATAGTCGATGAATGGTTTGATTTCATCTTTTCTCTAAGATAATTGTTCCAGAGAAACCAACCACATTGTCAGGGGTATACCAATTTTTTTGACATGAGGCATCTTCTACAGCTCCCCTGGACCCTTCTATAGACAATATATATTACAAGATCCAAAAAATATTTAAATAGGTATCCATATTTTATGGTTATAAATAGATACCCCAACTTCTTATTATATAATCAAAGTTTACTTTCTCAGTCTATTGAACCACTAGAATCCATTGTGAGTCATTGGGTTATAAGGAATAAAATTGTGGAGGTTCTCCCAGTAACACCATCAACTAGTTCAGAAGTCATATTTTCACCACTATCATACAGCTCATTGGTCCCACTTATATAATCATAATCCAATGTTAATGTCCCCCCCCCACACCTCAACCAACTAGCCTGTATTTCCCCAGAGTAATGAATTTATGACCAAATTTGAAGAAAATTCCTAGGGTAGGAGGTGAACACCCATCATAGGGGTCATTCCCTTGACAAATGTTACAAAACACAATGGGAACCCCAAGAGACTCATAGATATAATCCCATGTGGAAATATCAGTCAGTTAGAGGTGGAAATATGGGAAGCATCATGTCATCAATGACCTATCAATGTCTAATGAGATGGTAACATAATGAGGGAAACTTTATTACAACTACCAGAGTCCGGGGGAAAAGATATTAAATTAAGGATTATGATTCCATAATCCATTTACTCAATATATCAAGATACCTTTGTTGGAAACTGTAGGTGGAGGATTATCATACCTCTATCTATGGACTCAAAGTGAAATTATATCTATCACCATCAAATTCACTCCACTCTAACTCCACGCATGAAGATAGATAGATTTAATGGTCTAGATTTACACTCCCAGTTGATAGTTGACACTCTACTGAGTCTCAAAGGGATAATTCATCCCTCATACAAGAGGAAGTGGTGAACCCTCCTTCATAAAATGATATTTTCTTAAATCTAACTCCACCACCCAGATACATCCCAGTTTGTAAAAAATAGTTTACTCAATTGACACCATCTCTTGGTAGATAAGTTCTATAGTAGGTCTATGTCAGTGTCACCATCCTTATCTAGGCCCATACTGGGTAGGGATTGGGACGACCAAGATAATGGACCTTCAACGGGAAGTGAGAAAGAGGAACTATGTTACCCTCTTTCCACTGAACAACTACCATCATTTTTATGGCCACCACCAACACCATATTTTTTCGTCCCAAGGGTCCCCATGAAAAAAAAATCTTTCACTAGATTATCTAGGTGAAATTCCACAACCTCCAAGACCATAACATGACCTTCACAATAATCCAAGAGCATTGTGATGACATTCACCAATATTAAAAGAGGTTTGATAACACTTTTCTCCTAGTAACATAGTTCTTTGATTTATAGGGTTACGAACAAAAATTCTAGAAAACCTATATTTAGAGCCTCACTATGATTCATTAGGTTTTTTAAGATACGTCTCCACACATGTAGATCAATGTATTGGGACTTTAATCCACCATCCATTTCATCCATGTTTTAAGAAAATGATTTAAAAAATAAATATATCACATTAACTTGAATTGATGATTCCCCTCTATTTACTACAATGGTAAATTTGGTCACCACCACCTATCATGATATTCATATTAACTGGTCCACCAATGCCTGAAATGATAGGGAAACCCACCTTAATGGGGTAATACAATGCTAGGAAGACATCTTATTATACATCCTCACCCATCAGTGGATACAGAAACTGGGTCTTTGGTGTCCCCAAAATGAGACATCACTTCCTATGTATTTGTATGTTGATAAAGGTAAGAGTCATATTGGACACTCTGACACATCCATTGTTTCTACCATAGTTTAATTAGACTGCAGGATAGTCATGTTACATTAAGAGCTCAATGTTTAGAAAAATATCACCATTGGGCTCATTACGAAGTAGAAAAAATACCCAAATAATGTCATAATTGACCCCATATCTTCTCTATAATGTCTGAGTCTTAATATAAAATTACAGTACATCACATTTGTGGACTACTTAAAACATTAAAAATAAAAACCCAATGATCATATTAGTTTAGGGCCTTTGGAAACCTAGAAACATAAACACTATTATATAAATGATCAACATTATCTCCCAAGCGGTTCATCATTAATTCACCCCTCTTAGACACATCAAAATTAATACATATCATCACAAAATGGGGATGGAAACCTAAAAAGGGGTGAGCTTAGATGCTCAGTATGTTTAAACAAGGGTGACATATAATCATAAACATGAAGATAATGTTATGTGAACATGATCATGTAAATACAAGATCATACCCCGCATATCAAATATAATAAATAGGATTCATGACATAAATATTGGAAGTTCATAAGACATGAATAATATGGAAATGAAGAACATAATCTATGAAAGACTAACATAGTAATAAGAGATTGAGTTTGTGGCTGACACATAATAATATAAAAAACTAATTTCCATAGTAGTCAAATCATCATGCCATGGTCATATTGGTAGTGTGGGTTCACTCACTATACCATCTTGGTAGTCATGGTTCAATACCATGGTCGTCATAGTAATATGATTTCACTCCTCATACCATCTTGTAATTCTTGGTTCTTTGCCATGGACATCATAGTAGTTAATGTTCACTCCCAATGCCATCTTTGAATATTTCTTAAGATTTAAATCATTACCCAATTCAATAGATGGATATATAAGCCCACGAAATATCATAATTAATTCTTACATACATTTACCACAAAATCATAAATTATCATATCATAACCCATGAAATTAAATGGGAATCATAAAAATTTATTCATATAATAATCGGTGGAAAATATATATAGGCTTTCAATCATTTAATCAAAACATAACCCCTATAATAAGTGGGATTTAAAATAATATTACAAAAAAAGATAAATGAGATTCATATACATCATGCCATAAACAAAATAAACCATCCACAGAATTAATTAAACAGAACCTTAGATCACATCCCCAATAAAGCATGATTAACACCAATAAATGTCATGTTATATGGGATTTTTTTAAATATCTTTAAAAACACATCATGGGTAAATTATATTTTATTGTTTGAACAATTATTTCTTTAAACATAAAACATTTTTAAATCATTTTCTTGAAAAAAACATGAAAATTTATAAATGAAGCTTTTAAAACATTTTAAAATCCTTCTTCCTTTGAAAAAATATAATAGATCTTCAAAACCATTTGAAATCCGTTTTTCCTAGAAAATTATATAATAAACATGAACACATTTTGAAAACCACATTCGTTGAAAAATAATTTGAAAAACTTTAAATAAATATTGAAAATAATTTAAAAAAAATTCATTGAATATCAATTTAAAACAATTTATAAAAATAAACTTTTTAACATTCAAAGGAATCATCAATGAAATGATAGTGGGTAAATTTGTACATTCCATAAATTGTAAAAATATATTACATTTTCATGGTAAAAGGTTATAAAAAAGTTATGTTTGGAAAGGGAGAAGAAGATTCATTTGAAAACATTGGTAAATGAAAAAATGGTAAAAAATTCCATACTTATCATAGGATATTAGTATAAAATTCATTAAATAACTTTTTGGAAAGTATGGTTTTTTGATAACACAGACATCCGGCATAAGAGATAGTAATGTCATATTTTTGTAAAAAAAATTCCATAGTTAAATTATGTTCCAAATAGTGGAAGAAATGGTACTAATAATGACTACATAATGAATATCTGGAGGAGAATAAAATGTATGATTGTTCTGGAAATTTAGATCATAATCTTTATTTAATGAAAATGTGATAAAAAACAATCTCGATAAATGGTGAGACTGTTTCATTAAAGTCTTACAAAATGGTAATATTGATTAATACTTCAAATTTAGGAAAATTAAATTAAATAGATCTTTAAAATATTAATACAGGAGTAAAATTCATTTTATAACATTTCAAAGGAAATTTATACATTCCATATTAAAATATAGGTGTATAACATAACATGTCTCTCAAAGATGGAAAATTGTGACAAACTCACATTATAGAATTGGTAAATTTTGAATCATAAACCAAAGGATATAGATATAATAAAATTGTTGTGTAAATAACCCTATATGTTATTATAATATTAATATTATAAATTAATGGTCTGTATATAATCCAAAGAAAACAAGTGAGTGGTGAATAAGGCATGTACCTAATGAAAATATTGAGTGAGAAGAAATTCCCTTACCTTGAGTATGACTTGTCTCATGGGTATTTTATTTCAATAAAAATAATCTTATGTTAAATAATTACATTATTAAGAACATTTTTGAAGTTTATTATTTACTTTACTCCACTTATTACCATGTTGTAAAAAACTACATAGAAAATTACGACGAAGTCGGGTGTTTTGACAAAATTCAGTTGATGTGTTAAAAACACCTTTTGATGGACAACTATGGTCAAAGAGGTCATTATATAAACATATATAGAATAATAATAATTATGTAATATCATATTTATACATAAATTATAATTTTAAAATCAATAATTAAATACGGTTTTGAAAAATGAATCCATGTTACAATCATGGAGTTGGTAGGTTGTACGTACGCATGAGAAACGTTCACATTTCGGAATGATCATTTTAGAAAGATGGAATTAACATTATCATTTAAAAAATTATTATTTTATCATAAATAACATATTATTTAATAAATATACATATATATATAATTCATTTGATTTAAAAAAGAATCACTTCATGTCGAGGTGGTGGTAGTCAATACGTCAATGAAAGAAGTTATCACATTATAAGTGTGTGAAAGGGTAATAATGAAAATGGGTAATATAATATTTACCATAATTTAATTATGACAGAAATATAATATATATTTTTATATTTCATATGTGTCTAATTAAAAAAATCCTTCATACATTCCATGTACCGTGTGATCAAATCACATTGCTTTTCAAAGGCGGTAGTCCACACTTCCATTAATGATGTTATCGTGTTTAAAAATAATAAGAATAATAAATGAATTTTATTATAAAAGAACTATATAAGAATAAATAAATAAATAATATAATATATAAAATATATTAAAAAAATTCCATCATAATTTCCATCCTCGATTTTTGGGAAAGGAATAATGAACAATCGTTGTTTCCTGAGGTTGTAGTTTTCCATACACGAATGGTATGTTCGTAAGAAATTAGATTTACGCACCTGTATGTGTAGGTAGAACCCATAATATGAAAAATATAATAATATTTATGATACTTTGGAGGTTATATAAGTTTGAAATATGGTTATTTTATGGTTTGGAGAATTAAAATACAAGAAAGTAGCTTGAGAATGGATGTTACATTTTCTTTGGGTAACTCTTTTTGATAAAAACCAATGAAATTCTGTAGATTGACATATTCCACAATATAGGATTCATGTAATAATTTAGGGATTTATGAAATTTAAATTTGAATATATTTGTGGAACATAAGTGTCTTTAGAGGTGTGATTAAGTTGGAGGATAGAAGGTCTTTTTATAGTGGAGGAGGAGTGACACGCTTGTAATGTTATGGAAAAAAGAAACCCCACCCACATTGTTTTATTCAAAAGTCAGTCCAATAATGTTCCAAAGTCTACCCAATGGAGAATATGATCGACATAGGCCATAAAATAGCTTTTGGAAACGTTTCTAGGTAATATTAGGCCTTAAATTTGGGGTTTATTCCCTCGTTAAGCTTAATTTAATATTAATCATAGTAATTAATTGTAATCACCTTCACAAATCTTATTTTTGAAAAATTAAGTGGAACATACAATAAATTATAAATTAATATCATTAATAATATGGTATAGATTTTACCAAATTCTATTAATAGAAGACTCAGAAATTAAATTTTATTTAGTCCCATAGATGGGATGAAAAAAATGTTTTTTAAAGTAAAAACATTCAATAGTTTTCATGTTTTTTATAACCAATTCCACTATGAAATTCATTAAAATGACCAAAATTGGATAAATTGATAAAAAAATTATCTTATTAAACATTATAATCCATTAAAAAAATTCCTTTAAAAATTAAATTAGATGAAAATGTAGTTTTGAGTTAAATTTATGTATATCACTATTCATTTAAAAAAAGAATCTTTACACAAAAACAATCAAAATTCACCCTAACCTAGTTTTTAGAATTCTATTTCACAAATTAATTATATTTTGACATATAAAAATTAGAAATGTTCCAAAATTTATATTTAATGTTAGTTCTCTAACAAAATTCGTTAAAAGTGCATTAATAAAAATATAGGTTTTTAGGTGTAAAATTTGGTTTGTTCTAATATTCTTCTAATAGAATCTATTGGATGAATATAAAAAATATTTTATGTAATATATAAAGTATATATTAAACTAATATCACTTTCTAAATGTAATTCATTTAATTTATTAGGATAAAACAACATTGGGAGCATAAAAATAGTTTTCTAAAAAAATATTCCATTTATATTCAAATGGTTATTATATTCATTATAACTATTGAATTCTTTTAATACTTGTGTAAATAATAGGTTTTTATAATTTAGTTTATAAAATTTATAAATTCTTACTAATTTTTTTGTTTACTTATTAATTCATTAAATTAAATTATTTTTATAATATATTGTTATTTGGAAAAACTCGGTCTTTCCTGTTACGCAAGCCATCGAGGAATGTTAGTCTTGTGTATAACGTAAGATAACATTAATGTTACATTTATAAAAATATAACCTTTATATTGTAGGTAGTGCATGAATAAATTTTTATCTCACGATCCAAGATTAGTTATTTAATATAACGGAAAATGTATTCATGGTTTTTTGAAATGAAAAAATATCAAGCTATTACATTATTTTGAAAGAAAATCACAAAATTTCAAGTTGTTAAATTCCAAACCTCTTAAAATTAATTTCACCCTCCAAATTCATATGGGATGTCAAATTATTAAATCATGAAGTTTTTTTTTCATACAAACCCTCATCGTAAAAATGAAAACTTAAACATACTTTATAAAAATGAATGTAAAAAACATGACAGTTTGCTAAAGTAACATATAACAAGGTTTTCAGATAGTAAAACAGAGGTGGGAAGTAAAAATATGGACATACAGGAAAAGTGTAAAGATAAGAGAGTGATTTAAGTCATCAATCATAAATATGATACTTATTATTCAAATTTATAACAAAAAAATTATGTAATAACCAGGAGATAAAGTTGGCTATTGGTTGGCATGAAACCATTGTCTTCCTTCGGTCAAGGGTTTAAGTCCCACGTCCTTCTCGGACTTGATGGGTTGTCATCCAACATACACGATGTCCTTTTCTGTTTTTTTTTATAATTTCCAAAATTAATATATTATACATCCTTGAAATACATCTTACCACTATATATCCTTTTAAATAAGAATTTAAATACAAAATCATTACATAAATACTTCACCTCAAGTTTAACTTAAACATTCATGAACTTCTTAACCATACAACCATTCTAAAAGTTAGAAATACAAAACCTTGGAAATAATGTCACAATATCAGCTTAACATTTATCCCCTATACACCAAAATGTTTCTCTTGGTTGTCACATTCCAATTATTTTAATACCCTCATAATATATTCTCTTAAAACATTGTAATAACCTGAATTACCATAAAAATTTTTGGAAACATGGATGATTCCCAATTCAAAAGGTTGTTGGATATATTTAATAAATCAATGAAGTTTTCAACTTCATCCATGATGACATAGACCATTGTTTCAACTAATGAATATGTTTATCGATGGTAATTAGTGATATCCAATTTACTTTATTGAAATAAATCATTTCTTTATCCCTGTGAATTACATTTTACTCATCATCTTGATCTCATTAAGTGTAGCATTACCTTTATCAAAATATAACTTTTCTAAGTCTTCATAACCATAAAGCATATACTTTTAAATCCTTAATTACAACATATACTGAAAATACTTTTATATTTCATGATTCATACAAGATAATATTTGAATTCCCTACATAAGTACTTTAATCATTCAACATTATTCATAATAGATTATTCAGACTCCATCAACTAAATCCTTAATAATTATTTGCAAGAATATTAAATATGAATCATGTATTAAGGTTCCTAAATGTCAATATAATCATGCTTATTATGATGAAATTAATAAATACTAGAAGATCATCACATACCCTTCATATGTCATTCTTGGTATCTTTATCTTCAGAAGTATAACCAATACTCTTACAACCTTCCTTATTCTATTTATGATATTTCTACATGGGAAATATAATTTAATAAGTCCTATAATTTCCCCATATTAAACATTCAATGTTAACCATGTTCCTTCTAGTTATCCCTATTGTCTAAAACCAGATAACCCATACCAAGAAACAAATATCATATATGAAAACCATGTAATCATGAAATATTACTTTTATGATGTCTATATCATGATTCCAACATTTTAGTCGATGAAAAATTACTTTTAAACTATGTAATTAATAGTTATCTTCAAATTGAATAATTCATTATGGTTTGGAAAGCGTTTGTGAATTTCTAAACAATAGCCCCCATAAGTATCATACCAGGTGTGGAACAAGTACAATTGTCAGGTACCGTATTACCTCGAGTCAGACCCCAATGATCTTGTCAGATTTGTTACTTATGACCCATCCTACTGAGGTCTAACTCATGAATACCCCCATGCCACCTACAATAGTCTCGGGGTAGGATATGAGCACTGAGTAAACAAATCACACTAATCGGAGGCATTATCCCAAAGTACATGTGCACAAGCACAAATCTCCAGGAACACACAATACCAAAATGTAAAACAATTGAAATAACGCATGAATATATATGAAATCCCACAAAACAGTTCGATACTAATGTGATGAAAATAGAAAAGGTCCCAAAAACAATCCCAACCCAAAACTATAAGGAATCCAAACTTCTCCAAGAGTGAGGAATAAGTTAAAAGCACTCTACTTGTAAACAAATCATTTTTTACAAGCTCCAGCTACACTCCCCAAGCTCCCAATCCCCTTAAAAAACAATTAAAATGGATGTTTTCTGCACAAGACATGACACGTGCGGTCAATTCACATGTATTGGTGAGTATAAAAATACAATGTAGGAAACCCCAAATACACTAAACATGAATCAAATAGTATATTCAAATCAATACAAGTTATAATAATCAATGTATGATAGAAGCAACCAATATATTGAATAGAAAGGTTCCACACTATAAAGCAGTCATAACCAACTTTCAGCCACATGATTCTAATCGAAGAAATTATTGTTCTAGGATAACTCACTCCATGATCCATTATACAATTAGAGACACTATACAAAGATCTATACCCCATTGGGCCCCACACATAGAGAATTCATTGGACTAAGAAGACATTGATACACAAATAAGGGTCACACATAAAACTATTAGGGGATACCAAAAACCCAATCATGAACTACCCACAATGTAGGGGATAATACATAAATGATTCCACAAACCCTATTGATAAATCCTTCTATATAGTGGATAAAGGCCCTACTCAAGGAGGCCACACTGATTCCACAAAATACAATTATGGAATAAAGGATGATAGAGGATCACACTCCATTTTTAGGAAGGTACACCGCAACTCTATCTAAGATTTAGCCTCTAGAGGGGATCACAATCAAGTGGTGTGGATATAATGCAATAATGTACCCTTGATTTAAAAGAAAAAGAAATCACACTCATCCAATACTAGTCAAAACTAAGAAAAAAGATCCTGAAGCACTATAAATTAAAGTAAACTGTGTGTATCAATGGGTGAGTGGCGTTTCTAGATTCCCCAAGTCATGCATGTGTGAAAGAGCCGCACACAGCATGTAGTTACCAAATACACTATGTGCAGAATGAGTGAAAAACATAGAGAGACACACATTATCCAACCATTGTTTCATGGTCGTGTACATGTACCAAATTTTTGTCTGTGTAATAGTCCTAGTACACAAAGTCATGTCCAAGTGGAAGTACCCGGTGTGTCCTTCACCATGTACTCTATCCCCTATTTGTGTACTCTCTAGAGTACATACTAAGAAAACTAGGGGTATTATTAGGTCATATGGTAGTTGTCACATGACATTGGATCCTTATCTTCATCCCAAAACCCTATCCATCACTGAAGGGTCCCCACATGTTATGTAATCATTGATTACATGCCATGTGTATTGCGATTTTACAGAAACCATGGTTCTTCCTCTTGCTCGCTCCCATGCCACCATTTCCTAGAAATATGGCAACAATCTTACAGGGATTTAGGGATCTATCTCTTCCAAGCATCATTGTCTATAAGAAACACACTCCATCCATCAAATCTTATTGGAAATAAGAGATTTTTTTTTTGAATCATCTTCCATGAATCTCACTCGAAGATCGGGTTCTCCAAAATGGTTCAATCTATTCATCGCTACCTCCATGAAACCTCTCTTACATAATTTAAATTCAAGATCTAAAACCTCAGATCATTATTCCAAATAACACCCTCACTATGATAAATTCATCAGAAAAGCATTAAACCATGTTCTAAAATATGAATTCCTAAAATAAATGAAGAAAAATGGGAGAAAATGACATGACACACCAAATATGGACAAACCATGGACATTTTTTGTTAGCCTCAATTATTAAATGTTATTAAATGAATCTATGAAACAAAATCAAGAAGATAAATCTCAAAATAATCTCTAAAAATATAATATCTTCCCATGAAGAGATCAATCATCAAATCAACCCATTCATTGATTGATTTTTTCTCTCACAAAAATCAATAATAGGAATAAAAAATTGAAACACATGCCCAACCTTGAATTGATTCAATTTCTAATGAAGAAAGATTATTGATTTTTATTTATTGGAATGATAAATCTTATCATAGGTGCATCGATCATTGATATATGGTTGTACACGAGTGGAACTTGTAAAATTAGAAAGGTTATGCATATAACACATTGAATTCTCCATAAGAATATATTTGTAGACAACTAGGTAGTTGCATCATAAAATAGTTTTTTAAATAATTTAATTTATTTTATGAATGTGACAACTTTTATAGGAAAAACCCATGAATAATAATGATAAGTCCCTCATAGGGTAAAAATTACATTATAAACTCAATGGAACCCTTGTATTTCTAATATGATCACTCATTTAGGATTTATTCCACTTTTTTAGGAAATACATATGCAAGTGATATTTAATATATTTCAACTATTTCAAATATTTAATTTGAGCACACTAGGCCTCATAATTACATGTCATCTAGACTCATGGTATAAAAAAAATCTATGTAATATCAGAAAATAATACACCAAAAATATGATATGTTACATTCTCCATCCTTAGAGACTTTCATCCCTGAAAATCCAAGACATGTGATACTCAAAAATATGTTCGTAATAAGCATGCATCTAAGCCTCCTACTCCAATGTTACCTTATAAAGACTCTCGTGTTGCAACTAGAAACACACCAAAGTAATCAGTCACCCATGAATGATCACCTCATGTTGATCCTCGATCTCTATAGGTTACTCAACAAAGGTCACTCAATCCTTGATGACCATCACTCCCTAGTAGATAATATGTAATGGTTCATGCACACACCTCCATAGATGCGACATGTGGATGAAATTATGTACCTGATCCAACTTTGGTGGTAGAGCTATGTGGTACACCACCATACTAAATCTAGAAATAATTTTAAAATGACATTTGAATCTTAGATATAGCTTGACTCCATGGAGACATTTCATTAATCGACATCAAGGCGATAGCCTCACCAACACATGGTTTACCTCCCCAAACTATCGAGGAATTAATTTCTTATCAGCATAATAATTCTGATGAATCTATATAGTCTTTATCCACTACAATATTATCTTCACCTTCTATGTATTGGAACACACAAACTCTAGTCCCTTGAGTGCTGACTCACCATGATCAGTCCAAAAATTCAGTGACCAACAGGTTTTCCCATAAAATTACTCTATTTATGTCATACCTATGGTGGAACTGTAGATATTTTTGTATAAAAACTCCACCAATGGTATGTTTTCCTCCCAAATCCAGCCAAAGTCTAACATGAAAGATAGAAGAATGCCCTTCAAGACCTTGATGTTCCTATTGGTATAGTCGTTATTTTAGGGGTGAGACACTACTCTCAAGGATAGTTGAGTCCCAAAATCATCTTGTAATCCCTTCCACAGAAAATATTAAAAGAGAGAATCATGATTGGAAAAAAAACATTGATAGAACACTATGGAGTCCCAGTATATTGTTAACATTGATGCTTCCAAAGATCTATGATAAGCATTGTTCTCGAATTGAAAAGAAGTTGTATGACTTGGTAAGTCGGTCTATAATTACACAGATTGAATCATATCCCATGGAATACATGGAAATTCCTTCACGATGTCCATGGATAACCCATATAACACCATTATGGCACATCATGGGGTAGAGTTAATCCTTCCAGAACATGGTGCTCATCCTTCACTTTCTGAATATTATGTCTTTAAGAGGAAAACTCATAAACTCCTTTCTTCATGTATGGATGATAAAACTAATGTTAGAGGACTCAAAAAATATTATGCATGCCTAGATGTACCATAAAAGGGATTTTATGAATCTTTATCAAATCCTACTACCACAACTCAACTAGTACTGTCGTGCGTCCTATAAAAAGATTGACATGCTCCCCACCTTCAAAAATTCTACCACGATCATGTCGAGTGGATATATGAGTATGTAGGGTCTCATAATCGGTATCACCAAATTGATAATCCCTATAAGACTATAGAATCAGTGGGGTAACAACCATCTACTAAATATATAAAGCACTACCTCTGTCCATAAACATTAAATATAATGGGGCTAACTACTCTAATTCCTTACCCAACAGCTGATAGAAAGATCTCATGTTAAGCGTGTCTACAACCCTGTTCTCCTTACAAGGAGTACATACATTATCAACAGAATAGTATTGGAGAAACTATATCCACCACTTATGTATCATGTTAAGGTCCTTTTATGAGAATATTTACATGATAATCTTGTGGTTGAATTATATGATAAACCGCTCACCCATCATGTACTGTCACCAGATCATACTGGTGCTAACTAAAGGTTGTGGGTCGAGTAGTTAAAATCATGTGGTCTCAGCTATGATGAACTATAGAGAATAAAATATTTCCTATACATCACAACAAAACCATTTTTGGAACTAAATGAATCATAGAACATTGTGTAATCGACACCCTCCTCCAGAAACCTCAAGATGGGAGCAGTCGACAACCGCTTCCTTAGATACTGAATTCTCTACTAGAACATTTCCATCCCAATAAAAGGCTTCCCTTTCTTGGACAAGGATTTCAAGGGTGATGGTAATAAATAAAATCCTGATACAAACCAATGTTAGTACCTAGTAAATATAAGGAAACTCTTTACTTATGTAACACTATTGAGTGGATCCCAAAAAAATTATTATTTCCACCTTCACTGGGCCCACTGCAACTCTAGCCTCTGTGATGACGTATCCCATAAGATGGACCTCTAAAATTAAGAATTGACACATCATGATCTTCCAATAAATATGCTTCTCTTATAGTTGGTCCTAGACCATCCAAAAATGTTTCGTGTGCTCCTTTTCAGACGACAAATACACAAGGATTTAATCAATGCAGAATACAAAAAATTGATACAATAAAGAAGAATGATCCCATTCATGAGTCCCATTAACACTTCTGGGGAGTTCATTATACCAACTAACATAACTATATACTCATAGTGATTGTAACATCATATAAAGTCATTAATTAGTATATCCTCCTCTTGTACTCACAACCGGTGGTAGACTGATCTGAGGTAAATCTTCGACAACCATCGTTCTTCTCTCAATTTATTGAAGAGTTCAACAATTAAAAATAGTGGATAATTTTTCTCATGGTCACCTAATTCATGTTCTAGTAATCCACAAAAAACAGCATGATCCTATCTAGATTCGTGGAAAGCTACACTTAGACTGCCTAGGGTTAAACGATGTGCCTTACAAAACCCTTCTTCTTAAATCCCTCATTTTTCATCTTTAGTTGTTGAATACCTATGAGAGGCAACAGATATGTTGGGGTAAATTTATATGTCATCCCTGGATGCATTGTGATGCATAAATATACCTCTAAATGGGGAGGAAAAATAGGTACATCCATAGGAATGACCTACATATACTCTTCCACCACTGTAGGAAACTGATATCCATAAGAATCCATTTCCCATAGAGTCATGTTGTTCAAGTGGTGAGTTATTGGATATACTATCATACTCATGAGATATTACTACTCTTCCAAGGTTTCCTTTTCAACCACAAGGAATCCATATTTCTGGTACTATGAACACGTTGCACCCATCATCTAAAATTGTCAATCTAGGTATGAACTATAGATAAATAGTTAAAAGCTAAGATGAAATCATAAGTCTTAGTGCTACAAAAAATGATATCCCATACGCAAATATCACCTCCAAGTGTCAGGTTGCACTATTGGCACAACTATGAAATCATTGATTCACCGCTCTTTAGAGTCTCCATCCATAAGGGTTGAGTCAAAAAATCAACCAAAATCTCTATATATTAAATTAGATAAGTGGAAATATAGAAATGTCTTGATCCAATGTCTGTAAATACTATATTTAATGTATAAAAAATATTAATTTTACCTTGTCTAATCTATGGAGCATCAGGGTCTTAGGCATCCATAGATTTTAGTGGGCCTCATCCATGTCCACCAGCTCCATGTGCTAGGCATGGACCACATATGGGTGGTGTTGGTAATAGGTCAAACTTATAACCACCATCTACTACCCCGATTGACCCTTTGACCTATAAGTTAACCTATGGACCACCCTTCCCCTGTATTTGTTTCTTCTATTGAGATCCTTTTACCATATCATGATCAGTTGTACAAAAAGTCAAAAAATCCAATGATAGATGTCCACGACCATCACAAGAGAAATATTTCATGTCACTCAGATGATTTGAGTGAACATGAGAGACTTGGACAGATGACCCTAAGTCATGGGATCACCTCATGAGGTATCTGACTCGGTTGGATCCACATCACTATAGTTGGCTACCAAATGTTGAGGTCTCAACTACAGGGTTTCCACTACAATCTCCCACTAATGGTGTATTTTCTATTAGAAAAAATATACCAACAATTCTCACTGAAGAACACCATAATAGGTGGAAATTCTAAGAGATACCACATATTCCATGGTTTCCCTATGCGAGATGTGATCAAATGTCTGAGCCTTGATGAACTGGTCATATACCATATCCAATTAGTAATGTGAGAGATTGGTAAACCTCAATGAATACTCCTAAACCATAATACATATCTACTGTAGATGAATGATCTCTTTTATTCATACCAATTTCATTATGGATGGATAAAAGTCCTATCCGAAGATATCCTCAAAGCCTATCCTGGGGAGATTTTTCTCTTCCTTTGACTACGTTCTGTGCTCCACCATCACCTGACAGAGCTTTAATGAACAATCACTACAAGGACTTATATCTGATCGACATGCATCTTCAAATGGCCAAAAAAGTGGGTGACTACCTCCAGCTAGTCCTTAGAAAACTAGGGGGTATAGATCACCTTGAAATATGAGTGTTCATTGCCTCTGAAACTCATGCATGGAACATACAATGCATGCATCTTTAGCTAGTAGTTCCGGTCCTAGCTGATACTTGATGGGTGCTGTTATAGCTGGTAAACCACCCGAGGTTCAACCTCTGGTACAAGCCCATGTACTGATTCCTCATAACTAGGAAAATCATTGTCAAGTTCATGTAGTGGAATCATGGTTGGCTTTCAACATAGAGACATCCTGAAATAAAACAATATGTACAATGGTCAAAAAGCATATCTGGGGAGATGAATCAAGATGTAAATGGAAAAAAATACCATTATTATATGATTTATGTACCAAATAATTTCCCCACAACCTCATCTTTAAATCCACTGAGTCGAAAGGAATTTGATTGGAGTCCTGTTGTGTGGATAGGTTGGCCACCAAACCAACTCTAGAATCTATGTCATGAATGGAAAAACCTAAAAGGTAAACAATGTTTCCTCGAACCAATATCACCAACACAGGTCCTAATGTAGAACCACATACTCCTATAAATCTATTTCACAACCCGATCTGGTGAGTTCTGACTATGCCTACCCCATGACTAACTCTAATAGGCCAGGAGATGGCGACCAACACTGAGTAGGTGTATCCCATAAATAAGATGTATTAGCCTAATGTACCTATACACATGCACACAACTCCAATCCCACACAATGATGAAATTTAAAGCAACTAAAAGATTTACTATATACATCTAATATCCCTAAAAATTTATGATAGTAAATTCATGATAACAAAAAAGGTGCAAAAAGCTTCACATACTAAAAATGTAAAGAGTCAAACCATCTGAATGGTAGAGTACTATGTCAAAATAATTATCCTAATAAACACCTTATTCTATAAATCTCTATCTGTGATCCACTAACTCACTTTCCTCTTAGGAAACCCATAAAAGGGCCTTCATCTGTAGAAGGAAAAACACGTGTGGGGAAAACCATTATAGGGGTAAGTAAAAAATAAATAGTATGAAACACTGAAAATACTAAACATGAAGCACCAAGTATAGTCAGATTAATGATAGATATAAAAATTATTGTAATATAGAAAATGCCTAGATATAACCAAGAAAATCACCAGGCCATAATGAATTACTAACCAAACACTAACAATATAATTCTACTTGATGAAATGCTCGTTCTGGGAGAAATCACTCCATGGTCCATGAAATCTCAGAGTCACTCAATGAAGAGTTCTATTTCATTAGGTCCAACACAAATATAACACACTGGTGTAAGAAGAATTTGTCACATAGATAGGGGGTCACACCTATAATTTTTTGTGGGACACGACAAATCCAATATAGATCAAACCACTACATAAGGTACTGTATGTCAATGATTCCACTAACCCTAAAGATATGGCCTTCTAGATGGAAGATCAATGAAATGTTTTGGGAGGTCATCTTGATTCCACAGACTCTAACTAGTGAACAAACAATGATATATTATTTCACTCTAGTCTCAAAGTGGTACATAAAAACTCTTTCTGAGACTCGACCTCTATATGGGATCCCGATCCAGTGATGTCGATGTAATGTTGCACAGTACCCTAGAGGGAAAGGACAAAAAGAATGCAGTCAACCTATATTAGTCAAATATAAGGAAAAAAATACCTTCAATCACTCTTGAATGGAGTAAATAGTTTGTCCTAATGGATACACTGGGTTTCCAACTATCCCATTTATTTCTCATGTGGAAGAGCCATGCAATGCATATTGTCTCTATATACACAGTGTGTAGAAGGAGAACATGGAATATAGAGATACACAGTTTCTTACCTATTTCTCTTGAAATTCCCCTTGTACCAATTACATGTCCACATATTAGTCTGTGTATGCCATGTCATGTCTGTATGGGATGACACATCGTGTCCAGGATGGTGTACTTTAAGCCGTGTTTGTGTTCTCTCTAATGTACATACAGATTCAACCTCGTAGAATCACATTCCGTATGAATGTTTTCATATATTTTGTGATCCTTAACATCATCCTAAATCCTAAGGTTCCACAAAATGTGCCCCATATATACCATAATACTGGATTACATTCAGTGTCTACTGGGGTTTTGAAGAAACCCTGGTTGTTTATCCCACTCACTCTCATGTCACTGTCTCTTAGAAACCCATCTCCAATATCACTAGGATCTATGGATCGACCCCGAAAAAGCACCTTTGTCGATGATCAATTCACTCTAACAATCTAATATAATATAAAAAAATATTTTTTTTGTCTAAATCATCTTCCATGCATATCGCTCAATTATCAGGGGTTTCCAAACCATTAGAATCTACCCACTACCACTGTTGTCTCATCTGTGTTGCATCATACTGAGTCGAGATCTAAAATATCAGATCATAGCACCAAATTATGCTTGTTTGATGATTGATTAATAAATAAATATTTAAACCTCTGTATAAGAGAAAAATTCCCATGATGAATGATGAAAACAGGGGAAAACTAGTAACACGCAAAATAAGAGCGAAACTTGGTCATGTTTGGTTAGACTTGATTCATCGATGTTCGAATGAAAATAAAATAAATCACACCAAGAAGATAATTATCCAAATAATATTTCCAAATATAATTCAATCCCTCAAGGTGATCGATCCAAAAATCATTATTTTCATCAATTGATTTTAATTCATCACATAAAATGGGAATGGGGAATAAAAAGTTTGAAACACACTCCCAAAGTTGATTTGGTTCAATCACTGACAGAGAATGATTGATGTACAATTTTTTTTGGTCAGATCCATCATATCTAAGGAACGCCTATGATCCATCCATAATCTTCTTCCAAAGAGGTCTCCTCCAACACACTAATGAAACTCATAAAATTCTTAGGGTTATGTGGGTAAACCTGTGAATTAGGCACACATGTATATTTATATAGACAAATAGATCACTATGTCATAAAATAATTTTAATAAATAATTTTATTTATTCAACCCTAGTGAAAAATTTTATATAAATCACTCCTTCCAACTAATGTTAAGTCATGCCTATGGTAAACTACCATTTTTAACTCAACAATTCCCTCAAATATTTTACAATTAAACCCATTTAGATTTATTCATCTTTTTCATAAAAAATATTTGTGCTTCCCATTTGACATATTTACTATATTTCAAATATTTTTTATAGGCACACCATTTATTTGAATCACACGTTGTCTCAATGCTTAGTCTTGAAAATAATCCATAAAATGTTATAAAATTATATGTGGAAAATATGGGACATTATAATTAACCATAGGTACGTCTCTTCCAAATTTACATCTGCATGTATTATATAGATAGAGATTTATATCTAGGAAACCAATTAATAAATACTTCTACCAAATTCCATGACATTTTCTAATACATTTCCTTATCCTTATATGTATCCTTATACAGTCCCTTAGAGTTACCACTATGGTTTTATCATCCTGTTTGCAAATTATAACTAAATAATTTCTATGATACCAACTATAATGACCTAGTATAAACATACATTGGCATTAAATATATTTTTATGAATAATTAAAACAATACAAAAAAAGAAACCCAATGATTGTATTTGTTTATTTTCCTTTGGAAATATTGAAACTGAGACATTTGTACAAAAGTGATCTACATTATTGACCAATAGGTTTTTTCACAAATATCTCCCTAATTAGAAACATCATACATAATACATATCATTATATATTTGGGAGGGAAACCTAAAAATGGGTGATATTTGATGCTCAGTAATGGTAACAAGAGACACATATTAGCATAAACATGAGAATAATTGTAGGGGAATATGATCATCTAAATAAAAGAACATACTAGGAATATTAATGATCATAAATAAGAATCATAGAATAAATATTTTTAGTTCATAAGATATGAATTACATGGAAATGAAGAACATAATTCTTGAAATTATTACATAGGATTAGGACAGAGAATGTTTGGAATGCACTTAAGCAGCTAAAAAATTATTTCCATTATTGTAATGTCATCACTTTGTAGGTCGTCTTGGTTGTATGAGTTCACACCCCAAACTATCATTGGAATCAGGGTTCACTCCCATTGACATCATAGTTGTATTAGTTCACTACCCATACCATCTTGGAAGGTATGGTTCATTCCCATGGCCATATTAGTAGTCATAGTTCACTCCCAAGACCTCTATAGTCTACTACATGAGATATAAATCTTAACCTAATAAATTATAGGAATATATAGGTCCCACCCATCTGAAAATGAACTCATCCATGTATGTGCAACAAAATCATATACAATAATATCACAACCAATGAAATGAAATGGGTATCATAAACTTTTGATCACATCGTAACATTGGAAAAAAGATAAATGATTCATAATCATTTCATCAAAATCATAACACAAAAATATGTATTTTTTTTAAATATAACCCTTGAAAGAGAAAAAATATTCATATACATCATTCCATCGAATCATAAACCATTAAATGAAATAATTGAAAATAACATTAGAACATATCTCTAATAAGGCATGATTAACACCAATATATGTTGTCATAGATGGGAAATAATTTTGAAATATATTTAAAAACATATTCATGATTAAATTTTACTTTTTCATTTGAATATTTATTTTTAATACACAAAACCGTTAGAAAGTCATTTTCTTGAAAATAAACATTAAAACTTTTGAAGGAATCATTGAAAACATTATTAAATCATTTTACATTTAACATTTGTAAGGAATATTTATAACCTTTTGAAAAATATTTTTCCCTAAAAACATATAAAAGAAGATTGATAACCTTTTGAAAATAACGTTCCTTGAAAAATAAATCCCGAAAATATAAATAATTATTGAAAATGATTTGAAAATAATTCTTTTAAAATAGGTTTTTTTTAAAAAAAATTTAAATATTATCATGTTAAGCATTTAAATTAAACTTCAATAAAATGATGGCTGGTAAATCTATACATGTTGTACATTGTAAAAAGAATATTCCGTTGTCATAGTAAAAGGTAATAAAATGTATGATATGAAAAGTGACAAGAATATTCCTTTGAATACATTAGTAAAAAAACAAAGAAGGTAAAAAAATTCTTTAATGATCATAATATATTAGTAGAATATTCTTATAAGATTTTTTTGGAAATCATGGTTTTGAAAGAATATAGACTTCCCATAGAAGACATAGGTAATGTCGTATTTTCCTAAAAACATTTTCTTAATTATCATAAATACCAAAGTGTGGGAAAATAGTACCAATACATGATGACATAATGAATACCCATATGAGAATAAATTTCATGAGTTTTCATGAAGGATGGGTCCTATAATTTAATTAATGTAAACATTATAATAAACAATCTTGATAAATAGTGAGACTGTTTTAATAAACTCTTTTGACATGGTAACATTGAATCATTCTCCCCGTGTAGGAAGATTAAATTATATATAATATTAAAATATCATGAAAAACAATTCTATTTATTTTTTAACATGTATAAGGTATTTTATAATCATTATATAAAAATATAGTATTTTAACAAAGCATGTGTCTTAGAGAAAGAAAATTGAGAAAAAGCTACTTTACTGATTTGGTAAATTTTGGAAGCATAAAGCCCATGAAAAAAATATTATAAAACTTTTATGTAAGTACTCCTATATTTAATTTTGAGAGTCATATAATACATTCATGTGAATTATATAGACCACAAAAAATAAGTGAGTGGTTAATAAGGCTTGTATCTCATGGAAATAAAGTGTGACATGAAATTCCCTTACCATGAGTATGACTTTTCTTGTGTGTCTTTATATTCCTGAATAATAATGTTATGTTAAATAATTATTGATTCATAACCTTTTTCAATTTTATTATTTTTATTACATCACTTATTACCATGTTTTATACAACTACTTAAACAATTATATTTAATTTTGGTGTTTTAAACAAATTTAGTTTATGTGTTAAATACAACATTGGTTGGAAAACCATGGTCAAATGGGTAATTATATAAAAATATGAATAATAATAATGAAATAATTATCAAATTTATAAATAAATTATACTTTAAAAAAGAATCATTATATATGGGTTTGAAAAAGAATCAATATTAGAATCATGAACACAACAGCATGTACGTACACATGAGTAACATTGCCATTTCTCAATGATTGTTATGGAAGAAGGTAAGTAACATTAATATTTTAGGAATTATAATTATATCATATATAATATATTATTTAATCATATATACTTATATATGAAATTATTTTTATGTAAAAGGAATCATATCATGTCGAGGAGGCTGTAGTCCAGACATCCACGAATGATGTTATCACTTTACAATTATGTGAAAGGGTAATAAATAAAATGGTGTATATTATATTTCTAGAAAGATAATTATTTCATGAATATAATATATATTATATTTATGTTACATATTTTTTATTAAATCCAACCATTCTTAATTCCATAAATCATGTGATCGAATAACATCAGTTTTAGGAGGGAGTAGTCCACACTTCCCCAATCGATGTTATCATGTTTACATATATTGGAATAAATATATGAATGTGTTATAAAATATTTACAAAAGCATAAATACATAATTAATTTCATATATATCATATATAAATATATTTTCAATAATAATTCCTCACCTTGAAAAGTGGGAAAGGAAAAAAAATGCAAAATAGTCATTTTGCAAGACTGTAGTTCGTCATACATGAACGGTAAGTTCATTACCCATTTGAATGGAGTGAGTGTAAGTGTAGGTATAAATATTAAAATGAAAATATATAATTATATTTATGATACTAATTATGTTATATTATCTTGAAATAATGTTATTTAAGTGGGTGAAATAAAACAAAGGAGCTTGAGGAAGGATATTACCTCTTCTTTGGGTAACTCCTTTTGGGTTGCACCAAAAGGGATTCCATGGATATATTTCTGACCAAATGTTGGATATAAAGAGTAAGGAAGGGAATCGTAGATGTTAATTGGGAAGATTTTTTTAAACCTATGTGGATTCATAGGTTTGAGGAAGTGGGATGATATGAGTCTTTTTTATTGTGGACGAGGAGTGGAGCTCTTGTAATATTTTTGAAAAGGGAAACTCATCCCACATTTTTTATTGAATTTAGACACAATAATAGTACAAAGTAGATTAAATGGAATTTATGGTATAAATATGGAAATCAAATATATTTTGGGAAAGTATATAGGTCATATAAGGTCTTAAGAGTAGGTTTTAGTCCCTTGTTAACTATAAATTATTCTTAATCATTGTAATTAATTTTAATTACATTCACTTGTATTTTGATAAGAAAACTAAGTTGATATTACTATAAATTTCAAATCAGGATAATTAAAAATATTAAATCCATTTTTCCAAATTATAATCATATAATTGGAATAAATTTATTTAAATTTAATCCTCCAAACAAGACAACAACGAGGGTTCATAAATGAAACAATTTCAATAGATTGTTTTGTTTTTCTGACAAATTATAATATTAAATTAATTAAAATCATCAAAATTGGATAAATTTATAAAATATTTATCTATATAAAAAAAATTAAATTAAAAATATAATTTATCCTTATAAATAAGTTGGATTAAAAATCATTTTTGAGTTACATTTCAGCATTTTCACTATTAATTAAAAATGAAATAAAAAATAAATAAATATTTCCCAATTACCTAATTTTTATGTTTATCATTCAAAATTTTTGTATATTTTGACATATATAATTTATAAAAGTCCCAAAATTTATACTTATAGTATGTTTTCAATAAAAAGGTGGTAAAAGTACTTCAATAATAATATAGGTTTTTATGGGTAAAATTTTGTTTGATCTTATCATTTTACTATAAAATCTATTGGATGAATATAAAAAATATTTTACTAAATATATAATATATATTACACTAATATCACTTATTAATTTTAATAATTTCATTTATTATGAAAAAATATCTCTGTAAGCATAAAAATTGTTATCTTTAAATTTATTCCCTTTATATTAAATTGGTTATTACATTCATTGTAATTGTGGAATTCATTATAAACTTGTGTAAACTATTGGTTTTAATAAGTTATCTAATACCATTCATAACTGCTAATTTAACAGCTAGGTTAATTTTCAAGGTAATATAAGATAATATTTTAATAATATATAGTTGTGTTGTAAAACGTGGTCTTACGTGTTCCACATGCTATCAGGGAAATAAAGTCTTACATGTAATAAAATATAACCTAAATGTTTTTTGTAGAAAAACATAGTCTATATATTGTGTATGGTGCATCATTAACAAGGTATTCCACAGGCCAAACATAGTTCTTTAATAAAACAAAAGATATAATTAGTGTTGTGTGAAATGAAAAAATATATCAAATAGATTAAATTATTTTGGAAAAACTTTCCGAAAATCATGTGCAGTTACATTCTCTAGTGGGGAAATAATTCTCTATTGGATAGAAACCCAAATTTTAACACAATGGCCATGTGAAATAGGTCAAAATAGAAGCTGATGGGACACATAATTACCAAGATATATGAGTCTCGCACATATAACGAGCAGTGTGATTATCAACCTCAGTATCAAGAATATGATGCTCCCTATGACGATGATCCTTTAAATGCATTGGTGGATACAAACACTCAGTAAGGTGTTATGATAGATTTTATCATTTCACATCTCACTACTACGAAAATGTGATAGGTGTAAATCCCTCTTGATGGGTAGTTATACCTTGCATGGGTAGACCATGTTATAGCACCCCAATAGTTTGGTAATCCCAACATCACCCCATTTAATGGTAAGGGTGACCCTCTATATCATATATCCCATATTACTTCAAACTATATCATAAAGTTGGGGAAACCAAAATAGGAGGCAACCATTCTCCGATTCTTTGAATTTTTTTTTGGAAAGGCATGCATTCATCTCATATAGTAAGATGTTGACATTTTCTATTTTCTATTGGGAGGATCTCTATATATATTTCATTTACCATTCATCTACACCTTATGCAAGACAAGCATAACCGGACTATTCAAAATCAAGGAGAGGTATGATGATTGAGTAGTAAAATTCTTCATTCGACGAAAGGGACTATTGTAAACATTTGAGAAGTCATTATCCTAGGAATTGTGGCTCATGATGTTCCTAGAGAAAATATGGAATGATATGGTCCCTACCATCATCCCTCTAATCTACATTGGTTGATTTTGTATGTTCACTAAAATGGATTAGTGTCTGGAGGAATCCATTTAGTGGACTAAAAAATTCACACCCATTTACCCTTGTAGATCTCAGGAGAAGACCCAAAAAAGTAGAGACAACCACCCCTATGTGTGCATAGGTTCTTGAGTTGGTACACATACTATACACTCTTCTAGATGATCCCCAATAAGTGAAGCACTTCCATGATTAGACTCTCAAAGAATAGCTAAATCAAGGAAATGATGTGGCCCTGATCCACAATTAAGTTAAGTATCCCAATATTTCTTTAATTTAAAGAAGTGGAATGGATTACATTATTAGGGGTTCACATGTCCTAGGGTATTTCACCTGCACCTAAGAAAATAGAATTTTGAAATTTCAATAATTTAAGAGTACCTAAGAGGATAGACTCACTATTTGTGCCAAACATTTCTTATATTCGAAGATCCTAGGACACACCATAAAACATGAAATTTTTTTAAATATTGACTCCCTGACCATGAATTTTATGGATTTTTCAAATTGGGGTTTGTTTTTACGCTAGTGTCACATGAATCCACTAATCCAAATAGTTTTGTATAATAATATGGTGAATGTAAATAGGCTTTAAGCCACAAGAAATAGAAGTATGTTGACAGGTTAGATCCTAATACAATCACTCACACCATGGAATTATATGCATCCACATGATCTGATAAGAACCCTTTCTTATTACTAATCCTCTTATAATCGATACCTTCACACCTGTTTCACTATCTTCTTTATGTTAGAAGAAAAGGCATTGATGAATTATGAAAACCCAAATTCATATGCTCGTTTGAAATACCACTTGCATCATTAGAGACCTCATGCCTCCAGAGTTGGGAAATACCCCCATGATTTTCCAAGACAAAGATTATTCCATAGTTTAGAAGAGTGAATAAATCTCTGTGAATTTCATCCAACTGGTGGACCTCTTCAAAATGTCTACTAGTGAATAATTCCATGAAAACCCCTTTGGATACTCTATCCAATGCCATCAATGGGGAGGATAATGAAATGACAGCAAAAAAAATCTCATTTTAGAGCTATAAACAATGATATTCAGGAAACTAAAACCAGGAATTATGTTTTGATCTATGATCATCATTCCTAGTCCTCTTTTTTTCATAGATTCCTCCATAGGTGACTATTTTAGTTTACCAAACATCTCATCCATGAGTGTGTGGATAACAATACCATACAGCATCTGCCTGACCTTAGTCGACTGATACCTAGACATCAATTGTTCATAGAAGACTATGTATTTTGTAAATTATTACCAAAAATACTAGCAAGACCTTATATTTTTATAAAATGACATCTATTGCACCCTTTTCCGAATAATAACCCCATGTATGAAATAATGGTCCACTTGAATAGAAATGTTATGTTCAAAAGCACCTCACAAGCATACCCCTGAGGTGTATTATCTTAGAGGATCTCTAATTATAAAATAATATGTGTTCTGCCTTACATATGCTTTGAAAATAACCCTTCAGTTCAATGATGAGGTATATGTGACTGAGTCCTACTTGAAGAGGAAGCTGAGAAAGAGGAATTTCAGTAAATTACCTCATTTCTAGAGAAGAATAATGTGTCATAATTATGGGTAACATATATCCATTCAATGTCACAAGTATGTTCAATAGAGAATAAATCCACTATTGCCTTGTGGATAGTGGCTCTAAGATCAACCTCATCCTGATATTAATTCCCCATATACGGGGACATAAATCTGTAGATATAACTTCCAACAAAATAAGGATTTTGGGTAATGATAATATTGATTAGATACCACCTAGAAAAATTTGGATGATGAATTATTTTTATGTTTTGATATCAAGATGTTAATTTATGATAGTATCAAAGGACACCACCTATAGTGAATTAATATAATGAAACTAGCCTCATTTGCACGAATCATTACCCTTTCATACCACAAGTTCCTCAAATACTATTTCAATGGTCGGGTAGGGGTACTCAATGGATATGCATCCACATTTGACTCTTCAATATCTTCATTCCAAGATTTTTTCTACCAAAAAGGGAGGGAAAGACGGTTCACACTGGTTGGGTTGAGTTCTTTAATGCCCCAATTATTTAACAAACATTAAAATTTACCCATTGGTATACATGAAAGAAATATTTATTCTCCAATTTCTTCAATTAGATCCCAAAATAGAATATTGGGGGAATTGTTTCTCCATCACCAAGAAATATTATCATTCATATATTACATCATATTACTACACCAGATAGTCCCAACTGAAACTAGAAGCCCATAATAATGTGAAATTCAGAAACGACTTCCCCATGTACTCTAATCCATGACATTACTAAATGTTACATAATGTACGGATGACTCGATAAAGGTAGAATCATCACCATTTCATCAACATCATGAGTGGACCACACATCAAAAAAACATATGGAATTTTATCAACATATTCTGACACTACAATTCTAATAGAACAAGGACCCCTTATAAAGGATTTTTTAATCACTAGAGTGGACACAAGGTAACCCCCAAGTATATTATCATTGAAGATAAATATCATCCCTCTAATCCACATGATTAAAGAAATTAATAGGATATGTATGGTACCCCTCATGAATTTTAAGAGGGTGTGACTTTCACTAAATATGTGTTAAACCATGTTAATCATAGTATAAAAGGGTATTTTAGGCTGACAATGATCAGTGCATCCATGTACCCCTAGAAATATAAGAAGTATGTGGCCCTCCAAAAATAGAATTGTGTTGTATTCACCTAGATCTATGATGAGATGATAGGGATAGAGCCTTAGGTATCCATTCTTCATTTTGGCCTTCTAGTAGGTTATCAATGGTTCAAACAACCTCTCCAAAAGATGAACCACACTTATGATGCTATGGTCAAGGCCAATTTTGACAATATTATAAAGGATAACCTCATCGGGAAGATCAAGTACCCTAGCCAGTTATCCATGATTGTCCCAAAAAAGAATAGTAATGGGAAGATCAAAGTATCCATCAACTTCTGGGACCTCAACCACCATTTTCTAATGGATGTTTTCCCCATCATGTGATAGAGATATTTATAGATTATATAGTTAGGTTTTGTTCCCTCTCTATTTTGGACTTATTTTTTAGATATAATCAGACCATTATAGTACCTAAGGATGATAAGTCTGCCACTATCAGGGAAACCAAAGAGGCTTTATACTACCATGTAATTATATTCATCTTAATGAATTATTCTTCCTATTACCAAGGGTCCATGCACACATTTTAAGCCAATTATCATTACATTAGTGTAATTTTGTGTAGATTATCTCAATAAAATATCTCCATAGTGTCAGGACCATCTCAATGACCACGTAGATGTGTTTTTCTTTCAAGGATCACAAAACACGATGATGAACCACATCAAGTTCATGTTTGTGGTCATTGTGGAAAAAATTATCATAATTCTCATAACATATAATGGCATCGAGATTGAACTAGGTAATATCAAGGCCATCAATCTAATGTATTCCCCACGAAATATCTATGAGTTTCAAGGCCAATAATGTCACTTAGGCCACATATGATGATTTATTGAAAATACTACGAATAATTGAAATAACTTTTAGAGGATCATGAAAGAGGGCATCATTTAACTTTGGGATAAAGAGTTCTAGACTACCTTTGAAGACATCAAGCATCACCTTGCTAAAACATCCAATTCTGATGCCACCAATCTTAGGAAAGCCTTTTTTCTTCTATGTGACTACTATGTAATAATTCAGTGGTGACCCTGGAACATATATAAACAATGAGGGAAGAAAAAAATCCAATATCATATCATTGCAAGAAACTCAACATGGATACTAGATACTCCCCATCACAAAGATTTTCCTCATTTTTTTTTGTAGGGCGGAAATTGTGACATTATGTTCACCATCATGATATACATCTGGTGTCTTGAGTAGTCCTAGTTATTTATATCCTCTAGAAAAACATGATAATGATACAATTATCATGATCGGGGGTAATATTTTACTAGTTTGATATTAGTTTCATCCCATAGAATTATATCAAAAGGAAAATAATTGACATTCTTCCTAAACACACATCCAACCCAAGAAGAACATCACTAAGAATTTGATTTCGCAGATGAATCTATTCTCTCAGTGGATCAGGATATACCATGTTCATGGATGAATTTTTATGGTTTCCCCAATATTTTAACTTATAGAATAATCAATGAATTTTATATAAATAAGGTAGTGTTGGGGATCATATTTATCAACCTGGCATATAATTTCTTTTTTTCCTCATTCATGTTGTCAGAAGGCTGCACTAACAATAAAGAATATTATCTATCTCTCATTACACATCTTGATATGGTACATAAAATTTATTTACCCTATTTAAAGATGAATGGTGACTTAGATTTAGTCATATAGTATATCAAGAGTGACAATTTCATCCTAATGCATGACATAATTCCTATGATGGAACGTACCCATCAACTAAGGGCCGAGCCCCCTTGAACAATGGAGGTGACTCATGTTCTATGTCCACATTATGGTAAAGGTAATGCATCATAGATTTTATTTTAATATTTTTATAGCGTTTCTAGGATGATATGGTCACTCATTTGGAACACTAGATGCTCATCTCCCCCATCCAATCAGACGGTGTAAACCAATATGTATATCTTCTGGATATCAGTGCTTTTATTCTAGGATCCTTATGACCCCATAGTGTAGGAAACTCATGATTGGATGATTCCACTTATTGAGTGTATTAATAATGGATTTCACAATCTATACAGAGATGAGAATGTGAGAATAAAATGATGTGGAGTGTAGTTTATCCTCTAGAGTGGTCCTAAAATTATGAAATCCCTCTATGAGAGTGAGTTTGAGGGTATTATCTTGCACTGCATCCAAGGAGATGGTATATCTTTGGTAATTTAGTAGGTATGTGAAAACTATTATGTCATCCATCAGGAATGATTCTATATCTTCCCCCAAGATCAATGTTTTGGCTAATTTTATCCTGTCATCATTCATGACCAAAATGAGTTCTCCACAAGATTTCAAGACCATTATATCAGTGTTAAATTTGTGCCTCAACCATGGGAGATTATCCACACTAAAAAATATTATTGTCTATTTAGGTATGGGGACTCAATGTTGAGGGACCATACTCAACAATTATTACATGATAGTGATCATTCAATTTTACCTAAAATAGAATTCATTTCTAAATAGACATATGTGGTTTCCGTAAATGTAGTCAAAACCTGATAAATTATAGATTTCATGAGCACAAAAATAATTTGTAAATTTGAAATTACTCACACTATTATCATAGACAACAACACCTACTATTTTGTTTTAAACATGATGATTCTTTAAAAAAAATTAAAATATCATATCAAACCATGTTTCCCACTACCATGCATATGAAAATCGAAAAATTGGGGAGTCCTTCAAGACCCTATCAACCATCATGAAGATAATTTTAGTTTAGGACAAAAATGGATGGCTTAACAGGCTCCCCATTTCGATCTAGTCATATTGGTTAAAAAATAAATATTCCAAATAGAAAACATCATATTCAATGGCATGAGGAATAAAAGAAATATTACTTATTGAGGTTTTTTTGAAATCACTCTCAATAGTTGTGTATGACTAGAATATTCCAAAATTAACGAAAAAATTATATCTAGATAAGTTAAAATACCTTAAGGAAAATATGCATCAGCCCTTGAACAAATTCTTTATTTATAGACAAAGAAATTAATGGCATCATCTAGAAGGATCATACCCTACGAAGACCATTTATTTGAACATATAATGGAGATGTAATTTCTAGGTTTTTTCCTAAACCAATCCCATTATAATATCCAACAACTTGAGAATGAGATAAACTATTTATGGAAGAATTTCAAGCTAATTGAGATCACGAACCAAACCATGGTCATGGAATGACCCCAATAAAGACCCCCAAATAGACACCTTACTCTTAGGGTGTATGCTGGTGTAATAAAGGTATATGTAACAAGACACTATAATTATAGATATGTTAATTATATTTGTATCGAATAAGGAATATATTTTTTCTATTATTGTTCCATTGTAAATTGTTATTAAAGTATAAATAGTATTTTTGGTTAGTATTAATATTTATTATGAAATCCATATTGATAAATTAATGACTTTTAGAAATAAAAAATATTTTAATAAAATTTATTACTAAATTATTTTTATAAAATAATAATGATCGTATAATTTAGATGAATTCAAATGTAATTTTTATTAAGGTTTAAAAACTTTTAAAAACCCTTCAATAATAAATAAATGTCAATTTTTTATTACAAAAGTGAAAATTCACATATTTAGAAAATTATTTTGATAAAATGAAAATTATTTTTGGAATCAGGACATCGAAATTATCTAATGATAATTTTTTCATAATTTTTTGATATAGAGGATTTTTTGGGTAAAAATTAAATATCTTATAAAAATATAATGTGTTTTATGACATCGTAATGGACCAATAATTAATAAATAAATACAGTAAAGATATATATGGAAGAATATATATTTTCCATGAAAATAATGTTGTATTTAGTTTATTATATTTATTTTATAAATCCTTGATCAATCCTCCATGACATATAATATATTTTACGATTTTCAAAATAATTTCCTTGAAAGTATGACTCACATCATCATAAGGAAGGGAACTATTTTAATGTCTTCAGTCCTTAGCCTTATAAAATAATTTATATCACTACCATTTTCCATAAAACAGGGTAAAAAACAATGGGTTGGTTTGTGGTTTGGAAAATTTTAGTGTGTAATGTCCAAAACCCAAATAATAAATAATTCCCCACATTTCTTATATAATCCAACCCAAGATAACATTTATCTCCCCTCATGTTATTTTAATCTAGAACACCCTCTATCCCTACTCCCTATATTCCTTCCAAGGCTCCACTAAGATACCATGAATCCTACCCCCAATACTTTGGGATCACACATCCAAGTAAGTGATCATCACCTTTCTCTCTCCCTTTCTATTCTAGAGCCTTGTTTGAAATTAGTATTTCTAATTTAAAATGAATATTTTTAATTATTTTTAAATCAATTACCTTCTGTATTTCTTATGTTATGTGAATTAGGGACAACTTATTCTCCATCATTTGGACCCTTAACTAAGTTGATACTATGCTGAAATTCTATAATGGATCTCTCAATCTCCTTTTTCGTCAAGAACCAATTTTATGTAATGCCTTTTAATTTCCATTTTCATGATTTTGGACATGTTTTTTCATACCTTATTACTATCCATTTAATGTATACAATATAATATATTCCTTTCACTCCCATTAATCCCCCTACGATCTTTTAATCCCACCTGTTACTATGTTGAAATTCCATAAGGGATTTATCTATACTGATTTCCATTCAAGCATTTATTTTACACTCTATATATATATATAATATTATATCATATATTGGGTGATTATATTACATGATCCTGTTTCTATAAATTTCCTATATAAATGATGATATACCCATTTTTATCTCATCAACCCATTTAACGAATTTCTATTTGATGTCGTTATGCTACTGAAATTATACCATGATTTTCCATGCCAAAATCATCATGTAATGTATACCATACACATTTCTCTATCTAGGGTATTCACCATTATAATCATGTACATATTGATTTGGGGTATAAATGTATGTATCACATATTCCTTGTTCATGGAATAAATTTTGATGTTTAATAAATCCATGTTTTATGATCTATGTGGCACAATTATACATGAAAACAAAATGATTCTGAAGGGTGCGCCTTGATAGCACTCCAATTTATTGGGTAATGTTCAATATCACGAAAATCCATGTGAAATGAGAGTTTACTAATTCTAATTTATATACATTGTGGATTTACCCATGTTAATCCATGTTCAGTGAGCCGTGGCTTATTCTAATATCATGTTGTATGTTGTCACCACATTTCCTTATTATGAATATCAAGCTATATAATGAATTTATGTTTGTATATATTTTTCTATCCCTTGATATTACTATTGACTAAAATGTAGTGATTTCTTATTTAATTTCAATTTTATTCCCTCATCGGGATTTATAGCTCACCATTTTTCTTTTTATGTCCTCTAGTTATCCCATGTAGTGATAATTATAAAGGAATTTCGTGGTTATGTAAAATAAGTTTTCAATAAAAAAATTAATTTTTTGTTTTAAGTTGTTATGTATTGTTCCTAAGACACACGGGAAATATTCATATCTATCTTCTAAATTGTATTATGTGAAATTTTATGTAATAAATCATGTTTAAATTTGAAATAGAAATAAGGGTTATTATAGTTGGTATTAGAGGATCTGTTTAGTTATATTTGTTATTAGGATTAGAAAACTCTAGTAAATTAATTAGGTATAAAACAATGTATAAGATAATAATCCCTATATTTTGGTGAGTATATAGTTAGTGGTTTATCGAGAAAATACACCCCTGTCTGAATATGAACATGTAGAGGTAGCTCAAGCATAGATAAAACATGGGGTTAAACACATAAACATAGCTTGGATCAAGACTCGAATATAAACCGGTACATAAAAATGGGTCTTGTTGGACTCTTGTATTTACACTCTCAGGAGATATGTTTCTATAGATGCATATTCTCAGTAAAAACAATTATTAAGGGAACAAAAAAGGCCATAAGAATATACGTTAGGAATTAGATCATGTATAACATAGATTAAAGCCTTGAAATTCCTATGTTAAGGAGATAAATGTAATTTATACGATATCTCTTTAATGTCATAAGATTACTATTTATGAGTTTAACTATTTAATATAATCATCCCTAATTTCCCTTTTATTCCATCCAATGGATGGTAATAGGAGGAATCAGGCTAACAAACAATGTTATTTTCAATTTGATGACTTCCCTAATGATATTAACAATCCACTAAGATAGGGGAGAGAAATATTTTCATGATAATATCTTATTTAAAAAAAATTAATAGAAAAAAGGGTTAAGGGGAACATCCAACCTATTAAAAAATAACAACTCTCAATTGAGAGCATCATGAGATGAAGGCCTCCCAATTTCAATGGATAATTTGATCCCTCAATCATCAAACAGTGGATCAACTCCATTGAGAATATCTTCTCCACCCTTCAATGATCTAAAAAAGATATGGATCATCTGGATGCTTATCATATTGATGGTGAAGCTGGTCAATGGTGGACATAGGTTGAAAATAAGATTCATGGGGAACATATCAATGCTATGGAATGGGAGGAAATTCAGAAAATGTTTTTAGATAAATATTTTACCCTCACCCTCTAACATATGTTGGAAAGGGAATTCCTTGACCTCAAGTGAAAATATGATAATTTTATTAGATTCTATAATGGAAAAATTAGAAGACTTTCATAGTATACCTCTAGTTTTTTTTCACCCCTAAATGAAAATTTAACCGCATATTTACTTGGATAAATATGAGTTTATGAAATGCCTTGGAAATCTGTGACTTTGATAGATATGAGTAAATTGCCTGATTTTCCCCCAATGTTGAGACTGAGATCAGAATATCTTATGGGTATCATGGTGATAAGAATAAAAAGGTGGAATTTATTTCAAATTGAACAATGGATATACCCAATGGTACTATGAAATTACAACCCCTCGGTTGTCAAAAGTGCAGAAAGAAGCTCCCCATAAATTGACTATAGGGATTAAGGAAATTCTATAGGTGTGGAAGTGAAGGTAATAATAGAAAACATGAGAAACCCCTCAATGTGACAATGGAGTGGAATTATCTGGTCGAACCTCAATGCATTGTTCATTTTTAAATCTACTTGGAACCATGGTTCTTTGAAAACAAGTGACCAAAGATAAGGGTAATTAGAGATAACCAACAATATCCAAGGCAGAAAGTGTGAGATTTTTCCATAACAATCCCTCAAGTGAATCTCGAACACAAGGTGTTGATAGGTGCATTGGTTATTAATTCATGACTAGAAAATATAATTTTTGATTATAGTTCAACTCATTATTTCATATCCCGAATGTTTAGTATAATAATCCAAACACCACCACAATGAATGGAAGTAGAGATGTGGGTGAAAATGGAAAATTGGAAATTTATTGCATCCTATGTATATAATTCCTTCCTTATCACATTTTGTGGATTGAACTTCCTGAAGAACCTCATCACACTCCCTTTGGTGAAATTTGATGCAATTCGTGGCATGTATTACCCTTCCCTATATAGAGAAAAAATATATTTCTGCTAGAGGGAAATAACTCTCTATATGGAGAATTAACCCCTCATTCTGTACAAGTCCAACGGGAGGATGAATCTTATTTAACACCATCATCTCAAATATGGATATTACTACCATATGATAATTTATATCTTTCTCAAATTATTTAGCACAAGGAAATAATCATTCTCAAATTCGTTCCTATTATTAGGGAATTCACTAATGTGTTTACTGAGTAATTTTCTAAACTTTTTCCTTGAAGAGATTTTTAGTTATCCATTAATATTATACCTCGGGAATTGAAAATATAGAAGACTCTATATAGAATAGCTATTGTGGAGATTGTGGATCTAATGAAATAGTTGTATGAGAATCTAGATAAAGGGTTTATACACCCATGTGCTTTACCCTGGGGTGCACCTGTCATCTTCATCAAGAACAAGGATGGGCAAATACGCCTTCTCGTTGATTATCGTGATCTCAACAAAACCATGATAATGAAAAAGTGTCCTATGACATGAATTGATGACTTGTTTTATCAACTACATGGAGAAAAATACTTCTCCAAGGTTGATATATGGTCGGATATTACCATGTTACAGTGAGGAATGTGAATATCCCTAAGAATACATTTCGTATAAGGTAGAAGCATTATCAGTTCACATAGATTCCATTAAAACTCACTAATTCTCCATCAATATTTATAGAATTAATGAATAGAGTCTTTAGAGATTACCTATAAAAATTAGTGTCAGTATTTGTTGATGATATTCTAATATACTCCAAAACCATGTAAGTGCATGTGGAGCATTGGAGAACTGTGTTAAATAGCTTGTGAAAGGAGAAGCTCTATGCAGTGTATATCAAGATTGAGTTTTGGTTCATGAAAGACTCATTATTATGGTATATCATCATAAGGAATGTGATGTCTTTGGATCCTTCCAAAACAAAATCAATTGAGATTTGGCCATGTACTACATTTGTGAATGATATCCATATATTCCTAGGGTTATATGGATAGTATGGCCAATTTGTGAGAAATTTCTCATGATTATCAAAATGTATTACCAAGATAACGTAGAATGGAGTCGAGTTTTCATGGAATACTGAATGTGAAAAAATTATCATGTATTTGAAGAAAAGTCGTATCACTTCCCTTGCTCTCACAGTACTCGCAAGTGGGGAGTTTTTCATAATATTGAGTGATGCATTGAAGAAGGGCATTGGCTGTGTGTTGATGCAAAATGACAAATTCATTACCTATAAATAAAGGATGTTGAAAATAAATGAGAAAAACTATCCCACACATGATCTGGAGTTGGAAAATGTGATCATGTCATTTAAAATAATGTGGCATTCTACCTTTTGTGAGAAATGTAAAATATATACAGATCACAAGTGATTCAAAAATATATTCTCACAGAAAAAAGACGAATATGTGCCAAAAAAGATGGTTAGATCTCATCAAGGATTACAACAACCCAATCTATTACCACCATGGGAAAGAGAAGAAGGTGGAGGATGAATCTCTATATACATACTAATGAAGGGTTTTTTTGAACCACATGTCTGCCCATCATCGATTCTCTTAAAGCTTTCATCCCCATCCAATTAGACTCCCTCGAAATCTATCCTCTCCATCTCGGGATTTCACTATCTCTATCCTAGGGTTTCCGCCTCATCTCCACTCCCACTTCTGGCACTCCATCTACATACAATAACCTTCATCTCCCCACATCTGGCACTCCTAGATCCTCATTTCTATCTCCTCCTGCTCCCCATCTCTGACCTCGTATCCTCATCTCCTTGTCTCCCCGTCTCCTCATCTCCTCGTCTCCTTATCTTCATTTTCTTTCTCACCCCTATTTCAATCCCTTGATATTCATCCTCTCCAACTCGATATTTCCCTCTCTATGTATTAGGGTTTCTCCATCGTGTATGCTCCCACCTTTTTCACTCCGTCTATGGACACCAGTATTTGGGTATCCATCTCCGACACTCATGGATCCTCATCTCTGTCTCCTCATGCTCCCCATCTCCAGAAGTCCTAATCTCCTCGTCTCCTCATCTCCTCATATCCTCATCTTATCATCTCCTCATCTCTATCTCTGTTCACACCAATCTGACTCCCCATCTCTAGAACTCTTCTCCAGCACGTCGGCTATCTGTTCACCGCTACCGCATCAGTCACTCTTTTCTCCCTGCCTCCCTCTCTCTGTTCACTACAATTCGGCTCCCTTCCTGCGTCCAGAATTATGCTCATCATTCACTATTCCTCTTCTTATGTTCTGTTCGTCTTCCAAAATTATGTAGTTTTTATATCTTTTATTGATTTTTTTGTATTTCCATTTTCTTATGAATTTTTATTATATCATAATAGTAAAAATATTCTTCCAATTCATCAATTACTATAACTATTTCAGTCCCTGAAAATATCTATTCACATATTATTTTTTCTTGGTTTCGAAATTTTTGTTCAAGCATATCAAAACGTGTTGAACATAAGGTATGCCTAATTTTTTTTATTAATTGGACTATATATACAAAAATATTTATGTTCCTCTGCTGTATATTGTATACATTTTTTAGAACTGATTTTTATAATAGTGTTTAATTACATGTGTAATGTAATTTAAGTTTTCTGTTCCAAATAATCTATGTTATCTGCTCATTAGTTTATAATTTCCATTAGTTTTTTCAAATAAATGATTACTTTTTTTATTCTATCATCTTATTTCATTGATTTTCATTTGTTTGTGTGATTTTAGGTGACATGATACATCACTTTATTAGGGTATTCATGTTTCCATGACAGTATTTCATTGTCTACTATTATCATTACAATATTAGAGTAGAAAATATTGAATTTTATATTTTTATTTTCAATTTTTGTATGATTATAGAAAACTAAATTTGTTCTTCTCAATTTGAAATTGTTAAACATCTAATTTGTGCTTCATTTATTACACGTGTCAGTATTTTTTTCTACTTATTCATTAAGTTCAATTCGTCATGTACCAAAATCTATTAATTAATCCTGATGCCAGTGATGTGGTCCAAAGAAATGATACAGTGTACATGGACACTATGTAAAGAACAATAAATTAAAATTAAGAACATCCCTCTATATTCATATTATTTTCTTCTTATTTAAGAATTTGATGGGTTGTTTGCTTCTTATAGAAGAAGTTTTGAATCTCCAGGTAGATTATATTGCATCCTAATTACCAAAGAAAGTATAACTAACATGATAGATAAATTTCCTATTACTTTTCAACACTTGAACAATATTATAAAAATATGTGTAACTTCTTGATATCTACTCATATCGTGGTTATAAAGGTAAAATCCTTTCTTCTAAATGCATTTCAAGACTCACGAATTTTTTTATGATAGGAAAAAAGTGGAATATATGAAATGATATAGTTATATAAGATAGAAAATAAATTTATAATTTCCCTTTTAATAATTTTATTGATATTCTTCTTTTGATTGATTTACATTCATCATATTTTCATAATTCACTGGTGTTTTCTCTGTTGTCAATGAGTAATGATGTTGATCATATCAGTGGAATAGATGGGCAATATAAACTTAAACATCCTTCAATATTACCATCAATCATAGGTAGATGATGACCTACATTCACTATTCCTAAAGGAATGTGACTGAGGGATTCAATTTTACCATTTAATAGATTATTATCTTTGATAAAAATAACATTATTCTCCAAAATCAGGAATTTTTCATTCAATGAATCTTTTTTCATAATTATAAAATAAAATCAAGATTAAAATCCTCATAACTGATAAGGTTGTGGATTATTTAGTTGACATGGTAGTGGTTTATTTTATATTCATATTAATTTATTATGATTATGATATTATTGAGCTCTTTTCTATTAATGAAAGTGGTTTTGAATATCAAGGGAGATGATATTGTAGCCTGATTAACAAAGAAATTTTAATGTGTAAATGCATACTATATTTTTTATTCATTTGTTGTATGATGTATACTTATTGGATTTTCATTACTGTTTTGGGTTTTTATCTAGTAATTCTATAAATTTCAGGAAATTATTTTCCATCAAAGAACAATTTTTTGGATGGGAAAGTGATGGTTCAGTTTATGTTAATACTTGAAAACCCTGCACTACATCATATGTAAGTATATCCAATTTTCCAAACTGATTTTCTATTTGATCTTTTCATCTCCCAATGAGAAGGATTTTATACTTTTAATGTATGGGATACTAGGACGGGTCTCTACATTCATATTTGAATTCATGATTGGGACTCTTATATTTTAATGTCTTATATTCATTGGTTGTTGAAGATAACATCCGGTTACACATTATTTAGCCAACTGGAGCCATTATAGTCTTCTGTTATATTTGCATCACATTTCAATCACATTATAGATTTTAATGGATTGATGCCACGTTTTTTTAACAAAACATTTATGTCTCTAGAACTGTAGGATGCCTTATTTTCATTATTATGTGGAATTAGAATATCTTTATTTGAAAACTCTATTTTTTCTCCTCTACAACAGCTCTATACTCTCTATAATTATATATGTACATATGAATGTGTGAATTCATGCATGTATTTTTTCCAACCTTCCATTCCAATATATTCTAATTTTTATTGCATATAGAGAAGCATGGAAAATAATTTAAGGAATCAAAATTCGTTGACTTGAAAAATAAGTACATTGATGCAAGATCAATTTATAGCAACATCCAATGTCATTATCAAAACTTTGACTGATGAATATTCCTCAAATTATAATGTACACATATTTTTTGGTTTTCCAGAGTTTTTGTCTTTTATCTCAGGAAACTCATACTATAGCTTTGTCCCTTCTACTGATAACATTCTAGATGTTTCAGTTTCGGTTGCTTCTGATGTGAAATCATCACTTATATCTGAAATACTAACCTTACATGTCTTCACTGAAAATATTAGATATGTTGGAATAAATTAATGGTTTATGCATAACCCTATTAACTACACTACTGTAGAAGATAGTGGAATTCACTAGTTTGACTCGTTAACTAGAGAGAATGTTCTTGTGCTTGAATTTGTAGAGAGTCATAATGTAATCAATAATTATTTCCATTGTAACCAAATTCCTGGGGCCAAACTAATCGAGACTGCTCCATGATTCTCTTCGTTGAGATTGAAAGATTACAGACTCAGGTAAATTTCATTTCTCAACGATATCCACATACTTTTTCCAGAGGCAATTATATGTAATGGCATGAATTTTATTCCCATGATTATGTGTTTGTAAAAATAATAATTATGAGTACGAGGAATGATAAGTAGAAAAATTGTTCCATATATTTGGTTTGCATCTTTTTTTAATTTCCCTCTATATTTCCATTTCTAATTTATTAGCTAACAGACTCTAATTTGTATGTGGTTCTATGCTTTAATATATGCAGCAAAAATATCAATTTACCTTTCTTATTGAATGGTATTCTAGAAATTTGTCATGACATTTGTAGTAATGTGAATATATTCCTATCATTACTGTTAAATTCAATGATATTTAGCCATTTTATTTCATTCCTAGCACTGCATGGTTACTTTAAATACAATCACATTCCCTCTGATTATTTCATAATATTGTAGTCTCTTTACTTGAAATGTCCCTAACAGCGATTAATGGTTTTGTAGGGTTAGAGAATTTTAATAGCAGTAAAAGGGTAATTTTTTTGTGATTCATTTGACCTTTCAAAATAAAATTAGAGCTTATATTTTTACTATGGTTTCTGTAGGTTTGGTGGTTGTATTCATTTTCACACATCATTGATAACATAGTTTCTTCCCCTTAAATTGTTTTATGTGATATTATGTTCCTTTTCATTCCTTATTGATAATTTGATGATCAATTGTGTTCAAAATCATGTTATATACATTTATTTATTTCATTATTTGATGATCAATTGATGTCTGCTTCCTTTTATACTTTCCATCTACATTTCTCTTTCTTATTTAATATAAAACATTCTCTAATTTGGTTAGTGGTTATGTGCTGTAAAATTTGTTACAACAATACTAATTTACCCTATTGAATGATATTCTTGAAATTTCACATGACTTTATTAGTAATGTGAATATATTTCTATCAGTACTGTTACATTCAATGAAATCTAACCATTTCATTGCATTCCAAACACTTACAGGTTATATTAAATACAATATATTTCCCTGTGATTATTTCATAATACTGAAATCTATTCACATTAAATGTTCCTAACGACCAATAATTTTTTTAGGTTAAAAGAATATGACTACCAGGAAGATGGTAAAAACTATTGATTCATTTTACTTTTCAACCATGTTAGTACTTATATTTATACTATTTGTAGGTTGGGTGGGTTTCTTCATTATCAAGCAGTTTTGATAACTTAGTTTCTTCCCCTTCAATAGTCTTATATATTGGTCTGTTCCTTTTCTTTACTCAATGATAATTTGATGATAATTTGTGTTCTGAATCATAATCTATACATTTGTTTCTTTCATCATTAATAGTTTCATGTGAGTTTGTGTTTTTTTAATCTGATCTTAATGTTGATGTGAGTTTAAATTTAGTTTTATGGAGTTAAATTTTACTGACTACTAAATTTTGAACAGATTTTTTAAATCATATGATTATTTTGTGATCCAGTGATATATTTCTCCATTATGGGATATTAATTTCTGGGGAAAAGTCAATGGATCTGTATAAAAAAATAAATGGTGTAGATCAATGGTTCTTGTCTAATAGATGCCCGACATACTGCAATTTTTCTCATTGCTGCATGGCGGAGAAAATAAAAATTGACAAATGTGCATGGGCGGATGGAATGAATATCTTCAATTTATAATCATGGAGGAGACACATAAGATACACATCTCATTTATAGATCAAGGAGGATTGATCTAGGTATTTTTTTATGATCAAAATTTTTAGCAAGATATGATGTATGGTTAAAGAATCTGTAAGTTCGTATTGATTATAATTCAAGGGGAAAATGATTGTGATAATTATGTTCTTGAGATTGTCTTGGTCTTTAAATTTCACTTTATATTTGTTGAGTTGCACCTTAAAAACATATATGGCACAAATGGACCATTTCTGATTGCACATGTTCTACTATTTTTATATTTTAGGGATTTTATATAGTGGATGTAGATTATTGGGAATTTTTTGGTTTCTTTTTTATTCTATAAGGATGTTCTAGAATCAATGTAAATTTTTCTGCACATTTTGACTATTTCCCCTTATCCAAACAAGCCTATGTTCTGCATTACCTTCTTAATGTGGAATTTATGGGGTATTTATAGTTTAAGTCATTTGGCCATGGATGTGGGTGAATACAAGAAATTTCATTATGTATTAAAAAATTGACCATCTCATGAAAATCTCATGTTCTTGGAATATTTAATCAAGTACAATGATTATTCATATTGAATTATATAGTCTTTTACAATTGTAGAAAATGATTAATTTTCATCCGTTTTCATATAAACATGTTTAATTATAGGATAATTATGACATGGAAAACAAATTTTTTCACTATATTAGTTCAGCAGTGCATTATTTTCATCATTTTTTAGGGAATATAAAATCATGAAATCCATTATGTTAGTGTTGTTTTTAGTCGAAATATTCCATATGTATGAACATCCAATTAGACTATTTTTGTATTCGTTTGGACTCACACACACACACATATATATATATTCAAATAATGTTAAAATTTCTTATGATATTAAATCCGGGTGTGTTATAATATTTTCATCATAAAGTGAAATTTATTTATGATGATGATAGGTTAAAAATATAAACTCCCAAATATATTTTCTTTCAAAGAAACCACATCGAGAAAATCATGATTCTGACTAATCCTCACCCCAACATATTCTCAAGCCCATTATCTCCTATCAAAATCCATAAACATTTAAACAATCTCTAGGATGCCTTCCACCATTTATCACAATCTCACCTCTTTCCTCTAACTTCTCCTTCACCTCCAACTTTTGTTCATCTATGTCTCTTTTATCTAACTCTTCCATTCCATCGTGTTCCATCTCCATCACAATTAGCCTTCACTTTATTTCCTCAGGTCATGGCCACCCCATTCACTTCATTATCATCATTTTATTCTTAATATTATATTGAGTACAATGACATTAAATGTTTTTTCAATGACGCAGAACCAGAGGATTTTAAAGAAAATTGAATAGTCTCATGCATTTGCAAGGGCGGAGTACTAGTTAGGTATAAAGAACATAACAATTCAATAATTGATGTGAAATGAAAAGAATACAATATTATTAGATTTGGAGAAAATGGAAATGAGAATCATAAATAAGGGACATCATTATTTCTCTCAAAAATGATTTCTCAACCATCTCTTTTGGAAAGGTTAGAGGATGATAAAAAATATGATGTGGGAATATAAATGAAAGTGGACACAATTATAAAATTAAAATCCTCCTAGTTCAATGTTAATTAATAAGTAATTATGAGATTTCGGTCAAGGCTATGTGTTCCATCAAATACAGAGTTAAAGAAAGAACATTTTCATGATGCACATAGTTCGAATTTCTCTATTCACCCAAGAAACACAGTTATGTGTGTATATATCTGAGAGCATTATTTGTGCAATAACATGGATAAGAAGATCATTAAATATACATCAAATTTCCAATTTTATCAGCAAATGAAGGATGATGGGAATAAGTCAAAGAGGATGATCCAACCATTACTCATACCAAAATGGGAATGGTAATACATCACTATAGACATTTTCATCAGATATACGAATTCATTTAGAAGAAATAATTCTTTCTAGGTTGTTGTGGATTATCTTATAAAGTCTTCACACTTCACAGCAATTTGAGAGGATTTATCACTAGATCAATTGGAACAGATATAAATTAGAGAAGCATTAAGGATACATGGAGTACCATTATTGATTGGGTCCAAATGATATCCAAGATTCGCCTTTATGTTTGGGAAGAGTCACCAATATGCTCTGAACACTAATTTGAGCTTCATCATGGCCTATAACCCTAAAACGTATGGCCAATCTATGAATATTATTTAGAATCTTGAGGATATGTTGAGATCTTGATCAATAGTCTTCAAAGGAGGATGGGACCAACATTCCCCTTGGGTGGAGTTCTATTACAACAATTTTTTCCACTCAACCATCTAATTAGCTCCTTAAGAATCCCATTATGGGAAGAGATGTAGAACACCAGTATGTTTGTGATGATGTTGGGGAACAAAAACTTCTAAGTCCATAAATGGTTGAAGAAATAGGGGAGAATGCTAAGACCATACAGTATCACATCAAAGCTTCCCAAAGACTACAAAAGAGTTATGATGGAAATATTCAACTATATATAGGGTTTTTTTATTAGAGACATGGTATTCCTCTACACAACTCCATGAAAGAGAGCTATTAGAATTGGGAATAAATGAAATCGTAGTCCAACATACATCGTCCCTTTTGAGATCCTTGATCGCATCTATTTAGTGTCCTATCAACTATCACTCCCACTAAACCGGTCTCATGTACATGATGTATTCCATGTGTCACTTTTGAGGATGTAAAAACATGAACCATCACATGTACTCAATCTAGAGGTCATACCATTGGAGAATGACATCTCATATGTGGATAATCTGGGGAAGATATTATATATTATATAAAAATATATATGAAATTAGATAGTTCCCCTTGTCGAAGTGTTATGGGGATTCCAAAAGTTTGAGGAAGCGATATGGGAACCAGATGAAGTGATGAAGTAGAGTTACCTTCATCAATTTTAGTGTGTGAAAATGAAATTTCGAGGGTGAAATTTTGTAAGGTATGAAGGTTGTAATGTCCTAAACATGTATGAATAAGATTCCCTTTATTTTAATGTTATATGGATATAGAAAACACATGCACTCCTTTTGTTTTATTATCTCAAATTGAATTTAAATGACCATTATGTATCATTATAATTGATAATGGGTTTGTTGAACATTGATCACATGACTAGTATAAATATAGGGTTTTAACAAATCCTTTTGGCATAGAAAAAAGAATTGATGGCCTCAAATAGTTGGATCATACCCTTTGAAGACCATTTCTCAGATCTTCAAAGAGATATAGAATTTAAATTATTTTACCTGGACCATTCATAAGATGAGATTCAACAAATTAAGCAAGATAAAAACCATTTATAGGAGAATTTCATGCTAACCGAGTTCACAGCCCAAAACTTGTAAATAAAACGGCCCCAATAGTTCCACCCAAATGCACACCATACACTTAATTTGTATGATTTTGTAATAAAGGGATATGTAAAAAGACCATATCATTATAGATATGTCAATTATTTTTTATTTAATAGTTAATATATTTTTATTTTTATAACAAAGAAAATTATTTTTAAAGTACAAATAATATATTTTGTTAATATTAAAATTTAATTAAGAGATCAATTTTGATTAATTATTGTATTTTTTAAGTAAATAACATTTTAATAATGTATTATTTTTAAAATAATTTAATTAAATATAAATGATCGTATAATTTTTATGTAGTCAAATGTAATTTGTATTTAGGTTTGAAAACTGTTTTTGTTAAAACCCACCAATTTTCAATAAATGATGATTTTTATTTTAAAAGTGACAATTCAAAAATTTAGATAATAATTTTAATAAAATTAAAATTATTTTTGTAATTTGGATGTCGAAATTATCAAACAATGAATTTTTCAAAGTTTTGTGAGACAATTAATTTTTTGGGTAAAAAATAAATACAATATAAATATATAATGTGTTTTGTGATATCATAATTATCGAATAGTGAAGTAATAAATACTATAAAAGGTATCATATGAAAAATATTTCATTTTCACTTAAAATTATTTAAACATCACCTTGTTTGAATTATTTCATAAATCCTTAGTGAATCCTCCGAGACCTCTAATATATTTTATAATTTTTAAAATCATTTCCATGAAAGTATGATTCAAATACACCTAATAATGGGAATTATTTTAGAGTATTCATTATTTATATTTAATAAATATTTTATTAAAAACCACTTTTATAGAAAACATGGGAAAAACCCAGGGGATTGTTTTTGGTTTTGAATATTTTAGTGTGTGGTGTTCGAAATACAAATAAGAAAAATGCCCCCCACCGTTCCTAAATAGACCCACCCAAGCTCCCATTTATCTCCACTCACGATATTTAAAGCTCCATTACCCTCTTCCCATACTCCCTTTAGTCCTCTTAAGGCTCCCCTAATCTCCCAAGAAGACTACCCCAATCCTTTGGGATCACACATCTACATAAGGGATACCCACCTTTCTCTATTCCATTCAATTCAAGAGCCTTGTTTTAAATTAGTCTTATAAATTTCCACTGGTTATTTTTCCATCCATTTATAATAAAATAAATATTTTCCAAGTTATTTTATGTGAGTTAGGGATCATTTTTTCTCCGTCATTTTTACACTTACCTAAGCCATTACTTTGCCGAAATTCTGTAAGGGATCTCCGCTCTCCCTTTTCATTAAGAACCTCTTTTATGTCATGCCTTTTAATTTATAGTTGCTTGATTTGGGATATGTTCCTCTATACATCCTTACTATACATTTTATGTATACATTATGGGATCATCTTTTCACCCCTATTAATCCCCCTATGATATTTTATTCCCTCCCATTACTATGATGTAATTCTTTAAGGGATTTCTCTATTCTCAATTCTCTTCAAGCATTTATTTTAAATTATGCATCTAAAATTCCATTTTATATGTTGGAGAATTATTTTACCTGATTCCATTAATATCTATTTCATGTATATATTACGAGATACCCCTTTATCCCTCATCAAAACATTATATAAATTTCTATTTCATGTCATTATGATGACGAAATTGCACCATGATTTTCAATGCCAGAAACTTCATGTTGTGAATAACATACCCATTTAACTATAAAGGGTACTCACCATTATGCTCATGTACATATTTATTTGGTAGTTACATATATTTATTCAAGATTCCTTGTTATTGTAATAAATTATATGTATTTTTTGAATCCATGTTGTATGATCTATGTGGCACACTCATACATGAAAACGAAATGATTATGAAGGTTACACACTAATAGTGCTCCAATGAATTGGATAATATTTACTGTCATGATATTTCATGTGCAATGAGGTATTCCTCATGCTAATTCATATTAAATAGCAGTTTACTCATGATAGTTTTTGTTCAATGATGGTTTACTTATGCTAATCCATGTTCATTTATCCTTGTCTAATGCTAATATAATGTTTTATGTTGTTTCCACATTTCCATGTTATGAATATCATGATATAACATCCATTTATGTTCATGTTTATTTTTCTATCCATTTATATGTTATTGACTAACACATATTTTATTCCATAGTATATACCATTTTTATTCCCTTACTAGGCTTTATTTCTCACCCTTTTCTTATGTATATCTTCCAATTATCCCATGCAATGCAAAGTACGACTGAATTTTGTGGTCATGAAAAATAAATTTCCAATAACGATGTGTATTTCTTTTTTAAGTTATTGTGTAATTTTCATAAACCCCAAAGGAACTAGTTATCTCAATATTATATGTTTTATTAAGTTCAAGTTTATGTAATAAATCCTCTATAAATATGAAATAAAAATAAGGGTTGTTATAGTTTACCTCTTTCTTACCACAAAAATTCACTTTAAACATAAATTCCCCCAATCAAAGAATAATGAATTTTAACTATTTTAAAAATTAATATTGTCAAATGATTATGCCCATAATATATGTGAAACATCCATTGGGACTGTTTCATTGGGTAAAGATCCTCATTAGTCTATTTCATGTTGGGTTTTAACTTTCCGATTCCAAATGAACATCATTTAATTACCTTCCCAAAGTCTAAGAACTGTGACCTTAATAAAGGAGGCCTTTTCCAAGAATTATGTCCTTAAACAATATTAATTTAGTATCCTCAACACCTCATTCACATGGTTTTATTTATCCTAGTTGTTTTTTATGACAATGTTCTGACTACTTTAAAGTACCATCCAATGTCCCTAAGGCATTCATTTTTGTATTGATTTTTTATAATCCACCTTTCAAGGGATGAGATGGAACCATTATATGGCCTATAGAAATATGAATTACATGGACCATAGGCCATAGAGTAATTCACTACTCATAGGACTCATACATTACATACAACAATGAGAAACTACTTGAAACTACACCTCCCCAACATCTTCATCATGAAATCAGCTCTCTAGCATTGCATGGTTGTTAGCTAGGCGTTACCATGAATGTAGAGGCTTGTCCTAATAGAATGTGACATACCCTTTCCTTATTGAAATCCGTTTAGCTTCTATAATGGTGGAATCTTTCTTCCCATCCTTCTTCTGGAGCTTGTTCCTTGTAGGTTATCTGGGATGTATCTGTACTAAAGGTGGCCCGAAGACCTTGAGGTGGCCCAAAGGCCTTACTGACATAATGGCCAAGGGTGGACCGAAGGCCGTAAAGGTCCCATGGATTGAATTGGTGGCCCGAAGGCCCAAAAAGGTTAATATATCAAGTTGTTACAGTGCCAAAAATTACTTGATAAAATTCTTTCTACAATACCAGCTACAATATTGCTACAATACTGCTACAATACCCGAAAATATGCCTCCACATGGATTTTATCCTAGGTCTCCAGGATACACCTAAGGAGTCCTCACCAACCGAGCAGAGGCTCATGTGAACCACTTTAAAGTACTATGTGTAGATTTATTCCCATTCATATGATGTATTTAGTGATTCCTACACCTGTATTCTAAGTGACCAGACTCAAATTCGCCTAAAAACTACCTATATAAAGCAGTTATATTTCCCCAAAATTCACTAACGGGCCTTCGATTCTAGTATAATATACAATCATATTCCTTTACACAATAGTTGGTAGAGATTCCCTCAATACCGAACATGTTGAATAATGTAACAAGAATCTTAATAAGTATGCCCCACTAATGTCCTTAGCAAAACATGTTATCCTAAATACTTACCGATATAAATTAGTGATGCCTTATATAATAATATAAAATTATTTAATATCCTCACTTGATAGTACAACCTCTACCAGCGTTAGTCCCATTCCATGCCACATTATAAAACTATGTGTGGTTTGATTACCATTCCCATGGGATATGTATTGATTCTCAAATTTCAAATCCAAGGTCTATCCCACTTCATCAACTCATTACTTGATCTTTTCTTCCCTTAAATCATGATGTGGACATGGGTATATTTTTCTATGTTTTTGTAGTAGAGTTTATCTTTGACCCTACTTTTACATCAAGTTATCACACTTTTATGCCACACAATAATCTATAGGATACCCTTTCCCCTTGGTTCCATGCTCTATGAATTTAAACCGACAGTGACCTCTCTTGTCCAAGATTGATAGATATAGCCATAGTATGAGGTGTATGCCTCTATACTATAATTACCAATGTCTTTAGAAAGTGATATTACATAATTTCACTACCTTGTATGAAGATAGGATTCCTCATATAATAAGCAAGGGATGAAAAAAAAGACTTACCCTTTTTTAATACATGATTCCTTGTATGTTAAATAAGATAGGAAATGAAACCGACAACCTTAGTTGATGATGATAAACAATAGACATACACCATACGAAATATGGATTTCTCATACGATAAGTATGAGATGACTAAAAACCCATTATCTTGTTTGAAAATAAGATTTCTTTTATAATAAATTTGGGATTACCAAAACCATAATTGTAATAACATGATGTTTAATAGTTTCCTTACCCCATATGAAACTGGTTTTCCTCCTAATATGATATGATTTAATATCCTCACAAGAGATGACTTTATCCCTACGACATCAGTCTCCTACCACACCAACTTCTACAATTAAATATGGATTGATTACCATTTTAATGGGATGTTTAGTGATGCTATAATATCACATATTGGTCACATCCCTATGATTTACCCATTTTAGGGAATTTTCCATTTATGTAAGAATTTATTCCCCCATACATTCACTTTCATCCAACACAATTGAGAAAATAGAATAATAACTCTAATGGGAACTCAATATCTCCTCTAATACATTCTCTACTTCAATTTTTGAACATTGTGAATTATTTAATTTGGATAAACATCATCCATATAATTTGAATTGGATCCCTAAAATCAATGGTGTATGATTACACTGGCTCTCCTACCATCATGAGTTCACTCCCCAATGGATCCTTGGTAATCGATAGTGCCCCCCATGCTCTGAACATGATAAATAGTCGATCCCATAGTTTTTCACCATCTCATTTACTAGTGTGGGTGTCGAACATCTATTTCAAAAAATGGTGAAATTTTTTTCCATGACCATCACTCCTTCTATGTTTTACTACATATTCTTGAAATTTATTGTGAACCCTCATTGGATTTTTTGTCACATTCCCCCTTATTTTATTCTCCCCTAAAACCAATAGGGACATTATACAAGTCATTGTCTCTCGCATTGAGAGATTCCCACATGGGATTAGGATCATGAAAGTTTGTTTTCACTCAAGAATTGATGAGATGCACTTGTACTCAACTAATGGTCTGAACTCTATGACATTTAACTAAGAGCCCATGTTCAAGAATCATGACTTTAAATACTGTGCATGTCATCATGGGAATGTGTTATATTGTTCTAGTCCTCATTAGGCCTCAATTGACATCAGTAAAATATTATTTTAAGGAATGAAAACTCCATTAAGGCATTCCACCTATGCTCCATACATTATTACCTTAAACTATTTGCTACTGATTTGAACTTTGGGAATTTAAACTAGGAGCCTTTGTCTATGAATAATGACTTTAAACTAATTTCAAGGAACCGTAGGAATTTGTTTTGTGAAATTAAACCTATGTGGCCCTATATTCACATCACATTGTCAATATTATGTGATACATGTCTCCTTTTGGGTTATTCACTTGATGTTTCTTACTATACGACCTTAATATAGGATCCCATGTCCAAGAATCATGGCTTTATTGTGTGTGAAAGATGTATCCAAGGTATTTTCTATGGTATGACCTACTATGATCCTTATTCACATTGAGGTACCACACCCATATTACAAACACATCCCATTTAAGACACAAATCCATATGGTCTAATCATCATGACCTTAAACTTCATGTGACACCGATTGGACTATTTTTCATTGTTTAGGGACTCCTAATCACACCACATCCATCAGTTCTGACCCCCCGTGCATAATAAGAACCTTTTTGAGGAAATTTCCCCTAGATCTAGGAAAAATTCTCTTTCCCAATTTTTAACATTTTACTATGATCTTTGAGCTTAAATTAGGATTCATTGTCCTAGAATTATGATCCTTAAAAATTGAAACTTCCTGGCCTGATTTGTAAGACCATAAATAACTAAAGGCAAGAGTTAAAATGTCTATCAGGTTGAAAAATCATAGATGATACCCAAGAAATATCAATACATTCTCTTTCAGGTCACTCCAATGACATTGGAAAAGTTAGGGGATAAAAAGAAAGATGTAAAAAGTCATCATGAACTCACACTTGACCCAAAACAATTGTTATACTCACTGAACCCCTCATTCGAGAAATAAGTTAGAGATTTTTTATAAGATAACTTTTCCTAATGATCCCCTCTAGGGAGTACCCCCATTGTGTTACCCTCTAAATCCAATATCCACCTTGGTTGGATGGGCTTTATTCATATCGGTTTACATTTCCTCATCACCAGATGCTAAATTATGCTATAAATCTCCAAATCACATGAATTTAAACTATGTAATGCATATTCCAAAAAAGAAAAAGTCAGACTATGTGTGCATCATCCTGATTATATGACGTTAAACATCACTTCCATAATCCCAAGTACATGATTTAAAAATGAATAGAATATTATTCCCTTTCCAAACGATCCTCTTTCCCTCTTTGGTTCTAGTCACCTACCCCATCATTCATGTTCCTCGACCATTGCTGGAAATTTGAGATGATGATCTCCTTGGGAGATGAGTCTGACCTTTATTCATACCAATTTTCATACCCAAGTATCTCAAAGACACATTGGGGTAATTATGAGTGTTTTTAACTCTATTTTCACATTCCCTCAATTTATACCCCTGCTATGAGTCTCCCTTTACATGGATGCCCATTATCATCTATATCAATACCCCCCTAACGGCATGTTTTTTAGTTACAACAGATCAAATACCGTGTGGGACACATGCCTCATAACACTTCTAATGATATTTTGAGATTGGTCCCACATATAAAATATGGCCATTAGTCTACCCTTATTTAATTTTTCACATCCTTAGAAAAATGATATTGGAATATGTGTTTTGAAAATTTTGAGAAGTTATCCTACAATTTCACACCACCTCCTTTGTACACCAAATCCTTGGTGTCCTGATTCATGATCTTCATCACCTATTTGTTTGGGTATAATTAAATCACATAGTTCTACCAAATTCACTCATGAGTACATGTCGGGAACGAAAGTCAGTTTTTTTAGAGAGTCTGACAATACAGTAAGAATTTTCTTAGTCAAAAAATGCTCAGTGTTTGATAAACAAGCTCAGATGCTGAGTGTTATACCCTTTCCTATACTCTCATAAAAATGACAAATTTTTATTTGTACCCTATTTCCCACACTGAGAATTAATCACTTGGGATTAGGGATTCAATGTTGGTTGTCTTGAAAATATGAATGACATTCAGAAAACTAATTATTTTTTAAGTATAAATGAAATTTCAATGGGGTATCTAATGGTCATGATGGTCATCAATATATTGGAATCTCTCCTTTATTTCAAGACATGGTAAAAATTAAAATTTTTTAGTCCGATAAACTGAGCACTAAATCTTAGTCATCATCTATTGAGTAGGATCTCGGGTCCACAACCACTCTTCCAGATCATCTTGTTACTCCTTAGTGGTGGGGTGAACTTCTTAGCCCATTTTTCACACCAAATCCTTCTAAGATAGGATCTTTTCCACGAATGTTTTAACCTCTAATACCTTTTCCTAAACTGCTATAAAATTATCCCTATGTTGTATGAGGATATCTACGTATGTTATGATGATAGTTCTGTGCTCGTTCACTATTCATTTCAAGGAGAGAAATATCATCTGATTCCACCGGGATAACCTAAGTTCCCTTATAATTCTTATTGTTCTATAAAACAATAAACTACTAAAACATGGTACATTCACAGTCAATTAAAATTTCTTAAACTCATGTATGGAGAACACTATATTCCTCCATACTAGTCCTTATGCATACTTGCCAGTGTTGAAGAGATCCTGTCTGATTTTACAAATAAATGAGTGGGGTGTGGGAGATGAAATTATGCATGCTCCCCCATGCCCTGTGTCAAATGAATCCATTATCCTAAGGAAAAAAATAGATAGAATCCTTTAATTTCTTATGATTAGTAGGATTTTATAGGGGAAGGCCCTTAAAACATCACTTGTTGGGGCATCTATAGGAATCTCCTCAGGCATGGTGAACCCTAGGTCTATGGTAAATGCATCCTCTCCATACCTATCATCCATAGTGGGAGTCTAAACAACCTCATGTAGAAACTTTGATGTTGGATCATCCACAACATCCAACTAATCCTCCTATGTCAGTGGTATGATCTCAACCACATACAATAAGGCCTTAGTTCCTATAGCTGGCACCAAAAGTATATCAAGGATAGTTTCAGCCACCATATCCCCCTTATTATCTCATTTTATGGTAAAATTTATACCTCCTCAATCATGGCATCGAATCTCGGTGACACGTCATTTGTAACCTATGTGGCATTTTCAGCTTCTATATCCTCATCTACCACCATAGATGAAAAAATATAATCATATACCACTACTCATCTAGGTTGGAGCATCACTATAGCTATATGAGCTCCAAATATAGTTTAAACTACCAATTAACGAACAATGTTATACAAGCATGAATTATAATATCCAAAACATGAATGTAAATGTGAAACGTTTAATGGTATTAAAATAATATTATAGACTATGTGATTTTTAGTGATATTCATTGGAAATACCCTTAGAAAGGTCATTACCATAGTGGGTTTTAGCATAGTTCCTACTGTAACATCAGCTAATTCTTGTAAACCTATGGTTGAAACATTTAAGAGAGGTCTCGTGATCATCCCACCAATGGTTGGGGCTCCCTTTCCACCTTTTATATGTTCATCATTAACCTCCACCTCCGTTGTGCTCTCCAGTTCTTACCCAGGTGAATAGTAAGTTAGAATGATGTTGTAAAAGATATTTCATGGTCAAGGAACACATGATAGGTAGATTTACACTATCATCAACATGATCTAAATCCCTAGGAATCGTCCCCCCAACCCCACTTATAGAGGTGTTAATGTGGCTAGATCACATTCTAATGAATCTAAATAAGATTTCCTTCCTAAAAACACATTAACATAGTTGCCTTGGGGACATGAAATTCCTTGAGAGTAGATCATGACCTCCAACTCCACCACTTATTACAACACTTCTACATGAAAATATATAACCTTTCCCTTTTGTGTCCTAGTCTGGTGGGGAATATACCATCATTTTTAATAAATTTTCATTTCCCTCATAGGGAGGTATTCTTCTTGAGAATTCTATAACCCTCTATGTATTTAAGAAAAAAAATATCACTGTGGACATCTAGGTGGAAATATCAATTTCTTATTCCATAGAAATGATCCCTTGGGACTTCTTTAGAGGGTCTACCTTCACCCTATAGACCAATTCCATTGATATTAGAGCTTGTTTCCTCTCCCTACTTATTGATACCACCTGTAAAGGACTATAAATTACTAGCTCTATACCTAATAATCTACCCATCAGACTGAACCTGCCTCCATAGTGAGGAAAACATTCCACCCATCCTTGACCTCGCAGTTGTAGGGACCCTTCTTCATCATCCCAAGTAGTTCTCCACATCAGCACTTCCCTAGTATATGCACTCTCCCAGATATTGGATAATAATTTTTTAGCCTATAAGTAGAAGTAGGTGGGGTTAGTTAATTTTAATGCATATCATCTTCATGTGAAAACATTCACCATATCTGTTGCAGTACTAAAGGTAAGAGTTACTTTGTACTTTTGGGAACAATCTTAGGGTCACACATTAGTGGGATCAGAAATGCCTAAAAATTTTAAGAGTGGTGTATTTCATATAGGTCACCTTGAATTATACACTCATTGGTAGTAACCTTATTCAAAATGTCAGGAGATATAAAAATTTCTCAACAGACCCAATGCCTTCATCAGTGTCCACTGTGGGAATGGGGAATGGATGGAAAATAATGCAATCCTTCAACCCAATCCTCACTAGTATGTCAACCGAGCTCAATGTGAGAGGATTATTCCCTATATTGTTGAGGATCTTTGATTTAAATTTTATTTCTTGAGGGTTTATTTGTATTTGATATTAATATCCTCCCATTTGTGTGATAACCCAACCATATAGAATGTTTAAGGGTCTGCACACATGGATAGGTGTCCCTTACAGGATGATGTGATGCAGATCCTTGTACATATTTACCTATACCATTACTTCTAGGTTGATATGAAGCCCCATCTCTATAACTTCTATAATAATGATGGTTCCAAGCCCCACCCCCATTGGTTCATCATGAATGGAGAGAATACACCAACAAATCAACACTGTGATAGACCATGATAGTGTGACCATGGGCCCCATAAGACTCATATTATAGCCCCATATTTTCCACTGGATAATAGCCAAAATCTACGGGTATGTTTTTATATTGCCTCACTGGAATGCCTTAGGGCATTGGTGTTGTACCCCGGGTATCTTGTTTATTGGTGCATTTGAAAAATACCCAAACAATGGCATGAATGGGATATCCAACATCCCATGTTTTTGTTTTCTAATAATCTACACTGAACAGAAAAAAAATCTTATTATGAAAGGTAAATACTCATATTCCAAAAAATACAATCTTTATGGGGTGATATTAGTTTTACATGGGTCTTTGGATTCTGGTACTAAAAATTTTGTAAAGATTCCACATGCTTATATCGACCTTCCCATAGTGTTGATTATGTGGGTTGTTTCCTGGTGAACACCTTCTCAACATCTTTGGAAAGATGACTAATTGGTGGATGGCATGGAACTATAAAGAATAAGCCACCTTGTAAACCCCAAATTGATTTATCACCAACATGACTCATGAAAATACTATAATACCTAGTACTCCTAGGCCAAAAATTTCTTGAAATTACCACCTTGGCATATGTCTGGACTTTTATACACCCCTAAAGAAGGTTCCCCGATACCCTAGAGTGTGTGTTATCATAAAGATATGGGACATGTCCACCAACAACACCTCCATATTGAAATTAGTCATGTGGTACCATAGGGTGTGCATAGTGATAGATGAGTGCTTCTTCAGAATGTGACCACCAATGGACATGTTCCACTAGTATTATCTTGTCATTATCATGAACTAGTAGGTCAGTTTATCTCAGTTCAAACTAGGAATGAACTTGTTTTCTCTCAACATAAAACCATATAGTAGTAACCTATTTCAAAGTGAGTATTCTGGATGAGCCTCCTTCAGTAGTACATTATGTGTTTCATAATCTGACTCTATCTGGATGATCTCTCAAATAATAAGGTTCTAGACTACATCCTCAAGTTTATTTTCAATATCATTTTCACCCCAAGTGGACATTGTTCAAATATTTTTTATGTTTTTTGATATTTTTTCATTATTGTTTTTTCATGATGTTGTATTCACAAATCTTGGTATTATGGAAGATTCATGTTCCTAGAAGTCTTATTAATTACCAACAGATTGTACAAATGGTGAGATTCATGTGTCGTGCGGATTGTGATCATAAAACACTCATGTGGGTCTTGAGCTTCAAAGAAGGGCACACGCCTATATTTTTCAAAAATCATGTGGTCGACTAACTGACTCCCACCCCTATTTATAGATGTGTGGTTAGATAGAGTTTCATGCATAGGGATTTATGATCACAAATGTTTATTGTTTTCCCATTTAATCTAACCCTCCACTCCATTTTCAAAACAAATTCTGGGGGGGGGGTTATGATGAAATATGCATATCAAGAGAGATTTCATGGATTGAATTGATGGTTTAAAATGTATTTAGGCCAACAGTACCCAAAAGTAGACTTAATGGATTTGATTTATGAATTCATACACCTTCGTGAATGGTTTTAGATCACATAATTCAAAATCTATGTGAAGAGATTAAGGTAAACTCTATGTAGAATAGGTCTGGATCATGGAGATCTAGTTACTAAAAGTCATCGGTGGTGTGAATCATTTATGTTAACCTTCTATAATTGAAAATCTAGTATGTAAAACCATGTTTATCTACATCCCTCATAAGGCTTTGAGAATGAATACATGTTTCATGAATTCAATTCCCTTGCCTCTGTTCAACATATAAATACATTATATGTTTGATGTTCAAGGGGACACAACCTTTCAGCTTATGATAAAATATTTTAATTCTTGATACTCAAAAGATTTATGTGTGAATTAAGATATATACCATTAAATGAAACCATATTTTTTGAAACTAACTACCATGTGGTTTTGAGAACAGAAACCAATGGTGAATAATCCTTTCATGATTTTCAAATTCATTCACATAATAATAATTCTATTTCAGACTCTTGGGGTTTCATGAGATAAATATCCTTTATGAAATCAAACCTATAGGATCCAAGTAATCACTTTTATGGAGGGTAAACCAATTTTGATAAACATAATCTTTAGTAAAACCCCTAAACTCCTTGAGAAATCCATACATCCTATATCCAAAATTTTTTTTGATTCCCCATATTCCATAAAAATACATTGTCCAGAATTGTCCATGGTTCCTTATTTCATGAAATTCCATTTCATGAAAGTTGAGTGCTGAGGTCCCCTTTTTACATCCAAAACTATTTCAACCATACCCAAAATCTCTGTTCATCTAGTACCACCAAACCAACGTATTAATCCTAATAATATATACCCTAATTCATTTTTCTCCAATTAATTGGTGCCCTAACATCGATAATTTTAATGGACACTCCTCCATTGTAGTGTGTACGCCATGCTCCATACAGACTTGTATGAGAAGTGGACATGTAAACCGTAAAGGCAAAGTCAGTAAGGGAAATAGATTATATTCCTTTAAAGGGAGTCATTATGATAGATCTTCCTCTCCCAAAGACATGGTCACCCTTAGGGTATAATCTGTATCAAAAAATGTGTTGTATAATGTAAAACTTCATTGCTCCACATAATAGTTGTATAATGTAAAAATTCAAAACAGCGTTCTACGAACATGATGTTAAACTATGTCATTACCTCATGTGATTAAAAATGATTCGCCACGTAAAATAATCATAGGATTCCATGCACCCCCCACCAATGGATAAAACAACCAAAATAGGAATCATCCATGCATAGTCCCCACACTATCCTCCCCTTCCATCAAATGTATGTCCTACATCGGGTAGCTTCCATGTGTAAGACCTACACCATTCCTCATTGACACTCCTTCCATGACATGAGTCTCATATCCATAAGACATTAGACAATATGGATCAGTTCTATCACATGAAATTAAATTATTTCATCATACTACATGAGTTTTGATCCTAGTTTACTGATAGAGTAGGTAGTATTCCTCCATGATGTTCAATCCGAACAACCAAAAAAGTCCAAAATCAATCCCCTTTGGGAGACACTCCATCCCACAATTGTAAAATATTCCCCGTTTTGGGGAAACATTCCACCATTAATGTGAGAAATATATAAAATTTTGGGGAAACACACTATCATTAATATGTGTAATATTCCCCCTTTAGGGACAGACATCGTCAAATCCATGTGTGAAATATTCTACCTTGTGGGAAACACTCCACCATTGAAGTGTTTAATCTACCACCTTGTGGAGACACACTCCACTCTCCCTTATTTAGATCCTCCCCTATGGGGGATATAATCCATCACCCTATTCTAAAATATTCCCCTTGGGGGAACTCTATCATTCATGTGAGAAATGTCATGGCTTGGGGGGAAACACTCCACCATCCAAGTGTGAAATCCTCTCATTGGGGAGACACTCTCCATATCCCATGTGTGGTATCTTCCAAATTTTGGTGGACATAGTCAACCATACATCCCCAAAAAATATTTACCTTGTGACTATCATTACAAGATAATAAATGTGTGACTAGATATTGAATCCATACCCTATAAAATAAAAGTTAGAGGCTTGTGGAGAAATCCTTGTAATACATAATTCCTTGGTGAGAATTACCTCATGATCAACACAATATGCCAACAAATTCATTATTATTATGAATTACACATTATATTACCTCTTAAATTGGAATATTTTATAGGTTCGCAACCTACCCCACATCTAAACATTCCCAATGATCCCAAAAATACTCTCTCCTCTGATTGAAGATTGATAACATGTTAAGATAGCAGTAGCGTAATTAAATAACATCAACCTTGATATGGGGACAGTTAATGAGTCTCAAAAACATAAATAAAAGCAATGTGGGAGACTCGAAATAGTCAATGAACTCCCATGAGGACTCAATGGAATGTTTAACCAACATAACATAATCCTATATTTTTCAAAGAGATGGAATTTATGATCAAAATAATGGAATCCACCTTCCTTTGTACTGTGGTAATATAGGAAAAATAAGAAAATAAAAAGACACACTGGCATAGAAAAAAGTGTTAGAAATAACCATACATACTCTCTTGATCAATAGCTACATAATGTGTTACTAACAAAGGTTTTTCAGAAGACCATCATAGTTGTAATACATGAGACCATGAGATACAAAAGGAGAGACATAGATAATTTGTTGATGCACAAAATAAGAGTTCATTAATATGTTTGTAAATAAAAAAAATTTATCAATGAGTATCCCCAATGGAAAATAATGTGAGTAAATATTCATATAAGAGATAATATGAACATAACCTTATATGGTATTTTCATTATTTGAGAAACAATTACCTCCATGGCTTCCTACCTTCATTCCATGGTTTAATATGGATGATAAAAATAAAATAACAGTTTTTAATTGAAGGGTTACCATTTCCGATATCTTAATGAATTTATTCCAAATGAGCTGATGAAATATTATAGAATCCCAATCATTTTATATATTTACACGACTTTTTAATACAATAATACAATCAATAATACACATAGATCATGAGGTATATTTTATATGGAATACTTCTTCATAATACCTCAAAAATGTATAAAACAAAATAATTATATTTTAATCTCTGTAATTCCCTCCAAAATCCAATTGAGCACCTAAAACTACATTGGATTACCTTTGGAATACATAAAATAAAGGGGTGATTTATAAATCTATATAAGATAATAAACATGTTAAAGAGGCATAACATGAAATCCAAATTGATTAAAATGATATTATAAAAGAAAAAGATCATGAATAATCACATGGGAGTATAATATAAAGAACATGGCTTCATAAGATCATTCGAACATATAAATGTGGCAATAACATAAAAAATTGCATGGGAATATGTCAAGGTTAAACTCAAAGACAAGATCACATTCAGGACAATTTCCCTTCATAGATTAGGTTTACTATCTAATAATATAAATAACATCACAGAAGACAAATAATTTACCCAATGTATTAGAGAATAACTTTTTTGAACCCATCACTACATTATCATTATTACGTGTTCCACGAAATATGAATCAATCATAATGAAAAAACACAATGCATTAGAGAAATAAACATAAAAATGTATTTCAACATCAAATGAATGGAGAATAATATAGGTATATATGTATGATATATATATTAATATTCTTAAACCATTAAATAAAATAAAAAATGATTAAGTGATTAAGAGAGAGAAATATCATAACCTAACGAAAAAGGGTGGTTGAGAGAGAAAATTTATATTGCTAAATGATTCTTCTCCTACACATACTATCCTAAATAATCAAATTAAATTTATCAATTACATAATTAAGAACCATCTTCATTTGTATATGCTCTACAATAATATCATTATGATCATTTATAAACATTTTATTGAAGTGTAAAGATTACTTCTTTTATTTCGAGATAGTTTTTTTATGGTTCCTTGGTTGGATCACTTGTGGATAAATTTTGTTGTTCCTTTCCAATAGCTCTATGAATATATAATTAAATTGAAATGGTATTAATTTCATTATATAAAATTTAATGGTCCAAAATAACCTTTTTTTAGATATAAGTATGATTCAGTTAGTAAAAAAGTTAAAATTATATAGTTAGTTAAATTAGGTCATTTTACTGATCACCACAATCTAGATTCGTTTTAATTAGTTATATGATTATTAAAATATTAAAAAAATATAAAATAATTTATAAAATAATTATTATTTTCAAATATAGCTATAATAATATTTTCATAACCATTATTGATATAGGTAGTTAAAAATTTAAGTGAGTTGTTTACGGAGGAGGTGAACCAACCATATTATGAACAAAACATTCATTTAAGAAAATAACAACTAATGGTAGAAGGTTAATATTACACTATAATAATAACATATTGATCTATTAAGGATATTAAGGTTACAACGATTATGTGCATGGGGATCCAATGGGTGTGGAAGAAGATGAACAAAAACGAGAGGGATTAGTTGAGAATCATACCTCTTCCTTTGGTCTTATCCAATTAGGATACCCCTTAAGTATCTTTGGAATAGTATTTTAATGAGAAAATAAGAACCAATACATGATTGAATGTACGCAAATGTAATTGGGAGTAATGTTTCGTAATAAAAAGATTATAAGGTGTTAGTATAATTGGTTGTGAGGGGTGGTATTTATAATGGGATGATATGGGTGTTTTGAATATTATATTCATTAGTTTATTATTATGGATCAAAAATACCAATAGTGAGGATTCTTAAAAATATATATTTAATTTAGATCTAATTGGTTATTACATCATCCATGTCACAAAAATTTAGGTATTTTTCTTATTATGTTAAATACCATATTTTATGTATTTCACTATTCTAAAAAAACAATGATTTTTGAAAATTACATAAACCACATTCTAACCATTTAATGACATGTATAATGCAAAATTTGAAATAAAATTTACGGAAATAATTTAATGAATATGGGAAAATTAATTTAAATAAAATATTTATTTATTTGAAAAATACCGACTTCATTTTAAATATCAAATTTCCGACCCATTGAAAAATAAAATATCTTCTCATAAAATTATTTTTTCATTTTAAAAATATTATATTAATTTAAAAATACATTTTATGAAAAAAACATCTCAATAACTATTATTGTTTTGAAATTTTGATTAAAATATATATGTTTTACATAAAAATGAACCTCATTTATCATTTTTTAAAAATTTATTTACTTCTAGCATGGTATAATTATATCATATTTTCATTTTATAAGACAAATAAATATTATATTACACTTTCATATGTTGTGTTAGTATTCTGATTGTCAGTTTACCTGTATTAATAGTTGAATTAATATTCCAATGGTCTGATTAGTATTCAAATGCTTATATTTTTTATAATCATATGTGTACATTACTTCTTATAAATATTTCACATTTCATTCATTTTTTATTAATATAAATTTTTTCTCTAGGTCATATATATGAATTTTCAATATTTATATTGTTTTACTAAAATTATACATCATTTATAAATTATTGATCATGTGTGAAATTATTCTGGGGGTTGAACAGATCTAAATTATAGTATTATTGTTATCTTATTTTATATATTTTTTCCCATTGTAATATATTCAATTTTTATGGAAATACTTATTCTCTTAATTAAATGTTTAAACTATTATGGAAAAATTTAGTTGGATCAATCAAATAGATCATGAACATTAATTAATATCATTCTACAAAATATAAAAAATATATATTCAAAAAGGGAAATTTCAGTGATGATATTTTGGGTCATTATATTTTCCCCCTTATGAAATTTCATCCTTAAAATATTGTTTTTCATACTAAGATGAAAATATGTGAGGGAGCTTCTACATCGTGGCTTCCTCCTTTTCCCATTTCACCTCATCATATTTATGGATTCACCATAATACTGTGACTCGATGAGTTATATTATTTTGTAGAAAATAATATCTACTATCTAATATCTTCACCAAATGCTTATCATAAATGAAATAATTTTCCATACATACAATGGATCTAGTATCTACGTACTCAAGAGGGATATGTGGAACACATCATGTACATGAGACTGGGTTAGTTGGATTGATACTCTATAGGGCACATCTTCGATGAAATTAAGAATCCCTATGGGTTAAATTATAGCTCCACCAGTTTCATGTAAGTAACGATTCATTTATTTATTTTCTGTATGTAAAGTGTTTAGGTGAATTTTGGGAGAATGTTATAGGACATTTGTAATTTTGGGGGGATTCCACCAAGGTCAATTGTTTGTGCATGGATATTATAGACCACAAAACTCTTACAGGAAACCATTAATAGAGTCATAACGGGCACTAGGTAGAAATGTGGATCAGTGCATAGTTTTTACAATCCTTTTATCCACCTATGAGTATCCATTATATGGGTGAAAGAACCATTTTTTAGGTCAGTACATGGTTAATATTTAGATCATAAAAAATTTGATCTAACTCAAATATTTATCTAAACCACTCATTTTAACCCATTTTAACCATAACTATGTTTTTATTTGACTATATGGTTGTGGATAATTTTCCCTTAGATGTAGGAGCACTCGGTTGGAAATTTATACGACATTGATATCTGGATTACTGGTTAAATATTCATTATTGACCTATTTTCTTAGATAAACTCTTCTTCTCTATCTAGGTTTCATTTATATGGTCCGTTGGAGATATATCAATGATATTTTATTCTAATAATGATGAAATATGGTCGTTATTATGTTAGGGAAAAAGATCAAAGGATGTTTTTTACATAGTTTTCCATGTTTTGTTGAATTTTTCATGATGTTATTTGTTTTCATGGTAGTTTCCATGATAGGTGGCCTCAATATCACCTCATTTGTTTAGAATATGTAGGATTATTTCCAAAATTTATTTAATTACATGAAATTTATTTTGATATGGATGTTCAAATCATTGTAAAAACCCTCTTTAGTGATGGTTTTTTTATTTATGAAAATTGATTTTTGTGCAAAAAGATTTTTTACATATTTTTAATTGATGATTTTATAATGAAAATTTGTTTATTCCTAGAAATGGTTAGATGATGATTTTTTCAGTAAAATAATTTTTTTATTGAAATGGATTGAAGTTGTAGGTTTGAAATGTTTTTGGCTAATATAGGTTGGCATAATTTCATAAAATCGATTTGACCCTGAATAAGGGGCTTGTACCATTGGGGTACAAGGGATGTGAACCATGATAAAAGATTTGTGCCATTGGGGAACAAGGAGATTGGTCACTTATGAATGAATTGTTGGATTCATGAGAAAACTTTAAAGTATATTGAACCATCACTAAAGAAGACATGTGCAGTCTATGTGTGAATCATGGGTTGGGTTTGTTAAAATGTAATGTAAATTGATTTAAAGAGTAAAATGGTTGATTTCCTTAGAAACTTTTTTAGTATGGAAATTTGTTTATATTCTGAAATTAAACTTTTCAAATTTTTTAATATAATTTGTTATATATATATTTGATAACATGTTATATGTTAGTGGCATGAGTAGGGAATTCATTTGGTGAAATCCTACTACGTTTCTTTTGTCACCCGCTTCTTTCAAATATTGTTGCTTTGGATGATTTTGATTATCAGGACATAGAAAAAGTGAAAGTATCAAATTTCATTAGTGACACATCGTGATACTTCGAATGGATTATGATTTTGGATCATGAAGCATGTTGGGAGATGTGTAGTTCTATCTTTATAGTCATTAGAATTTGTGTTTTAGTCTTCCTCTTTTGTAATCTAATTTTGGTTATTAGGTATTTTGGTCGTAGTTATTTTTTATTATCAGTTTGGTATTACACTGACTAGTAAAAATTATTATCAGGAATTATTTAGTGGTTACATGGTTAAGGTCTAATTGGTTGGGTTATTTTATTCTAAAATAGAGGATAATCCCCCATTTCTTTTCATTCCCTTAGAATTTATTTCTTACCATTGTTTTCATGGGTAAGTCACTAAAGGAAAAATAAAAATTTATCCTTGAATCAGGCCAATAAGGGGGGTGTTACATATGGTATCTACATTTTTTGGTCCCAATATCATTGTGGGAAAAGTATTATCAGTTGGTTTGATCTATGATTATCAGTTGTCTCTATCCTGATGTTGATAATCATTATGGTTCAGTCCTTTAGTTTCAATGGTAGAAAAGGGTAGGGTCATAAACAATTAACATGTAGAGCATAAAAATGTGTAGCTATCTTATTTGTGATGAACTTCATTATACCATGGAGTTGGGTAGATATGTGTTTTGGAGATACTTATAGGAGTTGTAATCTCATTTCCATGGGTTTAGAAAATGAGATGATCATGACATGAAATTTAGAAATTACTTCCCAATTAGAGTGAATGTTTCATTACATGTAATGATTTATTATTTGGTGCAAAAAATATTTTTTTTTAATGTTAAAATTCTTCTCAAATATGATATTTTTAAGAGGGCATGGTTGAGATATTTTGAAAATCAGTGGACTTTTAAAATAAAAGTAAAATTTTAAGAAAGTTGTTGAATTTGGAAAATGTGGAATTTTGGAAAAGAATTTTCTATCTATTATGCGTAGAATTTGAAATTGTTAATACATCAGTTGATAGAGAGTGAGAATTATGGTTCCTATTGTGTTTATAAAAATGGTACCTGGTAGTGGTCATAGAAGCTAATGATAAGAGGATGATGGGTATGTGGTTACAACTAAGGCATAGGTCAACCAAAAGCCTGTTCAAAGTATTGTCTATGATTTTCCCACCATGTCTATAGGGAATTAAAGGGATTAACCAAGGAAAGCAGTTCACCAAAATTATTTTGTGGTGAATCAGAACAAGATAAGTAAGAGGGGTGGATAAATAGGATGAATATTCTAGTTCCTTGGCGCATTAGAAATGATGAACTTCAATTTAGTGACATATATAGAGAAGGATTTTTTGTGACAACGAAGAAATTTTTCAGTTCATGATATATTATAACAAATAATTTCATGGGAGGATATTGAGGAATTGTTGAAAAAAAAATTCTTATAAATTCAGGATTTCACGAACCATATAATTTTTCATTTTGAAGAAGGATATCCTCCCAGTAAAAAAGTACATGTATAATATTATTAATTTAGTTCAATTTTCACATGAATATGTTTCTAGGGAATCCATGAAGGAATATATTTTTTAATTGGTGGTGAAGTAAGATATTTTCTTGAATATTACTATTATCTATATAATTGATTATATGGATATGGTCAATTGAATGATGGTGAAAAAGAGAGACAAATCAGGAAGTACATATGGATGAAGCATGTTGATACCCATGGGAAATGGTTGGAACTCTAATGCAGGAAATAAGCTAAAGAGGGACACCTATTTACAATGTAGTGAAATGACTCAAAATTAATCGGTAGGATCATTGAATCTTCTACCAATACACAAGGGTACATCATAATGTTTTCAATGTATTTTTTTGATGATATGAAAAGATATTGTATGAAATCTCCTACAGATTTCCATAATCACAATAAGATGGTGAATCTTCAGTGTAATTTTAGTTGAACTCCATGTTTTGGTGTTTAGGATACATCTCAGGTTTTGTAGACCTTGTATTCTTCGACGGGATGAAGGAAGCAGAATACTTCTATTATAAAGAACCGAGCTGACCATTGTGGTTTAAGGAATACCATAAATACTTTTCAAGTTAAATCTCAGTAGGGAAATAAAAAAAAGTGAAATCAGTAAGAAATTATATATAGCTATGCCAATTATTATGGATGATCAATCTGGACCATTGATGGTTAGAGGTATGATTCATTTTAATTCTACACTTTTGAAATATTTATTTGATATGGGGGAATCCTATTATTTTGTGGCTTCCATGGTTTTTATTTTCGATTTTATCATGTTGAGATTATGCCTTCTGTTTTGAATCACCAAACACCTCTAAGTCAAAGAGAATGTTGATCCTTAATGTGTCAATAATGTTCTATAAATATGGATAGAGAAGAGTTTGTGTGTGATTTTTTTGTTATTTATATGGATTCATATTACATAATAATATGTATGGATTAGATTACTATGTTTAATGCTAACATTTATTGTTATATCCAAATACTCTGTTTTACAACTAATGATGGCGTCAAGCATCTCTTTAAAGGATAACAAAATTTTAAGGCAAGTGAAATAGTATTTCTGGAACCAGTAGATGGAGAGATAACATACTATTTTGTTTTATAAGCATTGGAATCGATGGAAGAGATTGAGAATAGTTGGTTTCCATCATTTTTTTATCAGCCAAAATATGATCTTATGGAAATTTTATCAGAATTTCCACCCACATGAGAAGCGGAGTTATGATTTTTCTTATTAAAGGGACTAGTCACATTTTCCTTCAATCATATCAGATGTAAAAAATAGATTTAACGGAATTGAATCTGTAGTTAGAAGATCTAGAAAGCATAGGGTTCATTTACCCTAGCATGTTTCCACTGGATCACACATCTTATTTTTTCAAAAAGGTAGATGGAAATATTTGGATTTCTGTCTTTTAATTTAATGTTAACCAAGTTACGATAAAAAATATTTAACAATTTACACATAATGATGATATATAAAATCAATTGAGGGGAGCTCAATGGTCCTCTAGAATCGACTTCTGATTAAGAAATCATCAATTAAAAGACACGAAAGAAGATATTCTAAAGACAAAATTGAGGTGTAGATTTGGCCATTACAAATATATGGCTTTTGTTTTTGGTCTTACGAATTCACCATTAGTCCATATATATTTGATGCATCAGATATTTCAAATATATGTTGATTCTTTTATGGAGGTGTTCTTGGATGACATATTTTTGAATTCAAGGACAAGGGCTGAACATGACCAACACATTGCGAAAGTATTATTAATTCTATGGGATCATTATCTATATTAAAAATTATGATAGTCTGATTTTTGGATAAAATAGGTTTGTTTCCTTGGACATATAATCATTAATAGAGGTGTTTATGTGGATCTAGAAACGTTAGATCATATAATCTATTACTACACTAGAAACACTTTCTTTGATATTGGCATTTTCATTGGTCCAGTTGGTTATTATCTATGTTTTTTACGAATTATCATGACTTTATTTACCTATGAAGACATTGACAAGGGAAAATGGTTCATTGTGATGGATTGAGGAATTTCAGGTGACTTTTCAGGAGCATAAAGCTCTCCTTAGATCAACAGTAATCTGGATTTCACTAAAATCAGAACAAGGGAACATAATATATTGTGATACTTCAGAATTATGGTTGGAATTTGGCCCTATAAAGTGGGGTAAAATGGTTACTTATGGCTCATGTGAGTTAAAGTTTCATGATGTGAACTTACCAACACATTATTTAGAGTTATATTCTATATTCAATGCTTTAAATACTTTTCTTCATTACCTATTTGGTGATAAATCTATATTTTTAATGGATCTTAAGAGTTTGAAACATGTTTTCTCACAAGGGGATTTGAAAATGAGACAATGAAAATGGATGGATTATCTATAAATGATTCACTTATAATTATTGATTACACTGGGGAAATGAAATTTGGGGGCAAATGAATTATTAAGAAATTAATATATTCAGTAGGAAAAAGAGTGTTTAGATTAGTGGAAGTTATGGTCGGTCATAGTTGAAATGCACTTGGATTATGAAGATCGAGGTAGTGTAGTAGTTTTCTTCTTGGATTCTTTAATCCCTAATTCTATGGAGATGGTTAAAGAGGAAAATATTTTTGATTCAAAATACAGTTCAACGAGGTCGAAACACAATGGTGGGAGACCAGTGATGGACGAATGATTGATGGGAGTTCAGTTTTAGGGTTTTGAGATCAGATCGTCATACCTATATATTTTTATGAAAAAAATTATTCATTCATACCACCAATTGATATGGTCTATTCATATCAGAATACAAGATATTTATAAATCTCTGAATGAAATGTTTTGATGGGTTATCATTAAAAAGTAATGTGGCTGAGTTTTTTTGATATGCTTAACATGTTAGTGGGCTAAAGGGAAAAACTAATGAACAAAATTTATGTTTCAATATTTACATATTCTTGGGTGAAAATGGGATAATATATCCATGTATTTTATAACAGGACTCCCACAAATGGTTTGAAAATATAATCCATATGGTTGATAGTGGATTGGATTACAATGTTATTCCATATCATCCCTAATCATGAATCTCATATGGTAGAGGACTTGTTAGTAATGTATATCTGAGAAGTGGTAATTTGGAATGGAATAATAGTTTTGATAGTTTCAGGCAGTGATATGAGGATTACATATCATTTCAAGAAATCCAAAGAGCATTCTCTTGTATCTTAGATAACAATGAGTATGGTGTATCATCCTTAAATGGATGGAAAATCAGAAAGGATGATATAAATGTTGGAAAAAATGATTTTGGATTGTGTAATGGATTTTTGTGGATCTTGAGAGGTGAACATTATATTAATGGAGTTCTCATATACAAATAGTTATCAGGACTTGATACATATGGGTCATTTTGAAGCATTGTATGGGTGTCCTTCTCATTCCCCACTTTGTTGGGTGGAAACTGGTAAAACTTCACTAGTTGGATTGGGACTTCTATAAGAATCGACAAAGAAGATGTATTTGATTTAGAAGAGAATAGATACGGCTCAGAGTAATCATTAATTGATTGTTGATCATCATCGATGTCCATTATTGTTCAAGGTGAGTGATCATGTGTCACTATAAGTCTTGGAAATCATCATTTTAGGATATAAAAAATTATATCTCTTTGATACATAGGTCTTTTGTATATACTTGAACGGGTTGGGTAGGGGACAAATAGATTACATTTTCTAAGATAGTTTATTTCAGTGTGTAATTTGTTTTATATATATCAATTAAATACTTATCAGCACGATCCTGACCATGTGATTTGATGGGATCACATTGAACTAATGTCACATGCTATGTTGGTTCATGGTCTAGTGATAATTTTTTATAGGAAAAATAAATTGACGCATGGGGAAATCATTGATTTGGGGTGGGTTTTGTTGCTATATGGGGATATTCATGATGAAATTTGGGAATGGGAGAAATAAATGGTCAAGTAATAGACCAGACTCTATCAATAATGAAGATGTTTTATATATTCTATGGATGTAAAGGCCAATGGTGGGGATAATTTATCAAAACCTGTTTCATGTATGTATCACTTAAAATATTTATTTTATGTGTCAATTCTATCTGGGTGATTTTTTGGAGAGCTAAGAGGACTTTTAGAATGTTTTGGGTGTTTTTATAGAGGTGAATAGATTGAGTATGATTAGTACAAACTGTGAATATTCTATAAGAAACTATGATAAGAGAGTCAGTGGGATCTGGGTGGGTTCATGTTTAGGCACTGGGATTTTATGAACTTTTTATCCACCTAATAGAAACCATAAATTTAGAGACAAACTCATTTGCAAGGTTAGCCCATGATTTTTATAACTGTGTGATTAATCATGCACAATTAAAAATTAGATCCTTTAAAAGTGGATTTAACTCTGTTTTTCCTCTAAACAACTTTTATTCCCATCAGTTCAACCATAACATTGTTTTTCTACCACCCAATGGGTGTGGAGACTTTTGCCTTTGATCTGGGAGCAATCTGTTGGCAAATCACGAATAGTTGAATGTCAGATTGCATGGTAATTTTATATTCTGTATTTTTTACCATTGATATACTCTTATTACCTCAAATAGATTCATATATCATTTCTATTAGGGATATATCAATGATATTTTATGCTAATAATTATGATATAAATCTATTTTTATGTTAGGTAACAAGATCAAATGTGGGTTTTTGGAGAATCAGTCAGGTTATGGGGGCGTTTTCATGTCATACATGGTTTTCACAATACTTTCTAAGGTAGGTGGATTCAATATTGACTCATATTATTAGAAAATGAATAATTCTCATCAAATTTATTAATCCTCATGAAATTGATTGTGAATTCGATGTGAAATTCATGGTCGAAAACCTTTCCAGTAATAGTTTTTGGATTTATGAAAATTGATTATTTTCAAAAGAGAATTGTTTACTGATTTTAAATTCATTATATTAAATTTTTTTTTTAATTCATGGAAATGGTTTCATAGTTAGTTTTTAAATAAAAGTGTTTTTAAATGATTTAAATGGTTGTTTTGACATGTTTTTGTCATATAATGGTTAAAAAGAGTTCATAATTTCGATGTATATATAAATAAGGGTCATGTAACATTGAGGTACAAGGTAAATGACCCTAGATAAAGGTATTAGTCCATTTGGGAACAAGATTATTGTCCTTATAGTGATGACATAGTGGAAGAAGGATAAACTATTCATGGGTATTGAATTTTCACTGAAGCATTCATGTGTAGTGTGTGTGTAAATCATGTACTGGGTATGCTAAAATGGAATGTAAACTGATTTAAATATTTATTTGGTTTCGTCCCATTGAAATTATTTTAGTAAGGAAATTTTAATATATTCAGATATAAACTATTTTGAAAATATATATTTAAATTGTTTAATTTAAATGTGCTAAAAATTTCTATCCTTGTGGTGTCAGTATGAAATTCATTAGGTAAAATCCTGTTGAGTTTCAATACTCTCCCAAAACTTTGGAACCTTATTTATTTTGTAGATGTTATTTATCATGGAATAGGTAAAGGGAAAGTATACCATTTCTTTTGTAATGCATTATGATACACTGGTTGGATTGTGGAGTAGGATCATGGATCATGTTCAAAGTTGTGGAGTTGTGTATATGGATTCCTTGAATTTTATATTTTATCCTTTCATTTTGGAACGTTGGTCTTGGTTATGATGTAGTTTAGTAATATATTTTTTTTATTTTTTTGTAATACTTTTATTTTTATACGCTTTTATCCTGCATCATTTAGTGGTTACAGGGTTATGAAGTAATTATGGGGATTTTTTTTTTCTAAAATGGAAAATCCTCCACTAATTGATTTGAATCTCATAGCATTTACTTCATGGATTTGGTGTCTTGGGGATGTCACCTAATTCCATGTATCAATTTGTAAGAACCCGGATAATCATTTGAGATTTCTTTTTCCATTATCCAGATTATTTAGAAAACATAATGTTTCTGGAAATTTTTGAAGTACACACCATGTACTATCTTAGTACACGCCGTGTACTCTTTTTTCGCTCGAAGCCGTGTGCGGTTCATGCCCGGGACACACACACGGTGTGTAGGGGTGATGTGGAGGACGATTTTGGCAGAGTACGGAAAGACCTAGTACACACAGTGTACTCTAAAAGTACACACTGTGTACTTTCTTTTTTATTTCATTAATCGGACCGGGGTCGCGCCTAATGCTCATAAACATCTTCTTCTCCACCCAATTCCATCTAGAGCGTTTGAGGAGGCCGATTCTTCTCCGAGCCACCGATCCGTCACCGGTTGTCCAAATTAAACTCCGTCGATTGCACAAGAATCACAACAGTGAGTCCTTGGTTCTTCTTTGGCCTCGTTTCCGGATTCTTCCTCTTATATGGGTTATCTGAGGTTGAACGTTTTAGAATTTTTTGTAGATCTACTCTGTTCTAGGCTGATTCACGGGCCAAGGTACAAGTAAACTGATCTTCGAGGATCGAGGTAGGTGGTTTTTTGCCATATGTTGATGTTTTTTGAGTGTTGGTTGCAAAAGTGCCGGATACCAATGTATCAGGTATCCCGGGTTTTGGATTTGGATCCTATTGTTTATTTTCCATAGATTTCTTGTTATCTTATGATTAATTGTTGCTAATATATGCTTGGTTTCATGTTTGAGGATCACCCCACGGGTGTTTCTCCCAATGATTGGTTGTTTATCGCTGTTTGGAACCATTTCTTGTGAGGCAAACTCTCTTACGATTATTAGTTTACTTGTTATCATTGATTTCATGTGTTGCCTCATGTTTAAATGCTTTTGATACATGGTAGCTTTTAGCCAAGTATTTGTTGAACATACTTAGGGCTGCTGACAGTTGATTACACCTGACATGACTTCTCAGGGCTGTGAGAACATGGAGCAGGAGATCAATGAAGGAATAGATGATTATGTGCTTCCCTAGAGGGTCTGTTGGTTTTAGTTTCGTACGCAGGAACTATGCGAATAGGACTTTGTGCTTCCCAAGAGTGTTATTAGATTATACACGCATCGAGACCACATGAGGAATTATACGTAAGTGCTTCCTCAGAGATTCTATAGATATCATTGCATGACCATAGGGGAATTGACGTGAAAGCGTCCCACAGTGTGTGTGCGTTGTTTGATTACTAGACTATAGGGGTCTTCTAGTTTGAGACAACCAAAGGGTCGATGTGAATTTTAATGGTTGGCTATGACGAGTCCACCAAGCCAAAGAACAAGCTTGTGTTTGTTACTGCTTATGTTTCGGTAGTCTTTTGAGATACGTACTATGTTACTTGCTTACCTTGGAATAGAATGCTTGACTGGTTTTTCCTTGGTTGTTTAATATAATAAATGTGAATGGTAATTGGTATGATTATTTACTGGTTTACTCTTAGTCCATTACTGTACCTATTTTCCTTTTCTTTTGCAATATTACTCACTGATAGAAGGGCAAAAATCATGTAGTGGTTGCCTACTGGGATTAGTCTCAAACCCTGTTTGGGTCCTGCTTTTCAGCCCAAACTGATTAAATGGTTGTAGGTGTAGATAGGTATTGTGGCCCATCTACCTCAGGTACTTGATTTCTGGTCGGAGCTAGAGAGAATGGGACCAGGCATTGGCTCATGATGCTGTTGGAGTTATTGTTTACATTTAGTAATTTGGTTTCAGTTATATTTCCACACGTTGATTTTTTTACTGCATTCCATATATACATGTACCGTACTGCATCATTATTATATAGTCATTGCTTCTACTTTTAGTTCAGTTGTTGTATGATGTGTGCTGCTTCCGCAATTGATTATGTTTATTCTTCCACTGTATACTTTACCAAATGAGGGCATAGTTTACCCAATGACTCACCAAGGCCCTCGTTGGTATTCAGCAGCCTCTGGCGTTTGGGGAAACACACTTGAGGTTATGTGGTGAACCGAGTACGGGGCACCAATTATGTGGCTCTGGATTCGGGTCGTTACAATGTGGTATCAGAGGATTTTTCTTCTTTTCTATTGCCTTACTATTTTGCGACAATATACAGGGATAAGAAGAAATGGGTAGTTAGTACTTAATTGTGCCCGAGAGTAATTAACCCATGTACATGGAAAAGCTATATGACCTTGTAATTGAAATTTTAAGTTTTTACAAGTGTTATAGTTTACTATATTTCACCGTTGGGTGATGCACATGTTTTTTCTATTACAGTTCATATGATTGTGGTTTTATTTTGTTGCAACCCAATGAGATGAGGGTGTGCCCTCTCATGCATCATATAGGAACTGGGTCGGAAATCACATGTAATTCATTTTAACATTCCATATAGGGTGCATTAGAATTTAATACTATTGTGATAGATGTCGTGATAAATTATGCATTTTTTTGTGATAGTTGTTGTGAAGAACAAACTTGATATGCTGTTTTTCTTGATATATGCATTGTTATGATTCCAATCATTGATTCACATGGATGATGGGCCCACACGGATCAGAATTTGGCACATAGATGTTTGTTTTTCTGTGCTTATGGCATTCTGTGCAGTTTCTGAGCTACTGCCCGAAAAAACACAGAATACATGGAGTGTACTTTACAAATACACGCCGTGTAGTTTTTAAACTGTATTAATAACTGTGTGAACAGAGACATGAGTTGGTAGAGTGTCTTCGGGGACACGCCGTGTACCATAAGAACACGCTGTGTAGTTTTATTCTGGGTACCCGGCCGTGTCACTAACAACACGGGTTGGGAAAACTCGTGTAGTACACGTCGTGTGTTATAAGAACACACCGTGTTGTTTTTTTCTAGGTACTCGGTCATGTCACGAACAACACAGGTCGGTGTTATCTGTCCTTATACGTGTCGTGTTTGTTCGGAATGCACCGTGTAGGGGTCAGCCGTGTAGTCGGCCGTGTAACCGCTACACGGGTCGTCGAAACCTATCTAGTACATGCAGTGTCATTAGTGAACACACCGTGTAGTTTAGAATTATGAGGACCATGTAGGTTAGCCATGTAAAGAGACTCGGTAAGGGGAGTGGAGTTCAAGTACACGCCATGTTTTGGGGCAACACGCCGTGTGGTTTGGGATGTTACACGACCCGTGGTGGCGGATGTACACACCCATGTAAATGGATTTAACAAACACGTTGTGTAGTTTAAATACACAACATGTAGTCGTGTTTTGTAAACATATGTGTTTCTCTCTCTTGTTCCCGTTTTGTACTCTTGTGTTTTCTGTCCTTGTTAATCCTTAATATGAGGTGTGCTTTTGACATTTCAGGGGTATGTCGCCAAGACGTCCTCCCTCTGCATGCCAGGAACCAGGCAGTGATCGTACGCCTGATACGGCAGACCATGGACTACCAGTAATTCCGATGATCATTCCGGACATGGAACCTACAGTGATTCCAGACACTAGTGTTGACACATAGTTCAGAGAGGGTTTAATGAGGTTCATTTAGACCTTCTAGGGAGCTCAGCATCTTGCCCCGTCTATGGCAGAGCTGATGCAAGTCTTCCAGCAGCAGCATCCTCCCACCTTCATAGGGGATGGAGGACCTCAGGCTGCAGAGTCATGTCTAGAAACCATGCTTTCCATCTTCGACCATTTGGAAACCCCCCCCCCCAGATAGAAGGGTGATGCTCGGGACTTACATGCTGCATGATTCTTCCAAGAGGTGGTGGAATGTGGTCTCGCAGGCAGGGCACCAACAAACTATGGATTGGGATGAATTCCAACGTACGTTCTACGACTACTTCTATCCTACAATGATGAGGGCCGACAGAGCCAGAGAGTTCATGAACCTGTAGTAGGGCACTCTTTCAGTTATGGAGTATTCCTCCCGTTTCACTGAGTTATAGTGTTTCACTCCCGTTCTAGGAAATGATGAGCTATTTTTGGCAAAGATGTTTGACGAAGGCCTCAAACCAGAGATCAGATATCTGGTGAACTTCATCCAGTTGAATTCAATTAATCTGATAGTCAACTAGGTGTTGATAACCAAATGAAATCTGAGGGAGACTAGAGCTATTGACCAGGGTGGTTTGACATCCAAGGCTGATTCATTGCATGCTGATAGCAAGAAACACCACCGAGAGTCTACTCGAGGTGACTCGAGGAAGCGAGGTAATTCTTCTGGATGACCAGATCTTCTTTCTGGCAACTAGGTGGTGTGCTATCAGTGTGGAAAGAGCAAGCATAAGAAGCCTTAGTGCCTGAGAGATCTAGTCGAGTGCCGAGCTTGCGGAAAGATGGGACATCAGCATCATTTTTTAGGGTTCTTCTTCCAGCATCTAGTGAAGAAGGCTCTGTTTCAACTCCTCGTGCAGGATCGGGATTTCCAGTTCCACAACAGACTGGGGGTTGGAGTTCATCAGGTAGTTCAGGTCGGGGTAGAGTTCGTGGAAGTGGTGGTCAGGCTCAAGGAGGATCATCTCAAGGATATCAGGCTGCTACACAAGGGCGCGGTACTGGATAGACATTTGCAGTGGAGCATATTCATAGGGAGTAGGATCTTGGACCTTCCACAGTTCGAGGTATGATCTTATTAGCCACAGTTTTATCTTCTGCACTTTTCGATATTGGAGCTTCTCATAGCTTTATTTCTGTGCACACTGTAGAAACCCTTAGACTTAATTTATTTACTTCTAAGGATACGTTGGCACTAGAAACTACTTTGGGACATAGAACTACAAGCGTGAGTCAGTGGAAGGAGTGCCCCCTTGAGGTTGGTGAGTGTCACTTCTTGTTGGATCTTTATGTCCTTGAGATGAGGGGTTATGATGTCATTCTCGGAATGGATTGGCTAGTTCTTTTTCAGACCTTTGTCGATTGTTATCAGCGTAGGGTGAGTTTCATGTCACCATAGGGTGGGTCTTTTCTTCACAAAGGCGAATGGAATGTCCAGGAAAGAAGAGATGGACCAGAGCATCATGGGTTGGGCAGTGTTACATCCCAGATAGCTAGTTTATATATAGATGACCAGGGGACTTCTCTAATGGACTTCCCTCTGGTAGTTGATCATTTTCCAGATGTCTTTCTAGAAAACTATTCAGGGTTTCCTCCGGAGCGTGAGGTAGACTTCTCTATTGAGCTTGTGCCAGTAGCATCACCGGAATCCATAACTCCTTATAGGATGGCTATACATGAGTTGTAAGAACTCAAGAAGCAGTTGGAGGAGTTGCAGGAGAAGGGTTTTATCTGACCCAATACTTCCCCTTGGGGTTCGCCTGTGTTGTTTGTGAATAAGGTGGATGGTACCTTACAACTTTGTGTGTACTACCGGAAGATGAACCAGTTGACGGTCAGGAACCGATATCTATTGTCGAGGATTGATGATCTTTTTGATCAGCTTCGAGGAGCCAGGGTATTCTCAAAGATCGACTTGAGATCCAGCTATCATCAGTTGCGGGTTGAACCACTTGATATACCTCTCACAGCTTTCTAAAGAAGGTATGGTATGTATGAGTATCTGGTTATGCCGTTCGGTCTCACGAACACGCCGACAGTTTTCATGGCAGTGATGAACATAGTTTTCCATCTTTACATGGACTCCTTTGTCGTTATCTTTGTGGAAGATGTCTTGGTGTACTCTCACACTCGACACGACCATGCTACCCATCTTGAGATCGTATTGAGTACACTGATATAGCATCAGTTATATGCTAAGCTCTCAATGTGCCACTTCTAGATGGATGATATTCACTACCTGGGCCATGTCATCTCAGAGATAAGAGTATTTGTAGACCCAGAGAAGGTGAGAGTAGTAGTTAACTGGGAGAAACCAAATAATGTCTTCGAGGTATGGAGTTTTTTGGGATTGGATGGTTATTATAGGCAGTTTATATAGGACTTGTCATGCTTAGCAGCGCCATTGACAGGCTTTACTAAGAATGGTGTGATGTACGTTTGGCCAGAAGCTTGCAACTCAGCCTTACAGGAGATGAAGGTGAGATTGATTTCAGCACCAATTCAAGTTCTTCCCGAGCCGGGAATGAGTTATACAGTTTTCTGTGATACATCTGGCATCGGTCTAGGAGTCGTGCTTATGAAGGAATACCGTGTTGTTGCGTATGGATCTCGTCAGTTGAGGCCCTATGAGAAGAACTATCCTACGCACGACATGGAGTTGGCTGCAGTTGTTCATGCTTTACATTGTTGGAGGCACTATCTCATGGGAGAGCATTTTGTGGTATATAATGACCACAAGAGCCTCAAGTATATCTTCACGCGGTGTGACATAAATCTGAGATAGAGGAGGTGGATCGAGTACCTACAGTCTTTCGACTTTGAGCATTCTTATATGCCTAGGAAAGGCAATGTTGTGTAAGACGCACTGAGCAAGAGGAATCAGTTACAAGTAGTTGAGGAGGCTAGCAGTGAGTGGGAGCTTATGGCTATGTTCCTTGAGATGCATTTGGAGGCGCACAACAGACAAGGACAAACAATTCATTCTTCTCCAGCTGTTACCTCTACTTTTTTAGATAAAGTTCGAATGAGGAAGTTATCATACCTAGAGGGCCTAGTCCTACGGGAGGGTGTGTCAGATGGAGACCCTACTCCAGGGTGGATAGTGGGAGATGATGAGGTGCTACATTTTCATGGCCGCGTATGATTTTCAGTGGACATACATGAGGAGCTGATGCGGGTGTTTCATGCATCCGCTTGGGAAGTTCATCCTGGTGTCATCAAGATGTACCGAGACTTACACTATTATTATTGGTGGCCCGAGATGAAGAAGGATGTGGCTGGTTTTGTTATGCGTTGTTCAACCTGTTAGCAGGTGAAGGCATATCATTAGCGACCAACATGGATTTTACAGTAGTTGCCCATTCCTGAGTGGAAATGGAATGATGTCACGATGGACTTCGTGACAGGGTTACCAAGATCGACTCGAGGAAATGATTTGGTTTGTGTTGTAGTGGAAAGGCTCACAAAGGTTGCACACTTCTTTCTGATCAAGGAGACCATCAGTTTTGATGAGCTGGGATGGTTGTACATCCGAGAGATTGTTCGTATGCATGGAGTTCCACACTCCATTGTTTCAGACAGGGATGCACATTTTACTTCACACTTCTGGCAGGGGCTATAGAGGGATTTGGTTACATAGGTACTTTTGAGTACAGAATACCATCCCCAGACTGATGGCAAGTCCGAGCGTACAATCTAGGTGCTTGAGGATATCCCCGAAGATTTCATTCTAGACTTTGGAGGTACTTGGGAAAAGCATATCTCTCTGGTGGAGTTTTCCTATAACAAATGTTTTCAGGCGACTATTCAGATGGAACCTTACGAGGAATTGTACGGTAGGCCATGCCGATCACCTTTATGCGGGCTAGAGGTAAAAGTGGTAGCCTTTCTGGGACCTCATCTCGTTCAAGAGACCATAGAGCAGGTGGAATTGATTCGGAAGAGGATATCTACTGCATAGTCCCTGTAGAAATTTTATGTTGATCAGTGGAGACAACCTCTGGAGTTCAATGTCGGAGACTAGGTTTTCCTGTGCATTACCCCAAGGATGGGAAAAAAGAGGATTAGGAGGAAGGGGAAGCTTTCACCGAGATACTTCGGGCCATTTGAGGTTCTGGAGGGAGTCGGGCTGGTTGCTTACAGGTTGCAGTTACCTCAGTGGTACCGGGCTATGCATGACGTCATCCATGTTTCTCAGCTTCGACGGTATTTCTCAGACTCGTCTAATGTTTTGCAACCCGAGGAGGTTGATCTGAAGCATGATGCATCTTTCTAGGATCATCCTATCAAGATTATCAAATGTAGTACAAATGATCTCTTTGGCCAGTCTATTCCTCTAGTACAGGTGCTATGGCAGCACGGGCGAGTGCAGGACGAGACCTGGGAAAGTCAGACCAATGTACAATCACAGTGGACAGAGATGTTTGGGGTTTCTTCTTCCACGCCTCATTAGGGAAATTCATGGAAAAATTTCATTAAGGGGGGGGGAGGTTTTTAAGAACCCAGATCTTCGTTTGAGGTTTGTTTTTCCTTTTTATGGAGCTTTTGGAAAAAATAATGTTTATGGAAATTTTTGAAGTACACGTCATGTACTTTTTGAATACACATCATGTACTCTTTTTCCGCTCGAATCCGTGTGCTAGCCGTGCCCGGGACACACACACGGTGTGTAGGGGTGATGTGGATGCCGATTTTGGTGGAGTAAAGAAATACCTAGTACACACCATGTACTCTAAAAGTACACGCAGTGTACTTTTTTTTATTTTATTAATCGTACCGGGGTCACACCTAATGCTCATAAACATATTCTTCTCCGCCTAATTCCGTCTAGAGCATCCGAGGAGGCCATTTCTTCTCCATGCCACCGATCCGTCATCGGTTATCCAAATCAAACTGTGTCGATTGCAGAAGAATCACAACGGTGAGTTCTTGGTTTTTCTTTGGCCTCATTTCTTGATTCTTCTTCTCGTATGGGTTATCTGAGGTTGAAATATTTAGATGTTTTTGTATATCTACTGCATTCTAGGCCGATTCTCGAGCCAAGGTTCAAGTATATATATATTTGAGGATCGAGGTAGGTGTTTTGTTTCCCTTATTTGTGTTTTGGTTACAAAAGTTCTGGATACCCATGTATTGGGTATCCCGGGTTTAGGATTTTGATCCTATTGTTTATTTGACCAAGATTTCTTATTAGCATATGATTAATTGTTTCTAATATATGCTTGGTTTCTTGTTTGAGGATCACCCCACCGGTGTTTCTCCCCCGGTTTGGTTGTTTGTCGCCATTTGGCACCATTTTCCTGTGAGGGAAACTCTATTGCAATTGTTTGTTTACTAGTTATCACTGATTTCATGTGTTGTCTACTATTTAAATTGTTTTGATACACTGTAGATTTTATCCAAGTAGTTGTTGAACATACTTAGGGCTGCTGGCAGTCGATTACGCACGACTGGACTACTCAGGGTTATGAGAACTTGGTGTGGGATATCAAAGAGGGAATAACCGATTAAGTGCATCCCTAGAGGGTTTATTGGTTTTAGTTTCATAAGAAGGACCTACAAGAATATGACTTTGTGCTTTCCTAGAGTGTTCTTAGCTGATACATGCATCGAGACCACATGAGGAATTAGACTTAAGTGCTTCCTCAGAGAGTCTGTAGCTATCGTTGAAAGGCCATAGGGGAATTGACGTGAGAGCTTCCCAGAGTGTCTGTGCCTTGTTTGATTACGGACTATAGGGGTCTGCTAGTTTGAGGCACCCAGAGGGTCAGTGTGAATTTTGATGGTTGGTTGTGACGAGTCCACCAGACCAAAGAACAAGCTTGGCTTTTGTACTGCTTGTGTTTCGGTAGTCTTTTGAGATACCTGATGTGTTACTTGTTTACCTTGGAATAGAATGCTTTTCTCGTTTCCCTGGTTGTTTAATAAAATGAATGTGAATGGTAATTGGTAGGATTATTTACTGGTGTACTCTTAGTCCATTACTATACTCATTTTCCTTTACTTGTTCTATATTACTCACTGACAGTAGGGCACAAATCTTGTGGTGGTTGCCTACAGGGATTAGTCTCACACCCGGTTTGGGTCATGCTTTTTAGCCCAAACAGATTATATAGTTGCAGGTGTAGATAGGGATTGTGTCCCATCTACCTCAGGTACTTGATTGCTGGTTAGATCTGGAGTGCATGGGACTAGGCTTTGGCTTGCGATGAAGCTGGAGTTTCTGTTTACGTTTAATACTTTGGTTTCAGCTGTATTTCATCACGTTGATTTGTTTACTTCTTTCCATAGATACATGTATCGTAATGCATCATTATTATATTAGACATTTCTTATACTTTTTGTTTAGTTTATTTATGGTGTTTACTGCTTCCACTATTGATTATGCTTATTCTTCCACTGCATACTTTACCAAATGTGGGCATAGTTTCCCCACTGACTCACCAAGGCCCTCGCTACTAGTCGGCAACCTCTAACATTTGGGGAAACGTGCTTGAGGTCATGTGGTGAACCGGGTACGGGGCATCAGTTATGTGGCTCCGAATTCGGGTCGTTACACAATTTTTTCATAAACCAAGATAACGTAGAGGGGTGGGATGTTATAGAAATTTATGTGAGATGTATATTGCCATTGTTTCCAAATATTAAGACTCTCTTCCAAGGATATATGAAGAGGAAAACATTAACTCTAAATATAAACTCTATCTCTCATAGACGATTGATAGTATATATCCCCTATCATCATTTTGTATGCTAGATGGAATACTGTATTGTATTGAATGTTTCCACCACTTCCAAAACCATTTCATGTCAACCATATCATGTCCTAGTAGATTTAATTCAACAACTTCAACCCAACACAAACAAGTTCAATATCTCTCCCCATAATTGGTTTTATATGGAGCTTTTTGCATACTTGATTGGAAACTATTATTGTTTGAGAACTCAACTAGAGGAAGATACTGATCTTATCCCCCATTGTAGTGCACTGAGCATGGTATCAACATGACATCAAGTGTGTATATTGTCCTATTAAATATTCCATCATTTTGGGGTTACAATCTTTACATATGATTGTTTCTGATTCTTTCGTCTGGGCGAACACATCCGTCATGTAGAGGATGCACGGCGCACTACGACAAAATGCGTGTTTAACGGTGGGTTATTTTCATTTCGCGGTGGTTTAAACCGCTGATAAATGGATTGGTAAAGGTTTTTATTTATTATTTATTATTTATTATATTTTTTATTTATTTTAAGTTTTATTTATTTTATTTATTATTTATTTCATTTTATTTCATTTAATTTATTATTTATTATTTATTACATTTTTTACTTATTATTTATTTTACGTATTATTTATTTTACTTATTAAATTTATTAATTATTTTATTTAATATTTATTATATTTATTATTTATTTTATCTATTTTATCCATGCATGCACATGCACATGCACATGCTTATTATTTATTTATTTATTTTATTTATTTATTATTTATTTTATTTATTATTTATTTTATCCATGAATGACCATGCCCATGCCCATGCCCATGCCCATGTGCATGCAATATTTTGAAATATTGCGTTTGGTGAGATTTGAACCCCTAACCTCATGCATATTTTCCAAAGACTTTACCACTCCAGCACGCTCGCCATGTGGTTAATAAACATAATTTAACATACTTAAATATACTAATTGTAAAAACAAATAATACATAACTAATAGATATAAACACAATAATAATTAAACAATAAGAAATAATAGGTAATTAACATTCAATAATCAATAATTAATAATTATTGATTTATTAGTTATTTATTGAGTTATTTATTTATTTATTATTATTTTTTACTGTTTATTATAAAAAATAACAAATAAATTATAATAATATTTACATATATTATAAAATTATGAAGATTATATAATAAAATAATAAAATTACGAAATTAAAATAATAATACAATAAAATAATAAAAAAATAAATAATAATAAAATAAATAATAAATAATAATAAACAAATAACAAATAATAAATAATAAATAATAAATAATAAATAATAAATAATAAATAATAAATAATAAATAATAAATAATAAATAATAAATAAAAAAAAACAATAAATAATAAACAAAAAACAATAAATAATAAATAATAATAAATAATAATAAATAAATAATAAAGAATAAAGAATAAAGAATAAATAATAAATGATAAATAATAAATAATAAAAATTAAACAATAAAAATATTAAATAATAAACTATAATTAACAAAAAATAATAAATAATAAATAATAAATAATTAATAATTAATAATAAATAATAAATAATAAATAATAATAACTAATAAATAATAAATAATAATAAATAAAAAATAATAAACAATAATTAATAATAAATAAAAAATAATAAATAAAAAATAAAAAATAAATACTAAATATTAATTACTAAAAAAAAAGTATTAAATAATTAATATTATATAATAAATAATAAACAACACAAAATAAAAAATTATAAATAATAAATAATAAATAACACATAATTATAATTTATAAATAAATAAATATTAAATAAATAATAAATAATAAACAATAAACAATAAAATAATAATAATAAAAAATAATAAATAAAAAATAACAAACAATAAATAATAATAAATAATAAATAATAAATAAGTAATAATAAATAATAAATAATAATAAATAATGAATAATAAATAATAAATAATAAATAATAATAAGTAATAAATAATAATAAATAATAAATAATAATAAATAGTAAATAATAAACAATATAAAATAATAAATAAAAAATAATAAAAAATAAAAAATAAAAAATAAAAAATAAATAATAAATAATAAATAAATAGTAAATACTAAATAAAAAAATTATTAAATAATAAATAATAAATAATAAATAATAAATAATAAATAATAAACAACACATAATAAATAAATAATAAATAATAAATAACACATAATTAATAATTATAAATAAATAGATAATAGATAATAAATAATAAATAATAAACAAAAATTAATAATATATAGTAATAAATATATATTAAATAATAAATAATAAAAATAAATAATAAATAATAATTAAAAGATAATAAATAATGAATTATAAACAATAAATATGAATAAATAAATAAATAATAAATAATAATGCATAATATATAATATATAGTATATACTAAATAAAATATTATTATTAATAATAATAAATAATAAATAATATATAATATATAATATATAATCAATAATAAATAATAAATAATAAATAATAAATATAATAAATAATAAATAATAAATAATAAATAATAAATAATAAATAAGAAATAAATATAAATAATATATTATAAATAGCCAGTAAAAAATATTATTAATAATAACAATATTTTATTATTAATAATAATAAATAATAAATAATAAATAATATATAATAAATAAACAATATAAATATAAATAATAAATATAAATAATAAATAATAAATTACCAATAACAAATAATAGATAATAAATAAATAAAAGTACATTATAAATAATTAATAATTAATAATAAATGAAACAAATGAAAAAGTATGAAAAGGCATGATAAGGGATGAAAAATCATGAAAACGCATGAAAACAGATGGAGAAAGATGAAGAAGGAATCATTAGAAAGCATGAGAACACATGAAAACTCATTACAACTCGAGAAAACCCCTTGAGAAATCAACATAATCAACATAATAACCCACAAAAAACCATTGATAAAGATAACAAGTCATTGAAACCCAAATAAACAGTAATAAATTGAACAACCATTAAAACCCGTCAAAACGGTCATAAAGTGACAAAAACATTGGACTCACATTAACGAAGAAAACATATGATCAGAGAGTCAATTCCAGATCCGCGACTAGTCAAATCAAAGATCCTGAAATGATATTCGACCTGATAGGTTAAAGTGACCGAATGGATCAGCAGATCGGATGTTACGACCGTTTAAAAAAAAGATGACATTGAACAGGTGCTAGAAATGAGGTATTGAAAATCATAACAAACCCGTTACCCACTAAAAGGACTTAACATATGATCCAAGAGTCCATGTGGGTGCCGCGACCAGTCAAACTAAAGCTCATGGAACGAAATACGATCTAGCAGGCGGAGGAGTCCAAATTGACACGCAGATTGAATGTTTGGACCATTTGAAGAAAAGTTTGATGGGACACCAGTGACGAAAAAGGGGTTTCAGGGCCTTTGGAGGGGGTTTTGGGGTCTAAAGACATGACCAAAGGATGCTTGTATCAAATTGGTGTGTAGCCCCCTTTGCTGGCTTTGATTTGATATGTGGTAGAGCCTAAACGGACTCCCGGAGCAAAAGTTATGGCCGTTTTAAGTTGGAGAACTTTTTCAACATTTATTAACTCTCTTATCATCCGCACCTTAGACTGTCTCACAGTTTTGATTATACTTGCCTCTAGATCTCTTCATGAGCTTCTACTTGAGTGGTCGTGGCGCCCCAATGGATGCTCGGGTCAAATGATATAGTTGTTTTACTGATTTCTAGGTTTCTCAATTTTTTTTTATTTTTTTCCTTTCATTTCACGGTGATTTCGTTGCGGTTTTACCCAAACCGCCGGTAATCCTCGAAAAAATTTAAAAAATAAATAAAAAAACAATTTAAAAAAATTAAGACGTTTCGCGGCAGTTTTTAAACCGCCGCGAAACGACCTTTTCCCGGTAGTGGCTGTTGACCCGCATTCACGCTTTCCCAAGGCGAGTGGCTTTGGCCTTTTATTTAGCGACGTTTGCTCCTTGATCGAAACGAGAGGATGAGATGTCAATTATCATTTCTATGGATTCCTCCTTGGAGCTCGTCACCTTGTCCAGGTCTCCCTCATAGATTTAAGAAATTGATCATGAAACTCTTCCTCACGCCATATCTTCATGGACACTGGTTAATTACACTACTTATATCAAGACATTCCAAGGGGTCCGGTTAGGGTAGCAACCTTCAGTTCAGGGGGTAGTCACGTTGGGCACCACTAGCGTGTCTTGACGTTGAGAGACTGGCATCTCTGTCTTCTGTCCTTTTTAATAGGACTCCTCGAGGGGGCAGAATCCTAAGTCATACCACATCTAATGTGGGGAATCATATGCTTTTGGCAGGTATCTAAGGTTTTCCTCAGCTTAACATGTTTAACACGGGGCATGTCGCGAGTTTAACATCCAACAGAGATGGATCAAACTGATTGAAACACTAATTTATGTGTATTAGATGGAGGAACCCCCTATAGGGAATTCTAATACTAGAGCCAACATGTGGGTGGCTTCCTAAATGCTGTTTTGATGGAATTGAGAATGGGGTGGCATGATTCCACCGGGAAGTGGGGGCTTGGGAGTGGATCAGGATAGGTGATGGAAGGTTCTATGAATTGGATGATGGATGGTATGGAACCGTCATGGGGTGACGATGGTTTTGGGCTTGAACATCGAAGAGACTTCCTACATATCCCCGTGGCAGGGAATCAAAGTCTGCGTAGTTCGATGGGACGATGGGACACATAAGGAGGTGACCCGTGAGAATGGACGCATGGATGGGGCCCAAGAGAAGTGGAGCATCCCGGTCGGGGCATGAGCTTCCCCAGAAACCTGGTCTCGAGGGAGAGATCAGGATGAGTCATGAGTGACAGGATTGAATCTCGTGGAGGTTTCCTACATATCCCCATGGCAGGGAATTAATGTCCACGTGGTTCAGATGGTGAATAAATTTTAACGTCATGCGGGACAGGGGAGAACTGAACTGAAGGTGGGTCAGAATGACCAAGTGGTGGGCTTTAACCTCGTGGAGGCTTCCTATGTTTCCCAATGGTATGGAATCAAAGTCCTTGTAGTTCGGGATGGATTAGGGCTTACACTTTGAGGTGGAATAAGTTTTCTGGGGCTTGAACCTCGAGTAGTCTTCCTACATACCATGCCTTGACATGGATCAAAGTCCCCGTTGTTCGGGATGGACTTGGGCTTACACTCTGAGGCGGCCCAAGGTGTTTGGGGATTGATCCTTGTGGAGGCTTCCTACGTACCATGCCTTGACATGGATCAAAGTCCCCATAGTTCGGAATGGATTGGGGCTTACACTCTGAGGCAGCCCAAGGGGTGTTTATGGTCAGTGCTAGCTCTACGCTCATGTGAGTAATGCTCGGTGTGAGAAACATGAGGTAGTAGAGAACTGATGATCATGTCAGCAAAGGTGAATATATGGGAAATGGAGTGGGGCTTACGGGCAGAGCGGACCAAAGAGGAAACAAGGACTTATGTGTGGTTAGCAGCCCGAGAAGTTGGGGCTTACTCCATGATGGAGGCCCGAGGGTGACAAAGAACAACGGGATAGGGACTCGGTACCGAAGAAGGGAGAATAACCATTTCCCACCATGCCTATTGGTGGCCCATGGGGACTAAAGATTAAAGGAGGAGTAAGGATGCTGCCTCCGACAAGTAAATCTTGGGGCTTAGACCAAGGTGGATGCCCTCCCCCGTGGACAAACGTTGCTCCAATAAGGAGGATATCATCCCATTTGAGGGGTGATCGTAACCCAGTGGAGACGCGTGGGCATGGAGAATGTCCAAGGAGGGGGACCCTGCGTGTGTGGAATAGGGAGAGGTCACAGTTTATAAACAAATATAATAATTATAAAACATTAAACTTTCTAAAATAAAATTTCATATTAAAATTTTTTTGTACCCTTAGTTTTCAACATATTACTAGATTATAATGTTTTTAAAATTTAAAAATTCCTATTTATTAATTTTGAACCTAACAAATGATGGATTGACCTTTATCCTACTAATACATATAAAAAATAATTCAAATATGGTTTTCTTATAGTTTCATGTCAAATTGAGGTCGTTTTTAATGGTTTTGATAGTGACATGAATACTTAATAGTTTTTTGGACACTAAAAAATTATTTTTATCCATATCCAAAAGAAATTCATAGATTTATGCAACATCAAATCCAAAAAATAAAAAATTATTATATAGTTGTTTATTAATTATTTTAAGACCATTAAAGACCATTCTTCTTATTTTTACCCTATTGCATTTGTTTTTAATGACTACAAGTTCATTAATAACAACTTATTTAGTCAATCCTAGAAAACCACACTTAGTATTGATATATCTTCTCCATTTACATTTAAAAATAATTTTAAAGGATTTTTTAAAAAATTTCATGTCAATATGAGTCCATTTGAATGATTTTGACCATTACACACTCATTTTCGTGTTTCAAATCACTCAAATGTGTTTTGGATCATCTCCAGACAATGATAACATAAATTGATATACCACCAGCTTAAACAATATTTAAATCAATATACAGTTATTTTCAAAATGTTAGAGAATAAAAAGTTGTTTTTTGGATGATTATGACAATTTGATACACATTTTTAAAGATTGTTAGTTATTTAATAACTAATTGTTCGATCAATTTGAGCACACCGCATGTCAGACTAAAATTTCATTCGGAAATGCTTGAGAAAATAATTTAAAAACTATTTTTCTATGATTTTACATAAATCCATGGTTATTTCATACATTTTTGACTATCACACACATACTTTAGGGTTTTCAAACATTGGAAAACGTGTTTATGATCATCATAGGAAAATGAAAACTCGGTTTGATTCACTCTTAGTATGTACATTTCAAAAAAAAGATATACAATTTTTTATTATGATTTAAAAAAATTCATAGGATGTTTTTATGGTTATGAACCCCAGATGAATGTTTTTAAATTCAATTAATTATTTACAAATAGTTTATTAAGTTAGTTAAATCATATTATATGTGGGATTGATGAATCATATACATATGAACTTAATGAATAATTCCCACATATTTTCACTCTGATTCTGTCGTTCCTAGGAGGTGTTTCAATACTAATAAAAAATAGTTTCATACTACCCATTGTTGACCTGTTATGTTCTGATCTACGATTATGATAACTTAGCCACTTTTAAATAGAGAAAAAATAAATGGCAAACAAAAAATGTATTTTTAAATTAAGTAGATTTAAAATGATCGTACTACTCACTCTAGCTGGTTGGATTCTCCAATAACAAAGTATCCACTTTAATCACAAGCGGTTAATATATATATATATATATATATATATATATTTTAGTATCATAGAATCCCACTATGCTTTCAAGAGTGTGACTGTAACAATAGTTTCATACTAACTTATTACAAAAATGACTACATAAAAACAAAACAAAGATTACTTTTAAATGTTCACTGGTTCTGCAAGAACTAATGAAGATATTTATTTCGAGCCTTCAAGAGAAATTAAATATTATATGCTCATATACTGAAGAATTCCACTTAACCAATTTTTCCTCAAATATTATTCCCTTTGATTTCGTGAATATATATTGTACATATAGTATTTAAAATAATAATTAAGTGCACTGTATAATTATGGAATATAATATATTGCTTTTTGATACCTAACTTTAGATAAATTCACTAATATATGAATTGAAGTCTGCTTTCATATATACAATCCCATTATATCTAAAAATAAATTTTATTACTTCGTGATTATTATGTATACTAATGAGCAAAAAATTATTGTCTCCTATTTTTTTTGAACATCAGCACCACTAATAGTGCTCTATTTTGCGTAAAGTATTTCTCACATCTATATAACACACAATTCATCTAATAATATTTCTTATATTTCCAAGAAAAAAATCATCGATTATTTTTTTTCAATTATAACAAAATTACTTGATGACTGTACATAGTATATTAAAGTATTTCATCAAACTCTTCATAGATTATTGGAATCACCCTATGAAAAAACTACTTCATTCCAGAACAACTTTGAAAACATAATGAACATAACGATTCATAGAGTTACATGTTCAATTACCTACAAAAAATCATATTCATACTGATTTTAACCATGTTCAAGGCATGCGCAACATGCATATATCATAATAACTTTGAATATTGAATAATTTATCTTTGCATATTAATGCATCCAAAAAGTAACTCATATGAACTCTATATTGGATTGCGGATTCATCCATGAATCCTGGAAAACCTTGAAGGTCCTTCACCATGTAGATATATCATCTACAAACCATTATCCCACATGGAGTCATCTATGAACAATATATTATTTTAAATTATTCATTGGATTTTTAATCCACCATGAATATTTCCCAAATGGAAATATCTATATTCAGAAGGAATTCATCAATGAGGAAATAATATCCAAAAAAACCCATTTTTAAAATTTATAACCTTTGTAAATAATTTCATTACATTTTGTACAATATCATTTGTTAATAGATTGACCACCCAAATTCTCATTGAATCTCTTGCATGGTAGTAAAAAATGAAAGCATTCAGTCTCCAAAACAATTATAATTGAGGTGTGCATCTAGGTAGAATTGGTTATAAGAGGGTGAATAGATCTTCTATTATATTTTATGGCACACATTTGAAAAGAATAATTATATTAAATGCCTAATTTTTTTCCATGTTGTTAATCAGTGGGTGAACAATACCTGCATATTGCATCACCACATTGAAACCTCATCATGATGGGGGAATGGTATATCATTAAACATGGTTGTCCCTCGGGTAATCCCTACGAGCCCCCGAGCTAGGGAAACAACCAATGAATGGAAAAAAATACAAGCGAAAAGTAAAAATGATTACCATTTCACTATAGCTCTTAATGCATTTTAGGGAAATAAAATTCTTTTGCAGTCTTGGGAAACTGAATTTACCAGGCCGTCAATGTCATTCAGTAGCCACCATAACTGACCAAAATTCCCTAATCCCCTTTCTCTACGACTCCCTGCATAGTGGAACCTCCACTCCTCTTCCTTTGGATACCTATCCCAGCACCTGAATTCATGCAGGTGTAGACTCTACAGGCCCTATATACAACCCTACTTCATTAGCACCTATATGTGGCCCCAGAATTCATGCTCGAGCATTATATGTAAAATTTCATGATTAATGTGGAAATGCATATTTAATTATCATGATTAATTATGCCATGAAGAACAAATGAATCTATAATAATTTTCTATGAATCATCAATTTATTCATAACAGTTTTCCAAGAATGACCACATCATACACACCCACAAAATACATATTGGTACACTGTGGCATCAAATGAAACACTGATGTTCCATAATATCCTCATTTTTATATTGTTGTAAGTCTCCCTTGAAATATATCTTGTAACATAAAAGTCAATATGTATGTAAATTGTCTCCCACTAAATGAAAAAAAAATCAAAGGGTCAGTGGTGTGTTCTTAACACAACATTTTAAAAAAAAATATTCACACATTATCTTAAGATAATAAATGGTGTGACATGATATACAGTAAAGATACATTAGATAATAAACCCTACATAAACATGGGATAACATGTTGTAGAAAAAATTATAGATATAAACAATGGTATTTAAGTGGTCTCTCAAATATTTGGGAATGTCAAATCAATATCAGAAGGTATAAATGGAAATAATCGATCTTTTACACACTTATAAAATGAATAATAATGATATTTAACATAAATAATAGTTTCTTTTCTTAGTATTTATTTCAATCAAGAAATAACATTTGATAAATACAATTCAGAATGAGATAAAAGTGTGAATGTTTTACTCAAACCCCATAAATTCTCCCCCTAAAATATTTATCCACTTTCGTCGTCCTGGAATTAAATGAAAACCATAATGGGAAACACTGCTCCCAAATTCCACTATTTGTTTGAGAAAACTCATAAATGGAAAGGGAATTTGGAGGTATCTCTTGTTAATCATCATGAATTAGGTGAAGGATGAACCTGAAGTTTCATCCTCAACATAATAATTGTATATTTGTTCATTACTTTGGTGAAAATACCACCAACCTAATGTCTCATAGAAATGTTTTTTATCTTGATATGTCCACCTAAAACCTTTTATTTAATTAAATTTTACCTAATATAAATATACATCATTGTTGAATATTATACTATTTTTATATAATCAAATAGAACATGGATTATCACACTAAATTTTAGTAGTCTCTTAGTTTTAATTTTTAAATCATCCAATTGTGCTTGTTTCCAAATCATCTGTGTACATGAATGTGATTATTAAATATATTTGACCTCCATATTTCTCAAAGATTCTAAAATATTCTTCTTTCTATACCAATGGATGCATCATTCTACTTGAAAGTTATTTCTATATGATATTGATATCCTATTAGTCTAATCACTCTCCCAATCAACATATGTAAACCCCAATAGCTTCAAATATACAAAGTGTTTGTATAAAAATCCATATTTCAAAGTTCCATTCACATATTTTAGAATTATTTTAATATCTATCAATGAATTCTATTTTATATCACTCTAAAACCTAGAACATAGAGTTGTTAACTATATAATATATTTCCTTAATACTGTGAGATAAATCTGGCTTCTAATGATTCTTCTTAATTCCTCCTAACTAACATTGCCTCCAACTTCATCCCTAATTTATTTAGTTCCAACTCAAATGGGTGTTCAATATTATTTTACTATTTCCATCCCAAATAGTATAACTAATTCCTTGGAATACATTTTCTATATTATATATATTTAATTTTATATCTTCTCAACATAAAATACCAAAAAATATATCATCTTACCAAACACAGGTAGCTCAAAATTTATTTTCATTTGCTAAAAGAATTTGTTAAAATGGCATTCCTTATCATTAGTAAATATTATTTAATCCACATATCCTGAAACTATGAGAGAAACTTTATTGATTTCTCTCACATAATGGTTACTATAATCATTACTTTTTACAATCATCAAATCCATTAAAAACCTTCTAATATGAAATTCCTGGAAATAAGGACCTATTTTAAACCATAAAAATCATTACTAAACCTGCATACCATGCTACCATAAATTTCAATAAAAAAAAAATCTAGTTGTTTAAAGTTGGATTCTCCTTCAAGATCACTATTTAGAAAGTCAAATTTCACACCCATTTGACAATCTTTATAGTAATTGATTGCTAAAAATTCCAAAAACATTGTAATGGTTTCTTGCCTTTATAGTGCTGATGATTTTTTTTCAAATTAAATTTTACTCATTTGAGAATATTTTATTTCACCATCATAGATTTGTTACCAAACACATCACCTTTTATATTTATATTATCTTTGTAAAATAACTTTGTACCAATAAATGTTTTATTTTTATGTCCAAATAAAATATCCCATGTGGATTACTTATCAATTTTATCAAGCTCCTTATGTATAGATTGTATCCATTCCACATGATGAACTACATAATCCACTGTAAAAGGTTAAACCTGATAAATTAGTGTGTTTTGATATTAAATTATCAACATTATTCCTTTTCGAATGAGATATGATAAGTTCCCAATGATATTTTAAGTATCAATAAGTTTCCTCAATTTTTTGTATCTTTTCCTCTTATTATAATTAGCATCATCCTCATCACTGGTATGTTCAGAATCAATATCAATAACATTATTTTCTATCTTAGTAGATTCATAATTCTTATGTTCCCCATTCAAACGATTTTATACTAAACCCTTTTAATATACTGTAAATCTGATATCTGATTTAATTTGGTTTTCAAAAAAATTTACATCGCTGCAATCAACCGGCTTGTGCAATGATATGTTCCAATATCTGCATCTTTTACCATCAGATATGTGTCCTATGAAAATTACATGAAATTTTACTCAAATATTAATATATTTATGTGGCTGGTCATTATAATTAAAGGTATTCCAAAAGTTATGACGTTTTTAGTAGTTAACATTCTCTTTAAGATAGTTATTATATTCCCTATTATGTTGATGGTATTAGTAGACATATCTTTTGTCAATTTATGATTGTACATATAAATTCTATCCCAAAAATTTAATAGGTCTTCTTATCATCTAACATAGTCTTTCCTATCTCAACCATTATTTTATTATTTATTTCAGCTACACCATTTTATTGTGGAGTATATAGTGTTTTTTAAATCATCCAAATTCTACATTTAGAAAGATAAATGTAAAAATCATCAAAAGTAAACTCCTTTCCATTATCTAATATCAGATTCTTGATATAGTTACCAATCTCATTGACATATTTCCATATAATTTTTTTAACATTTTAGTTTCCACTGACTTATTCTTGATAAAGGTTATATTAGTAATCTTAGTATAATCATTAATATATTTAATGAAATACTGATCACCTATGGTATAATTCTTTCTCATTGGTCCACATAAGTCAATATGAATATGTTAAATTGGCCAAGAAGATATAATTTTCACCCTACATGTGAAATTTGGGCCAATTTCACTTTTTGATTGTTTTCATCAATTTCATCTTGTCTCTCTTAAGCAAGAGTAAATATCTCACAACAAAATGTCTCATGAATTCACTCATACTTCATTGACATAAATGTTCAATCCATATGATATAGAGGTTATTTTCATCTTTTTTACACAATTAATATAAATTAATAGGATCACTAATTTGAAATATATTACCATTGTTTCATTTTCCGTGAGTGAGGATTCCTCATACTATTTTTCTTTTGATGATACATAAATAGTTTTTAAATAACACCTCATGTACATCATCACATAGTTTTCAAAAACATGGAAAATTAATATACATCCCTACAAAATATAAAACATTTTTGGATTTTCTATTATGTTCATTATTCGTACCTTTTCAAAATCCCATAATTTTTAATGAAGAGTCATTTTAAATTGGCACTACTCTTCCACAATGATTCTCAATGCTTTAAAGATTTTTTTGTATCACCACTCATTTGTGATGAACATCAACTATCAAGAATCAATGACTTGGGGTTTCTAATGACTTTCAAATAAACTTCACCGAAACATGACTTTTATTCAATCAAATTTTGAACTCCATTTCCTTTCATAATTTTGAATTATTTTTTAGAGAGAAGACTCATACCCTTTTCTTCAATATGACCTTTCATTTCATATCTTCTACATAATTTTTATATATAAACAAATTCTTTATGCTTTGTAATATTTAATTGGTTCCTGATAACTACTTTCAAAATATTAAAATTTTCTATCATGTTCAAAGAATTGCTCCCCATTGGATTATGTGTCATCCTTAGAAGAATATGTTATTCCCAAGTAAATAATCGTTATTCCCAAATACCCTATAACACCAATAATTTCATTCAAATCTTAATCTTACTAGCTGATAATAAAATTTCTTGAGGATTTCTATTATTCTATTTCCATGCAATGATATTTCCTTTATTAATGAAGAATTTTTTTGGGATTATTAGAATAAAATATATCTATTTTATTCTGGTTACATACTTGTAAACAATATTTTTTGACCTATATTGTTAGAGATAACAAACTTATTTTGAGAATCATAACATTATGAATTATTTTTATTCATTGAATCGTTATTTGATGATGTAGACCTAACCTAAACAACCTTTCTAATGTTTACTCTGATCATTTTCTAGTTATTTTGTGCTTCATGAAATATTTACGGGGTCTTCAACTTTTCTTCTTATTTTATTTTTTTTATTCAAGGTGATTTACCATATTTTTAATTTCAACCACTTTTGGATTACGTCTTCTAATCTCATCAATGTTAAGAATATCATTCTTTTCACATTCAAAATTTTCTTATTTTTCATTTCTTTTTCATTCAATAATCATATATTATCATAATTGAGCTTCATGTTTTTTTCAATACATGTTATAAATAAATCATCATGTTCTCTTACTCTATTTGTTAGATTTCATAATCTTCACATCCTAAAGTATCAAACCCCTTTTCTGCATGATCCATGAAGTTAGTTTATTATTTTAATTTTCTGATTATTGTTGATATAACATCATCTTCCATTCACACTAAAATTTTCATTTTACTCTTAAATAGTTATATCTTGCTTTAATCAATCTTGGGTTTTCCATTTAATCACTTCCCTCATTTCAATTATCTGGGGTTTTTAATCACATGTATCAGGTTTAATTAAATTATATTTAGGAAAATATATTGAAAAATTTACAATTTAATTACATTTGCATCACATTGGATGTAATTTTCTGAGACCCCAAATATTTTTTTTGAATATTTTCGACACAAGAGAAACAATTTTGTTCAAATCATCTTAATCATTTTCATCATAAAATTCACTTGATTCTGAAATTTCATCATCCCTAATTTTTATTTTTCTCAGTGCCTCAAAATCCTTCTTATCTTTGATAATATTATTGAATATTTCTATCATTTTCATTTAATATTAATGAGTATGTTAAGTAATTCATCAAGTATAAGATCATATTTTCCTTCCAAAGCAGATATATTAAGAATATACATTCTAGGAAAATTGGTCATTTCTATTTGAAAATAGTAGAGTATTCTAGTGTTTCACCAAAACCATGAATATTAATAAAGACTTCATCTACTCTTATAAAATACTCATCAATACCTTCATTTCTGTCCATCTTGATATCTTAAAATGGTTTCCTCCAAATTTACAATTTGTCCACATTGAATTTCATGTTCCCTTCATTACCGCATTTGAAATTATCCCAAATTTCATTGTCATTTTTTAGGGCAAAAAAACATTGTGTAAAACATTTTTAAAAAAGATATAAAAATGAAATTTTTAGCATTAACATCAGCTTCTATATTTCTATTCTCTGTAAAATTTACAAACACTTCATTAGAAATAGGCGGGAATATGATAGTAAAAAACCATTAACTTCAAGGCCAAGAGATATATGATTGGGAATAATCATATTATTCTATATATGATAGTTTTTTTCTATATAAAGTATGAAAAACCCAACTATTAAAAGAAGTTAGATTATTTTACATCAATACATAGTAGAGGTCGATAAACAGAACCTAGACCAATGATACCAGTTTCCGTTCCTAGTAAGTGTTTCCCCAAAGATAAGGGGGTTGAACGAGGGGGTTTTTTAAAATTATTTCAGTCACTTGAAATCAAACTATGTTAACTTTTTGGGATCCATTATAATTTTATGATAACACTATATCTCCCAAAATTTGTAAAAATAATTTCCACTAGAACACAATATTTTTACAAGGTTTGTGCTTAAATGGGCCTACTCGTTACTGTTATTGGTTGGACTCACCAATCATAAATGATCCACTATTATCACAAGTGTTTAAAAAATACATTTCTTCAATAGTATAAAGACCCAATATTCTTTCTAGATCCCCATTGGAACAAAAATTTAACACTACTTTGTTACAAAAATGATTACCCAACAATACTAAAAGGACCAATTCTGAATGTTAATTGATTATGCAACAACTGATGATGACCTTTATTTCATTATTTAAAGATAAATAAAATATTATATGGTCACATACTAAATAATTATTTTGAAATGATTCTTTTATAAATATACTACCGTTTGATTTGTACATTATATTTTATTATATAGAGTTCCAAATTATCGTTATCTGGGTAAAAAATGATTTTCATTAAATATGATTCTTTTAGAGAAATATTTTAGAAAAAGTGAACTACTTGAAAAATTGATGTCTTCATTCAGATATACTACCGCATACTTTATACAAATAAAAATAATTTTATTTCTTGGTTGAAACTCAATAAGTGATGGGAAAATAATTTTCTTAGAAAATTCATTGCTTTTTAACTTCAATGCCACTAAACACTATTCTATCTTTCTCAAAATATTACTTACATATGTGCAACACACACTTCATCAAAGAATCCAAATGATATTTATAAGAGAAAATAAATGGTTATTTTTCGATGTTATAAGACAATAACTCAGTAAACGATAGTAAATTTTTAATGAGGTTCATCATACTCTACATAGATTCTTGAGAACTCATCATTCAAAAACTACTTAATTCCCAAACCACTGTCACAACATACATCACATAACTCCCCATTGCATTTCATTTTTGGATTCATATAAAAATTCATCATCATAATGTGATTCACCATCCTTAATGCATGAATATATCATCCTCACTCTTTATATAAAATAATTCATATCTTCATATCAAATCATCCTCAAATCACTTCATCCCTGAACTTCATGGCTTCCATCTTTATCTACACAGAATGAAAACCATTAAAGAACCTTTAACTCAAAGAAATATATTATGAAAATCATTTTCCCCCATGGTATCATCCATGTCGTAAATGTTGTTTGTGGTAGTTTATAGTATTTTTAACCCATAAATATATTTTCCAACATGTAATCATCTCCATCTATGATGCATTATTTTTTATGGAAATCATATATATGAATAGGCCTCTCTTGATTCACACATCATTGTAATTAATTTCATCACTTTATGGCTCCTAACGTGTTCTTAAATCATCTACATGGCATATGAGCATACAGGAGCTCGGACTATAAAACCACCATATGTGCGGTGTTTGTTTACAAAAAAATTAGTTCATGGGGGGAAGAAGAGATATCCCACAAGATTAGATGGATCACATTTTAATGAATCCATTAGATCGGACACCTTATGTTTTTTTTGTATTTTAATCTGTGGGTGAACTATACCTAAATACTTTCTTCCCATATCCAAACTGCAACATTGCATGGCCAAGATATATCAGTTAAGGGCATCCATAATTGAATGGAATTTACTGATCACCTACTTCCATGCCACCTCACATGGTCTCTTTGTCTCCGATGATCCATGGGCTTCCTGTCCTACCCGATGAATTCCTGCTAGAACATGGTCTATGGGCCCTCTATATGGGAATATTCCCAAGAGACATATACCCAACCCCAACCACATGCAAGATTTATCACGTTTTCTTTCAATGAATTTTATTGTACTCTATGTCAAACAAATTTTTCGTTTGAGGCGGGCTTAGGAAATAAGTGGGTGGACATTACATTTTTACAATAATGCATCTGTAAAAATAAACATTGTAAAAATTATGTACACAATGAAAACCACTCAAATATATATGAACTCGTCAGGGAAATAAAATATCTCATCTCAAGTCCTCAAATCAAAAATTCAACTAGCTTAATATCTTCTATTATTGTTGCCAATAATGTGTCCCCATAACACATGCCTATGAAATTGAATATTAGGAAAAAAATAATCATGATTAAAGACACTCTAGATACTTTTTTATGTTTGACATATATTTTCTTATAGAATATAATTTGGAAATCATGACATCCAATGTAATTAGTTGAATCCCTAATATTTGTCCAAAAATTATCACTTCATTCCTAACAATTATCCAAAATTTACAGCTTTATACACACTAGACAAACACATATCAGAACACTATCAAAACAAATTAAACACTAAGGGTTAATATATTTCATGTCAATCCAGGATTTTCTATTATGGTTTTCACTATTACACTCACATTTTAGTGTTCAAAAAAAGGAATTTTCAATCATCCCCAGTAGAAGAATATTTTGAATGATGTTTCATAAATTTGGAAATTATGAAAATAAAAATATTATTTCTTTCTTATGATTTAATTTAAATTAAATGTCATTTTTTTGGTTTTAACCTCATCACACATGTTTTTAAATATTATCATTTCATTAGGAACTCACTATTTTGTCTATCCATGAAAACCACACATAATAAAAAAAAATTTGGCCAAACAAAAAAAAAAATTTCCCTATGAAAATATATAAAATATGTTATTCTTTTTCATGGTTCTTATTTTTAGAAATATGATTACATTTTTTAAATCAATAAAAATAATTTTTGATCATCTAATGAAAAAGAAAACCCTGGTCGGTTGTTTTCAATTCCTATATTTTAAAAATTAATCTATAAATTTTTTATAACTACTTAGTAGATTCAAAGTTCATTTTTGGATTTGGACACAACGATACATATATTAAAATAATGTTAATTATTTAAAAATAAATAATTCAATTAGTCTGGAAAAAATGCACACCCGATTGATTTGTTGTATTCTTTTACATGACAGAAATATTTTTATTAGTGTTTTAATATGATTTAATCATAATCCAAGGTCATTTTCTATGTTTTTACCATTACACCCACGTTTCAATGTTTTAAATCACAAAAAAATCATTTTTAGTTATTTAGGGATATTGAGAAAATAGATTGATTCATTTCTAGTTCCATATATAAAAATAATCAAAAGTTTGTTTTCTTATGATTATTCAATTTTTGGAAGTAATTTTTTTGGCTTTTAACCCCTTAATAGACACTTTTAATGACTAGAAAATTTATAAGAACTACTCATCCAGATAGTGAAATCACAACATATGTTGGGTTGATGTTTCATAAACCTATAGAATTCCCAAATATTTTAATTTTTTTTTCTGATTTCACATCAATATAATGAAATGTAATTGTTTTGATCAATAAATATACAATTTAGTATTTTAAAACACTAAAATTATGTTTCCATTCAACATAGGAAAATATAAAAGTGTTTTGATCATTAAATATACAAGTGCTTTTAATTATTTTGACCCCCAAATACATATTTTTATTGATTTTTAATTTTTGAAGAACTACTTATTTTTTTATTCTGAGAATGTACCAAGTTATATTGATGTTTTATCTTCATATATAGTAAATAATGAATTCAAATACATTTTTCTATCATTTAACACAAATATAAGTTTATTATATATGTTTTTGACGATTACATGGACATTTTATTGTTTAAAAAAATCTGAAATTATATTTTCTATAATTTATTGCAAAAAACTATTATTTATGTGTTTTAATTTATTACACTATATAAATAATTCAATATGTTTTTATTTTATTAATTTAAGGATATACAATATTGTCTTTTTTAAAACATGATGCACATTTTAAGATATTTTCCATTCATTGAGAACATCTTATTTAGTTATTAAGGGCACACAAGACATCAGACTGATTCCTCCTATTACTTATACATGTTACCAAACATAAATGATAGTTTTACAGTTATATTACCTTAATTTAATATAATTTTTTTACATTACATTCACATATTATTGTTTTTAAATAATAAAATTATTTTTCGGTCATCCCAAGAAAATAACAGCTCATATGGATGTGCAGTTAGTTCATAAATTTAAAAAATGATTCTTGTAGTTTATATCTTAGGATTTCAAGAAAAATAATTATTTTTATTCATAATATTATTTCACACAATATATGGTTCAATTTACTAATTTCATATTATAAAAATATTAATTCTTGTTTAATTTCACATACTGAAGTGTATCTATACAGGTGTAAAAATATGAACATATGCATTGTTGCACTAACTAATTAAAAAAGAATACATGTAAAAAATATGAACATTAGTTTATTGATACATGGTTAATTATATAATATAATTTTTCAAACTAAGTTTTTAGTTATATTTTAATAAATTTTTTGTTTTTAATCTATTGAACTATTATGCATACTATAATTATATGTAGATGACCCATGATTGGAGTAAAAACATTTCCATAATTAAATAACTTTTGAGTAGGATTTCATGAATGAAATTCTAAACTAATATGACTAATGACATATTAGATAATAAAATTATAACAATAATAAATCCTACTGAATATAAAAAGATATTAACCCATTAAAAATATATAAAAAATGGGATTAAAAACAGTTAAATAATAAATAACCTAGTATTATAAATAAAATAAGATTTCATTATATATTTTAGTTTAATTTAAAAAATAAATTTAAAAAACATTTATATTTAATTATATAAAAAATTACCATTTTTGAATTCATAACTTCGAAAGTATATTATTAATGTGTTTATAAATTTTATAAAATAATTTATTTTTAAGAAAATTATGAAGAATATAGTTTTTAACAAAATTGTAAATTTTGTGACATTATCTTTATATAATAAATATATTTATGTTCACGAAACCGTTTAATTAATAAAATATGTATAAAATTAGTAAAAATATTCATTTTAAATTTATAAAACTATTTTTATCCATTTATAGACATAAGTAATATTTGCTAAAAATAATTATTTTAGGGATTTCCTTTAAATTAAATATTATTTATTTAAAACTTATTTCTGGATTAGTTTATAAGGAACATAACATTAGTTTTTTTATAATAAACTAATTCTTATCATGACATTAAATTTAATTGATAATTTTAGTTTACACATAAATTTTATGTATAATATATACTTTTCTCCAAAGATGGATTTTTATGCGATAAATGTGATAATGTTCAAATAAATTATTCATGTACATATATGTTTTATATGATAAAATGGAATAATTATATTGAATTAGTGGTTTCAAATTATATAATAATTTCCATTTCATGCATTAATAATATATTTATTAGGTAAAAATTAGTCACAAAATAACACCAAAAATGGTAAAAGTAAAAATTTGATGATTGATGAATTTAAAAACATGTTTAAAACAGGATTTAAAATGGATTCTTTAGGTATTATAAACCCAATATTTATCTAATAAATTATTATCGATTTTAAGGAATTCTTGAATTTTGAAAAGAGTCCTCTCTTTATATTATGTTGAAATATTCAAAAAAAATTCTATCCTCACCAATTATAAAAGGGGTCTTTCACCACCACTTGAAGTCAATTTAATGATTTCAATTTTCACCAAAAAAATTTATTACTCTAATTATTTAATTATACACTTCCTTATACTTGAGAATATTTTTATAATATATTTTATTTATATCTTAATTTCTAAGGAATTCTCTTAGGAAAATAAAAATATTTCAATGTGAGTACTCTTATTTCCCTAACATATTTTCCATTCTATATTACATTCCCAAAACAAATTTTTTACATCCCTATATAATGGAATAATTCTTTTTAGTATTAATATTACTAATCACTTGTTATTACTATTAAACACCTTTTCCCTTTTATATTAGGAATGAAAAAATCAGTATTCTTGTGTTGTGTAGACTACCTCTTACAGGAAAAGACAACATTAGTTTTTTCATCAAAACATATCTTTACTTATTAAAAAATTGAAATTGCGTTATTAAATTGACATATATAATATAATTATGAATATTATGATACAAATTACAATCCACTTTCATTCCGTCCCAGTATTTGAGATATGAAAACATTAATCATGAATTGTGTGGATTATGTTCATGTTTATTTAATGTATCTCATTTTTCATCTATATTATATATAATTTATTAAACATAGTTCCTCAAAATTGAACTTTGAAAATATAGTCTGCATGAAAGACTTCTTTAAATACCTGTGTTAAATTGAATTTATGTGACCCAATTTCAACTGTCAACAATTTGAATATCAATAAAAATTATTGCATCACATAAATTTCTAAGACCTTTTAAGATTAGAGTTTTAGAGAGTTATAAAAAAATTTCAACCATTAATGTAAAAGTATATCTCATCAACAAGACATATTTTAACTATATAAGAATCCATTTAATCCATAAGAAGTTTTCAACATCACTTAAAAAACTCCCCAAACAGGTTATTTTGTTGGACGTATCATGAGTATTACATTTCTTCATTACATAGGTAAATTAAGACATAAGATTGGGTGATATTAGATACATAGTAATGTAAAACAAAATAGATAATAATCAAAGATCACAAGCAGTCATAATATATTCATAAATAGTATAGAATGACTAGATATTAAAATTAATACCATTATTAAAATAAATTGTGACCATGAAATACCAATGGTTGATGTACAAATAAATAAATTCCATGATTATAAAAGTACGTTTCTTAATGTTATAATGAATAATGTTATGAAACTAATTCCACTACCTATTCCATTAAACTATGATGTTAAAAATCGTGGTACTATCATCATGAACCTATGTTTTGGTAATTTCCTACTCTATGATGGTATACACTAAAATTCCCAAGATATTGTATCTCCTGAAACCTATCGATGAATTGAGGAGATCTATAATACAAATCCATAATAGTCACTTGTCTAATTCCAATACATTCACCATATGAATTATATGAATAATATTACCAATTATATTAATCATTCCACCACGAACTTCTTTATTGTAATGAAAACATAAATAAAGTCAATAATTTTTCCCTGGTTAAGGAAAGTGATACATTAGTCATAATCACTTTATATAAATAAGGTGAATGGATGAATAATAGAAAATAAACATTCCATATTATGTAATAAAAATATGTATTGGAATAAAAATATATTAATTTTAAATATTTCTATAATCAATTAATATAATATATTTTTATGTATGCATCCCTAAAACTAACACCATAAAGATAAATGTATGTATGGTTAAGTTAATAATTTCCCTAATAAAGAAACATATAGAATCTCACTGATCCCCTTCAATATAAAGAAAGAAATATTTAGTGTTTACGGAGGAAATGAATTTGAAGGAAAATTATTCCTATAATAGAGGACCATTTAGCAAGATATATGCAACAATGATTCATTTCATTTTTTTAGAAATGAACATCAAATTAGACTTATAGGGAAAAAATATGGATTTTATCATTTGACTAATATCTTTAATCAAGGATAATATATATGAAAGTAAAATAAATTTGATGAAAATTAGTTTTTTGGACTTTTAGAGAAAACCACATTGGAAGGAAGATATTTTTGATCAGAGATTATAGAAATATGGGAGGAATTTTTTTCTTTTAAAAATTTTATCACATAATAAATGTGTAAATTAAAAATTAAATTATTTTGAAATAATATTTCAATAAATAAATATATGAATGAATTAATAATTTTAATTTGTGTTTATAAAGGTAAAATAAATTTAATTAAATCATAGAAATGATTATACAGAATTTATGAGAGTATTTGAATTGAAATTCTAATAATGCAGTATGAAAAAAGTAATTAGTGTAAAAACACAATTGGTAAATATTTTTACTACACCTTCATGTGAGCCCCTATATCACTACCATCAACATGATTCATATATTGAATATATTACTTTATCTCAATGATGATCTTGAGCTTTTCCCTTACAATTGTGTCTTGTGAGGTGACTCTATATCATCCGTACTATCCAATTATCACCCAAAACGTGTGTAGAGTGTGAAAAATTGGATAATGAAGATTGAGTAATGTTATATTTTCATTTAGTAAACTTATTTCAATATTATCACAAACCTCTTTCATAAATAAATTCTAATAACGAATCAAATATTTGAGAGGATGGGTAGAGGTCCTATGAGAATTATAGATTTTAAATGAACTTTTTTATAATTTTTAAATCTATATTTTCATTGTAAATTCAATCTTCGAGAGAACCCTATTTGGAGTATGGATCACAAGTTCAATCATCATGGAGTCAAAGTGGTCATTTTATTGCCTCCAAATGGACCATGAAGCTTCTCAGAACCATCGAGTATCCTGATGATATAAATAAATATTTATGGTATTTTTCCCATACTAAATGATACCTTTTTTAACTTATCTTACACCACTATGTAACTAGTATCCATTGTCAGGTAGACTGTTTCCTTCCTAGATCCATGTGTTACTGGAGAACTTTTAAGGCATGTCACTACTACGAAGTAGCTGGAAGGTGGGATTCATGCAGAAACCACCTTGACTAGATAATCCACTAGCTAGATTGTGATCTTACACCTTGTATCATTTATTATTATTATTTATATAAAGGATGATTCCATCATGGAATTTTGTAGACACTACACTGTATAAGCTATCTAGTGCAACTTGCTGCTACTTAACACCAATAAATACTTCCTCCACTTCAATACAAGAAATACTATGGATCTTAATATATAATTATAATGTAATGAAACATTATAATATTTATTTTCAATCGATTATCAAATATTTAAATATTATTTATGATTACATGAAATTATATAACATTGTATTAAATAGAAAAGTTTATACTCACTTAAATGAAAATTTTTAAAATAGAGGACAATGTTTCTGACCACGAAAACATATTTAGGGACATTGTTAACGAAATTACCCAATTGTTTTTATCACAATAACATATCATAAAAGGATATATTTTCTATAAATCAAAAATAAAAGATATTCATAACATTAAAAAAACATGATATGAGCAAAATTAATTTAATGAGATCTTGTGTAAACTTATGAAACATAATGTTTACAATCCAAAAAATATAAATTTTAATATATGACCCATTATAAAAAAATTTGGCACTAGATAAGACTTAAAAAAATTAATAACAGTTTTAAAAAAAACTCCTCCTTCATGAAAAATAGTTAGGATAGTTCTCCCCATTTATGTTTATCAAAAATATATATAAATAAAAAATTTAATTGATAAATATTGAATTATTTTGAATAAAACTTAAGTGATATTTTAGACACATAAAAATTGAAAAAATACATAATATATGACAAACCATTATAATTTTCTAAACTCGCCATAAAATATAATCATTATATTTAGATAGAGAGTGATAAAAAAGTAAAAGAGATGGTAGAATGAATTTAAAAGAGAATTTTTTTAAAAAAAATATATCTTAAATTACAAACACTTAAAATAATATAATCATTTGGGAGAGATATTGTAATGTGAAATATTATATGAGAAGAAAAAAATAATGGAAATAAGATAATGGAAGAATAAAAGAATATGAAAAAGAAATATAATGAGAAATGAAGATCGATAATGATGAAAAAGAGAATAATTTTTTTCACAACATTTTATTGTCATCATATTTCCTCTAGGATTGATTTGAAAACTATTTATTCATTTCTCTATTGAAATATTTAATTGAGGTATGATCTTTTTCAATGTGACGGAATATATTTCAAACATCATTCAATTTCGTCATCCAAAAAAATCAGGAAGTTGGTATAATGAAAATTATATAAAAATCATTCTACTCATCAACATTCATTTTTTAGAAAGATAAAAAATTTAAATTATTGTATAAAATAAATAGATAGATAAATAAATTTATATATTTTGAAAAGTAATTTTTATGAATCAAAAGGTATAGAATTAATTTTAAAAACATTAATATGACTAAGTAATGTAATGTTATTTTTAAAATATTAATTTGAATAATTTGAATTAAAATATAAAATTTAGAAAATAATTATAAAATTAATTTTTAAAATACAAAATATATCATAAATATAATTAAATAATTATTAACCTAAGGATCACTGAAAAATGATACAGTATTAGTTATAAAGTTATCATTTCAAAAAAATAATACAATAATAAAAAATTAATCCTTATAAATTTTAATTTTTTTAAAAAAATATTAAAAAAGGTACCTCAAGATAGAAATAGGTCAAAATAATAATTTAACAAATGAACCATTCATAATTCAAAAGAATGGAATTCATAATTATAAATGGATATTGTTTTTTGAAAATAACAACAACTAGATAATCTTTTTATACAATATCTAATATGATATCACCTTTTTGAATGTTATATCTTTTGAAAAGGTAGTGAATTTCAAAGTGTGTAGTGTGGGAGTGATGGATATGTTTTTAAAATATGTTTATGGAATTTGTTTGATAACACTTTATAGGGATGTGATCAAATGTTTTACCAATATATAAAACTATGAGTTATATCCATTAAATTCTAGTTAGAGAACTCCTAGGGGATATATATTCAGCTTGAACTATTAAAAGGGAAATGGAGTAATGCTTCTTAACACACTATGAGACAATGTATTTTATTATATGATTGAATGTTCCATTATAACGTTTCTTATATTGTTAGAATACTCCAAAATCATCATTGGAGAAAAAGTTAAATTCAAAAGTGGTTTCTTTTGGGTAAAACACTATGATTTTTGGATCATTTTAAATATTAATTTATTTATTGATATAAAATGATTTTATTTATGATTTTATTCTAAATAAGTACAAATACAGACATTAAACATGATATCCATCCAGGATGCAGTATGGTAAAATAGTGACCCAATTATGATTCCATAATTTTTATTATCAACTATTTTACCAGCTTCATCCAACATTAACCTCTATGTTATACTCATGGGAATTATAATTTAATTATCAAGATCCATTAAAAATCATTTTACAATTAATTTTTTTTAGTTGTTTTAAAAATATTAATTTATTTAATTATAGAATTTAAATCTGAGGATTAATTTTTTTTCAAACACAAATATCATCTCAACTTAATTTTATCTTATATAAAAAAATAAAATACATTGTTTTTAATTGGTATAGTCAAAAATACAATCATAAATGTAAATTTAACAAGTAAAATATCATCTCAGATGTGTTTTAAAAAAAGTATTGATTCAAAAATTTTCATTTTAAAACCATTAAAACTAATAAAATTTAATATACATTCATAAAATTATTTTTAGATAATATTTTTAATTATAAATATAATTTAAAAAATTGAAATTATAATGTGAAAAATATGATTTTAAATATCAATTAATCAGTTTTTAAAAACATTTTAAAACCATATATCTAGATAGAAAATATTTTTTTGACATTCATTTTAATGATTTTAAAATTAAAATTAAATATAAATTATAAAAATGTTCTTATGTATTCTAACTATGGGATCACAGAAATGGATTCACAATATTCATTTCCTTCTTCTCAGTTATATCCTTTTGAAACTAAATATTATTTTATTTTAGTAATATTACTATATTCATCTAGTTTATTTTAGGCAACCAATTTAGATCCCATAAATGAATGACCAATTATTTATTCAATGAGATTTCAAACTTCATTTAAAGTGAATTTATTATGTTATTATTGAATAGAAAGTACCCAATTTTCATCATAAAGTTCATTTTTATAGTTTATTTATTAAAGATGAGAAAAAATGTATTGGTGTTCTACATCATTTATAACTAATATACAAGAATAATTTTCTCATTATAAATCAACAATGAAATTTTTATTCGGATGATATTTAGATATTTTTAAGTATATAATTTATCTTCTTATAAATTTTTATTTTGAAAATCATCATTTAAATAATTTTTTAAAAATAAATTTTGTGAGAAAGATCTTGTTAAACTCAAGAAAAAAACAACATGGACTGACTCTTACTACATTTTATTTCATTTTTTAATAACATGGAAATATTTTCTTGGGATGGATTACCAAATAAATATATCTTAAAAGTATTTATAATTTAATTTTTCAATATTACCTTTAGTTTTAAAAATAAAAAATGTGTTCCCCAAAACATTAAAAAATGGAAATAAGATTTTTTCTAAACCAACAGTGATAATGGTTTTCTAAATAAATGGACTGAATGGAATTATATTAATAATATAGTGTATTGTGTTCAAAAATTCACCCCAAAAATATTTTTGAGGAGAAATTTTATTAAAAATATTTTGTGTGATTCATTTAATTTTTTGATTTCAACTCTATATTAACCTATTTTGTATAGTATCATCATGAGTAGAAAAGTAATAATTATATCCTTTTGAATAACATAAAATATTTAAATCCATATAATAATATTATCAACTACAACCACTCTGAATTGAGCATATTTTAAAACCATGTTCCTTTTCAACCCTTTTTGAAAATTTGTTAAAGTCATTATGGTCTTCATTTTATTGAGATAAGAAATATGTCCATAAGAATCCTATAAAGTCATCAATAATAAAAAGTGTATAAGATTTTCCACTATTACATATAATTATATAAAGATCAATAAGGTATAAATGCAACAGATGAAGTGATTTTGAATATGTAAATTCCTATTTATATTTAAAATATGATTTTTGTTTCTTACTAGATTATTATGCTTCACAAACCATGATACCAATAAAATTAAATATTGGAACATATCATACTAGTTGATAGCGGATGAATTGGAAAATGGATTAGTGTATAAAATGTAAGGCCTAGACCTCGATGGTCCTTTCTTTTGCCTTAATATACTATCTGAGGTGTTCTGGGAGGTCACACGGACATATCCCCAACACTTTTCCAAATTTCCAGTTTTGTGAACAGTGTTGTCGGTGAGTAATATGTTGGTGAATCATTTGTTAGTTAATCATCTGCCAGTGAGTCATCTATCAGTGAGTCGTCTATTGGTAAATTCTCTATCGGCGATTCATATTTTAGTGAGTCATCTGTCCATGAGTCGTTTTTCAGTGAGTCCTCTGTTGGTGAGTCCTACATTGGTGATTCATATGTTTTTAAGTCGTAAGTCGATGAGTCATTCATCAATGAGTCGTCTGTTGGTGATCCGTCTGTCGGTGATTCATCTATTCATGATTCATTTGTTAGTGAGTTCCCTATTCGTGAGTCATCATTAAGTGAGTTATCATTAAGTGATCCCTCTGGCAGTGAGACATATGTCAGTGATACATTTTTGAACAGTGTTGCCATCATCCAATAGTTTTACCCCTTCAATTCTTTCTTTGATGTAAAATGAATTCAAATCCTTATTTTAAGGCATTTATCGCCGAATAAAAGCCCATAACACCTATATTAATTTTAATAATGCTCATGATTCCTTTACATGATGAAACTGCTTGGTTTATTGTAATCCACTTTTAATGGAAAATATAGAATATCTAAAATACTATCAGTTACATATTTTAAATGGATGAGATATATTCCTCCTTTGTTATACCTTCTTGTTCCATGGTGTGAGAGGCTCGAAAATTTCCTTCTTCCCATAGGATCATTGTGATATAACATTAATCCATGGATCTTTTCCCCTTGATTTTTATTCGCACTGCATGCACAGCCCTTATTTTGCTGCAAGTAGCAAGTGTCGATCTATCATCAATATAAGATATGATCTACCCCAAAAAATTGTGTTTTAATTAATATTTATTCTACCATTTCTCCTTTCCATGTTATATAATGTGGTATCCATGCTTTTAATTGATTTTTCTTGGGTGTCAGTTGGTGTGGTCATGTCACGATGTCCTTAGGTGGTGTCAATTGTCACGTGGGAGGTGATCATAATCTTTTGTATGGATAGATATTGTATAAAAAACGTCAAGAACATTTTGAGGTATGGGATTCATGGATTCTCTATTATTTTATGTGAAAAAATGGATTAATAATTTTTTAGCCCATTTGATCTCAATAGAATAAACGTAATAAATATATAAACTGAACAAATAAATTTTTATTAATAATATTTAATTACCTACAATTTTTCTAGATAGTGTATTATCTATGATTGCCATTTATAGAATTTAATTATTGATGAAAATTGGTGAAGAATGCAAACGAGGATTAATTTTAATTAATTTTGAAAGATAAAGAAGATTGTAAATGAATCTGGTTGTTTTTGTTGTAATTTGATGTTAATCAAACTGATGTAGTATGCATGTTTAAATATTTTTGATAGTTTACAATTTAAGATTCATGTAGTTGGAACCTACAAATAATAAATCAGTTAAAAAATTATGGTTTAATGAACTGGCATATTGATAATAAGAAAATTTATGATGGGGGTTTGAGATACCCTCTTGCTTGTATGGCTGAGTTACTTATGCTTTAGAGCCATGAGTGCTCATTATGATTGAATTATGGATGCCTTGTTTAAGGTCCAAGAGCCCAATTGATATGATGTTTGTTTCTTGTTTATTGTGTTTTAATGTGAGTCTGTGTGGTTGTTGTGATATGTGGGGGCATGGAGGCCCATAGGTTGTGGTAGCAGTTGACACCTAGAGTAGAGAGATGCATCTGTTTATGCACTTGGGTGCCGAGGAGGACATCAGCGATGATGAAATAGGTTCAATATGAATGTTAGATTCTTGCTGAATCTTGGTGGTTATTTGTCTACATTACTTTCCCCACTCCCTTGAGGTAGCACGTCTTGCTTACCCTCCTTCCAAAATGGACAAAGACACTTTTGGTATTCCACGTTAATTCCAGGTTTATCTTTTAGAGGGAGGATGAGAATACACTCTTTCTATAGGTGGAAAATACTTGATAGGTAGTTCAACAACTAACCATATTAATCCCATGTGTGTTTAATAGATTAGTTTTTTTCTATAATGAATGGAAATACGATGGAGTAATTATACTATTAATAAATGATTGAATAAATGATGTTAAAAAATGGGGTGGATCTTGTTGGGATTGAATGCTGAGGTTTCAATTAAAAGAAATGTTGGACATTTGCTGGGATGATAGTGAAATATGACGTGGAAAAGTTAATGGTTAATTAATGTTTAATGAATCAATTAACATGAAGTGAAACTAATAAAAAGCGATAAATAAATATAATGTATATTTTCAAGAGGTTATGTGATTATAGGATACCTATTATTAGCAGTGGAAACCAGGAGTCGAGAGACATTTGCTGTGGTTCTGTCTAAAACTAGGTTATTCCCATAACATGGTTGTGAGCTATAATGTATCATGTAATTTGTTTTTTTCTATATGATACCCCACCTTATCGGTTAGTATGACTGAAACCTTGGGTATTATGTGCCCTAGGGGGGGGGGGCTTGTACTCCCCAACATTCTGTTTGGCGGATGGATGGATGACTAACTCCTTTGGACCCACTCTCTTATTTTGGTAATTACTTGGGATGGTAGGCACAATTGTTAGTTTTCCCCATATGTGTGTGTATCGGGCTATACTGTCTTGTCTTTATTCCAACATATATATTCTGGATATAGTTTCCTATGGACTACTATAGTTATAACATGTATAGGTTTCTATGACTTTAGGATCCTTAAATTGTGTATGGGCTATAATGGCTTGATGACTAAAACCTGATGTTTTAAACCCACCAGAAAAGCTATGGTAGCTCTCATAATCTACATTGTTATATTGGTTAGGTGGATGTGAAGATTTAGTTGAATGAGGTTCAGGTTGTGGTGGTACACCCACGTGTCTCTGGGAAATCATTTTTAGAGAAAGATGTATTAGGACGTGAGACATTGTGTAAAATGGAAAACCATTGGGGAAGTGATAGTGGGGTACCCTTGGTATTCTTTTTTATATTATATACACTTATATGACGTATTTGGTTAGTGTATCCATGGGGAGGCTCGGAACATAGTGTACATGTTTAGATGACGAGTTTGTTTCACTGGTTATTCAGTGTTCTTTAACATGTTTTATTTACTTTTAGAGGAGAGGATCTAGGGAGGATCCCACTGAGTATACTATTATACTCACACTATGTATATATTAGTTTTTTTTTCAATTCAGATGGAGAAGGATTGAGAACAGGATGTTAATTACTAGCTTGGTGTTTCCTGAGCTATTCAGGCTTCGTGATCATTGTTGTTCTTTTACTTTCTTTTGGTACTTGCTATTTTCCATTCCATATGTAGTAGTTTTTTCATGTAATTACATATGTATACTTGGAATTTATTTTATATTGAAACCTGAGGAAAAAATTGGTTGGTTCTTGTCTTATTTCTCCTTTCTGGATGTGTTCTCTTAATGTTCAATGGATCCCATCTATGTGTTTGATATACCCACAATGCTAGTCGCCAACCCAGGGCCTACTAGAGGAAGGAATCGAGGGTCACGATCTCACATCTCACATTTTTGGCCCTTGAGGGGTACACCTTATGGGTAGGAGGTCATGATGGAGTGGTTTTAGAGGCTTTTTTGTGGGATAGGATATAGTTTGGTGTTAGGAACATGTGTGGTAGCATGGGTTGGTAGGGCAACAATGTCAATCATGTTTATAAAGTGATGTAAACCTTGGAGAGAGGTTCATAAAAAGGAGTTTAGATCACCTTGTGATATGATTTATGGAACATTAGGTTTATAGTGGATATTAAATGAGGTGATACTGGTTTCATGGTAGAGACCAAGGAATTGATCAGGCATCATACTTCATTGTGCCTGTGTTTTGATGGGTAGTCCTTGGGATAGGTTAACCTAAAATTAATAATAGAAAAAAATTAATTAATTAATATTGACACTTAAGTATTTCATGTTTAGGAGATCTAACTGGTCATTATTTTGTATGTATGGCTTCAGGTCAACATCATCATCAGCTTTGCATAAAAGATTTCCACCAGACTACACCAGTTGATCACTCTAGGGTAGAGGTTTATGATTACGACACATGGAGGATGAAACCCAAAATGTTCCAGTGCCAGACTCTACAGAAGTATGAGGTTTCTTTTTTAGATGCATTAATGGATGAATGGTTGGAGGAGATTGAGACAGACATTAGTTTCATCTGTTATCTAATGGAGTTCTGAGTGTCATAGGTTGTGATGATGATTTGGGGGACAACCAGGCAATGGTGGTTCTTTTTCCTTGGGGATCGCGAGGAGTCGGCGATCTCATGGGAGGATTTTCTAAAGAGGATCATAGTCATGTTTTATTCTTCTCCTATGAAGTCCATTAGTCGCCAAGAAATTCTTACACTTCAACATGGGATCTCTAGTGTGCGAGAGTTTTTAATCCATTTCAGAAACATTTTACAATATGCTTTAGACTTATTCCTAGATGAGGTGGCTATAGAAAAGCCTTTTGAGGAGGCTTTTCATCCAGATATCCAGTGTCACGTAATCCCATTTATTTTAAATAATATCATGTGTTTCTAGAGAGGGAAGAGGTCATTAAGTGGACATTATCTGGAACTGTATCTCCAAGATAGGGGCGTCGTAAGGATTCCACTTGAAGAAGAGTTGTGGTCTGGCATTCCCAGTTTTTATGGAAAAAGAAATTCCGTTTTTTCTGGGGTGGGTCCCGGCCCTCAATATCTCGTTTCTCTAAGGGAGGTGGCTCTCAGTACAATGACAAGGGATCGTGCACTTTTTTTTTCTTATGTAATTTGATTTGTTATTAGTGATAGTGCCTAAAATTTTAGATCGATCATCATGCATTAGGTGACCAACCATATGATGTCATACTCATCATGGATTGGTTGTATTCAACCCAGGATATCATGGATTTCTTTAAGAGGCAGGTGGTGTTCTTCGATGTTCATGGAGAGACAATGGTGTTTGTTGTTGAGAAATAACCTCACATGGGTTAGAGGCATGTTTCATCCTTATCATTCTTGAGGCTGATTTAATACTGAGTTATTTAGGGAGTCCTCAGTTGGTATTTCCTAGATTCATAGAAGTGAACTTTAATGTCATTCAATAAGAGGATATAAAATTACCCCCTCCACGAGAGATTGAGTTTGGGATCAAGCGACATCTAGAAACATATTCTATAACTATGTCTCCATATAGGATGGCGCATTATGACTTACCAGAGAAACGTATACAGATCGATGGTCTATTAAGGTGTGGTTTTGTTTGGTTGAGCGTGCCATAGTGGGGCACACTAGTTTTGTTCATGAAGAAGGTTGATGGCAGTTTTTAGTTTTGTATAAATTATTGCCACTTAAGAAAATTGACAATAAAAAATAACTATCCACTTCTACATAATGATGATTTATTTGATAAAATTAATGGTTCAAGATGGTTCTCAATGATCAATTTGCATTCAGGATAACATCATATTTGTGTGAAGGATGAGGATATCCCAAATACTACATTATGTTGTCGTCATGTGAATTATGAGTTTGTTGTAATGTCGTTCAGTGTGACGAATGATCCAGCTATGTTCATGGTGTTAATGAATGCTATATTTCATGAGTTCATTGATAAGTTAATGGTGGTTTTCATCAACATCATAATTCTATAATCCATTTCTATGGAGGAGCATGAAAAGTATTCTCACACCGTTTTGGGAGTTATTCTTCAACTTTAACTGTTTGGGAAGTTGTTGATGTGTGAGTTTTGGGCTGGAGATTTCTATTTCTTGGGGACTGTTGTATCCCAGGAGAGAGTAGCTATAGATATATTAATGATAGAAGAAGTGTTCCTTGGGTATCCCCTAATATAGTGGTAGATGTGTGAATTTTCCTTGGTCTCACATGATACTACTAGATATTTGTTGACGATTTCTCTCAGGTCACGACTCATTTGACAACATTTACCAAGAATCAGCAAGAATTTGGGAAGATTGATTAGTGTTAAGACTATTTTGATTATATAAAGGAGAATTTGTTATGTTCTCCAGTACTTCGTATGCCTATAGAGGGAGATCATTTTTATCTTTTCTATAATGCTTCACATCTGGGGTTAGGCTGTGTTCTGATGCAGTAGATATTATTTGTTTCTTATGGGTCTCGGTAGTTTCATCCCCATGAATGAAACTATGAAATCCATGATCTTTAGTTAGAGGTTGTAGTGTTTTCTATTTAGTTGTGGATATATTACCTCATTGGATAGAACTTTGTGGTTTTCACCATTCATAAATGCTTGAGATATATTTTATCCTAGCATAACATGAACTTATGGAATCATTGTGGATGGGGTTCATACCAGAATATGACATTGAAATATTTTATACACCTAAAAAGTATAATTTTGAAGTAGTTGTTCTAATAAGGACGTCACATAGTAATACTATACATGAATATGGTGATTCCTGGAGAGTGATGGAATAAATTTCAACACTACATCTCGATATGGTAGAAGTTGGAGGCAGATGATGTATTTTTCAGAATACCATGTAGTCATCTTTAGTGCAGAAGGGGGAAGATTCATAGTTGGGAGATCTAGAGGTGGAGGTCTGGAGAAACTGTGTTGTTTCTAGAGAGGTCCCTGATGGTTTTCATTAGGATTAACAACACCAAGTGTTGTACCAGTTATGGCTTTTCGTTCATTTGGTGATTCATGAGACAGTTCTCATAGGGTTCCATGGATTGGAATTAGTTGTGCATCATGGCATGAAAAATATGTAAAGAGCCTTGAGCAGTCGGTTTTGGTGGCCTGGGCTGATTTGTGTAGTTTCATAGTTTGTGTCAAGATGTTTAGTCGGCTAGAAGGTGAAGGTCGAGCACCATATCTTCAGTGGTTTTCTCCCTCCATTAGATGTTCCGTAGTGGAAGTGGGATGGCATCTTAATGGAGATTGTTACTAGTTTACCTTGAGAACATGGAGTTCATGGTGGTATTTGAGTGGTATTGGATTATTTAACAAAATTATCCAACTTCATAGCGATCAAGGAGTTATTCTTAGTGAAGGTTTTGTTGGGATAGTATCTGGAGGATGTGGTGAGACTACACAGAGTCCTATGTATTATCATTTCTGAACAAGATCATCATTTTACATCAATGGTCTGGAGAGGTCTCCAATATTATTTTGGTTCTGTGCTATGCCTTACCACTTTTTTTCATCGAGAGTCGGATGATCAGTTAGTGTAGAACTTCTTTACTCTTGATGATATGTTGTGCTATTGTGTTCTGGATTTTGGAGGTTCTTGGAAGAGGAACATACCCTTGGCAGAGTTACCATACAACCATATTTTTCACTCCTCCACTAATATAGAACCATTTAATGACTTTTATGGCTGACCTTGGTGTTCTCCATTGTGTTGGACTGGGTTTGGAGAGTAAGAAATACTTGGACTGGAACTAGTGCTGAATACAACAGTGATGGTTTAGATGATTAGTGAGTGGTTGAAGTTAGTTAAATGTCAATAGAAATCATATGTTTTTCAATGGAGGAGACATTTGGAGATAGATTTTGGGGATAAAATGTTTCTAATGGTGACTCCCCATCATGGGAAGTTAAGTTTTGGCCATGGGTGTAAGCTTTCTCATTGGTTTGTTGGGCCTTTTGAGGTGTTGTCTTGTGTTGGGGTCATGTCGTATCATGTAGAAATTTAACCATATATGAGTTGGATGCATGGTATTTTTCAGGTGTCATGGATCCGTTGGTTTCTTCATGATGAATATCATATCATCGATTGAGTTTACATATACGTTGATGATGATACAACCTTTTAGGAGTAACCTATAGAGATACAGGACAACAAGGAGAATGTGTTGAATGGGCATTCTATCCCCCTGGTTCATGTCTTGTGGCAATAGAGTGGTGTGAAAAAGATTAAATAGGAATTTGAGTCTTAGATAGATGCTCAGTACCCCAAGTGGATTCATGTGTAACTATTTTCATGTATCGATCTTCAATTTTGGGTTGTAGTCCTTTCGTGTTTATGAGATTCATTTCTTATATTGTTTTTTTGGATTCTCTCCTTTGAGAGGTATCTAGATAGGCATTTGTTCAGACCCCTTTTCTATTTCCTTTAAGTATATTTTGAACTCTTGAGGATGATAATTTTTTTGAGGTATCTGATATAATGTCCCAGACCTCTCTCGTCCATTCCTTTTCTGAAATTTCGTGTCTGAGGAGTTATAGGAGATCATGGGGGATTATCCCCAACACTTTTCCAAATTTACAGTTTAGTGAACATTATTATCTTTGAGTCATCTATCGGTGAGTAATCTATAAGTGTGTCATCATCTACCAGTGATTAATCTCTCAACGAGTCATCTGTTGATGATTTATCTGTCAGTGGGTCAACTTTTAGTGCGACATTTGTGAAAAATGTATCTTGATCCCTATAGTTTCTGCACTTTGACGTTTTCTTTGACATAAAATGCATTTAAAGCCTTATTTTATGGAATTTAAAGCTGATGTAAAGACCATAACTCTGATATTAACTTTTTATGTCATGGGATGACTTTAAATGATCATACCACGTGGTTTAATCTGATCATCTTTTAATGGAAAATCTTGGTTTTCTTAAACCGACTCCATGAAATATTATAAATGGTCGAGATATCTTCCTCCCTTCCTCTACCTTCTGGTTTTGTGGTGGGAGATGCTCCAAAATATAAATTATTCCAATAGGAGTGGCATGATAAAACCATAATCCTTGGAATGTTTCCCCTTGAAGTTTCATCCTACTTCATCCAAATCATTTTTTTGGGTGCAAGAAGTATGTGGCGATCTCTCATCTATAGTAGGTATGATCTACCTCAGTTCTTGTGTCTTATTAAATAATTATTTTCCCATTTCTACTATCCATGATATGAGATGTTATCTCTATGATATTAATGGAGTTTTATTGGGTGTCGGTTTGTGCGGTCATATTACGACGTCCTAAGGTGGATGCAGTTGTCTCTAGGGAGGCGAACAGAATCCGTTGTGGGGATCATTGTCATATAAATAACATCAAAAACCTTTTTAGGTAGGGGATTCATGGCTAATATATTCTTATAGGTACAAGTCCAGAGTTAACAGGTTTTATCCCACTAGATCATAATGGAAATAATGTAATAAATATTTAAACATAACAAATAAATTGGTATTGATCATATGTTATGGTCTGTTTTTCCTATAGACAGTGTGATGTCTATGATTTCCTTTTTTACTATGTCATTATTAACAAAAATTGGTAAATAATGTAAAATAAGATTAATTGTAATTATTTTCCATATATAAAGAGGCTTGTAAATGAATCCAGTTTTTTTTGTTATAATTTGATGTCAATCAAATTGATACATAAAGCATGTTTAATTATTTGTGATAGCATACAGTTTAGTCTTCCCATAGTTGGAACCTAAAAATAATAATTTTTTTAATTCCAAATATATGAAAGAACCGTCTGTTTGATAAAAATATAGGGCATGGTTGGGTTCTGAGTTAACATATTTCTTTTAAGTATGAATGGATTCTGCAAGGGAGCCATGAGATTTCATTATGTATGACGGATAGATGCCTTGTTTAATGTCCAAGACCTATTTGGATATGATTTTTGTTTCCAGATTCTTCTGTTGTGATGTGAGCTTGGGTGGATGTTTTGATTTGCGGGGGAAGGGAGGCCCATTGGTTGTGGTAGCAGTTGACATCTACAGTGGAGAGATTCATCAATTTATGCATGTTCTTGTCGAGGAGGACAGTGAAGATGATGAAACTAGTTGGTTATGAATGTGAGAAGCTTGTGGAATCTTGTTGGGTTTTTATATGATTCACATTCCCCACTGCTCAAGGCAGCTCATCTTTCATACCCACCTTTCAAAAGGGGTGAAGACCCCTGGGGTATGCCATCTGATTTTCATTTTATGCTTCTCAATAGAGGATGGGTATACTCTCATATTATAGGTGGAAATTACTTGAAGGGTAGTTAATCTACTTACCCTGTTTTGCCCCCTTATGTTTAATAGCATAGATTTTTTTCTAGAATTATTGGGAATATGGGAATGTAATATTGTTGATAAGCTATTGAATAAATGATTTTATCTAGTGGGGTTAGAGATTTCTGGGATGCAATTCTATGGATTCAATTTAATGGAATAATAGACTTTGGGTGTGATGTTAATGAAAAATAATGTCAAATTTTTAATGGTTAATTATTGTTTATATAATTAATTAAAATAAAATGAAACTAATAAAAAATGATAAGGTAATATGATGTTTCTCTTTAAATTATTGTGTTCTTATAAGATACATAGACTTAGGAGTGGCAGACAGGAGTTGAGAGAAATTAGATGTAGTTGAGTCTAAGACTAGGTTATTCCCATAGTGTGGTTGTGATCTATAGATTATCATGTTCTTTTTGTGTTTCTATACACTACCCCACGATATTGGTTAGCAAAAACTAGACTCTGGGAATTCTGAGCCCTATGGGGTGGGGTGTTTATTTCAACATTTTGGCGAGAGGATGGATGGATGACTACCCCCTTTGGCCTTTGTCTCTAATCCTGGTAGTTAATTATGATGGTAGGAACACTAATTAGTTTTTCCCATATATGTGTTTCGATTTCTTTAATGAATTTTTGTCATTCACACAAATATATTATTGATATAGTTTCCTATGGAAAACTATATGTGTAACGTGTATAGGAATTGATGGCATGAGGATCCGAACTCAGGGTATGCGCTTTAATGGATTGAGGTATAATACCTGACATATGATACACATTATGGGAGATATGTTGGATCTCAAAAAGTACCTGGTTACTTTGGTCATGTGTACATGGTAGTTTTGATTCATAAGGTACATGTTGTGGTGTTATGCTCAGGTGTCTTCAGATATGCTTTTTTAGATATAGATGTATTAAGACGTTCAACATCGTGGAAAAGCAACAAACCATTGGGGAAGTGGTATTTTGGTACCCTTGATATTCATTATTATATTATATACTCTTGTATGAAATATTTTGTGAGAGTATCCATCGTGAGGTTGGGAACATAGTATACATGTTTTAATTGATGAGTTTTATTAACTTTTTGTTCACGGTGCTTTAGCATACTTTCATTACATTTTCAAAAGAGGATCCGAGGAGGATCCTACTATGTATACTATTATACTCACCCTAAATATATATAAAATATTTTTCAGGTCACTTTGATTAGGATTTATATCAGGTAGGTTATTACTAGATCGAGGTTGCTAGAGCTATTCAGGCTTTGTGGTCACTGTCATTTTTTCTTTTGTTTGGTACTTGTAGTTTTACTTTCTATTTGTTGTAGTTTTTGTATGAAATTAAATACATGTAAATTAGATTTATTTTATATTTAATATTGAGTATGAGTTGGTTGGTGTCTCTCTTATCTCTATCTTCTACATGTGTTCTCTTAGAGGGAAATGCCTCTCTTATGTGTGTTTCTTATTCAATAGGTGCTAGTCACCAACCTAGGGCCTACTGGAATCTGGACTCGGGGGTTATTATCTCCCATCTCAACTTTCGGTCCTAAAAGGTGTACACCTTGTGGGTAGGGGTCATTACATGAAACAATCAAGATGTCTATGAAAAATCCATGACTCAATAACTTATGAACTCATCGATTTGATGTATTCAGTAGGAAGCTAATTTAAATATATTGTGCAAATATTTTTAAATCATGATGTGGTAAATAAAAGTATTCTTATTGAATTAACAATATTAAAAAATAATTTTCAAAAGATATTTTTGAAAAAAATTAAAAAAAAACTTATTCGTAGAAATTGGTGTTTCAAGACTTCTATGAATTAAACATTTTTAATTATGGGTAAGTTATAAAAACTAATGGTAACATCACAAATTATATTACTCATAGAATTATCACAAAATATTACATTACCACTATCAGGTTTATATATATTAGTTTATTTTTAATGATTGTTACAATTTTTTCTCTAATAATTATAATCTAGGTACAACATTACTTCTTTGGGTTTTTTCTCACAAGTCGATTCTCCTACAAAATTAAACTATTGATTATTTTGGTACCCACAAATACTAGTGTCATGTTTTTTACTCAATACATATTCCAAAATCCATATTTTTAGTAGTTTTTATTTTAAAGAAATTAGATGAAATATTAATTGACATTGTTCCACGATATTTTGTTTTTTATAAACAACATCCATTTATTAAATGACCTATTATTTTGATGTAATAATAATTTTTGAGATAATTTTTTAAAAACTAGTTTTTGATTAATTTTTATACATTATTTCATGATTGTAAAAACTAAATACCAACAATGTTTTTAACATTTTTTCGGAAAAAAAATTAGTTAAATTTTTCTCAACATGATTTAATTCAAAAATAATTCATTTGAGGTCTTTGATGGTGAAGTCAAGATTATGAAATTTATATTTGTTTTTCATTTTTATGGGTAGATCATAATTTTCCTTGAAGATAATGTCCATTTATTTTTTGGTATTTTATTTATATTGAACGACAAGATTGAATTTCATTTCAATTTGTTTATATATATAAGAATGTATAAAAAAATACATTTATGAGTTTTTTGAGAGTATATTTTAGTTCCTCATTATTTACGTTACTTGTGGTGAAAGAAAAAATGAAATATGAGTATAATTATTTAAAGAATATGAAGAAGAATAAATAGGAATAGGGGTACTACCCATGACTCATTCATTAAAACTGTCCATAAATAACTTTAGTATTGAGTCACATGAAGTTGATGATGTTGTTGAATATGTGTAGTCATTACAAGCACTATATTTTATAACTTTGAAATCATTTACCATGTTTATTTTCATTTATCATATTCTAATAAATAAAGAACTTTGGTTTTATGAGACCATTGTTTTTGCATTATTTTAATTATACATTTCGTTCTAACTGTTGTTTAGACTCCATGGATTTATTATTGATTTTTTTGGTATAATTTTTTAATGTTTCTATAGAAAGGAGTAGGGTCAATATACTCACATCCATATTGTTCGTTATTTGTATATTTGAATGTTATTGTTTTCCTATCATATTATGATTATTTGGAATATTTTTTCACTTATCATTTCATAACATTTTTATATGTCATTAGGGTTACAATGGGTTCCTCAATTTCCAAATTTTTAATATATTTATTATCGCGAATGGAAATTACTATTGATCCATTATGATAAGAAATATTTGAATTATTTTATATATGATAATTTATTCATAAAAATAATCACTAAGGGACTTTCTTAATTGAATATTTTATTAAATTTCCTAGACATTCCTATAATATAATCATTCGAATGAATCGGTAGCTCCATGCATCGGTAGGTACATGCATCGGTAGCTCCATGCATCGGTAGGTACATGCATCGGTAGCTCCATGCATCGGTAGGTACATGCATCGGTAGCTCCATGCATCGGTAGGTACATGCATCGGTAGATCTGTGTTGAGTATATCGGTAGCTGTCTGTTGGTAGACTAAGTCTATCGGTAGACTGGTTACCGGTAGCTCTTTATCAGTAGCTATAGACAGATTACTTATCTGTTTTATACAGAACACATCCAATTGTGTTAGAATCAATTTATAACTTGTATGAACATGGATAAATGAATATTAACATATTCTAAAGACTATTTTAAAAATTATTATTGGTTTGATCATAGATTTGAAAGAATTAAAGTATAGATCAATGATACTTAAAGATATCATAGAGAATGAGAACATAATTGTGATTTTCAACACATATGAATACATGATTGAGATTATCAAAACAGGTGAGGTCAACAATCTCCCCCTTTTTGATAATCACAATTTATGATATGGGCATTTAACATAGTGAAAATATGATGGTAAAGAGTATAATATTGAGTTTAATTTTCTTATTGAAAATAGCATCAGAGATAATTGAAATAGTATGATATAGACATAAGTTATCAGAGGTAACAATCATGAGGTACTAAATAGACAGAAAGTATCAGAGGTAAAAAATGAAAAGAAGGGTAAAGTGTCTCCCCTTATTCCTTATTTTTCTCCATTGAAAATATTTTTCATTCTCTTTGTTCTCCCCCTTATTCTCTCATTTTGTTCTCCCCCTTATTCTCCTTATTATTCTCCCCCTTTGTGATAATCAAAAAGTGGGAAAGCATATATATATAGGAGACAAATAAAACATGAGAAGTAATATGAGTTCTTCTGTATTAGAGTAGTCAAAAAGTACAGAAACAGAATACAAAGGAATTCCTATCAAAAATCCTAGCCACTAGATCATTCCACCTCTTCCATGTGAGATTTGCCTTTGGGATCAGAAGAAGGCTCGGGAGGAGAGGATTTAGGTGAAGGTTTGGGAATGTCAGAAAAGATCAATGGAGGCTGGGCCACTGACACAGAGTCAGGCCTGTAGGTTGAAGATCTATGGGTGATCATTGGTGTGAGGCTGCGAATAGCTTGAGCAGGAGTCAGCTGGACTGTGGAAGAAGCTGAGGCAGAAGCAGGCGAAGCAGGAGGGATGATGACTGGTCTGGCATCAACATGCAAGAAGGGCAGCAACAGATTTCTAAAATACATAATAATTCCTCCTCCTCTTTCCATGGCAGAGATGAAATCATCTTTGTTCTCCATGAATTTCTCTAAGGCAGGAGTCAGTTCTCTTAGCTTGCTCACTTGTTCTCTGAAAGCTTGAGTGACTGGTGGGAGCTTCATGTGTTCCAACATTAGCTTGAAGTGGTGTTCGAGTTGATGCTTGGTGAAAATTCTGGTGAAGTAGTAGTCCACTTTTCTTTTTATGGCTTCCTGAGAGGCAGAGGCTTCTCTCATATAGTCTTGAACAATCTTCATTATTTCTCTGGCAGAATATCTTGTAGAAAGCACCACTCGGCTCAACTCTGATGAGTCCACAGAGCCACTGGTTGAAATAAAGCCAATCTCCTCCTTCAACATTGCTCGAACTTAATTCAGATCAACTGAAAGTTTGGATGTGAGAGGGCCAAGAGAGAAGGAAACAGTTTCTTTGAAACTCTTAGACAAACCACTGATTAGGCTTTGAACGTGAGAGTCTTGTAATTGAACATGATCCTTCACCGAGGTTTTGAAACTTTCAAACACTGAGACAAACTGGCTTACTACACTCTTCACATAAGCTAGGTCCTTGTCAGCTTGAGACTTGGAGCTCATATAAGAATCCAAAGCAATAATTGATGTCTTGAGAGCTTCAAGATCTGCTTCGATTCTAGAAGACTGAGTCTGGAACTCTTTCACTTCTTCCATATGTTCAGACACAAAGGAAGATAAATTACAAGCAAGAGATAGCTCGAAGGATCTCTCTAACATTTTCATTTCTTCATAAAATCTTTGCTTCATCTCAGCAATTGATGCACTGAATGATTCTTTCAGCTCATTCTTCATGGATTCAAGATCGGATTTAGAGACAAAAACATTTGGGACAACTGCAGCAGATTCTCTTGCTGAGGCCAAACTACCTACAGAAGCAGTCATTATTGAATTAACTGAGGAAGCAAGAGAGGTTTCCATTAACTTCACTTCTTCAACAAAACTGGTTTTGAGGTCCTCTTTCAGCTTATTCAGATCATGAAATCTGACCACATCATCTGGAAACATCTCAGAAGCAAGATCATAATTTGTCTTCGGTCTATTCACAGACATCTCATTATCTGAATCTGGATAATCCAATCCACAGACTATAAACCCTGGGTCTTCTACCCAGTCTCCAAGCTCAACAGCTACAGTAACATTTCCAAGAACAGATTGATGCTCCCCCTAAATGGGTGAATTCTCATGTATTACAACAGCATTCAGTGCTGGATTCTCTTCATCAGAATCTTCTACTACAAGTTCCACAGGTGCAGCATCTAGAAGATCTTCTGATACAGGTACAGCTTCTTCTGTAACTCTTTCTATTTCATCAGCAGGCATAGCTGAGTTTCCAATCAAAGGGCTCATACTTAAACTACCAGAAGCAGTCAATTCAGATACATTCTCCTTTTCCTCTTCTTCTTGGTGAGGTACAGACTGGTCTTCCTCATGAGTAGATACAATTTCCTCTACCTTTCCTTTCCTAGAATAAACCAATTCTGCAACAGGACTTGGGGGCAAGTCTGGGTCTCCTCCAACATCCATAGGAGTTTCTTCTTCTTCTTCTTCTTCTGTTTCATCACTATAAACAGGTTCCTCTTCATCAGGTCTCAGACTCGGATCTCTCTCATCCTTTGGTCTTGAGGGATGATCCACAAGATTAAACCTATCATAAATCTTCTGATCATCACTGACCCATTCACCCTTCCATGGGTTCCAGTTAATTTTCATGTACTTACAAATAGTCGAGGTGATGCAGAAATTGTTCTTGACTACTACTGTCTCATCCTGAGACTCAGCTATTCCTTTCACTTTTATCATCACTGAAATCAGCTTGGTAAAGAACAAAGCATTAGTCTTTGACATTGGTCTAATCATGTCTTCCATTTGAAGCATCAACAATCTGCACAGATTGATCTTCACACCATGTCTTAGCAAATGAAGAATATAGATATCTTGATATCTTAGATTTGAAAAATCTCCTCGCCTCGGTATCAACACATGCTGAACAAACTTGAAAAGCAGTCGATTTTCTCCATCCATTTCAGCAGCAACCACTTGCCTTTGATTCCCATTAACAGTCAGCTCTTTTAAGGCGGTTTCATAATCAATGATGTCACTGCTAGGTGGCATTGCTCTTGATACATACCCAGAGACACCTTCATGTGGTACTTTCAAACTCTCATCCCACTGTACTGAAGAAAAAGACATCTCTTTTCCATTTACAAAAGAGCTTACCCGATTCTCATTTTCAGATTTCTCGAAGGTCACAAACTCATAGAACTGTTTTACCAACTTCGGGTAGTATGGTCCATTGTTATTCGAGAAAAAATCCACCCATTTCTGGTCTTCTAGAATCTCGAGTACTAAGGATTTGCTAGGCAGTAGCCATTCCACGCACAGTTCCTTCTCGATTACTATGTCTCTATTCTGCAAGTGAGGATTCACTGGTCGCCTTCCCGATCGAGTTCTGACTTCACTAACACTGTCTTTATGCTGTGTCTTATGCTTCTTAGCGTTTGGTTCTACTCTTTCATCTCTGACGATAGGAAGCTTAGTTTTTTCCATCGCGGGATTAGGGTTCTTGGTCGATTTGGGAGCTAAGGTTCGAAGGTGAGGGATTTTGAGCTCTGTGGGGTAAGAAGTGTCTTAGACATAGTTTTATCATTTAGGAATTCCAAATAAACGACTAAAATAGAGTAATAAAAATAATATAAAACGATTTGTATTCTTGGCGGCAGACAGATGTTTTAAAACATTGCATCGGTGTGAGTTAATCATCGGTGAGAAAAACAAACCGGTGAGGATTGTACATCGGTGAGGATTTTTACATCGATGAGAATGTCACATCGGTGAGAATTTTCACATCAGTGAGGATTTTCACATCGGTGAGAATTTTCACATCGGTGAGAATTTCCACATCGGTGAGAATTTTCAAATCGGTGAGAATTTCCACATCGGTGAGAATTTTTACATCGGTGAGAATTTTCACATCGGTGAGAATTTTCACATCGGTGAGAATTTTCACATTAGTGAGGATTTTCACACCGGTTGTGATTAAACATTCCCAATTCGTGTCTTATGTAACTTAGCCTATCCGAACTTAGAGGTTTAGTGAAAATATCAGCCAATTGATGTTCGGTGCCAATAAATTCAAGAGAAATATCACCTTTTTGATAGTGATCTCTTAGGAAATGGTGTCTTACATCTATGTGTTTGGTTCTAGAGTGAGATACAGGATTCTTAGAGATTTTTATTGCACTGGTCTTATCACACTTGATTGAAACATGTTTAAAAACATATCCATAGTCCAAAAGAGTGTGTTTCATCCACAGAATTTGTGCACAGCAACTACCAGCAGCTATATATTCTGCTTCGGCAGCAGATAATGCAAATGAGTTCTGTTTCTTACTACACCAAGAAACTAAGGATTTTACAAGCAAATGACATGTTCCTGATGTGCTTTTTCTATCTAACTTACAACTAGCAAAGTCAGCATCTGAATAACTCATTAACTCAAAGGATTGTCCTTTTGGGTAAAACAAACCTAAGTTAACCGAGTGTTTGAGATATTTAAAAATTCTTTTAACAGCAAGCAGATGAGATTCTTTTGGATTAGCTTGAAATCTATCACACATACACACACTAAACATAATATCAGGTCGAATAGCAGTAAGATAAAGTAAACTACCAATCATACCTCTGTAATTTGTTTGATCAACTGGTTTCCCAGTTTCATCTGCATCCAATTTACAGGTAGTACTCATAGGAGTTTCACTTTCCTTGATACTATCCAGACCAAAACGTTTTAAAAGATCCTTTGTATATTTACTTTGATTCAAAATAATACCATTTTCATTTTGAAATACTTGAAATCCAAGAAATTACTTAAGCTCTCCCATTAAGCTCATTTCAAATTCATTTTGCATACTTTTTGAAAAATCAGTACATAAAGAGTGTTTAGAAGATCCAAAAATAATATCATCAACATATATTTGTACAACTAAAATATCTTTAGAAATTATTTTAATGAAAAGAGTTGGATCAGCAATCCCTTTAGTAAAACATTTTGAAATAAGGAAATTGCTAAGTCTATCATACCATGCTCTTGGATCTTGTTTTAAACCATACAAAGCTTTAGAAAGTTTAAAAACTTGATTTGGAAAATGGGGGTTAGTAAATCCAGGTGGTTGTTCAACAAAAACATCTTCAATTATAAAACCATTTAGAAATGTACTTTTCACATCCATTTGATATAACTTGAAATCCAGATGTGCAGCATATGCAAGTAAGATCCTAATGGCTTCTAGTCTAGCTACAGGTGCAAAAGTTTCCTCATAGTCTATACCTTCTTCTTGACTATATCCTTGTGCAAATAGTCTAGCTTTGTTTCAAACTATATTTCCATATTCATCTACTTTATTTCTAAAAACCCATTTTGTGCCTATTGTCAAAGTGTCCTTAGGTCTTTCAACTAATTCCCAGACTTTGTTTCTTTCAAACTGATTTAATTCTTCTTGCATAGCCATTACCCAGAATTCATCATTGATAGCATCATTGATATTTTTGGGTTCTAGCTGTGAAAGAAAGGCTTGATGTTCAACCTGGTTTCTTAGAGAAGCTCTAGTTTGTGTTCCTCTATCAAGATTACCAACAACAGCTTCTAAAGGATGATTCTTTAGAATCCTTGTTGATCTGGTAAAGGTTGGACTAGAAATATCAGGTTCATCTATAGGTTCGGGTTCAACAGAAGCAGATTCTGGAAAAAGTCCAGAACTGGATGCTTTTATAATAGGTTCTTTAGATTTATCATTAAGGTCCAGAATAGAAAAATCTTCTTCAAGATTCTCAAGAGAGGTTTTAGGCTCATGTGGATCAGTTTCATCAAACTTGATGTGAACAGATTCTTCCACACATTTGGTTTTCTTATTGAATACTCTATAGGCTTTACTTGAAATAGAGTAACCCAGAAAAATTCCTTCATCACTTTTGGAAGCAAACTTATCCAGATTATCTTTAGTATTCAGAATAAATACTTTGCAACCAAAAACATTAAAGTAATTAACCTTAGGCTTTCTATTGTTCCACAATTCATAAGGAGTTTTCTTAAGAACAGGTCTAATTAAGACTCTATTAATGACATAGAAAGCTGTATTTACAGCTTCAGCCCAAAAATAAATAGGCAGTTCATATTCATTGTGCATGGTTCTAGCAATTTCTTGAAGGGTTCAGTTTCTTCTTTCTACTACACCATTCTGTTGGGGTGTTCTAGGGGAAGAAACGTTATGAGTATAGCCATTGTGTGAGAAATAAGATTCAAAATCTTGATTTTCAAACTCACGACCATGATCACTCCTCAAATTTTTAATCTTAAGTCCACTAAGGTTCTCTACAGACTTGGAGTATTTGAAAAAGTAAGAACAAGCTTCACTTTTGTGAGCTAGAAAATATACCCAAGTATATCTAGAAAAGTCATCTACAAGAACATAAACATAGTGATTCCCATTTAAACTAGAAACTCTTGATGGTCCAAACAAATCCATGTGAACCAATTCAAGTGGTTGAGAAGTCGAAAATTCTTTCTTTGATTTAAAAGAAACTTTGTGTTGTTTTCCCTTTTGACAGGGGTTACACACTCTTTCATTTGGGAATTCTAATTTAGGTAGGTCTCTAACTAGGTTTTTCTTAGAAAGTTTTCTAAGTGAGTGAATGTTGCAATGTCCTAATATTTTGTGCCATAGCCAAGATTCTTTATGAAAAGCATTCAAACAGGTAATATTCTGCTTAGCTAAAGAATTCATATTAACAGCATAAACATTTTCATTTCTTAAGGAAGAAAATACCAAAACATTCTTAGAATTAAAAACATTGCAAGAATCATTTTCAAATTTAACATGAAAACCATCATCATATAACTGAGAAATACTTAATAAATTGTATTTAAGGCCATCAACAAATAAAACTTTAGAGATCAAAATTGAATCAGTGTTACCAATCTGGCCTTGGCCGATGATCTTCCCTTTTGAATTATCACCAAAGGTGACAAAGCCTCCATCAACTTTTATTAAACTCTTGAAACAAGAGAAGTCTCCTGACATATGTCTTGAACATCCACTGTCCAAATATCAGGTCTCTTTACAGGAGCTCTTCAATCAAGTTCCCTACAAAACAGATTTAGATGGGAGATGATTTTGGTACCCAGATTTTCTTGGGTCCAGACAGGTTAGCCAATAACACTTTAGGTACCCATATTTGTCTAATGGGTCTCAAATAATTTGTAGAATTGACATGCTTTGAATGATAAACTTTATTAGATCCATAGCTATATATATAACTGGTTGAAGCATAAGAGGTTCCAGAATTACCTTCATTCTGTCCAGATTTAGAAATGAATCTAGTTTTGGAAATTTTCCTTTGTCCAGGTTGGTATCCTATACCAGTAGTATATTTAGGTGCTACTTTCTTTCCTAGAATCTGTGTTAGTGTATTCTTTCCATTTGTGAACTTCTCTAAGTCTTTTCTGAGTTGTTCATTAGACAATTTTAGTTCAGTATTTTCTTTAAGCAACTGAGCATTTTTCTCTTTTTCAATAGTGAGTTCGGTTTTAACTGTAGTGGTGAGAGCATGTTGTTTCTTTAATGACTTGTATTTATCCTTAACTTCATTACATGTCTCTTCCAGCATATCACAGTACTCAAACAATTCATTTTTAGACATTGTTCCAGAATCAGAGTAAGATTCTGCGTTATCTCCAGAGTAATAATTTAAAGCAGGAGTTTCAGCAGTTACCTGAGAAGTGTTTGTCATAAAGCACATGTTGGCTCGATTCCTTTCAGAGTCTGAAGATTCAGCTTCACTTGTTCTGTCTTCTGAAGCACTCCAAGTAGACTTCATGGCTTTCTTAAACTTATTGTCCTTATATTCATATTTCTTTTTATACTTCAGCTTTGGACAGTCGGCTTTAATGTGTCCTTTTCTCTTGCACTCATAGCAGACAACATCATCTGATTTGTCATTCTTCTTCCAATCCTTTTTCCATTTACCTTGGTGATCATACTTACCCTTATAATTTGTTTTTCTGAAGAACTTCTTTTTCCTATAAAATTTCTTAAATCTTCTAGCAATGTGAGCCATCTCAGCACCACTGTCAGAATCACTTTCACTGTCTTCACAGCTTGAACTTTCAACTACAGCCTGAAGCTTTTCTTTGTCCTTATTCTTTGAAGTTGAGGATTTGAAATCGACAGACTTTCTTGGAGGTTCATTTTCTTCCTCTTTATTCACTTTGATCTCTTCTTCATACATCATCAGCTTGCCAATTAGTTCCTTGACAGGTAGAGCAGCAATGTCACATGATTCTCTGATTGAGACAGATGTGCCTCTCCATCTATCAGGTAGACATCTCAAAATTTTCATAATTTGTTCCTTCGATGAGACATCCTTTCCCAGCGAGATCATTTTATTGACAATTTCATTGAACCTGAGATACATGTCAGAAATGGGTTCGTCAGGCTTCATTTTAAAATTATCATACTTGATAGTATAAGTGTTCAATCTCATTTCTTTCACATTAGTTGTTCCTTCATGAGAAACAACTAAGGTATCCCAAATTTCAAAAGCAGTTTTACAAGAAGAAATTCTATTAAACTCTTCATCTCCTAGAGCACAGTACAAGGCATTCATAGCTTTACAGTTGTTATTGTAAGCAGTCTTTGTAGGTTCATCCCAAGTAGATCTAGCAGTAGTAGGCATTTTGTATTCTGATTCAATAGCAGTCCAAATATCAAAACCTATGCTTTCTAGATGAATTTTCATTTTCAGTTTCCACTGAGAATAATTGGTTCCATTGAAGAAAGGTGGCCGGTTAGTAGCAGCACCCTCAAGTCTATTGTCCATGATGAGAAAATTTTAAAGAGATAAAAATTTAGATATAACAGAAATTTTAAGAACTTTTAAATACAACTAAAATCACCGTTCAAAAGCAGAGTACTTTTAGAAAGTATTTTCAAACCTCTGATACCAAGTGTTGGTCGGAGTGGTTTACTCAAGAGGGGGGTGAATTGAGTACCAATTAAAATTTCTGTATTTAAAAAACAGTGTCTTAAAGACCCCCAAATAAAATAATAAATTAAACTGTAGTGAATTTATATTAAAGTAGAGGTTCTGTCAGATTCTCAAGGGATTGATTAATTCCCAGTTAATCAACACAGGAGTGTGTGATTATATTTTGAAACTAACTTACTAATCTACACTTGACATAAACACTTGCTAATTTAATTATCAAAGTAACTTTAAAAACAGTATTGGTTTTAAAGTGATCACAGGCAGAATAAAACTTTGAAAGAGATGGCACAACAATGCAACCAAGAGGTTCAGTCTCAAGCCGAGAGTTAGTCCTCTCAAAAGTTTATATAAAAATGATCCACACCATGGATCGGGGTTCAACAGTTTACAACTGTACAGGTCCAAGACCTCTACCACTGTTCTTCGTGGGAAACAGTACAACAACAACCAGCTGTCCAGGTCACACACGACCTCTACCACTGTTATTCGTGGCAAAGAAAGAATGAAAGAGTTTGGTAAGGATTTACAAATCCTTCTGTTTGAGTACAGGAGACAGTGTATGTGTTAGATTCAGCAGATAACACACACTGCTCTAAAAGAGTAATAATAAATCACAGAACAAGAGATGTAGAGTTTAGAAGTGGTTCTGGTGATTTCAGTGCAGCTCTGGACTCCTTTGGATTTGACTAGAAGTGAGTTTGAGTCATCTTCTCGTTTCTGTTTGAGAAATAGAGTGTCGTATGCTCCAGGTTCGTAGGTAGTGAGATGTAGTCGATGAAGCTCTTCGATATTCTTTTGAGTACACAGAACTCTTCTTGAGTAGCCTTGATTGTATATGTGATTCTGTCTTTCTTGGTTCTTCTTGTATGCACAAAGCTTTTCTTGAGTATGTCGTATGTATTCCTTGTCTCTGTGTGTGTTGTCTCTCTCTTCTCTCTTCAGCAGAGTCTTCTTGTATTTATGTCACGTGCAACAGGAGACAGAATTGATTTCCTTTCTGCAGGTACGAGGTACGGGTTTCTGACATCCAACAACCTTTATCAGATATTTGACAAATCATTAAAATGTACGTGATATGACCGTTGGATAGATTAAATATAGGAAATAAAGAAATTCAAACAGTGCGTCGAGTGATCGGTAGGTGATCAGCATCGGTAGCTTGAACATCGGTATCTTGAACATCGGTAGCTCAATGTCATTAGTTGCTTTGACTCTATCGGTGGCTCTATGCGTCGGTTGGTACATGCTTGTATCGGTGACTTTGTTTATCGGTGGATCCATGCGTCGGTAGGTACATGTATCGGTAGCTCCATGCATGGGTAGGTACATGCATCGGTAGCTCCATGCATCGGTAGGTACATGCATCGATAGCTCCATGCATCGGTAGGTACATGCATCGGTAGCTCCATGCATCGGTAGGTACATGCATCGGTAGCTCTGTGTTGAGTATATCGGTAGCTGTCTGTCGGTAGACTAAGTCTATTGGTAGACTGGTTACCGGTAGCTCTTTATCAGTAGCTATAGACAGATTACTTATCTGTTTTATACAGAACACATCCAATTGTGTTAGAATCAATTTATAACTTGTATGAACATGGATAAATGAGGATTAACATATTCCAAAGACTATTTTAAAAATTATTATTGGTTTGATCATAGATTCGAAATAATTAAAGTATAGATCAATGATACTTAAAGATATCATAGAGAATGAGAACATAATTGGGATTTTCAACACATATGAATACATGATTGAGATTATAAAAACAGGTGAGGTCAACAAAAATATTATATTTCATATATTTTAATTTAATATAAATGATGATAGTCAATTAAAGGAAAAATTTAGAAATAGTGGTGGGTTTTGTGATAATTAAAACACCATGAGATAGAAATGTAGAAAAAAATAACATTGATATTTTGAATATAATGTAAATCAAATATTTTATAAAAATATGAGAAATATTTTATTTTAAAAAACATTAATTCATAGATATAATGCTTCATATAAAATAAAAAGTGGTGGAAGGATGTGTTCACGTAGAAAATTTTATAAATATATAATTTTCACTCTTTCCAAAAAACGAATAAAAAAATTCTTAAGAATTTAACTAAAACATTTAGTAATTTATAAAATTTCTTTAAGAAATAATTTATTCATAAATTAGAAAATTCAAATAATCATCCATTGAATATGGATAAAGAAGAAGATAGGTTTTCTGTAAGATCTCGGACATCATGGAGGTATTTTATCATTTAAATTTTGGTTTGAAAACATTATTGTTGGCCGAATAAAATTTTACTAGGTGTATATGGAAAGTAAAGGGTGTTATGAGGTCCTAGGATATGAAATAGAGTCTAAAATGTCCATCATGTTCATGTCATGTGGTTTCATAAATTTAGAGTAAACTGTGAAATGGGTGAAGCTAAATCGTGTAACCTCTAATAGAGGAATTTATATTGGTCAATGTACAATTAGTCAAACCGTGTGCAATCCCTAGGTAATCATTCGATATCACCACTCTTGGAACAAGGTTTTAATATAGTTGGGACATATTTTGGAAATCCATACCGCCAAACCATACAACACATTAGTAATTGGGAATTTACAAAATTTCCCATTGTTATTTTAAGATCCTTACCCATTTTGCTCCCATTTATTCCTCCACTATACCTAGTGGTGACACAAAATTCAAAACTATTCCTAGGGGTAATTCCTCAAAGATTCGATGATTTTTTAGGGTTGTTGGGTGTGGATAGATGCTCTGGGTGTGTCTAATCCTCCACATCCTTCTCTTTTTTGGATTAGGGTTTGTGTAGTTTCTCATCTACTTATGAAGCCATAAACCATGTCATTCTAGTATATCATAGAATGGGGTTTTTAAGGGCGTTTGAATATGATTCAAGGTCAATGGTTGATCATGCCAATGTCTTTGGAATTTATTTAGGTTGTCTAAAAGTTATATCCCATAGTTTATTTCAAATTTGTACATGTGTGGTAGTTCTATTGCATCCCTCTTGACGTGAACACGGTGAAATTATTAATATTTTTAAATATTGTTGGTTAAATAATGGTTTAGACGCACATTATCCTTGTTGGATTTATTGGGGATAATTATATTGTTTTAGGGCCACCCATGGGGTGAACCAATATTCTCGAACATATAAAATTGTAAATTTAAGCATACATTTACTTTTTGTTATATTAGAGATCATGGTTAATATGTTGACATGTTATTTTTATTAATAACAAGGCAATTATAGTAATTTTGTATCGATGTTAGCACAGAATAAGGGTTTCACTGGTTTAATGTTAATGGGTTAAATGTGTTATTGATTGGTATGGGTACTTGGTTGATTTCCTAACACATATTAATTACAATTGGGTTAATTTGGTTAAGGCATGTAAATGATAATGTGTAAATGGGTTAACTCACGTGAATTGGTAAATGTTCTAAATTAATAAACGAGTGACATTTTTTTATATTAAAAATGTTATAACTTATGAAAAATTAATTTGGTTTAAATGGTCTATGAAATGTAAGTGTTAAATATGCAAATTGGTTAGATCATGATGATGGTTTACATGTTGAATGGGTAGGAAATGTAATTTTTTTTTAATTGGTTAACATGGAATTAAAATGAAATTGATATAAATGGTATTTTATTGATAATATGTCATATTGTTGCATTTTTTATAATTCTAATGGCTTAATGAGAAATTAATTTTCAATGGTAAATATGACACTAGATAATGGAGTGATAGTGATTTATGGGTTGACCATTTTAAGAATGGTGACTTATTTTGGGTATTGTAGAGAAAGGGTTTTGATATTGTATACATTGTTAATAAAGAAATAAGTATGTGAACATGGATTGGTAGTTGTTGTGTATTGGGCTTTAGGATCTATTCACATATGTTGGGTTAGACCTAGGATCTAAACCTCATACCATAATGCACAGGTTAGGGAAGGGGACTAAGGCACTATTCTTCTACGGCAGCATTTGATGAGGCTACCTGGAATAAGGCTCTAATGTACGTGTGATGTATTTTTTTTAATATTTATCCCTAGGGTGATAAGGAACATGAATATCAACTTTTTAATTAAAATTGAACACTTTAAGCTATTATGTAAATGATTTAAATTCATAACCCCTGGAACATGAAATGAAAATTAATTTAGTAATGAATATATTATAAGTGATGGAAATCGGAATAATGATTGAAATATTTATAGTTAAAATTTATACCTAATGGAACACATGTTGCCTTTTGTTAAAATATCATTCATTTAACAGTTTTATTCCTTTAAATTTTGAATGGATGTTTTATAGACAACATTGGTGGTGTCCCACTATGTTGTACTCACACCCTCCTCAGGCCACCATGGGGTACCTGAGAAGATTCTTGGTTCGAATATTAGGACAATGAAAATAACCATATTCTATGAAGTTGATTTGGGATTGGTATGTTTATGGATGTGTATCAATACATGGAGGGTGGACCCTTAGTGGGGATTTTGATATTTGTTTATATTTTGGGATTTTTTCACTTTTATCTCCGTTAGTATGACATGGGATATTTATCTTTTGGTTGTGGTTTGTACTGTGTTTGGGAAATAGTTGGTAATTCATTATTTTGGTATCTTTCTTATTGGGTTTTATTTCATATGGTATATTTTGTGTCTTATTCTGGTAAATAGGTTATTGTCTCCCACGTTATGAATTAGACCCTCGCTTCTAGTCGATTACTGATGGTGTATGGGGAGGGGTGCTTGAGTTTTTGTAGAAACCCAACTCAGGGCACTAATTTTGTACCTTTCGGGTGGAGGATGGTTAATATTGTTATCAGAGGTTTTATTTTCTGTGTTATTATTATTTTGGATCTATATAAGTTGAAATATTATGTGTCATTATTTGTTAATGAGATCTTTCATTGAAGTATCTAACGATGGTTGTTGGAAAACCCATGTACATAGTTAACAGACTTGATTTTTTATGTGCATTGTTATATTTGAATGACAATTCACTATTTAGTGACACAATTGTTGTGTGATGAGACTATTTTATGATATTTTTCTCATGGTTAGAATGGCATGAGGTTGGTCACTCATTTATCATTATAGTAACCTTGGGATATAGGTGGCATTAATCCTAGTATTCACTCATGGGAACGGTGTGTAGAACATGAAGGGTTTAATGCATTTTATGTTCCATAATAAAATAAACAATGACAATTCTGAAGAAATTGATATAAATGGGTAAAATTAAATGAAAATTATGGAATTATTAATGAATTATTCTTGAATAAGGGTTGTAAATGAGTTAAAATGTCGGTTGTGGTATGTTTTAAAGTTAGAAAGGTGCCTAACAGAGAAATACATACATTGTGAATCTGTGAGTTAGTTTACCCATGTTAACTATTTACCAATGTAGGTATGGTTTAGGGTAGTGTTATAGTTGTGATCATGAATGTGGGTATAGTGTAGGCAGAGTGAGTTGTTAAAGCTGATAGTGTAGTTTTGTTATCTATGTTGTTCTCCAGTTGATCATCCTTTAAGTGTGTGTGGATTAAATTGTTTTGAAATATGGATATGAATAAGGTAGTGATTTGTGAAATGTGGATTAAAATTAACATCAAAATTTTAATTATTGAGTTTTAAAATGGTGAAATTAATTATAAAAGGATGTGCAATGATAGAACTTTTGGGAACCAAGGAAGATAATTTTCCTAATGTTGTCAATTTTACCCTTTGAATCCGTTATTTTTTGTAGTGTAAGTTCCCTAGTTTGATAACATGGAATTGGGTCATGATTACTTGATGGTTTTTGATGTATGATAAAGGAGATGTGATTATTTTACCCTCAGTATACTGGTATACAATGGTTCTTGAGATGTTGTTCATTTTTGTGAGTGTAGAAACCACTGTTGGTCATCATTGTATGGGGTGTATGTTGGGCCTTAAAGATAGTACTAGGTTTTCTAGTGACGTTTGCAGATTGGGACCTTGTGAGTGGAGTTTTTCGCCTCAAACAGGGTGTTTTGATAATAGTTTTGATGTATGTGTATGAGTATAATTGGTGAGAAACCTAGATTAAATGATCACATGGTGAACTAGGTTCCATATGTATCATATCAGGGGTAAGAGTGCCACTATGAGTAATGTTTTATTTCTGGAATTATGTGTATGGTTTATCGAGAGGTCCAATAGAATTTTATAATTGTGTCTCTATTATAGAGAGTTCGTATCATTCATCTGTTGAGGCGACCTATTAGATAAATTGATGTGGTTTCCTATGATTTTGGTTTTGTATCACATAAATGAATGTTTTGAATATTGGAAGAGGTACATAGATAGTGCTTCCTATTGGGGTTTGGCCTAGGGGATATGTGGGAATGTTGATGGTATTGGTTTTGTGACTCAAGTTGTGGTTATATATTGATAGGTTTGTGGAAAACAATGGTATCCTCAAGGGAGTTTGGCCCTGTTTTAAAGTGGTCTTAGTGTGTGAAGAACAAGTGGATACTTTATAGGTGGAATCAAATGATGGTGAGTGTCATTGACATATCGGGAAAAGTGAATGGTAATGCCTTGGTTTCCTTCTCATAGTAGAACATGGGTGCTAGTATAGGTGGCAAGGTTTGTTTCGAATGGTTGGGTGATTTGGGTGTGTAACAAGTCTGCTTGGATGATGATTAATGGAGGCCTCTATATTGAATTCGATTGGATGAGGAAAGGGAAATTGAGGTTTTTAAGGATTATTTTTGTATAAATGTGACACACAAGGGGATGGTATTGACATGGTGGGGTTTCATTGTACGAATGGTTTGGCTGTTGGGTGTGATGTTGAAAATTCCTTTAAGCTTATGAGGATGATGGACTGGGAGACATGGTTGGTGAGTAAGTGTTTAATATGGGATGGTTCTAGTGATATTTAGATCGTGTGATCTGAATTTAGTTTTATTGTGTGGTCATAGGAGAGTTTGAGACCTCAATATCTCTTAGGAGGACAGATTTGGGCATGTGATAGGAAGTCAAAATTCCTCTAGGGATACATACATAGGTGGTTCGGAATAACATTCTTGTCATTTTCATTAAAACTAGTGGAATGTTATGATTATGTGAGATATTGTCTTGTTCTACAATGGTGTGATGTTTCTTTGTGCTTCAGTTGCAAATTAAAATTGTTTTTTGGGAGAAGACGAGTGGAGTGGTGGTGGTATAGCCAAAAGAAATTTTGTTTTACGAATTATTGGTAGAGAGTCGTGAAGCAGTAGTTAGTCGGGGTGCCCAACAGTTAAAGAGATATAACAAGAAGTTAAGCTTGAGACATTTCATAGGTGAAGTTTTCCCTGTAGTGGGAGGTGACCTTGATGTTGGTTAATTTGTGGTGGTGTTTTTCGATGACTTATTTATGTAATTCTAGCTAGATATGATCATGCTAAACATGTTGACATCATCCTGGGTATACTGAGAAAGATATGGCAAGATGTATGGTGACATAATTTCTTTTGGTTGTATGTTGGGAGTCATCGAGGTTACACTCATGGAGTAGTGTTTGTGGATATGGAAGAAGGAATATACACCATCGACCATTTATAATTGAGGTCCTTGGGATACATCGGGTGTCGAAGAACATTCATAGGATCCTTTCTCATAAATAATGGAATGAGAATAGATTTATGTTTGTTTTTTTGTTATAGGAAGATCTTGATGACCACATCTATGTTTTGGGGTTCTAGTTATGATCTATGTGTGACATGTGGTGGTTGTAATTTCTTGTATAAAATAGAGATAATGTCACTCCTAAGGTGAGGTGTGATAATCTAGTCATGAATGTGTGGAGTAGGGTGTGGTGTTGATGTGGTTGAATCAGGATTCCAATGGAAAACTAGTGAGGTGTATATTTATTTCCTTATACAAGGCTAGGAGGGTATTCTCTATGGTGGTTGAATTGTCCAAGTGTTGTCTTTGGGATCAAGGTGGTTCCCAATGAAATTCAAAATACTTGAGTTAATATTTTCAGGTGTGGTAGGACATGGAAAAGATTCCGGAAATGGATATTGGGTTTTATTACCCCAATAAAGGATGAGTGTTGACTTTGGTAGGAGTGATTGGGTTAACATGGAGTTCTCTTAAGTGTGAAGACATCATGTTCATGTAAGTTAGTGGAATTCCAATAGTGAAGTAGTTTATTCCATAGATGAGTCATCCAGGGAACATATTGACTTTGATAGGAAGAAGGTTAGAATGTGGTAAGTAGAAATCCGCCTTTGGTAAATGGTTTGAGAGTGTAAAACTTCATTTTGAACATTGAATGTGGGTTTTGAGTAAGAACCCAGTCAAACATAGTCAATGTTTGGATTGTGGGAGTTCTTATTTTATGAATTTTGATGTGTGTGGTAATGCGCAATGAGGTTTTGGAAGGTAGTGGATACCATAATGGTACAATTCACAAGATGTTATGAAATGACCCCAGTAGGTGCATCAGATGATAGTGATAATCCATAAGTGTGAAAGTGTCATTTAAAGGTGATAGGGTAACATCCCAGTAGTCAAAGATGGATGTTTCGGGAAAAGCTACCTCGGGGTGGTCCAACATGATATGGTAAAATGAACAAATGTTTTAAGTGGTGACCCAAATCTGTTTAATTGTTTATTGTTGAAAGAGTGTTTCTTAAACGATGTTGTAAGAGAGTGAGTAAAATTTACTCATAGTCCAAAAATTAAGGCGGTATAAATGTCATCCTAGGACATTTCAATGGAGTTTCTGGTTTCCTATGCAGGGTGATGTCCTTAAATTAGTTCATGAGTAGTGAGTTAGGAATGCATCGGGTGTGTTTTGAATGTTGAGTTGAAAATCTGGCGGTCTTTATAGATATAGTGGTTTCCACTATTGGATGGTGGTATTGGTCGCTTAAAGTGTGTTATGGGGAGCACCGTAGAGGGTTGGTGGTCAGCTGATGGCATGACCAGTGCTTATAGATGAATGGACTCGATTAAGTACACTTTTGGTGATTTGTCCTTAATAACGATCATTAACTCTGTTTTGACCGGTTGAGTACCTAGAGTGTTTTGGTTGGGTTGGATGTTTGATCATGGTATGGGACTATCGAACCTCAAGTTATGGATTTACGTGTGTCAATAAATGTGATTAGAAAAATCATATGTTTTTTGGGTAGTGTCATGTTTGGGTCATTGTTAGGGTTTTGAAAGCGGGTTATAATGGCACCAAGTTATTGGTTTCGTGTGTTGTAGATAGAATCAGGATAATAGGGTGAATATTGGATCTTCCTTGAGAGGATTTGATGACATGTGTGAGGTTTCCTTTTGTTTAATTTTAATAACTATTTCTTAGGCTTCCCTATAGATTTATGGTGGTTAATGTATGGTTTATTTTTGAAGCATCATTTGTGAAGAATCTAGTTCATTTTGTGGATCATAATGAGAATGACATGGGTGATATGAAAATGCTATGGGTTTGAGTTTTGTGGTATCATGGTTATGTTTAGATGGAAACATGGGAAATAAATTCAAATATACGGGCCCAATGGTTCAATTTATTTTCATCAAATGAAAAGTGATTCTTGGGATTGTGGCTCCAGAATGAGTCATTATAGGGTGGGGAGGTTATAAGATCCCAGATTTCCTAGATGTATTTTATCTTTTAAATTTTTTTTAATCCACTAAATTTGGACAACTTTTTTTATCAAGTGTATGTGGAATATGAGGGTGTTCCTAGGTTTCTGGACAAAAATGAAATGCAAAAATGGCCATCTTGTGTAGATCTCATAGTTGGCACATGATTAGAGTAATCATGAATAGTATAAAATAGAAACTGTGCAACCTTGGATAATGGAATATCACACTATTGGAATTTTTTTAACTTAAAAGAATACCTTTGTATCCGTAAAACATCAACCCTATAGGATAAAGGTTGGCTCATGGTTGGTGCATGATTTGAATAACTGTGTGGCCAAAACGTGTGCCCCATTAATTTTTTTCCAAATTATCCCTTGGTATTATAATATTACCACTCATTTTCCCTCTTATTTCATCCTCCTCCAGCCCTTTGGATGAACCACATCTCCCAAATCTTCCCAAGGGTCTTTTTTCCTTCAATTCTATGCCGTTTGGAGTGTTTTTAGGTGTTGATCAACGATTCATTGTGTCTTATCCTATTCTTCCTTCACATTTCTATATTAGGTTTTTTATAGTTCTCATCTTCATCTAAATCAATAAAACCATCATATTCTGATGTATCATAGGGTGGGGTTTGAAATGGTGTTCGAATCCGATTCAAGAGATATGGAAGAGCATGCAGTTGTCCTCAATATTGATATTGGTGGTCTATATGTTATATCACATAGTTTATTGTAAATTTGTTCATGAGTGGTTTTGATGTTTATTCCATCATGATTTAAATTTTATGCCTTCATTGTGAAAATGGTTGGATAAATGATTATTTTGACCCCTTTGGATCCCCATGGGATGCATTGATGATAATTATACTAGTTTAGGGTCACCCTTTGGGTGCACCTATATTACCAAACATGGAAAATTATAATGTTAAGAATAGGGTAGATTTTTTTTCACTAGATCTCATGGTTAATATATTTACATGTATGTTTTAATGAAAAATTGGAAATAATGGTAATTGTTTCTAGTTATTAGCATTGTAGAATGGATAGTTTTCCTTGACATTAATGGGTTTAATGTGTTATGGATTGAGAAGGTAAATTGGTCTATTTGCAAAGGCATGTGATTAATAAATAGTTTAATTGTGTTAATTTATATAAATTAGGATGTGTAATTAGTTTAAGGCTTGTGAATTGTAATTTTTGTTAATTAGGTTAATGAGAGATAATTGTGGAATACACCTAATGGGCTATAGTATGAAAAATGACATTTGGGTTAAATGGGATATGCATTTTAAATTTTAAATGTACTAAAAAACTAGGGCATGATGATGGTTAACATATTAAATGGATATGAAATGTAAATGGGGGTTCGTGGGTTAACATGGAATGAAAATTTAATTTATCTTCATGAATTTGATTAATAATATGGAATATGTGAGTGTTTGGTATATCGTTAATGGATTAATGAGAAATGAAATATATATGGAAAATAGGTAATAGAGTTATGGAAATATAAGGATCTATATATTAAATTATTTATGAATGGTTAATTGTTTTGTGTATTGTAGAGAATGGTTTGTGATATGGTATATGAGGATAATGGATAAATAATCATGATTACATTACTTAGTAGTTATTTTTTATTGGAATGGAGGATGTACATGCACGGGTTGGGTTGGAGTGAGGATCTATACCCCACACCATAATTCATGGGTTAGGGAAGGGTAATGAGGAGCTATATCATTAACAGATGCATTTGATGAGACTAGCTAGACTAAGACTCTAATGTAATTATGATGTATTGTATATGAATTTTTATCCTTAGCGAGATAGATAACTTTACATATCCCATTATTAATGACAATTTACTAGCTTATAAAATTATATAAATAATGTAAATGCATAACCCATGGAACATGTGATGAAAATGAATTCAGTAAAGAAGATGGAATAAGTAATGAAAATGGAAAAAATGATATAAATTGTTAAATTAAAAAAAATTAACTAATGGAACAATAGTTTTATTTTGTTTATATTTTCATTCATTTCATACTTGCATTGACATTCTATATGGAAATTATATTTTATTGACACCATTGGTGGTGGCCTACGGAGTTGTACTCACACTTTTCTCGCACAACCTTTCGGTACCTGAGGGGATTATCTGGTGTAGGTCAGGGAAATGGCTATATTCTCGGATGTTGAGTTGGCCTTGGGGTTCTCATGGATGAGTATTTAGATTTAGATTCAGGACCTATTATGGATATTCATCTATTGGTCTTTATTTTGGTATTTCATCACTTTTAGAACCATTAATATGACATGGAACATTTATCATTTGGTTGTGGTTTGTACCCTACTTGAGAAATAGTTGGTATTTCATTCTTGTTGTTACATTTATTTTATTTAAAATATTTCATATGTTTTATGTTGTGGTGTAAATTTATAATGTTCGTATAGTCTCTCCACATTACTTATTAGATCCTTGCAGATAGTAAAAAACATTTGGTATACTGGGAGTCGTGCATGATGTATTGTGCTGACTCGGCTCGGGGTACTGATTTAGTGGCTTCCAGGCCAGGGATGTTACACTGTCGACCAAAAAGAAAAGAGAACATCATTTTCCTTAAGACAAGTGAATAATGAGCTAAGAGTGAAAATGAAATATGTATAAGACCTGAATAAATAAATTAATGATAAAATGGGAATAAATTGATAATGTTTTAGAGCGAAAATTATAAAAATTCATAGTTGGATAATTTATAAAATAAATATCTATTTGAGAATAATATTTTTGATGAATCCATCACGATATTGATAACAAATGAAAAAAGTATCTAAATAGGAATATCAATAAATATTAATTAAAATATTATTATATTAATGATATTTCATAAATTAAATAAATAGGTCAGTTAATACACCTCATAAATGGAATAATGGCACATAATATCAAACATGGCTCGTGAAATGAAATTTAAGGTAAGGACCACATTACAAACATTTGAAATTTTGAGTCCCAAAAATTTGAGTGATATGATTTCAAATGAAAAAAATAAATACCATGTTATAATAATTGGATCATGTTAAAAAAATATTGAAGGGCTATTATAAACATCATTCCAAATAAATCATGGTTTATAAAAAACGTCTTTAGGTGGAGAAATTTTGAAGAAAGAATACATTATAATTAACATATTAATTGAGGTAAGAATCATTTGATAATTAGGGTATAAAGAATAATTCTAGGTGTAGTATAGAAGGAGAAAAATCAGTACCAAGTATTAATTATGTAGAAAAAATCATGATTTGAATAACATAATTTCTATAAGAAATTTAGTAACTGAATGGAGGAAATTTTATTTAGAAAAAACCCATATCTTAATTCATACAATGTTAAGATGAAATAAATCCACAGTTTAAAAAATAACTATGTTAATCATAAATTTCTTTATTTTTTCATATCTATGTCATTCTACAAAATTAATTTATAATTATTAAATGAAAATACAGTAGTTATCTATTATAAACATTCTATATCAGGTGTGAGTAATACTGATTGTTTGGAAGGAGTTTCATAATCATAGTTTTGTTCTTCATTATTATAAAAACTTTAATCATACACATATCATAAACTGTATTTAAATTTAATTTTTATTAATTTTTATAATTTTCTCATTATATTCTATTGTATTTTGGGATCTGATACATAAAGATGAATTCTGAAATGATAATGTATCAGTGATTTTCCTGAAAAAATATTCATATATTAAATGATAGGTTTAATATTATCATTATAATTATGGAAATAAAACAAAAAAATAAATAAATTTTTTATATTATATATTTCTATAAATTAAATTCCATTACAATCCATGATATAAATATATATCACAGTTCATGTAAGTTGTTAAAAAACCCAAAAAAAGAATATAACATAATTAATAGATCACTATAAAGATATCTTATTGTAATATCATTATACTATATGCATGATAACATTATATATTGTATAATATAATGATATAATACAACTATAAAATTTTTTTTAGAATAATATAACCTATAAAATATTATTATATTGAATGATGAAATCATTTTTTTCTCATTGAATGCTCATTTGGACAGTTGAATTTACTAGGGTTGTTTATTTCTAATATTTTAAATAGGCCATTGAATCTATCTTTCCATAACCCAAATTATTTAATAATACTTATATTGATCAATTAAAAAAACTCTCTTGATCATCAATGAAATTTGGTGATGAAAATAAAAAAATTGAAATTTAATCATTCCATGGATGTAGAAATCCGCTTGTATATATGGATGATGATTTCATTTTACATAGAAAAATATTAATTTATAATACATTTTATATTTCTATAATATTAAAAATATATCAATATTATAAATATATAATAAATTATACATTACGATAATTTTTTTAATTTGGATAAGGAAAGACAAACATGAAATATCCTGGAGGTGGTTGTTCGTAGATATGCCCAAATGTTTATTTTCCTTAAGGGGGAAGGGGAAAAGTGGATAATTGTTACTTCCATAGAATAAAATATATAAGCACAAAAATATAATTATTATATTAAATATTATTTTGAAATTAGTTTTGGAATAGTAATATATAAAAAATGAAATTACGGAAAATGAGTAATCATGTAGAGGATAGAGGATTTCCCTTGGAGGACACCTTAAAAAGAGAGTTATTAGGGTAGTCTCTTGTGACTAAAAGCTTAAGAGGGTGAAAATGAAATATATGGGATGAAATAAGGGTTAATTTTAATGTGGAAATAGTATTTTTTAGTTGTATTCTATTTGTGTAGGAGGACCCTTTTGTATGTGGTGAGAATAACATTTTTTTTAAATATCTCAAATTAATATAAAGAGAGATCATCTATCAAATGATAATTGAATCCAAAAAATAGACAATTATTGATTATTTGATGATATAAAGGTGATAATATGTTATAAATTAACATGAAAACATGTTTAAAATATAATTTACATTTATTTACTCTTGAATTTTTCACATTCACCATTTTTTGTTTTATCATTGATACTAGTTTTTATAGAGATTATTTAGTTATAATGAATAAATAAATTGATCTTATTAAATAATTTTGAAATAATGAAAAAAATTATGAAATTAAAATTTTTAAATCATTAATGTGTAGTAAAATCAATTGTAACATTATCCCATGCAATGTGTAAAAGAACATTTTATGAATTTTTAGTCATAAAATTTTTTTATTTAATAAAAGTATCAATGTATTGGGATTTAATGAAATAAAATATTTTCTTACAAAAAATATAAAATTAATTTGGATTTTGTATCATTCCAAAAAAATGACCAAAATAATATTTACTTAAAATTTTCTATCAAAAATAATTTCTTTTATTGAAAAATATTACTTTAGTGCATAAATTATTAAACAGAAAAATTAGAAATTCATAATGGTATTTAAAAATATTTAGTATTACTCAATAAAAAAATGACTTGTAAATTTTTATATCTTATAAAATTATATTTATTTCATATACAATGGTAATGTCCTAAAATTTACAGTTTTTGTAAAAAATAGTATTTTATCTCTTTATCTAAAAATCAGCTATTTCAAAAAAAATCCAAAACACAGATACAAAACTAATTTTGAAAATATTAATGTAAAAATTATTTTTTTAAATCTAAAACTCTAATATTATAGAATATCTTACTTAAATGGAAATATAAAAATATTACACAATTTTTTTCAAAGGAAAATAACATTCATAAAAATATTTACTATTATTATTCATATTTATTATCAATAAAAATAAAATTTATGTTGTTATATTATTCATATGATTAAAAAAAAATTAAAAATATATTTCTTTTCATATAAAAATAAAATTTAAAAAATGACACACTTTAAAGATTAAATCTATCTTATAAGTTGTTTTATTATAGTATTTTTATTTGTCAAATTCTTTTCATTGATAATGAGTTTTCCTATAAATAATAAATATATTTTAGAATTTAGTTACATATATTTTTACCCAAAAATTCTATTATTTTATTTTAACACATATATATAGGCTAGATGTTAATTTTGGTTTAGTGTTACATGTATCACATGCTAAAAAACATATTAGGTCTTAAAGGAATATAGAATTTAAAATATATGGGTGTCACATTAAAAATAATTAAAATACTATTCAACACCTCAAATTTATATACGTAATATCATAATGATTCTATTTTAATTATATTATTCCAAAGTTAACCAATTTCAACGTTATAATCTTCTATTGATTTTGGAATGTTCACGTTTAGGTCACTCTAACAACTTACATGAATAATTGAATAATATAGAAATATGGATAACTACAAGAACATAATTTCTAATTATATATGAAATAAATATGTATATAATGATTTTATTTTCATTCTAGAATTATGACATTAATATTAAACTCGTTAATAAAGATACTAACATCTATGATTTAAAAATCACCAAATCATTTTCATTGTAAAATTCATCATTAAAGAGACTAAAAAAACTACCATTAAAAGAAATTATAAAATTACAAATAATTAAAATAATCCAATACAAAACGCTATATAATCTGTTAATGATTAACTTTATAGAATAAGAAAGAAAATCATCACCTTTACAGAACTTGTTTAAATCGATCAAGATTAGTCACACCTGATATTGAAAATATATAATAAATATTTATCATACATGTAGAGAATAAATATAAATTATGTTTATAAAATTTTATGAAATTTAATATTTTTTTGAAATAGGTAATTTATATGGTTATGATTTTTATGCAGGGCGTTAGATTACGATCAAGTAACATTGAATTCAAGGTACGTGTTTCTATTATCTAATTTTACCACTTGAGACCTGTATTTTTATAAACCATGATTTAATAATAATGGTTTATCTGAAATCCCTTTAAAATTTGGTATCATGATCATATAATTATTCATGGTATTTAATTTTTCATTTGAAACCATATTCATCAATTGTTTATTCAAATTATTCAAACATAATAAGGGTTTCATATTCTTATTTTCAACTCTATGGGATATGTTTAATATTGTTAACATTCATTTATATTTTATGTTGTATCAATTACCATATTCCCATAATATGTGATAATATATTCCATTTAATAGTATTTTAATTTCCATTTTTTATTCCTCCTAAACTCGTTGGATTTTTTTGTTATCATCACATTAAGTGTTTCATCGACTCAATTTCAAATTCCATAGGTAATAGTTATAAGCTATAAGATATCCATTAAGGTATATTTTTTGATGTACATTTTATGTTCCTTATTTTAGTTAAATAAATGTTTTCACAAGTTTAGGTGATGACCTAATGGTGTTTCGGGGGGTCAGAACATGAAAGAGAATGAAAAAGGGGGTTTCTGGGCATGTTTCATGGTTTACGCATGGTTAGAGAAAAAAATACAGAAATCCTAGTTAACCATGGGAGGGGTATGTTTTGATACAGAAACATATTCATGATTTTCCCATGGTTTTGAAAAATGTGTGGGTAAACTAGTGGCCCAGTAATGTTGAAAAAAATAAAAAAACAACATTATTAGATTTTATGTTCCACTCAGCCATTTCCTATTTTCTTCTCCCATAAACCCTAGTGATACCCCAGAAGCTACAAGAGCTTCTATTGGATAATCTCCCTCATCATAGGTACGTTTAGAGTTCCATTGGTTGTGGAATGATTATTTGAGTAATGATAATCACACTCCTTCTTCTCTTTTTGGTTTAGGGTTTGTATCTATTCTTTCACAACATCTGAAGTTCAAAAAGCTTTATTTTTTGATTAGATTTAGGTTGAGGAATCAATTGGTGGTTGAATTAGTATCTATGGCCTTGATTATGAGTGTGTTCACAAACAGAATCAAGGTATGTGATTTACAATTTATATCCCAACATTTATTCATAGATTTGTGCATATAGGGTGTCATTACAGTTCCATTCTTGATGTGTTCATGATTACATAAACATGATGTGGCATATTGGGTGTCTAAAGGATTAATTTAATCTCTCTTGAACCTTATGGGATGCAAGGACTATGACATGAAAAATTAGGTCCATCCATGGGGTGTTCCAACCCTCATGATTGGTCTAACGATATTGTAAGGTGTAATATTGACCCATAACGAGGTAGGGACCTAAATAATATGTCAATTGTTTATGAAATGTGTTATAATGGATTGTAGTTAGTTATGTCTAATGTGGTTAAAGGATAAGATATTTATTTGTTGAAATTTAACATGGTTTAATGGGATTAATGGGAATGTGATGAGAAATTATGTTTACACTTGAATATGCTTAGTGAGATGGGAAGAGAGAATGGGAAATAGGGAAAAATAATTAATTATTATAAATGATAAATGTGTTAATGGATTGAGGAATAATGGTAATTTCCAATCTATTGATATTGTTGTGATATTACTAGTGATATTGTCTATGATTTGTTGTGATGTGGTTAATTTTGGAGATGATAAATAACCACATGCACTTGCCAGTAGAGTGAGGTATGGACTAGAGGTTCTATGCCCATGAATCGAGTTAGACCATGGTTCTAACTTCACCCCCAAATGCATGTTTTAGGGAAGTGGAAGAAATTATATTCCCCAAACATTTTCATTCCACATGGACCTAGGCTTCGAGGTGAGGATTATTACGTTATTATCATGTAGATCATAGTGAGATAAGGCATGATTTTATTCTATTATTCTTGATATTATTGAACATTCCAAATCTACTAGACACATGAAAAATGTAGATTAAAACATGACATGAAAAAGTATTGAACCTAGATTCAATGTTAGTATAAATTTAAGGGAACATTGTAATGCCCAAACCCTCGTTACCCAGAGTTTGTGAATTATTTTAATACATTGGCATGATACAAGGAAATCATGTCCTGAAAGACCGATCGGTTTAACTGTCTTAGAAGTAGATTACATACATCAACATCACATTACAATTTCAAACATAGAATAAATCATATATTGTACTTTGAGAATGCAATTATTCCATTTTAGTTTAATCCTATATATCAATCATAATACAGTTCTTGGAAATCATGGTAAAATAAAACCTTAGAAAGGGGTGAGTTCAGATGCTTAGTTACGGTAAACAATTTAGTGGATGATAATATAAGCAATAGGTATGGTGAATAATTGAAAACACTTGACTTTAAAAATACTAAACATGAACAATTTATAAAAGAAATATGAGTTGAGTAAATAATTCAATAATAAAATAGTCATGGGTATTCTACTAGTCTAATAGCTTAATGAACCATAAATATTATTTTCATAATGTGGGAATGTATAATTGAAAACATTTTGAAATATTTTTTAAAGGCCTCGGCCTAGAAGTCTAAAAATGATTAAGGCCTCACTGAAAACCATATATCAAATTGTTAAAGGCCTTCACAAATTCAATATCTAATTGTACCATAAGACGTACCGATGCACCAAGGAGCTATAACAGGCTCCACTAATCACTTACTTTCTCTAATACATTCTTCATATGAAAAGGTTGAAACATAACACATTTGTTTTATTAAAATTGCCATATGAATGTATAAACTTTATCCATAAACCATCACTACTACAAATATGACTTTTTCAGCACTATAAATGGCCATTAACAGTGCTAGAAAAAGAACTATTAATGCCGGTGAAGATAAGGGGGGGGGGGGTCACCTTTATCAGCACTCCAAAAAGTGCTGATAAATACCCATTTTATCAGTGCTAAAAAAAGTGCTGATAAAAGGGGACTTTTATTAGCGCTAAAATGATGCGCTGATAAAAGGGTCTTTTATTAGCACTTTTGTTTTAGCGCTGATAAAATACCCCATTTATCACCGCTTTTTAGCACTGATAAAAATAAAAGAAATACTGCCAATCTCGGGGGGGGGGGGGGCTTTCTACATCGCTTGAGCCCCCATTTATCAGCACTTTCCCCGCACCCTCAAGAACCCGTATGCACCGCCTACACCCTTTATTAGTGATATCCCCATTAAATCAGCCTTGTGCCCGCGCCCCTACCTCCACCAAGATTTGATCTCGAGACCTCCCCCCTGCGCACCTAAAGACTTTTCCACTCCCCTATATTGATTTGTTCTTTTATTTCTGATATATCTATTTATTTATATATATATTTAGTTATATTTATTCGTATAGTAATATATATTTATATTAATATACATATAGTTATATTAATATAAATATTTATAGTTATATTAATATATATATAGTTATATTAATATATATATATAGTTATATTAATATATATCTATATAGTTATATTAATATATTGTAATATAAATATTCATATATTAGTATTTTAAATAAAAAAGATATTAGTTATTATTTAGATAAATCTAATATATTTTATATGTAAATATTTTTAATTATGAATTTAAAATAATTTAATTTTTAGTCATGAATATATAAAAAAATATGTATATATAGTTATATATTTGATTATAAATAGCAGTTCATTATAAAAAATGATAAAATTTCAAAGACATAATATCAATATGAAAGTAATACATTGGAATAAATTCAGTCCCCAAAAAAAGCAAATAATACCCCCTATAACGGGGATGAAAATCCACAAATTGTTAAAAAAAGGGGTACCCTGACTAAAAACTCAGTTTTGGAGGCCTTCTATGCCTCTTTGGGCCTAAAAAAAACCCATGACCAAGGTTCCCCTAATCATAACGACGTAGAGCTCATCACAAAATTCGATTTGATATGTGGTAGAGCTCAAACAGACACCCGGATCAAAAGTTATGGCCGTTTGAAGTTTGAGTTGTGTTTTCAACATATTTTGGACATTTTTTTAATTTTTTAATTTTTTTAGACTTCAAATTGTTATTAAATGACAATTACTCCATAATAATTATCAAATTATTAATTATAAATAATTTTTTTTTATTTTTTTATAAGCCATTTTTACTAAATATCTTATATATTAGGTATAATAAGTGTAAATGTATATTTACACTTATCTGAAATATATTTAAAAATTATATATTATATTTACTTTAATATAACAATATTGATATAATTATATAATTATATATTATTTTTAATTACTTTTTTTGAAGTTAAACCCTTTATCAGCGCTTTTAAAATAGCACTGATAGGTCCCCCCTTTAGCAGGGCTACTCTAAAAAGTGCTGAAAAAGGGGGCCCCTTTATCAGCGTTAAAAAAAAGCGTTGATAAAGCCCCCCCCCCCTTTATCAGGGCTTTTTCATTATCACTAATAAAGGGGTGGTGCTGGACTTGCCCAGTTTTGTGGTAGTGCATGAATGGTATAAAAATAACACATCCAAAATCAAACATATCACAAAACCTTCAATACAATATAGAAGATTCGTATCATAATAAATGAACCTCAAACATGTTTAAAATTCATCAATGGATGTCGACATTGAAGAAAATGATTTGTAAAACTCTTAGAGATAAATATCCCCCTTTTCATGAAAACATTTAAAAGTCACAAAATTTATAAAGGAATCTATTTAAAGTCATTTTTGAATCTAAGTGTCCCATACCACTTTGAAACTTATGACTGGAATTAAAATTTTAGAAACATTCATTCCCATATAAATGAATCCTTTTTTTGAAAACTTGGGAATTAATGTGAATATTTTAGAAGAATAAATATTTAAAACATTAAAAATGATGTTTTAATAAAAGAGTCCCTTCAAAATATTTTCTTTTAAAACTGTTTTATGAAACATGGAAATGGATAATAAATATGTCCTAGTAAAAACATACCCATAAACAATCTCGAAAAATAATGAGATTGAAGAATTAACCCTTACCTTGCACTTTATTTTAGTAGATGGTATGTTTAACCTTATGTATAATGTCCATAGTCTGTTATTAATTTATTCTAGAACCATATTCTAATTTATTATAGCATACATGATTCATTTATTACTTTATACTACACATTTAATAAGGATTACCATGTTAAATTAACATTTCTGGTAATGATCACTTTGTTTATCGTACAGGTTTTCAATTTTTATTCTTGATAGAATCATTTAGATCACGATTTTTATACCTCTAGAATATATAACCTGGATTTATATATCATAGATATTGATAATATAAATATGTATAATAGATATATATATGAAATTGAAAACACCATTTTTGGAGATGGTAGGCCGTATGTACGCATAAACATTGTTTCTGTTTTCATGTTGTATTGAATGAAAGTTAGTGAATAAGATATATGTAAGTATATATATATATTAAGTATCATTATTATGTAATATATTACATACTTATTAATAATATATATTTTTATAACCATCATTGAATGGTGAATGTGGAAATGAATCTCATCGTGCCGTGGAGACGGTAATCCATATGTCTGCATGAGTGACAATGTCATTATATTGGTGGTTAAATAGTATGTAATTGGAAGGAATATCATATATAAATAATTATTAACAAATTATATTTTTTATTAAATCAGTTATACTCATTATTATACCCATCCAAATAATGATGTGTTTGAATAACAAACTACATCACGATGTGGATATAGTAAGTCGTACGTACGCACGTATGGAGACTTTGTAATTCATATGAAATAAATAATACATAATATGGTTGTACCATTTTTACAATAACATCATAGTATATAGAATATACTAGAGTTATTATTTTATAATGGAAACAAAAAAGATAGAGTAAGTGCAAGAAGAAAAGAACATGAAAGAGGGGAAGAAATATGTACCACTTCTTCAAGTTCTTTCATTTGATTTGATAAAAATGGATCCATAGGTGGGATTTTTGAGTAATATAAGTCCTCTAGGATAACGGGAGTAATTTTTGGAGGATATTCGGGCATGGTTTGGCCCTATCAAATGGATTTGGAAGTGCTAAATTAAGAGAAGGGGAAGTTCTCTTTTATAAGAGAGGTGATGGTCACTTTTGGAAAAGCATGAAATATTATTTTACAATTAAATAATGTTCATGTTTTAATGGATAAAAAATGATTTATTTATAGGATAAGGTGGATATGGGTAGAAAACTATCAAAAATATAAGTTTTATAAAGGTTTAGGTCACCATATTAACCTTATCATTTAGATTTAACTATTAGTTAAATAGTTTTACATTTACTATGTCTCTTTGTATTTTTATATTATATGGTTAATAAAATTACTCTAAACATCCAAGAGATCCTCAAGTGGTTAATTAATGACATATATAATATTATTTAATCTTTTTGGATGAACCATATATTTTTAGTAATATCATATCAACCAATAATATAGTATTTGTTTTAAAAATTATTATATGTCAATTTTGATATTATTTTGTATTTTGTTTTTTGAAAGTCATCATAACTTTATTACATATAAAATGATACATTTAATCAACCCTAACATTCCATATTCACCTTTAATATTTTTTGATGTCATAAAAACTTTGAAATTGCATTTATTTTAATAATTATTATACAATTTATTTGATTCATTCATTAATAAGGTAATTACTACATCATCATTGTTTCATAAATAAATTAATTTATATAATATCTAAAAATTATAAATAAAATATCATTATGTTGGAAATATTATAATATTTCTAATGAATATTTATAGTAGAATTTATATTTTGTATATCTCTATATTAAAAATTGTTTATTTATTAAACATTGAATTTAACTCTTTTAACTATTCTTTAAATAAAATAATAATAAATGTCCTAATCTAATCCCAGTGGACCAAAGAGGATCATTTTTTATTCCTAAGGTTGTTTTAGGTATAATTATACTTATCCAATAGAATTAGGACATGTGTTAGGGTTATTATAATATCATTTTATGCTTAATTACCCTATTTACTTTTCACTGTGGTAAATAAAAGGAAAAAGTTACTCTTCACCAAAAATTACATTCATATTATTTAACCAAATTTTATTACTGATTTGAACTGTGTCTTTTGGATTTGTGAAATTAAACTCACAGAAGAGATAAAATTATGTTTTATGCAAATTTGAAAATGCCCCAAGAAGGTGGGTAAAAACATTAAAAAGTCCAATAAAATTTTATACATCCAATTTTATTATAAAATGAATCCATTGAATTACATTGAACTTATATAGGTGTTATCTATATATTTTTAATTTAAATAAATTTAAATAAAATATAAAATTATTTAAATAAAATCTCTGTCTTAAATAATAATGTAGTGTTTTTCACTATTCATCAAAAGTTGGATGTTTTCAGAAAAATACCAAAAATTTACCATAAGATAATTTTGATATTCTGAATTCACAAATAAATTCTATTTTACCAAATTCATAACATATAAGTTTCATATATTAATTTAAAATTAATTCCTGTTGTTAGAACAAAAACGTAGGTTTCTTAAAATTAAAAAATATCAAAATATTGACATGTATTTATGTCAAATTTAAATGTGAAATTACTTATAATCACCTAAATTTTATTAAATTATAAAAATTTAATCTAATTATACTTCCCAACTATTAAAATGTACAATTTAACACTATAAATTATTTTTATTACAAAAGTTGTTTTCAATTAAAATGTAGTATTTTTAACTATTCATCAAAATATAAAAGTTATCAGAAAAGTACAAAAAACTTATTCAATTTTTTTCCCTGCTTCTAAATAATAAAATATTTTCATTAAATTGAGTATATAAAGGTGTGAAATATTTTTTTTAAAAAAAGGGTTCGCCATTAAAAGGTTGTAAAATTACATTTTTTTAAAAATACTTATTTTTTCTGAAAAATGATTTTTTTTCTTTTATTTTATCTAAGAAACACATACTATAGATGTTAAAATTATATAGAGTTTATAATATTTCAAAATGTAGTTAAAACTATACATAACTGCCTTTTTAACAACTATTTTGTTATGTTGTGGTGCACACGAACTTGATGTTGCTGGTAGCACAAGATATTGAATTACTTTAATTAGATAATGTACTATGAAATCTCGGGGTGTTGCATTCTCCCCTACATGAATTAATTGTGTCCTCTAAATTTGATATATTTATTCAAAAATAAATGGTTAAAAATAGATAAATACCTTTTTGGAAAACCCACACCAGAAGTTGTATTAGTAAAATTTATTCTTAACAACAGGTAACGAGAAATGAAAAAAACCCACCAAATTATGATCTCGATAAGAAGAACATTGTTAGAAATTAGAGACACATAATTGGAGGAAAAACATAAATATTTATACGGAGTGATTGAGGTCATGAATCAAAAACAAGTGTAAAATTTAGGGGCCCAAAGCTTTCAATCAAAGATGATTTAAAATATCATCAGTACCAAAAAACAATAGGTTTTAGGATAACACATTTTTTATTTTAAGATCCCTTACCTACATTTTATGAATTAATTTCCCCATTGAATAAGAGAAAAAAATATACCTGACATATAAAGTTCCATCCATTAATTAATTTCTACCACAAACTCATCTTTCACTCTAAAAGATAATAGAACATAAAAATATTATATTTATCCTAATCGTATAGGTTTTAAAAAAGATTTATAATTCATTTATCAGACCTTAAAAAAATAACATTATAAAATCTTGGATATCACGTGGGCCAGTGGTAGGTGATGCACCCTTGTCACCCTTCACTTGCGGGTTCATGTCTCGCGACCTTTCCAAACGTGATGGGTTGTCGCCCGACATTCGGGTTGTCCTTTTTATAACAATCCAAAAATAATCTTAAGAAGTGTTTTAACCATTAACAATAGTATCCATTATTTAACTTGATCCATTCCAACCTTCAGACTTATCCAAAATACTTTTGTCCAAACTCAGAATCCAAAATTAATAAGGAATGTCACATAACATACACGTGAAGAACATAATCCTGTATTCTCATAAGACATGGTAATAAACTTTATTACCAGAAAATCGTATTTGAATAGGTATGTACATCCTTATTTCTTATAGAATACTTGATGTGCTCCGTATATCCAAAAATGTTGCAAACTCCAACAATAATGGAATAAAAAAACAATTAAATAATTTTAATGTAGTCAAGAATATCGAATATCCAAATCAATCATATCTTTTTCCAAAATCACTACCTCAGTATCAGAACCATATTAAAGTTTATCTTTCCTTCAGCCAAATAATTTACAAAAATTTTATCTTTCTATTGAGTCGCTTTTCAAAGAACAATATAATCTCAAATCCGTAATGAACTAGTACTATAATATAATCCTTTTATACGCTATATATATTATAGAATGTACATCATTAATAAAATACTCAAATAACACAATACATTAATAACAATATAAATAATATAATAATTCCTCTTCATCTATCGTATTATCATAACTTGATTATTATCCAATAGCATCATTTGTGGTATACTTTGATGATTTGGATATTGATTCGCATATTGTCCCGAATCCTTGTAGATGAAGCATTGAAAATTTGAAACTTTTTTTATCCTTGAAATAATGTTCTTTTTGTCTTTTTATCTCCACATTTTTAACAAAATTTCATTACCTTCAAGCATTTACCAAGGTGATTCTTTCCACAATTATCACATATGGGAAAATGATTCTTTCCCTTCTCCCCTTTATCCAACTTTCTCTATACCATCCTTTTCTTCTCTTGCTTCCCTTAAATGCCATAGAACATAGATAATTCTTCACTTATCTTATTGACACATGATCCTATTTCTTCATATGATGATAATACAAAGAAGACTATTTACCTTCTAAATGATGCCTTAAAACTATGAAATATATGATCCTTCTTACCCTTTGGATCATGTATATTTCTGGAGTTCTCATTATTTCTACTGGGCGCCATTTATAAATTACAAAACACACTCGGTTAGATCCTATCATACTGTATAATCCAAAAACGCGGAAAACTCTCAAAATTAATTGAATATTTTCACACATCTAGTCTCTTAATCATAAAATGGTTTCATCGCATGAATATTTACTCATATATCCTTCATAATAGTTTTTAAATTAATTGTGAATTGTCCTAAGCATATCCCCTATGAGTTTCGTGACCAAGTGTGTAGCAAGGCCCATTATCGTGTACCAGGATACCTTGGGTCAAGCCTGAAACTCATTGTTTGATTTTTCACTCCTAGGTACATATGTTCCATAGCATCCTCTACCTGCTCATATCTTTATAGGGATGTATTTCTTAGACAATACACATAATATCTACATTACCAAAATTTTTGGATGTCCTTCTATACTAATCCTTAAACTCTATCTTAGGGTCATGTTTCATAATCAGAGTATATCTAAATCTAGTTTCCATGTTTATTGGTAAACTTCATTTGATACCAACTGTAATTCCCAAACCCTAGTTACCGAAATTCGATGCATTATTTTAATACATTGGAATGATACAAGGTAAACATGTCCTGATATAATGATCAGTTTAGCAGTCTTGGAAATAAATTACATACATCAACTTTACATTACAATTTTAAACCTAAAATACATCATACATTGTTCTTTGAGAACACTAATATACCCTCTTAGATAAATCATGCATATCAATCATAATACTCTTCTTGGAAATCTATAGAAAATAAAACCTAAGAAAGGGGTGAGCTCAGATGCTCAGTAAGGGTAAACAATTTAGTAGAAGATAACATAAAAAATAGGCATGGTGAATAATTGAAAACACATTCCTTTACAAATAATAAACATGAATAGTTAATGGTAGAAATATGAGATGAATAAATAATTCCATAATAAAACAGTTCCAGGGGTATTCTACTAGTTTAATAAATACCTGAATCATCAATATTATTTTCATAATTGGGAAATGTATAATTCCAGACATTCCAAAACATTTTGTAAAGGCCTCGTCCAAGAAGTATAAAAATGATTAATGCCCCTGCCAAAACCATATATCAAATTGGGAAAGGCCTCATCCAATTCCATGTCTAATTGTCTCATGAGACCTAAAAATGCATTGAGGAGCTATAGCGGGCTCCAACCATCACTTACTATGCAAAATACATTTCTTATATGAAAAGGATGAAACATAACACAATCATTCTTATTAATACTAACATACAATATGTCAATACTTTATCTATAAGGCCCCAGCCTTAAACCTTACTTAATTTTGAGTTATTACAAGATTACACATTGAGGATCTTTTCGGGTTTAGAGTTTTAGAGAATTAGATCATAGAACATGGATTACATTCCACATATAAAAAAAGTGGTTACATAAAGATATTATTCTTCATTCCCATCAATGGAAACAAATTTAAAATAAAACATGGATTATTTCTTGACACTTCCTTGACCCTATCATCATATCATGTACCTTTCCCTTGACCTGTGAAAAACATTTCAAAAAAACATGGGATGATCATAAAAAGCTCAGTATGGGTTATAAAAACATGGAAAGGAAACATTGGTACATATATACATAAGAATGAAATCATACTTTACCCATAAAACATAGGCACATTAACATACCTCATAAAATCATGAATAAATCATAGAAATCATAGGACATAAAGGTAACTTGAGGCATTCATAACATTCTTACGTAGGGAGTAACCCTCTTGGTTACGTTTGGAATACCCATCATAGTATATTCCCTAAAATCTCTTTAGAGAAACCTTAATGTTTCACTCCTTCGCGTTACCCAATGCATTGGAGAGCTATATCGGGCTCACCAGGCCTTAGTTTATCATGGAACCACCCATCTTCATAATAATGCCCAAGAACCATAACATAATCGTATCACATTAAACATGCATAAAGGAAACATAACATTTCCACATTTCAATCACAAGACATTAATACAACACAAAAACATTTTGAAAACCATTTTCAATACCAAAATAAAAGAAAAGTAAAACATGGTATTTATTTTTCTTTTAAAAAAAACGTATGGCTTGTAGAGGAAGCCGAAACTCAAATAACGGTCACGACGGTAGAGAAGTCGTTGTCGCCGCATACGTACAACAAAAACATTCCATTTTGTCGTTTAGTAAACGCTTCGTTTAAAAAAGATTCCTTTTGAATAAATGTAAAGGTCAAAGGGGTTTATACACCGTATAAAAGAAAGTTGTGTATAAAATAAAATATGCCTCAAAGAAAGGAGATTGAGACCAAGTCCCATACCTCGTATCCGACTTGACCCGACCATTCTTTAATCTCCTGAATAATAAACTTGAGTTAATCTCTACTTGCTTAAGAACCTTTATCAAGTTCATTATTCCTTTTATACCATGTTATGGACATCATGTAATCATTTAAGTTAATAATCTTCATTTTGTCGGTATTTGGTTCTTAAGTCAAAAATAGACTTCTTACACTTACATGTTGTTAATTTGGTCAAAGGTTCATTATATCCAGAATGATATTAATGATTTGGATAACATATACATCATATATATTCAGCATATACATGTATTTATAATATTACATCACATTTAGAGGTAAGAAATGAAATGCACCGTTCATGGAGACGGTAAGCCGTACGTACGCATGAACGCTACTTCCATTTCTATTTCGTATTTTTTTTGAATGGAATCATAATTATATAAGAGTATATTATAATTCCAGTATAATAACATATATAATATCATTAACTTTATCCTTTACACATCCCACATATGGTATTAACGAATCAAATCACTTTCAGGGGGCGGTAGTCCGCACTTCCTAAAATGAAGATATCATGTTTACCCATAATGGAAACCATAAAGGTAGTCCCAAAATGAAAAAAAACAGAAGTTTAAGGAAAAAATAAACATATCATATATCATATATAAAAATAGTTACATCATAACGGCCACCTTTCAAGGTGTTAAATGAGTATTGAACAATCATCTTTTGGGGAGGCAGAATTTCTCCATCCACGGAAACCGTATGTTCTTTAACCATTTGATGTAGTTGTGTGGGAGTGTAGCTCAAATAAATCTTATAACAACATCCTAGTATATTTAAGATACTGGTGTTGTTACAAAAGAAGTAAATAAAAAGAGTTTAGGGGGTTGGAGAAGAAAAATAAAACAAATGAACATGAGAGAATGAATTACCTTTAAAAGTGTAACTCCTTTTGATTTGAGCCTAAAGGCTTCCTTTGAAAGGATTATGCCCAACGATAATCCTCTAGGATGAGGAGAGGGATGTGGAGAGAGTAAATGGGCAGGGGTTGGACGAGCCAAAGTCTTGAGGAGTGTGTGAAATGAGGTAGAGGTGGGGGCCTTTTATAAGAGGAGAGGAGGGGTACTTTTGGAAAGTAAAGAAATATTACATTATTTGAAAATTTGATTCGGTTTTAAAAGGTCCCAAATTGATATAATTCGTGGATAAGGTGATAAGGGTTCGAAATCCACTCATCCAAATGGTTTTGGCCATGTGTAGTTCATAGATTTTACATTGACTTTCCATTTTATTTAAATCGTCAAATAATGATGTCATCACTGCATCTTTATTATGTCATAAATAATTTAATTTATTTAATGTCTAAAAATTATAAAAAAATACTATGATGTAGTAAATAGTTTTATCTTTCCAATAACTATTTATAATCAAAATTCTGATTTTTATAAGCCCATGTAAAAATTGTTTTCGTAAAACATATTATGTTTGTGTCATTTTTACTTTTACATTAAATAAAAAGTTATTTTTGACATTTCCCAACAAAAGTGGATCCATGGGGTCCCCAAGTTGACCCATGGATTGTCTTGTTCGGCCATGACACAACCAATAAGGTTGGGACATGTGTCTAGGTCATTTCATATTATTAAATCATTATTTATACCTTAAACTACCCTAATTACCACTAATTGCGATTAAGAACTTAATAAGTTACTATTAACCAAAAAATAATTATAATCTCATTGGACCACATTTTACTTCTTAATTAAAACCATGAATGTCGGATTTTTGAAATTCAAAATACAATTATGGCAAAATTTCATTTAAACGGGAAATCAGTCTTTATAAGTACCACTTAGTGGTTTCACTATTCATCAAAAATTGGAGTTTTTCAGAAAATTACCAAAAATTCACCCTAAGCTATATTTGATATTACGAATTCAAAAATGAAATATATTTTACAAAATTCAAAACATATAAGTCACATTAATTAATTTAATAATTAATTCCCGCTGTCAGAGCAAATAGCGTGTTTTTATGAAACAATAAGTATCAAAAGATTGACACTAGTTTAAGTCCAATTTCAAAGTGAAATTGATTCCAATGACCACCATTGGATTAAATGGTAAAAATATATTCATGTTACACATTAAGACCAATTAAAAAGATAATATAATTATATAAGTAAATTAGATTAAAAAGCAGTTTTGATGTAAAATGCAGTATTTTTCACTATTCATTAAAAAATGAACATTGTCAGAAAAATATCAAAAATTCACACAAAGTAAATTTTGATGTCCCAATCATAGAGAATAAGTTTATTTTGACAAACATAGTTTATAAAATTTTCAAATATAGATTTAAAAAGGGTTTTCCATCATAAGGCAGTAAAACAATCTTTTAAGAATATTAGTGTATTCCATGCATAAGATTGTATTTATTTTCATTTTAAGCCTCTATAACACTATCTTAATCATTAATAGACATAGTTAAAAATATCTATTATTCATTACTTATTTGGGATGTTACATCCTTCCGTCCTTTAGAAAATTGTGTCCCCTCAATTTATTTACTTATCGAATAAATGGGGGTACTTATCCCTCATTGCATTTTCAGATTCCCATGTTGCCTCTTCAATCCTGTGGTTTTCCCACAAAACCTTTACCTGGTGAATCACCTTATTCCGTAACACTTGCTCACTGTGGTCAAGAATCTGGACCGGTTTTTCCTCATAAGATAGGTTCTCTTCCAGCTGAACTACCTCTGGACTCAAAACATGAGATGGATCTGGCATATACTTTCTCAACATTGAAATGTTAAAAACATTGTGTACCTGATATAAACTCGGAGGTAAAGCCACTCGGTATGCAACTGATCCAACTCTCTCCAGAATTTCGTATGGTCCAATGAACCTTGGACTCAACTTTCATTTCTTACCAAATCTCATCACACTTTTCCAAGGAGAAAAATTGAGAAAAATATGATCACCTACCTCAAAAGATAGATCCTTCCTCCGGTTAACCGCATAACTCTTCTGCCTGCTCTGAGCTGTTCTCATGTGTTTCTGAATCAGTTGAACTTTTTCTGCCATCTCTTCTACCAATTCTGGTCCCATCAACTTCCTTTCACCCACTTCATCCCAGAAAGCTGGAGTTCGACACCGCATCACATATAATGCCTGAAATGGTGCCATCTGTATACTGGAATGAAAACTGTTATTATATGAAAATTCAACCAAAGAATGATGTTGGTCCCAACTTCCCTGATAATCCATAGAACAATCTCATAGCATATCCTCCTATGTCTGAATTGTTCGTTCTGACTGCCCATCTGATTGAGGATGAAAAGCTGTACTAAAATTTAATTCAGTACCCAACGACTTCTGAAGGCCTTTCCAAAAGTTAGAAGTAAACCTGGGATCACGATCTGATACAATGGAGAGAGGAACTCCATGTAACCTGACTATCTCTTTAAGATACAAATTGGAAAGTTGATCAAGAGAGAAAGTATCTCGTATAGCAAGGAAATGAGCAGATTTGGTCAAGCGATAAACAATAACACAGATTGCATTATTACCGCGAGATGTCTTCAGTAATCCAACAACAAAGTCCATGGATATATTCTCCCATTTCCACTATGGCACTGGTAAAGAAAGAAGCATCCCTTTCGGTAACTGCCGCTCAGCTTTAACCTGCTGACAAGTCAAACACTTCACAGTAAAATCAGCAATATCTCTTTTCATTCCATCCCACCAGTAATACTCCCGCAGATCTCTATACATCTTAGTACTACCTGGATGAACTGAAAACGGAGAACTATGATCTTCACATAACAACTCTCTCTTCAACTGTGAATCACAAGGCACACACAATCTCTTCCCAAATCTCAAAACACAATCATTATCAATGTTGAATTCAGGCAACTTACCTTTCTGAACCAGCTCTACCTTTTTCTGCAACTCACTGTCTTGCTTCTGTTCTTGCATGATTTTATCTGATAGAGAAGATCTCACTGATACCTGAAACAAAACAGAAGGACTTCCTGCACCAACAACTTCTATGCCAAAGTTCATCAAATCCTTAACCAAAGGATCATGTTCCAAATGCAACATTGTTAATGAAGCATTACTTTTTCGACTCAAAGCATCAGCCACTTTATTTGCTTTTCCTAGAAGGTAATGAATTGTACAATCATAATCCTTGATTAATTCTAGACATCTCCTTTGTCTCATGTTTAACTCTTTATAAGTGAATATATACTTTAAACTTTTGTGATCGGTATATATTTCACACTTTACTCCATACAAATGATGCCTCTAAATTTTTAAAGCAAAAACAACAGCAGCTAATTCCAAATCATGTGTAGGGTAATTTACCTCATGAGTTTTCAACTGTCGTGAAGCATAAGCAATTACCTGATCATTCTGCATTAGGACGCAACCAAGTCCTTTCAATGAAGCATCACTGTATATAACAAACTCACCATTCCTGGAAGGTAGTGCCAAAACTGGAGCATTCACCAATCTTCTTTTCAATTCCTGAAAACAATCATCACATTATTTTGTCTAGATAAACTTAACACCCTTCCGAGTTAACTTAGTCATTGGACTAGATAACCATGAAAAATTTCTAACAAACCTTCGGTAATAGCCCGCCAAACCAAGGAAGCTACGAATCTCGGTTACATTTGTGGGTCTTGGCCATTCTTCCACAACTTTTGTTTTTGCAGGATCAACAGTTATTCCATCTTTAGAAACAATGTGACCAAGGAAGGAAATTTGTTGCAACCAAAACTCACACTTTCTGAATTTCCCATACAGTTTCTTTTCTTTTAAGGTTTGCAAGATAACCCATAAATGTTTTTCATGCTCCTCTTTACTTTTAGAAAACACCAAAATATCATCAATGAAAACCACCACAAACTTATCCAAGAACTCATGGAAAATTATATTCATTAAGTCCATGAATACAGTAGGTGCATTGGTTAGCCCAAAAGGCATTACTATAAATTCATAATGGAAATATCTCATACGGAACACGGTCTTCGGAATATCTGCCTCCTTTACCTTCAGCTGATGGTACCCAGATCTCAAGTCAATCTTTGAAAAAAACTGAGCTCCCTGAAGCTGATCAAACAAATCATCGATATGAGGTAAAGGATATTTGTTCTTAACAGTGATATTATTCAAGGCTCTATAATCAATGAAAAGTCTCATAGAACCATATTTCTTTTTAACAAATAAAACAAGATCACCCCATGGTGATGTGCTAGGTCTAATGAAACCTTTCTCTAATAAATCTTGCAATTGCTCCTTCAACTCTAAAAGTTCAATTTCTGCCATTCGATAAGGGGGTTTTGAAATTGGCTTAGCATCAGGAACTAAGTCAACAGTAAACTCATCTTCCTGATAAGGTATTATTCCAGGCAACTCATCAGAAAAAACATCAGGATACTCATTTACCACTGGCACATAATTAATCTGAACAGTTCCTTTATTTTCAACGACATGTGCAAGGTAACTTTCATTTCCATCATTTACAAGTTTCTCGGCCTCTTGATATGTTATCAAAAGTAAGGGTTCATTCTTGTAAACAAACTGAAAGTCTTTCTGAAAAGAAACTTCTTTATCTCTACAGTCAATCTTAGCATGGTAAATAGAGAGCCAATCCATACCCAGGATAACATCAAACTCCACTAGAGGTAGAACAATAAGGTTTGCAAGTAGGTTCTTTCCACAGATAAGGATATGAAGATTCTTATAAATTCTTTTTTCCTCAACATTACCCCCAGGTGTTTTTACCAAAAGTTCAGGAGTCATTTCTTGAGATGGTATTCCCATTTTACTAGAAAAGGTTTCAGAGATGAAAGAATGTGTAGACCCCGAATCAAACAACACACTGGCATAATCTGAAAAAAACAAACAAAGTACCTAATACACCTTCGTTTGATGGCCCGACATCTGCTGAAGTAGTTGCAAAGGATTTCACCACCCCTTTATGCATGTAGTCTAACTGCTTCCCATCACTCAAGCTCCTCGTCGGGCACTCGTTTGCATAGTGACTCATCTCATTTCACTTATAACATTTCACTAACTGTAAATCAAATTTGTTCTTACCATCACCTTGATCCTTTTCAGTGCAATCACGAGCCTTATGTCCCATCTTACCACATCGGTATCACTTCCCAGAATTCAGAAGACATTCCCCAGTATGCCTTTTTCCACATTTATCACAAACTGGAAACTTAGTTCCCTTACCATCAGACTTTTTTGAATAATTCTTACCTTTCTCCTGCCACCTCGGTCTCTTCTTCTGCTGGTTGTTATAGAACACTTGGTCATCGGAAAAATCCATTTCCACCTTCTCAGCACATCGGACAAGCTTTTCATAACTTTTAGACTCTCGAGAAGCTAATGCCCTTCGATATTTTGGCTTTAATCTTGAGTAAAAATGATTGATTTTACTATCAAGGTCTCGAATGAAATTTGGAGCATACCTTGCCAATCGAGTGAACCTTTCTTCATAGGCAGCCACTGAGTCATCCTCTTGCCTCAATTACAAGAATTTCTTTTCCATCCTAAGTCGAACAGCCTTAGGAAAATACTTCTCAAGAAACACACCTTTGAATTCATCCCAATCAAGAGCATCAATCTCATCGGCGTCCCTGATATTTTTAACCATAGACCACCACTGATCTGCTTCACCCTCCAAACGGTAAATAGCAAGACTAACCTTTTTATTATCTGAACACCCCATGACATCAAAAATCTTGTCCAGTGCTTAAATCCACCCATCAGCTAGCACAGGGTCAGATGATCCTCTGAATGATGGTGGATGTTGCCTCATGAAATGTTCAACCACTGACATGTTCCTCTACGGTTGATCTGGCTGATCTCGTGCATGGATACCACCACCATTTATCGCTTGAGTCAACTGTGCCATTACTCAACAAACTGTTCAGTTCCAATTCCAACCATTTCTGGATGCTGATTCGGAAGGTTATTTCCTTCTGTATGCCTTCCTAGCACTGCTTCCCTGTTTCCTCTACGGAAATCCATTCTGAACAAACATGTATTAGATGAAGCAACATGGTAATCTTTAAATGCTATATCATTTCAAAAAAACATAAATTTGGATAATCATTTAACATAATTCTAACTCCTAAAGTTATCTAAACCGACCTTTGATACCAACTATAAGGCCCCAGCCTTAAACCTTACTTAATCTTGAGTTATTACAAGACTACACATTGAGGATCTTTTTGGGTTTAGAGTTTTAGAGAATTAGATCATAAAACTTGCATTACATTCCACATATAAACAAAGTGGTTACATAAAGATAGTATTCTTCATTCCCATCAATGGAAACAAATTTAAAATAAAACATGGATTATTAATTGACACTTCCTTGACCCTATCATCATATCATGTACCTTTCCCTTGACCTGTGAAAAACATTTCAAAAAAACTTGGGATGATCATAAAAGGATCAGTATGGGTTATAAAAACATGGAAAGGAAACATGGGTACATATATACATAAGAATGAAATCATACTTTACCCATAAAACATAGGCACTTTAACATACCTCATAAAATCATGAATAAATCATAGAAATCATAGGACATAAAGGTAACTTGAGGCATTAATAACATTCTTACGTAGGGAGTAACCCTCTTGGTTATGTTTGGAATACCCATCACAGTATATTCCCTAAAATCTATTCGGAGAAACCTTAACGTTTCACTCCTTCGCGTTACCCAATGCATTGGAGAGCTATATCGGGCCCACCCGCCCTTAGTTTATCACGGAACCACCCGTCTTCATAATAATGCCCAAGAACCATAACATAATCGTATCACATAAAACATGCATAAAGGAAACATAACATTTCCACATTTCAATCACAATATATCAATACAACACAAAAACATTGTGAAAACCATTTTCAATACCAAAATAAAAGAAAAGTAAAACATGGTATTTAATTTTCTTTTAAAAAAAAGGTATGGCTTGTAGAGGAAGCCGAAACTCAAATAACGGTCACGACGGTGGAGAAGTCATTGTCGCCGCATACGTACGACAAAAACATTCCCTTTTGTCGTTTAGTAAATGCTTCGTATAAAAAAGATTCATTTTGAATAAATTTAAAAGTCAAAGGGGTTAATTCACCGTATAAAAGAAAGTTGTGTATAAAATAAAATATGCCTCAATGAAAGGAGATTGAGACGAAGTCCCATACCTCGTATCCGACTTGACCCGACCATTCTTTAATCTCCTAAATAATAAACTTGAGTTAATATCTACTTGATTAAGAACCTTTTTCAAGTTCATTATTCCTTTTATACCATGTTATGGACATCATGTAATCATTTAAGTTAATAATGTTCATTTTTTCGGTATTTGGTTCTTAAGTCAAAAATAGACTTCTTACACTTACATGTTGTTAATTTGGTCAATGGTTAATTATATCCAGAATGATATTAATGATTTGGATAACATATACATCATATATATTCATCATATCCCTGTATTTATAATATTACATCACATTTAGAGGTAAGAAATGAAATGCACCGTTCATGGAGACGGTAAGCCGTACGTATGCATGAACGCTACTTCCATTTCTATTTCGTATTTTTTTGGAATGGAATCATAATAATATAAGAGTATATTATAATTCCAGTATAATAACATATATAATATCATTAACTTTATCCTTTTCACATCCCACATATGGTATTAACGAATCAAATCACTTTCAGGGGGCGGTAGTCCGCATTTCCTAAAATGAAGATATCATGTTTACCCATAATGGAAACCATAATGGTATGCCCAAAATGAAAAAAAATAGAAGCTTAAGGAAAACATAAACATATCATATATCATATATAAAAATAGTGACATCATAACGGCCACCTTTGAAGGTGTTAAATGAGTATTGAACAATCATCGTTTGGGGAGGCAGAATTTCACCATCCACGGAAACCGTATGTTCTTTAACCATTTGATGTAGTTGTGTGAGAGTGTAGCTCAAATAAATCTTATAACAACATCCTAGTATATTTAAGATACTGGTGTTGTTACAAAAGAAGTAAATAAAAATAGTTTAGGGGGTTGGAGATGAAAAATAAAACAAATGAACAAGAGAGAATGAATTACCTTTAAAATTGTAACTCCTTTTGATTTGAGCCTAAAGGCTTACTTTGAAAGGATTATGCCCATAGAGAATCCTATAGGATGAGGAGAGAGTAAATGGTCATGGGTTGGACGAGCCAAATGCTTGAGGAGTGTGTGAAATGAGGTAGAGGTGGGGGCCTTTTATAAGAGGAGAGGAGGGGCACTTTTGGAATGTAAAGAAATATTACATTATTTGAAAATGTGTTTCGGTTTTAAAAGGTCCAACATTGATATAATTCGTGGATAAGGTGATAAGGGTTAGAAATCAACTCATCCAATTGGTTTTGGCCATGTTTAGTTCATAGATTTTACATTGTCTTTCCATTTTATTTAAATCGTCAAATAATGATGTCATCACTGCATCATTATTATGTCATAAATAATTTACTTTATTTAATGTCTAAAAATTATAAAAAAATACTATGATGTAGGAAATATTTTTATCTTTAGAATTACTATTTATAATAAAAAATATGATCTTTATACGCCCATGTAAAAATTGTTTTCGTAAAACATATTATGTTTGTGTCATTTTTACTTTTACATTAAATAAAAAGTTATTTTTATCATTTCCCAACAAAAGTGGATCCATGGGGTCCCCTAGTTGACCCATGGCTTGTCATGGTCGGCCATGACACAACCAATATGGTTGGGACATCTGTCTAGGTCATTTCATATTATTAAAGCATTATTTATACCTTAAACTACCCCAATTACCACTAATCGCGATTATGAACTTAATAAGTTACTATTCACCAAAAAATAATTATAATCTCATTGAACCACATTTTACTTCTTAATTACAACCATGAATGTCGGATTTTTGAAATTCAAAACACAATGATGGAAAAATTTCATTTAAACGGGAAATCAGTCTTTATAAGTACCACTTAGTGGTTTCACTATTCATCAAAAATTGGAGTTTTTCAGAAAATTACCAAAAATTCACCCTAAGCTATATTTGATATTACGAATTAAAAAATGAAATCTATTTTACAAAAATCAAAACATATAAGTCACATTAATTAATTTAATAATTAATTCCCGCTGTCAGAGCAAATAACGTGTTTTTATGAAACAATAAGTATCAAAAGATTGACACTAGTTTAAGTCCAATTTCAAAGTGAAATTGATTCCAATGACCACCATTGGATTAAATGGTAAAAATATATTCATATTACACATTAAGACCAATTAAAAAGATAATATAATCATATAAATAAATTAGATTAAAAAGCAGTTTTGATGTAAAATGCAGTTTTTTTCACTATTCATTAAAAATGAACATTGTCAGAAAAATACCAAAAATTCACACAAAGTAAATTTTTATGTCCCAATCATAAAGAATAAGTTTATTTTGACAAACATAGTTTATAAAATTGTCAAATATAGATTTAAAAAGGGTTTTCCATCATAAGGCAGTAAAACAATCTTTTAAGAATATTAGTGTATTCCATGCATAAGATTGTATTTATTTTCATTTTAAGCGTCTATAACACTATCTTAATCATTAATAGACATAGATAAAAATATCTATTATTCATTACTTATTTGGGATGTTACATTATCCATAAACCATGAATGGTATAAAAATAACACATCCACAGTTAAACATATAACAATACCCTAAATATAATATAGAAGATATGTATCATAATTAATCAACATCAGACAAGTTTAAAATCCATTAAAGGACGTTGACATAGATGAAAATGATTTGTAAAACTTTTCGACAGAAATAACCCTTTTTCATGAAAACATTTAACAGCTAATCCATATAAAAAATAAGACATTTAAAGAAATTTTTGAATCAATGTTTCTAATACCACTTTGAAACTTTTGAGTGGAAATAAGATTTTAAAAACACTTATGTCCATATAAATAAATCTTTAAACCACTTTTTGAAAACATAGACATTAATGAGAATGATTTAGAAGAATAAATATTTAAAACATTTAAAATGATATTTTAGTAAATGTTTCCCTTAAAATAATCAATTTTAAAACACTTTTCTGAATCATGGACATGGATAATAAACATGTCCCCAAAATAACTTAACCATAAACAATATTGAATAATAATGAGATTGAGGAATTAACCATTAGATTGCACTTTCCATTGGTTGAGGGTATATTTATCTTCATGTATAATGACCATAGTATATTATTAATTTATTCCAGATACATTTTCATATTTATTATAGCATTCATGATTCATTTATGACTTTATACTACCCATTTAATAATTATTTCCATTTAAAATTAACATTTCAGGTAATAATCGCTTTCTTTGTCATACATGTTTTAACTTGTTATTCTTGATCGTATCATAAAAATAATGATTAAAATACATCCAGAATATAAAAAATTATTTATATATCATATATATTTAGAATATAAATATGTATAATAGATAGATTTATGAAATAGAAAACACCATTTATTGAGATGGTAGGTTGTATGTATGCATAATCACTGTTTTCGTTTTCCTATCGTATTGAATGTAAGTAAGTGAATATTATATATGTAAGTACCTACATATATATGAATCTATTTAGTAGAATTATTATGTAACATATTAACTACTTTTTTATAATATATATTTTTATAATAACCATTTAATGGTGAATGTGGAAATGAATCTCATCGCGTCTTGGAGACAGTAATCCGTACGTACGCACGATCAAAAATATCATTATATTGATGGTGAAAACATTCTTAATTAGATGTTATATCATATATAGAGAATCATTAACATGCTATATTTATTATTTAAACTAGTTATACTCATTATTATACCCATCATAATAAGGAAGTCTTTGAATAACAAACTACACCATGACGTGGAGATGGTAAACCGTACGTACACACGTATGGTGACTTTGTCATTAATATTATGAATATAATAAGAATTATGGTTGTAAAACTTTTATAATAATATCACAGTATATAGAAGATTCAAGATTTATAATTTTATAATGGAAACAAAAAAAGAAATAGGAAGTGGAAGAAGAAAAGAACTTGAAAGAGGTGACAAAATATTTACATCTTCTTAGGGTTCTTCCTTTTGATATGATCAAAAGGGAACCATAGGTTGGCTTTATGACAAATAAAGGCCTCAAGGATGAATGGGGGAATGTTTAAAGGATATTTGGTTTGTGTTTTACTTATAGAAATGGCTTTGGAGGTGTGAAATTAATAGAAGGCGAAGTCCCCTTTTATAAGAGAGGTGTGGGCCACTTTTGGAAAAGCTTGAAATATTATATTATAACAAAATAACATTCTGTATATAATGGCTCAAAAAACAATTTATTTGGAGGATAAGGTGGGGATGGGTCTAAAAAATCTTCACTAATATGTTTTAGACAGGTTTAAGTAACCATATTAACCTTATCTTTTAGATTTAACTCTTAGTTAAATAGATTGATACTCACTATGTCTCTTTGTATATTTATATCATATGGTTAAAAATATTACTCTAAACATCCAAGAGAAACTAAACCGGTTAATTAATGACATATTTAATATTATTTAATACCTTTGGGTGAACTTTATATTTTTATTAATATTATATCAACTAATAATATAGTATTTCATAAAAAATTAATTTATATCAATTTTGACATTATTTGGTATTTGGTTTATATGAAAGTCATAACAACTTCATTAATAAGAAAAAGATACTTTTATTTGAACCTAACATTTCATATTCACCTAGAAAATTTGTGGATTTCATAAAAACATTGAAATTATTCTGATTTTAATATTTATAATAACATTTATTTGATATTCTCATTAATATGGTAATTACTACATCATCATTGTGTCATAAAAAAATTTATTTAATGTCTAAAAATTATACATAAAATACCATTATGTAAGAAATATTTTTATCATTATAATGAATATTTATAGTAGAATTTATATTTGTTGTAACCCTATATTAAAAATGTTTTATTTATTAATCGTTGAATTTAACTTTTTTAACCCACCCGTAAATTAAATAATAATAAATTTCGAAATATAATACAAGTGGACCCAAGGGAATCATATTTTATTCCTAAGGTTGTTTTTGGTTCAATTATACATATAAAATATAATTAGGACATGTATTAGTGTAATTATAATATCATTTTTACACTTAATTAACCTATTTACTTTTAACCATGGTAAATAAGAGACAAAAGTAACTATTCACCAAAAAAATTCATTTTATTGAAAAAAAATTTACATACTGATTTAAACTGTGTCTCTTCAATTGTTGATACTCAAATCACAGAAGCAGAAAAATTACATTTTATGCAAATTGGAAAATGCCCATTGAAGGTGGGTACAAAACGTTAAAAAGTTCAATAAAATGTTATTATAAAATGACTCTAATTAATTAAATTGAACTTATATATTTTACATATATCTATTTTGACTTAAAATAATATTAAATTAAATATATAATTAGTTAAATAAAATGTTAGTTTTAAATAATAATGTAGTGTTTTTGACTATTCATAAAAAATTGAATGTTTCCTGAAAAATACCAAAAAATCACCCGAAGCTAATTTTTATATTATGAATTAAAAATTGAATTATATTTTAACAAATTCAAAACATAGAAGTTTCATTTATTAATTTAAACTTAATTCCCGTTGTCAAAACCAAAAAGTGATTTTCTAAAAGTAAAAACTATCAAAAGATTGAAAAGTGTTTATGTCAAATTTTAATGTGAAATTATTTATAAAGACATAAAAAGTATTAACTAACAATAATATAATATAATAATACTTCCAAACCATTAAAATTAATAATTTAACACTATAAATTATTTCAATTAAAAATTGTTTTCAATTAAAATTTTGTATTTTTAACTATTCCTCAAAATATGAAAGTTATCAGAAAAGTACAAAAAATTTATCCAAACTAAATTTTTGTTTCCCAATTCTAAAGAATAATTAAATTAAATTAAATTGAATATATATAAGTGTAAAATATTAGTTTAAAAAAATGGGTTTGCTATTAAAAGGCGGTAAATTTGTTTTTTGAAAAAAACTTCTTTTATCTGGAAAACATAATTTGTTCTTATCTTATGTCTAAGAAACACATTATTTGGATGTTAAAATTATATAGAGTATATAAGATTTCAAAATGATTTTAATACTATTCATAACCACTTTCGGAATGGTTTTTTTGATATGTTTTGGTGAACTCAAACTTGGTGTTGCGTCTAACACAAGCGATTGACTTACTTTAATGAGATAACATAATATGAAATCTTGGGGTGTTACAACATATTATAGAATAATTGATTAAACTGGTTACTTTTTCTTGGAACTACTTATCACATTCATTCATTATCTATTTTTATTGGATATTTTGGAGACATCATCAGTGATGGCCTACTGAGTTATGCTCACACCCTGCTCAGGCATCCATTGAGTACCTTGGTAGTTTTCATGGATTCATGTCATGAAAATGGAAAGGCCCCATGCTTTGGAAGTGAGTTGGGATCAGTTTGTGCATGGATGTGGTCTGGGACATAGAGCGAGGACCGTTTTGGGGATTACACAGTTAGTATTCCTTTTGGTGTTTTTTTCATGGCACTGTAGCATTGCATGGAATTTTTTACTATTCGATATGATTTGTACATAGTTTGTGGGTAGGTTATTATACATTTTTTTATTTCATATTATTTCATTATTTAAATTATTTTTAGTTGTGGATTACTCTGCTAAAGAGGGTATAGTCTCCCCACATATCATATTAGACCCTCGATACTAGTCATAAACCTCGGGTGTATAGGGAGGAGCACTTGAGGTCATGTGTAAACTCATCCTGGGGCACCGGTGAAGTGGCTTCTAAGATGGGGACATTAAAAGTGGTATCAAAGTAGTTGTTTTCTATGTTTACTATTTGGGGATGATAGAAAATAGGATATGAAATTGTTGAGACTTAGTAATGAGATCACGCTTGGGAGTATCCACCCCATGTGTGAGGGAAACCCCAAGCCACCATGGGAGTGCATTATTGTTCTTGTTGTGTGTTTTTGTATTTGACAATATTTCACCATCAGGTGATACACTTGTTGTGTGACATGATGGTTTTATGATATTTCGATCATGGATGCAAGGGTACGAGGATCTTTATTCTGGCATCATTCTAGCAACCTATGTATGTCAGTGACATTCATCATGGTAGGAACACACACAAGATGGGTGTTTGGGATATAAAGGTTTGGATGCATATTTTTTCTTAAAAGTATGGAAAGTGTGCCTCATAAGATAGTATGAATGGGTAAAAATGGAAGTTAAAATTCCATGTAGTAATTAGAAAATGGTTCTTGACAATGATGTAAAAGTGGGTTAACATGTTTTAAGAGTACATATGGTTATGGAAATTTTTTTGCGTTTTTGTAAAAGATAAGGCTTGTAACTATGTGAATTAGATACCCATGATAGAAATTTCCTTTGGAGAGATGACGACGTGTATTGATCCAGTTGTGAGTGGATCATTTGGGTAGTATATAAGAATTTATTTGGTTATGGAAAGTGATGATCCTACCTATATTTTTTTTCTTTTAATAAAGGCGATATTGGTGTGTTCTAAACCTCATGTTTAGCATTGTAGAGAAATGAGACCTCGAAGAAGTGTGCATGTTGAGTAAAAGTAGAACATTGTCGATAATGATCCTCCATTAGTGGAGAAAGAGAATTTTGTGATACCAGAAGATATGGTAGAGAAGTTACATGAGAACATTTATTATTTTATGTAATTGATGGAACGAGACCTAGGGCCTGTTGCACCAAGTTTGTTTGAGATGAACTAGGATTTTCAGCTGGGACACCCTCCAACCATTAGTACAGTGGGTGGTCCAAAAGAGTCAGAGCTCTAGATAGAGTCCATCCGAACTATTATTGAATATAGAGACACCTCTCAAGAAGTGAGTCAAGTAAGCGGCCTATTTTTTGAGAGATCTAGAAAGGTGTTGATGGGACATCATGGTTCAGATGGAGAAGGTCAAAGGAATGATTGGGAAATATTATCATGAGTATTTTCTTTAGCACTTATACATAGAATCCTTGAGGAAATAGAATTATACAAATATTTTGAGTTTGAATCAGGAGAAATTGTTCGTAATGGACTATGGTAGATATTTCACCAATTTGAGATGCTTCTCTCTGACATTGAAAAGAGATGGGGCGGTTATGGAAAAATACTTACTGGATGTGATGAGACACGAAATAAGGTCTTAGATGAATATATTTTGTCGGTAAATAATTTTTAAAGTGTTAGATCAATCCTTTATATTAGAGGGAAATTTAATGGGAAATTTAGGTAGTTAAATTGTGGCCTTATCCAGGCAAGAAAATGGTGTGGCTTCCGATAGTAGGATGTACCATATTTTAAGTTTTCAACTGGGTGGAAGTGCGTAGGAAAATCAAAAGAGGGGGCCAGCTTCTCAGGACAGTGACCATGTATACTACTATCAGTGTTGCATGATGAGGAATAAGCATGACTACTATCACCTCCCACCAGTCATGTGCCGAGCATGAAATAGGCTAGGCCTCATGATGAGGTTTTACTGGAACCCATGAAAGTCATGGAATGATGGAGGACATAATAAGATACTGAGTGTAGGAAGGGGGTTGGTTGGCCTATATTAGGAAGGTAGTTTCAAATCTATCGGCCTTACTGGTAGAGGCTGTCGTTGTGAAATTATGGGGAGAGATCATACTTATTAATAGAGAAGTGTGGTGTCAGGTACTCAGGACAAAGCCGAGTGTAAAGGGGGTGGTAATATCCATACAGTTCAGAATACACCTATATATGGTGAGGAAGGATAATCTATTGTTTGAGGTACAATTTTTATAACTTCCATGCTCGGTAGTGCTTTATTCGATATAGTTGTTGTGCAATATTTTCCTTATGCTTAGTTTGTCGTCCATTTGGTATTTATTGTGGGAAGATATTGTGGAGTGATTACACTTGATACTCTTATAGGTGTATGAGTTGAGGACATTTGGATGTGTAAGGGTTTACGTTGTAGGTAGGTGGATATCATTTTCTATGTGATCTGGTTGTCCTAGAAATGTCATGTTTTGACCTAATCTTGGGTATGGATTGGTTAGAGTTATATCAATCCTATATAGACTATTAATGATGTCAGGTAATGTTCTCATGTCTTAATGGAAGCACTTATGTCCTTTGTGGGGAGTGGGATACTTAAGAGGGCCGCATAGGGCTGCTATGCCAACAGTTTGGAAACTCATAGCCCAAGTACCATGAATTTTGTTAGATTATATGGAGAAAGGGAATATAGTATTCCTACTTATTGTGGACATGTTTCAAGATGTTTTTCTTGAGGACTTGTTAGGGTTACCACCCATGAGTGATGTTGGGGTTATGATTGTGTTGTTATCAGGATTAGAGCTAGTTTCCATTCCACCATATCAAATGGTGCCAGCATAGCTCCAAGAAAAAAAGGTTTAGTTAGAGGAACTATAGTATAAGGGTTTTATATGTCCTAGTACCTAACCTTGGGGATCTACTATGTAGTATGTTAAGAATTGTAATGGATCAATAAGTCTATGTGTCAATTATAGGAAACTGAACCAGATTACGGTTTAGAACTGATACCCTCTTTTATAATCAATGGCCTGTTTGATTGGCTCAGAGGTTCCATAGTGCTTTTGAAGATTGAATTGAGATAGGGATATCAACGGTTTAGGTTGAAAACTTTTGATATACCCCAGATATCTTTCAAAACCATGTACAAGTTGTATGAAACTCTGGTGATGTCATTTGAATTGACCAATACCCCTGTTGTGTTCATGGCCTCGATGATCCGGATATTCCACACATACCTTGATCAATTTGTAGTTTTCCTTGTTGATGAAATCATGGTGTACTTAATAACATATTATGATCATGAAAAATGTCTTGACATCATCTTGAGTACACTAAGTGAAAACATGCATCATTCCTAGCTAAAAAAATGTCATTTTTGATTGATGAGGTGCACGTTTTGTGACACATCATTTCTATGTCAGGTGTGTCAGTGGATATAGAAAATGTAAAGATTGTGGTGTCTTAAGAGCATCCCAAGAATTTCCCTAATTTTTAGAGTTTTCTGGGATTGGAAAATTATCACCAAATGTTTATTATAGATTTATCTTGTTTTGTGGTGCCGCTCATTGGCCTAACCAAGAAGGTGATTATGTTTGATTGGTTGAAGGCTTGTGAGATTTATTTTTAGGAGTTAGAAAATATCTTGACCAGCACACTGATTTTAATCATTCCTGAACTAGGTAAGATGTATAACTTATTCATTGATGTGTATGGATTTGGGCTCGGGTCAATGTTGATATAAGGTGATTGGGTTTTAGCTTATGGGTCAAGGTAGTTGACAACACATGAAAGGAATTGTCCTACGTATGACAAGGATCAAGATTTTTTGGCTCATGCCTTAAAGTTTTGAAATCATTACTTGTTTGGAGAACCATTCACAGTGTTAACTAACTACAAAATACATAGGTATATATTATATTTTTGGGATTTGAATCTTCGATAGAAAATTTGGGTCTAGTGACTAAAATCCTTCGATTGTTTACGGGTATAAACACCGAAGAAAGGGAACAATGTCGTTGATTCTTAGAGCCAAAAGAATCAGAATCTAGTGGTTTAAGAATCCAATTCAGAGTTGAAGATGATGGAATTTTTTACTAATATGAATTGGAGGTGAAGGATGGGAACATGAAAATTACCCTTAATACTACATCAGTTGTATCTAATCATTTGAGCCCTTTTCAAAATGAATCAATTGGTGGATATGGAGTTTCTGTCTATGAAGGAAAGTCTTAAAGGTGTGTATTCACCTTTTAGTTGGACATTAGGTGTTGATGGAGTTTCTTAAGTTCACATGAGTTCTTTAATGCCGAAATATGTACAAGGGGAGTTTATTCACAAGTTTCACACATAAAAGTGGGCATTGCATACTAGATTGACTAAGATGTGTCGGGATCTTCATAGGTTGTTTTGATGGTTGGGAATGAAGAAAAAAGTTGGGAGTTTTGTGGCATGATGCCTTGCCTATCAGTAGGTGAAAGATGAAAATCATTGTTTAAGTGGGTTATTATAGTCATTTACTTTTCTAGAGTGAAATTTGAATGACATAACGATGAACTTTGTAGTGGGTCTTCTAAGGATACCTCATAAAAATGCTGAAATTTGTGTGGTAGTAGATCAGATGACCAAACTGGATAATTTCCTTCCAATCCATGAGACCTATATAATCGAGTAGTTGATAGAATTATATTTTTTATTAATAATACAGTTTTAGGCTGTTCCAAGAACCATCATTTCAGATTTTGATCCATGTTTCACCTCACGCTTCTCGTAGGGACTAAAAAAGTCAATTGGAAGCAAGTTGTATTTGAGTACGGATTTCCACCCACAGACTGATGGGAAATCAGATCATAGAATTTAGGTTTTGGAAGGCATGTTGAGGTATTGTGTTCTTCATTTTTGAGGTTTTTGGTAGAAACACCAGTCATTCATTGAGTATTCCAACAACACTAGTTTTAATTATACAATTCATGTGTACCCTTTTTAGGCACTCTCTGGGAGACCATGTACATCACTACTTTGATGGTTAGAGGTTGTGGATTCTGAGATGTTAGGACCGAGTCTGGTGTAGGAGATGTCAGAGAGGGATTGTAAGATTCAAAAATTTATGGTAACCGATCCGATTATAAACAATTCATATAATGATCAGAATCGTAATCCTCATGAGATTATGGTGGGTTGATGTGTGTTTCTTTTGGTGTCTCCAATGTTGGGTCACCACCATATCTGGAAATAGGACAAGTTGGCACAATGGTATGTGGGGATATTTGAGATTTTTGGGAGGATTAGACCTATGGCTTACCATTTAGCTCTTCCATATTGGTATGGTGGGATGCATGATGTTTTCTATGTTTCACAACTCCGAAAGTCTCACCTAGACTCATCTCATTAGCTCAATTTCAATGATGTCATCCTTGAGGTTGATGCATCCTTTGAGGAGAATCTGATTACTATGGTGGATCATAGTGAGAAGGACTTGCGAGGAATGGTGTTGCCTTAGATTTTTTCTCTATGGAAACACAAAAACATTCATGATGATAATTAGGAGTAGGAATCAGAAATGTGGGCCCAGTGGCCTGATTAATTTTTCATGGTAACTCAATAATTCTCAGAAGGAGCAGCTCGAGGATGAGCTTCCATAAGGTGGGGAGGTTGTAAGATCCCATATCTCCCTTAAGGTATGTTTTTTATGTTAAATTTATGTTCCTTATTTTAGTTAAATATGTTTTCCCCAAGTTTATGTGGAGACCTTAGGGTGTTTCAAGCGTTCAAAACAAGAAAGAAGAACAAAATGGGGGTTTATGGGCATGCATCAATGTTTCCACATGGTGAGAGAAAATCTAGATGAAATCCTAGGTAAAGGTGTGAGGGCTCTATTTTCATACTTAATATCCACAGAATTTTCACAAGGTTTGTAAAATCATGTGGGTATCCCTTGTGGCCCAATAACATTGAGAAATTTACAAAAAATTCATTACATGATTTTAAGTTCTACTAAGGATTTTCTTTATTTATTCTCCCATGAACCCTAATAACACACCAAAAGATTCATGATCTTCCTTGGATCAATATCCTTCATTTTAGGGTTATTTGGAGTGTTGTTAGTTGCATATTGAAGATCCAGGTAGGGCTAAACCCACTCTTTCTTCTATTTTGGTTTAGGGATTATATCTATTCATTCTCTTTATACGAATATCCAAATACATTTTTTTCTGGTGAGAATTAGGTTGTTCATTCCAATGGGGGAAAGATCGAGATCTGAGGCCTTGATTAGAGGTTTTTTCTCCAACAGATTGAAGTTTTTTTTACTACAAGTTATATCTCATTGTTTATTCATAGAATTGATCATTTATGGTTTCGTTGTTGTTACCTTCATGATGTGTTCTTGGTGACATTAACAAGATGTTGTGTTTTGGTTATCTAAATGATTAATTTAACCTCTCTTAATACCTATGGGATGCAAGGACTATGAAATTTTCAAATTAGGGCCACCCATGGGGTGCTTCGGCCCTCCCGATTGGGCTGATGATATTGTAAGGTATGAAATTGACCCATAATTTGGTAAATCCCTATAGAATGTGTGAATTGGTTATAAAATTTGTTATAATGGTTTGTATTTAGTTATGTCTAATTTTGTTAAATGCTGAGGGATTGGTTTTATGACATTAAATTTTTTTAAATTGGTTTCATTGTCATATGATAAGGAATTACGTTTACAGTTGAATATGCTTATTGAGATGGAAAGGAAGAATGGTAAATAGGGAACAGGGTTAAGTGTTTAAATGGTGAATGTGTTAATAGATTGAACAATAATGCAAATTTCCCATATATTTATACTATTGTGATATTTATAGTGATATTGGTTACACTTTGTGGTGATGTGGTTAATTTTGGAGATGATATAATGCATGTGCATATAGATCGATAGAGTGGGAATAGACTTGAGGTTCTATGCCCACAAGTAGAGTTGAACTGAGGTTCTAACTCCACCACTAAATGCATGGGTTAGGGAAGGGGACAAAGTTCTATTCTCCTAAGGGATGCATTCCACCCAGACTGAGGCTTCAAGGTGACGATTATGAGGATATTATTATGTGATTCCTAGAAAGATAGGACTTGATTTTTTTCCAATAAGATTGATCATTTTAACCATTACTAATCCATTGAACACATGTAAAACCAATATCAAACAATGGTATTCATAGGTAGTAAACCTAGATTCAATGGTTTTAAACTTTTAAATTATCATAGTCTATAATGACATATTGAACCCGTTACCTTTACTTTCCATTATTTATCACTTGCGTGTGTAATAGATTTTTTTTTATATTTTATATACACCATTGGTAGTGGAATAATGGGTCATACTTACACCTTACTTTGTCTGTCATTGGGTACCCAAGTAGTTTTCATGGATTCAGGTCAAGAAAAGGGCGAGGGCCCAATGAATAGGAAGTGAGACAGGTTCGAGCTGTGCACAGATGAGGTCTGAGACTTGGAGCTGGGACCATTTTCGAGATTCCACTATTTTTCATCATTTTGGGATGTTGTTTTCTTGGAACTATAGCATGAAATTTCATTATTAATATTCGATATGATTAATACCAAGTTTGGGGATGGGTTCTTATACATGTTATTGATTGTTTCATATTGTTTCCATTTTTAAAATTATTATTTTTTATGTCTTACACTGGTAAAGAGGTTACAGTCTTCTGATGTATCCCATTAGACCTTTCCTGCTAATCAGTAACCTCTGGTGTATAGGGAGCCACGCATGAGGTCATGTGGTGGCTCAGCCTTGTACAAGGTTTACTGGCTTCCCAATCGTGGATATTAAAATACCCTTCCACTCTTTAATATAATTTTAATGAATTATTTTATCCCTAAATTTCAATATTATATATATTTATTACTCTTGTTCCTTAGGGAAGTTAATTCTCATCATCAATTGCCATTTTTTATAAGATTATTTCCATAATAAAGGAATAATGTTAGTAAAAATAACTAATATTCTTAACAATAAATCTTTTATTCCATGTTTTTTTATTATAAAAAACTATATTCATTAATGAAATCAATGTATTTTATTAGTTAGAATTATAATTAATTTCTCATATATTATTAGGAAATAAAATTCTTTTAATGTGTCTCTTATGTGGTTTTCCCTTGAAGGAACATAAAAATTTAAATAAAGGTATTTCAATTTATTATTTACAACTATATATTTATTAAGATTAGCTTTTTTTATTTTCAATAATTATTTATATTTTTCACTTTATAATATGGTTTTATAAAGTTCTCAGTTTCCATTTTCAACAAATCTCTCAGATTTAACTTCAAAATTATCTTACATAATAATGTTTAGATGGTTTTTTGAGAGCATCATAAATTTCAATTTTATTTTCCTTCATGTTTTATCTCCCATAAAGTAATGTTTTGATCACCCTATAAATTTTATTATCACATGATTCATTTAAAAACATAATAATTTTGATAACCAATGATTTCTTAATTTCATATTATATGTTTTTATAAAATATAAGATTCCTATACATATGCCAAGAGTTATTTAAGATATAATGTTGTTTGATTTTAATTAAAAGACATATGTTTGGTTTATAATGGGTTGGATCCTACAACCACTATCAATGACTTGGTTTATGTTTATATATAAATATATTATTATGTGTGTAAATAATTATTTTTCATATAGATGTGTTGAAAAAATGATATTTCTATCATTTTGAGGCATAGAAAAAATGAGTTTGCTCCCATAGGCATGGGAATAATGAGTTTTCCAAAAAGTTTATCATATGATTATAGTTTTGAAAATTTTAAAATATATTTATAATATACCTCAACATTAAAGTTATTCATTTAATTTTCATTATATTTCATATTTTTAAGTCAATCCCTAATTTTGATGTTTTTTTGGTACTATTTCATGCTCATATATTTGATTATAATTGAGATGTTTTTTATCCATGTCATAAATTTTATACATTATTAATTATATTTTTATGATTTTTTGTTTCTTTATCATGATATATGATTATTATATATTATCTTATGTTATTTTAATATGAATTTTATTCTTTTCTATATGTTATCCAACACAATTATGATATGATATATTATCATATGTTTTCCCCAAATGAGCATCTGAGATCAACCACTTCTTATGTTTCCATCCCCACTATCATGAAGATGATTATATCGTGTGATATATATATATAAAGGTATTGTAGAGGGATTATTATGCGGTAATGTGGAGAATGTGGAAAATGTGATGTTTATATATATATAGTATTCATGAAACAAATAATTTTGATCCTCAAATTATATATATATGTGGGAGATCAATTATCTAAATGCTGATTGTAATTTATTATTTATGTTTTGTCTAGTTTTTTTCACTTTATTTTCTATGATTGGAGGGTTTTGTTATTTTCAGAACAATATTATTGAAGTTTAGTGAAACAACTGGGTATAATTCTAATGGTTGTATTTATGTGTTAGATGACTTCATGAAATTTTAGTGTAGTGGAGATTATGTTGCTTTCATGGAAATAATATCACATTACAGATACAATATGTGGATGTAGGTTTTTGCATAAAAATAGCTAGTGGTAGTAACCCGGAAAATAGTCGATTCTGTATTAACTCAGTCGTCACATGGTCTATAAAAGATCTCCCTAGCTAATAAATTAGTTTTAAACACATAGGGGATATTGTGTTCTTAATTGTCATTCTATCTAGAAATAATTTTAATAGATTTTAATATATAACCATTTTATTAAGAAAAAAATGGATAGACAAGAAATAAGACTAGTGATTTATTTGTAAATATGCATAAATTAGATATGAAATACTCCTCTTATTATTATAGTTTAATTATATATAATTTCCTTTATTTTAATAAAATCATTCCAAATTTTATTTCATTCAAGGTAATAGTGGGAACCTAAAGGAGTCAAGTTAACCTTGGGTGAAATGGAAAATGTACAAATTGTCTCAATGATAAACCAAATGTGATTATGGTTGGGATGAAAAACCTCACTATAATGATCATCGAACTATCTAGAGAAATTGAAAAAAATGATATTCATTTTTATCTCCCAAAGGAACTAAGGAAGGAACCACTAATAATATAGTCATTCATAAAGGATCATAAACCCTCTTTTGTGGGTGTTCCAATTAGATGGTTTTAATATAGTGGGTAAATATTTTGGAAAATATATTTTTCATTCCAAATTATAGCACCATGAGAAGGATGTTATGGAAATATATTTTTCATTCCCTCTTGGTGTTCCATGAGGTGTCTAATCTACTTTGGCTATCTCTAATAGCTTGTTTCGGCTGATGATGCCTATCTCTAGACAGTTTCTCGTATTTTGTCAATGAATCTTTCTCCCTAAAAGATCATGTTGACATCGGTCTCTTGGATCCCCGCCACATCACTCTATGGTTATCAAATGATTAATATTTCACCACATTTTGGGCAAAGTTATATGTTCCTACCGAGGGAGCTATGTATTTTTTCTTCGCTGGAGGCATGACTTCCATTGGAAGAGGGATTCCCCCTTTGTGGTGATCTGGGTGAGCTTTCTGGGTCTCCCCCTTCCCTTCCAAAATCCCTCCATTATATAATTGTTAGGAAATACGGTTGGAAGGTCTTTGGCATTCGACGAGAGGTCATGGAATTTGTTCCATCCCATATCACTACAAATTTGTTTGGACGTTGATGTCTCCAAACCCGATGTTGAAGAAGTGTGGATCAAGATTGAAAACGAGCTTCAGTTCCATCAACTGGTGGATTTTGAGAAATGGTATGATTTATACACATTGTGTTTTCAATTGGTTCATCTTCAATCATATTGTTATTCACTGTTTTGAGAATATTAAAATTTAGTTGATTGTGTAATTCTTCTCCATGAAAAACAATCAATGGATACATCAGATCATACTAGTACTAGTGTCTCTCTACCAAAGGATGTTGCAGCTGTGGATGAGCATTTGCGACTTGTCTTATTGAAGGGACTTACCCAGTGCAATTCCCCTGTTGATAGTGGTATGGTCCCGATTTCTGAAAATACGGTTCCTCCTGCGAAGTTGGATGTTTCAATTCTTAATCGGATCACCCAAAATGTTGAGTCTTTAAATTTAGTACCTCTATTTCCTTAGACCAATGTCAATGGTGTTTTCAACAGGTTGATTGGATATTTTAATGGTATGAAACACCTAGTGGATGCGACATATCAGTGCAATATAGTGGGAGTTTTCAGTGATTCTATTTTAAAAGGTACCGATTACGAGATGAAATGGTTAATTGATTAAACTCACGAGGGAGTTCCCATGACTCATGGTGTTGGTTCTTATATGGAGGTAGTCTAGTCATCTGTTGGAGAAATGGTTGTGGCCTCTATGATTCCAACCAGATCAGTTCCAATAAAAGAAGTGTCTAATGTTGAGCTTGATAATCATTTTGATGGTTTGACTAATGAAGACCTAGTGCATGAGGTTGAAAATGATCAGAGGAGATATACTATCGATGAGCAGCAGTCACAGGGGAGCATGACTGGTGATAGGGAAAAGAAGGGAATTCATAAATGGAACAAATATTGATTATATTTTCCACCTCCCATGGAGACACGTTCGGTAAAAAAATTAAATGAATAGAATATGGATGGTTATGCTCTTCATAATCTATTAGATTTACTAATCAGTTTAAATAAAGAAAAAGTTGAAAAAGTTTTTTTTAAGGCTACTGAATTAGAATCTGCTAGAGTGATGGGAAGGTCATTGAGGATGAATCTTAATGGGGAACAATATAACTAGACTGACAGAAAAGACTAGATTTTAGTTGGGGGATTCAACAATGGGATGAAAATCCATTAAGAGTACGTTCAAAATTTGGGATAAATTGATGTTAAGACTTGAATATCTCTTAACAGATGATCCAGAAACCCAGGTACACAATATCTCCTGGAAATAATTTAGGGAGCCAAATTCAAGAAGTCTTAAATTGTCTTTTTATGGTTCAGTTATTTCCTTTTGTATATGATCCATGGTTTCTAAATTTTTCCCAAAAGGATTATAGAAATAAAAAATTTAATTTTAAGTCAGATAAAAGGAAATGTTGACCAATGGTGGGATCCCATTAAGAATATAATGAAAATAGTGGAAATAAACTCTATGGAATGAGAATTGTTTAGGATGTTAACAGACAATAATCATTTTTTTATAAATTTTTTTACAAAAAAAATTAGTGGGAATTATTGGAATTAAAAAAAAGATATTATTCTGATGAATGATAAGAATAATTTTCACAAGATTCATGTCGTATGAATTCAGTTTTATCATGAATACATAGAGTAAAAGAAATAAATTCTCTATAGGCTTATAGAATATTATTATAATAGTATTATAAAAATGTGTTTTTGGTATCTTTGAAGATAATTTTCAATGTTATCTTAGAGTAGATATATAAACTATAAACTCTTATTATTTTGGCAAAAAGAAAAGGAAAATGATATATCATGGAATCACTTATTATACAAAACATGGTTAGAATAAATTCAAATTTCTTACATATAATAAACATTGGAGAAATAAATTAGATAATTACCTTAGTAGATCATATAAGTGTTTCATGTAACACCCTATGTTTTTTAAGAAATAAAAACTACTTTTGATTACAAACATGAAAAGCTACATCAGGGTTAAATGAACAATTACATATTACTATTTAATATGGTAGTTATCAAATAACTATTATAATGGAAGGTATAAAAATGATTAACTATATTATAAAAAATATGATTTACACACACACACAGATATATATATATATTTAATTTTTTGGGGAGTAATTAATTATAAATGAATTTAAAATCCTTTTTAAAATAAATGGAAATGTTTTTGTGAAAAATTATTTATTTGTGAACACATGTGTTTTATACAAATAAATAACAAAATAACTCTTATTGAATATTATTAATGAAATAAATATTTATATAAAATACTGTCAATCTAATTTTTATAAATCAGATTATTTATTTTTTAGGAATGACATTAGAATAAATAAGATTTTATAGATTAAATAATAATTTTTTTAAATAGCTAGTTTTTCCATATTTTGAGGGCACATATATATTAAATATAGAATTAAAACTTTTATAAATTGTATTTGAAAAAAAATTAATTTTATATAGGTATATATATATTTTTAATTTTTTTTATAATTTTCATGTTTTGATTAATAGTGAAAAAATACTACATTTTACTAGAAAAAAATATTTTATCATCAATTTTTATTATTGAAAAATAATATTTTTGAATGGTCTTCAAATATAATTATATATATTTTACTCAATTTAATCCAATATATGTTAATTTAATAAATTTAAAATTTATTTTTTATATAAAAATATCTCAATATATGGAAGGTTTTCACTTTGAAGACATATTTTATCGTTACATGAAATGGATTAAACTATAATTAATTTCTAAACATTTTTTTGGTTGAATTTTTAAAAATAGATTCAATATTTGGAATCATAAGGTCTAAATATAGTAAATATGTCCGTTTTAATTTTGTACAAAATGTGAATAGTATCTTTGGTAATAATTATTACCATGGTCAAGGGTAAATCATGTTATTAAGTGTTAAACTAATATTATAAAATTACCCTAACACTTTTCCTAATTTCATTGGATGAATTTGTGTCGAAAAAAATCATACGTTTTCCAAAATCATATCCTTTTCAAATGACTTAGAGGGGATACGACATTTATAATATTATATTTAATGAAATGTCGATTTTATCATACTTTTGTTTTTAATAAGAGAACTATTTTTAATATGGGAGTATATTAGGGTTCTATTCGAATATAAATAGTCCTATACAATCTAAAAAATTATATTTATCATGATTATTTATTTGTAATTTTTTGGGAAGAAATAATTAAATTAATGGCCTGCACAATTATGAAGCATTAATTTATTATGTAATGAAAATATCAATTAAATTATATTCAAAGTATGAAAATAAATTCAATTCTATATTATTAATGTCATCCATACATTTTTATGACATTTTTATGTTTTTGATGTTTTATAATTATTTCAAAGAATTTATCTAGTTGTTATGATTATATTAAAAAGTCAAATAATTAATAGTTTCCAAATTGATATTACCTATATTTAAAAATAAATAATATTTTATTAAATTTAATAAAATTAAAAAAAAATCATAAAAATTATTGGAAAAAGTATTAAAATTTAATAAATGGTGGATTTTTTTTTCAATTTAAGGTAAATATATTAACCCTCAATGTATAAAGTACACGATAGTAGGACAATTGTTAAAATAGTTAAATAAGCATAAAAATAGAAAATAAAGATTAAAAAAATAATGAATTTGTTTCTAATATTCATTTAGTGACTTATTTTAACACATAATCTTCTTAAATATTATGTAAATGATTTTGGATCCATTTTGAATAGACAATTAATTTATATTAATTTAGGATTTTGATGTATTCTAAGAGTTCCCCCTATTTTCAAAATTGATAACATTATTATGTTTTAATAACACATAAAAAACTTTTTTTATTCATCCAATGTCTTCCAAAATAAATTCCTATTATCCTTACCCATATTCTAGAGGTCTTAGTTTAGGCAGAAAACCCTCTTTATATGTGTTAGGTTGTTAATCAATAGAGGTCGTCAAAAAGAGAAGTATTATTTAAAATTAATCAATTCTATTATATATCTTCTTACACATCCTTAAAATATTTATAAACCATGATGAAATTATAAATCAAGTATATAAATATACGCATGTATTATTATGTTAAAATCCACACCTAAATCCATCCTTACACCCATAAAATGGGAAAATAAAAATCATTCGTGTTTATCGTGAACTATCTCTTCGCAAAAAGATATAAATTTTTTCCCATCACCATCTATAAGCACTAGTTATAATGATGGAATTAAAGTGTATATATGGTAGTAATTACATAATTATTATTTTTAAAATAACATACATCTTTTCACTTCATAACTTTCCATGTACATGAAAATGACAATGTCATTCGTGATTATGTAGGAACTATCCCCTCCAAAAGAGAAGTGATTTTTTTCATCACCTTTTCACACGAATGTTATATAAAAGTATATTTAAATAAATAATATTATATTAATTATATTATTATTATTCTGTAAATATATAATAAAACATACCTTTCTTTCTTTATTGATCATTCAAAAAGTAAAATGATACTCATGCATATGTAGGACATAGCATCTCCATGAATGAAACTTAATTCATTTTTCAAATTTATTTTTAATTTATGGATTTAAAAATATAATTGTTTTAAAAAGTGATTATTTATTCATTAATATTTTTCTGCAGATGATGTATTATTGACATCTTCTTTTATTTACATCATACCAATGTCATTTTTTTACTTATGTATTTAATATCATCAAAACATCTGACATGGACTTAAATAATAAATTAATTGGATTGAAATAATCGAAAGTTATATAAAATGAATAATAAACCTAAAAAATATTCTATATAAATTAAATATTTCACATATTTTTATTATTTAGTAATATAAATATTGTACATTATAATGAAGACTTATGTTAAGGGACTTCATGTTAATCACCTTTCATTGAGGCATATTTTGATTTAATAAATCGGCCATATTTTATGAAGTGTATATATAGCCCCATTGATATATCAGAAAATGAATTTAATTATTCTCATGTTAATTATAATTTGGTTAAATTTTATTCATTCATTGGTCTTATTATTCCAACATATCAAAGTGGTATAGGACACATTGAATGTTTCTAGATTTAATTTTAAAATATTTTCTCTATTTCAAAATTATTGATATTTATTTATTTATATTAATATATAAGGATTATAATGTAAATTTAATTTCTATATTTTATTTCATTGAATGGTTTTCAATAGGCATTTTTTTACATGTTTTATATATAACCTTTTGGTAATGAAGAAATGAACGTTCTATTGTTAACATACACAGCGACAATGACTTTTACAGTACTATAACAATTATATAATTTATATCTTACATTGAAATCATACATATATATTTTGAATAAAAAATGATTCTTTTTATTTTTTGGTATTTTGGAATCGAAAATGTGTTTTTAAATTAAATTGGTATTTTTATACAAAAGTTTTTTCATATGGGATTAAATGTCTTTTTCCATGGGTTTTATGATGAATTGTTTTATTCATCAAATTGTACATAATCATAATATGAAATGGGGGATCCCAATACAACTTATATAGATGAATGACCCTCATTATAGATAATGGGTAGTTGTAATTTATATTATACCAAGGGGTGATCCCCATTAAAGGTCATCATAAATGAGAGAGAATGATATAACTTATATAGAGGGTTGAGCCCCATTATAGCTCACAGGCGATCTTGATATATCTTATATGAAGGGTGATCGCCATTATAGATCATAGATTCATAGGGTAATAATAATATTTAAATTTGATCATACGGTTATACAAATTGAATGTGTTTGGATTTATTTTAATTTTTTTGACGCTCTGAGTCACCTAAAGTTATTTTAATTTCATTTCATGGGTTTAAATTATATTTATTGAGAAAAATGCCTTTTTCATGTGAAAAATGGTTTATTTATGTTATCTATGAACATGAATATAAGGTTTAAAGATATATAAGTTTCTAGGATTTTACTGAACTAATGGTTTTCCCTATATAATATCCCTTATTAAGATTTTTATCTCATAAAATGATTTAAATTGAATTTCACAAGGTTTATGAAAGAGTTGGGTTAAGGATGAGATGAAGGGAAAATTGTGAAGATATTTTAGTATAAGAAATAATATTTTATTTTAATTATTTTTTAATGGGAAAAATTGATACAGAGTATAAGTGTCCCCTTGTCATAATAATAATCATATTTATTTAATTTTCCATAGGAGTCAAATATGAAACTAAACACCGGAAAAAAAAAGTTGGGACACAAATGGAAAAAGACTAATGGGGTGTGAAATAATAGAGACCGAGAGCGTCCCCCCTACAAAGGTTGATCCCCTCTTGAGGAAAGTCGGGAATATTGGTAAAATAGGAAATCTTAGATCACTAATCCTCCATAGAAGTGAGAAATTCTGCTAAATTATTACCCTATATCTATGTATGAAGAATACTAGTCTGAATACTAATTCGACCCATGAACCATTAAATGATTTATGAAACAGACCTGAGAGTAGTTCTCAAACAAGAAAGTACATATAGAGTATCTTGGAGTCTGATACAACTTCCTCCAGGATACTGTTTGAATGATCGCAAAGTTGAAAACCAATATTCAGATCTTTGGCTTTAGCCTGAAGTGAATCGACTCAACCAAAAAAATCATAGAAAAAAAATAATGGATCCCTGAGAGTCCTTGAACACCCCAAATCCCCTTATAACATCCAATGAAAAAGAGAAATTCAAATTCAATTTGAGGCTTGAGCTGTTAGGGTACCAACTTACCCAACGACGTTAGTATATATAAGAGATCGACTATGCAAGGAAAAAGAAGGCAGTGATAGGTTTGAGGGAAGTAGCCTACAACCAATTCATGATGAGGCCCACCATGTCCACCAGGAGGTTACGAGTTCTAAAAACAACCATCCTCTTAGAGGAGGCAATAACTTCGAATAAAACATTATTATGAGCATGGCAGATACACTAGCAGTCAGTGGAGAGAACCACTTCTATTACATTAATTTCTAGAACAGCATCAACAGAACCATGGAACCATTTATCGAGGAAGGTAGTCTCCTACCATTATAGATAAGAAAAACTAGTGAAATCCTTAAATGTAGACCACAACTCACAAGAATAACACCCTTATAAAAAAAGATGATCCTGATCCTCTTCCTTTAGAAGGGCTTATAGGCAACTAGGTAAAGATGGTGTAGTGCAAGGATCTCATTGAAAAGAAAAATATCCCAATCCCAAGGATTCATAATAAATCACTTCCTATGAATGAGATTATTTAGTGAAAAAGTAATCCTCCAGTTTCTAGGTGTAAGTGTCCAATTGTAATATATGGGTTTATTATGTAAGAGTTTGTCCTGATTCTATAAAAAACTAAACTTAAAAGATATTTTGGAAAGGAATTTGAATTTTAGATTTAAAATAAATAGAATACTTAATGTTTATGGTTGGGTATTTACTGTTGATATTAGATCAGGGTTTATAGTTCATTGGAGATTAGGATATTTTCAAAAGAGTTAGGGATATCATCATGAGATTTTAATTTTCTGGTTGATAATAATTTTAGAGACTTAGAAAACCTTTATAGACATTCTTTTATAAACATTTAACATGACTAACTGTATTTTTGGGGACATTTATTTTTGATGTTGTTATGGGTTATTACTTTTTTACGAGGAAAAGTTAATGAAATACAATAAAAATTGATGTTAAAATTTTTTATGGTTATTATTTATGACATTATCATATATTAAAAATGTTATAATCATTATACAGTTAAAGAAAAAGTAAAACCTTTATGATGGGTGAAAACTCATTGCATCGAGCAAGACTGCGAGAATCGAATCCACAACAGAAAGGTGACAAGTGTGCATCAACAACCACTAGCCTACATAAATTCCCTATAAGTATTAATTTTTTATTCTTAATTAAAATATTTTACAGATTAATAATAAGTTAATATTTTCAACATAGGTATTATCAAACATATAACATCAGGATTGAGAAGTGATTTGGTGATTATGTGATTAATATTGTCTCAAAAGACGTATGTAATTTTTTGAATCCTATAAGATTTAGGTAAATATAAAAATATGGGATTTTATTTGATAAGTAAAACTTGAATTATATATTGGAAGAATATATGATATTATGGTGTAGTTATTTTGATTAATTTTATTTATGTAAATGATTAACCTATCTTGGAGAATATGTGATTATGGAATTAATTTTTTGTAGGATACATTAAAAGTGAAATATATTATTTGTAGATAGTTCTTAAAATTTATCTCATTAAATTATGTGATCAAATACATCATATCATTTGGTTCAAATATTAGTATATAATAATATTAAATTTGGAATTATAAAGAAAATTTAATGATCAATGTCTTATATTGGATATTACTATTTTATATTGGATATTGAAGTTGGTTTTCATCTTTAAGAGGTTTATTCTTTTCAAAGAATAAAATTATCTTATCTTACAATTTATTGTTTTAGGATAATGTTTCATGACATGAGAAACAAAAAGTTATTAATTTATGGATTATGTTATCCTCTAGTAGTTGACTCTTGTTCATTTAGCATGAAAAATTCATCTTGAATACTCCTCGATTGTAGAAAAAGATGGTTTTATTGTTGAAATTTTTTAATGGATAAATCTATACTTTTCATATAAGTATATTTCCTTATGTTCCTAGTATATATTATAAAATAATTCCTCAACTCTATGAAAATTATTTTGAATGAAAAACGGTATTCATTTACTTTTCTTATTATGAAATCAATGGCCATTTAACACATCACATATTTATAGTTTTTTATTTTAAAAATATCATAACCAATTTACCTAACACTCTTCATAAAACATGATAGTTAATTTTCAATTCCATGTACATTTTTTCTTACATGTTACATTAGTATGTTTTATCTCAATTTATCGTTGTAATTCCATTTCATCCTTTTAAACTAGAAGTTTAATTGACCCTTTTTATGATGTGGGGTTTTAATAAAGGTATTTAAAAAACTCATTCCTTATTTACCGAGGCCTATATAAATATTTCAAGGATTCAATTTAAAAAATTCAGGGATAATGTAACATCATGAGTTTTTTAAAGAAAAAAACACTATTTTCAATGGAATAATAGATACATCATAATAAGCATAAAAAACAACTAAATATTATTATTTAATATGGTAGTTATCACAAAGCCATTAGAATGGATGGTGTTAAAATGATTAGCTAAATTATTAAAATATTGTTTTCATATGTACATATAATTAATTTATTTATTTGAAATTAATTATAAATTAATGTAAAACCATTTACAAATTAATGGAAATTATTTTCCGAAATATTATTTAAATGTGCAGAACTGTGTATTCTTTTAAAAAAACACAAATTTTTTGGAATTTATTAATGAAATATATATATATATATATATAATATTAATTTTTATATGTAACATTCAAATTATGTGTTTTCTAAAAAATATATAAAAACAAATCCAATTTTTTTAATTAAAGATATATTTTTATAAATAGACAGTATGTTTCCTTTTGTTGTTGTACTTATTTTAAATATAGTTTTGAATCTTTTTTAAATTATATTTTAAATTATAATCTTTTATTTGAATGATTAATGATAATACTTAATTTGGTTTAATATTTTTTATTTTTCAAAAAAGTTATATGTTTTTATGAATACTGAAACAATATTGCATTTTCATTGAAAACACTTTTTTCATAAATATTATTTGGAGTGTAAAATTATATTTTTTTAACTTATTGAATATATAATTATTCCCAATTAATATCATTTAATAAAATTTAGGTGATTTAAATCAATTTCAAATTGAATTTTGATATAAAAATAATTCAATTCTTTGAAGGTTTATACATTGAAAAAATATTTTCTCAATCCATCAATGGGGTTAATTATTAATTAAATTATGAAATATATTTATTATGAATTTCTAGAAATGGATTATTTATTTATATTTATATGGTATAATTTTTTTGAATAGGGTCCTTTTATTTTTGGAAAAAATACGCATAATTATGTTATTAATTTTTATTACTATAGTTAAGAGTAATTCAAGTAATTAAGGGTAAAATATTATTATAAATTTAATATTATTATCATAAAAATTGTTAAAATTTATTTTTATGAGTTTATACCCACAAAATCCATCCTTGGGATGAAATTATAATCTTTTTAATCCACTTCAATGAGAGTACAAAATTTATAATATTATATCCAGTAAAAAGTTAATTTTTCCATACTTTTGTATTTAACAAGGAAAATATTTTTAATATGGGGATATATAAGGGATATGTTAGATTATAAATTGTATTTTAAAATTAAAATGATCAGATTTATAATTATTATTTATTTCTAATTTTTATGGAAGAAATAATCTAATTATTGTCTTGCATAATGATGATGTCGTGATTCCTTATTCTCTTATATTAATTCTTAAAACCTTTTTGGTTGAAAGAATATCTTCTAAAATACCTTTGTAAAATCACTTGCCTCATTCAATAGGCATTTTTAGACATAAAATCATCAATATTGAAGTTATGTTATTAAATGATGGAGGTAATCTGAAAGAGACATATCATTTTTAATAATGTGTTTTTGTTTTATTTCTTCTTCCACTTTTATAAAATAATATTAAACCATTATAAAATAATACATAGTGTATTATAAATATTCTTAGATTTTATTATGTCAATATAAACACATAAATCTATATTCACATCCATCAAATGTTATAATAATTATCATTCGTGTGTACGATGAACAACATCTTTGCGAACTAATATAAATCATTCTCTATCACCATCTATCATTACTGGTTTTATTCATGGAATTAATTTTTTTATATTATAATAATATCATATTTATCATTATTAAAAGATCATGTATCATTTATCTATATACATTTTCATGCACATGAAAATGAAAACAGTGTATGTGCATACATGTTAAATATCTCCTCAATGAAGCGATTTGATTACTTTTTCATCACCATGTCACATGAATGATATATATAAGTATATTTATATTATTAATATTATATTAGTGATGGTATTATGATTATTTTCTTATAAAATTATACTTACCTTCTTTCAATAATGATCATTGAAAAATGAAAATGTTACTCATGTGTACATATGGATTACCGTCTCCCGGATTTTAACGTAGTCCATTTTTTATATCCATCAGCAATGTATGGATTTAAAAGTATAATTGATTTATAAGAATGATTATTATTTCATGAATATTATTCTATATAGAATAGACTAATGACATCTTTGAATATTCACATGATACCAAATTCATTTTGGACTCATGTACCAAATTTTATCAAAACATCAAACATTAACGAAAATAATTAAGTTCTTTTTGTAACATGATAATAAGAAATATAAACATAATAAGAAAATTTAAAATGGTTATCAATCAAGTAAATAATTAACATAATTTTATTATTTAGGAATGTAGAATTTGAATTTAATGAGTCATGCCTAAGGTAATGGTTTTCATCTCAATCAAATTTTGTTGAGGCGCATTTTGATTTGATACACCCAACTACTTTTATGATGTGTATATATAGCCCCTTTGACATATAATATCATGAATTCAATTATTCACAAGTTATTTAATGTTTTTTAAATTTTAATCCTTCATGAATCTTAGGATTCAATCATTTCAAATGGGTCTATGGCACATTCAATGATTATAGATTTAATTTTTAAATAATTTATCCATATAAACATATTTTATATTTATTTAATTATATCGATATAAAAGGATTATAATTGATATTTTATGACTATTTTAAATTTTATTCAATTTTTTTCATAGGAATACTTTTTCATGTTTTATAAGGAATGTTTTGATAAATGAAAAAAGTATTGTTATATTCCTAGCATACAAGGTGGTGACTTTTCCACCTCATTAAATGTTATTTAATTTCTAGCATCCTTTGAAATCTTACATGTTATCAAAAATAAAAAACCTTCTTCTCATTATTCAGGTATTTTGTATTTTAAAATGATTTTTTTAATAATACTTGTATTATTGCACAAAAGTGTTATTCACATGGGATTAATAGAGTAGTCAGTGGTTTTATGATGGATGTGTTTTATTAATGAAATGATACTTAAGAATTATAAGAAACATGTTAGCTCGATATATCTTATAAAAACGATTTATACACATTATAGACCACAAGTGAGCCCTATGTTGCTTATATGAATTGTTGATCCCAATTATAACTCATGTGAAATGGTTGAGTCAGATATAGGTTATATGAAGAGTTGAGCCTCATTTTAGATCTCGTGTGAGATTTATATAGCCTATAAAAGGGTAATATACATTATATAACTCCAATTAAACGGGTATAATAAAATTTTAATCCAACCTTATGTTTAATATAATTAAAAGGGTTATTAAAGTATTTTATGTGTATGATTTATATGTAAACTAAAATATTTTTAATTTCGTGATATGGGATTTAATGATTCTATTAGAGACAATTTTTTTTTCATTTGAAAATGTTTTATTTTATATTATTAAGGATAATAAAGATAAAGGTAAACATTATATTATTTCTTATGATTTTACTGAACATGCTATTTCATTTCTTTTTATATCCACGGATGATATTTTATTGGTCATCCCATGTTTTAAAAAAAATTGAAGGGATTATGGGAGATTTTGGATAGGGATGATACTAAGGGAAAATTCTGAATATATTTTAGTATATGAAATTATGTTTTATTTATATAATTTTTTTGGAAAATGGATATTCAGTATTTTTGTCCCCTGTATCAGTTTAATATGAAATAGTTTTCCATGATTATCTAAAAATATAAAACTAAAAGTTTTTTGGGAAAATAATGTGATTTTTACTTTTAATGTAACAAGAATATGTAATTTCTATGGATGGGTCCTTCAACATTATGTGTGATAAATAAATAATTCTATACCACAGTTGTTGAAGTGCGTCTAAGAGGATGATTAATGAAATAGAGGTGAATAAGGCTCAAAATATTTATCCAACCACACTAAAACGATTAATGTTCAAGGAGATTATATATTTTGTGAATAAGTTCTCCAACCCTCAATGAAATGAAGATAATTGGCCACATAAACCACATGTATCAAGGGAAATAAATAATGAATTCAACTTCCCTAACTATAACACCTTATGAATATAAAAATATATTTAATATATAATGCAGAAAACACTTAGTCTCTATAAAAAAAATTTTTATTACAAAAAACCAACAAACAAAACATTTCCACTTCGGTAATTTGAATTTTGAAAAACTGACAAACAAGGATGCATTCAGTAAGATATTTAGTGTCTGATAGAATCAACATAGTTTTTTTCTGTTGAATAATAACAAAACATTTTGAATAGTAATGTACCCCTATAATGATACTCTTATGAATAGTATTGAATAATAAATTCCCCAAAAAATGAAATTTCACGCATTAATATATAAATACAATTTAGGCATCTTTTAAATGAAAAAATGATCAGAGTATAAGTGTCGATATTCTGTAGGTCAAATATATTTTATTTAATATTTCAAATTTATTTAAATATTTAAAAAGGAAAATTATTCTCATAAAATGTAATCATAAACTATTATTTTATTTTCTTATGATTATTACAGAATTTTAGGAGACCTTGATTAATTTTTAAAGGTGTTATAAAATGAGTTATAGTTGTAATGTTTTTTTGGAATAAATTATGATATTACATAAAATTTAAATTAAAAATTGTTAAAAAATTATTTTATAAAAATTCATTTCATTTTTGAATTCTACACATCAAAAAATGGTTGGGGTGATTTTTTGGGATTGTTGTAAAATACATGAAGTTTTCATGAATAGTAAAAATCAAGTATTTAGTTTTTGGTGTGTATAATGCCATCATAATGATGTAATAATTAATATAAAATTCAAGTAAACTTTTGTACAAAAATTTTTTATAAGGTGTCCCATGTGGACAATTCCATGTTAAATCCCACTGTTGTACAAAAACCACTAAAGAGGTGTCCATTGGATTAATAAAAAACCTACATCTCTTTAATTATAAGTACTCAACCATTCCTTCAATTTAATTCATTCCAAATTCATAGTCGTAGAATATTTTTAATTTTTACCTCCCAAGGAGTCCTCTTAAGGATTCCTCAAGACCCTATGGTCCCAACCATCATGTTGTTAGGGTTAATCTATAGTGTATGGGAATCTACCAACCTTCCCTTTTTCATGCATCTCTCTATGTTATTTTTTTAATTTAAATTTGATTATGTCAGGATATTTAATTACATATACCAAATACTTTCCATGTTATGTATGAATTATGAGAGACCCATTTTCTCCAATCAAGATATTTTATGAGTTTTAAGTGACGTTGTTAGGATACATAATTTTCCTAAGGAATTTCAAAAAATTTCTTTTATTTTATGTTCCTTTAATTTATATTTCTTTACTCACTAAATTTTGACAAAATTTTATGATAACTCTAGTACCATACATGTAATATAATGTTTTTAGGATAATTTAATAACTCATAAACATATCTCCCTTCCCCTTCTTTAATACATAAAATTAAAACACTCATGGAGATGTGTTAATTTATCACATTCAAGGGTGACAAGTTTTCAATTTCAATTGCCATATTCATTTTTAGTCATGGATAAAATTTTATGGTTGAACCAAACTATAATATCAGTATTATAATTTATTTATTTTTCTGTAATATTTTTGTACATATGATTTTAATTTAGAAATAAAATTGACTTCACTATGATTAAAACCCACCAATCAACTCAAATAATTATTATTAATGTTTTATATAATGGTTCATCATCACTCCCAATAACTAAATGAATTATATTACCATGTGATATTATGTATTTTAACCAATAAAATATGAATTATATTCTGGAAAACCATTCTAATATTACATGTTTTTCCTTACAAGTATATAAGTAAACCACAGATGAATACCAAGGAAGAAAACACTCCCAAACAATAAAATTGAACCTCTTAAACCCATCAATAAGATCATGACTAAAATTAATAAGGATATAATAAATCACTTACATAGAAAGTAAGCTCTGAATATATTAATAAATGAATTTAATTTGGTTATGTAGGTAACTACGATTATGTGAAGAACACCATCAGACTTATGGTAGGGGTTTCTTAATCTCCCATTCATTTTTTGAGATATTGTTTATCCAACACTATTTCTTATATATGGTTTCTGTATACAAACCATTGATGTACCAGGTCAGGAATTCTTTTTATCATGGTATTTAATTTAAAATTTGTATATTATTATCTTTTGTTTATATGATTTGATTGATTAAAATATGGTAATGTTTTTCTACCCGAACCACCATTTTTATTTGGTACTCTTATTCTATACATATAACAATTAAATTCTAAATTAATCATATAAAATATTTATAAAATTTTTTTTAATGTATATATATCTCTACCAATAATAATTCTTCTTTTAATTATGATATTTAGATGTTCTAAATGGATCTTTTAAAAAATATTCTTGATAAACATCCCTGTTTCAAGAGAACATCTCAAATTGTATCATATTTTGAAGTACGCTATGTAAACTATTTTAAAACATTATTATTTCTATAAAATCGCAAATTTTATCATGAAACACCCCTCTTGGTTAATTTATGGTTTTATGAAAGAAAACACACCTTTCTATTTTAAAATCTATTCAATATTTCTCTTAAGCTGTACTGAAATGTTTTACTTCTAAAGCTTCTTTAAAAGAGATTTTTACATGATTTCACTTCAGCGGGGCATCATTAATTATTAAAAAATAATTTAAATTTTCCTCCTACTTCTATTTATATATATAATTGTTTAAAATCACGTTTCCTGTAAAATAAAAATGATTTTCCAAAATAACACTTTCATCTATAATAAAAAGGATTTCTCTCATCTCACATTAATTTTAATGAGATATATGACTTGTTCACCACATGTTCCATACATGTGGTGTATGTGAGTCCCTTTGGTATATCATATCAACAGTATCCTTATTATCATAAAATTATATGGGATTATGATTTGAATGTTTCTAAGTTGTATGTTAGACTTTGGAATGTTTAAGGATTAATTCCTTAAGAAATTTTCAATTTTCTCATTTAAATATATCCTCATTTATTTAAATATCCTTATTTAAAATTATGCCTAATTGAGGTGTATCTCTTATTATATCATCTAAAATATGTTTTTAAGGGGTTATGATTAGTTTTACAATGGATTTTCTATCCTAATATCAGTCACCACATTACTCTGAATGGATAGTGTTTATGTTTAATGGATGGGGAAAGTTATTTACATTGCATATTTCAGTTTCAATATGAATTATATTTTGATTATGTTCACCCCATTAATATTAGGAATGAATTGGACTTATTTAGTTATGGTTAGATACCACGATATCCCCTCGATGCATCAGTAGGTATAATGAAAAAGATTATAGTCTTGGCACGGGGCCTTGACAAAATGTATACATGTGGTATTGGCATGAGGCATTGATAGAATACTTATGATGTACCGCATTATGCATTATTTCATTAAGAAACTAGTATTTGAAAGATCATGGAGTTGTTGGGCAAGTATAATACCCACGATTATGTTCTATTTTGGAAATATTTACTCAGCACATATTCCTTTTGTATTATGTTCATGTTTATTTTTAAAGGTTTGTGTTTTTACTTATTCATCGTGCCTAATGTTTATGTTTATGATATCTTCAACTATTTGTCATACCCTTGATTAGAATCTGATCACACCCCTTAAATATGATTCATTTTTTCAGGACATTAAATAGTTTAGTATGAATGATATTTAGGGATAAATATAGAGTTGTTGATATTCCTAATAAAAAATAAATATTATCTTTCATTTTAAGTTATAATGTTGAACCAATGTGTGAATATGGTTTTCTGAAATTTTTAAACTACTTGGTATTTTGGGATTTTATTCCTTGTAATCATACGAATGTATTAAAATAATTTACTGATATTGGGATCCAGGGGTCAGGGAATTATAGTTCAAATCTGAGGATGTTGAGTAGAAAAAATGGAAACTGTATTTAGAAAATTATGATTATGGAAAAAACCTAAGATAGATTTTGAGGATAACTATAAAAGAACATCCATTAATTTTGTTAAGTAATAGATTATATGAATAATTCTAAAAAATACAACTTTTTCTGGATACTACCAGTGGACATAGTTCTAGAACATATGTATCTTTGAGTAAAATCATTGACAAGGAGTTTCGGGCTTAACCCAGGTTATCCTGCTACAAGACAAGGAGCCTTACTTTGAAGCTATTTTTCCACTCCCGGAGGATATAATTAAGATAATTCACATTTTTTTCTTATATACAATTATGAAGAATTTATTTTCCCAAAGTATCCAAAGAATATTCTTGTAGGATTTAAAATGAATAAATTTATGATATTTTCTATACCATGATCAATGTTATTGAATGTTCATAATTTTATGATTTAATATAGTATATGGAATTGATTATAAATGGCACATATTAGAAGGAATGAGATCTTCACAAATTAATGTGATGTAAATAGTAAGAAGGAACATATCTCTCAAGGTATGAATCCATCGTTCCAAAGGAATATAATCTCCCATGTATCCTCCTCCTATGAGGAAATAATATCATGGTTTAACAAGGTTTTTAAATACCACTCTGAGCCCTATGGATTTGAAGGTATGAAAAAGAAGAAGAGGATGGAAGATAAAAACATTGATAATTGGAAGAAGGGAAAGAAGAGTTTTTTCACATGTCATAATTGTATAAAAAATAACCCTGGTAAATTCTTGAAGGGAATGTGAGTTTTTTATAAGTGTGGAGAAAAATGGGACCAATTTTTTAATGAAAAGGGTCAGAAAAAGGTTTCCAATGTACAATTATTCAACTACATGGCGACGAGACACTATGTGAATCAATTTCTCAAGCGTCAAAGGAATATGCCCCAAGTATTGTTACTGGATAATGATCAAGTCATTATACTACCGCATATAATGTTTAATGGTTAATATACCGCTTAAAGAGTCATGTTATTTGATTATTTTATCAGAAATTTTCTAGTTATAAAAAATAACGAATATATGATGATTGTAATGAAGTGCTATTTCATTATTTATGTGAGATTGTATGATGAATTGTTCCAAGGATAAGTGACTCAAGGAAATTTAGTATCTTCTGAAAGTATACAGATTAGGGAAGGACAACCCTAAATATATTTCTAATGATGAATTTATTTCTGATGAAATTATTGATTTGTATATGTACTAACTACCTCAAAAACGATTTTTGACTTGACAAAAAGTGATCTATGCTATCACTGATGGAGTTTAAAATATTTTTGGATATAAGGAATATATCCAATATCATGTGTAAGGACAAATTCTTGTTTTCAATAATGTTAAATTTCAATTATAGTTTTTCCCATATTTCAAAAGGACACATGTTGATGATATTAAAATGATTGGTATGTGAAAATTTAGGGATTCTTCATGTTGATTAAAGAAAAATAATGTTGATGATTCATTGATGAAGATAGATCCTATAGTTCTAAACAAAATGAGGATTTCTAAGGACCTCATGTATATAAAACTACCAAGGATGTGTATAAGAATTATTCTAGAGTATTTTATCATGAAAATTTGGAATGTTACACCATTATTAAGATACTTAAATTTGATCCTTGTACATGTTTTTAGAGTATAATTTCACTACACGATGAAAACTATACTAAGAGATAATTTATAAGGATTTAAATGAATAATAAAGGATAAAATTGTGTTTATGAAATAGAAATGTATATTTATACTATTATAATGTGTAATAATTCATCAACTCTAGGAATAGTCTTAAAAAAATGTTCTCTCATTATCTTTTTTCTCATGATATCAATGATATTTTCAATAACTATAGTTTAATGTTGTGTGGAAATGATCATTCATTTGTGCATATTCCCTATAAATTTCCATCAAAACATAATGGTTGGATTATTATTCCACGACGATGTTTCCCATTTAGAATTTCTTCTTTGGTAGTAACTGATGCATTTCCCTTTCGTCTTATCAATAGTATATTCTAACTGTATTCCTGATCCTGGTTTCCCACAAGGGGAGTTTCATATATCAACCATTAACATTCTATGTTCAATTTTATATTTCGAGGATGAATTTTTTTAAGGAGGGGATAATGTAACACTCAAACAAATTAAAAATAGATTTCAAATTGAATGAATGAAACAATGAGTCTCTAAAAAATATTATTATAAACTCACCAATAAACAATATATTACCACTTCTAGAATTTCAATTTCAATAAACATACATACAACGTAGCATTCAGTAAGATATTTATAGTCGGATAGAATCATCTTTGCTTTTTGGTCAATAGTAACATAACATTATGAATAATAACATCCCCTTTTGAATATTATTGTTACTCTGATGAATATTAATGAATAATAAATTGACCAAAAAAATTATCTTCACCCATGCTTATATATATTCAATTTAGACATCTTATATGTGACAAAAAGATGAAAGTATATGTTTAGTTGTTTTTTAAGTCATAAATGATTAAATTATAATTTTTTGATTAATTTAATAATTTAAAATGGAAATATATTTTCGTAAAATGTAATAATAAATTGTTATTTTATTTTATTATTATTATAAGATAATTTTATGATATCATGATTAATTTTTTAAGGTTATATTAAAAGAGTTATAGTTTTAATGTTATTTTTGGGAATAAATAATAATTTTATTTAATAATTAAATTAGATTTATATATATATATATATCAAAAATGGATTTCATTTTTTAATTATACCCATAAAAATATGGTTTGGGTGAATTTTTGGGATTTTTAAAAAATACTAGAATTTTATGTTAATAGTAAAATTACTTTTTTTTTAGTTTTCTGTATGTTTAAGGACAAAATAATATTGTAATAGTTAATATAAACTCTATTAAACTTCTGTAACATATTTTATGATATTATATTTGTTAATTGTCTAGTACCATGGGAAAATACCATGGGTAAGATAGTGGTTTTGAAAAAAACTCTGTTGTGGTGTCCTTTGAAATTAATAAAAATGTCCCTCTCTTTTACTATTACAACCCAACCATTAATTCATTTTATTTCATTCCAAATTCATAATACTAGGATCTCTAGTAGTTTTACCTCCTTATAAGTCATCCCAAGATGTTCTCAAGCCCCCAAGGTCCCAGCCTTCATGCTTTAGAAGTTACTCTACCAGGTAAGGGAATCTACTGCCCTTCTCTTTTTCAAGCACCATATCTATGGTATTTTTTTAATTTCAATTTTATTAAATTGGGATATTCAATAAAATATCCCCATTAGTATTCTTGTTATCTATGAATTATGAGAGACCCATTTTTATTTCATCATAATATTTTATGAATTTTATGTGACACTGTTAGGATGCTGAATTTTCGCAATGGATTTCTCAACTCTTATTTTATATCAAGTTTCTTTATTTTCATTTTATTTCCTCACCACCATTCATAAAAATGTTATGAAAAATACAGTACCTTATATGTAATATTATTTTGTTTTGATAATTGAATAATTCATCATCATCTCTTATTTCCCCTTCTTTTATAAAAAAATTAAAAAGTTGTTAGAGATGTGTTAATTTTTCACATTCAAGGACGTTAAGATTTATATTTCTATTACATTATTAATGGACATTCAGGAAACCGTTTTTATGGTTGAAAATAACATTAATATATTTATTATGACTTATATATGGTTTTGTAATTATTTTTTTTACACATGATATAAATTTATAAATAAAATTGTGTTTGTTGTGATAAAAAACCACAAATCACCCCAAATAATTATCATTCATGTTTTAAATAATGATTCATCTACACTCCCAATATCCAAATGAATTTTATTTCCATTCAATATTATATATGTTAAGAAAATAAAATAACACTTCTATTTTGGACAACCATTCCCATATTACACAATTATCCTTACATGTATACAAGTACATCGACCATGAATACCAAGGACGAAAACACTCATAAACAATAAAATTGAACCTCTTAAACCCATCAATAAGGCCATGAATAAACTTAATAAGGATTTAATAAAAAAATTATATAAATAATAGAATCCATATATATTAGTTATTTAATATAAGTTCGTTATCTATGACACTAAGATCATGTGAAGAACACCATCAGAGTTAAGGTTTGGGTTTCCTCATCTCACTTCCATTTTTTGTGAGATATTCCTCATCCATCACTACTTCTTATTTATAGAGTATTTATAAATCCCATTAATGTACCATAACACGAATCACTTTATTTTAATTTTATTAAATGTATCATTTGATGATTATTCGTTTTTGTTCATTTTATTCGATTGATTACAAAGTGGTAAGGGATTTCTACCTGAACCTCCATTTCTATTTTGGTTACTCTTATTATTTACTCACATCAGTTAAATTACTATTTATTCACATGTACTACTCATTAATTATCTGTTAATGTCTATTTATGTGTACCAACAATAATATTACATTCATTTATGTATGTTATTTGTTTTAAAAGGATCATCCAAATGATATTCCCCATAAACAACCCCATTTGAAAAGAACATCTCAAGTTATTACCTATTTCCAAATGAACTATTTAAATTATTTTATGTCAATATTATTTTAAAAAAAATTAATGATAAAAAATCTGGTTTTATTTATTGTTTTATTAATGAAAACAAGCCTTTCCATTTTGAAATCATTTAAATATTTCCCTAAAACTACCCTAAAATGTTTAACTTATAAAGTTTCATTAAAACCAATTTTTACATGACCTCACTTCAGTGGGACAACATTTTTTCCTCAAATATAATTTAAATGTACATAACTCTATTTTTCGGGGATATAAATGACTAAAAATCCGAATTCAAGATAAATAAAAATGATTTTCCTAAATAAATATTCTTTCAAATGTAAAATGGATTTTTCTCATGTCACATTAACTTTTAAAATAAATCTGCCTTGTTCACCACTAATTCCTTGCATATGTTGTATTTAATACCCTTTGGTATATATTATCTAGTTTCTCCTTATTATCATGATATTATAAGGGATTATATGAATGTTTTAAGGTGGTATGCAACACATTGGAATGATTAACAATTATTTCATCACGACGTTTTCTATGGTATCATTTAAAAGTATCAACATTTATGTCAACATTATTGCTGAATATTTCACTTCATTTATGTGTATATATTATTAAATCATCTAAAATATGTTATTGAAGGGTTTATTATTTTCTTAACTACGGATGTTCTATCTTGATACCATTCCCCATATTTCTCCAAATAGTTTGTGTTAATGTTTAATGATTGTAGAATGTTATTTAAATTTCATATGTTAGTATAAATATGAATGTACAATTTATTATGTTCACCCCATTCATACAATGAAAAAATTAGACTTATAAAGTGATGAGTGGCACCTTAGGTATCCCCTAGATGCATCAGTTGGTCTCATGAGACAAACTATGCTCTTAGCATGAGAACATGACAAAATGGATATTTATAGACATTGCATGAAGCCACTAAAGTATGGTTATGATGTCTCGAATTATGAATTCTCTCATTATAAAACTAATAATTGGAATTTCATGGGGTTATTATACTAGTAGTATAGAGACCCAATCATGACATACATGGATATTACATTTTTTGTGGAATACTTAATACAAAACTCAAACAAATTCTTAATGACCATATCAGTTTAGTCTCTTTGGAAGCTCTAAAAACACATCTTCTAACATGGTGAAATATCTTCAACACCTATAATAAATATCTTCCGCCTCTGTAATCCTAGCTAAAACGAATTTTATATATCCTTAGGAAAAGAAACATATAACATTATGAGCTCAAATTCTCAGTAAGGGTAAACATGGAGAGAATAAAACAAAACATAGACATTTGAACATAAAAACATGACTATAATGTTTAAACATAAAAATCTCGAGTCATGAAATCAATCTTGGGAGTATGTAAGGCATGGATCATAAAAGAGCATTAATAATAATAGAATATATTGGAATAGATCATGTAATTGTGGAAAACTAATGATAACAAAATATTATTTCCATAGTAGCTAAGGAATTTCTTCCATGACAATCATAGTGGACAATGTCCATTACTGAACTGGGTTTACTTGTCTTTTCAGCCGTGTATTGCTGAACCAGATTTACTTGATGTTCTAACCTGACACTATTGAACCCGATTTACTTGTCATTCCAATAATTTCTATATCATGTGATATAAATCATCATCTAATGAATTGGAGTTAGCTATAGGTCCTACCAATCTCATAATTAAATCATTCTTACTTTTTCAATAAAAACATAAAACATTCATCATAGCATAACTCAAGAAATAAAATGGGTTTTGTAAACATAATTCTGTCATTACATAATCCATATAAAGGATCATTACATAATTAATACAATAAAATCATAGTAATAATATTGATAAGAAATAACTTTATTTAAGAGTTTCATCTTATATGAGAAATAATTTTGATAAAACACTTGAAATTAGTTCTTGAAGAAAATATCTGTTCTTATTTACAACATTTTTTTCTCAAAATGCCAGGAAAATTTAAAATAAAAGAATTTAGTTTGAATTAAAATTCATATAGTGTAGAGGAATATTCATCGAAATATGGAGTTATCAAACAATAAAAATTCATTCACGACATATAATTTAAAAATACATTGTCCTCGTACTTTTTCCTGAAAATTCAAAAAGTACCTCGGATGGAAAACAAAATAAATATTAATTCAATAACAGGTACTAAAAGTAAAAAATGGGTAAAAAATTATTTAAACATAAATATAATAATATAATAAAAATTATGATTTTATTATGAAACATTGAATTGCGTGATAAATATAACACCAATATATACTTACGTATAAAAAATATTGGATGAAAATGATATTGCCAAATTATCCCTTACCAATATATAATTAGTCGAATATTATGCCTCATAAAATAGAGAATATTACATGAATTTTGTAAATATAATAAACTTGATAAAAAAACATTCATGGGTGATATAAAGTCCGCACAAAAGAATTAGATGGTGTATAAAGAATATGTCCCACAAAAATAAAAGAGAGACAAAATAATCCCTTACCTAAGGTATGATTTCATCCGTATGTGTCTGAAACTATTATATAGTTGGTTTAAAAATATTATAACTTGTAACAAAACCATGATATTATTTATGTTATCATATAGGTTTTACATAGGACATTATATTAGCTGTTCATTTGTCAATTCCTTGTTAAAGCAATGTTTTGGTTAATAATCGTTTTATTTAACGTACATGTTTTGAATTTTTATTCAAGATATTATAACTGAAATCATAATTTACTAACTTAAATAATGTTATTGATTATTTATATAACATATATATTAATTATATATATATATTAGATAGATAAATGAAATCGAATACATCATTAATGGAGACGGTAGGTCATATGTACGCATGAACATGGTTTTCGTTTCCATGTTGAATCAAATTGAATTATGTAAATGAACCATATAAATATATATAAATATAGTTGCATTATAATGTCATATATATCATGAGTATTTATTTTTATACTCTATAATCATTCTTTAATGGTTAACGTTGAGAATGAATCTCATCGCATCGTGGAGATGGTAATTCATATGTTCGCACGAGCAACGATATTGTTTGCATACTTTTTGTATGGTATTGAATTGGATAGTGTATAATATCCTAGAATTATTATAATGTTATAAAAATAATATATAGTTATTAATTATACAATTATACCCATCAATGTATGGTGGTAGTGGAAAATAGATTACACCACGACGTGGAGATGGTAAGCTGTACGTACGCACGTGCAGTGATTTTGTTTTTCGTAGGATAGATAGAAGGTGTAATATGTTTGATTAATATATATAATAAAATTTAATTATATGATTTATATTTATTATATTACTTTATAAGTAAAAAAACTAAAAGAGAATAAGTAATAGTATGAAGAAATTTGAAATATTTGGTAGAAGTGATTTCATTATCCTCGACGTGCCTCCATTAAATATTTTTGTTGGGCACTAGAGTGGGTTTTTTGAGATTAACAGAACCTCTATAATGTTAATAGAGATGTTTATAAAATAAATTTTAAGGTTTTTCCTGATCAACATTTCTTAAAATGGTTTGAAGAGGAGATGGAAGAGGTTCTCTTATATAAAAGATGAGAGCACCGCTTTAGAAAACTCTCAAAATATTAATTGAATATAAATTTAATTTCAATTAAAAATAATAGAAAACTTATTTAATTCTAAGATAATATGATTTTGGATCAAATAACTATCATCCGATAAATTTAATACATATTTTAAATATTTTTTATCCTTTCATTTTCGGTTTAACCCTTATTTTAACTTTTTAAATCTTTCCATGATATCATGTTATTTATACATTATCGGTTAATGTAATTATAATATCATCTCAAAAGACACCAAAAAAGTTATTTATATCATAATTGGACTTATATTAACCATTTTTTCTTAATATTATATTTTTAGGAATTTAATATCACTTGATAAATTATTTTCTACTTTAAGTTATGGATTTTGTCAATTTTGGGCACTATTCATACATGAAATTTTAAAAATTCATAATAACCTGATTCCATAAAAAAAGACATTAAATAATTCCTAATATGTAAATTTAATCCATAAAATTCTTGTATTAACTCAAAATGTTCAAATTAAATTTATATTGATATTTATAATTCATTAATTTGATTGTTTCATTAATGAGGTAATCACTACATCATAATTACATCATAAATAAATATATTTATGTAATGTCTAAAATCAATAAATAAACTACCATGATGTAGAAATAATTTTAGCTTCCTAATGGCAATAAATATTCATATATATCAGTTATATTACCCTACATTTAGATCAATTTACTGAAAGATATATGTTTAGGTTGTAATTATCTTTACTTTAAATTAGTATTTTAAAAATGTCATTTGCACAATCATGTGAATCCATGGGGTCCTAAAATTGACCCAATGATGCCCATGGTCTGTAATATCTCATCTCATAGGATTATTACATGTGTTATGTTAGTTTAATTTTATTATAATATTGTTATTTTTGCCTTATTTATGAAACTTCACCTTTTAACCATGGTAAATAAAATAAATACGGAAGTTACAATTCTTAATATCCAAAAATAAGAGGTATATATTTACCCAATTTGAAACTTCATATTAAAAATTAGAAATTCATTATTCCAAATTAAAAACATATATGTTACAGTAATTAATTTAAAATTAAAGCACGTGGTCATAACCAAAAAGTGGGTTTTTAAGTAGTAATAACTATCAAAAGATTGATATGTGTTTAGGTCCATTTTAAAAGTAAAATTACTTTCAATAAACAAAATTGGATTAAATAATAAAAATATAATCCAATAAAAAATTAAAACCAATTTAAATGATAATATAAATATATAAATAAATTATATAGAAATGTAGTTTCAAGTTAAAATTCAGTATTTTTTACTATTCATTAAAATATTAATTTTATTAGAAAAATACCAAAAAATCAAAAAAAGTAAATTTTAATGTCCCTTACCAAAAGTAGATATTTAATTTGAAAAATTGAATATATAAAAATGTCAACAATTATATTTTAAATGGGTATTCAATCAAAAGGTGGTAAAAAACCATTTTTTTTAAAATATATCTCATATCTAAAAAATGATTTTGTTCTCATATCATGATCTAGAAAATGTGAAAGATTAATAATAATGTTATAAATAATTCAATATGTTGTTAATAATATTCATAATAGCTATTTTATATCCTGTTAAATTGTAACACCCCAAGGTTTTGGAAATAAATATAGAATTCAATTTTATAATATATCCTTTTCTATGTTTTGAATTTCATGAAATGTTCATCTAGAGTTGTGCTCAGTAAGTCATTTGGAGTCTGATAGAACAAACTTGTTTTTTTGTGTGAATAGTAACATACCCTTATGAACAGTAATATGAATAGTAATATGACCTCATGAATAGTAAATATTATTATTATTTTATTTTCCCAAGGCAATAGGATAATGGGATCTTAATTAATTTTCCAATGTCACATAAAACTAGTTGCACTTAAATATTGCTATTTTTCGAATTAACTGTGAACTTATTTAGAAATTAAATTAATAATATTTAGAAAATTATTTTTGAAAAATGGATTCCACTTTTGAATTCTACACGTCGAAAAATGGTAGGGGTAAATTTTTGGTATTTTTCTGAAACACTTGAATTTTCAGTGAATAGTGAAATACGATAAAATACCGTATAATCAATTTATTAGTAAATATGCACTATTTATGACATCATAAGTGATGCAAGGCCACTTGCTTCGAAATCACATGATATTATCACTATTTAGGGCCACTTGTTTTGAGATTATTCATAGTCTTGATAAAAATATTATAATAATGATTAAAATAATCTAAAAACCTCTCCTCCTCCACTATAAATACAACCCTCACTCCCTTCTTCCTCCCACACCTCTCAAGCCTTGGGAATTGTCTAAATTCTACCAAATTCCCTCCCCAATCTTCTTCCCCACGTCCTAGAGCTGCTGGTCTCACCAAAATACCATGACCAAAGCCCTTAAGAAGGATCTCAAGGAGAAGAGATCAAGAGGTAAACATCCTCTTTCATTTTCATTCTTTTCTTCCATTTTATGTTATTCTCTTCCTTTACCTTTGTCTTTTGTTGGGATATTTCATTAAATATTTCCCCTTACTGTCCAAAGTTTGTATGATGATGATATATTCCATTCCTCTAATCAATCTTGTTTTTATGAAATTTTAAGAGACGCCGTTAGGCTGCCAAATTTTTGTAAGAAATTTCTCATGTTTTCTTCATTTCATGATTCCTTCCTCTTCTTTCTTTACACCCTCTCATCTAAGAGGCATGAAATCTCCAGAATCATGTATATTTTGGATGTTTTCATGTTTATGGAAAATTACAAATCATTATTCCTCTCCTCTCTCACTTATTTAAAGAATCAAAAAACATTGTCCATTTGTGTCGAATTGCTGATATCGTGGATGATGTATTTTAAATTTCCATTAATTATTTCAAGTCTGGTCATGAAACCATTTATGTGGTTGACCCAGGTTATAATATATGTTTTATGACTCATATAAGGTTCTGGAATTCTTTTGTACTAGTGATTCAAATTTATAAGACTAAATGAAGTTGTAATTATCAAAGAACCACTTAAATGATCTAAACGAACATAATTAATGTTTTAACTTATAAATCATCATCATATAAAGCATCAAAGTGATAAATGGTAAAATTTATGGTACTGTAAATATGTAAATACTACTCCTTTCCAATTCTGGATTTTCACTTCCAATCAACAAGAATGATTCATCATGAACCGATCGTGAAAATCACAAAAGAACTCACCCAAAATAATGCAAGGAACAAAATACTAACAAATAAGGGGTGAAATGAGGTTATGAAATGACCATATAAGATGTTATAAACATGAACATGTTTCTATAAAATACTAATAACAGTCTTTTAACCATTATACATGAGGTTTTAACAAGTTTGAAGTAAGACATGATTAAGGTAAGGGTTTCTTCATCTCACTTCCATTTTTGTGAGATATTTCGTAATCACTATTATTACTTTGTATGGTGTATGTATACTTACCATTATTGTCTCATATCATGAATATCTTTATTTTTATGATATTAAATTTATCATTTGAAAATCATTAATTTTGGTTCATACAAATCAATTTATTACAAAGTTGAAGGAAATTCTTAACCCGATTTCCATTCTATGGGTTAACATTCTACTTTATAATTTATGTGCTATTTAAATTGTTTGTGTGATGGGTTTTGTTTATAGTATTTTTCATTATGTGTATTTACAGAGTATATACATATTACATCCACTCTATTAAGCCTCACTTCATGTATATGATGTTTATAAGGTACTTTTCTTCTAAAATCCTCTTTTAAAATTCTGTTTTATAAGATTCAAAGGCAATGTTTTTATGCTATTGTTTATGTTGTATGATTATGTTTTGGTTATTGGGAATTGTTTATGATGAAGGGTGGGACCTATATTTCCATCCAATGCATTGGGTATGAGTACGTTGGAGGTCGGCCGTATGGTTACTCCAAGTGTAACTGTGATGGTTACACAAAGTAAAGTAGTCGTGAGGGTTACAAATTTTAAGGTAGACAAGATGGTTACAATATTATGCAAGTAATGCCCCAGTATACCTCTATGATTATATTTATGGTCTAATGTTTCATGTGGTTATTCAACTAGTAGAATACCCATAATTATGTTTAACTATGGCATTATTTGTTTAGCTCATATTTCTGCCATAATATGTTTCAAGTTTATTATTAAAGGCATGTGTTTTCAATTATTCACCATGTCTAATGTTTATATTATCTTCCACTGTATTTCATACTCTTACTGAGCGTTTGAGCTCACCCCTTTCTTATGTTTCATTTTCTCAGGATATGAAGAAGTAATTTGTGAATGACTTACAAGTATAATCTAGCAGATGAGATGTTTCTAGTGGATTAAAATAATGTTTTTGTTTCCCTTCTTGTTGTAATGATAAACTTATGTATGTATCTTGTTTCAAATAATACTAAACTACTCGGTCCTTCGGGATTCGTATTCCTTGTATGTATGCGAACATAATCCAATAAGGAACCAGCTCCGGGAAACTGGGGTCGGGTCCTTACTGTTAGTATCAAAGGAAAGTTTAGTAGAAAACTTGGGAACTAGATTTAGAAAACGTAGATTAGGGAACAAAGCCCTAAAATAGTATTTGAAGATAAACGTAAAAAAAGCATCCTAGTATTTTGGTAAGAAATAGAATATGTTAATCCTTATAGCAAATACATCCATGTCTAGATACGATCAGGTAGTGGTGGCTCTGGCACATATGTATCTAGGGGTAAAACCTGAAAACACCGCTTTGAGCTAGACTCGAACGTGAACTGGTACACGACAACGGGCCTTGCTGCACTCTTGGTTACGACACTCCCGGGGGATATGCATTGGATAATTCATATTTTTCTTTATCCATTATAAGGGAGTTAATGTAAATTTTTCCTCATAGTATTGAGTTTGAATAACTCTGGAAACCAGAACTGAACAATTATTAACTTTCTTAAACAATACTAAGAGCGATGTTTTTTTTATTTTCAGATTGAAAATGAAGGTACAATTCTTTTTTCCCTCCCCACGGAAATCCTAGAAACTATAATTGTGAAGTCATGTACAGAAGACTTTGAACCCTTTGGAAACCTCCGACTATCCAGAAAGTTTCTTTATAATGTTTCGAACAACTCAAATGTCCTTCGAATCCATCGAGGATCGGAAGATGCATATAACCAAATGGCAAATGCACTATTCGAAAATTATAAAAAGAAAGGGAAGTACTATGAGGGACTCTTCCTGTGTTTTACCCTGGATAAGAAATGGTTGGCCATCACGGCTTTCAGAGAAGCTGCAAAGGAGCTGGACTTCCGCGCAGTCTTTATGTACCAAATCCTGAGTTTCAGCATGCTTGGGGACCTCTGCGATTTTGAATCTTTCATCGAATCCTTCAAATATGATGTGGTTCGAAAGATCTTTAGGAACCAAATCCTTGCGGATGTCGCAGAACTTGATGTTACTTATGCCTATCTCTGGAAAACAACCTGTATCAAATGAGAGCTTGGGTTTAAACATGATCTAATTTGCCGAGAGTGTATTTGGGAAGAGGAGACCCGCGAGCTTTGTTCTGCCCTGGGAGTAGAGTTGAATAAAACCTTCCTCCTTAGGTGGTGGAGGTAGAGGGACATCACCAATGAGGTCAGGAAGTCCATTCTAATGTTTTTTTTGAATGGGATCAAGAGATTGTGTAATTTATTGAGTTTTATAAATCTTGTCTAAATGAATGATGTTTTATTCTCTTGTTTTTTATGTTTTTATATAAAGCAATAACTTGGTTTAAAATGGATTTGCCATACTTAATGTTGATTTACTAAAACTTTTCAGATAGAAGATGAGTCAACCAACCAATATTTTATCATTACCTACCGAGTTGATAGAGACTATAATTGTTAAGGCATTCTCTGAAGAGGACCAGCCCTATACCAATATACGTCTGACTTGTAAACTACTCCATAGGGTATCAAATCATCCAAACATTCTCCATATTTACCAAGGAAGCAATCTGGTCTATTACCATATTTCATATGCACAATTTGCTGCATATAGGAAGAGAGGGAAGTATCATGAAGCTCTTTTTCTATGTTTCACTATGGCTGATAACTACCGAGCTGTGGGTAAATTTCTTGAAGCTGATTTGGATGGTAACCATCGAGCGACCTACCTATTTCTGATCCCGAGTTTTAGTGTGTATGGAGAAATTTATGACATCAATATCTTCAAGAATGATGTGGTGCGTGGGAATTAGAGGGATTTAGTCTACATAGAAATTTCTGACCTCCACACTTCTCGTGCCTCTCTATGGAAGCATGAATGCTTTAAGCACAGTTTCGACCCTAGCTGTCTGGAGTGTGTCTGGGTTAAGGAAATCGAGCAGCTGAATACTACATTAAGAATTCACCTACGGTTTTCAGAACCCTAGCATCAGTGGTGTCTCTAGTAAAAGGACTTCTAGAGTAACGTGTGTTTGGTGTTGCGTTTGGTTTTGAGGGTCTTGGGAAACCATACACAGCTTTACATTTTGAACTAGTGGTTATATACAAATATAGCATGTTGTCTTTTCTTTTTTTTATCCTTTCATCGGTTATAATTTTAAATGAGTATCACTAAGTAAACTTTTATAATAAATTTTCAGATGGAAGGAAAAACCCATATGTTATCTCTTCCTGTGGAGATCCGGGAAATGATTGCAATCAAAACCTGTGAACAAGGGTACCTACCTCTCGAAAACTTTCATGAAACGTGTAAGAAACTATATGAAGTGACAAATAGTCCGGACATTCTCCGCACCTGCCAAGGGAATGCTTCCATTTACTACCGCTTATCCATGGCACAATTGGTTGAGTACAGGCGAAGAGGGAAATACCACATAGGGATTTTCCAATGTTTCACCCTAGGAAGAAACTATACGGCCAGGTTATGTTTTCAAGAGGCTGCTTCAGGGGGAAACCTGTGTGCAGCTTACATGTACCAACTCCTTAGTTTTATCTTGTACAACACTATCTACGACTTAGATGTTCTCAGTCGAGACATAGTTCGGCGAGTTCTTCGTATGTTGGTCCATTCGGAAATTTCTAAACATTGCACTGTTCGAGCCTCCCTTTGGAAGCCCGAGTGTTCGATGCAAGAGTTCAACCCCTTCTGTTCGAGGTGTGTCTGGGTCAGAGAACTAGAGGAGTTGAGCAACAATTTGGGTTTTCCGCTGAACGCACCTGAGGATCCTCTACGACGGGAGATGTGGTAAGAACGTCCGAGATCTTTCATTTGTGGTTATGAAATGAATTGCGAGGACGCAATTCTTTGAAGGAGGGAATAATGTAACACCCCAAGGTTTTGGAAATAAATATAGAATTCAATTTTATAATCTATCCTTTTCTATGTTTTGAATTTCAAGAAATGTTCATCTAGAGTTGTGCTCAGTAAGTCATTTGGAGTCTGATAGAACAAACTTGTTTTTTTTGTGAATAGTAACATATCCTTATGAATAGTAATATGAATAGTAATATGACCTCATGAATAGTAAATATTATTATTATTTTATTTTCCCAAGGCAATAGGATAATGGTATCTTAATTAATTTTCCAATGTCACATAAAAGTAGTTGCACTTAAATATTGTTATTTTTTGAATTAACCGTGACCTTATTTAGAAATTAAATTAATAATACTTAGAAAATTGTTTTTGAAAAATGGATTTCACTTTTGAATTCTACACGTCGAAAAATGGTAGGGGTAAATTTTTTGTATTTTTCTGAAACTCATGAATTTTCAGTGAATATTGAAATACGATAAAATATCGTATAATCAATTTATTAGTAAATATGAACTATTTATGACATCATAAGTGATGCAAGGACACTTTCTTCGAAATCACATGATATTATCACTATTTAGGGCCACTTTTTTTGAGATTATTCATAGTCTTGATATAAATATTATAATAATGATTAAAATAATCTAAAAAACCTCCCATCCTCCACTACAAATACCACCCTCACTCCCCTCTTCCTCCCACACCTCTCAAGCCATGATCATTGTCTAAATTCTGCCAAATTCCCTCCCCAATCTTCTTTTCCACGTCCTAGAGCTGCTTGTCTCACCAAAAGACCAAGACCAAAGCCCTTAAGAAGGATCTCAAGGAGAAGAGAACAAGAGGTAAACATCCTCTTTCATTTTCATTCTTTTCTTCCATTTTATGTTATTCTCTTCCTTTCCCTTTGTCTTTTGTTGGGATATTTCTTTAAATATTTCCCCTTACTGTCCAAAGATTGTATGATGATGAGATATTCCATTCCTCTCATCAATCACTTTTTTATGAAATTTTAAGAGATGTCGTTAGGCTGCCGAATTTTTGTAAGAAATTTGTCATGTTTTCTTCATTTCAGGATTCCTTCCTCTTCTTTCTTCACCCCCTCTTATCCAAGAGGCATGAAATCTCGAGAATCATGTATATTTTGGATGTTTTCATGTTTATGGAAAATTACAAATCATTATTCCTCTCCTCTCTCACTTATTTAAATAATCAAAAAACATTGTCCATTTGTGTCGAATTGTCGATATCGTGGACGATGTATTTTCAATTTCCATTAATTATTTCAAGTCTGGTCATGAAACCATTTATGTGGTTGAACCAGGTTATAATATATGTTTTATGACTCATATAAGGTTCTGGAATTCTTTTGTACTCATGATTCAAATTTATAATACTAAATGAAGTTGTAATTATCAAAGAACCACTTAAATGATCTAAACGAACATAATTAATGTTTTAACTTATAAATCATCGTCATATAAAGAAGCAAAGTGACAAATGGTAAAATTTATGGTACTGGAAATATGTAAATACTACTCCTTTCCAATTCTGTAGTTTCACTTCCAATCAACAGGAATGATTCATCATGAACCGATCGTGAAAATCACAAAAGAACTCACCCAAAATAATGCAAGGAACAAAATACTAACAAATAAGGGGTGAAATGAGGTTATGAAATGACCATATAAGACGTTATAAACATGAACATGTTTCTGTAAAATAATAATAACAGTATTTTAACCATTATAAATTATGTTTTAAGATGTTTGAAGTAAGACAAGATTAAGGTATGGGTTTCTTCATCTCACTTCCATTTTTTGTGAGATATTTCGTAATCACTATTATTACTTTGTATGGTGTATGTATACTTCCCATTGTTGTCTCATATCATGAATATCATTATTTTTATGATATTCAATTTATCATTTGACAATCATTAATTTTGGTTCATACAAATCAATTGATTACAATGTTGTAAGGGAATTCTTAACCCGATTTCCATTCTTTGGGTTAACATTCTACATTATAATTTATGTGCTATTTAAATTGTTTGTGTGATGGGTTTTGTTTATATTATGTTTCATTATTTGTATTTACAGAGTATATACATATTACATCTACTTTATTAAGCCTCACTTCGAGTATATGATGTTTATAAGGGACTTTTCTTCTAAAATCCTCTTTTAAAATTCTGTTTTATAAGATTCAAAGGCAATGTTTTTATGCTATTATTTATGTTGTATGATTATTTTTTGGTTATTGGGCATTGTTTATGATGAAGGGTGGGACCTATATTTCCCTCCAATGCATTGGGTATGAGTAAGTTGGAGGTCGACTGTATGGTTACTCCAAGTGTAACTGTGATGGTTACACAAAGTAAGGTAGCCGTGAGGGTTACAAATTTTAAGGTAGCCAAGATGGTTATAAGATTATGCAAGTAATTCCCCAGTATACCACTATGATTATATTTATGGTCTCATGTTTCATGTGGTTATTCAGCTAGTAGAATACCCATAATTATGTTTAACTATGGCATTATTTGTTTAGCTCATATTTCTGCCATAATATCTTTCAAGTTTATTATTTAAGGCATGTGTTTTCAATTATTCACCATGTCTAATGTTTATATTATCTTCCGCTGTATAGCATACTCTTATTGGGCATTTGAGCTCACCCCTTTCTTATGTTTCATTTTCTCAGGATATGAATAAGTAATTTGTGAATGACTTACAAGTATAATCTAGAAGACGAGATGTTTCTAGTGGATTAAAATAATGTTTTTGTTTCCCTTCATGTTGTAATGATAAACTTATGTATGTATCTTGTTTCCAATAACACTAAACTACTTGGTCCTTCGGGATTCGTATTCCTTGTTTGTATGCCAACGTAATCAAATAATGAACCGGCTCCGGGAAACTGGGGTCGGGTCCTTACATAAATAATATTATTGAAATAATATGTTGTTGTTTAGTGAAACTTGATATAGTGTACAAATCAAGGTATCAACAAAGGTCTCTCTTTCATGTAACACAAGCCATGTTAGTGTTACTTGTAGTGAATGATTATTTTGGTGTTTCATGAAATGAATTATTTAAAAATAACTTCAAATTGTGTTGAAAACAAGACATGAATAGTGTTCTGTATACTGCAAGCTAATACAGTGTGGCATATTGTGCCAGCTAATCTCTGTGTAACATATAACACAAGAAATCATAGAAGCTAAAAAAATCTATCTTATTAAATCTAGGTGTGTTACATTCCACCCCCCTTAAAATGAATTTCTCCCTTGAAATTCATCATGGATATAAATGTTTTTCTACTTGAATTTTTCTTTTATGGAAACCCACATCGTAAAAAGAGATACTAAAACCTCATTTTGAAAAGGAAAGTTAGAAATATATTGGTTACCCCATGTAACTCTTCACTATGTTTGTATATAAGATAACATTGGTGTTATGTTAAAACATGGATATGTAAGAGAAATCTAACAATAATGATCATATTGATAGTGATAGAGAATAAGGTTTGGAGAAGGCAAACTACAAGAAATCCATCAATCTATGATGATTTAAGGGACCATATGATTCATCAGATAAAAAGGTATTGTGATAAAATTTTTGGTTTCAAGATCCTTTTCCTAAATCTGATTATTTTTTCATGATAATAAATACATACTTGATTTTAGTACAATCTCACCATTGTTTTTCTTTGAACAATTTCTACTTCAAATATTATTTAAAGAACTAAATTTGAATTTTTCATTCTTAAAGTGTTAGAAGATCATGTGATAGAATGATAGGTCATTACATCTATCTCAATAAAAATGTTATCACATGTAATAAAATACGTATAATGCCACCATTATTGAGACAATACAATAATCAAATAAAATTAAAATGGAAAATAACATATACTATCCAGAAATGTTTAACATTACTATCCTTCTTAAAACTAAAAATATAATACATTAGAAATAGTTGAACTAAACAGACCTGAAAATTGACTCCCATATCTCATTTGGAAGTTATTGATTGTCACGTTCCAAAAATTTGAATACCTAAATCATTTATTTTCTTGAAACATGATAATAACATGAATTACCATAAAATATTATTAAAAACATGCATTCTATATAAATTATCTCCATCTACCCAAAAAATACCAATAAATATATACACTCAAACCATGATATCACTTTGTCCTTATATCATTCATGATTTCATTAGTACTATAAAATATCTCATTATCTCCTTATCCATTCATTAGGCACATGTCACTTGCTTTCTAAAAGTATTTCTATCACTTTTCATGGTTACAAGTTCCATATAATTATTGAAAACCATAACAAACTAATACATAGATATTTCAATATTATATATTACTATAAATGGGATTCTACAACAATCTTTTGGAATATCATTACCAAAACATTTAATCATTATACCTCCTCGTTTTCATACTCAACATCAACAATAGTGACGACATGTGATTTTACTTTTTCATTGGTTTTAAGACATTTTTGACATCGATAATCACCCATAACCCTTGATTTTGGGTTTTGGAAAGCATAATGCATCATTTAATTTCACTTGTAACCCTGATTTGTCGGAGGTTCACTCTTTCAAACTTTCTGGTTTATTCCTATTTCTTCAGAAGTATATTTCTCGATGAAATCCTTTCCCACACATAAATCATTTATCAGTCACCTTAAGTGATTACCCTCCATATGTCCTTTCACATTTATAGCATAAATAAAATATAATCTTCTTGTCTCTATAAATATTATACAGTCATTAGAATTTAATATTTCTTTCATTGTCATAACCATGAGATAAATGAAGAAATACAATCTCTATTTTTTTGTAACAAGAATATGTGTATGTTGCATACTGAAAAATAGGTTTTAAACTCATCCCAATATAATGAGTAAATTTTATCTTGTTTCCACTTATTCGTGATGAATTACCCCAACATATATGCTTAACCTTCAAAGAAATAAGTGCCTAACATAATCTTTTCACATTCTAAAAAACATAGAATTAAAAATATCTTTTCAATTCTATAAATCAATTTCTTTGAAACTAGTGGATCTGTCATTCCCCTAAAATATGGTTTATGTTACCTTAAGAATGATTTAAGATATCATTATTCCCAAATTTAGTCATTTGGAAGCCTAATAGTATTGGTCATCATAGAAATATGATTCATTATTCTAGCTCTAATAATTTTTGGTTATTCATGATGACAATCATTACATTGCCCATCACATCCATCATTAAAAAGGTTCATTTGGGTTCCAGCCATTGTTCAATCCCAAAAAATACTGTGCAAGGAAAAAATCTTACTAGGAAAACAACATAATCAAGGGGTATTAATTTCAAAATATAGCATCTTCGGTTTAATCATAGGTTATTAATTATCATTTCCAAAATTCTAGGACTATAACTAATAGTTATACTTAACCTTAGGTAAATACCAAGACAGACCATAGAAATATCTCTAGGGATCTCATTAAATCGTTCACATCCATGTTTCCAAAGGATGACTAAATCTTCGCTCAGATACCAACTGTTATAAGTCCCCAGCCTTAAACCTTACTTAATCTTGAGTTATTACAAGATTACACATTGCGGATCTTTTCAGGTTTACAGTTTTAGATAATTAGATCATAAAACATGCATTACATTCCACATTTAAACAAAGTTGTTACATAAAAGATTGAATTCATTTTTTTCCATCAACGGAAACATATTTAAAAATAAATCATGGATTATTTCATGAATCTTCTTTGAAACTATCATTATATCGTATACCTTTCCCTTGACCTGTCAACAATATTTAAAAAAACTTGGGATGAGTATAAAAAGCTCAGTAAGGGTAATAAAAAATATAGAAAGGAAACATGAGTTCATATTTACATAAGGATGAAATCATAATTTACCCATAAAACATAGGCACTTTAACATACCTCATCAAATCATGAATAAATCACAGGAATCATAAGACATAAAAGGTAACTTGAGGCATTCATAACATTCTTACACAGAGAGTAACCCTCTTGGTTACGTTTGGAATACCCACCATAGTATATTCCCTAATTCGTTTCGGAGAAACCTTAATGGTTCACCCCTTCGCATTACCCAATGCATTGGAGAGCTATATCGGGCTCACCCGCCCTTAGTTTATCACGGAACCACCCATCTTCATAATAATTCCCAAGAACCATAACATAATCGTATCACATAAAACATGCATAAAGGAAACATAAAGTTTCCACTTTTCAATCAGAAGATATCAATACAACACATTGATATAAAAACATTATGAAAACCATTTTCAAAACCAAAATAAAAGAAAAGTAAAACATGGTATATATTTTTCTTTTAAAATGAAGGTATGACTTGTAGAGGAAGCTGAAACTCAAATAATGGTCATGGTGGAAAATAAGTCATTTTCGTCGCATACGTATGACAAAAACATTCCCTTTTGTCATTTTGTAAAATGATTTGTATAAAAAATATTCCTTTTGGATAAACGTAAAAGTCAATGGGGTTTATACACCGTATAAAAAAAGTTGTGTATAAAATAAAATATGACTCAATGAAAGGAGATTGAGACGAAGTCCCTTAAAAAGACGAAATCCTTGGTTTAAGGACAAATCAATTACATAATTATGCATGACAAATGAATAAACCAAATATATGTGGATATTAAGTGTAAAACAATCAGAGGTTATTCACACATATTCATATAATGACATATTCAAGGAGTACATGTTTATCCCAAAGAATCAAATTTGGGTTAAGAAGTTCCCTTGCAAAAATTTGACAGCCAAACGGGGTCACTACAAAATTTAGAAAATGAGTTGATGAGAGATAAAAATGGTATCTCATCACATGGACATAAAATTTAAATCAATAAGGATATATAAGAACACATCCCAACATAATAGTATGTGAATTAAAAGACAAAACAAAAGAAGTATTTTAAAAAGAGAGGGGTGAAAGGTTCCCTTACAGACATGGGTATCTTTCAAAACATACGCCCCGTGAAAGAAGGACAATACAAAATTGATGTAAATACTCATAAATGAATCTATATTACAAAATAAGTAAAATAATGGGCAGTACATACAACACTCAAAGAAAATTGTGGCAAATGTAGCATAAATCTCATGGTAATAAAAGTGAGATGAAAACTCTCTTACGAAAACTCGGCAGCCTAACAGCGCCACTTAAAACATCCAAAATGGATTGATGAGAGGAAATAGGGTCTCTCATCATATAAAAATAAAGTTTATAGAAATATGAATATAAAATAACATCCCCCAACATAACAGAGGATCTTAAAAGAAGTGACATAAAGGAGAGTACTTAAAAAAGAGAGGTTGGATCTCTTACGAAAATTCGGCAGCCTAACGGCGCCACTCAAAACATCCATAATGGATTGATGATAGAGAATAGGGTCTCTCATCATATGAACATAAAAATTACTGTAAGAGTAATATAAAATAATATCACAATAACAAGAAAGATGAGCTTTAAAAGGAATGGCATAAAAGAGTGTAATTTAAAAGAAAGAGAGGAGTCAGATCCCTTACCTCAAGTCCAACTTGTCTTGTTCGTTTCTTTATATTCCTGAATAATAAACTATGGTCAATTTATAATTTCCTAAGGACCTCCTTTAAAGATTATTATTCAGTTCATATCACATATTATAATTTTATAATAATTGTTTAATAATGTTAGTTCATATCAGACGTTTTTGTCGATGTTTGGTACATGAGTAAAAAATGAACTTGTTTGAAAAATGATTGTCCATGTAGTTATAAGTAAATAATTTCCAGAATAGTATTAATGATTAAAATATCATATATATCCAGTAAATATTCATTTTATACTATTCCATATCATTTGGAGATAAAAAACGAAAAGCACCGTTCATGGAGGCGGTAGGCCGTACGTACGCATGAACGCTACTTTCATTTTTTCTTTGTCATATTAACGGAATTAAAAATAAATGATATATATATATATTATAATTCCAGTATAATATATATGTTATATATGTCACATATTTTCATTAATTTCATTCTTTATACGTTCCATGTATTGCATGTACGAGTCACATCACTTGAGGGGGCGGTACTCCACACTTCCTCATATGAAATTATCACATTTACACAACATGAAAAGAATAAAGGTAAGGTTTAAATATAAAATACATAAGAATATAGTAAACATAAATACCATTTATATCATATATAAAATACAGTGACATCATAATGTCCACCTTTAAAGGTGTTAAAAGAATAATGAACAATCATCGTTTTGTGAGGCAGAAAATCGCAAACCACAGAAATAGTATGTTCTTTAACCATTAGACGAAGGTGTGTGTATGTGTATCTCGAATCTTTCTTATAAAAACATCCTAGTATATTGAAGATACAGGAGTTTTTACAAAATAAATGAATAAAAAGGGTTTAGAGGTTTGGAGAAGAAAAATAAAACAAAATGACTCAAGTGAAGACATTACCTTAAAATTGGGTAACTCCCATTGGTTTGAGCTCAAAGGCTTCCTTGGGAAGACTTCTGCCCAAAGTTAGTCTTCAAGGAGTTATAGAGGGATGTGGAGATACAAAATGGGCAGGGGGTGGCTGAGCCAAAGGCTTTGGAAGTGTGGGTAAAGAGGTAGATGAGGGGGCCTTTTATAAGAGAAGAGGAGGGGCACTCTTGGAAAGTAAAGAAATGTAACTTTATTTTAGAATGAGTATCAGATTTTAATGGTCCCACATTAATTTTTTTGAGGATAAGGTTATAAGGGTTTGAAATCCGCCCATCCAATAGGTTTTTTACATGTTTAGGTCTTATATTTTACATTATCGTTCCATTTTATTTAAATCGTTAAATAATGAGGTCATCACTGCATCATCATGATGTCATATATAATTTAATTTATTTAATCTATAAAAATTATAAAAAAATACTATGATGTAGGAAATATTTTTTTCTTTCCAATGAATATTTATAGTCAATATTGAGATTTGTATTACCCCATGTAAAAATTATTTTATTAAAACATTTCATGTTTGTCTCATTTTTACTTTAACATTAAATAAAAAGGTATTTATGTCATTTTCCAACCACTATGGCTCCATGGGGTCCCCAAGTTGACCCATTGATTGTATTGGTCAGAAATGACACATCCAATGAGGTTAGGACATGTGTCTAGGTCATTTAATTTGATTAAAAAATTATTCTTACCTTAAACTACACTAATTACCTCTAATCGAGATTAAAAACATAATAAGTTACTATTCACCAAAAAAATATTTTCATACTCAACATCAACAATAGTGACGGCATCTGATTTTCCTTTTTCATTGGTTTAAAGACATTTTTGACTTCGATAATCACCCATAACCCTTGAATTTGGGTTTTGGAAAGCATAATGCATCATTTAATTTCACATGTAACCCTGATTTGTCGGAGGTTCACTCTTTCAAACTTTCTTGTTTATTCCTATTTCTTCAGAAGTATATTTCTCGATGAAATCCTTTCCCACACATAAATCATTTATCAGTCACCTTAGGTGATTACCATCCATATGTCCTTTCACATTTAGTGCATAAATAAAATATAATCATCTTGTCTCCATAAATATTATACAGTCATTAGAATTTAATATTTCTTTCATTGTCATAACCATGAGATATATGAAGAAATAAAATCTCTATTTTTTTGTAACAAGAATATGTGTATGTTTCATACTGAAAAATATGTTTTAAACTCATCCCAATACAATGAGTAAATTTTATCTTGTTGCCACTTATTCGTGATGAAGTTCCCCAACATATATGCTTAACCTTCAAAGAAATAAGTGTAGATACCCGAAGCCTGACGTACATGTACATAACATTATTTTTGCGGAATACTTAGTACAAAACAAAAACACACACACACAAGGATCGTAATAGTTTAGTGTCTTTGAAAACTCGGAACATAATCTTCTAATCGTGGTGAAAGATCTTCAATATCTCCCATAAAGATCTTCCCTTTTTTAACCTAAAACCTTTCTTTATATCCTGGGGAAAAGAAAACATAAAAGGGTGAGCTCGAATGCTCAGTAAAGGTAAACAAAAGAAAAATCAATCACATCATATTCATAAGAACATAACTTTTAGAAATCTTAACCTGCAAAAGAGAGCAAAATTTCATAACATGGGATAAATCATGGCAGTGAAATGTAATCACAATAATCAAAACTTAAAACATGAAACTTTGTGGCATTCACACATAATCATAGAGAATCATTTCTTGTTAGTCAAGACTCATTGCCAAGACTATCTTAGTGGACAAAGTCCCTTTCTGAATCGAGTAATCCTCGTTTCAGTCCTGTTTCACTGAACCGGTATAACCTACCATTCCAGCCATGTCTATCTCATGAGATATAAAATATTTACCCAATGCATTGGAGGGAGATATAGGTCCCACCCATCTCATAATTATACCATTCTTATGTGTGCCACAAAATCATAAATCATACATCATTGCATAACCCGTGTAATAAAAATGGGATTCTTAAACAACATGACATCATAAAACCATTCATATAAGATAAAGGAATTCATAAAAATAATTTCATCACAACATAGTCAAATCAATGTAAAAATATGTATAGAAACAGAACCCTTTATTATCTTAGATGGAAAATAATTTTGATAAAACACTTGAATTGAATTCTTGAGGAAAATATCCTTTCTTCTTCAAAATCAATTTCTTTTCACAAAACATCATGAAATTTTAAAAGAAAGAGATTTTATTGAAAATAGTCATGAAATCTTTTAGAGGAAGCTTCATGAAAATAAGTCTTTATAAAACAGTAGAAATTCGTTCGTGCCGTATAAGTTAAAAAAAACATTCTTTGTACTTTTGTCGAAAAAGTCAAAATGTACCTCGTACGAAAAACGACAAAAGATTCCTTTCATATCTTTTACTAAAAACTCACCAAAGGGTAGAATTGGATTTAAACAATTGTAGAAGGATGTAAATAACATTACATATTGAGGAAACATGGATGTGGATGATAAAATACACCCCAGTAAATACTAAAGTATAAACAATCTCAGATAAAAATGAGATTGTGATATTTCCCTTACCTTAGGTACGACTTGCTTTGTAAGTGTCAGAACCTCCTGTATAATGATTTAAATCATGTTATTGACTTATTACAGAATCATATTAATTGTTATGATATCATATATGGTTCACTTATGACATTATATTACCCGTTCTTTTGTAAATTCCATGTTAAAGAAGCGTTTTGGGTAAAATCGTTTCATTTATCTTAGGTGTTTTGACTTGTTGTTCTTGACATCACTATTACTTATATCATGATTTACTTACTTCCAGAATATAAAATATGATTTATATATCATATATATTCAGTATATATATATATATATATAATAGATAGATGAAAAACACCGTTCATGGAGACGGTAGTCCGTACGTACGCATGAACGCTGTTTTACTTTCCTTATTGTCTTGAAATGGAAGTAAGTAGATGACATACATATATATATATATAAATAAATCCAGTATCTTTATAATGTCATATATTTCATTATTATTTCTTATATATACTTTATAATCATTCTCTAAATGGTTAACATGGAGAATGAATCTCATCGCGTTGTGGAGACGGTAGTCCGTACGTACGCACGAGCGATGATATCATTTCTATAAATATTGAATTGAATTGGAGTGAATTATACAATATATCAGAATCAATATGATGTTTTAATAACTATTTATAGTTATTCTTTACACCATGATACCCATCCATGTAAGGTGGTGGTGGAAAATAGATTACACCACGGCGTGGAGACGGTATTCCGTACGTACGCACGCGCGGTGATTTCTTTTTCCGTAGGATGGATAGATGGTGAAATAGGGTTGTTTCATACTTATAATAACATATCAGTATATGAGTGATACTGATGTTATTACTTTATAATGAAACAACCTAAGAAGAATAAGTGGAAGAAGAAATAAAGATGAAAGAATTGGTAACGGTAATTACCTCTTCTTTGAAGCGCCTTTTGGAGACCTCCTCTTAGGGAACTCAAATTGGTCTTTGAGGAAGACCAGAACCTCTAGGATGTTGCTAGGGAAGTGGAGAAGAGATTTTTTCAGGGGTTGGCCGAGCTTGAGTGCTCAAATTGGTGTGAGGAGGAGGGGGAGGAGGTATCCTTTTATAAGGGAGGAGAGGGGAACCTTAGGAATATCTCAAAATATTATTTTATATTAAAGTCAAAATCGGTTTATAATGGTTCCAAAGGGTCTTATTTCGAAGCTAAAGTGGGGATGGGTCTAAATCCTATCAACCAATACGATTTAGACAAGTTTAGGGTATTATTTTAACCTTATCAATTAAATTTAACTCTAAGTTAAATAGTTTAACTTTTACCATGTCCTTTTGTTTTCTTTCACTATATGGTTAATAAACTTACTATAACATGCCAAACGAACCCCAAATTGTTTATAATTAATATATATATCCTTATCTAAGTCATTTGGCCGAACCTTAGATTTTTAGGAATACAATAACAATTAATAATATAATATTTTATTTAAAAACTATTTTGTGTCAATTTTGACACTATTTGATATATGATTTTTGTGAAAGTCATAACATAATTAAATGTTCGAACCAAGTTGATTAAATCAACATTAATATATCATAGTAACCTAGAAAATTAGTGGAATTCATAAAAAATCTCAAATTAAATTTATTTTGGTGTTTATAACATCAATTATGTCAATATTTCATTAATAAGATAATTACTGCATCATCTTTGTGTCATAAATACATTATATTATATGATGTCTAAAAATTACAAATAAAATACCATCATGTAGGAAATCTGTTTAGCTTTCTAATGAATATTTATAGTCGAATTGATCTTATGTATAACCCCATATTAAAAATGATTTACTTATTAAATTTTGATTTTAACTATTTTAACCTTTCTTTAAATAAATTAATAATAAATGTCCTAATCTAATCCATGTGGGCCTAAATGGTCATATTTTATTCCTAAGTTTGTTTTTGGTCGAATTAAACTTGTCCAATAGAATTAGGACATGTGTTAGGGTAATAGTAATATCATATTTACCCTTAGTTACCCTATTTACTATTAACCGCTGTAAAAAAAAGTAAAAAGGTACTATTCACCAAAAAATTATTTTCATCTCATTGAACCACATTTTAGTCCTTGATATTAACCGTGTGTCTCGGATTTTCGAAATTCCATTCACAGAAGCGGCAAAATTAAGTTTTATGAAAAATTCAGTTTTTTTAACTACCACTTAGTAGTTTCACTATTCATCAAAAATTGATGTTTTTCAGAATAATGCCAAAATTTCATCCTAAGCTATATTTCATATTCCGAATTCAACAATGAAATCTATTTTACCAAATTCATAACATAGAAGTTGCATTAATTAATTTTATAATTAAATCCCGCTGTTAAAATAAATAGCGTGTTTTTAGGAAACAATATATATCAAAAGATTGACACTTGATTATGTCTGGTTTAAATGTGAAATTACAACCAATGACCAACATTGTATTAAATTGTAAAAATATATTCTAAATATACTTTAAAACCACTCAAATTAATAATTTATCACTATTAATTATTTCGATTATAAAAGTTGTTTTTAATTATAATTTAGTAATTTTTCACTATTCATCAGAATATGAATGTTATCCGAAAAGTACCAAAATTTCACCTTAGGATAAATTCGATACTCCGAATCCAAAAATGAAATCCATTTTGAAAAATAAAATTTACAAAATTTCAAAAAGTGGTTATTACTATTCATAACGGCTAGTTTTAATAACATTTTAATAGCATATCGCTGTTTAGTGAAACTCGTTATTGCGTACTACACACGCTATCGAGGAAGGTCGCGATTGCGTGTAATGCAAGGCAAGTCCAGGATGCGTGTTGTGCAAGCTCCTTTTGGTGTAGCGTACAACACAAGACATTAGTGAAATAAAAAGAATATTTTTCATAAAATCTCGGGCTGTTACATTCTACCCCCCTTAAAATGAATTTCGCCCTCGAAATTCGTCGGGGTTATAAATGGTTTACTATTCGAAAGTTTCTTTAATTGAAACCCACATCGTAAAAAGGAATACCAAAACTTGGATTTAAAAACTAAAGTATGAAATGTAATGATTACCCAAATAAACTAATCACTGGGTTTCCACATAGGTGAAAATATGGATAAGGAAGAGAAATCTAACCATCATGTTCTGATGGAGAGTGGTAGAGAACATGGATATGGAAAATCCAGTAATCACAAATCCATAAATTTGTGACGATCTAAGGTACCATCTGATTCATCAGGTATAAGAGAACTAGGACAACATTTTTGGTTTTCAAGATCATTTCCCTAAAGTTAAAGAATTTGAATTAGAATAAATACTTACTTTATTTTGGTACAATCTCACTGTTGTTCGTGCCTTTAACAATTTCCACTTCATCTCTTAAATAAATGAAGATAAATTTGTTATTCGTGAAGTGTTAGCAGATCATGTGATAGAATGACGGGTCATTCCATCTGTCTCAAAAGGTTAGCAAAATTTATATACATAAGTCGATCTATAGTGGGATTAATCATATATGGTTCCTAAAATGGGCTTATACTTCATATATCATACTGCTTAATATAATAACACTAGTTTCTACTAAACAGGGACTTCCTGTAGGTCAGTGGTAGGCGATAAAGGCCAGTCGCACTTCAGTTGTGGGTTCGATTCCTACAGCCTTGTCCGAAGCGATGGGCGGTCGCCCATCCTGCAGGTTGTCCTTTTTCTAAAACTACGTTACTATAACATCCCATCAATAATATCGAAAATCTTCTATCCTTAAACAATACTAACTTATGTCCAACATAATCCAGTCTAATCTTTAGGCTTATACATAATACTGCAGTCCACTCTCATAATAGTGTGACAACGATTACCAGAGATTTAATACTGTCGTTGATCCCCACATATCATAAGATATGTCTTGTTGGTCACATTCCAAACATTCAAAGTCCTTAATCGTGTATTCTCTTGAATACCTTAGTGAAAACATGAGTGCAGTTAAAAGTTTACACTTTCCACATACCAAAATCCTCAAAATTCTATATACTCAAACCATGATATCACTTAGTCCTTATATCAATCATGAGCTCATGAATACTATTAAACATTTCATTTTCTCGTCTTCATTATGCACATATCATCTTATTTCCAAAAAATATCTCAATCACTTTGAATACCACATCAATAAATATTGCAATACTCAATGATACAACATTATTTTGGAATCCAATTACATAAACACTTAATCATTCAACCACATCGTTGTCATATTCAACATTGCCAATAGTGATCGCATGTGATTTCCCTTTGTCCTTTTCCTTCAGTGGTTGCTCATGTTGATCATCACTAATCCTTGGATTAGGGCAATTGTTAGCATAATGCACCATTTCCTTGCACTTGAAGCATTGAAGTGTTGGCGGTGCGTTCTCTACAGTGTTTGCTTTATTCACATCATTAGAAACCCTTTTTCCATTACTTTGACACTCAGCTGCTCGATGACCTTCTTATCCACACTTAAAACATTTTCTAGTCCCTTTAAGACAATCTCTACCATGCTTCTTTCCACACTTTGTGCATAAAGAAACATTCATCTTCTTTTCACCATTATTCTGAGATTTCTCCTTGAACTCCATCTTTCGTTTCTTGTCAAAACCATGAGATGGATATGTAACACCAACTTCCATTTCTACCTTGATAGCACAACACACAATTTCTTCATAGCTACTGAAGTCTCTTATAGCTAATGCCCTTCGAAGACTTGGTTTTAAGCCACTGAAAAATAGATCAACTTTACTTTCAGGTTGGATGATAATTCTAGAAGCATACCTTGAAAGTCTTGTAAAATTTGATTCATAGGTACCAACAGATTCATCGTCCCTTTGCTTCAGTTCAAGAAACTCTTTCTCCATCTTTGTTCGAAGAATACGAGGGAAGTACTTACTGAAAAACAAGTTCTTGAACTCGTCCCATTCCATGGACTCAATTTCATCTCTTGGCCTCGTATTCTTGATAAGATTCCACCATTGATCAGCTTCACCTTCCAAACGATATACTGCTAAGATGACTTTATCATGTTCAGAACATTGAAGAACTGAAAATATCTTTTCAGTAGTACTGATCCATTTTTCAGCCACAAGTGGATCAGAAGACCCACTGAAAGAAGGTGGACGTTGCCTCATGAAGGACTCAATAGAATATTGTTCCCTTCTCTGCTCATTTGGAAGTCCAGAAGGATTCATAGCTTGTGTAAGTATAGCAATAAGATTTTGCACTCCATCTCCCATAACATTTGTTTGTTCAGGAGGGCGATCATTGCATTGTCCATTGCATTGATCAACACGGTTCCTTCGGGTTCCAGCCATCGTCTAAAACCCAAAAAGAATAGTGTGAGAGGAAAAAATCATACTAGGGAAAACAACATAATAAAGGGGGAGTACCTTCAATATCCAACATCTTAGGTTTAATTCTATGATCGTTGGTGTAATTCTATTACTATAACCTATACATATACTTATCCCTAGGGACATCCCTAGACATACCTTAGAAATATCTCTAGGGATCTCACTAACGTTTTCGCATCCTAGTTTCCAAAGGTTGACTAAACCTTTCCTCTGATACCAACTGTAGAGACCCGAAGCCTGACGTACATGGACATAACATTATTTTTGCGGAATACTTAGTACATAACAAAAACACACACACACAAGGATCGTAATAGTTTAGTGTCTTTGGAAACTCGGAACGTAATCTTCTAATCGTGGTGAAAGATCTTCAATATATCCCATAAAGATCTTCCCTTTTTTTTTACCTAAAACCTTTCATTATATCCTGGGGAAAAGAAAACATAAAAGGGTGAGCTCGAATGCTCAGTAAGGGTAAACAAAAGAAAAATCAATCACATCATATTCATAAGAACATAACTTTTAGAAATCTTAACCTGCAAAAGAGAGAAAAATTTCATAACATGGGATAAATCATGGCAGTGAAATGTAATCACAATAATCAAAACTTAAAACATGAAACTTTGTGGCATTCACACATAATCATAGAGAATCATTTCTTGTTAGTCAAGACTCATTGCCAAGACTATCTTAGTGGACAAAGTCCCTTTCTAAATCGAGTAATCCTCGTTTCAGTCCTGTTTCACTGAACCGGTATAACCTACAATTCCAGCCATGTCTATCTCATGAGATATAAAATCTTTACCCAATGCATTGGAGGGAGATATAGGTCCCACCCATCTCATAATGATACCATTCTTATGTGATCCACAAAATCATAAATCATACATCATTGCATAACCCGTGTAATAAAAATGGGATTCTTAAACAACATGACATCATAAAACCGTTCATATAAGATAAAGGAATTCATAAACATAATTCCATCACAACATAGTCAAATCAATCTAAAAATATGGATAGAAATAGAACCCTTTATTATCTTAGATGGAAAATAATTTTGATAAAACACTTGAATTGAATTCTTGAGGAAAATATCCTTTCTTTTTCAAAATCAATTTCTTTTCACAAAACATCATGAAATTTTAAAAGAAAGAGATTTTATTGAAAATAGTCATGAAATCTTTTATAGGATGCTTCATGAAAATAAGTCTTTATAAAACAGTATAAATCCGTTCGTGCCGTATAAGTTAAAAAAACATTCTTTGTACTTTTGTCGAAAAAGTCAAAATGTACCTCGTACGAAAAACGACAAAAGATTCCTTTCATATCTTTTACTAAAAACTCACCAAAGGGTAGAATTGGATTTAAACAATTGTAGAAGGATGTAAATAACATTACATATTGAGGAAACATGGATGTGGATGATAAAATACACCCCAGTAAATACTAAAGTATAAACAATCTCGGATAAAAATGAGATTGTGATATTTCCCTTACCTTAGGTACGACTTGCTTTGTAAGTGTCCGAACCTCCTGTATAATGATTTAAATCATGTTATTGACTTATTACAGAATCATATTCATTGTTATGATATCATATATGGTTCACTTATGACATTATATTACCGGTTCTTTTGTAAATTCCATGTTAAAGAAGCGTTTTGGGTAAAATCGTTTCATTTATCTTAGGTGTTTTGACTTGTTGTTCTTGACATCACTATTACTTATATCATGATTTACTTACTTCCAGAATATAGAATATGATTTATATATCATATATATTCAGTATATATATATATAATAGATAGATGAAAAACACCGTTCATGGAGACGGTAGTCCGTACGTACGCATGAACGCTGTTTTACTTTCCTTATTGTCTTGAAATGGAAGTAAGTATATGACATACATATATATATATATATATACATAAATCCAGTAGCTTTATAATGTCATGTATTTCATTATTATTTCTTATATATACTTTATAATCATTCTTTAAATGGTTAACATGGAGAATGAATCTCATCGCGTCGTGGAGACGGTAGTCCGTACGTACGCACGAGCGATGATATCATTTCTATAAATATTGAATTGAATTGGAGTGAATTATACAATATATCAGAATCAATATGATGTTGTAATAACTATGTATAGTTATTCTTTACACCATTATACCCATCCATGTAAGGTGGTGGTGGAAAATAGATTACACCACGGCGTGGAGACGGTATTCCGTACGTACGCACGCGCGGTGATTTATTTTTCCGTAGGATGGATAGATGGTGAAATAGGGTTGTTTCATACTTATAATAACATATCAGTATATGAGTGATACTGATGTTATTACTTTATAATGAAACAACCTAAGAAGAAGAAGTGGAAGAAGAAATAAAGATGAAAGAATTGGTAACGGTAATTACCTCTTCTTTGAAGCGCCTTTTGGAGACCTCCTCTTAGGGAACTAAAATTGGTCTTTGAGGAAGAACAGAACCTCTAGGATGTTGCTAGGGAAGTGGAGAAGATATTTTGGCAGGGGTTGGCCGAGCTTGAGTGCTCAAATTGGTGTGAGGAGGAGGGGGAGGAGGTATCCTTTTATAAGGGAGGAGAGGGGCACGTTAGGAATATCTCAAAATATTATTTTATAATAAAGTAAAAATCGGTTTATAATGGTTCCAAAGGGTCTTATTTCTAAGCTAAAGTGGGGATGGGTCTAAATCCTATCAACCAATAAGATTTAGACAAGTTTAGGGTATTATTTTAACCTTATCAATTAAATTTAACTCTAAGTTAAATAGTTTAACTTTTACCATGTCTTTTTGTTTTCTTTCACTATATGGTTAATAAACATACTATAACATGCCAAACGAACCCCAAATTGTTTATTATTAATATATATATCCTTATCTAAGTCCTTTGGCCGATCCTTATATTTTTAGGAATACAATAACAATTAATAATATAATATTTGATTTAAAAACTATTTTGTGTCAATTTTGACACTATTTGATATATGATTTTTGTGAAAGTCATAATAGAATTAAATGTTCGAAACAAGTTGATTAGATCAACATTCATATATCATAGTAACCTATAAAATTAGTGGAATTCATAAAAAATTTCATATTACATTTATTTTGGTGTTTATAACATCAATATGTCAATATTTCATTAATAAGATAATTACTGCATCATCTTTGTGTCATAAATAAATTATATTATTTGATGTCTAAAAATTACAAATAAAATACCATCATGTAGGAAATCTTTTTAGATTTCTAATGAATATTTATAGTCGAATTTATCTTATGTATAACCCCATATTAAAAATGATTTACTTATTAAACATTGATTTTAACTATTTTAACCCTTCTTTAAATAAATTAATAATAAATGTCCTAATCTAATCCATGTGGGCCTAAATGGTCATATTTTATTCATAAGTTTGTTTTTGGTCGAATTACACTTGTCCAATAGAATTAGGACATGTGTTAGGGTAATAGTAATATCATATTTACCCTTAGTTACCCTATTTACTATTAACCGCGGTAAAAAAAAGTAAAAAGGTACTATTCACCAAAAATTTATTTTCATCTCATTGAACCACATTTTAGTCCTTGATATTAACCGTGTGTCTCGGATTTTCGAAATTCCATTCACAGAAGCGGCAAAATTAAGTTTTATGAAAAATTCAGTTTTTTTAACTACCACTTAGTAGTTTCACTATTCATCAAAAATTGATGTTTTTCAGAATAATGCCAAAATTTCATCCTAAGCTATATTTCATATTCCGAATTCAAAAATGAAATCTATTTTACCAAATTCATAACATAGAAGTTGCATTAATTAATTTTATAATTAAATCCCGCTGTTAAAATAAATAGCGTGTTTTTAGGAAACAATATATATCAAAAGATTGACACTTGATTATGTCTGGTTTAAATGTGAAATTACAACCAATGACCAACATTGTATTAAATTGTAAAAATATATTCTAAATATACTTTAAAACCACTCAAATTAATAATTTATCACTATTAATTATTTCGATTATAAAATTTGTTTTTAATTATAATTTAGTAATTTTTCACTATTCATCAGAATATGAAAGTTATCCGAAAAGTACCAAAATTTCACCTTAGGCTAAATTCGATACTCCGAATCCAAAAATGAAATCCATTTTGAAAAATAAAATTTACAAAATTTCAAAAAGTGGTTATTACTATTCATAACGGCTAGTTTTAATAACATTTTAATAGCATATCGCTGTTTAGTGAAACTCGTTATTGCGTACTACACACGCTATTGAGGAAGGTCGCAATTGCGTGTAATGCAAGGCAAGTCAAGGATGCGTGTTGTGCAAGCTCCTTTTGGTGTAGCGTACAACACAAGACATTAGTGAAATAAAAAGAATATTTTTCATAAAATCTCGGGCTGTTACAATAAGTGCCTAACATAATCTTTTCACATTCTAAACAACATAGAATTAAAAATATCTTTTCAAATCTATAAATCAATTTCTTTGAAACTAGTGGATCTTTCATTCCCCTAAAAATGGTTTATGATACCTTAAGAATGATTTAAGATATCATTATTCCCAAATTTAGTCATTTGGAAGCCTAACAGTATTGGTCATCATATAAATATGATTCATTATTCTAGATCTAATAATTTTTGGTTATTCATGATGACAATCATTACATTGCCCATCACATCCATCATTAACAAGGTTCATTTGGGTTCCAGCCATTGTTCAATCCCAAAAAATATTGTGCAAGGAAAAAATCATACTAGGAAAACAACATAATCAAGGGGTATTAATTTCAAAATATAGCATCTTTGGTTTAATCATAGGTTATTAATTATCATTTCCAAAATTCTTGGACTATAACTAATAGTTATACTTAACCTTAGGTAAATACCAAGACATACCATAGAAATATCTCTAGGGATCTCATTAAATCTTTCACATCCATGTTTCCAAAGGATGACTAAATCTTCACTCAGATACCAACTGTTATAAGTCCCCAGCCTTAAACCTTACTTAATCTTGAGTTATTACAAGATTACACATTGCAGATCTTTTCAGGTTTAGAGTTTTATATAATTAGATCATAAAACATGCATTACATTCCACATTTAAACAAAGTTGTTACATAAAAGATAGAATTCATTTTTTTCCATCAACGGAAACATATTTAAAAATAAATCATGGATACTTTCATGACACTTCTTTGAAACTATCATCATATCATGTACCTTTCCCATGACCTGTCAACAATATTTAAAAAAACATGGAATGAGTATAAAAAGCTGAGTAAGGGTATTAAAAAATATGGAAAGGAAACATGAGTTCATATTTACATAAGAATGAAATCATAAGTTACCCATAAATCATAGGCACTTTAACATACCTCATCAAATCATGAATAAATCATAGGAATCATAAGACATAAAAGGTAACTTGAGGCATTCATAACATTCTTACATAGAGAGTAACCCTCTTGGTTACGTTTGGAATACCCTCCATAGTATATTCCCTAATTCTCTTCGGAGAAACCTTAATGGTTCACCCCTTCGCGTTACCCAATGCAATGGAGAGATATATCGGACTCACCCGCCCTTAGTTTATCACGGAACCACCCATCTTCATAATAATTCCCAAGAACCATAACATAATCGTATAACATAAAACATGCATAAAGGAAACATAAAGTTTACACTTTTCAATCACAAGATATCAATACAACACATTGATATAAAAACATTATGAAAACCATTTTCAAAACCAAAATAAATGAAAAGTAAAACATGATATATATTTTTCTTTTAAAATGAAGGTATGGCTTGTAGAGGAAGCTGAAACTCAAATAATGGTCATGGTGGCAGATAAGTCATTGTCGTCGCATACGTATGACAAAAACATTCCCTTTTGTCATTTTGAAAAATGATTCGTATAACAAATATTCCTTTTGGATAAACGTAAAAGTCAAAGGGGTTTATACATCGTATAAAAAAAGTTGTGTATAAAATAAAATATGACTCATTGAAAGGAGATTGAGATGAAGTCCCTTAAAAAGATGGTATCCTTGGTTTAAGGAAAAATCAATTAATTAATTATGCATGACAAACGAATAAACCAAATATATGTGGATATTAAGTGTAAAACAATCATAGTTTATTCACACATATTCATAGAACGACATATTCAAGGAGTATATGTTTATCCCAAAGAATCAAATTGGGGTTCAGAAGTTCCCTTGCAAAAATTTGACAGCCAAACGGGGTCACTACAAAATTTAGAAAATGAGTTGATGAGAGATAAAAAGGGTATCTCATCACATGGACATAAAATTTAAATCAATAAGGATATATAAGAACACATCCCAACATAATATTATGTGAATTAAAAGACAAAACAAACGAAGTCTTTTAAAAAGAGAAGGGTGAAAGGTTCCCTTACAGACATGGGTATCTTTCGAAACATACGCCCCCTGAAAGAAGGACAATACAACATTGATGTAAATTCTCATAAATGAATGTATATTACACAATAAGTAAAATAATGGTAATTACATACACCACTCAAAATAAATTGTCGCAAATGTAGCATAAATCTCATGGTAATAAAAGTGAGATGAAAACTCTCTTACGAAAACTCGGCAGCCTAACGGCGCCACTTAAAACATCCAAAATGGATTGATGAGAGGAAATAGGGTCTCTCATCATTAAACATAATGTTTATAGAAATAGGAATATAAAATAACATCCCCCAACATAAGAAAGAGGATCTTAAAAGAAGTGACATAAAGGAGAGTACTTAAAAAAAGAGAGAGGTTGGATCTCTTACGAAAATTCGGCAGCCTAACGGCGCCACTCAAAACATCCATAATGGATTGATGATAGAGAATAGGGTCTATCATCATATGAACATAAAAATTACAGTAAGAGTAATATAAAATAATATCCCAATAACAAGAAAGATGAGCTTTAAAAGGAATGACATAAAAGAGTGTAATTTAAATGAAAGAGAGGAGTCAGATCCCTTACCTCAAGTCCAACTTGTCTTGTTCGTTTCTTTATATTACTGAATAATAAAATTTGGTCAATTTATAATTTCCTAAGGACCTCCATTAAATATTATTATTCAGTTCATATCACATATTATAATTTTATAATAATTGTTTAATAATGTTAGTTCATATCAGACGTTTTTGTCGATGTTTGGTACATGAGTCAAAAATGAACTTGTTTGAAAAATGATTTTCCTTGTAGTTATAAGTAAATAATTTCCAGAATAGTATTAATGATTAAGATATCATATATATCCAGTACATATTCATTTTATACTATTCCATATCCTTTGGAGATAAAAAACGAAAAGCACCGTTCATGGAGACGGTAGGCCGTACGTACGCATGAACGCTACTTTCATTTTTTCTTTGTCATATTAACGGAATTAAAAATAAATGATATATATATATTATAATTCCATTATAATATATATGTTATATAGTTCACATATTTTCATTAATTTCATTCTTTATACGTTCCATGTATTGCATGTACGAGTCACATCACATGAGGGGGCGGTAGTCCACACTTCCTCATATGAAATTATCGCATTTACACAACATGAAAAGAATAATGGTATGGTTTAAATATAAATTACATAAGAATATAGTAAACATAAATACCATTTATATCATATATAAAATACAGTGACATCATAATGGCCACCATTAAAGGTGTTAAAAGAATAATGAACAATCATCATTTTGTGAGGCAGAAAATCGCCAACCACAGAAACAGTATGTTATTTAACCATTAGACGAAGGTGTGTGTAAGTGTAGCTCGAATACTTCTTATAAAAACATCCTAGTATATTGAAGATACAGAATTTTTTACAAAATAAATGAATAAAAATGGTTTAGAGGTTTGGAGAAGCAAAATAAAACAAAAGGACTCAAGTGAAGACATTACCTTAAAATCGGGTAACTACCTTGGGTTTGAGCTCAAAGGATTCCATGGGAAGACTTATGCCCAAAGTTAGTCTTCAAGGATTTATAGAGGGATGTGGAGATACAAAATGGGCAGGGGTTGGCTGAGCCAAAGGCTTTTGAAGTGTGGGTAAAGAGGTAGAGGAGGGGGCCTTTTATAAGAAGAGAGGAGGGGCACTCTTGGAAAGTAAAGAAATGTTACTTTATTTTAGAATGAGTATCGGATTTTAATGGTCCCACATTAATTTTTTTGAGGATAAGGTTATATGGGTTTTAAATACACCCATACAATAGGGTTTTTACATGTTTAGGTCTTATATTTTACATTATCGTTCCATTTTATTTAAATCGTTAAATAATGAGGTCATCACTGCATCATCATGATGTCATATATAATTTAATTTATTTAATGTCTAAAAATTATAAAAAAAATACTATGATGTAGGAAATATTTTTTTCTTTCCAATGAATATTTATAGTCCAAATTAGGATTTGTATTACCCCATGTAATAATTATTTTAGTAAAACATTTCCTGTTTGTCTCATTTTTACTTTAACATTAAATAAAAAGGTATTTATGTCATTTTCCAACCACTGTGGCTCCATGGGGTCCCCAAGTTGACCAATTGATTGTCTTGGTCGGAAATGACACATCCAATGAGGTTAGGACATGTGTCTAGGTCATTTCATTTGATTAAAACATTATTGTTACCTTAAACTACACTAATTACCTCTAATCAAGATTAAAAACTTAATAAGATACTATTCACCAAAAAAATATTTTTATCCCATTGAACCACATTTTACTTTTTAATGACAACCATGTATGTCGGATTTTTGAAATTCAAAACAAAAATATGGAAAAATTTCATTTAAACAAAAAAATCAGTGTTTATAAGTACCACTTATTTGATTCACTGTTCATCAAAAATTGAAGTTTTTCAGAAAATTACCAAAAGATCAACCTAAGATATATTTTATATTCCGAATTCAAAAATGATATATATATTAAAAAATTCAAAACATATAAGTTGCATTAATTAATTTAATAATTAATTTCCGCTATCAAAACAAATAGTGTGTTTTTATGAAACAAAATGTATCAAAAGATTGACACTAGTTTAAGTCCAATTTCAAAGTGAAATTAATTCAAATGACCACTATTGGATTAAATGATAAAAATATATTCTAATTTAACTTTAAAACTAATTCAAAATATAATCTAATAATATAAATAAATTAGATTGAAAGAAGTTTTGAATTAAAATACAACATTTTTCACTATTCCTTAAAAATTGTACTTTTTCGGAAAAATACCAAAAATTTACACAAAGTAAATTTTGATGTCCTGATTTAAAGATGAATTTTATTTAGTCAAATATAACACATAAAATTTTCAAAAAGTTTTTTTAAAAGAGAATCTCCACCAAAAGGCGGTTAATCGACCTTTTAATGAATATTAGAATGTTTACGCTTAAAATTGAATTCATTCGCATTTTTAATCCTCTATCATTTATTGTAAAAAGTAAAAATATTTTTCAAACATATATATTCATTTTTTAGTTAGTTCTATTCATTCCAGCCATCACAACTTCCAGGCGTTAACTACCATTTAAAATAATATTATTTTATTATTAGAGTGCAACGTAAGATTCCCAAGAAACTCGTTGTTGCGTGTTGGGTACGCCATCGAGCATAGCATCCCCATTAAAGTAATATTAATATTTTATTCACAAATATGGATAAAAATAAAAATTTCATATTCTTTATTTACCTGGGGTGTTACAAATGTAGAGTCCTATAGTTTTCATACATGGACATTACATTTATTATGTGGAACACTTAATACATGACAAAAACAGATTCCCAAATACCATATCATTTTAGTGTATTTTGAAACTCCAAAACCTCATCTTCTAACATGGTGAATGATCTTCATAATATCCCATAAAGATCCTCCCCTTTTGTTTTCCTACAAAAAACATCTCGTTATATCCTAGGAAAAAGAAACGTATGAATGGGTTAGATCAAATTCTCAGTAAGGGTTAACATGGAAATAGTAAAACAAAACATAATCATTTGAACATAAAAACCTTAAAATAATTTTTAAATATCCAAAGAACCGTGGAATGAAATAAATCATGATAGTACATAAGGCATGGATAATAAATAAACGATTACCATGATAGAATAACATTGGCATAAAACATGTAATTTTGTAAAACTAATGAGAACATAATATGACTTCTATAGTATTCAAGGCATTGCTTCTAAGACCATCACGGTGGAAAATTCCATTACTGAATCGAGTTTACTTGTCGTTCCAGCGATCTATTACTGAAGCAGATTTACTAATCTTTTCAGCCCTGCATTACTCCACTGAATTTACTTGTAGTTTGAGTAATTTATATATCATAAGATATAAATAATTATCCAATTTATTGTAAGGAGATATTGGTCCCACCCATATCATAAGGTAATCATTGTTACCGGTTTTACAAAAACATAAAACATTCATCATAGAATAAACCAAGAAATAAAATGGGGTTATTAAACATCATTCCATAATAACATAATACATTTAAAAGATCATTCCATCATTAACACAATCAAATCATAGTAATAATAGTGATAGAAGCATAACCCTATTTAAGAGTGTCATCTTAAATGGGAAATAATTTTTATTAAACACTTGAACATAGCTCTTGAGGAAAATATCCTTTTTTCTTCAAAAAATTTGTTTATCTCCAAAAGCTATGAAATTTTAAAATAATTTGTTTTATTAAAATAAACATGATATAGTGTTTCAGATGCTTCTTGGAAATAAGGAATCCTAAAACCATAAAAATCCATTAATGTTGTATAAGTTAAAAATACAATATCCTCGTACTTTTTCCTAAAAAGTTAAAATGTTCCATGTATAGTAAAAAAAAGAAATTTTTCATCCATTACATGTATTAAAAGTCAAAAAAATGGGTAAAAATGGATTTAAATAGACATATAATAATATTAAACATTTTATGAAAAATATTTTAGAAAACATGGAACTGGATTAATAATATAACCCGGGTAAATACTTTTGTATAATCACTCTCGGATAATAATGAGATTGAAAAATTTCCCCTTACCAATTTATAATCATTCAAATCATATGCCTTATAAAATAATGAAAGTTATATTAACATGAAAATTTCATATCCTTCATAATAAAAAATTCCTAGGTAACATAAATTCCACAAAAAATAATACGATGGTGTATAAGGTTTATGTTCCACAGAAATAAATGTGAGACAAAATAATCCATAACCTTAGGTCTGATTTCATCCATATGTATCCAAAACTCTTGTATAGTGAGTTTAATCATATTATTAGCATGTAATAGAACCATAATAATATTTATCATGTCATATATGTTTTACTAATTACATTATATTATCCTTTCCTTTTCAATTCCATGCTAAAAGAACATTTTGGGTTATAATCGTTTTACTTATTGTACGTGTTTGGACTTTTTATTCCTAATATTATTACTTATATCATGATTTAAATTTATCCAGAATGTAAAAAATGATCTATATATCATATATATTTAGTATTTATATATATATATAATATATATATAAATGAAATGGAATACACCATTCATATAGATGGTAGGCCGTACATACGAATGAATTATGTTTTCGTTACATTATATATTTGAATGATTGTAAGTAAAAGAATATATATATATATATATATATATATATTCAGTAGAATTATAATGTCTTATATTTCATTATTATTTATTATATATACTATATAATCATTTTTTAATGGTTAACATGGAGAATGAATCTCATCACATCATGGAGATGGTAAGACGTATGTACGGACAAGAGATGATAACATTCCCATAATTATTGGATGGTATTGACGTGGATGGTGTATAAAATCTTAAAATTTGTATCATGTTATAATAATCATATATAGTTATTATTTTCACCATTATATACAGTTATGTAAGGTGGTGGTGAAAAAAATATTACACCACGGTGTAGAGATGTTTACCCAAACGTATGCACATGCGGTGATTTTTTTTCGTAGGATGGATAGAAGGTGAAATAATATTGTTTAATATTAATAATAAAATATCAATTTTTCTTTATACTGATGTTTTTACTTTATAATGAACAACTATAGAAGCAAATGAAGATTAATGAAATTTGAGTAAATCAGTAGAATATATTACCTCTTCCCCGACGTGCCTCCATTGTATTTCCACTTAGGAAACAAGAGATAGTATTTTGAGAAAACCATAAACTCTAAAATGTTATTAGGTAAGTTGAGAAGAGAAAAGGGAATGTTTTTTCCAATATTTAATTATGAAAATGGATTGAAGATGGGAGGGAGGAGGTTCCCTTTTATAAGAGAGGAGAGAGGCACTTTAAAAAACTCCCAAAATATTAATTTATTATAAAATCAACATCAATTAAAAATGTTCCAATTTTTTTTTAATTTTAATATAAGATTAATTCAGATCTAATTCCCATAATACAATAATTTTTAGACAAGTTTTGAGTATTTTTTTTATTCTTACATTTTTGGTTTAACCATTATTTTACCCTTTTTAATCTTACTCTAATATCTTGTTATTTATACAATGTGGGATAATGTAATTAACATATCTAGTCAAACGACCCACAAAACATTATTTATGACCAACATGGAATTATATTAAAAATTTGGATGAATATTAGTTTTTTATGAATTTAATATCATTTAGTAAACTATTTTATGTTTTATGTTCTCGATTATGTTAGTTTTGGTCACCTTTGATACACGTCTTTTAAAAATTCAAACCAACCTGATTCCTTCGAAGAAAATGATATAAATAATAAATAATATGTTTATTTCATCTATAAAATTATATTATAGAATCAAAATGTTCAAATTAAATTTATTTTAATATTTATAAAATCAGTTATTTGAATCTTTCATTAATGGGGTGATCAGTACATCATAATTGCGTCATAAATAAATATATATATCGAATGTCGAAAGATTATAACTAAAATACCACGATGTAGGAAATATATTAATATTTATAATGAATATATATAGACATATAGAACAATTATATAACCCTATATTTAAATCAAGGTAGTAAAAGATATATGGTTTGGTTATAATTATCTTTACTTTGAATTGTTTTTTATAAATGCCATTTTCACATCCTAGTGAATCCATGGGGTCCCCAAATCGACCCAAAGATGAAAATTGTCGTAATTATCTCATAAAATAGGATTATTGAATGTGTTAGGGTAGTTTAATGTTCTTATAATATTATTTGGTTACCCCTAGTTACTTGATTTACCCTTTTAACCATGGTAATCAAATTACTTGTTGAAGTTACTATTCATAATGTCAAAAAATAAAAGGTACCCATTTAAAAAATTTGAAAATTGTGATTTCAAATAAGGAATAAATTTTTTCAAATTCAAAACAAAAATGTTGAGTAATTAATTTAATGTTAATTCTCATTGTCAAAACCAAAAATAAGGTTGATAATAATTAATAACTATTAAAAGATTGACATGTGTTTATGTCCAATTTAAAGGTGAAATAACCTCCAATGACCAAAATAAGATTAAATTATAAAAATATAATCCAATTTAACTTTAAAACCAACTAAAAATATAATATATCTATATAAATAAATTAGATAAAAAGGAAGTTTCTTGTTAAAATGTAGTATTTTCACTATTCATTAAAACATTAATTTTATTTTAAAAATACAAAAAAATCAAAACAAGTAAATTATTATGTCCCATTTAAAGAGAAGAAGTTTATTTTGTCAAATTTAAATTATTGATGTTTAAAAAATTGATTTAAAATTGGTCCTCCAACAAAAGGAGGTAAAACTGCATTTTATTTAAAACACTTCTTTAATTCAAAAAATTGATTTTGTTCTCATATAATGTCCTATAAAATTTGTAAGATGAATTATAATGTTATATAAAGCTCAAAATGTGGTTAATAATATTCATAAAGGCATGTTTATATCCTATTAAATAATATTATTTTAATAAAATAACGTTGTTTAGTGAAACTTGGTATGGCGTACAACACAAGCTATCGACGAAGGCCGCTTTTGGGTGTAACGTAATCCATATTAGTGTTTCGTGTATTGAACGATTACTTTGGTGTTGAATATAAAATAATCCAAACTTTATTAGTTTATACATTGAAAAAAAATATACTCAGTGTTGTGTGAAAAGAATTATATCAAAAGAACTTGAAATTATGTGCAACATAAGATAGAATAGTGTTGTGTATACTGAATGCTAATACGGTGTTGCTTATTATGAAAAATAATATTGGTTTAGGGTATAATACAAGTTATAAAATAAGTTAAAATAATGAATCTTATAAAATCTAGTGGTGTTACAAGTATAATGCCCATGATAATGTTTTATTATTTCAATATCTACTCAGTACAAATTCCTGCTATATTTTGGTCATGTTTATTTTTAAAGAATTGTTTCTTTTTCTAAAAATTCCTAATGTTTATGTTTATGATATTTTACACTACATTTCACACCATTACTGGAAATATTTTTTCACCCTTTTCATATGTTGTATTTTCTATGGACATGAAAAAATTTAGTATGAATAATATGAAGGGTTAAACATAGACCGAAGGGCCTGAAGGCCTTATTTTTAATTTTATTATCACTACTGGAATTTTACTCTTTACCAATGGTTCACAACCATTATTAAGGGCCTGGAAATTGTTGGTATATAGTATACAGACTATTCCCTCAACCGTGGCCATGTAAGTTGTGATAATAGGCCTATACCAACGGTTCTGTGAAAACCATTGGTATAGGTGTCAAAATAAAAGGTATGCCAACAGTTTGCTACAAAATTTTGGCATATGGGTGTTAAAGTTTAACATATACCAACGATTTGTGAAACCGTTGGTATAGAGGTGATATGGAAAGCCATAAGGCTATCTCCAATGGTTTTGTTAAAAATGTACGTATAAACCTATACCAATGATTATAACAAAACCGTTGGTATAGTTATATTATAGAATCTATAGAAACGGTTTTGAAAACTGTGGGTACACAATTTCTCAACTACACAGCAACATACCCCTCTCCCCTCTCCCCTCTCCCCTCTCCGTCTCCCCTCTCCACTCTCCAGACCTGAAACAACACATCTCTACATTAACACAGCAAAAAACCTCACCCTCTCTAGACCTGCACCAACACCAATACAAAATCCCCATCCAAAGTATTCAAAATTTATAATTCATTCCAGAATTTAGAAATTTAGAAATTTAGAAATTCAAATTCAATAACACCCATAAGAGAAAAATCCTACATGTTATATGAAATGCAATAACACCCATAATAGTATTCCAAATTTAGAATTCATTCTTCACTCAAACCATAACACCAACACACATAAGAGTATTCAAAATTTAGAATTCATTCCTCACTCAAAACACAACACCAATAAACACAAGAGAAAAAACCTACATGTTATAGGAAGCACATGGGATGTTCAGTCTTGGTCTTGGGTTGAGAATCTTAAAACAAACAGAAAAACATGGGTAGAGTAGACAAGGATCATGATACCCATAAGATAGAAAATGGTAATGGTCATGTGATTAGACCTAGGATGAGTTATATGAAGCAGATGGGATGTTTATATGCCTCTAATGATTATATATCAATGTATAAATGGTTCCTGACGTGTTAGTGGGAAACATTTTCCAATATCTACATATGATATGGGTTACCGGAATAGCCTACATGTTATGCATGGACATTTGAATAAGAATAAGGGGGTATGTAGCTAATTGTAATTTTCTCTCCTCGGTGTGAGGTGAGATGAATCCCCATCTTGGGTAGTGGGTATGAATATTCAATTAAGGCTTTGGTATTGGGTTCATAATGGGACTTCGGTTTGGTCCTAGAACCCACTGTTTGAGGATGGGATTGAGGTGATCCGTGGGGCTATGGTGTCACCATATGCATTCCTCACCATTGGGGTATTTTAATGAGACTTTGAAACTTAATTTTCAAGAATCTATTTGTAGCCTTGTTGACCAATTTGTTATATGGTATGCTTGAGTGTTTATATGTTTCATATGAAATCACTATATGATATTTATTTGTTGCGTATTAGTGTATAAAATGAACGACCCGTGATTGAGAATTAGAAGAGGAGTGTTGCTGAATGTTCATGATGGGATATCGAGACTCATTCCTAATATAATTCATGTGTTTCTATAAATACTATAACCCATTGGGTTTTAATCAATGCCTTGTAAATATTTTCTTCTAATAGCGTATGACCAGTAGACCATATTTTATTTTTTATCCCTTAATTTTGAGAATCTTCGTGTATCCTTGTGAAGATTTTCCGTATGCTATTTGTTGTTTTCACTTAAAATGTAGTACATTTCAAACAAAAGTGAGACACTTTGAGTGATACCAGTCACACCATGCCTCAGATTGACATGGGGTGGACTCGTACCCATCACAAATGATCCATGGATCATTTTTCTAAATTATCAACACAATCCAAATGTGTTTGGTCAGTTTTCATTATGCCAATTGTTGTTTTCACTTAAAATCTGGTCCATTTCAAAGAAAAGGGAGACACTTTGAGTGGTACCCGTCACAATGTGCTTTGGATTGAGGCAAGGATAACTCGTGTATGTCAAAAATGACCAATGGATCATTTTCCTATTGTATCAACACAATCTGAATACGTTTGATCAGTTTTTCGTATGCCATCTATTGATTTCACATAAAATGATGTCCATTTCAAATAAAAGAGATAAAATTTGAGTGATATCAGTCACAACGTGCCTCATATTGAGGCGGGGTTGACTCGTACACATCATAAAATTCCCATGGATCATTGTGCTAAAGTATCAACAGAATTAGAATACATTTGGTCATTTTTCTGTATGAAAATTATTTTTTTCATTTAAAATATTGTCCATTTCAAATAAAAGTGAGACATTTTGAGTGGTACCGGGCACACCGTTCCTCGATATGATTCACTAACTACATAAAAGGTGTGGCTATGATGAATTAAAATCAATTAAAATCATATAATCATGACACTTTTATTGTAGAATGAAAATAGAAAACAAATCAAACTGAAATTATTTGGTATTTCATGACACACAATGAACCACCTGGTTTAAGTCAAATCAAAAGGGAAACAAACAATAATAGATAAAAAATATTAAAACAAAGTTAATTCTTACTGATTTGTAGTGTCGAACTAAAAAATTGATTGACTTCAGATGGATCTATCGGGAGAAAGGAGTTCCCAACCTGGGTAAAGAGAGAGGGATATAGTTTAGACCAAATCAAAACATAAAATAAAAAAATAGATGAATAACATTAGGACATTAAGATTAGAACTAAATAATAGACTGGGGGCTGTTCAGGGGGTGGTGGGATGTCCAGGTGGTGCATGGGGCTGTTTGGGGGGTGGGAGGGCTGTCCGGGTGGTGCGGGGGCTGTTCGGGGGTGGGGGCTGTCCAAGGTGAGTGGGGGATGTCAGGGGGTGGGCATGGGGGGGGTGTCCAGGAGGTGGGGGCCATCCGGGGTAAGGGTGGTGTCCGGGGGGTTGGGAGGCTGTCAGGGCAGTGGGGGGTCGTCCGGGGTGGGTGGGTTGGGGGGGGGGGCTTTCCCAGTGGGTGGGGGATGTCTGGGGTGGGGGAGTATCTGATGGTGGAGGGTGATGTCTGGGGTGAGGGGGGCTGTTCGGGAGGGGGGGGGGGGCTGTTTGGAGAGAATTTTCGGCCACTGTGGTCACACGACACCTTCGATTGACGTGTCATCTGGCTGACCATTTCACAATTAACCCACTCTTTGTTGTCGTTTGATTTCATGGCAGTCCGAGGTTGTTAGACCGGTTTTGACCACACCATGCAAGCTTTTCAAGAATTCCAAACACCTAAAAAAAAATATTTTACCATGTCGCGCAAACCGCACATCCGGATGACATTTCGTCTTTTCGTACACCTCAAGAATAATAATTAGGGTCTTTTTGTGTGATTTTAAGTCATTCTGATATCGTTCGATATGTATTTGAGCGTAAAACACATGTTTTGACAGTATTCATATCCTATGGGTTATTATTTCATATTTTTATGATATTTTTATAATTTAGTAAAATATTATATTCCTAGAATATCATTATTGTAAATTTTGACACTATTCATTATTGAGACCTCAAAAAAATAAATATAATAAGATAACATCAAACTAAACTGTTTAATAAATCCCTAATACTTCATGATCATCAAGAAAAATTATTTATGTAATTATTTATCTAAACATATATTCATTTTTATATTTTTAATATCATATATTTAATTTTTCCATTAATTAAATAATTACTCCAATAATGTAGCGCAAGTATTTAAGGGAAATATTTTTTTTATCTAAAAACTAAAAAAATTATCATGATGAATATATATAATTTTTATTTCAAAATAAGGTTTATATTCAGTGATATCTTATATATAACACTACATTAAAAAAATTGGTTAATAAAAGAATGAATGCGACATCTTTGGAATTTATTTAAATAAAATATTGTAATGATTATAATCACTTTCAAATGAAAAAAGTGAAAATATATCTAAACCATGAATTTTTATTCCTTAACATTAAACTATAATTAATATTACGTTATGTGTTATGCTATTTTTTCGTTCTTGTCATTATATTTTTAACCTATGTTACTTAATTTACCATAAAATAAGGATACTAAAATTACCCTGGTTACTATTCATATTGGTGATAAATATTATGAATATAATTACTAAATTTTTAATTATGAATGAAAATAAATAATTCATTTAAAAAAACACTAAATAGATATATTTAAGAATTTATTTTAAAATTAATCCTGCAATGAATAATAATTCTCTTGGAAAATTCATTTTTATGCCTAAAAATGTAATTATTAAAAAATAAGGTATATATTTGATTAATTTTTATATAATTAGATAATATCTAACATAATAGTACTATAATTAATTTTATATACAATAAAAATAATATATGAACGTTTTAATATAATTATAATGACCGTTTAATTAAAAATTGATATTTTTACATTATTAACTGGAAAATGAAACTTCTATGAAAATTAAAAAAATCCCCCTGAGATAATTAGAATATATATATTTGAAAAATTAAATTACTTTTATATAATAATATTTAGTGAATTTATATAAATCTTTTTTAATATTTATCCTTAAAAGGGAAGAAAATTAGGTTTGATGAAAACACATATTTGCAGAATAAAATGATTTTACTAAATACAATGTTTTCATTCACAAAGAATTTATTAAAACATTAAAAATGAGTCGAAAAAATATATATTAATTAATATAGTTAATAATATTCAAACCACCCAATTTAATGTCTATTTTATAATGGTCAGGTTGGAATAATAATAATTTGGAGTTCGTATTCTAGGTGTTATGTACAATGTATCCTATGTTAGAGAGTAAATTTATTTAAAAAATAAGTATATAATAAGATATTGGATTGATACATTCTCCACACCTTTAAAATTGTGTCCTCATAATTTTAAATTAGACTTCCATATAATTTTTTATAATTGGAAATTTCTTTTTGAGAAACACACATCATTAAATGGGTTAATAAATCATCATCATTAAAATTGGTAATTTAAAAACGAAAAGGTTATCACAGAACTATTATTTTTAATATGCGAACATTAGTGGAAATTTAAAATATTAACATGTAATGGAAATATAACTATCATGTTCTTATTGAGACGGATTTATGATAAAAAAAATTAGAAATATAACCATCACAAAACTATAAATCTTTGATAAATTAAAGGGACACTAATTTCTTTATATGTAATGTAAAGAAAATATTATTATCATTTAAAAATAATTTTCTTAGTGTTATGCATTTATTTTACAATATTGATAAATCACATAATAAATAAAGAGACAGAATTTATAATTATAATCTAATATATTGGTTTTTCTTTGATCAATTTCAACTTCATCTCTTATGTCTGGAAATGAATATTCAAGATGATTTTTTCATTCTAGAACCCCTTTTAATGAATCATAAGGACCATAAGTGATTCCCTCAGACTATAAATATTTATTGAATCCAAAATGGTTTTGAAAATCTTTCCAATATGATAAATATTACATTATCCTCAAAAAATAATATCCAAAGTTCTACTAATTCAATTATATATATAGTTAACCATAATTCTCTTCCAAAATTTTACCGACTGAAAAATAAAAAATCTATGAATGAAGTCACTAAATAAAATTATCATTAATCTCCTATAAATTAACTCTTAATTTAAAAAGTAAATACATTTATCACATATTCATTAATAACACAGTAAAAACATGAATCACCATAAAAAATAAATGATGCCATTAGTTATTTCATGAATTAATTTTCTCCGCATTGCATAAATAAAATATCATATTATAAAATATATTTATAAAATTTGAAAAATTCATATACGAGACAATGAATTACTATTTCATCAAATCACATTCCATTCTAATGGTCTCTAATTATATCTCATAAAGATCTATTTTTTATTATTTCAACATTGGGAACATATTTACGGTTATCTTCCACATATCACATGTTTTCCATAAGATCATCCTTCCATAGAATCACATATCATGGTTACCGATTTTATTCATTATATGCCTCAGAATCCTTAATGAGTAAGTATATTAGTAAAATCATTATAAATTTCTTGATTAATATGAAAAGAATATAATTTTTTTACTTTATAAAATAATTCATCAATCAAAATACAAAATAAATTTAATCATTCAACATAATATGTTGTAATATCATATGCTTGACCAGGATCCAATAGCTTATTTTGATGTTTATTCCATTGAAACATGATTCATTGATTTTCATGGTTCCCCGTATTTTTAAAGTCGAATCATTATACCATGAATAATTTTTTATTACCCTTGAAATTATAATCATGGTGGCCATTCTATCCAAACATATAGAAAACCTCCATTCCATTGATGTAAGTATCATGGTGCTTCCTTCCACAATTATCATTTGTTAGAAAATCCTTTTTTCACATATTAACTTCATGTAGATTTTTCCCTACCATCATCTTCTTATCGTGCTTCTTTAAAAATCCATATTAGGGAGCAAATTGATTTGTTGTATTTTAGAACATGATACTATATACTCATATTCTCAGAATGTTTGGGAGACTAGTACCCTTTGATTGACTGAATTAATCCCATATGTTGGACTACTCTTATTTTAAGGCTCACAAATCATGTTTTACTCTTCTAAATCCTTTTTAATCATGTTATATAATGTTCCATTAAAATTATGTTTAATAATAATCCATTATGTATATAATAACTCATAAGATAGGTTGTAGATATTAGGTAAATTATGAGTTACCATTAAGGTGACCTCACAGTCACAATTTCTATGACAAAAATGGTCGTACCATTTTGTTTCGAAATTTACAATATACATGTCACCATTGTATAATGATATCAGTTCAAAATTTTACCAAAGGACCAGTAGCTATTTTAATTACACCATTGCATCAAGTCAACGATTCAGAATTTTCACAAAGAACCAGACACAATTCCAAGGACACCATTTCTGGAGACACCATTTCTTATAAAGGACCTCACACCATTACGCAAAACACCATTACATCGCCTAACTGATTCATCATTTTCATAGAGTATGATACATCGTTCTGGAGGCACCACCTAGACAAAATAAGTGACCCAGCGCTGATTGTGGCACCGATCCTAACTCACCATTCCTATGAAACTATTCATATGTCACAGCTGACTATGAAATCAATCCAAAAATATCCATTTCTTTTTTATTTCAATTAAATTGAAAATTATTTATAATGGTCATATCTCTGCAATTTAATGATACTAATATTATTAAAGATTCTTATTGAAATTCCAGCAGACAGTACAAGGTACGAGGTAGGGAGATCATTCTACCTATCAACCAAAACACAAACACCTGAGAATTATTATAGTATAGATTATGAGATAAAAAATATAAGAGAGAGAAAAACACAATACCAAGAATAAGAGCCATAATATTCCATATTTCTTGTTGCGAGCTAAATAATAACATGATGTGAACAATCATGCGAACATCCATGTAGTAGCAAAAACTAAAAGAAGAAGAATAAGTGCTAAAACAACATCTCACTGAACTAGAAACTAGAACACAGAACTTAAGACAATCTGTTTCTAAGTCCATTTCTATAATTGGAACCGATCATCAAATATGCAACATTCCAAAGTGAAGAACTACATAAAATAAAACTTAGAGAATTTCTAATCCCTTTTTATTGAACTCTTCTCTATTATGTATTATTTTATTATTCATTTGAGAATTGTGGGTATCTATATAAAAAACACACACTGTCTTCTATGAAAAACTAGAGGGTACAAGATAACCTCTCACTAATAATTTCTTACACATTTTTACTCCCATGTATAACTTTGGAAGAGGCCTCTATGTGACCAGTTTATATTTTTTCCCATGTAAAATAGTGGTAGAGGTATAGGTGACATCAAAATCTTGTATGCTGTTATAAAACCCAATTTATTGTGAGGCATAAGTTTATTAATATTAACTACTTTATGGAAGGTAATCACCGAGTTTAGATTACTCTGTCTCTTTTTCTAATTTAACCTCTTTTTTATCTATTGTGTTCAATTTCTCTTTTCTTGAATATATTTGTTTATTCAAATGAGAAAAAATTACTTTTATTTGATAGCTAATCATAGATATTGTTTTAATTTGATTATTTTATTAGAATAATTCCAAATGTGTATGTAACATTATATATTTCATTAACTAAGAATTAATCAATTCTTGACGAATCTTTCAAACACTTGAATCATTTAAAAATATTAAACGTTGGTTAACAAGCTTGTTTTTATTTTTAAATTAGGGTAATTTCATTAAAATAATTAATATAGGAACATAATCCACCACCTCTTTAGTGTCCTAATTCAACAAAAATTTGGTATTAGAGGTTATTTTTAAAACTTATATTTTAAAATCCCTTAAACTATGATATTAGTTATGTTTTAAAGATCTCTAAATTTTTGTTATCTGTAAATTTTTTACTCTTTTAAATATAATCCTTATTCTTTATTATGGATAATAGATTTGTAGGTGTTGCTACCAACATACCTCCCTAATTTAATGGTAAAAATTATTCCCAATGAAAATAAAGACAAAAATGAAAGTAGAATGCATGGGGTTGATATTGGGACTGTAATAGAAGACAAATATGAAATACCAGATATTCAAAGAACTATATGAATGGAATCCACCGAAATTTATTACAATAATAATTGTAAGGCTATGAATTCCTTGATTTGTGCTTTAGGGGATAAATAATTTAATATATTTTATTCATGTAAAATTGTCTATGAAATTTTGGATTATTTTTATCTCATAAAGGAACCAATAATGTTAAAGAAATGAGTCTTAACACATTGACCATTAAATATGATTACATTAAGATGAACCCTGATGAACCAATTATTCAAATGTATCTCAGGTTTAATGATATTGTGAACACTATGATCTCTCTTGGAACGGATTTTACAACTATAAAGAAAATCATGAGAATTCTCATATATCTACTCGATTGAGGGAGGGGAAACTCAGTGCAAATAATAGAATCAACTGATATCAGTAATATGCCATTCAATGTAGTGATATGAATGGTGATGATGTATGATTAATAATTAAATGTCAACATTGAAGAGTATGATGAACCAAAGAGAAGTTTATTAGCTTTCAAAACCACTACATCCAAAAATAAAGAAAATTATAGGATAAAAACACAATCAGAAAGTAGATGGAATAAAGATTCACTATCAGATAGTAATGAGGAAATATGTCAATTATCCAGAACATTAAAAAAATTATATAATAAAGAAGTTTTTTTAGGAATCCTGACTACAACGGAAAATATGACAATAAGTTCAACTAGAAAAAGGGCTGGAAAAGAGGTAAAAACTCAAATGATATAGTTTTCAATGAATGTAAGAGAATATGACAAGTAAATTCCGACTATCCTAAGTTGAAATATAGGATGAAATATGAGGATATATATAAAAGATACAAGATGGAAATGAATGCTACCTGGAGTGTTTCTGAGGATAGGTTCAGTGACTCAAAATCATTACATGAAGAGAAAGGCGATAAGGTAAACATGTGCTTCATAAAAAAAATTATATGAGGTGACACTTGAATATCCTTCACCAAATTCATTCTATTCATGAGATGAATATGATTCTGAGAATATTTCAAATTTATAGTTGATTGAATACTACAACATTCATAACGATATATGCATTGAGTTAAAATATAAAAAAAGGTTCTTAAAGAAACAATATTATTTTACCTCTACATTTCAATATGAACATGCTTTAGAAAAAGGAATGATTGCTCAATTTCTTGAAGATATCAATGATCATAAACTATTTTATGAGAAATATAAAATGTACAGAGAATGGTATACCAATAGCTAGAATACTCTCACACAAATTCCTAGTAAAAGTATTTCCCTAAAATAAACTACGGCTGTAGGATTCCAATCTTGGAAAAGAAATATGGTCTAAACTAATTTTGTATCTAAATATGGAAAATCATATTTCCTGACCATAATTGAAAATTCTGTTTCTTTTTTAGGGTGAGGAAGTAATTTATTATCTGTAGTTTTTGAGGAAATATTTTTTTATAGTACATTAAAAACGGTTTATAGAAAACCCATGAGATAAATGTGGGTTCCCAAAGAATTTATTACTAATATTAATAGACCCAAGATAGTTGGGGTAAAAAAATCATTTCTTGTTTGATATATTTTTGTAGGAAAACTATTTGAAGAGATCCTATATAAGTCTATTGTTTTCGTATAGTGGATGTTTAAAACATGAGATCATGAACTATTAATGCTTCAAGGATATGATAAATATATATGGTGGGAATGTCACTGTTGTTGATAATTACAAAGGAAAAATATTTGGCCTTGGAAAAGTTGGTAACTTTAATTCTATTTTGATTTCCAATGTTTTTTTTGTTGATTGATTAAAATATAATACACTTATCAGTCTCAGATATTTGATTATGGATTTAATGTTTAATTTAAAAAAGATTATTTTAATATTTTTTATTCATAAAATGATTTTGTTTATACTTATTTTAGAAATGAAAATTTTTATTCTGTTAATATAGATTCTGTAATTTCTCTAAATTTTTCTTATTTAAGTGATTTTCACAAACTGTCTTTACTCTGGAATAGTATATTAGGAAATTATAATATTTCCCCACTTTGAAATATTATTAGAAAAATACTAGTCAGGGATCTAGCCAATCGAGAATTTTTAATGGAAAAATTCTTTAATCCTATTCGGAAAGGTAAACATCACAAAATCACTTTCAGTCCAAATAATTATGTCTTAACTTCTCATTTTCTTAAATTGGTACAGATGGATTTTTGTTGACCTTCACGAGTTTCGTGTATTAATGGGATACACGAAGTATATTTATTCTTGATCATAAAAGTGAAACTTGCGCAAAAAAATGGTTATAGACATAACTTCTCTACTCATATAACACCCCAACAGAATGGAATTGTACAAGGATTAAATATAACATTACAAGAAATACCTTGAACTTTGCTTATTGAATATTATTTACTTATTTAAATTTGGGATGAATCATTCAATACATCTTTTTACATAACTAATAAATTCTTAATCATACCTATTATTATGAAAACACCTTTTGAGTTGTGGAACAATCAGAAACCTATAATTAATTATACGAATGTTTTTGATTAAAAAGTCTATATTCTTAATACTAAGGATAGTTATGATAAATTTTCATCAAAAAGTGATGGTTGAGTCATTATACTTTATTAAATCTCCAGAAAAACCTATAGAATATTTAGTAAATGATCAAGGTGTGTGGAAGAATATGTACATGTAAAATTTGATGAATCAAACCCACATGAACCCATGATCTCCTTATAATAGCTTGAGAATGATCTGTCGAATCTATACATAATAACCAAATCTTCTAATCCTGCATTTAATAAACTTCTTAAATCATCCAGTTTTGTAAATTCTCCCTACTCTAATCTTGATATACCTAAACCTATAGAAGAAGATGAAATTACCAGCCCTACTTTTTCAACACCTACAACAACTCTTCAAAATCGTCCTTTAGATGCTATAGTTAGAGTCACGGACAAAGGAACTCAAACAAGATCTTCTCTTAGAAACCAAGTTGATCATAAAACAGTTTTTTCAATGCTTTAACAAATTATCATTAGTGATACAATGAATGATGATTTTTGGGTAATGGAAAGTCATGAAGAACTGAATCATTTTGAAGGAAATAATGTTTGAAACTAGTGGATAGACATTAAGAAACCTTTAATAAAGGCACTAAGTTGGTTTTTATTAATAATATAAATAAATCTAGCACCATAGTAAGAAATAAATCTATATTGGTCTCAAAAGGATATATTCTAGATGAAGCCATTTTCTATGAAGAATCTTTTCCACCAGTTTCTAGACTTGAATTCATTTGAATCCTTGAAGCTTATACTAAAAATCTAAAAGTCAATCTATATCAAATGTACATCAATAGTGAATTCATAAATTTGTATATAGATGAATTTTTTTTAACAACCCCTATTTTCACAAACATTCATTTTCTAAATCGAGTTTTTAAATAAACAATATTTTTATATGATCTAAAATAAGCTTCTAGAGCTTGGTATGATAGGCTCAACACTTTTCATATTTAAATATGTTCTACAGAAGTTATATTTGATCCTAATATCCTTATAAAAATAATATCTCAAGATGTTTTAATAGTTCAAATCATTTTTGAGGATATTATTTTTGGATATAAAAAAAATTATTTACGTGTTCATTTTTCAATGACGATTACAAAATAATTTCAAATAAGTATGATGGTTAAAATAAAATTCTTTCATGGAATTCCAAAGTTTCATAATAAATAAGGTATTATTTTAAATTAGATTAAATATACTAAGTATCTTCAAAAATGATTTGGTTTATATACAATTAAATGTAATTATGCTCCTATGAGTGTCACATGTAAGATGGATCTTAATGAAAATTGTAAATCAATTAATTAATCCAATTACAGAGGTATGATTGGAAGTATACTCTACTAGATATCTAGCCAACCTGATATTATGTTTAGTGTATGTATGCGTTCTCGGTTTGATGAAAATAAAAAATAAAATCACTTAACATCTGTTAAAAAAAATTTCAAATACCTAAAACATACTACCAAATTTGGAATTTTCTATACTAGAGGGAAATCATTTGAATTAGTTTGTTATTATGATGCTTGTTTTGGTAGTTTTAAGTTAGATATATAAAGAACTTCTAGAACAAATTTCATTTTTATAAATCCACTAGTATCATGTGGTAGTAAAATGAAAAATTATTTTTCATTATATACTGTTGTTGGTGGATATATAGCTACAGGTAGTTTTTTTGCCCATATTTTTTGGATGAAACAAACTTTTCTAGATTATGGATTTGAATTTAGAAATGTCCCTATAAATGGTGATAAAAAAAGTTTTATTAACATATCTAAGAATCCATTTTCACATTTAGGATCAAAAAACATTGATGTATCACATAACATTTTGATAGATCAATAGAAAAAAGGTGATATTACATTATAATGTATTGGTATAGAACATCATATTGATGATTTTTTTACTAAGCCAATAATTTCAGATGGAATGAGATAAATCATACATGAATTGGGAATGACTAACCTTTAGTGATATTAACTCTCTCACAATTTACTGTCTCACTAATTATTGTCTTACCGCTGAGAGTCACACCATTGTGGTACCACTGAGACTACATGTTCTGGTGTAATAATAACGACTTAGGCTTCTACATTAATCAATCATTTCCCACATCATGGTTTTAATTATGTTAATTCACCATTATATTATAGTTTTTATTAGAGACTCTAGAAATCCTTAAATAATAAAAACACATCACTCTACCTCTCTCATCACTCTTTGCCTCTACTCCCAATACTAAAACCCTTATCTCTCAAACTCCATTTTCTCTTTAATGACCTATATTCATGTTGGACGTTCCAAGGATGAAGTGTACATCATACTCATCTCCAGAAAATCACATGTCATCAATGAAAGTGGAAAAGTCTCTAATCAAAATGCATGTCAATCTTCTGAACCCCAGTTTTGTTGAACATGTAGTCATGCGAGAAATAGAAGTTTGTGAATCATATATTATCTTCAGTATGCATTATTTTATCAGAGTTTTATAAGAATAAGGATGGTTAGAAATTTCTACAAAATAAAAAAGACACATTCATCCAAATATGGATTTTTATTTTTACGAGTATGTTCAGTTTATGTTTAATTCTAAGGATGAATATTTTGTTAGAAGTTGTGTAAATGGTGATTCGAATAAATTTTATTCATGGTTGTGGGATTTATGTTTAGGATTTCCTCATGAATGTATAATGAATGATTATCAGATATTCCTTATACCTCCAAGTGACATATTTATCTGAGAAGAGGATTTGGGCGACTTGATTAGAGTTGGAAAAAGGAGAAGGCCTATAGATGTTGAATTAGATGGATAGACTAGATTAAATTTCATGTTTATTCCACACATGATATGTATATGGAAAGTTTACATTTATACTCTTTCAATGTGAATATATATTATTTTTAAATCTCTTGAAGAATAGTTATAAGATAAATCAACACAAGTAGCTTGTCTTTCACATGTGTGAAATGATCAAGACAACTTCAAAGTCAACCTTCTTATTCGGTTGAATATTTATTTCTTCTATGTTTCATGATAAGGTATTGTTAGGGTAGGGTGAATAATTTGATGGATATTAAGTGTTTTTTCAATTTAAGGAAATATGTAGGAGAATGAAAATTTTCTGGAATGCACTGAAGAAGTTATGGGTTGAATATAATGAAAGGATGTGTAAGGATTTCAATCCTGTTGAGCACCATTCATGACCAAAGGATATCACTAATAAATATTTGGGACCAAATGAGTTTGTGGAATACTTAAATTAAGGAATGTAAGTTGATGTTTCTACATATGAAGGTTTAGTTTCTTTTGAATGCAGTGATCCAAACATTTCCAAAAATTACTGAAGTGCCTCCTCATGAATCTCTTAAACTATTTCAAGTTCTTCCCTATATAGATTTTATTCACTATAAAGTTATAGTAGATGAAAGTGATGTAAATATATTCAAGGATATAAAATGATGATAAACGTGAAGAAACTATAGAATCACATGTTGCTAATGAAAAATAGACAAAAGAAGAATCTACAGAAATAGGAATTATTTTACCTGCTGAAATCAGGATGGAAATTTTTTTTAGTTATAAATATGTCATGTTCTGACTGAGAGGTACTAGTAGATAATAAATTATGTGGAAAGATTTTCCAAAATTGTTTCTTGTATTCTTCAAGGGTTATCATTGGCTGATGGGGAGAATAACCCCATTTTGGAAAGTATTGTAGTCCCAAATCCTATTGATTCTAGTTCGGTGGATGCTTGGTACATGTTTCATGACTACATTGATGTTGAAGATTTTTAGAAGTCCTTGGTTAGATAAATGGAGATCTTAAGTGAGTTTCATCTCAAACCAATCATAAAAAAAGAAGTGATATCTACTAAGAATCCAATACATGTCTCTATTCCTAAACCTTCCCGAGCAACCACTAGTTATGTTATCCACGATGATCAGAATGTTTTCAGAGCATATCTATTGTCTGGATTTGGTAATCTCAAAAAGTCATAGCCTGCCCATTTGACTAGACATAGAAAAATATATGCTTCATTGCTTTTGGATATGTTTAAATGGAAGACTCAACCTAAGATGATTCATGAGATTCAAGATGCCAGAATTGAAAACGAATTGTAATGTGATGAGGTGAAAGATTTAATGTTTATGGTTGAGGTGATAAAGCAAAATTTCCATGTTTATTTTTCCCAATATCAGGTTGTTATTATGTGTGAATACAAGGATTCCAGGATTTGAAAAGTTTATATTTGATATTTAACCCAATATGATTTTAGTTGTTGAGGAATTTTTCATGAACAACACCAACATAGAAAAGGAAATGTATAGACTTTTGGTGGAAATTAATCGACTAACAAATTGGTATAAAAGATCTTTGGAGACTGCTCTAAGAAATATCAAAACATTCACATCATCTACTTCATCTCCATATGCTTCTTCTCAACCATCTCAACCTTTGGATAGTTAAATTATTAAATTATTAATTCAAGAGGAGATTTAGTATTTCAAGAGTTTAATAGATATAGAGAGTATATCAAATGTTTTTAAGAATACTGATCATGTAAATGACATGGTGGGGATTTATTCCAAGGTAGATTCAACTACTCAAGAATAAATCTCTATGAAAGGGATTAATAATTTATGGGAATCACTATTCCAAGCATGAGTTGACAAATCATTTCAAGAATTTAGTAGGAAATTTAATGCTACCTATATGGACTAAATAATTCAAGGGACAAGTTAAGAAGTTAAAGGATTTTTCTACTACTCTGGATAAGTTTTTAGAGGATTAGGATGATTTTGAGAAGGATATAGAGCATGTTGATGAGATAATTAACAGTTTCATAAACATGTGGAAACATTATTTTTATGTTTAAAAAACAAACATAGTTACTCCTTCTACAACACCTCTCAGACTTGTACTTATTTCTTCTACCGCTTTCCTATACATCATTTGATTCAGTTAACATGACCCCTACTCTAGCTCTAAGCTAGATTATAACTGACATCCCTAAACAACCTTTAAATAGTTATTCATCCAGAATAAGACTTCCACCTTCTATTATATATGGGATGCCTCTCCCTTCATTCATTAATTCCTCTGTCTCTTCCATCACTACTATTTTTCCATATGTTAATCCTACTTCTGTTGTATCTTATAATGATAAAGGAAAGGATAAACAATATAAAGAGAAAATAATGTTTATTTTGGATAGGGCTATGATGTATTTACTTTCTTTGATTTTACTGCACTCTATCAGAATTTTCTATGAAATGTTTCTTCCCCTTGATTCAAATTTTGACTTCATTCTGTGCTTATTTTTCATTCTCTTATGTTCTTTTTTATAATCCCAAAATGGGGAGACAAACTATAATTTATGTTATATTTATATATAATATCTAATACTATAATGGAAAGACTTTATTTATTTCATAAATCTCATATAATTAGTTTGATATGTCATGAAAACAATTAATTTCTTTTTAATGTGTACAGAATGTAAATTCCATGATTTGTGATCATCAAAAAATGGGATATTAAAGGACTTATCTTATTTTAATTCTCAAAAATAATGTTCAACTATTGTAAATCATGTTTAATATTGTTCTATAACGTTTCATTATTCTCATGTTTAATATTAATCCATTCTATGAGTATTATTTCTTAAGATAGATTCTATATATTTTGTAATGTATGAGTCGCCATTAAGGTGAAATCACAGTCACCATTTCTATGATCAAACAGTCTCACCGTTTAGTATAAAAATAACCTATTTTCTAGACACCATTGTATCATACTACAGGTTAAAAATATTCAAAAAGGAAAAGACACCATTTTAATTAAACCATTATATCATGTCACTAGTTCGTAATTTTCACAAAGCACTAGACACCATTCAAATGACTCTTTTGCGAGTGGAACCATTTCAAAAAAATACCAGACACAATTACCACAACACCATTAATTTTCCTAACCGATTCATTTTTTTGAAAAGTATGAGACACTCATCTTGAGGCACTACATAGAAGTAAAGGATGAGTAATCACTAAGTTTGGCACTTCTCTTGACTCACCATTCCAATGACACCATTCTTATGTCACCAGTGACTGTTACACAATTCCATACTTATTATTTTTTTTATGAATTTCAATTTTATTAAAAATTATTTATAATAATCATATTTAGGGTATTTAATGATATTGATATTATCAATTATTCTTGCAGACATATCAACACATAGTACGAGGTACGATGTGTGTAGATCATGGTCCATGTCAGCCAAAACCTAGACACATGAGGATTAATATATTATGGCGTATGATCTAAATAAAATAAAAGAGAAACACACACCAATCCATGAATAAGATCCATAATAATCCATATTTCACTCTAAAATATAACGAAGAACACACTATGAATTATCCTATGAACATCCTTACGACAGCATCAAGTCAAATAAGAAAAAGGCCACAAAAGAAATATATTTGAACTTGAAACCATAACAACCAAACTAACAACACTATGTTTCTGTGTGTATTTCTAGAGGTGGATTACATAATCATATCTACATCATTCAAGAGTTTGGAACTACATAGAACCACAATCAGGGAATTTATAATCCCTTCTTATTATACTATGATCTTATGTTTACTTTTTTATTATTCCTTTGAGTAGTGTGTGAATTTGTAAAAAAAACACACACTATCTCCTGTGATAAATTGTAGGATACAATATATCCTCTCACTACTAATCTCTTACAACTTTCACTCCCAAGTATAACTATTTATGTGGAATCTGTGTGACCTAGTTATATTTTTTTCCTACATAAAACTTTGGTAGAGTTCTAGTTGATCTAGAAAGCATTTATTCTACTGTAACCCCCGATCTACTGTATGGATCATGTTTATTAATATAAACTACTTAGTGGTAGGTGATCACCAATGGAGAGGACAAATCCTTTTTGGGAGATTGGACGACTTGTTTTATCCACTATGTTCAATTTCTGTTTTCCTGCATATATTTGTTTATTCAAATTAGAAAACATTACTTTGCATTGATAGTTAATTTTAGATAGTGTTTTCATTAGAATTTGGTTTATTAGAATTATTTAAAAATGATAATTTAACTTAATTAATTTATTTAAATAATAATTAATAAATCTTTGATAAATATTTCAATCTCTTTAATATATTAAAAATATAAAATTTCATTATATGTCCTGTTTTGATTTTAAATTTTGCGGACATTCAAATATATCATTTTTAACATGCTTTTTTTGGAACTCAATTTATCCCCCTCTTGAGTGTCCTATTATGATCAACACCATCAAATATATAATAATTATCACTCTTTGGATTATGTTCATTAATGTGGTTATAATGCCTTTAACTATGATCCATTTATAAGTGATGGTCTACATTATATTATATCATAACATTATTAAAAATAATATATCATCACAAAACTATTGAAACATTTAACTTAAATTGAAAATTCATGTTTAACTAATTATTAAATTACATGCTTGGTTTATTTGTGTATATTTACAAATTATATCATAGGGTTTTTCTATGATATTTGTTTTCATAAATATTTTTCAAAATTTTAATACTAATAATATTTTTATACCAATAATAAATACCATATCACTAATAGAAATGATTTTGTGGTTACTTTAATACATTGTCATTAGATACTACGAATCGAATCACAGAAGACAAAATAGTTTAGTAGTCATGGTAATATAGGTAGATAGATGAATTTGAAATATCTTTTTTAAAACAATAAATTATTTTTTATTTGATAATTCTATCATTCCCCTTATTTTATCTCATTATATCATTCAAAAAACCCTTACTTGTATTGCGGGGAAAAATAAAATATTTTAAAGGGGTAAGACAAAATGCTCAGTAAGGATAATTTGATAGAGTAATCTATTAATACATAAGGAATAATAAATATGTAAAGGACGATAAATGAAATATATGAAATTAAATCCATATCTTGATAATAACATATAATTAATAAAACATGATCAAATAATTTCATACAAATAAATACAAGATAATGAAACATAAACAATGACATTATTCTAATAAAATAATATAATTAAATATAAGTAATAAAACCATAATTTAGGAATGAATAATTTTGGATATATGGTATATAAATTTCTATCATCAAGATAGTTAATGTCAAGATCTATGCTCTGGACAATTACATCCAATATCTATACTCATGATAGTTTTAATATGTGGGTAGAAACCCACCGGATTTGGAAAATTATTTTTCCTTATGAGGATCGTTAAAGAATCAAGGGGATATAGTTGGAACCACCCATCACTTACTATATCCAATGAATTACTAAAATGAATAAATAATTTAACTAGATCAAAATTCCATAATGAAATAAATACTTCTCATATAAGATGAACTAGTTATACAGAATATCAATTTATTCTCCATTCGTACTAATCAAAAACCATCCAAATAAATAAAAAGAATGCTATAATTAGACTACATAGTCAAGAAAATATTCAAAAAATTATTCTTAAATACATGAAAATACATTAATGACATTACTAAATTATTTCTTGGGGAAAAAAAATTAATTTTCTACTTAGAGAATAATTTTTGAAATATAAAAATAATGCATATAATAGAGATATCAAAGTCATTGAAAATACATTGGTAAAATTGTAAAGTACTAATAAAATATTTAAGGCTTAATGATGTTAGGAAATTAAATTCATTTAGTATACATAAAAAACATTATTTTAACACTCTTGTAGTAAAATTTGTAATGTATTTTGATTTAATGACGATGACAAGATTCCTTAAAAACCATTTTGGAAAAGTAGAAATGGAATAATAATTATTTCAAACAATAATATTATAATATTAAAATTATTTTGGAATTTTACTATAAAGAATATACATGGAAGAGAAATAGTCATCATCATAGGAATAAATGTAAACAATCTATAATAATGAATAGATTGTTAATTGACTTATACAACTTAGGTATATTTTGAATAATAAGCCCTATAAAATAAACAACATTAAATGAAACATTATATTAATTTATTTAAAATAGTTTCATGGTATAATATATATAAGGGATAGTATATACACCACACAAAAGAACTATATGGTGAAAATGGCATATTTCTCACAGAAGTATAAGTGAGCTGAGAAACCCATACATCATGTTCAACATCCTAGAAATGTTAACAAACCTATTCTATAATTGTTTAAAAAAATTATTAACTTATAAAATAACCATTTACATATGAATAGAATCTTATATTATCCATTTATAACATATTACCACCCATTCATTAGTAATATTTCATTATTTTCCCCATTTTAGGAGATAATTTATTTTTTTCTCAAACATATTATTTCTTTAATGTCCTAGTTCTCTTCTATTGGATATAAATAAATAAAATATATAATTATATTAATATTATCAATATCATATTTAATAATTAAACACTTTTTTGGAATCATTATTGAATGATGAACATAGAAAATTAAATACATTTCTTCTTGGAGATGGTAAGTTGTATGTACAAAAAAGCGATGATATAATTTCTAAATGATTGAAATATTATGGAAGTGGATGGAATAATAATTTAATAGAATAAATAACTATTCATAATTATAAAATATTTTTATTATTTCATTCATTAGTACCATCCATGTAATGTGGTGATGAAAAATTAATTACCCTCTATGTGGTGATGGTTAGTTATACGTACGCTTGTGAGATTCTTCCATTTTCATAGGATAGATAAATTGTAAAATAAGGTTATTTTATAATAATAATTACATATCATTATATATGTAATATTTTTTTTATTTAATTAATTAAAAAACACATTAATATAAATTAGAAAAGGAAATAAACTTGAATGATTTTGTAAAGAAGATTACCTCTTCTCTAGAGAAATTCCATTGGATATCTTCTTATAGATAGTAGGGTTTAAATTTTGAGAATACCATCACCTCCAATACCAATCCATGTATGTATGTAATTGAAATAGGAAGTAGTATGATGATTTATATAGCACAATTTATTATAGATAATTTATATAAGGGGTACCCATTTTTAATTTATGTGATGGGTACTTTTGGAATTTTGAAAAATATTAAAATACTATAAGACTATTCTAGGGAAAAATGCATCCAAATATCTTATAAATTAAAATTTTATGATATTTTAGACAATATATTATCTCCTTTTTATTATTTAATATTTTTAATTTTTTTTGGAATTATTTAATAATATATATTATTTTCCAAAAATATAATTATTGTCAATTTTGACACTATTTATTAAATTAATCTTTATAAAAATCTACATAACAAGAAAAATTTGAACCAAATGTTTTAATAAAAACTAATATATCAAGTTATCCGGAAGCTTCTTGAATTTCACTAATTATAAAAAATTATATTTATTTTTTAAAAAATTAATATCATTTATTTGATATTTATATTATTTAAATAATGCATGCATTAGTGTTGTGCAAGAATTAATGATAATTATTTCCTCAATAAAAATTAAAAACAAATGACAAGGATGAAGATAATGTTTTTTATATTTTAAAATATTATTTATATATATATACATATACATTATAATTTCATATTAAAAATGTTAATTTTATTACTGTCATGAATGTTACATCTATAAATTTACATTAAATAAAATATTATTACGTTCATAATCACTTTATACTGGAAAAAATATTAATATATTTGAACCATGAATACATATAAAAAACCAATAAATAGTAAATGAAATTGGGGAATGTGTTAGGGTCATTTTATAGTAATTATCATTTCAGATTTAACATATATTACCCAATTTACACTTTTGTGTGGTAACAAAAATTACAATGGTTATGATTCATATTGCCCAAATATAAATGAGAAATGTTTATTAATTTTTTTCATTTTGGTAAAATTATATGATAAATTTTAAAAATATAAAATATATTATTTTTTAGAATATAATTTAAAATAAATCCCGCAATGAAAAATTGTTTTTTTAAGATGAAGTTTAAGACTAAAAATGTTCTTATACCAAAATATGGAATAATAATAATTAAAATGTAATTAATTATTTATTATATAATTATAGATTAGATAATTTAATTTTAAATCAAAATAAAATTATAAATGGTGTATTTAATATAAATAAAACAGGAATTTTATAAAGAAAATTCTATTGTTCACTATTCACTAGAAAATCAATCTTCTTGAAAAATTACAAAAAATTAAACATAAGATAATTTTTATATAATGATTTTAAAAATGATATTAATTTTATAAAATACAATTTATTAAAGTTACAAATAATTATTATAATATTTACACTTAAAGAGAATAAAATCCGTAATTGAAGAAAACACATTTTTGAAAAAAGAAAATAATTTTACTAAATATAAGTGCTAATTCAAAAATAATTAACTTGTTCATTAAAAATGAGAAGGAAAATTATTTACATCATAATATAGGTAATCCGGTTTACTCCCACCAATTTAAACACTTTTTTATAACGATCTAGATAAAATAATAATATTATGGAGTTTATTTATGCTCTGTTTTATGTGCAATTGAAGCTATCAAAAGGATTAAATTTATTTTAAAAAGTCATTCTGTAAAATATTGTGGCTTTACATGATCTCATTACCTAATATTAAGTATGATTCTTCTAAAAATGTAATCCATTTTATCAAATTAAATTCCTAGAAGTGGAATAGTTTTATTTAAAATTTAACCCATAATATGCAATGAAAATGATTTTTTTTAAAAATAATTCTATGAATAAATTTTTTTACCATGTTCATGAATAATTTTGATTCAAATAAAATTTAATGTATAATGTTTAATCAAATAATACTTATTATTTTTAAAAACTATTAGGAGTTATAATTTTACTATGTAAATATATGAAACAAAATTATACATTACAATAAAAATTTATATTTTCACAATTTATAGAATAATAAAACATTTTATATAATTTTAAACATTTCTCCATAATTTAATTTTTACATTTATAATTTAAAAACTACATTCATTTTTAAAAATTAAATTTCTATAATTTTGGAAATCACGATTTTAAATAAAACCTTATAATGAGGGAAAATTTGTTTTCGATAGAGATAAATCCTTTTAATTTTGACTGAAAAATTATCAAATATTTTTATAATTAATAAAAATATAAAAAAAATCATAAAAATCTATAAGATATGAAAATTGATTATTTTAGCAATACCTAGGTTGTTATATTCTTCCCCCATTTGAAAATTTCTTATTCACAATTTTATTCATCACCTAACCATGTTGGAATATTATTAATTCATTACATTTTATCAGTCCAATTTTTCTTTTTCAACCATACGATTTCCCACATAAATGTAACAAGGTATAAAAAAATATTAAATTAAAATTTCTCTTTAAAGTCAATAATATGTACATGGTTTTTAATATAATAATGGTTTTCTTCCTAAAATGTTACTCCTAGGATCAAAACATGAGATGCATCTGGCATATATTTTCCAAACAGAAAAACATGAAATACATCATTTACCTAATAATAACTCATTCGAAAAGGACATTAGATTGGAAAATGATCCATCTTTCTATTGGATTTCTTAATTTCCCCTGAAACATGGACATAACTTTTCCTTTTCATCAAAAATTGATAAAATTGTTTCTTTGATATAATTTACAAAAAAAAAAAGAAACTCCCCCCTCAATAGAAAGATCTTTCTTCTAGTATATCCATTAATTTCCAAACGTCTCGAAACCATCCTCATGTGTTTCGAAATCATATTCACCTTATTAGAAATTTGATTTATAAATTTGGACACTAAAATATCCTTTGACCTACTTCATCCAATCAAACATGAGTCAGAAACAACATTCTATATAATTCAAAAAAAGGTACCATTAATAAACTAGAATTATTACATTTATTATAATAGAACTCCATTAAAGTGAATAATTGATCCAAAATACCCTAATAATATATTTTAATAGCTCAAACCATATCATCTAATGTGTAAATTATTTCTTTGGGCTATCCATCAGATTGATGATTTGAATTTGTATGGAAATTTAATTTAGAACCCAGTTAATTTTATATAATTTTCAGAAAATTAAAGGTAATCCTAGGATCAAAGGTAGATGCAATGGAGGGAGGGGATCTATATAATATAATTGTCTATTTATAATAATTTTTAAAATTTTTTTCCAAATATATTTTATCTTGAATTAGAAGTAAATTTGAAAATATAGTTAATTGATAAACAAAGAAATATATGACATTATTTCATCTAGATTTGTTATTCAATATGACCATAAAATAAATAGATATGTTATCCTATTTACCTTCTAGAAATAGGAAAATATAAAAAAACAACTTCAATAATTTTCTTCCATAAGTACCCTATTAAAAATATAGTCACTTAATAGTTAAATCGAAAACAACATTCATCATTAATTTTCACCATAAATGTTCCAAGATATCTCTATAATTCTTTGTGATACTATGATGAATTGAATATGGAGATAACTGTGCCTCACTAAATAGTTCATTCTTAAAAAATGTGAAAAATAAACCATATAACCTTTTTCTAAAATATAAAATAAATTCTTTGATAGAATATAAATCTAGAAACTCACCTACATGGACTGAGTATACATTTTCCTATAAAAAAATTAACTTCATTCTGGGATTTCCTATTACATTCCAAAGAAAATTTAGAGTCACCTGATCCAATAATATTATAACGTCTCAGTTACAGAAGCCACCCAGACGTGCCCCGTACTCGGTTTGTCACATGATCTTAAGCACATTTCCCCAAATGCCAGAGGCTGCCGACTAGTAGCGAGGGCCTTGGGTGTGATAGTGGGGAAACTATGAACTCATTGGCAGAGTACACTATGGAAGATAAACCAAATAACAACAATAACAGAAGCAGTATACATCCCTACAAGAGTAATAGTGTAAGACTGATAAATGAACAACTGGTGCAGAAATATATGTAAATGATGCATGATACACATATGTCTAGGATAACAGCAAAAAAAGACACAATGTTGATTACAGTACCAACCAAAGTGAAAAAGAAAAATGGATGAGCAACTCATCAGCATCTCAAGCCTCGGCCTGGTCCCATGCTCTCCTGCTCCAGTGAAATCATGAACCTGAAGTAGAAGGGTGCTTGACCTTATCTACACCTGCAACAATATAATCTGTTTGGGCCCAAAAGCATGACCCAAATAGGGTGTGAGACAATGTCCCAATATGAATCCACCTAAAGTTCTATGCCTAATTGTTAGTGAATATATGGCAGATAATGTACAATAAGCAGTAAACAGGATAATACACACCAATAACAACCCACAGTTTCTAGCATATTTTCTACAAATAAGAAACAACCACTCATGTATGTGGATCAAAAAGTTAAAATCTAGGTAGTTCTCACAGTCTAACCCATATGTTTCAACCTACAAGTGCTTGAAACCCTCTAGAAAGCACACACAACCTCACCCCTCTAGTTCAGCTAATGAATAGACTCTCTGAGGAAGCATTCACTGTCAATTCCCCCTATAGTTTCATATCATTCTAAAGGATCTCTGGGGAAGCACTCAACGTCGATTCCCCCTGTAGCCCATGTCGAGGTTCTACAGACTCTCTAAGGAAGCACTCAATATCAATTCCCCCTGTGGTCTCTTATCATAAGTAAAAGACACTCTGGAGAATCCCATATGTCCACTCTCCCTATTGTCCACTACACTAGGTTCTCACAGCCATGTGTATAACAAACATGCATAGAACACTTATCGGCCCAAGTAAACCTCAAGAACTAGTTGGCTATAATTCTATGGAACAAAAGTAATATAGTACATCAGTTCCACTATCCTATAACAAGTCATGGAAACTAGCAAAAACGATGAACAAGAAAAACAGGAAAGGTAAAACATCAAAAGCACAATACAAGTTTCCCTATTCATAAACAATTACCTCTACTCAAGAAATCAAGCATAATAGGCAACAACAATGGAAAACAGGAAACACGCAATACCCCGTTCAAGGGTATTGGTGGAATTTTCCCAAAATAATCACAGACATCCTACAGAAAGGCACAAACAACCTACCTCAATGGTAGAAAAATAATATATGTGAACCACGATGACGGATTATCCTTAGAACGTTGAGGATCTGAGAAAACATAAATAATTATCAACCAACAATATATTCATAAAGGGGAGGAATTGGAAAACAAGGATCTAGGAGAAGAAAAAAATCACCGCATCAGTTCTAACACAATATACGACGCTCTATTCAGAGAACAGACAAAGGATCGGGAATCCGGAGAACAATCATGGCCATACAGGCCGCTCTTTAAAGAAGAACTTACAGAAGGAGAGCATTCTGTCGGTCAGGCGTGACCCTGGACCGTTTAATGAAAAAAAATACACGGTGTGTACTTATGGGGTACACGGTGTGTAATCTATTTTCCCATACTTCGCTTTAAGCGGCCTTCACATCACCCCTACACACCGTGTGTGTGGCCCGGACACGGCCATCACACATCCTGAAACGGCAAGGGAGTATACAGCGTGTACTCAGAAAGTACATGGAGTGTACTTAGAAAGTACACGGCATGTACTTCAAAATTTCCCAGAAACCCCACATTTGTCAAAAACACCAGGAAAAGAAAGACATTCCTAAAAACACATATCTGAGTTCTTACAGACTTTCCCCCTTAAAGAAATTTTTCCCCAAATATTCCTAACAAGGCGGAGAAGGAGAAAACCCGAATAGCTCCAGCCATTGCGATCGTACATCGGCCTCCCTTTCCCAGGTCTCGTCCTGTACTCTCCTGTGCTGCCATAACACCCGTACTAGAGGAACATACCACCCATAGGGATCCTTCATACTATGATCGACAATCCAAATATGATTCTCCTAAAAAGATGCATCCACTTAGAGCACAACCTCCCCGTGTTGAAAGACATGAGACATGTCTGAAATGTAACGTTGGAGCTGAGAGACGTGGAAGACATCGTGCATGGCCTGGTACCTCTGAGGTAACTACAACCGATAGGCAACTAGCCCAACTCTATCTGATACCTCAGACAACCCGACGTACCGTGGTGAAAGTTTACCCTTTATCTGAATCCTTTTGTGTCTCAAACTCAGTGCAACACGCAGGGAAACATGATCCCTGACCTTGAACTCCAGAGGTTGTCTCCACTGATTAGCATAAGACTTCTATCGAGACTGTGTTGTAGCCATCATATTCTAAACCAAATCTAACTACTCTAAGGTTTCCTGAACAAGATGAGGTCCCAATAAAGATACCTCTTCTGCTTGCAGCTAGCATATGGTTGATTGGAATGGCCTACCGTACAAGGACTCATAAGGTGCCATCTGAATCATTGCCTGAAAATTGTTGTTGTAGGAGAACTCCACCACAGGGATTTTCTTCTCCGAAGAACTGCCAAAGTCTAGAACGTATGCTCGGAGCATACCCTCAAGCACCTGGATTATACGCTCGTACGGGCCATCTGTATAGGGATTATATGCTGCACTCAAAAGTACCTATGTTACCAAAGCCTTCTAAAGAACCTACCAGAACCAGGAAGTAAAGCGTGCATCCCTGTCTGAAACAATGGAGTGTAGAACTCTATGCAGACACACAATTTCTCAGATGTATAGCCGTCCTAGATCATCAACACTGAAGGTCCCCTTGATCTGTAAAAAGTGAGAAACCTTCGTAAGCCTGTCAATGACAACCCTAACAACATGGTTCCCTCGAGGCGAACTCGACAATCCAGTCATGAAGTCCATCGCAACATCTTTCCACAACCTCTCTGTAATGGGTAAATGTTGTAAAATTCTTGCTGGCCGTTGATGTTCTGCATTCACCTATTGACAAGAAGAACACCTCAAGACAAAACCAACAACATCTATCTTCATACCTGGCCACCAATACTAGAGACGAAGATCCCAATACATATTGGTGATGCCAGGATGAACATCCCAAACATAGGTATGAAAATCCCACATTAGATCCTCATGTATGTCTGCTGGCACGCATACACATCCCTAGAAAAGAAAGAACTCATCCATGCCCATTGTCCTTCCAGGAAGAGGGTCCTCTCTTGACATACTCTCCCACAGGGCTATGAATTATGAGTCTGATAGATGCCTCGTTCATACACGATCAAGAAGATTAGAGGTAACAACTACAGAAGTTAGGAACGTCTGTCCCTGTCTGTCGTGCACCTCCAGATGCATCTCAGAGAACAAAGCCATATGCTGCCACTCGATACTGGCCTCCTGAACATCCTGAACCTGAGTTCTTCTCCTCAACGCATCTGCCACTGTGTTGCCCTTTCCCGGCGTATAGGCAAGATCGAAATCAAAACACTGAAGATACTCGACCCACCCGCGCTGGCTCAGATTCATATCACGCAAAGTGAAGATGTAATTGAGAATCCTTTGTTCAGTGAAAACCACACACTTATCTCCTAGATGGTAATGTTTCCTACATCATGAGACATGAACAACAGCTTCTAAATCTAGGTCATGCGTCCGGTAGTTCCTTTCATGTGGCCTCAACTGCCGAGACCCGTATGCAACGCCTCTGTCTCCGTGCATAAGCATGGAACCCAGCCCGATACCTAAAGCATCAGAATAGACTGTATAGCTCTTGCATGTCTCTAGAAAGACGGGTATCAGTGCTGACGTCAACCTTCCTTTCAGCTCCTGAAAGGATGACTCACAAGAATTTGACCATAAGAACCTCACAACCTTCTTATTCAGACTTGTCAATGGTGCTGATAGGTGTGAAAAAGTCCTGAATGAAGCATCTATAGTGTCTAACCATCCCTAGGAAAATAATCACCTCAAATACATTCTTTGGCTGCTCCTAGGAAACTACAGCTCTCACATTCTCTCGGTCCATGAATACTCCTGCCTATGAGATGACATGTCCCATGAAGTGAATCTGATCCATCCCGAAGTGGCTCTTTGAGAGTATAGAATAATGTTGATGCTCTTCTAGTGTACTCAGAATGATCTCAAGTTGGGTAGAATGGTCATGTTGAGTGTGAGAGTACACCAAGATATCGTCCATGAAGACCACGACGAATGAATCCACGCAAGGATGGAATACTCGGTTCATCAGTGCCATGAAAACAGCCGGTGCATTTATGAGACCGAATGGAAAACCCATATACTCATAGAGACCATACCTGCTCCTGAAGGATGTCAGAGGTATAACTGATGGTCTGAAGAGCAACAGATGATAACCAGACCTCCAATCGATCTTCAAGAACATGCGGGCTCTTCGAAGCTGATCGAAGAGATCATCAATCCTAGGCAAGGGATATCAGTTCTTGACCATCAACTGGTTCAGTTTCCAATAATCCACACAGATCCTAAGAGTACTGTCTACCTTGTTCGCAAACATGATAGGCGAGCCCCAAGGAGAATTACTAGGTTAGATGAAACCATTTTCATGCAACGCCTTCAATTGCTTCTTGGGCTCCGGAAACTCAGGTGTAGCCATCCTATAGGGAGGAATGAAAACCGGTGCCGCTCCTAGAACGATCTCGATAGAGAATTATACCTCACACTCTGGAGGCAAACCTAAAAAGTCATCTGGAAAGACATCTATGAAACAATCCACCACTGAAGGAAAGTCCAACTGTGAAGTCCCCTGATCATCCAGATAAAGACTAGCAATCTGGGCCATCACCCCTCATAGCCCATGATTCTCGAGTCATTCTTGACTTGCCTGATCATCCCATTCTCCTCTATAAAGAAAATAATCACCCTCTTGTGAGATAAAAGTCACCCTGCGATGATAATAGTTGAAGACTTCCTGGAAGGGAACCAACCAGTCCATCCCGAGAATGACATCATACCTTGTCATCTCTAGGACATAGATATCCCATAAGAAATGATATCCTGCAACCTCGAGTGAGCACTCTCTACACAGATGTACACAAGATGTCCTAGTCCCCAAAGGTGTGTCTCGTGTCAACAAGTTGGCAGCCGAAGAGATATAGAGCCCCAGCCTCTCCAAAAAAGAAACATAGATAAAGCTATGCATAACACCCGTATCGAATAGAGCTGAAGATAAAACTAAGGCTACTAAGATCGTACCTTGAACTACAGAAGGACTGAGATCCTGCTCCTCATAAGTCTTCTCCACCGCAAAAATCTGGCCTGTCCTACAACCCTGTGAACCTGCCCGACCACTATGAGATGATCTGTGCTGCTGACACTGAAAGGCTGGTGACTGACTTCCACGACCTCAACCTTCACCACGTCCTGAACGGCCCGACGAACTCCAGTTCCCCTACTGGTGAGAAATTGGTGGTGCTACTCCTCAACGAGGAGTCATGGAAAAACCCACTTCACCAGCTACTGGTGTAAAAACTGGGCATAAACAATAAAGTTGACCCATATTGCCTCATGATCGTCACTCCACTAGGTCTCTCTAGCACTACGGCCTCGTGTTCCATGCCCTTGTGCACTGGTATCATACTATCTGGTTACCTGAAGATGTATATCACCTCCTCGGATCACCACACATAGACTCCCTACGGTGCTTCTTGCTAACAAGTGGAGGAACAATAGCTTTGGAAGCAGAACCGACCTGTCTCATAGCTCTGGAGTCTCTCAGATTGCACTCCGCAATCAGCACCTGGTTGATGATGGAAGTGATAGAAGTCAACTGGAAGAGATTCACCTGCGAGCAGATCTCTTGCCAGAGACCATCTTAAAACATCCTTACTATGAACACCGAACTTCCATGCCGGAGAGGTGTGAAACACTGCAGCTTGGTGAAACGAGTGGAATACTCCATAACAGAAAAATTACCCTACTCCAGATGCATTAACTCCCGGGCTCAATCAGACCATAGGTTATCCAGGTAGAAGTAGTTGTAAAACACGCATTGGAACTCCTCCCAAGCCATAACCTGCCGATGACCTGCCTGTGAGATCACGTCCCGCCACCTCTTGGAAGAGTCTCGTAGCATATAGGTGGAAACCATGACCCACCTCTCTAGAGGTGTTTCCATATGCTAAATGATAGTCATCATGGCTTCCATCCATGACTCTGCAGCATGTGGTCCTCCTTCCCTCGAGAAAGTAAGAGGATGCTACTTTTGGAAAAACTGCATCAACTCTTCCATAGACATGGAAGGAGGCGGTGCTCCCTAAAAGGTCTGCATCATCCTCATAAATCCTTTCCTGAACTGCGCATCAACACCTACAACTGATACGACACACAGTGCCAAGGATGGAATAACTGGAGGATCGGCATGATGTCCCTGATCTGCCATATCTGGTGTCTGATCACATCCTGACAACTTACGTACAACCGGGGGACGTCTCGGAGGCATAACATTGAAAGATCAAAAGTAGACCTTAGATCAGGAAAACAAGGATAGAGAAAAAAGGAGTACAAAATGGAAACACGAGAAGAAAACACTTAAGATTTACAAAACATAACTACATAGTGTGTATAAACAATACACGACGTGTACTTAACTCTATTCCCCTTTCCGTGTCTCCTTGAACAGCTAAACCACAGGGTCATCTTAAAATGAGACTACACAGCATGTTCCCTGTGGACACGGTCTTTAGTATACAAGGTTTCATCAACCTGTGTTGTTAGTTACACGGCTGATTACACGGCTGAGACTACACGGCATGTTCTGAACAAACACGGTGTGTACTTGAATATTTTTCCTGATCCGTGTTGTTGGAGACACGGTCGGGTACACAACTGAACATTACACAATGTGTTACGAACAAACATGGCATGTATAGGTGGAGATAACACCGACCTGTGTTGTTCGTGACATGGATGGGTACCTAGAACAAGACTACACTGTGTGTTCATTACCAACACGGCGTGTTATACTCGAGCTTCCCCGACCCATGTTGTTAGTGACACGTCCGGGTACACGACTCTATACTACACGATTTGCACATACCATACACAGCGTATTTCTAGAGATTTTTAAAACCCGTGTTTCTACTCACACAGTCAGCGACATGGTTTAACACTACACGACGTGTATATATAAAGTAAATGCCGTGTATTCTGGGTTTTTTTTTGGGTAGTAGCTCTGAAACTGCACTGAAGCCCAGAAAACACTGAATTACGAGCATGAAGGTGCCAAATTCCAATTTGTAAGGGCCCATACACCCCACAAATCAAAGCTTGGTATCCAATATATTCATATTTAAGGAAAAACATGTCAATGATTCAGAAATTTCTGATTCAAGAGGGCCCATAAAACGTCAAGAACCAAAATTTTGCGTTCATTTAAAAATGTTACAATACAAAATTCAACTATCAAACAGCAGATATTCTATCAAAGCATCTATCACAATAACAAGGATAATCTACACAAATTCTATCAAAACATCATGTAATTGCTAATGCACCCTAAATAGCATGGCAAGAATGCATGGCATGTGATTTCGTACAAGTGCCTAAATGTTGCATGAGATGGAATACCCTCATCTCATCGGGTCGCGATAGAAATAGAACCACAATATCAAGAACAATAACAAAACAAGGCATATGAATCACACTAGGTGAAAACATATCAACCGTAAAATCTCAAAACTAGAAAATTGCAATAAACGAGGTAGTATGGTTTTTCCCTGTACACGGGCTTGCGACTCCCCAGCACAGCTTAATTGCAAGTACCGAATCCATCCTATCCCTGGATAAAGGCTCCAAACAGTAAATCAAGAGAATATAACCAACCCTCTGATAACAACTTGTAACATCCCGGTTCCGGAACCCACCCAGAGGAACCCCATACCCGGTTGGTCACTTAGCCTCAAGCGCATTTTCCCAAATTCCAGAGGTAGCCGACTAGCAGGGAGGGCCTTGGGTGTGATAGTGGGGAAACTATGCCTTCATTGGCAGAGTACACTTTGCAAGAGAAAACAGTTAACAACAATAGAGTAAGAAGTAGACATCCATACAAGAGTAATAGCATAAGACTTGTAAATGAACAACTCGAGCATAAATATATGTAAATGATGCATGATACACATGTGTCTAGGAAAACATCCAAATAAGTCATAGTGCTTAATACAGTACTAAACAAAAGTATAAAAGAAAAATAGATGAGAAACTCCTCAGAATCGCAAGCCTCAGCTTGGTCCCATGCTCCAGCTCCATTGCAATCAAGAACCTGAAGTAGAAGGGCACTTTCCATTATCTATACCTGCAATAATATAATCTGTTTGGCCCCAAAAGCATGACCAAAACAGGGTGTGAGACAAAGTCCCAAAAGGAAACCACCCAATGATCTATGCGAAATGGTCAGTGAATATATGCCAGATAAAGTACAATAAGTAGTAAACATGATAATACACAGAAGTAACAATCCACAGTTTCTAGCATATATTCTACAAACAATAAAGATCCACTCAAGAAAGTAGAACAAAAAGGTAACCCATGGGTATTTATCATAGTCTAACCCATAAGGTTCAACCTATAAGTTCTAGCAACCCAGTGGGAATCACACATAGTCTCGCCCCTCTGGTGCAGCTAAAGAATATACTCATTGAGGAAGCACTCACCGTCAATTCCCCATATAGTCTTGTATCGTAGTAAAGGTTATCTGGGGAAGCACTCAACGTCGATTCCCCCTATGCCTCATGTCGAGGATCTACAGACTCTCTGAGGAAGCACTTAATGTCAATTCCACATATGGTCTCACTTTGTAAATTAAAGACACTCTATAGAATCCATTATGTCCATTCCCCCTATGGTCCACTACACTAGGCTCTCACGGCCCTGTGTATAAAAAACGCGCATAACACACGTATAGGTCCAAGTAATCCTCAAGAACTACTTGACTATCATCCTAAGGCACAACAGCAATACAGTACATTAGTTCCATAATCCCACATCTAGGCATGAAAACATGAAAAAACCCCTAACAAGAAAAACATGCAAGGTAAAACATCCAGAGAACAATACAAGTGACCCTATTCACAAACAATTACCTCTACTCAAGAAATCACACATAGAAGGAAACAACACGGGAAAAACAAGAAACACACAATACCCCGTTCAAGGGTTTTGGTTGAATTTGCAAAAATATTCACAGAATTCCTATAGAAAGGCACAAACCACCTACCTCGATTCTAGGAGAACAATATACGTGAACCAAGATGACTGATTCTCCATTGAATGTCGAGGATCTGAGAAAACATAAAAAACGCTCTACAATCTATATCTTGAGAAAGAGGAGGAATTGGAAAACAAGGCTCTTGGAGAAGGAATAACTCACCGCTGCGGTTCCAACTCAATCGACGATGGTCAATTCGGAGCACTGACGGAGGCTTGGGAATCCGTAGAAGAATTGCAGTTGTATGGGTCGCTCTCGGATGAAGAACCTGATGAAGGAGAGCGTTATGTCCATCAGGCGCGACCCCAGACCGTTTAATGAAAAAAAAGTAAATACACAGCGTGTACTTCTGGGGTACACTTCGTGTACTATTTTTTTCCATACTCTGCTTTAAGCGGCCTTCATATCAGCCCTACACACCGTGTGCATGGCCTGGACACGGACAGCACACGACCTAGCGTGGAAAGGGAGTATACGGTGCGTACTCAGAAAGTACACGGCGTGTGCTTCAGAATTTTCCAGAAACCCTAATTTTCTCAAAATCACCAGGAAAAGAAATACATACCTGAAAATGAAGAGCTGGGTTCTTACAAATACAATGTGTTCTTGAAATTACATATTCCGATAAACCATTAATAAAATAATTAATGAATTCGTTTTATAATATATGTGTCATATTTAATATATAATAATTTTTCCACCACAATGAATTTACAATTCTATTACCATCGCCAATATAGTAAATTTTTTTATAATGATCCATTTAGAATTCCAACAAGACCATATGTTTCATGTTCAACTCAATCTGTGTAAATATATACATCAAATGTTTATGATTAGTTTATATATTAGATGTTACATTAAATTAAATATTTTCCAAAACTTCATAATAAAGAATTATATATTCCATTTCAATATCATATATACGATATTTATTATCATGATGTATTTATTTATGTGATGAATAAGAAATTATGTAATCATTATATATTAAAACAAAACTTGGTCACTTTAATAATGTGTCAATAATGATAAAAAATTCATCATTTCTAGATGGTTGGGCCAAAACTTGAGAATTCACAGATACTGTTTTCCATTCCATGAATCATTCACCACATTACATAGTCTAGCTAAACCTAACACACTTTATTTTTAAACTCTCTTAGTGGGTGAGGTAACAGTTCAATATTTTCAACAAATCATTGCTAGTATCCATATAATAAATAACACTATGAACCCATTTATTATTTTTATGTCTTGACCATTCATGAAAGACATTATTTTTTGGTTGGATCAATAATAACTCAATATTTATTTACGATATATCTATGGAATGAGATCATATGTAACCCGGAATTACATTAAATATATTTTTGATATTTTTTATTTTATAGTTTATAAATTTATCCTTATATATATTTCATGATGCGCATATCCTTTTAAATAAACCAAAATATTATCCATTTACTCACCAAAAAACATATCCAAATATTCATGGAATAATATATTCTTAAGATAAATTAATATTATTGAATAAATTGTAAAACCAAAGGGAAGGACCAAAAATTAAAAATCTTATAACTAAAAAGAAACAATGTACTATGGATGTAATACTCCTACACCTTTAGGTGGTGGTACTCAGTCCTTACATTAATATTCAAAAAATACCATGATCACAATAATTGATAAAGAAGGTCATTGATATGAGGAAACAAATACTTATTCATAACAACAATGTTTGTTTATCACTTTATAATAAAAAAGATTCTTCATGGAGCCATATATCTTATTAAAAGAAAAATATGATCACCCCATAGTGATGTCATATAACAAATGTAACCTTTACTAATAAATTATAGTAACATCCTTTATCAATTGAAGGATTTCTACTCGATCGATTTTATATGGAGGTTTTGAAATTGTCTTAGAATCACATACTAATTCAATAATAAACTTAACTTACTACTTAGTTTTAATACCAGAAAAGTGAATAGGGAAATCATATAGATATTCTTTTACACCGTTACTTAATTAATATGAATTGTTCTATTATATTCATTCACATGAGAACTACTATATTAATATCCATCATTAATTTTTTCTCAGCTTCTATATTGATTCAAATCTATAAAAACCTTTTCGAAAATTTACATCATTAGATATTTAATCTAGTATCACATGTCAAACTAATATCCAATCCATACCTATAATAACATTAAATTATACAATGGGTAATAGAATATAGTTATAAAAACTTTATTTTTATATGATAAATTGAATATCATTTTATATTCTTTCTTCTATTATTCATCCTCTATTTGTTTTTGATAAATATACTATCATTATTACTTAATGTGAATTTTTTTAATAAAAAATATTTTAGAAATGAAATAATGTGTAGATACAAAATAAAAAAAATAAATTCATATAATATTAATAAAGATGTAAGGTATATATTAACACTTTATTCTATATCCAAGAATTCACTAATGTAATTTTAAGGGATTTCAATACAACCTTTTTCTTATATTATCATTTTCTCAAATATTTTATGCTTATATATGGACATGAATCTGAAGAGTGAATAATCACATTTCATGTAAAACACTTTAAAAACTATTTATCAAAAAATTTCATACTACTACCAAGACCCTTTTATTTATGATCATAAGACATATTCCCAAAAATTCCATAATATAATAATATCCCATATTTTGAATTTCGTTCATAATGTTTCCTTCGACCAAAACTATGACATTTTGGAAAAATTATTTTATTACCAATATATTTATGTGTTAGATTCCTCTCATTTTTTTAAAACATGAACATATCTTTTATATATTATCATAAAACACCTAATCATTAATAACTCAATTTCAACATTCTCAATAAATTGAACAAGTTTTTTCATAAATCATAAATTCACAAGCGGACAATGATCTTCAGTATCATGGTTTTAATCTTCATTAAAACTGATTAATATTTATATCAAGATCCTCAATAAAATTTAGTGTGTATGATTTAAATAAAATGATTTTTATTCATACGATCCCAATAAATCTACATCATTATAAATCAATTATAATAATTTATTATCCATCCAATGTTTAATGAAATTAAGAAAATGACTCTCAAGGAAATTATTATTAAATTTATCCCATTCAATGGCATCAATATATTCTCCTTCTATAGTATTATTAACCAACTACAACCATTTTTTGAATTCACCTTCATAACATTAAATATAAATTGTTTCCGTTTTATTAAATGAATAACCAGTGGATTTTAATAAATTTTCTAGATATTTAATCCAACACTCATATATCACTAAGTTATAAGATCAAATGAATACTTGAGGTTTCTATCTTCTAAGAGAATTTACTATACATATGATTCTCTATGGAATATCCATAAGCTCTCTAGATATGATTCCACCACTATTTATAGAACATCTTATCTATGTTATAATGGACTCAAACTAACCATTTTAATTTTTATCCATTCTAGTTTATTTATTTAGGTGAATATTTTACCCTTGGTTCCTTCCTACTTCAGATTCTCTATTTCTTCTATAGAAAACCATTTTGAATAATCATAATTTTAATGTAGTAAAATGGTCATACCAAAATGTTATATCATGATAACCATATATTAAAATCCCATTAAGGTAATTAATTCCATTACACCAAACTCTAAAATTATCTACACCTTTACTATGGTACTAATTATGAGAACTATATAATAAATAATCATTAAAATTGATTCTTTATACAATAAATCATTTTTTTGAATTCCCAAAGATGTTTTTGGTTTAAATTATTAGAGGTGACTACCCATATAATAATAATATTAAATCAAGAAGTGCACACTTCAAATCACAATCTATATTTTTTACAATATAAAACACTTATTGTAAAAAAATGTTTCCTTTTATTGTAATGTAATCAAAGTTTTCATCTTGAACTTATATTTTTTCTTATTCAACTATAAAACCCAATGAATGAAATTTTAATCATTTGAAGAACTCAAAAAATCAGTAGGTTACATATAAAAATAATGAAAATAGAATTTAGTCCACAATTACTAATAAAATTAACCTTCTTTAAAGTAAATTTTGATCTCAATATAAACATTTTTTCACAACATAAATCATATTATATAACCAAATATTTTCCTAAAAAAATTCATAAGAAATATTAATGGTAAAATAATTCTCACAAAGGTTTATTTATAATAATAATAAACCCATGAATTTTTTTTCAAAATAGTATACATTTCACAATCAATAAGCTGCATAAATATCCCTTTAATCATAAGAATATTAACATAACTTGTGAAATAATAACATTTCTATAATAAATTAAAGAAATAATATATAAATAATATTCAAAAAATGAGTCATCATTTCTATATCACTATCACAATCACTCTTACTAATAGAATAAACTAACTTTTAAATTCCAATAACCTATTTGGGGAAACCAAATTGATTAAATTAAAATATTATTTTTGATGTTCATGTACTCTAAATGTCTGATTATTAAACCTCTAGTGACAAATTATTCAATTCTTGAAATGGGATTTACATCCCAACTATAACCCACGTGAAGAATTATTCCAGGGAAAATCTCAGTAACCCTCCTCATAAAACATCTTTTCATCCTACCTTTATATTAGTTGTGTTTGTAAAATTTTTCTTATTCTATTCAAAAAATCACATACAGAGGCATAATGCTACCTCATCCTTTCTAAAATTAATTCATGGTGAATGTATCCACTATATTTTCTATACAAATGATCATTAACATATATAACACATTCTTCTACATCATGTTTCTTATAAAATTTTAATTAATGTTAATTTTAATTTTTTATACATGGAAGAAAATATTTGTGTCTAATTGGATTTCACTTTAGTTGTCCCATAAATGAATTAAACCATCCAAATATTTTTTCACGTTCCTCAAAAATGTGCTTCAACCTAACCATCTCTTACCCAATATCCATTACTAATATATACTAATTTCAGTTGTACAATGTGTAAAAATATTCTAAAGCTATGAAATACAAATGATTTTTTCCTTCATATTAAAATAAAAAATCTAATTTGGTCTTATAGATATCATAGTCTTTAGAAAATTAAATATCAATAAAGGCTTTTAATAAATCTAACTCCCCAAAACAATCATCTTTATGTTCATATGAAAATATAAATCATAGTACTCTAACAGTAAAATTATTTACTACCAATGTGAAAATTTATGAAAAATATATTACATTCATTGAAAAACCTCCTCCAAAAGTCAATATATGTATCATTCCATTCCATCAGCCTCTTACATGATCATGTATATACACTAATCATAATCTTAATTTTTACTCTATTTTAGTTTATCCATTTCTAATGATCCATTAAATTTCAATGATTTTATCCCATCATTCATGGATGACTATAATTGTTTAATGTCACTATGAGAAGATGAAACCTCTATATTTTTAGGTTATCCTAAATTTGTTATGAGTGCGAAGTTAAAATCATTTCCAAACCACTATAATGATTTATTGATTATCATTTATCTCTTAAATGAAATTGACCGAGCTAAACTAGTTATATATTATTTTTCTATTGGTACATTAATTTCTAGTACATGCAATTTTAGTTCAAATACTTATGGTGAACTCACTTGACCTTTAGTTAGTATTCAAAATTATGGTAGTTCAAATGGAATTACATTTGGATATATAATTCCCTCAAAACCTTTATTGGTGTTTTTTATTTTGTGTGAACTGATAGTTCTTTGAACAACATATATTTAAAAAGTAGATTATTCTTCAATTTCCATCTTCATTAAGTTATTATTCTTACATAGAATATATTTATCAAAATAAATATCCAATATTATGATGATCATTTTTCTTTCACCATACCAAAATTTATATCCAATATTCGTATATCCATAACCCAGGAATAACATATTTTGTATTTGGATTCATGTTTATCTATATGGTTTTAATTTAATGAATATATTATGAAATACTAAAATATAAAATATATTGAAATTATGGTCATTATCAAGACCAAATTTTATCATTATTTTCCCACCCAATTGGGGATGCTTTAATTCTATATGTGAGACAAGATACTGTGTTGAGTTCATCTATCAAAATCTCCTTAGGCAATCATAATAGAAAACTTATACTCATAGTTTTCTGCATTAATATGTTTTATTATTTTAGCCAGTAGATTTTATTTTGGTGTTATGTGAACCATATACTTATTCCTTAACCCTTCTTTCTTGAATAAATTATATATTTTTCATTATGTGTACTAACCACTGTTTTCTATTCCTTTGAACAATAAAATGTAATGAAATTACCTTTATCTTGTTTCTATCCACTCAGTGAACACCTACATTACATTACATTTTTCATTAAGGAAATAATTATAAACATTAAATTTAGAATCATAAATTATGGGTAGATATTAATAGATATTACCATAGAATTTTATAGGGCTTGGGCCCTAAAAATCTGAGTGTATGGGCTCCAATTTTTAAATCTTGGGATTCCTATAACCTTTATTAAGGGAAAAAAATTAATTTTTTCCCATCAAAAAAACATTCACAATTTTCTATTTTTTATGATAATTATTTAGTATACCCATTTACATTAAAAATTGTGGTCATTTCTCTAAGGAGACTGAACTAATAGAATCACGGTTTTTACATCATCCGATGTTGTACTTCATATAGTTGTGCTCCAATTTGAATTTTTTATCATATAATAAGTCACATACTTTAATCCTCACTAAATTGTCATTTTCACTTGAGTAATTTTCCATACCCCATTAAAAAAACTAGTCATATATCATGTATTATCACGTTTTTAAAAGAAATTAGATTCCTTATAAGGCTTTTGATGTGGTGAACTTTCGATTTTTTTGAATCCTTCATTAATAATTCAGATTTTGAGGTATACTCTTCTATGAACCTACACAATATCACCATATACCAAATATATTTTCCAAAGATTCCTAGATACATTGTTTTACATGACTCTTTGATCTCTAATATAATTATAGGATATGCTAGATTCAATCACCCATGATTTTACCATATATTTTAAACATTGGAGATGACCTTGTATTTCTTACATTGAGTCTACATAAAAATAACTACATGATTTTTATGAATTTTTTGTGTTCTATATTTGAAACATACATTTATTATTTATATAAATATATATCATTTTTCTCAGAATTATAATAGATTCCACCCGGAAAAGCTAACTTTCCCTAACTCTTCTCTCATTTTCTTTGTTAAGAATTATCTACCAAAAACTTATTCCTAAAATAATACATATAATTGGGTGATAGATCCCTACAATCAGTGTTAATAGTGATACCATTATTAACTAAACTATCCTCTACCATAATTCATAATTCATTACTAAGATTCATATATCATAAAAGTGTCTATCGTTTTTTTAGCTAGAGTCACTACCTTTAGTAAACATTAAATATAATCTCTCTAGAAGTGAATATGAAATTAGAAACAGTCATATATCAATGAAATTGTTACCTTAATCCATTAGAGATTCCTAAAAATAATATCAATTCCATTTAATTTATCTTAAAATGGTTATACTTCTTAATCCTTAACCTAAAATACCATCACAATATGAAAACATCAATGAGGTCAATCCATTTATTCATACATTTTATCTAATGCCTTCAAATAATATTCATATTTCTATGCTACCAAATTTGGAATAAAACATTTCATAAAATATTCATTATTTCCAGTTATAATGATGTTATATAAAAATATTCCCTTTCATATTTATATTTTATAAATGGATTTAACATCAACTATAGAACAATGTAGACCTTTTATATCTGATGGTTTTCAATACACGTTACCCAGAATCCAATATTCATTCCACAGATATTCATAATTTAGATCATCCCTTCATCTGATGCCATGTGTAAATTGTAATCGCTGCACTAATCCACATGCATGAAAACCAACTCCATAACATAACTCGATAGGGAAAGGAGGATAAACAATCACATGAAAATATATTTCCTATACTTCCAAATGAACACTTGAAGTATGATTGATATATCTATCAAATTATTATAAAAACTTTAGTACCATGATAAAAAACAAATGAAATATGACTTCTCCGTCTATATAGTGTAATAAAAGTAAGAAATTAATTCACCCTATCCATCATATAATGTTAATCGTGTTAACACATTAGTAGAAGAAAAATATGCAAATAAAATACAAGAAATGGAAAAAAATTAAACTGAATTACATAAATTAGTAACTGAATGTAGGATATTTAACACAATTTTGACATTATCCCTACATGAATGTGAGCATTCAATGAGAACATTTTAAACTAATATAAGTAAAAAATTAATTTCAATAAGATGATAAACCCATTAGTAATAATTCATTTTATGATAATTAACCTCATGTAATCATATGATGTATTGTGCACGCACCAGATCAACTATAAAAATGACCATATATTATATTCCCACATAATTATACATTGCACCCATATTTTATAGGAAACGTTTCCTATTTTTTAGTTCACACCAATTTACCATATTCATGAAGAATCATCAAAATAGAATGAAACAATTTTATTATGGGTTTCACTATTAACCTCAATCATATGTCCTAGAAGAAATATCTAGACCATTTTTAAGGAAATTTTTTCTTGATGGTTCTCCAATATTATGGACCACCCTTTATGTAATTGAAAGATTAAGAGTAACAATAAACCATCTATAACTTAAGATACAATCTATAATTCCCAACCAAATGAGCCCAAATATGTACCACTAATAAAAATATATGACGAATGTAAATATTATTCTCCAATATTCAATTATTCAATATTTGATGCTCAAACATCCAATTCCCAATAAAGTATTAACATGACAAAAAATTTAAAATAAAATGTAGGATGATAATCCTTGATGACATATAGTGTTTTAATTTTTCTATAATGTATTCCATTGATTATATCCATGGAATTAGGTTACTATATTTTGGGAGAAAATGAAATTGATACTTATATATATTTTCCCTTCAAGACTAGTGATCATGTCTAGGACATTGCATATTACATAGACTCCAATGAATCCATTTGTGAGTGAATGACCTGTTCCAGAGGTCACTTTTGAGGAAGAACATTATAGATATATCAAATAGAGAACGCTCAAAATCTATATGACCAAATCATGAACTATAATATGAGGAAAAAACTATGAAATTATTGAATCAAAGATACAATGTTCTAATAAATTACACCACTGATCTAGTCAAAGATATATGGTGAAATCATAAGATTGAAAAATAACCATGGTACCCTTATTATGTTATGAGATAAAAGTACCTTAACTTGTTTTCCATTATATAAGGTAAATATGAATAAATTATTTAATAATGCCTATTTTATGTTTTAGTCATTAAAAATAAATTAATTATGTAATGATTAGCTAACATGGTAAAACTAAAAATGGTAAAAATAAAAATTAAATGATTATAAGTTATAAAGAAACATGTATGAAAATGGTTTTTTGAAGTATTATAGAACTGGTATATTTGTCAATTATTATTTTTTATTTTGAGTGTTATTTACATGTAAAACATGTGCTCTCATAATATTATGATGAAATAATTAATATAAATCCATAAACATCACTTATAAATATGGCCTCTAGCCACCCCCATCAAAATCATTAAAATAAATTACCTTACAACTAAAAATATTCCTATTATCCTTAATTTATAATAACTTTATTTTTCATTTACGCTATTGTCACATGATATTTTCTTAAGACCTCTACATTCATGGAATCCTGTAAGGAAATAAAAAGAATTCAATGTGACTACTCTTTTTTTGTTAATTTATTTTAAATTTTATCATAAGTTCCAAAATATAATTTTTAAATATAAATATAGTAACATTATTATTTCTTATATACTTAATTTTATATTTCAAATTTAGTAAGTATTAATTGTTTTATCACTTTTCTATTAAGAAACATGAAATTTTCATTCATGTGTTGTACGGACTACTACCTCCATGAAGTGATTAATTCCATTTGGTCACCCCATTATTTCATCAATAATTTAAAAATATAAATTCAAGAATAATAGTTACAAAAAATATGATAATTATTATTATTAAAAAAATTACAACCCTAATTCGCTCCCTCTTATTCAATTGGATATTATAATTTTAACCGTGTGTTGTGTAAACTACAACATGAATAAAGAAATGTATATTATTTTATTATAGTATAATTATTATTTATTAAAAAATAAATATATGATTTAACAACATAAATTTCTTTAAATATAATAATTATGGTCATTTAATAATGATATTATTCCAAAATAAATATATTTCACTGTTATAATTGTCCATTTAATATTGTATGTTCATGTTTGGGTCAGTATAACCACCTACTTGAACAATGATATAAAATAATATCATGGTTTACTATAAGAAATTAATTAATAATTATATGTGATATGAATAAATAAATAATGAATTTACCTTTTTAATATATTGGTATAATTAATATTAATCCCATTAAGTAAGATATCAATGTGAATTTATGAAAAATCATTTAAACATGTTCATTGCCAAATTAATCTTTAATGTTCATAACAAGAAATTGATAGAATGGAAATATAAAAATATAAATAATTTTAAATATTAAATTATAGCACCTTATATTATATATTTATGATTAATTTAATGGAGAATATTGACGAACAACATTACTTTTAATAAACTAGTTCAATACAATCAAGATTACTCACACCCGATATTGAAAATATATAATAACTAATTATTAAAAATAGATAGAATAATTATAAATTAAGTTCATATAATTATTTGGATTTGAATATGTTTTTGAAATATATTTTTATGTTATTTATTTTTATTATTCAAGATGTTAGAGTGATATCAAATAAGCAGGAGTAAATGTATGGGTTTCTTATCGAAAACTTTAACCCATTAAGACAAGTAATATTTAAACACCGTGAATTATTTAGAATAGTGTAACAATTAAAAATTTAATATTTCATATAATATTAAAATTATTATTATCGGTATTAAAATTTTCATTATAACCCACACACATGAAGGCATTTTTATTATAATTTATATAACATCATACGTGTTTCTTTATGACATTTTTAACTAAAAGGCACATGTTTGATATTGTAAGCCATAATTTCAATTATCTAGTGTATTCAATTCAATATTTATATAAAATATTAAAATATATTCCATTTAAAGATATTTTAAGGTCATTTCATTATATTCCTTTAAATCTCCTTTTATTATTATGTTACCAATACCATAATGTTGTCATAAACACAATTTATTATTCATTAGGTCATAGGCTTTCTTACGTGAGAATACATTCAAGATTTATTTTATTATTCATCTACACTATTTTAATTTTTTTTGATTTATCTGAATATTAATTCATATCATAAATAACCTAATATTTGACCATTTTTTTCCAAATCAATGTATAACATTGGTAGGAATAAGTCTCATTCCTACCAACGAATCTTCTCTTACATGTCCATGATTCTTCTATTGAAAGGGATTTATTTAATTAAATCCAATTATAATAATCATTTTACATTATTCATATTTTAATTTACATATTATATGAAATGAATTTATTTCAACATTTATCCAATGTTATTTTTCATTTAAATGACCTAAAAGGCTTAATAAACGCATTTGTTTTTATTATTTACCATTTAGGATTTACTAACTTGATTTCTTTGTTATTAATTTAAAGTTATTTGTCGAGAACTCATTATAATAACTTTTTCAAAAGTATTATATTAACCTTGTTAGAAATTTTTTGGGTAGTTATTTTTAATAATTTTTTTATAAAAATGCTTAAAATGTTTTGGGAAAACATTTATATATAGTATTATATTTTTCCTACAGGGTTAATTTATTTTGATGTGATTTTTTGATCACCCTATATATATATATTTTTAGGATGTGATTAATTTTTAAAAATTATTTTTTTGATAGTCTATTATTTCATACTATTATTTCATGTGATGTTTTATATATTTAATAAATCCAATATTTTTTTTCATTAATTCATTATGATATAAAAGAGATTCGTTTTATGTTGCACACATATGTATGGATAATGAAGGGTTGGATCTTTTATCACCCTCTAATTAATTTATTATGTATATTACTTAGGATAAGTCCATGCATGGAAATAATGATTGTTTTAAAAAAAAGTATGGGAATAATGTTTTTTATCACATCTTTTAGTGTAGACATAATGATTTTTTACACATTGGTTTGTCCATTAAAGTTATTTCTCAAAAATGTTTCATATTATTATTTTTGTTCCACATTTCCATGTTTATTATCATGCTATATGTCATTTCCATTATGAATTTAATTTTCATGATATATAATCTTTTCATGATACACTTTTTTTCATTTTATTCCATGCTCCTATGGACTGCTAAATTTATGTATGATTATTGATTTATTTTTTATCCATTTTATGACATATATTCTTTCTAGGTAATATATTTATGATCTTGTGTTTCTTTATTATGTTTTATGATTATCATTAATGATCTTATGATTAAAAAATATATTTATATTATTCCTTATGTTATGCCTAATGTTTATGATCTAAAACATTATGTTGTGAAGATTATTATATCATATGAGATGTTAAGATTCGGGATTTTAGGTGTGATATTATAGAGTAATATTTTCCATTGTTATTAATTAAGAATTTTCTGTAATCAATATCTAAGATAATAATTTATTCAATACTTTGGTTGTGTGTTAGTTTTTGAGATGTATTATCTAAATCATAAAAATAGTGAATTATTTATGTGATATTTAGATCTCATACATTAATATATATTCTTTCAGAAATATATTAATTCCATAATGGAAAACAATATGAATATAGAAGAGTCTTGGGAGGAATGGGAGTATTCAATTTCATACATTATTGATTATATTATATGTGTTAGAGCGTATATAATTTCAAATAATACTTTTCATATTATATATATATAGGTGTATGTTGTTTTAAAATAAATAAAACAAATAATAAAATTAAATTCATCAATCTAGTGGAATAAAATAAATTTACATATTGAACATGTTCATATTGATTGGTGAAAAGTGGGAGAAAAAAAATATTATTTGAAATCTCCTTTTTAATAATTACCCAAAATAAAAAGAATCAATTAAATATTTAGAAAGTATTACCATGAAAATTTTTAGGTATAAATATTTTGTTGGCAAAAAACAAGTAAAAATTATAATGAATAATTATTGTAATAAATGTTTTAAAATGAAATGGAAAATAACATAATATTTTTTTTAGTATTGTCTTTTATTTTTATAGAATATTATTTTGGATTAGTTCTTAATGTATTCATCATAGAATTGGATTCCAATAGTAATCTATACCATCCCTACCATATTCAATAATGATGATTAAAATATTTTTAAATTTAACATTTTTACCCATCAAACTAAACATTACAAATTAAAATATTACATTAACACCAATTTCCCGAATGATTGGGAATTTTTGTTGTATTATTTTTCCAATACATACCCTATAATTCAATTTCAATATATATATATATGAGTGATTTTTTAATTCATATACATATAAAGATATTATTGTTGTTTTTATATATAAATGATCATTTTTTCAAGCTATCGCCAGACAAATATTATTAACATTAAACATTTATAAAAAAATCATTGTAGTTAATACAAATAAATAAAAAAACTTTGTTTTGTGAAAAATTATAGGAAACTAAAAATATAGAACATAACCATTATGGGACAAATGGAATGTTTCTAAACAAATTTTATGAACTCATGTATACAATCATCTATTGATATGTGTGGCTAAAGACTCATCATTTTCAAACATTGTTGAAAATAAATATCACCTCAGATATAATAAAAGAATAGTAAGAGTTATTATTACCATAAAACAATATCCCCAATATTAATCCCATGAGTTTTAATGTAATTTTGACCATGTAGTTGATAATGAAAATACGTAATGAAAGATTTTGTATGGAGTATTTCATATACAGTTAGGATAATTTTAGTTTGATCATTTAGGAAACTAGTAACCTTATAGGTTTACAAATATCTAAAATGTTGGTATATGTTTAGAGATAGGTTACATATATATTATAATTATACATATGTAATAAGAGTATATGATACAATACATCCATTAAATGGTTTCACCTTTGGTCAAAGTAAAAAAAAATTGAATCATTTGTGTCTATTTCTAGGATTTTTTTCTAAAATAATGATAATGAAGATATAACTTCAATGATTGATTTAGGTAAAGATGTAATAATCTTATTATTTATGAAATAATAATTTTTTTAAAATGAATTGTTAGATTAAAACTTTAAGTGTGATTTTGTATAGAAATTAAATATAAATGTTATAGTGTGTGTGGGTAAATAAAAATGGTATGGCAATAAGATTAATAAAAAATTGAGGTGATAATTCACAATAAAAAGATATAAAATATTATTTTAATATAGTATATTTCATAAAATGAGTCCATACCCTACAACGATATTTCATAATGGTTTACAATGAAAAACCAAAAAAGGATACATATTATGAGAGAGATAAATAAGGAATATATAATTGTAAAATCATCAGTAAAATATGTATCGCAATAATTAACATGAAAGAGACATATAAATAAATAATTGAACATAAATATAAATAAATATGACATAAATACTTCATTATTCTATAACTACATTTGGGGATTCCTGTAAAGGGATTTCTGAGGAATTTTATTTGTATAATACATGAGATCCTGACATATAATACAAGAAGCCTTGATAATTTGTAGATATGTGAAATACAAGTTTATAGTTATGGTCTATAAAGTAAAATTTTATCAATTAATTAACTTTATAGAAATAGATTCAAGGAGTTATTTGAGTAATTAGTAAGACAAACACAACATAACCTAGTATTTGTAAATTTTTGATAAAATATTAACTCATTGGTGTTATCAACACCATCCCTAAGTCAAAAATTAATGAAATAAATATCATCAAAATTTTGAATTTATGTGTACCTTATTTTATATTCTAATGAATTTATTTCATCAATCTTGATGATAATTAAATAATATGTGAGAAGACACACCTATAGTAAATAAATGAATAAAAGGAAAATACACTTGATTCATTAGTTTTCACAAAGAAATATTGCTATATTAAATTGAAAAAATTTATAATGAATAATATAATAATTCACATATATATATATATATATATATATATATTGGCCATATATTATTTAAAATATTCATTATATATAAATATTGTTTTTACAAATTCCCAAAATAAAGGATTCTTCTCATTTTTATAATTTTCATGACAAGTATAAAAAAATATAAATTATGTATTTTTAAATAATATATACATTATAATAGTAAAATAATTAAAATAGTAAAATTATAAAATTATAAATTTTAATAAATATATTAATTAGGATGATAAACAAATAATAAATCAAAATTGTTTTGAAAACATTAAAAATCCATCTAAATAAAAAATTTAATAAATTATTTTCATTAAATTTAAATATATGTATTAGTTGATACAAATTAAAAAATTAAAATGAAACATAAATCCAAAAAAGGAAAATAATCCACAATATCAAAAATTTAATCAATAAAAAATATTTAAATTGAGATTGGGTTTATATCTGTATTTAAAAACATTACCCTCAGGTTGGAAGCCTATAAAATTATTAGAATAGAGGTCACAGTTTGAGGTAATATTCATTGGATAAAGAAAATTTATTGGAGGGTGTGGGCTTGTTCTAAATATATTTCCCACTATTTTAGGTTTTACTACTTGAAAATCAAGCACACAAGGAGGTGTTGATGGTTCCATATGTTTAATAATTGGCAGGGAGATATGTGGGGGGATGGAGATATGTGGGGTGATGATTCAAGGTGAAGTTGTTTAGTTTTATGGGTTGGGATATAATCAGGTGGGATGGTTTTTTTTCCTAATTGAAATTATGGGGAACTAGGGATAAAAATGAAATAATTTTTTAATGGGTGTAGAGACCACCACATGGAAATTGTTATTTCTATCAATAGAGACTTCAATATTTTTTTCATAATATTCTTCATTTCACAAAAAAAGGAATTCACAAGTTGAGTTATATACCATGAATCTAAATTACAAGAGGGAATAAAAATAGAAAAATGAAATGGAAATTATTAATGATATGAGAGATGATAATACTATATAGAAACGAATAGAGATTATAGAGGTCACGAATAAATAATATAGAGATTATTAATAGAGAATGATGGGTTTTGGGTAGTAATATATCAGATGGCTAATAATTGAAGTTCAAAAAGCATGGAATGGATATAAGAATAAAAGGAGATAGGTTTTTTACGAAGTATGTAATTTGTTTAATTATACTGTTTCAGATTATGAAATGTAAACAATAGGAAATTTTCAATATTAATTAAAATAAAATATCAATAATGAATTCCATGTTTTTATGGTTTTTAAAAACTATTACAATAGACCCATAAGGATCATTGATTATTGAATCTAAGAAAATTAAATCTTATTTACATGATTGCTAAATTTCATAATAGTATTATAGATATAGGTTGTAAAGAATTAGTGGAAGTTAAATCAAGAAGAATCATTATAACAAACAAGACATAAACAATCATGAAAATTGATTCTTTAGATGATAATTTATTTCTTTCATTTTAAATAATCATTTATATATATATTTTTTTTAATAATTAAGTTATCAACAATATAAATAATATATTTCATCACGTCATGTACATTTACCCCTAGTATCCATTTACATCGAATACGCAGATTTTAATATAAAGCATGTTTTATTTTCATAAAATATTCTCACAATTTTAATTATGACCCCATCCTTATACCTATAAATCCTATAAATCATGTGAAAATATTTTTTAAAATATTGGATATGCACACAGATGATTTCTAAGGGCATATAAAAATAATGAAAGAAACTCAGTAGTCTATGAATACTCACAAAAATATTCCTTTTTTAAAATAAAATTCTAGTACAAAAGGAACATTTTTAAACCAAATAAATAAAATTCTATACCAAATGATTTTGAGAAAATCATTTATTTCGATATATTGAATGTAAAATAATACCAAAAAGTGATTCTTTTCAATCACAATAAATTTTGAAATTTGAATTAAAAAATTATACATTTCACT